>LR990873.1:25000-1498909 GCA_905163395.2 Endotricha flammealis
GTCTTCAGTAGATTTTTTTTATTGTTAAGAAATGAAAATGAAATTTAAATAAAATAAAATAATAAATTTAAATAATTTGAATAAAATACAAGATAAAACAAAAAAACTATTGTACTCAATCGAATATTTGATAATTGCAGAAACAATTTAAATTAAACACCGTTACCACAATGAAAAAGATGAAATTGTTACTTCACTGTCATAGTAATAATATCATTATGTCAAATGTCAGTTAAAAGCCATATCAAAAAGAGGAAAATGATTTGTTTTTTCTTGTCTTGACGTGCGTAGCACTAGCGATTGATTTTAGTATCAATCAATTCTAAGTAAATAATTAATTCTAGTTTGAGCCTGGTTGTAGGTTTACTTCTACTGTGTTACTAACGATAAATAAAGGCGTATGAGTTCGTCATTGACTAAACTCCCAACATTTGGGAAACTTAAAATCGTTTTTACTGTTGACAAAAACAATGCGTAATAAATTAATTTCGATTTTAATACTATTTTGGTATAATTTTAACATAATTAAGCATTCTTATTTGTGAAAAGTGATACCACTTGCTTTGTTATTAGTTTGGGATCACGACATACATGTTTTAACAGTGCATTTAACCATTTTTGTGATATTATTGTGAGATACGCATTCACTGAACGTCAAACTACGACTAAGTCGGAAGAAATTCAACTAAGACTGTGGCCTCAGTCGACGTGGCAGCGGGTATGTGTCAAACATTACGAATCTATAGTAAATAACAGATCACTGATGCTCGATGTTTACGAGCGCCTCTTATGCCACACAACACTCAAAACCACTAAAGAACTCGTAAAACACTAAACACCATTTAAAACTCTTAATCCATTTAACAAATAACAAATAAAACTAGAAATTTTTATAATTTAGTTTTAGTATTTTACCTATTGACAAAAGTTTATTTGTCACTATGGTAACCGTGACAATTACTATGCATAGCAGGTGCACGTCGAGCTTTATACAATTTTGGCTCTTATGACATAGCACTTAAGAAATGTACAAAGTCCAATATGTAAAGGTCGACCTGCTCTTGCCTGTACATAAGGAACAGCTGATTTAGGGATGAAAACACACAGTTATTCAACGAATGTTTGTTAGTCAATTACTCCGAAACTATTACACTTAGAGAAAAAATCTTTCACCAGCATAAAGTAGATGTATAAACCCTCAGAACACAGAAAGAAGAGAAATGTAATAAGACAGTTTTTGTACCGGAACCGATGTCGCCACTTACACACACAGTTACATTTTAACACATTCATAGAATAATCTCCGACAGTCACACTCACACAAATCGTAAGCCCGTGATTTGCAGGTCGATTACGAACACAGATGTAAGAAGTGTATTATAGTGACGGCCACCTAATGAAAAAGGGCGACAAGCATTATCGATAACTACCTCTCGATATTTTACAATAACAATTTATTACGGACTACAACTATGAACTATAATACTTATTTAATTTTAAATAATTAAAAAAGAAAAAAAAATTACCAGTTTTTAGTTTTTATTTATTTTATTTTTGGAAAATAGTAATTTTTATACAACCAATTAAAAGAAAGAACTTTAAAAAAATTAGTACATAATAACAAGCTATTTTATTTAAACTAATCAAATGAGTTTTTAGGTGAGCTACTTTCCCCTTGAGTTTGATCCAATACTTATGGGACTAGGACACCCTGTACAAGGAATGCACTGTAGTAAAAGTTTCAAATTATTATACTTTCAAAAATTAGAAATACAAAATTATCGATACTAAAATATTCTACTTTTGGCAGCACTACATGGCTTGTGCGACGGCCATTATCACTTTGACAGATCGCGGAAGCTACAAGCGGCGGTACCACGATATTTTCACAACATTGTAATTATCGTTACGTTTGCATTCCATTGTACGTGCATACCGCAAAACATTGAAAAACGCGTATCCAAAACAAGCAATGGACAATATTTTTAACGGAAGTATCGACTATGCCGTATATTGTTTAATGATTTCTATGCCTCAAAAATATTTCGTTAATTTGTCATTTATATAGAAAAATATTAAATAAATGACTTACCTATGATAAGTAACACCACTATTACTTGAATTTACCGTATCACTGCGATTTTTGCACGTAATTAAAGCACAAGCCGGCATTTTTGTTGACATTCACGGACGTGTGTTCGCGGAAGCGTTGTTTTGTGAATGACTTAGAACAATCAAGTTCCTGCACATTTGTGCAGAAAATGGCGTCATGTGCCCCGCCCACAAACCATATCTCTTGTATTGTGATATCTGTGTATAAACCTCTTAAGATATTTCGGGAGTGTCGGTCGCTCTCAGGGCACCCTGTTATGTTATGTATGTTAGAGATTGTAGTACACACGATAATACAAAGGCACTTATTTAATTTATTCGAGTGGCAACTTCCTATAAAACGTCAAGGACTTGTCAAAGTCAATTTATGAATCGTAGAATGACAGCTGTCAGTGTGAAACGATATATCATTCAGTATCAGTAGAGCGTTCGGTCGGGTAAAGACGGCGCCTGCGCCCATGTGTGTGCGCACTGAGTGTAGAAATTAGAAAAACATGTCGGAGGATCATAATCTATTTAATTCTGCGACATATACATACCAACTTTTACGAATTCAACACAATTATATTATGTAAAGAAGTCTTCTTTGAAAAATTGAAAGTATTATTGAAATTTCGAAAGATAAAACTCATACAAATTGTAAAACAAAACGCAAAATGGTAGGTAGGTAAGTATGAGATAATTTTGTGAAAGAAAAGTATTTGTAAATCAAGTGTTTAATACAATGCAAATATTAACCCACTTGAGGCTAGCGTACTTTTAAACGAACGTCACATAAACAAAAATCTGCTGGACAATAGGGGTATTATTTTAAAAATATTTTTATGGTATGGTTTAATCAACATATCCGTCATTCCGTTCAGTATTGTTGTGGGTGCATTACTTTTGTTTGGTGTGATAAATTTATACGTAGAACTTTGACGAGTCAAACATGAGTTATTCAAGGTAAGTTTAAATACATATATAATTACTATAATACTAAAATACTGTGAATATAAGTTAAATAAGCCTGTACACAATAACTGAAAATTAAAAAATTGTCATAATTCAAATTACACATATTGATTTATTGTGAATAAACTTGATGTCCTTTATAACGACCAATAGCCTAATATACTAGCAATGCAACTAAATTAATTAGAAAAATATTATTGTCGTTACAGGAGCCTGACACTCTATGACATTATCGAGGAGTTAGAAAAAGATGATGATCAACCTATACCCGACATTATTACAATTTTACCACCAGAAAACAGCAATGCTGAAGTAACAGATGAGGATTCAGGTGATGAAATTGTCGTCTTGATGCACAATTTGCCAGGATCTCAGCTACGTGCACCAGCAGAGGTTCATTTCCGTAAGTTATCTAGTGATAGTGATAGTGACGACGAGCTGACATTGGCGTCGTCTGTATAAATGTCCACTCCCGTCAAATAAGGAAATGAAGAAATTAGAACGTGGAGCCTACAAGCACATGTCTACAAGAACTGAACAAATTTTAATTTGTAAATGGAATGACAACAGCGTAGTATCTGTTTCATCAAATGCCGCGAAAGTGCAACCCGTAGGAAAAGTAAAAAAAAATTTCACAACAACAAAAAAAATATATAAATGTAGATCCACCAGCCCTTTTATAGGCATACAATGAGAACATGGGAGGAGTAGACAGGTGTGATCAGAATGTAGGGTTGTATAGAACCTCAATACGCGGAAAAAAATTGTACTTTTCACTAATTTCCCACTGTTTGGATATGACAATTCATAAGGCTTAGCAGTTGTACAAAAAAAATGGCGGGGAATACGACCATCTGCAGTTTAGAAGGAGTATTGCAACAGGTTTACTTGAAACACAAAAAGTGTGAATCGGAATGCTGGGCGCACTTCACAGAGTTTTAGATAAATTTCGAGGTATGATGAAATAGGACACATAATAAAATATAAGGAAAACCAATTAAGATGTGCTATGTGCCACTGTCCGGTGTGTCAGCATAAGGTGTCAGTACACCCGAATGTGCTATGTACCACAAGAAAGCCCAATTTTATTGTAAGAAGTATAAAATTACACTCATCCTAAGCATTGTTTTGAAAATTATCACACCCTCGATAAATAATTAGTGTATTTGTATAATACACTTCCGGACACATGAATCGAGCCACCCTACATTTTTATGTGTAATGACATAGAACATTAAAATATTCTTAAGTTAATCAAAAAGTTTTTATGCAGGTTTGATGCTGGTATATTCATAATGATTTTGAAGTGCTGTTGTTCCAATTTTGAATTTATCAAATGGAAAAACGAAACAAAATCCAAATTAGTGCATTCTTTTGAAAAGAAAAGTTGATCTAAATTAACATAATTTTTTTATTTAACTCCATAATTTTGATTTCACCGTAATTGTTTTGAAATTAAGACATCGTAAAATTGTTGTTTTTTTAATATGAGCCATTTAAACGTTAAAATTATGGATACACCACCTCTTCGAGCCGCGCAAGCTGTGGCGCTTCTACAGTCGGGCCGAAGTCAGTGCGATGTAGCATCACAGCTTGCTTTAAGCCGTTCTGCTGTGCAAAGGGTATACCATCGATACCTCGACACTGGTGGATACGTGCGCCGTCCAGGAAGACCGCGATTTCGGGTAACTTCAGAAAGACAGGATCGATTTATCGCGACAACCAGTTTACGAAATCGTCACCTCACCTCTGTACAGATCCAAAAACAGCTTTGAGACTTTCATGGAGTGGCTGTTTCCGCGCGAACAATTAAACGAAGACTTAAAGAACGTGGTCTGAGCCCACATAAGCCAGCCAACGGGCCGAAACTGACAAGAGCTCACCGAATGGCGCGCTTACAGTTTGCACGCGAACATTTGCATTGGACTCAACGCCAATGGAGCAAGGTACTCTTTACTGATGAGACTAAGATTATGCTTTATGGTAATGATGGAAGGAGGAAGGTCTACCGACGGCGGGGAGAGCGCTTTGTTCAGTGTTGTATTGAAGAGAGAGTGAGTTATGGCGGGAGCTCGTGGATAGTCTGGGGAGGAATATCTGCCGATGGTAAAACTGGGCTAGAGGTTGTGACAGGACCACGTCTACCAACACTAAATGCCCGTCGATACATTAACCATTGCCTGGAGACTCATGTGATGCCATATGCTGGATTTGTAGGCCAAGGCTTCATCTTTATGCATGATAATGCAAGAGCGCACACTGCAGGAATCGTCAGGGCATACCTTCATGATGTTGGAATCACGACAATGGAATGGCCAGCAAGGAGCCCTGATATGAATCCCATCGAACGTCTATGGGACGAATTAAAGAGGCGTGTTTGAGCTCACCAACCAGCACCACAAACTTTGGAAGAGCTGAGAATTGCCATCGAGGAGGAATGGGAGAACATTCCGCAACACTTCATAATGACGTTGATTAACTCCATGCCAAATCGCATGACTGCAATCATAAACGCTCTCGGAGGCAATACAAGTTACTGAATATTTTTTTTTTCCAATAATTCCTTTTTTTTTCAAAAATTCAACCCGAGTCTTGTCTTTGAGAAAGGTTATACAGGACAAGTATCACTTAAAATTGTAATTTTATCAAGTTATTGAAATTTAAATTTGGAAATAAGTATACCTTATTAATGTAAAGTGTACCAGCTTCCAAATTGCATAAAAACTTTTTCGTTGATCATATACTTTTGTTAAGTTACCAGCAATCAAAGTTGAAACTGCTGGGTGGCTCGATTCAAGTGTCCGGAAGTGTATTACCTATTATGTATCGAATAGACATTATATAAATTTATAATAAAAATGTTTTTTACCATAAAACTGTTGTTTTGCATACTATTTACCCACATAACTAATATAAATTATTTAATCAGTGTAAAGTAGCATATAAGGCTAGCGTTCGTTTAAAAGGACGCCCATTTCCCGCTTTTCCGATAGTTGAATATTTTTTTTTATATTTTTCCTAGTTTGAGAGGATGACAGATAGTAGCATATGTAAAAATCATAAACATCCGAGCAAGTTAAAAGTTTCAGCCTCAAGTGGGTTAAAAATTAAAAGAAAAAAATACATACTTAAAGAAAAAAAATTATTTATAATTTATTTTATATAATAATTTGATTTGCTTGTCAAGAATTAAATTTAGCGCCATCTATCTGTGTCTGATTAAACCTATCTTTTTGTTTTAAAGAAAGCGACATCTGTTGTGAGTTTGTGAAATCAAGTAAAATATTTAGTAATAAATTACGAAACAAAATTAACCAATTTTATTTTACAGTACATTCTTCGCTATTTTCAGGATTGCATTTCATTATAAAATTATAAATAGTAGATTTTACAACAAGTGCACAAAACGAACCATTTTTATTCGAGACTTTTAGCAGCCCGAGCCGAAGGCGAGGGCAGATAGTAATGTCGAGGATAAAAATGGTTTTGTGGACGAGTTATAAACTCTGCTTTTCACTTCGATTGCGAGGATATAAATTAATAAACGCACAAAAAAACAAGACCTGTTTCCCGCCGCTTTTTTCTTAATCTTATGACATTGAAATTAGGCTTGGGCTGCAGACCTATACAGCCTACTATTAAAAATAATTTTGTAATAAAATAATTTTCTTAATTAATTAAATAACCTACCGTACTTTAATTTAAATTTTAGTATCTTTTATGACTTAAAAAACACAAGGCAAATAAACTAAAGTAAATATTATAAAATAACAAATTCTATCTCTGAACTTTTTATTGTGTTTGGCTGTATGGCTCATTTCCTTTGCCTTAATATAGATACATTTATGAGTAGATACGTTTTTGCCCTTGTGCACAAAATTCGATTTTGTGCAGCCTATATCCTGCGCAAATAAGCATTTTCTGAGCATGAGAAGTGAAAAACTATTAAAATATTGTTTTCAGTGCGCAATTTTACTTTATTTTGGATTTACATAATCTTCAATTACAAATCGATACTCTTAACGCCATCTATATTATTTAGGGTTGAACTACGTTTAGTTTATATGGAGTTTACCACCTGTGGTAGATGTATAAACCTCTTAAGAAATTTCGAAGTGAAAATTTCGAAGAAAAAAGTGTCGGTCACTCTTTATTCTATTTTCATAACCAAAATCTCGTAACTGGTTATGAAAGAAGAATAATTTTTCGCTGTTTTGTAACTAGTGATAAAGAAGAATTATTTTTCCACTTTCATAACTTTTTATTTATTTTTATTAATTTTTTTTTTACCAGAGGATGGTTTTCAGATAGTTTCAAGGTGGATTTGGGATGGTTTCGGGATAATTTTCAGATGGTTTTAGCATGGTTTTCAGATGGTTTTTTAAGATGGATTTGGCATGGTTTCGGGATGATTTTCAGACGGTTTCGGGATAATTTTCAGATGGTTTTGGAATCGTTTTGGGATGGTTTTCAGATGATTTTGGCATGGTTTTCAGATGATTTTGGCATGGTTTTCAGATGGTTTTGGGATAGTTTTCAAATTAGAAATTTATAATAGGTCACTTTTACCAGATGCTTGTTTAAACTTCAATATCTCGGTAACCGGTCACTTTCGACCTTATAGGGGCTAATTTGTTGCAAATGACCTCTAGTTTTAAGGACTTAAACCCTGTCACCCTGTATATACATATATAGATTATTATATTGATATTTCGATTGTTCATTAGTTTGTTAATACGTACGGTACGTTCATTCGTTGTTTGCAACTGTCTGTCCCGATGGCGTTTGAATTGGTTCTTGTCGAATCCGAGTTAGGATCCATCTGTATCCGCGGCGCGACGCTACTCGACGTACGCGCCCTCGCGCCGTCCTGCAAAGCCTTATGAGATTATCGTCGGGCCTTTACTGATAATTTGATTTCATTTCGCGTCGTTTAAGGGATTTACCATTATTGCCGTTTAATGTGTTTTATGTCAATCTTAATGGCGGCGCAACTCCGCCTGTGGGGGGCCGAGTCGCAAAATAAAGTAGAAAATGGCATGGCTTGGCGTATTTAGAGGTGATTACTGCCGGAAAGAAAAACGTCGATGATCCGCAAAGTTTGAGACACCTGCGAAAGACCATCTCCCGATGCATGTGGATGAATTTTATTTACAACCCAAGTTAGTCCTAATCAGTTGTATACTTGTGTTACACACTAAGTATGTAACATTTTTCTTCGTTTATACCAACATGGCATCCAATGTAATGAATCTCAAAGGTAGAGTCAATAATGGAATAAGGGATCCTTCTGACGTGACGTGACAGGGGGGGGGGGGGCGCAGGAGAGGCGGAGGGGGCGTGCAAACAACCGGTGAATTAGTGCAAAGTTGGGCAATTCACCTGTATTAGTTAAGCGTTAACCCTCGGCCGAGATCTCCCGATTAGGCGCCGCGGCTTCCGACCGCCCGCTGTTTGGCCAGCCATTAACTCCGGCCGACACGGGCCGCTTTAAATCCAATAAATAGCCCGTCACTATCTTGGCCCTTTGTTTAATAGAAACCGCCAACTTGTGTTGTTCGGAACTAAACGGTCGTAGTGTACGCGAAAGGGCAGCGCCGGAAGCCGATCAGACGCCGCCGCCGGTGCTCTCTGACGCCGTAAAGCAACACTAAATCTAAAATAAACAGTATGTATAGTTGCAAATACTCTAGTTCTTGTAAGATATCCATGTATCGAGAACAAAAGATCAAGTCTGACAACCGGGAGTGAAGATTTGACGTGCGACGACATGAAAAGTATTTCCTGAAAATCTACTTGAAAATACCTAAATGATTATATTTTAACACAACTGGGATATTGTTGTTTTGGTTTATCGGTCGCTAATACCGGAAGGGAGTTAGGTGTTAAGTAGAAGTAGAGTTGAAGTAAGAGTCAATGATTTAAAAACCGGGCAAGTACGTGTCTGGCCACGCACAATGTAGGGTTCCGTATTGGCTATGCATTTCTTGCTTGCAGATGAGTACAATCCCATTTTCTATGACATTTGTACGTTTTTGTCAAAGAAATTTTACTTCATAAGTTCGTCGGCTATTACTCGGTAACTAGTAGGCCTACTTAACCGTTATAGTTTTCCTTGTAGGTTCACTATATGGACTACTACCATGATTTTTTCAAATTTCTAAACTCAAGACTTTCGGAGATAGAAGGGGGGGGGGGGACCACCGTGCAAAATGAAAATTGTCACGTTAAGTGTAAATAATTCGCAAACGGATCATTGTACCGGAAAATGATATTCCCACACCCTCAATGATTTAGAGACCTATCTAACGATACACCACAAGCTGGGGTCGGTGCGAAAAAAAATTTCATTCTCACTTTAAAAAATATTTTTCAAAATTTTATTCTACCAGTTTGTTATGAGTGAGTATACATACCAAATTACAGCTTTCTAGCATCAAGCGTCTAGGCGCTAGACCGCGGACGGACAGACGGACATGGCGAAACTATAAGGGTTCCTTGCAGTTTACTACGGAACCCTAAAAATCCATTTTTATTTATGGCGGGCGTAAAATAATCATCATCCCCTGTTGAGGTGCGATGGGGTGTCGATTTTTATGATTTAAAGTTATTCAATTTAAAATAACTCTGCATTTAATGTGAGCGATGCCGCAGGAAAAAAGTATTAAAGGCGACTGCAACGTTCCATGTGCAAATTCTTGCAAGGGCTTACAAATACAATTTTTATTATCATGAGTGCCCTTTGGGTGGCAATACGCGGGAGTGGATGCTATTATGCAAAACTGCACGACGCTCGGCGGAGATCACGCTCATCCGGCACTGGGCGTGGCTGAGCCGCGCGCGCAGCGCAGCACCTGACGATCGTTCTTGTCTTAATACACCAGCAGAGTCTTATTGGTTTCTTAGTTACTTGTACAGGCGTCGGAAATGTGTCAAAATAGATCCCTCTCTAGTGAATAGTGACGAACAACAATAAATTAGGGCTAGACCGACCGCTCACAAGGCTTCCTCAATTTTATTAGAGTGGTTTAAGCATTACATTATGTTGTCGAGTGAAATGGAGGTGTGAGTAGCCCATATCTCATAAGAAGAAATATATTCCGAATCAAAGTGGAAGTGACGGTGGCGGGAAATAGAAGCGTGTTATGCAAACCGCGCCACGCGACGACACAACTTATTGCCAACTGCTAGCGTGAGAGTTTACTTTTTTATGTCATACCGCAGGCAAACAAGCAAGCGGGCCACATGGCGGAAATCAGTTACCGCCGTATAGGAGTATCAGTAAACAGGGTCTGATATTTTGTGAGAGCGTGGTACTGTCCCGGTCGAACTAGCACATTTCATAACTGCTGTACCTAGCACTACAATGCATTTTCACCGAACGAGAATATGGACACCTCAAAGTAGCCAGTCTTCTTCCTTTTATGCGTCCATGGGGAATTGGTCGTCGTGCGTCTGGCCGCGGGGCAACCAGACCCCGTAGTGGCAAACGTCCCCCCAGCGGTTGGTTTATCGAATCTACATTTCGATGATGTGACTTGTCTGCTTAATTCTATTAAAAGTAAAAAAAAACCACTTGGATAGGAGAGCTGATAAACATAGGACACAGGACATGGTGGCCTCGAGGGTTGAAGTTGAGGGCCAAGAAGATATACTTTGGTTAACGAGCGGTTGCAAGGGCCGCGTGGGAGGGGCGAGTTTTAATTAGATATTTCAAAGCAAGTTCCGGGCAGCAGTCTCATTGTTGTCGGGTGTCATTAGAGGGGGGCGCGGGCGGCGAAGAACGCCGCACAGGTGACGATTACAAATAGCCTATGCCTACCTAGTCAAAGTTAAACTTTTTTATTCAAATAGGCCAATTACAAGAAGATTGCTTTTTAGCATTAAGGCCGCCTTGTTGCATTTACACTTGTTTATTTATTTATTTATTTATATATATAACTTTATTGACCACAATACACAAAGTACTGATACAATAAGCGAACTTAATGCTATTTGCATTCTCTACCAGTCATATAGCCATAATTAGTAAGTACATTTATGCAGTGTAATTCAATCTATCTATCTATCTATCAACCATTGGGAGTGCAGAAATTCACGATTGCGGCATAATTAAAATATTTCTAGTCTAATGTAATAAATTATAATAAAATTTTTATTTATTTATTTATTTATTTATTCTACACTTACAACTATTTTTACAGGCATGCTTAGCCTAATGCAATAGCGTAACTACATATATTATACTACTTATAACTAATTATATACAACGCTGTTCTGGTGAATTCATTCAGAGAACAAGAAAACACGTCAATTGTCTCAGCTATTAAATTGAGGGTGTGCAGTGCGCGCGCCAACGGTGCGTTGTCGAGCAAGTTCGTGCGGCCGCGCGGGACTGCCATCAGCGGCGGACGGCGACGACGCCACACGTACCTATCCGGGACACACAAACTTACCGCGCTCAATACTTCACTGTTCTCAGCTTTTCCTCGTAACAGTTTGAAAAAGTATGATACCAGGGATAGTTCTCTACGCACCCGAAGCTCATTATATCCCACCATTCCTAATACGAACAAGGTGGGATACATGAGAGGATATAAAGGATACACCCCATACCTTCTCCAATACACGTACCTAATAAATTTATTTTGAATTCGCTCCAACATAAGGCTATATTTAGTCTCATGCGGCGCCCAGATGACTGCATTACATTCGAGGTTGCTCCGGACTAATGCGTTATACAAAGCAACAATCGCTCCGATGTTTGTAAACCCAGCCGATCGACGAAGTATAAATCCTAGTTTTTTATAGGCTTTCTTACAAACACTGACAATGTGACTCCGAAAAGTGAGACCGGATGCGAAAGAAACTCCTAGATCTTTAACTTCTGTCACACGATTTAACCTTACTGAATCAACTTCGTATTCATGGCGGATGGTATTATGCGCTCGAGTAAAAGTAATAGTTACACATTTCGAGGTGTTAAAAAATAATTTATTCTCTCGGCTCCATGATACAACTTGATCTATGTCTCTTTGAAAGGCTTCACAATCTGCAACAGAATCGATAGGCAAAAACAGTTTCAAATCGTCAGCAAATAGCAAGCAGTTAGAGTTTCTGATTACCTGGGGTAGATCGTTGACCATGATGATGAACTCAAGAGGACCAAGATTACTGCCCTGACTTACTCCCGACCTAACATAATAAGGAGCTGACGTGTATCCAGCGTAATCCACATACTGCCGCCTTTCACACATGTAAAATAATACATTATATATATATATACTATGAAAATATAATACATAGGTAACAAATTAAATACATAATAAATATATACATATAAATATATAATAATGATGATGACGATTCTTAAACCATTCTAGAAATATTGTACCTATAGGTACTTAAAGTAAAGAACTGAAAAAAGTAATTAAAAAAAAAAAGAAAAGAAAAGATGACGATTTTAATTATTAAGCAAGCCGAGGAAATGAGCACGCACTCTCTTTTTGAAAATGAAACAGTTATGGGTGTCTCTGATGGAGTTAGGTAGCGCATTCCAGAGTCGTGAAGCATGAAGAGTGAAGGAATCGGACATAAATCCAGAATGGACAAGGGGAGTAAGAAGTTTGAGAGAATTATTAGAGCGAAGTTGTCGGTCATGAGAATCACGTAAATATTGAAATTTGTCTTTAAGATATTGAGGAGATTGGTGATTAAATAAAATAGAAAAAAGTGTACATAGTATCCTCTGCTGTCTGCGCTGGCGAATAGGTAGCCATTAAAGTTTAGATGTAAATGACGAAATGTGGTCATATTTGCGTAGACAGAAGATGAAGCGGATAGCATTATTAATTAGCCGATCTTCATTAAGATCAGGATAACACACATCACAATAATCAATGAGTGGAAGAATGAGGGACTGAACTAGAGTGATCTTCGTGGCTATGGGTAGAAAGTGCCTATCTTCTTAAGTGACTTCAGCAATTTGGGTAGTCCAGCTTAATGTAGCGTCTATGTGTAGTCCGAGGTTCTTAAGGCTAGAACTAAAAGGTATGGTTATGTTTTCAAACGTGAGAGGCGGAATAGAAGCAAAATCAATGCGAGCAGATTGTTTTTGGCTACCAACAATTATTGCTTGGCACTTTTTAGGGTTTACTGGTATCCCAAATGATTTAGACCAATTACTGATGCTACCGAGATTTGCATTTAATTTGTTAACTGCATTGTTAATATTTTCTATAGGGGTTTGTACATATATTTGCAAATCATCTGCATATAATTGCTACCGAAATTTGCATTTAATTTGTTAACTGCATTGTTAATATTTTCTATAGGGGTTTGTACATATATTTGCAAATCATCTGCATATAATTGCTACCGAGATTTGCATTTAATTTGTTAACTGCATTGTTAATATTTTCTATAGGGGTTTGTACATATATTTGCAAATCATCTGCATAGAAATGGTAAGAACAACTGAGCGAAGAAGACAACAGATTTATAAAAGTAGAAAATAATAAAGGGCATAAGATACCACCCTGTGGAACGCCAGCCGACAAACCATTCCAATTTGACATTTCATGTCCTACTTGCACGGCCTGCTGACGACCACGAAGATAAGAGGAGAACCAATCCAAAGCAGAGGTGGAAAAATTTTGACAATCAAGGATGGCAAGAAGTATATCATGGTCTACCATGTTAAAAGCGTTGGAAAAATCGATAAGAACGATAATGGTGACCAATAATTTACCTTCACGAATATCTTCAGTTACTTTAAGGAGAGCAGTGGCAGTACTATGCCCTGGGCGAAAGCCAGACTGAAACGGGGAAAGTAGATTATTGGAAAAAATGAAAGCTGACACTTGCTTGTGAGCAACAGCTTCTAGAACTTTGGAGAGGAAAGGTAATATGGAAATAGGCCTGTAATTAGTTAATAGGAGAGGAGTGGGAATTTTGGGAAGAGGTATGACAAGCGCCCGACGCCAAAGGGAAGGAAAGGTGCCATTTAGGAAAGAGAAATTAATAAGGTGAGTAATGATGGGTAGAATATTTTCCATGACAGCGACGACCATGTCCCTACTCACGTCATCGCACCCAACTGCTTTGGACTTAATTGAAATAATATTTTTGCGAATGTCATCTTCAGAAGAAGGAGAAAAAGAGAAAGATTCATTAGGAGACTTTATCATGGAAGCTATCTTCGCGACAGTGTGAGATTTCATACTATTGCCAAGAGAAGGCGCGGAAGAGAAATGGTTATTGAGCTCGTTAAGTGAGAAGGATAAACTCTGTGATTCGGCAAGTGACTTACCCAAACCAAGAGTATGAAGAAACTTCCATATGTTAGCTGAAGATGAGTTACTAATATTATCGTGGAAATATTTTCGTTTAGCTGCTCTTACCATATTGTTGCATTTATTACGTGCCGTTTTATAAGTTTCCCAGTTCCCATCACACTTCTCACGCTTGAAAGCACGAAACGCCCGATCCCGTCGTGTCATAGCCATGCGTATATCTCTGCAAATCCACGGTGCGGGTGGCCGCTTCACCTAGGCGCGTGAGTGTCGAATAAATTTAAAATTAAAGTATTGAAGTGAGAGAGTTTATCATCCATAGTCGACGCTTCAAACACGGCAGAAAAGTTAAGATTGGCGGCATCAGCCTTTAGTTTGCTTTTATTAACCTTGGAAAAGTTCCGCATCATAACAATACTTGTTGCGAGAGATCCTCGGCCAAAGAGGCCGCATGTTGCGCGGCCGCGCTGGACTGGCCGGCGATATATTATTTTAGTTTGTAATATTTTTGCACGTCAATATTTTTGTCTTTTTATTCATTATTACAAATTTTCAACTAGCTAAAGATGGTTTTCTCATTTTTAGAATCTTAGTAATTAAGTAAGGAGGTTCACCCCTTAACAACACTAGTTTTTAAGACTTTTTTTTGTACCTACTTTTTCCTGTGTGTAATGCAAATAAGAGTATTCTATCTATCTACAAGCACTTTCAAATTATTTAACTTTTTTCTTCTTCTTCTAGATTGATGACATAAGAAACTTTGACGGTAAGTGCTGATATCACTTTCATGGTGATACACACTTTGCGGCTCAAGGATTCCGCCACACACTACCGGAATAAGAAATTGTAAGTCTCGTGTTAAATACGCCAATGCGAGCTGCTCGCGGTGTGCTCTAGGCGGGCGCGCACTCGTGTAATCTTTCGGTGATTTTGTAAATGTTCTCGATTTCAACCCGTATTTACATCTACGGAGCGCAGTAATTGAGCGGCGATGATCACAAGACGCCACCGGACTTAAACGGATGCGCGTCTGGCTCAGGGTTGCCAGATTCAATTTTATGATTTTCCCCAAACTGACTTTTATTTCTCCCCAAAATGATACGTTTTCAACAGAAAACCCCCAAAAGTTTTGTTACAAATAAAAGGGGTTAAAAACTGCCTTTTCCTCACTTCAGATGTCGCTTTTGTCTAATTTTCTACACATTTGACAGCTATCAGTCATTTTCCATACTATTTTTTTTGCCAAGACGAGCCAAGCGGAGCGCAAGGGCACTACCTACCTTTTCTCGAAACGTTTCGTCGTTTTTTTGAACTCTCATAACTTTGGTTTGGATGATGCTATAAATAGTTAAAAATTTCAAGATAAAATGACACCAGTACAATCATTGAACATTCAAAATTTGAATGTCGTAGCTATTATACTTTAGATTTTATTAATGTCTAAAAACCACCCATTTCGTCACTGATTCACTCACTGACTGATCATCAAAATTCTTAAGGTACTTCCTGAAGTCCTAGAATGCCAAAATTTGGTAGTAAGCTAATATTACTACAAACACAACAAAAAAAATCATAAAACTTGGAACTTTCATCCCCCAACCCTTTAACCTAAGGGATGGAAGTTTGTATGAGATTTCGGCTTCCTAATATCCTAGAAAGCTGAAATTTGGTATGTAGGCTAGTATTAGTACACAAACAACAAAAATATCATAAAACTTGGAACTTCACCCCAAAAGAAAAAAAAAATATAAGCAATTTACAAAAAGAAATGAAATCCCACCAAAAACATTTTTATGTAAAATGTTGCCAAGACGCGACCATATGAGTCGCACTGTCAAAAAGTTATCAGATCTCATGTAGAGCCAAGCTTCTAACTTTACACGCCCTACCTCTACAAAGCCTAACTTCACAAACTCTACACCTTAATCAATATATGTGGTTTGGCCATTTCGCTACATTCACATAGTAAGGTGAAAAAATTATAAACTATTCATCATCATACTTTTCTGTTATACATTAGTTCTTGTAGTATGTAACGAAACGGCAAACACACATATTTTGATTAAGGTGTAAAGTTTGTGAAGTTAGGCCTTGTAGAGTTAGAAGCTTGGCTCTACATGAGATCTGGGGGCTTACCATAATGTCTTATAGCAGTATTACTTCAATATTATTTTCGAAATTCGTACCATGACACCTACAAAACAATCTTAAAACAATATTACTTTAAGCTTGCATTTCCTAGAAGTTTTGATGACGTCACAGTAAATCGTTCATTCAATTTCGTACCATGAGCTGCAATTTGACAGTTAGCAATATTGTTTTTATGTCAAATTTAGCGATCTTGAAAAAGTTGGTCAGATGCGATGGAAACAAAACTTTTTTCATATTGAGTGTGATTTTTTCAAACGTTTTTTGTAACACAAGATTACAAAAAACCAGGTAAATTCTAACTTTATGCAAAAAAACATTGGTGTCTGTGTTGAATCTTTCATTAGAGTGTTAGCAGCTGTGTTCTGTGTTAGTTACGTTGTGTTGTATTTGTTTAAATAAACAGTGCAAAACATTGCAAATAAATACGAGATGGCTAATGAATACGAGATCTTCGAATACTTGGAAGAAGAAGACGACCATGAAGATAATGTAAGGACGAAACAAGCAGCGAAGGAGCGTCGTAGACGATTACGGAATCAATGTGATCCGTTTGTAATTTATAATGATACTCAATTTATTAAGGAGTATCGATTGACGAAAAATCTTGCTCGTGATTTGTGTGAGGAGGTTCGACCCTTTCTCAAAACTCCACAAAAAGCTACTGACTTGTCGGTGGAGACCAAGGTAACCCTAGAGAAATTCTACTAAGTAATAATAATATAATAATAAAGTTTGACTTTATGTTATCTGTTTGTATACCTACTAAAATAAATAAATATGTATTTTCTTATTTCCAGGTTCTTACTGCTTTGTCATTTTTTGCCACAGGGTCTTATCAAAGGCCTACAGGAAAAATTCAGGGGCATTTTGTGGCACAGCAAACTGTCTCCACCATTATAAAGGAAATTACAAACTGTCTGAATACTTCATATTTTAGACAAAAATATATACATTTCCCTAGGAACAATAACGAGCAAAACAAAATAAAAACAAGGTAACTCTATATTTATCGGTCAAAATTGAATAATAGTAGGTACAAAAAATATAATTGTAATATGTACATATTTTGAATACTTTCATCAAATCATAAAAATTATGTTCTTTGTTTTAGATTTCACAATAAGTTTAATATACCGGGAGTGTTAGGATGCATTGATGGCACTCATGTTGCTATTGTGCGTCCTAATGTACACGAAGAAAGATATTTTTGCAGAAAGGATTACCATTCTTTAAATGTACAATTGGTAAGTAAGAAATTGTTGTCATTGCTCAGTCGGTATGTAAGAAACTCGGAAAAAATAGTGATAATATTAATCAGCAATACATATCACATGTTTATCCATAAATAACTAGGTACTTTTCAAAAATTTGCTATGTATTCCTGACTTATAAGAAAAAAGAAAAAAGCATGACTTATATATTCATTTGCATATAAGGCAAAATTCTAATATAAAATTAAAATCATATTTAATTTCCAAAAATCTTATATAATTCTACTATGTATTAATTATGAATTAATCATTATGAGCTAAGAACAGTCTTTATATTAGTCTATCCTTAAAAT
Source organism: Endotricha flammealis (assembly GCA_905163395.2). NCBI lineage: Eukaryota > Metazoa > Arthropoda > Insecta > Lepidoptera > Pyralidae > Endotricha > Endotricha flammealis. The sequence continues at coordinate 43,076 of LR990873.1, forward strand.
TAAATATTATACTTTCAACATTTCCTTAAATGTAAATTTATATAAAAATAATTATACCAGCTTTAATAATATTTTATAGAATGTTATCATAGCTAACAACGATCTATAGCTAAACAGTCTTTTTCTTTTCTAGATTTGTGATGCCGATATGCAGATCATAAGTGTAGATGCTAGTCATGGAGGTGCAACTCATGACTCTTTCATATGGTCTAGCCATCCTTTAAAAGACTACATAGAAGAACTCAGTAACAATGAAAATGTATGGTTTCTTGGTAAGTATTAATTTACATTATAATATATATTTAAATTTAAATGAGTCTTTCAAGTATGAGGATCAAATGGAGATTCGATTAAAAGCAGACTTATATTATTTAAATATTTATGTAAGTTCATAAGAGAAGCTTGGTTAGAATAAAGAAAAAATTTTTGTATAAAACTTATTAACAAAATATAATGAAAATATTCTTTTATTTACAGGTGACTCTGGATATCCATTAAGGCGATACATGATGACGCCTATTTTGAATGCATCACCGGATACACCAGAGGCACATTACACCAATTTGCATGTTCGTGCCAGGAACATCATCGAACGCACCATTGGTCTCTTGAAAGCACGCTTTCGTTGCTTGCTACTACACAGAAGGCTGCACTATCAACCAGCGGTAGCTGGCTCTATTGTTAATGCATGTGTTATATTACATAATATTTGCAATGGAGCCAAGCTACCTCCGGAAGAGCTAACTTCAGAAGAAAGGGGAGAAGAAGCTCGATTATTGGCAATCTATTCTGCTCGTAGTAGTACTGCAGTGACTGAGGGCCGGCGTGGTGGTAACATACCACTTCAACAGGGTGTGGCCATGAGGAACGCTCTCACTCAGCGGCTCTGGGAAAGGCGTTAGACAGAGTCCTGAAAATATATATATTTTTTTTATTATTTTAGTATTGTTTCGCAAGACATTTAACTATTTTTTCCATAAGGCATGTTGATATTTTTTCTTTAGTAGTAACTGAATAAACATTTTGATAGAAATTGTTTATGTTTTCATTACCTTTTAATATCGTGGATATCCTCTTGTATCGCCATAATACTATTAGCTATAAGTGCCATGCTTCGCTGCACTCCTTCAATGGCATCACTGCTACGCACAGCCGCCCGTGTTCTTTCTTGAGCTGACTGCACGAGGAGACGCCTAGCATCCTCCCGAGATATCAAGACATGGCTGCGGCGTCGGCGTCGGCTCGGCCGGGGGGATGGTGATACAGCAGTAACAGAGGAGCCGGCAGGCTCCACTGTTACTGCTGGACCCTCGTCCAACAATGGATTCACCAATGTGGCTTCTTGAACATCCACATTCCCAGCTGTGTCCATGTTCCCGTGAGATGTTCCCTGAACATCCAAAACCTCCAATTGGACTTGTCCAAGAGAAGGTTCTATAATATCCTCTATTAACAAAATGGACTGTGACGCTGGTGTCCCAATTGTAGGAGTGGATGCCTAAAAAAGATAAAGCATGTTATAATAAGATTGTTTTACAAAGTACTAATTACTTATTATAAAAGTCAGCAATAGGCTCAAGTATGCGGCCCTGGGTGAGACGTATATTTTTGCGCCTTTTGCTGTGCAGACCTTGTGGCCCTGGGGTAAAGAAAGAGGCGCGCCGGCTTTTCAAAGAAATTTCTGCTCGCCTTGTTGATGTCTGGCGCGCATTTCGGAGGACCATATTTCATAATTACTTTTTATTTTTATATTTATAAAGTAGGTTAAATAGTTGTAAGTTTAAAGCGTTATTTTATTTATAGGTTTTTAAAATGTTATTTGTATCTATATTTATATAGAATATTGGAATAATATTATATAACGGCTTTTATATTTTATTCATATTATTATACTCACATATACTTAAATGTTTGTAAAAACAATTTATTTACCTCTGGAAATGGATCCACACGAACTCCAGCAGCACCTTGGCCAAAATCATCTCCCATAATTGATAAAAATTTATCCTCTATGGCAGACAATGGTGGCTCTGTTGATGGCCCTCCTCCGGTTCGTCGTCTGGATGAATGTACAGCAGCATTCCTTCTTTTTAATTTTGCCTTGAAATCCACCCAGTACTAAAAGTAATAAAATATGTATTTATTAACATATCCTACTAATATTATAAACGTGAAAGTTTGTAAGATACACTCTCATCTGATAAATGTTAACAAAGTTACCTTGGACCACATTTTCCCGTCTTTGTGTGCTCCATCTCCTTGGGCATTGAGAAGGTCGGCGATTTCCTGCCATTTCCTGGAGGAATATTCTTTGGCCTGTAAAGACCGGTTAAAGCCAAACGCAATGTCTCTATGCGAATTCAAGAATTCCCACAGAAGATCGAGCTGCCTCATTGAAACGCGACGCGTTCTTATGCTGCAAAAAAACACTTCAAATATAAACCACTTAACATCGCCGACTATGAACAATATCCAAGAAACAAATAATTCCTTGGCGTGCATTTTTCAACAAACATATTTACAGTTTCACAACATACGTAATACACACATTGTCCACACATATAATTAAGTTGAACTTACTTGGAATTAGCCATAGTTATTTATATTATAAACAATTTTCAATAAACTAAACTCGGTGCCGAGATGTTTTGAGTGGCCGCGCGCGGACTGTCTCTTTGAGACCTTAAAAAAATGTTCCGAATCTTGCTTGCGTACACAGCTTCGTTTGTAAATTATAATCCAAATGTAATTTTTTTAGTTGTTGTTATTGAAATTTAATAATATAATGTATTTCATATATTTTATACACATAGTCAACTTTTTTTTAAAGTTACTATGTGTATATAAACATAATTTATTAAATTAAATTTATAATTTAATATTTCGTAAGAAGGCCGCGAGAGTAAATCGGAACACTGCGTAAAAGTGATATAGCTATACGAATTATATAGCGGTGTCTCGCTCTCACTATCGCCAGGGAATAGATAAATCATTCGTTCTTTGACAACACTACGCAAGATTAAAACAATCTTGTTTTGAAAGTTCATGGTACGATTTGGGACATTATTATTTTAAGCTTGAAACAAGACGGGCGAAAACCATCATGGTTTTGTTAAAGTTTATGGTAAGCCCCCTGATAACTTTTTGACAGTGCGAGTCATATGGTCTCGTCTTGGCAAAATTTTACATGAAAATGTTTTTGGTGGGATATAATTTTCCTCAAAGGTAACTCGGACGGTTCTTAAGATTCTACTTTCATACAGTAATCTCTCCCTTTGAGCGGTTCTTGAAACCTGAGCCAACATGTAGTATGTCATTAAATGTCATATTATATCTAAAACATTATTAGATAACAAGGGAAAATGAGGAAATCATGAATGTGTGGTTTGTTACCTTTTTGGCAGACTCTTAAATGTGTAGTTTAGATAGTGGTGGAAGATTAGTATGGGAATTAGTATCTTTGAACTTATCCATGGTAGGAATTTCAGGAATATCATCCTGAAGTTCATCTTAAACTCCGATAAGGTTTTTTCCTCTTTGGTTCGTGACAAGCCCACCACACATTCCCACCACTGTGTCTCCTGTGTAGCCAGGATCAACAACGGCGACCTCAGATAGACAATAAGCAATGAAGCTTATTGACGTCCCGGGGGAGAAAACTACAGCTGTCTTGGAACTCACAACGAATTTAATCAGAAAGAAGATAGTCGGAGTAGGACGTATTGAAAGGACTTCCCTCCTTAACAACTACGTGAGAAACAGCAATTTGAAGCAAAAGGCATTATACCCTAGAGAGATGGCAAATCAAGTGAGTTCCTCTTTGGTTCAAAACGATCAAAACAAAAGAGGCATAATACTAGATAGCTAGACTTTATAGAATAGTAGAGAGAGAGACAGCAGCTTTCTAAATGGCTCTGGATTGATTGTTACTCTTTAGCCAGGATGTTAGTACAAAAAAGATGGTTAGGTTAGTATAAAAGTGCAAAAAAATTCGCTAAAATTCCCCATCACGTATTTTATTTCCCCAAAATTTTCCCCAAAGATTCTATTTCCCCAGTTTTTCGCCGAGAGTAAAATTTTTCCCCAAAATTGCGAAAAAAAACCCCAGTCTGGCAACCCTGGTCTGGCTTAAGGACGTTCTTTGTCCGCCCGTGCACGCGTCCGTCTGCCGACTGCAGGCCGCGCTCATTAATCGTAGTACACTTGAATCGTAAAAAATCCGTGCAAGTACGTGTCGAGCCACACATAATAAGTTCGTCTGCTATTGCTCGGTAACTAGTAGAGCCTACTTAACCGTTATAATTTTCAATGAAGGTTCAGCATGGACTATTACCATGATTTTTTCAAATTTCTAAACATGAGACTTTCGGAGATAGACAGGGGGGGGGGGGGACACGATAAATGTAAATAATTCCGAAATGCATCATTGTATCGAAAAATGATCTTTCCAAACCCTCAATGTTTTGAAGAGACCTATCTAACCGATACCCCACAAAATGGGTGGGCGCGAAAAAAAAACATTTCCACTTTAATGTAGGGGAGGCACCCCACAATTTTTTTTTTCAATATTTTGTTCTAGCACTTGTTAGCATTGTTAATGTGTTCTAACATTAAGCGCCACGGCGCTAGACCGCGGACAGGCGGACAGACGGACATGGCGAAACGAAACTATAAGGATTCATTGTAGTTTACTACGGAACCCTAAACATTTTGCGACTTTAAAAAAAAATACTTGCAGTTATTTTAATTGAAACGAGTACTCATTTAAACGCCAGTGTAGTTAATTAAAGGGCAAGTGCGAAGCTCATAAAATGGAGTGAAGTGGTGCTAAATCCGCTCCGCTCCGCGCCGCCACACGCCGCGAGCCGCCCGCCGCCGCCGGCTCTTCCGCGAATTTATTCAAGCACACTATGAACAAAGATTTTGTTGCAAATAATGTAAGCATCGTTAAGAAACTTTGTAATTACATACACAGCAAGCATACATCATACATTGGTCGAGTAGTTGCAGACCGCATCTAAATTATTTGTCCAAATACAATGATGTGCGGAGATTTACCTGTGAAAGCATTTAGAGGCTCTAAATAAAACATTTTTTACCTCAACATACCAAAAAGTTTGCCCTCTCGGTAATTGCAATAGAGAAAATTATCCTGTTTCACCAGCCTCGCCTTACGTGGATAAGAGAAACAATCTAGTGGACTTCGACCGATACGGGCAAATAAAATGTTTCTGCGAAATAAGGGCCAAACTGACACATTGACATACCTATTCAGAGTTGAAATAAAATTGATAGAACATCCATATTTTCACAAAAAGATGTAAGTAAGTAATAATCAATGAGCATGATGGCATCGAGCACCCTGCCCTCCCCCCATACCCTGCGCGGCTTATATGATGAAACATTATACCTACCACAAATTGTCTGTAAATGAGATTCAATTTGTTATTCTGTACGTTTGATATTAGCCATCAATTCATACAAATGGAATATAAATGTAGGAATTCTTTCAATTTGCGTCAGACAAATTGATGTAACGATTATACTCCTCGTAATGTACAACAGTAAGCAGAACAGAGAGGCGCTTGTCGGTTTGTAACGCGCACCGAAAAGTATGTAAGGAATGGGCCTCGGCGGGTTCGGGGCGACGGCGGGCACGCGGAGCCGCGCGCCGCGCGCTAATCGCGTTTGGGCGCGGAGATTGATGGCCGCCCGCGGGGCGCCGCCAGACTCGAAGGTCAAGAGCAATGACGTCACTGCATACTGTTTCGCATCATTGTGTATGAAAAACATTGCTAATAGAGAAATAATAATATAATAATATAAAAGAGTAAGCTAAAGTTTTGAGAAGAATTTCCGCAATGTGTCGTGAGCGGCGGCCGGCGTTACGTACAAGAATAGGTGGACAGTGCATGCGCTCGGGTGACGCTTTTGTGTGAGTAAAATTTTGGTACCTACAAAGCAAACCTACATAGGTGGTAGAGGGAGTCAGATCGCGATAAAAACTCACATGCGAAAAGGTTTTACTCCAGAAGAGCATTTTCGCAGCTTCGCTCCTCCTTATGCAATGTATTGCGATGATCTCCCGAAGCCTTCCGCACATTGGGCTTCGACGAGCTTATGGGGGCCATAAACCGCGCTGCGCGAACCCGACTCCATAAAGTTCGCTTCACAAACTAGAACGCAAATAAACCGCGCTAAACGAAAAATGTTCACAAACACAATTTCGCCACTAAAGTACAGTACACTGTCTACTCAAATATAGAAACCAGCGTGGGGCGACCCCCGCGCGGCGAGCGCCTGCCCCGCGGACGCCCGCGCGGGGACGGCGCGCGCGGGGGCGACGGGCTCCGCGCCGCTGGCGTTGTAAATATCCGAATGCGTGGCGCTCAACTCGGGACGCGCCATTTCCCATAACTTATTGCCTTTTATTCGAGTCCGCCCGCGCCCCTCCCGCGCCCCGTTCCGGCGTCCCTCCGATCATATGCTATAATTTAGCCTAATGTGGGATAACTCGATGAAAGGGTTTAATGTTTATTCAATATGCCGAGTGTCGGCGGCGCGCGGCGGCGGACGCTCGCCGTGTTCATTACTAAAATTAGTCGCCTCCGACAAGTAAGACAAATTTATTGAGATTAAAATGAAAATATAAAAAGTTGCTTGTTAATTCCACTTTTACGGTTATTATTTGAAAAGATTTAAAAATAATATAACTGATAATAATAAATAATGGTTTTTGCTAATTAGATCCTCTCATTCTTGCAATAAAAAATCTTGGCTAACAAGAACAAAGAGAATGAGAAAATAAAGATTGGGAGGTGCGACAGTGGTGCTGCGTGCATGGAGTCGCGGATTGATGAGCATCCGATTGACGAGGAGCTGCAATAAAATGTTATTGTGTTATTGTGCGGTAATTGATGGCTGCCATAAATTGGGGCTTCGGCGGAACCGGCCGCCTCCGCCGCACTGGCTTCGGGCGGCTGTCAATCCAGACGTCGTCGGCGGAATGTGCGTCGGGGGCCCACCGACACCAACAATATAATCGACAGCATCTTCGAGCCGCGCAGGATCGAGGACAGCCGATTCAAATATATTTGTGTTTCCTTACGTGATATTTCTCTAACAGGAATTTTAGTTTGCTACCAACGCTGGCGTGAGTTGCTACGTGTTGCCGTAATATGCAATGTTTTGTTTGCTACGATACCTACGTGAAGTGCTACGCTGTCGTACCTATAGTTTTTATTTGCTACAACACCTACGTGCGATGCTACATAATATTATGTGTCATTTTTGTTTTGCGGCGAGATGACGCTTCTAAGCACTTCACTATATGAAACCGTTCTTCAAGCGTCTGCTAGGAGTTGGGACACTGCTCTGCCCGGGAGTTATGGCCGTAGCCCAAGATTCCGAGCGTAGTGTATGGTAATGTAATGACTGTGATCGCTGATTTATTGTCATAACCACATTAATATTTGTTTGGGATCCTTCGGAATGACATTACCATGTGTCCGTCAGCATCCGACCGGGGCCAGGAATATATTAGATCGGCCCATAACATAATATTGTATTCATTGTCTAGTCCCCCTGAATACTGTGATCAGCAATTTGTAAACATAATATTGCCTCAATGAATAGGGAGGGACGATAAAGTAAACACGATTTTTCTAATATTATGATAGAATAGACTAAAGAGCAGAAATAATTCATAATATTGTCAACATCATATCCCCATGACCTGCAGGCACTAGGCCGCTGGCGCCGCGGCGCGGGCGAGCGCGTGCCGCCTCTTTCGCGTCTTCACACACAACACGTAAAAAATTGCTTTACAGCGAAATTTCAGCTTTTGTAGTTTTATCACGAAAGGAGAGAATGTTGTCTGGAGAACGCCGACCGATTGGAAACAAAAATACACAAAGTAAAATCGAGTTTATCTATAGGTATAAGGTGTAACAAAATCAACTGTAAAGATTTTAGGGAGTGATTCTACTCTTCAATACAATAAGTTGCGAGTATTTTACTAGTGTTGATATAAAGTACATAGACAGTTCCTATCTCCCCACATTAGTGTCAAAAAAAGATAATAACGAACGATCGATGAATGTAACTCATAATAATATACAGCTGAATGAGCAGCCAGAAATGAGCTCATTATATTGAATACAGAACTGACGCGGTGACTATTAAGTGATCAGTGACAGAACTATGACATAATTCACCTGCCCACCGATAAGGTAGTGAGCGAGCCGAGCCAGAACTGCGTCGGCGAGAAGTATATTATGTTTGGATCATTATGCGTAACATTGTTCACTTGTAACAAACACTGTCATTCATTGTGTAGAACCATTACTCGTAGCATTGAATTATACTCAAGTGATTGTTACTGTAGAGTGTCACCTCAAATATTGAAGTGATCATTTGAGATTGCGTATCAGATTCCACAATAAAGTTAAAAATAGAATTGATTTATTTGAATACTATCTTTTTCCCGCGGCTTCGCTAGCGTGGCTTACTAACAATTAGCACAATTATTTTTCTTCAAAAACAAATTCCGGTCCGGTCCGGTCGGTCCGGTTTTTATAAGGAACCCACATGCCAATTAGCATATTTTTCTTCAGAAACAAATTCCGGTCCGGTCCGGTTCGGTCCGGTCCGGCACGGCCCCGTACAGTGCGGTTCCTTCCGGTCCGATCAGGTCCGATCCGGTCCGGTCCGGTCGGTCCGGTCAGGTCGATCCAGGGCCGGTCATTATAAAGACCCTACATGCCAAATTTGGCATCTCTAGACCCAGCGGTTTGTGCTGTGTGTCCCCTCGCAACTTCGTTTGCGTATATCTCGCTTTCCCGTGGGAATTTTGAAAAATCCTTTCTTAGTACATCCCTAGACGTCGTAAGGAACCTACATGCCAAATTTGGAATCTCTAGACCCAGCGGTTTGGGCTGTGCGTTGATATATAGTTAAGTCAGTCAGTCAGGACTTTGAATTTTATATAATAGATGGGATTAATTGCACATCAAACAAATAATCACCAATCAAAGTAGTAACGGTCCGAAAGTCAATTTAATCTCATCTCATAATTTATATACTTTTTTACATCAAATAAATAATTTAATACTAATAAAGGAAATGTTGAACAAAACAACTATTGCAGATAATTCGAAAATAAACATCAGCACAACATTACTCTTTTCCTCTAATGCAAGACAAAATTAATTCTTTTAGGTACAAAAATAGGAGAGTGTCGTCATAACCACTGACTGCACAGCAGATTAACCTTAGCGCGCGTAGATGATACTTATTATCGTAGCAAAATAACTATCCGCGTAGCATATATCCTAACAAGCACCTCAAAACTTGCTTATTATATTTGTCTTCATTTTAAGAGAATATACTCAGAAAAGACAATTTTCCATCGTCAATGGGTAGCGGTTCTGGCGACAGATTGGTGCAATGGTGTCATGGAGCACCTGGTTTTGTACCCTTGTGTATCCTCCAACGGCCAAGTCACACAACATTAACTATAATAATAAAGAAATCGCAGTAAGGAACCTTAGACTTGGCACGAATTTGTCTAGATTTCATTACTTTTAAGAGATAAACAAACAGCTCCATCGAGACTTGCCTAGTTTTTTACAGAATGTTTTTGATGGGATTTCACTTCTTTTTGTAGAAACGTGTGCCCCATATTGATTTATTTTATTAGATTTTCTTATTTGACAGTTTTTTCTTTTTAGGAGTAGTATTCTAAATTTTTATATTAAAATTTTCGCGAAATTAATATTTTAGGCCCGATTTTTCAATGCTCGGATAAAACGGCTAATAACTATTCGATGAATAAATTTACCAGACAGTTAAACGGCCGAATATTTGGATACCAATTTTTCAATTCATATTTACTCCACGGATAAGCTATCTGGAGAATAGATCAACACGAGCGTCACTAACTTCACAGAGGTGAAACAAATATATTGATCACGCGAATGTTAGAGCAGGACAATTTGTTTTACTGTCACAATCAAATAATCATTCTTGTTTGACATTGACATTCATTTCGAGTACGCGATTTTAACAAAACACAAATTGTGCGTTGTCATGGTGATTTTTATTTGTTGGTTATATTTTGATCGCAAATCGCAATGGAAGCGAAGAAAAGGAAGCGTTCCTCTAATTTTATTCCTGCTGAGATTCAATTAATTGTAAGTTTGATTGATAAATACAAAAATATAATTGAAAACAGCACGCACAATTAGTAAAGGGTAAATGTCAACGACTCAAACGTCAAATTAACTGTCGAATAAGCTAATATCAGGCCGTCGAACGGGCAGATAAATTTATTCCTCAGATAAGCCGTTTATTAGTCGAATAAGGCCCATCTGACGATTGAAAAATTCATTTTTACGCTATTCGTCGAATAAACCTTATTTGATGGTTTATCTGAGCATTAAAAATCGGCCCTTAGTGTAATTTGTGTAATGTTCGAGTAGAATAAAGTTAATCGTTCGACTATTTCTTCTTGTAAACTTGCAAGTCTTCTTTATCTTTACATAGTATAAAATGAAATCGCTTTTGCTGTCTGTCTGTGCGTCTGTGTGTCCCTATGTATGCTTAAATCTTTAAAACTACGCAACGGATTTTGATGCGGTCTTTTAAATAGATAGAGTGATTCGAGAGGAAGGTTTTTATGTATTATACATTCCAAAACTCCCACGGGAAAGCGGGATGATTACATAAAATATCAAAACTGTCGGAACAAAATGTATCTCCACGGGTCTATTTAATTCGGCCAGGATCGACGCTCAGGTACATCCGTTCCAGTGTAGAGGTTTCCTATAAGATGTTGACAAGGATAAAGATGGGATTTTATAAAATTCCCACGGAAAAGGGAGTAATAGGACTATTAGTGTATTATCGCAAGCGCTTTATGATGTTGACAAGGATAAAAATGAGGTTTTATAGAATTCCCACGGGAACGAGAAAAGTAGGACTGCACGTGTATTATCGTGGGCGCTCAACCTAGAACTCCTAGATTTTGTATTAAGCTTCCCTTTATAAAGTAGACAAGGATAAAGATGGATTTTTTTTAAATTCCCACGGGAAAGGAAGTAATAGGACTGTAAGTGTATTATCGCAGGCGCTCAACCTAGAAAGTTGAAATTTTGTATAGAGGTTCAGGCACAGAATTCGGAATAATTAGACTACGCGTGTATTATCGGAAGCGCTTAACCTGAAAAGCTGAATTTTTTAATAGAGATTCCCTTAATAATGTTGACATGGATAAAGTCGGGTTTATTTTTAATTCCCACGGGAACAAAATTATTGGCATTTTAGTTTGATCACGCGGGCGGAGCCGCGGGTAGCAGCTAGTATAAGTATAAAAGCCAGTTTTTTTTCCTTTAATTTTATTTATATGCGTATTAAAAGCAGAAGGGGAGCCATTTGCCCAGCAGTGGGACGCAATAGGCTAGATTAAATTAGAAGATGTGTCCCACTACGCTGGATTTTTGCAATGACAGTCGATTTTTTTATGTACCAATAGTAGAAGGGGGCATTACCATATCTCTAATACAGCTGAGACCTGCTGAGGGTTCTTCATCAGATACTTCAGACCTTCGATTTTTTACATTAAATGAAGCGGCCCAACGAGTTGAATATTTTTTGTAAAGGCGGTATGTCGATCTCTAATAGTTTGGTTGGGCTCTTGTGTTTTCAAATAAGGGTCACCAGGTACTTCAGATCTTCGATTATCCTAATTTTTATAGTTTAAGTGGCCATTAAACCCTAACTCTGTACCAAATTTCAGCTGTCTGAGTTTATGGGAAGTACTACACTGGGCGTCAAAAATAAGTAGTACAGTTTTAAAATTGCAATATCTCCTAAACTGCAGAAGCTAGACCTTTGAAATAAAAAAAAGTTAAAAGACAATTTCATTTCATTTAATAAAAACTTCATGCATAATATAATTTTTTAAAGATTGACTGAAAAAAAATTAATAAATAAAAACACTATTTTTTTAAACTGTTGGCTTGTACTTTTGTTTTTTATTGTTTTCTTTATTGCTGATAAATCAATTGCAATTCAAAAGCAAATGTGTCTTCAGCGAGTAAACTTTACTAATCATGCCTCTTTCACCAGAAGAATGTGCAAGAATCATAACTTTTCTCAAAGTAGGCATCAGTATGCGTCGTACTGCAAGAACGGTGGGTGTAACTCTAAGAACGATCCAGCAAGTAAAGCGAAGATACGAAGAGACTGGAAACCATCTAAGGAGACCAAGTAATGGCAGACCCAGGTGCACTAGTACCCGAGAAGACCGCTTAATTGTCTCTACTGTGTTAAGAAATCGTCACCTTAATGCAGTTGAGGTCCAGCAACAGCTTCTTCAGACCCGAAGAGACTACGTTAGTGAGAGTACAGTGAGGAGAAGACTTGCTGAAGCCAACCTGAAGTCGTACAGGCCAGCAAATGGCCCCAAACTTGAGACAGGGCATCGAGTAGTACGACTACGCTACGCGCGTCAACACGTACAATGGGGCGAAGAAGAATGGACAAGAGTTTTGTTCACAGATGAGTCTTGGTTTTCTTTATTCACTTCCGATGGAACGCGGAGAGTATACAGGCGACCTGGTGAGCGATACATTCAAGGTTGCATCTCGGAAAGAGTTCAATACGGCGGGGGCTCTGTACACGTATGTGCTGGCATCTCTTCAGAGGGTCGCACAGAGCTAGTGGTCATAGAAATGGCACTCTGACTGGTGAAAGATATGCATTAGAGATCCTTAACGAGTATGCAGGGCCATATTTAGCAAATATGGGTGATGGAGCTATACTAATGCATGAAAACGCCCGGCCACACACCGCTCATCTCGTACAAGAGTACATTCAGGAGGTTGGCATCAGCTTGATGGCTTGGCCATCAAGAAGCCCAGATCTTAACCCGATTGAACACGCCTGGGGGGTATTTCTTTGAAAATGTGCAAATCGCTGTTCCAGTTAAAAAGAACTTATTACATTACATATTTTTTTAACTTTTGGCCAGTATGGAGATGGACCAGTATCTGTTCTAACAGGAGCAGTTATCAGATTAATGTTAAATTCAATACAATCTGATATGAATTCAATCTTGTGTCGAAATTCACATTACCATTCGTGTCCCTCTCCCCAGATTTTAACACAAAATATTTTATTTCTCGACTTGTACTAAGAAGAACGTAATATAAGCAATAAATTCCATAAAAAGAATGTTGTTATTAGTTTATAATACAATATAAATACTTAAAAGACTATTTTACAATGTTAAAAAAGTGAATCAACAAATGTTCCGGCGCTACACCCTCATTACCGTTCGAGAGTATTGTCGCCTTAATATCTTTGCTCCTAGTTGGCCTTATGCGTTCGCCTTAACTGTGCAGGACAGTTCAGTCGTCGCTCGTCCGTTGCACGGAGGACACGTAGCGAGCGAGTATTTTTTCTACGGAAATATCGGTATTTAGTGCTCCGAACGGTTTTTGTTTCGTCAAAGTTCTCCATACAGTTTTTGTATTTAATGGTAAGTAGACGTGTGATATTTAATCATTTAAGGTCTTATGATCTTCATAAAAGGGCTTATTTTAAGTATTTACTTGTTTCAAAATGGTAAATGACATGAAAATTGTTCAAAATGAATAAAACTATGAATTTCTAATTACCATTTTTCTAATTACCAGTTTTTACCATTCCGAATATGAAGTGCAACGAGTACGGCATCGGGTGACTAGTCGCGGAGGGTAGCGGGATCCGAGGCACGGTTCACCGCTGGCCGACCGCAGGTAGTAGGGGACTCCTATACAGCCTATTGCGTGGACCTCTTGCTGACAACAGATCCAGACAGGTACTCGGTGACAATTTCTTCGCCATTGGGGCGCTCTGATCACTGTCTGGTGAAATCGGTATCAGCCTACCACCCGCCTGTTCCCAGGCGGCGGTTATGGCGATACAGGTCAGCAGACTGGGATGAGATGCGGTCTTTCTATGCATCCTTCCCTTGGCAGTCTGTCTGCTTCTCTTCTAGTGACCCCAGCGTCTGTGAAGATGCCGTTACTGATGTGCTTCGTCAAGGGATGGAATACTTCATTTCCTTCTCTAACGTGCCATCTACTGGTAAAGCTCGCCCATGGTTTGGGCCTGAGTGCAGCCGTGCCGAGGCGCATAAGCATCAGGCATACCTGGACTGGGTTGCAGCTCGACAGCTCAAGGCGTCTGATGTTCGCGAAAAGAAGAAGGCCTTTAACAAGGCTGCAAAGTCCTGCAAGATGGTTTTACAGAAGGCTCGATTTGATCATATTGGCCGAATAGGGAACAAATTGGCTTCTTTCCCAGCGGGAAGTAAAGCGCTTTGGAATCTAGCCAAGGCGGTCGAATCGAATTTCTGCCGCCCCCCTCTCCATTGCAGAAACCTGACGGATCACTTACTCACACCGCTGAAGAGAAAGCAAACCTGTTGCGTCCTGCGTCTCTGTTCGCGGAGTCTTTACGTCTTGATGCTGATAGCGCGATACCTCCAGTTTACCTGGCAGCACGGTGGAATTGCCGGAAATCCGGTTGCGCCAGGCTGAGGTTCGCAAAACGCTGCGCAATCTTGACGTGAACAAGGCCAGTGATCGGGACGGTATCCGCTATTGTACAGAGGACATGTGCACCCGAGTTGACACCTGTATTGACCCGCCTCTTTAGGCTCTGTCTAAAGTCTGGGAAAGAACCGAGTTCCTGGAAGCTCGCTAACGTGCCCAAAAAGGGCAGCCGTGCCGACGAAACCAACTGCCAACTACAGGCCCATTTTGATCACGTCCATACTCTGTAAGAATATGGAACGTGTTTTTGAACCGCAGGCTCCTAGCGTACCTAGAATCGAATGACCTCCTCAGTGACCGACAATATGGCTTTTGCCAGAATCGGTCCACTGGGGATCTTCTAGTGTACGCCAGCCACGTCTGGAATGAGGCTATTGAGGAATTCGGAGAAGCCCGCGGTTGGAAGCTTGCGGTTTCCAAAGCATTTGACGGTATGGCACGGTAGTCTTATTAGCAAGCGTCCTTTTTACGGCCTGACCTCTAATTTCTGTGCGTGGATTTCTGACTTTTTGGGGGATTGATCTATTCGGGTGGTCATTGATGGCTGCTCGTCTAAACGAAAGGCTTTTAATGCCGGTGTCCCTCAAGGATCGATTATTTAAAGCATTTGTTTTTTGTTGTTTGTAAAATCACATGCAGTGTTTTATAAAGTTCAAACTATGATTGTTATTAGTGTTTATGAAAGAAATTAATAACTAAGTATATATTTTTTATATTTCAATGTTTAAGAAACTAACATTGGGTCAGTTTGGTAAAGAAAATAATTATAGTCTTAACATGTTAGAAACTTTTAAATTGTGTTATTATGTCGAGTTGTCGTTGATTGACAGCTAAGTGCGAAAGTGTGAAGTTAATAAACGTTGATTTTTAATTATTTCTTTTATTTTTCTCTGTTATCTACTCACCATTTCAAATTCTTCTTTTTACCGTTTGTGAACCTCTTTACCATTTGTGTAAATTACTCATTACCGTTTGCATAAAAAAAGAATGGCTCATATCTTTAATACTAAAAGACTTTTCTGGGTCCGGTTCAAAAAAATGTATATAACTCATACCAAACAACGCGACTAACACTCTAAAGAATCGTTCTTCGAACAAAATTTATCAATCTCTTTTATTAGGCTAATGTGCGCATCCTCAAAGAATTACCCTGGGATGAGCTTGGGAGGCTAGTCAGAAGACTCAGACCACCCCCCGCCACCCTCAGGGCTCTAAAACAGGCCCTGATAGAAGAATGGGTGAATATTCCCCAACACCGCCTCCGAAACTTAGTGTTCAGCATGCCAAACCGGCTCCAAGCTGTCATCAGAGCCCGAGGCGGCAACACAAGTTACTAAAGTGGGAACAAGGCCCAAAACGTAAAAATTAAGTTCTTGATAGTTCCTTCAAAATGGTTAGCTTTTTAGGGTTTTCCTAATTTTCAGTGTAAAACTTTACTAATGCTAAATAAAGTATTATTTTTAGAAAACTTTGTTAAATTTGCTATAAAATGACTTTTATTTCAAAACTCTAACTTCTATAGTTTAAGAGTAATTGCAATTTTAAAACTGTACTACTTATTTTTGACGCCCAGTGTAGTTCTATTCTGATGATCATGAGTGAGTGAGTACTTTGCTTTTGTCTGATGAACAACGTGATTCAATTATTTTATTTACAGATATTTCTGATTCTCTGGGTTAGGTTGGGTTAGCTTGTGACCATCAAAAGCCGAGCGACCGACGGGAGCGAGACGCTCTTATACACATAAACAAAGCGCTTGCAGCGCCTCTCCCGATAAAGAGAATTCATGTAATTAATTATTTCACGATATGATCAAACGATCTTGCTTGACCATTTCCCTTCTGACCCACCGTACCACCGTCATGAAGTAGCCGCGCTTAGCTACCCATATCGAGAAACGATTTCTTATCATTGATCTGCCCAAACCACATCGTGATGTGGTCACCTGCCGGCGCACGGCGACGCCGACGGCCTTATCAAACACCTTTTTAGTAAGCATTTTGTATACCTTATTTATGCAAAATTTATTAACTAGAGAACCTGTGCCTGTGAAGGTCTACTCTTTGTATAAACGAGTTAATTGTATTTAATTTTAATTGTGAATCGCTATTAATGTGGCATCGACAATGTTTGCGCACTGTCGTCGCCCCCTGACGGATGTGTTCCCGGCGACCCACCACCCGGCGTGTATCCATCGTGCGAACTAATTCGCGCGGGAGATGCATCACGGAACTCACCTTCAATTACTATTAGCTCGTCGGCGGTGAATGATCGCGCGGCACGCAACGATTCACAAATGAACAATCCGGCGAGTGTCGAAACCACTTTGTACTTCAGTACGCTTAGCGCTTGTTTGTCACGCAAACGTAAACAACTTATTTGACTAACCGTGAACAAAAAAATCGTCGACCGCGAGTGGGGCAGATCTACGCAGTACCACCACATTCATCGGAATCCTGCAGCATGTAGAGATGACATCGTTATTAGAGGCATATTATCTCAATTCTTATTGCTCCTGATTTTCCTTTGGTTTGTTTAATCACGTCAACTAAAACAGCCCCACGACAGCTATCCCTTCTTAGGTCAATGTGCTTCACTGTTTCCAATCTGTTAAAGGATAAGTACGACAGCGGTTTAACGGTGTGAAGGGTTTCACAGTATTAGGCGAACCAAGTGAGTGCGAAGTGGAGAGGTTGGAGTGTGAGAGGAGTGAGTTGTTTTAGTGAGTGATTTATTCCTTCCTTCACTTGGAGCCATTGCAATAAAATCAGTTATTTATGCTAAATCGCAATGTTAAGTGATGCGCTAATGGGGTCCAATATATGACATAGAGCCGACGGCATCTCAAAAAAAATTACATACCTTAATGGTTATATAGTGCCTTTGCATGACAGTTTTCTCCACATTGTGCAGCGCCACAAAGCCCCTCCCCTTTTGTAAGTGGTTTTTTGTGGTATTCAAACCCCTTATTTACCATAATTACACCCCTGTTATTGATATATTTAATTTTCTTCCATTATGAAAAACCTCGATGTGAAAAACACAAAGTATTTCAACACACAGAACAGATGAAGTGACAACTAATTTTATTATAACTGTCATGCCAAACGAAAAATTAATAAACCAACTGCCAGTGCTCAAGTATATTGGATCTATGAATTCACTATAAATGAGTTAGTATCATATCGGTGCATTTGTAACTCGCCTGTGTAGCAACTGGTCTATTTATCAACTCGTAACTCTTGTAAGTTGTAAATCGCCTATTTATCAACTCGCCTATGATTTTGCAATATAGGTATGTAGGTTGGATTTAGATTGATGACAATAAATTGAATTTAAAATATTTAATTAAGTACTTGACGAGTCAAAAGTTAACAATTTCCGTTTCCATTTCCAAATTTATCTCAAAACCATTAATCACAGACAATTCCATCCCAAACAATTCCGAAATCAAGGCAGAACTGGCCGCTGGCTGAACCGTTGATCGGGCAGTGGATCCAAGTGGAAGGAGTGAACGAAACGAGCGAGTTCTAACTGCAACAACAAAATGTCGACATCGATAACCGCGTCCGCCGCCGCTAATCAGCCGCCGCCGCCGCCGCCGCCGCCCATGCGAGCATGACGCATTTTTCCCACCCTGAAACAATTCAATTTGTTCATTTGCGTCGGGTCTATTTACGCGGCACACAGTCGCGGAGTGTGCGTTTGTTTGTTGACGTGCGCACCGCTTTGTACGGCCGAATGTGTTTTATGCGATTTGCTTTCGTTTGCGCGATTGGGCAGGGCACCGCAGGGCACGCCGCGCTACGCTGAGCACAGAAGGAAAAAACGGAACTCTTATAAGATCACTTTTTGTCCGTCTGGGCTTCTTTTGCGGATCGGGACAAGCCCACCACACATTCCCACCACTGTGTCTCCTGTGTAGCCAGGATCAACAACGCCGACCTCAGATAGACAATAAACAATGAAGCTTATTGACGTCCCGGGGGAGAAAACTACAGCTGTCTTGGAACTCACAACGAATTTAATCAGAAAGAAGATAGTCGGAGTAGGAATTACTGAAAGGACTTCCTTCCTTAACAACTACGTGAGAAACAGCAATTTGAAGTTCTTCCCCATTAATAGGTATCATATGATCTGCAGACTCGCACTTGACCGGTTTCTTGCATTATGACAGATCGAGTAGTTGTTAAAACAACGTAAATGGGATCGCCGCCCGCGAGCGCGCACCGGCGCCGCCGCGGGGCGCGGGCGGCGCGGCTTAATCAAACTTCTGTGTTTCCCGTCCGGCACTAGTCCCGACTTTTATGATTCCGGCAAAAAGTCGTACACTGGTCGCGGGTGGCGGCGTCCCGGATCGCGCTAATGTATTCGCTAGTTTATCAAAGTTTTAGTCCGCAGATCACATCGCGGACGGTCTCACTGGGCCGAGTGTCTTTCATTAAACTCGGGAAGTTGCGGCCGCCGCACCTCGCTTCGGTGTTTTCCTTTTAAACCATAGCCAATAAAAGCTCGCAATAAGGACGTCGTAATTTGTAGTTCCAAAATGCGGCTTCTACTTCTTGAGGGTAAATCTAAAGAGTGCGGTCAGCCGTTTTAATCCGCTCAAATGCAAATCCCCGGCGGCGGCGGCACCTGCGGCGCGTCAAAGGCGCCGCGGCCACCTTTGAACGCGACTCCGCTAAAAAGTTCAGATCAGACGGACATTGGTTTCCCTCGGCAGCCAGCCCCGCGGCCTGCGGGGGGGATGGGCGGGGGAGGGGGCGGTGCACAGGGCTGTCAAATTAATAGGTGGGTAATTAATTAACTGCGTCATTTAATCTTATTGGAACGACTACTTACTGACTGCTTTTATTGGCATACACGCATCATTTAAATTTTAAAATAATTGTTTTGAAATCAAAGAATTATAGTTATTTAAAGTTATAATAATTTTATAGTATTTTAATACAAGTGCGCCGGATTCTGTGAAGTCTCAGAGCCGCGCTCGCAGCCCTGCCTTCGTCCGCTTTCGGCTCGATTTGCCGGCAAGAGCGTCCTTCCGAATTAGCACTTCAAAAGGCGCGCCGCTGTTTATTCTGTGAGCTTCGTGTTACATTTTGTGAGAATTTAAAATGCGCTTCAAATTACCATTATCTCGTGTAGTCAGTGTCATCCCAACACGCAGCAGCCTGGTTTCTTGGTTCTATAATAAATAAATAAATACCTAATAAATTTTGTTTGTAAACGTGCGCATCGCATCTTCCTTTCTTTGCATAAAAGTGGATTAAAATAGGGACAATTTTGTACAGGCAAATCATCATCAATCATTGTTCCCTTTACAGGCAAATCACAACTAAATAAAATAGCGTAAGACAGAGGCTGGCAAGTCGACAGAGTTACAGCCCGTCCACACGGCGCGTTGCGTCAGCGTTGCGTCGACGCAGCGCTGTCCCTGTGTCGTTTTACATACTAATAATCATAGTGTTCACACGGCGTGCTGCGTCGACGCAGCGCGACGCAGCGCGCACACGACGTTACTGCAGCCCCCGAGACGAAGCGGGCGTGACGACGGGCGGCATCCAATCCAGCGCAGGAGCGCTCAGTTGCTTGTGCGTTGAGAGCTAGGGAGGACGTCAAATATTTTTAAACATAATTCTCGCCGCAACACTGTGCGTCGCCGCTGCGACGACGGAACGTCGTCGTCGAACGAGCGCCTCGTAGTAATGCAGCGCCCGTGTGCCCGGGGCGTTCCGGGGAGAGCGAGTCCGGCCAGTTTAACTTTGGCCGGACGGCCCTGGCGGGGTCGCGGATGTCCCACAGTACCCGTGACCCCGTCACTTAGGGGGCGAGTGGCATCCCGTCAGTTTTTTGTGGTAAGTCTCACTGTCCCCACCGCATATTCCCCGGGCGGTGGGGCTGCTGGAAAGCATTTTTCTGACGATAATAAAAAAAAAGCGCCTGTGTGCCACCTATGCGTCAAAATATTTGCGTTGCGGCGACGCAACGCTGACACAACGCGCCGTGTTGACGGGCTGTTACCTGAACTTTTTTTAGAATTCCTCTGATAAACAGTAAACTGCCAGTAGTGACGCCAAACAAACATGGCCGCGGCTCAATCCGGTGCAGGGAGCGCGACTATTCCTCGTTTATGCGCGGACCACGAGATCTATGTAATTCAGGAGGCGACTGCACTTTCACTTTAGCTATCAATTACACTGTTTATACAGTTTATAAGACAAAATAAATTACTGCGCCCACCCAAAATAAGCTAGGCTTAAGCTGTTGTAACGTTTTGTGATGCTCTGTTGCACGCGATATATTTGGTGCGGAATGATGTGAAGCGCGAGTGCACGGACAGGCAAGCCGGTAATGACGAGGAAACAAAAGGACTCGCTCCCCGCTCTCGCCCCGCACGCCCAATGTGTTTGTGCAGTTTCGACTTTTGCATAATCCATGAGTTTGTGGCAAACTAAACCTTGAACGATGAACAAACAATCCTCACAGAGACACACAGACTTGATGGTAGGTGCCTTGGCTTGCAAAACCTATAAAACATCCTTCATTGTAGATGCAAATTAAAGGAGAGTGCCTATAGCGGGATCACCGCCAGAGAGCGGAGCGTGCATGCGGCCACTTTGTGCGAACGCCTTTGACTGAGAGGGAATAAGTAACAGCTGCGGCGGAGAGCGCGCGAGTGCGGAAGCCGCGCCGCGGCAACACGCGTGGAACACTGATAAAGAACTGCAACTTATAAACAAAATAATTAACCCTATGCATGTATATTTAGATACTCGTGTGTGTGCGCCCGCCAGTCCCGCTGACGGCGCGCGTGTGTCCAATCGCGGCACAGCAGACGGGCGGGAGCTTTACGAAGAGTCGAATTGCATCACATCAGCAAATTTTTCATACACCATTTCATGTCAGTGAACATCCTTCGGCCCGCGTGACGTGGGACGCGGGTATCGCACTGCAGCATTCAGCTCATTTCGCATTTTTTTAAATCTGTACCTTTGGAGCACGCTGCCTCTTCCGATCTTGCTAGCAACGAGTGCACCGCGCGCCATTAAGGCGATATTGGGTGTCAGCGGCAGTGGAGCAATGGACTGAGGATTAATTGCTGCGAGCCCTGCAGCAATTAGCTTGAATTGAAATATACGGTGGTTCGTACAACAGCTTATAACACAAAGTTTTTGAGATATTTGACTACTAATAAGTCATTAACGTAAAATTTAGTTCTGCGACTCACCGGTAGAAGAACTGTTTCATTTCTCCCGTATAGTGCCGCTCGTTCATACTTTCTTTCTCGTGTGAGAGGAGAGACAACCTTTATTAGTGGGTAAATGTTTTAAATTAGTTACCTTTGAGGCGCACTCGCGCTAATGATGTTTGTATTGGGAACTTTGTAACGTGTGCGTTTGTCGGGCGTGCCATTAGTGGCGCGTCTCCTACGCGTTACTAACCAGGTTTAGATTAATATAGAAACTAAGTTCTTTGACAACTCTATCGATACTGAAAAACAACGATCAAAATTACGCCCGTAGTGAAATAATTACTTGAGAGTGACATATTATTGTGGTTTACGGTGGCTTACGGTGACAAATAAATAAATTGTAAACTACAATACTGTTTTATGAAGAAACAAAATAATTAAAACAGGTAGACGTTACCCTATGTCGGGCAGACGCCCTCGGGACGGACCGGCGCGCAAATTAAACTTGAGTCACCTTTTGTTTAGTGCCTTGTGCGAAGATAATATATTTCCGCCATTCGGCGGCCACACGAGACGCCGGAACGACAGCCATTTGTAAAATGGCAGTAAACAACAAGTGCCCGGTTTCACGACTCATAAACCGTCCGCAACTCGCATCACATATAATTCGTTATAAAAGTTTGCTGACGCGAAATAAAATGCGCGACTCGCTAGAGACGAGCTTGTTTACTTTTATATACTTTTATTTGATTCCGCTCCGTAATAAAGTGCGGCGGATGCTATGGACCGTATTAGTATGTATTGGGCCGATAATTGATTAATATGCCTGTATTGCGTCAAGCTCAAAGTAATGCATCGGTTGCGTTCTTGCGTTTTTCTATCCTTTTCGATTTTCGTTCCTATGTCGATGTATATGTTACAGGATGATGTGACACATGTCTGTCTACTCAACATCACTGCCCGTTCGCCGATGCCCTCCGTTTGTCCGGCGCGCCCTTGTCGCCCCGCAACGCGGCTTTGTGTCGCGCGACGTCGCGGTCGCCGCAGACGCAGTAACTAAGTGCAGCAATTGCTGTGATTGCTTTTCATTGTCTACACCTACAGTCTCAATGCTCTAAAAGTTTCGCTCGCGGTCTTATTGTTGACAGCGATTGCAGCGGTCACTCGCAAAATAAAAATGCAGTTACGGGCGCAAACGTTTTGTGCATTGAGCGCCACTCCCGCGAACAAATAAAAAATAACCTATATATTGTATGTGTGTTGTTTATACTTTTTATTTCCATCATTAATTATGTCTATCGAATTTTACTATTATTTACTAGCTGTTGGCCGCGGCTTCGCCCGCGTGGGCAAGGGAAAAGCCAATGAGTTCTGTACCTATCCCGTACGAATTTTGTTATGTCTTATCTCTAAATAGGTTTTCAATTGTAGCATTGTTCGAAATATATTAAATATAGACTACCTAATTCCACAGAATAGAACACAGAAAAGAACAAGAGTAGGTTTGCTCGAGACAGAGATAAGTGGAAGAAATTGTGGGAGGCCTATGTCAAAGGACAACCTGACTAATAAAACGGTTGCTGATATATTAAGATTATTTTTAGCGTAGATTTAAGAATAAGTATTTTTTTATAAATAAGTAGTTCCTAAGTTAAAAATGTAAATGGTCAGCGAATAAGGCTTTTTTTATTTTTATTTATTTACTAGCTGTACCCGCGGCTTCGCCCGCGTGGATACTGCCTTTCCCGTGGAAATTCTATAAATTGCCGTCTTTATCCTTGTCAACATCATAAAGGAAACCTCTGTACAAAATTCCAGCTTTCTGAGCGCCTGCGATAATACACTTATAGTCCAATTACTCCCTTTCCCGTGGGAATTCTATAAAACCCCATCTTTATCCTTGTCAACATCATAAAGGGAACATACAAAATTCCAACTTTCTAGGTTGAGCGCCTGCGTTAATACACTTACAATCTTATTACTCTCTTTCCCGTGGGAATTTATAAATTGCCGTCTTTATCCTTGTCAACATCATAAAGGGAACCTCTATACAAAATTCCAGCTTTCTAGGTTGAGCGCCTGCGATAATACACTTATAGTCCAATTACTTCCTTTCCCGTGGGAATTCTATAAAACCCCATCTTTATCCTTGTCAACATCATAAAGGGAACCTCTATACAAAATTTCCAGCTTTCTAGGTTGAGCGCCTGCGATAATACACTTACAGTCCTATTACTCCCTTTTCCGTGGGAATTCTATAAAACCCCATCTTTATTCTTGTCAAAAGAACCTCTATACAAAATTCCAGCTTTCTAGATTGAGCGCCATACATATTTTTTGGGTAACTTGAACCGTTTATGCAGCGCACGCAACGGAAGCCCTAATTATTTTCCCCGTTTTTTCAACATTTTTCACTGATGCTTCGCTTCTATTGGTCGCAGCGTAATGTTATATAGCCTAAAGCCTTCCTCGATAAATGGACTATCCAACACAAAAAGAATTTTTCAATTCGAACCAGTAGTTCAACAAACAAACAAATTCTTCAGCTTTATATATTAGTATAGATTTTTAAACAGCGCCACCTAGCGTAATAGATTTAAAGTGCTTTAAATTTCGCACGATATTTATAATTTGATGAAAACGTAACCATACCGGCGCTATGTAACTTTTGAATAGCGCCATCTAGCGTAGAATAGAAAGAACTTGAATTAATTTCGGCAAGCGCGTAAATTTTTTGCTATAACTTCTAAAGTATCTATTTAAATTATATGGCTTATTTAGGTCTTCAAAAAAGTCCGCGATAGCATAATATATTTATCGTTTACGGATAACTTACTATAAAATAAAAAGCGATTTCCGAGTAATAAAGCGGAAATTGGAAACCGATTTTGACGTATACAGTATTAATCCTTATCCAGTTAACTACGTTAATTACCTTAAGCATTTCATGTACATTATTATAATCTTTACACTATATAATTTAAATAGATACTTTAGAAGTTATAGCAAAAAATTTACCCGCTTGCCAAAATTAATGCAAGTTCTTTCTATTCTACGCTAGATGGCGCTATTTCCGCATTATTACTCGGAAATCGCTTTTTATTTTATAGTAAGTTATCCGTAAACGATAAATATATGCTATCGCGGACTTTTTTGGAGACCTAAATAAGAGGAATATCCTATAATTTTTGTTTTGTTATATCTCAAAGGGTTTAGCCAGCGTTTTCGTTGACAGCTCCCAAGTGGGTTGATTTTTCCGACACTCCCAACAATAATCTTTATATTTCAGCCAATTTACATAAAATCCTGACAAATTTTATACATAAACCTTCCTCATGAACCAGGCTATCCGTTGGTGAAAACCGCAAGAAAATCCGTTGGGTAGTTTTTGAGTTTATCGCGAACAGACAGACAGACAGACGCGCGGGAGGACTTTGTTTTATAATATGTAAGGATTTATTAATTCCACAGAATACATACAAGACAAGACAAGTGTGTCCCTGTCCAGGTACACATAATTTTAATAAAATTGTATCATTACTTTTCGTTTGGACAATTTAACTTAGTGCCACCCACCCCTCGCCCGCCTCGATTAGTGCACTGCGGGCCAAGGGCGCGATGAAGTCGTTCGCGCGCCCTGATGTACTATTACTCGTACACAGCGCGGGCCTCGCTCTGTTTGTCAGCACTCGCAAATGAGGGTTAACTGTAATGTGCGGCGAATGAAGAGGCGCGCAATATTTGCTCGCTGCATTAACGCTTCATTTGCGTCTATGGGGCAACTTTTATTTTTACGGGCAACAAAAGTTATTAGCAGAAAATTTGTTTGCATAAAACAACTTTTGTCATAGCTCTCATTTTATATAATTTATCGTACGAGAGGGTGTAGCAGGTATGGACCACGAGGAAGCAAGAAGGAAGGAAGGAAGCAGGAAAGGCGGCTTATCGCCCTACAATGACGGCTAAACCAACACCATCAATCGCCTAACACCAGCTCGCCGCCGCGAATATTAAGCGCCCGCCGACTCTGCGTTTACATTTAATTTCCATTTGCGGGTGTAATTATATTCCGTCTTGTATCTTTTAATTTTTGGCGTTATACAGGCCCCGGGACAAAAATGGCAGGCGATTTTAAACAACAAAATAATTTCAGACTGAGCGAGGATAAAACGCTCAGCGTCGTGACTTTAAGGCAATCAGAAAAAATATATTAATGTCCCTATAATAATAAGATATTGAGAGTATTATTTTTCGCGGGGGGGGGGACTGTCGCTTCACCCTATTCAATACATCAAACTTTCATGCTTTTTGAGTATGGGTATTATGGTAGAGTTGTGTCCTCGCAGTGCCTGGAACTACAGCGTCATAGTGAATAGGGCCATTTCTACAACAATTGATAGAATTAGGATTTAGGACTTTAGTTGGGTGTCTTAGCTTACAGAATCAGTGTGCAGTGGAAGTTTATGTTGTATTCACTGAGTTGAATGGCTCTCGAGTGTGCCTCGAAGCAGCGGCGGCCAATCAAATCAGGACATCTCAAACATCGCCGACACCTAGTCTTGTGAATTAATTAGCGCGTCTCGCGCGACACTCATTACGCTAACGACGCGACGCGACGCAAGCGGGACGCGACGCGACGACAGTCCGAATCGCGGAGTATGCCATCCATTTAGATTAATTTCTATTAGTTTTGTCATAAAATCATAGAAGACATCATTGTTCATAAAAATTATGTAACATGATTTGATTAGCTAAAAGTAATTACAATTATTATTAACAAGTATTATGTTATGGTTATGATATGTTATGATATGAAGTTTACAGTATAAGTATGTCCCCTCCCCCCGCAAGCGGCGGATTAGCGCGCGCGATGACGTCACTAATCCGCGTATTCGTCCCACAACAATCGGACCGTGACCAGTTGTCGTCTGATGGAATATGAAACCGCATTAGCCATATTTTTTTTATATCACTAAGTTGGCAAACAAGCATACGGCTCGCCTCATGGTAAGCATCATCGTAGCCATTAGACGCTTGCAATACCGGGGGTATCACTCACGCGTTGCCAACCCTCCCAACAGCCGCCAAGTGGAGTTCTGGAGACCTTACTCACCGTAGGAACACAACATGGCCGAGACCTATGCTATTTGGCTACGATCTTCAGTAACCTTACTATAGATCTTTTTTTATATTCTCTCATTTCATTATCATAATATATCCCGACTCGAGGTAACACCGACAAGTCATCTTCGGCCAGTTACCTCGTGCCGTGTTCCAGGCACTGCAAGAACCTCGCAAAGGTTCACTAGGACAGTCTCACATGTTTCTGATTACATATTTGACTGGGTGTTGTTATAATTTGACCACGAAGCAATGTTGTTGACTTAACCGTATCTTGAAGCATTCAATAATGTACTTTATGCTCTTGTTTTCAGACTAAGATTTGATTATATTTTAAAATTTCCCCTGAGCTCCGTCGAAAGCCACACCGCAACTCCGAATCCCATTACTGTTGATAGAGGTAAGAATTAATGTAGTCCATGAAATAGAATAAGCATATTGGCCGCGTTCGTCTGATTATAATGGAAATACCTATTACCCTCTAGGAATGTTGTGAACATTTTAATATGCTATTTTATGAAGATAATAAAAATATTTTGTAAATATATAAATATAATAAATATATATTTTGGTTCGGAAATGTGGAAAGCATATGAGTTAGTAGAACGATATCATGCATCGTGATTGGTTCAACGGGAAGTCATGATTCAACAATAGACACATGAAGTAGAAACCGGTCCAAGGAAACCGAAAAGAAAGGTCTCGGTCGTCCAAGAACTAGATGGACTGTTTTTAAAAGACATGATCCTTGATCGTGAACAGCGTGATAAATTGTACCGTATCGTCTAGAGCTCGGTGCTCTCTACCTGTCCGCTAAAGTGTGGTAAAGGCGCTAGTTCTATCTGGGCCGCGGCCTTTCTCGGTCTGCGCCCGAATCTATGTCACTCTGAATGCGCCGTCTGTTTATTGCTTTCTTTGAGCGCTCTCCGCCGCTCTTCGCCGCTCTCGCGCTCAAAAATGCTATTTAGATTTTAAAACAAAGCTACAGCCAGCGCTAAGAGCTTGTACAGTCAACGACAAATCTGTCTTCACCTTACGCTACAACTTGTTTTTACAGGTAGTAGTCATGTTTTTTTAAATATTTTTTTTCATACTACAAAGTTGGCAAACAAGCATACGGCCCACCTGATGGTAAGCATCACCGTAGCCTATAGACGCTTGCAATACCGGGGGTATCACTCACGCGTTGCCAATCCTCCCAACCACCCCTAGTGGAGCTCTGGAGACCTTACTCACCGTAGGAACACAACATGGCCGAGACCAATGCTATTTGGCTACGATCTTCTGTAAGATCCTTCCCCAGACGAGCTCCTCCGATTTGAGCGGATTATCCGCTGTGCCCTACCTCTCTTAGTGAGAATTATTTTTGTCGTATCCACTGTTCATCTTATAGTTTTGGGTAGTTCTCTTTAAAATTTTCGTCACAAATTATATAAAAACTTGATAAAAATGTGCAATTGTAAAAATATATGACATTGCACTCATCTCTTCATCGTCTGCAAGCAAGCAAAGTGTAGCAAGTACAAGACCCTACACTGTGCGTGGGCCGACACACGCTCGCCCAGTTTTCCTTTTCTGACGTGATAACAGAAAAATAGTACCTATCGTTTACACATGTGTCCATTCTACACTGGGCGTCAAAAGTAAGTAGTACAGTTTTAAAATTGCAATATCTCCTAAACTACAAAAGCTAGACCTTTCAAATAAAAAAAAGTTAAAAGACAATTTCATTTCATTTAATAAAAACGTCATGCATAATATCATTTTTTAAAGATTGACTGAAAAAAAAACTTAATAAACAAAAACACTCTTTTTTAAACTGTTGGCTTGTACTTTTGTTTTTTATTGTTTTCTTTATTTCTGATAAATCAATTGCAATTCAAAAGCAAATGTGTCTTCAGCGAGTAAACGTCACTAATCATGCCTCTTTCACCAGAAGAATGTGCAAGAATCATAACTTTTCTCGAAGTAGGCATCAGTATGCGTCATACTGCAAGAACGGTGGGTGTAACTCTAAGAACGATACAGCAAGTAAAGCGAAGGTACTAAGAGACTGGAAACCATCTAAGGAGACCAAGTAATGGCAGACCCAGGTGCACTAGTACCGGAGAGACCGCTTAATTGTCTCTACTGTGTTAAGAAATCGTCACCTTAATGCAGTTAAGGTCCAGCAACAGCTTCTTCAGACCCGAAGAGACTACGTTAGTGAGAGTACAGTGAGGAGAAGACCTTGCTGAAGCCAACCTGAAGTCGTACAGGCCAGCAAATGGCCCCAAACTTGAGACAGGGCATCGAGTAGCAAGACTACGCTACGCCCGTCAACACGTACAATGGGACGAAGAAGAATGGACAAGAGTTTTGTTCACAGATGAGTCTTGGTTTTCTTTATTCACTTCCGATGGAACGCGGAGAGTATACAGGCGACCTGGTGAGCGATACATTCAAGGTTGCATCTCGGAAAGAGTTCAATACGGCGGGGGCTCTGTACACGTATGGCCTGGCATCTCTTCAGAGGGTCGCACAGAGCTAGTGGTCACAGAAAATGGCAGTCTGACTGGTGAAAGATATGCATTAGAGATCCTTATCGAGTATGCAGGGCCATATTTAGTAAATATGGGTGATGGAGCGATACTAATGCATGATAACGCCCGGCCACACACCGCTCACCTCGTACAAGAGTACATTCAGGAGGTTGGCATCAGCTTGATGGCTTGGCCATCAAGAAGCCCAGATCTTAACCCGATTGAACACACTTGGGATGAGCTTGGGAGGCTAGTCAGAAGACGCAGACCACCCCCCGCCACCCTCAGGGCTCTAAAACAGGCCCTGATAGAAGAATGGGTGAATATTCCCTAACACCGCCTCCGAAACTTAGTGTTCAGCATGCCAAACCGGCTCGAAGATGTCATCAGAGCCCGAGGCGGCAACACAAGTTACTAAAGTGGGAACAAGGCCCAAAACTTAAAAATTAAGTTCTTGATAGTTACTTCAAAATGGTTAGCTTTTTAGTTTTTTCCTAATTTTCAGTGTAAAACTTTACTAATGCTAAATAAAATATTATTTTTAGAAAACTTTGTTAAATTTGCTATAAAATGACTTTTATTTCAAAACTCTAACTTCTATAGTTTAAGAGTAATTGCAATTTTAAAACTGTACTACTTATTTTTGACGCCCAGTGTATATACTGTTACAAGGCTTATTACTAATGAGAAATAAATATTTTACGTAGTATGCAGTAGAAAGTAGGAAACTCGGACACGGAACAGTTTTTTAGTGTCCGAGTCGCCCCCTAGATGTTAACTCATAGGCAAATGTACTAAAAGTCGTATGTGAAAGAAGCAATAAAGGTCAAGGAGAAATATAAGTGTACGCGTTTCGCTCAATGCTCATTTGCATTCGGTGAGGAATAATTGTAATAAGTGGAGTGAAAATCTTAGCTAACACCGAAGAATCCCGCGCCCGCAAACCACTCGCGAACAATTCCGCAAATAGCGCGCGCCGGCTGAGGGCGCCGCCGCCGCCGCGAGCATTCCATATTTGCCCGATGGAGCGGCAGCCATCTTAAATTATAATAACCCCGGTGATTATAGGGAACAAGAATTTTGTGGTCCCGAACATAACATTTTAGAAATCTGATAAGCACAATAAACTATTTCATTTCAACAAATTGTTATTGTCGCCTTTACCATCACAATAAATATTGGCAATAGCCGTTTTCTTGTCTTATCTTATAGTCTTATTATCTCGTATTATTAACTATCCATTTTTTTATACCACTAAGGTGGCAAACCAGCTTACGGTCCGCCTGATGGTAAGCGGTCACCGTAGCCTATGGTCGATTGCTACAACGGGAGTATGGCGCGTTGCCGACGCTTTAAAAAGCTTTTATGTACGAGGGTGTTTTCCCTTTTTCCTCCCGGGTGGCGTAAGGTAGGCGACAACGACGTTGTCAATAACAGAAACAAGTAGTGAATTTTATTATATCGATGTTGCGTGTGGCGAAACTGAATGATCACGCAAGTTAAGCAACGTTGATCCCAGTCAGTATTTGGATGGATTTAAAAAAAGTCCTCTCTTATCTCGTCTTTCCGTCCTTTCCTTGCAGGAGTTGCAGGTGTAGTATAAAGTAGTAAGTAACCCTCGGGAATAAAGTGCGATTTGCACCTTGGGAGTATCGCACAGTTTACCACCTAATACCAAAAATCAACACTGCCGTTAGTGTCTATCATTCATAACGTAAGGGAGTATGTCAGGGTGTCGTAACACAAACCTGCGGCTGGCACATTGACGCGAGTGGTGTCGCCGCGGACGGGGATTGATGTGCAGACGACGGCGTGGGGCGCACACGAGCGCGCCTCCCTTGTTTTATTACTGTTTTTTCTACTTGAATTGTTTGTTTTGAGTTTGAATGCTGACCATTATTCAAGTGTGGGATTCATGATAAATAAGAATTTCTAGGTTGTGAACGGCAACCACGTCACGTTTTTTTTTATCAAAGTCCACGGGCATAGTTACTCAGACCACGTCTGGGTTGCTGGCTCAGTTCAGCTAATAATACAAGCCAACTCTGTAGTATCCCAATGGGAATTGCTGTTGTGACGCTATGAAAATAATGTTAAACATAATATAACAAGATAACACCCGTTCAAGGCTTTGAGCCGAGCGGCCGCGAGCGAACCTCGCGCTAATGGAGTGCCAAGTCACGGCGCGTCGTTCCTCCTTCGCGCCGACGAGTGCGGGACAATGCCTTCGTAAACAAATAAGTACATATCTTAACATGGTATAGCAAGTTGCTCTCTACACTATGATACTGCCCCCTTTAATATACAAACGTTAATTTATTTAAGTCCCCGCTTTAATTTCACTAGATATATGGATTTTCGATGATCTAAATTAAACGATTTTTTTGTTGTACGTTGTACCGTATGCACCATTTATTTAATTAAATTTTTCTATGACTTGCTTCACACTTGCAAGCACACAGCAAGGTTCGTTAAAATAAATCTGATTGCATTATTCATGTGAATCTTTCTAGCGTCCGCGTTTAAACTGCTCCGTGATAATAATTTAGGCGAGCTTACTTCTATGAACAAATTAGGCCGAGGAGCCGCGACACGAGCGAAGCGGCGCGCGTAGCGTGGTGCGGAGCGAGTTTAGGCCAACTGCGAGCACCCGCAGTTATGGCTGCTCGCTAATACAATAAAAAATACAATAAAAAGGTCTCGTTATTGTTGGCGACGCGCCAGCAACGTCTGCGGCGGTTGTGTTTATTGTGTGTCGGTGGAGCTAATGTAACATTTTTAATTTCCTGTCATTTGACTTCACTATATAGGTTATTTAGAGCCAAAATGTAGAAACTTAGACCTCGTGCGTTCTGTAACAAGACCTGTCTCTCCGCGCGCCGCACCTCGCGCCGGCGTTATCCCTTTGAGGCGACTGGGCGAGTCGCAACTCGAACTCGGGTCCGGCCAACTTTCAACAGAGGCGCAGCTCTATAATTTTCAATTTTCCAAATTGCGTTGCTCACTTTAATATTACTGTAACATATATTTATTAAACTAAAGTTATATTTTACGTAATAATTTCAGCTGTTTGTTTACTTGGAACATGACGTGTTTAGGTATAGTTCTATCGAGTAAGTATCAAGTGCAAACGATGTTAGCATACCGAGTTAGACTAATATTATTTGTTGCAATAATACAAAATCTAGCTTGTTAGTTTAAATTTTAAGATAATTAAAAGGTTAAAGGTTTGGTATTAAATTAAAGTATTGTAAAAACACGGTTATCTGTGTAAAGTCTTGTATCAAATTAGTTGTTTTTGTTACCATTTGTGAAATGAAGAGTTGACACAGATATCCGCTTGGAGCGCCACGAGATATCTCGCAATTAAATAGCTGGAGCAAACAGGTAAATTAGATTTCAATTTGTATCGGATTCCAGTGTATCGAGTTTCATCAACATCAATTAGACCATTTGATTTTATTAGTAAATATATTTTTAGCGAGAATTTGTTAGAGCTTTACAATAACTTCACTATTTTTAAAAACAATACACGAGACTCCGTGTATTTTAATGTTTACATGTAAACACAAAACACGTTAGAGCGTGAATCTACCTGAATGTATTTGTAGACAAATATGTATTTTGACGTATGGAGTATAGAATCCGCGAGCAACGAGCAAAATAACAACGTAAAAATCTAGAAATGAAATAAATAAAAGGAAGTGAGGTAGGGCAGGGCACAGCGAATAATCCGCTAAAAAAACATTTTTCTGATAAATTACATATAATAATGCGCTTTAGTCGAATTTTGTAATACTGTAGGGGCACAGGGGTTTTAGCCAGTTACCAGTTAATTAGTTACGTTACGTTCCTTATAAACTACGTTTAGCTGTCCAGCGTGGCGGAGCACACAAACAGCCCATCACGCCACTTCGGCATACTGCGCCCGTCGCGATTGGGCCGCGCCGTGCGTCAGGGCGCATCGGCTAACGACACCCGCGCGACGCTAATCTGCTGTATAAATCCTGCATCCCCTCGGCGGTTTATTTTCCGGTAATCACGAGCTTATTTATTTATTGCCGCCCCCGTATTCAAACGGAAAATACTTTACCATGAAATAAAATCGGAATTATTTTAATTTATGGAATTTATTTTCATTCTTTTTTTTAGGGGGTGTTTTATGGTGGGTTTGGGTATGTTGGGTTATATTGCCTACGTAATATTGTGATTGGCATGCTGATCGTTTGTCCTGGAGATCTCCCTAGCATGACGTGGTGTACTATTGGGTATAGTATATTTTTAAATGACCTAAAAGCAGTAAAACATTCTCATTGTAGGTACACTTGATTGGCCGACTACTCTCTGAATAAATGATTCTACTTTGACTCTATATTGTATCAGTACTTCGGCGAAGCCTTCTCTCTAAGACGCTTAGAGTCGTTGTTTTAAAACCTATTTAGTTAGAAATGTCTTGAGAGCTGGATGCCCCAATGAAACTAATTACCCTCTATGTCGACAATGGCTCGCGCTCGAACTTCTCGGAAGTCGAAGTTAATAACTTTGTTCGCGACTTGTAACGCTGTTTTAAAAGTAAGAAATGTCGTTAGAAAAGAGAGCCGCTATACGTAGAACCGAGAAACATTAACCGCCTCTTACGAAACAGCATTAATTTCAACGAGTTATATTAATTAACAGAGTGAGAAATGCTGTCGATGCTCGAGGACAGCGGAGTTGCCTTAGGAGGTATACATATCCAAGATCTATCATCAGTCGCCTCACGGCTGCATTAGAGAATACACGCTTGTTGCGCATCTTACCTGTGATACCAGTGATTCCTAAACTATTCCTACAATGTATAAATGCTCGAGTTGCGGGGTCCAACACACCGATGGGACCTTATGTAGCAGCTGTAAAGGGCGGTTCGACTTCGCCTGCTCGAACATCACGGAAGCGGGATACCGCAAACTAGGCGAGAGAAAACATACCTGGCGGTGCCCGAAATGCAAGTCTAGCCCATGCCCGTCTCCGATTGTTTCCTCACCCCAGCCAAATCAGTGGGACAGGATGCAGGAACAGCTCAACAATATTGTTTTGCAACTGGCACCGTTGCCCTCAGTGGCACAAGATGTAAAGTGCATAAAGGATGACATTGGCAGTATCAAGGAATCCCTCGAAATGGCGCACGCATTAATCGGAAACCTAACGGACAAAGTCCAGACACTGGAAGAAAGAGTTGGCAGAGTGGAAAAGATTGCGGACGAAGTTCCTGCTCTTCAAAGCGAAATTTCAAGACTCAATCGCGAGCTTCAAGACAGAGACCAATGGGCAAGAGCAAACAACGTGGAGATTAAAGGCATTCCGTCAAAGAAAAATGAAAATCTCTATGAGATCGCTCAAAACGTCGGAAAGCTGTGCGATGTCACCCTTGAGAAGAGTGAAATTAACTATATAGCACGCATACCCACTCGCGTCCCCAACAATAAAAAATCTATTGTGATAGCGTTCAACAATCGCTATAGAAAGGAAGAATTTGTGGCATTAGCGCGAAAGAGTAAACGACTAAACCTAACTAATTTAGGTTTCTCTGCAGGGGGTAACTTTTATGTAAACGACCATCTTACTGCATTTAATAAATCACTGTTAAACAAAGCGAAGACGTTGGCAAGGGAAAAAAACTTCAAATATATATGGGTAAAACACTGCAAAATTATGGGCAGAAAGTCAGATACTGCGCCTATAACCCCAATATATATCAGATGCGAAAAGGATCTTCAAAAAATAACATAGTTAATTACCATAGTAAATTATTCATAATTACATACAAATACAGTTTGGGAATCATGTTCAATTACAAAGTCTTTTGTATTCACAATGATATCGTCAGTCAATCACTAAACCACGTAAGTGTTTTAATTTTTTTATGCAATAGTTGCAACTACGCCTATGCGCATGCATTATCATTCGGGTCATTTTTACCTGCGCTTGAGAGAATGGGCCGATGTCGACCGCGATTAATCATTTCTAATTGTTGTATTGACACCGTACATATTATCTTTTATATTTTATATCGATTGTTACCTCATTCAATTTTATTAAAATTATATGCTACGTATTACAATAATTATATTTCGCTTGTCATATTTACAATACCAATGTGTTAGCATCGTGTATAGTTCGTGTCTTTGCACTACAAACGTACCCACGGATTATTTTTTTAATTTGTAACTACCGTCTTGCTCAGGATTCTGGATTGTTGCGTTGTTTTTTTATAAAGTTGTTTATTAGGTGGTTTGCTACTTCTGTTACCAATGAATAACCTTAGTATATATTACCAGAATGCTCGAGGGCTGCGAACTAAAACACATACTTTTAAACGTAATTTGTAATTTATTATTGAATGCATTTGACATTGTCTCGGTTACGGAGTCCTGGCTGTTGAATAGTATTACCGATAGCGAAATTTTTGATGACAGGTACCTTGTGTTCCGACGAGATAGGGACTACATACGTACTGGAGAGAAATATGGTGGGGGAGTATTATTGGCCGTGAGGCGAGAGTTGACTTCAGTGGACCGCCCTGAGTGGTCTTCATCGGCGGAGGACCTATGGGTTACCATATCGTATAGACTAAAAGACCGCACACTCAGACAGTTACATATATGTACGTTATACCTATGTAGCGAAAATAATGGAAACTCATTTAATACACAATTAGATAACTTTACTGATAAATTGTCATTTATAATTAATTCGTGTCCTAATGACACTTTTATAATATTAGGTGATTTTAACATGCCTTACATTAAGTGGTCAATAAATGGTAATCACCTGGAAGCCTCAGGCCCCTCAGGCGAAAGCCAAATTTACTTTTTTGACACTCTGTCAGAATGTAACCTGCTACAATATAATTCAAGTTTTAATGTCAATAACAGAATTTTAGATTTAGTGCTATCTAACCATGAGTTAACATCAGTCTCGTGTGATGACCCTCTTGTCCCAGAGGATCCCCATCATAAGTCCCTTAGAATTGATCTTAATTTAGCATTTTCAGAACAACTTCAATCAAATTCAAAACAAAAATATTTCTATGAGTCAGGGGATTATGACAAAATAAATGAATTTTTAAACAATATTAATTGGGATCTTCTACTGCCTACGAACTCATTAGATAATGCGGTTGATCACTTCTACACACTTTTGTATCAAACTAGAGATGACTTCATATCTCATAAAACAGTGTTTCCATCAACGTTTCCACCCTGGTATAATTCCGCACTGAAAAAGATTCTCAAAGAAAAATATAAATTTTTAATGAAATATCGCACATACGGCAACACATCAGACTATAATACCTTCTCTCTTCTCAGAAAAAGAGCCAAAGTACTAGAGCGCCAATGCTACGTCACATATATTAGAAAAACAGAGGAAGCCATAATTGAGAACCCCAAGTGTTTCTGGTCTTTCATAAAATCAAACAAAAAAGGAACCAACTCGCTACCGGCAACTTTATTTTACGAAGGACATTCAGCCAACTCTGGAGAGGAGATATGTGATCTTTTTGCCTCTTATTTCCAATCGACATTTCTCCCGCCTAGCTCGCATGACGGTGCTAATATTCCACCTAACACGGCCCCCTCTAACTGTGAGCGCACAATATGTAACATTGAAGTCAACTCAGATTCGGTTTACAAATTGCTCAAGTCACTGGACCTATCTAAGGGCGCGGGGCCAGATAATATACCGCCAATGTTCATTGTTCATTGTGCAAGAGCTTTATCCAAACCTCTCACTATATTATTTCAGCGTTCGATCAGGGAAGGTGTCGTCCCTACTTTATGGAAGTCGGCTTTTATTACGCCTATATTTAAATGTGGCAACAAAAGTGAGATAAAAAATTATCGCCCCATTTCTAAACTTTGTTTATTTGCTAAAGTTTTCGAACGCATTGTGTACACTCAAGTTTACAGTACACTCTCAAACTCTTTCATTCCCGAGCAACATGGATTCCTTAAAAACCGTTCGACAACATCAAATTTATTATCCTTTACCGAGTATGCTACATCAAAAATGGAGTCTGGTGGACAGGTTGACGCGATATTTACTGACTACAGTAAGGCCTTTGATCGAATTGACCATAAACTTCTCTTACAAAAGCTTTTCTTGGCGGGGATCCATGGAAACCTGCTGAGATGGTTTACCTCTTACATAGAGAATCGATCTCAAGCCGTAGCAGTAAATGGCTATATCTCAAAGTGGATTTACATCCCGTCAGGGGTGCCACAAGGATCCTTGCTCGCCCCTTTGCTTTTCAACCTGTTCGTCAATGATATCAGTTCCTGTTTCATTCATTCTCGTTTCTTGCTTTATGCAGACGACATGAAAATATTTAAAAAAATTAGTAATTATAACGACTGTTGTCTTTTGCAGCGGGATCTTGACAGATTTGAGGAATACTGTGGTCGGTACAAATTGAATTTGAATGTGTCCAAATGCTATAGTATGACCTTCAGTCGCAAACCAGCAACTATTAGTTGTAAATACAAACTTCAAGGATTCGAACTCAAACAACTGGATAAAATTCGCGATCTCGGTGTAATCCATGACTCCAAATTAATTTATGATGCACACATTGATCACATCGCAAAAAAAGCCAGCCAGGCCCTAGGATTCGTCATTAGATCATGCTCTCAATTCTCAAGCGTAAAAGTAACGAAGATCCTATATTGTTCATATGTGCGTAGCATCCTCGAGTATTGTTCGCAAATCTGGAATCCTCAGTATGCTGTTTATATTAATAGGCTTGAACGCATCCAAAATAAATTCTTAAAATTTATACAGTTTAAGTGCAAAGGTAGCGAACGTGATTACGCATCAAGATGCAAAAAACATCACTTACTGCCGCTCCAGGAAAGACGAAGAATCGCTGATTTATCAACTCTCCTAAAAATTGCTCAATCTAAAATCGATTCTCCACAACTCCTATCTAACATTAGCATCCGAGTCTCCAATAAAACCACCAGAAACACTGCCACTCTCATAGCACCTCTATGTGCAACTAACTACAGGAAAAATTCCTACTTTATACGATCGGCATATGCATTTAATAAATTGACTGACGAAATCCCATCATTAGACCTTTTTAATTCCAAATCTACTTTACTCAAACACACGCTCACAAAGGCTTGGTTCGATATGGTTCCCTGACAACTTAATTGTTATAAAGATTTGTCGTTTACTTTTGGTTTTTGTTAGTAGATTTCATTTTCTTTTTTCTTTTTTATTCTCCTCATTATAAAGTGTTTCCATTTAGGCATCACCAAACAACAAGCATTTAGACGACTACATGTGAAAACAACGTAATTGAGTACACCGAAGTGAAAATTAATGTATATTTTGTTATAATAGTACTGTAATGTTTTCCTTATAAAAATAAAATAAAAAAAAATAAAATATTTCTACTACTTCTATTATGGCAGGCAAACTATTTCTATTATGGCAGGCCGGTAGCTTCGTTGGTAATGTCGGTACCAGAGGGCAAGGTCAGATCCCTGCATGGGGCTAATAGTCCCTTTCATGTAATAATAATAAAACATAATGACTAATCTAATAAAATTACCCCTTTATAACAGCTACAACGACACACCTGTATCAATGAAATAGAGATTTAAAATAAAATGGAGTTAAAATTTTATTCACTAAATTTTAAATAAAACCTCCAGACGAAGACAAGCCGCAGATCGCGTTACGCTAACGAGGCGCCTACTGCATATTGCATTGTGGCGTGGGGCGCTCCGCCCTCGCCGACCTTTGCTATCTGTTCAACTTACAGACTAAGCATGGTAACTAAGGTTACTAAGGATGTTAATGCCTATAAAAACGTGAAAAACATCCAGAGTCTGGATGTTTTTCATTGGATTCCAGAGCAAGGCAAACAGAAATGTTCATGAACGAAAATGGTTGTCTTGCGCGGGATCCGAACCCGCGGTCCTTGGAGTAAAGTTTCAGCTAGTTTTAACCGCGTAACCTGCGCGCATGATCCTTCGTACAAATG
Source organism: Endotricha flammealis (assembly GCA_905163395.2). Taxonomy (NCBI): domain Eukaryota; kingdom Metazoa; phylum Arthropoda; class Insecta; order Lepidoptera; family Pyralidae; genus Endotricha; species Endotricha flammealis. Next base: position 82,547 of record LR990873.1, read on the forward strand.
CACATACAGCTAAACTGTCGTGGCGACGCCCGTTCGTGTGAACTCGCAATAACTTAGGATCATTTACCTTTGAAATAAAAACCAAAGTGTGCATTCAGTTCAGCGTGTCGTCGTGTCGTCGGCTCGCGCTTGGCTTCGCGCCTTTCGCTCGTTTGCCTTGTGTAATGCAATAGTTTACGGAAATCGTGTTTCTTTAATGGCTTTATGTAAAGACATTTAGATGTTCATTGTTTAAAACGTTGTCCGGATAATTTCGTGTTCGTTGTACAACTGGTACATGATAATTGGAAAATACCATTATTTGCTTGAAATAAACCACCATAAACCACTTATCTCTCAGGTTTATAGATCAAATTGTTTTCGTGTTTTTAGCGAATAAGGATAAATCTGCCAGTTAGTAGCTGAGTTATAATATTTAATTTCTTATCAATAAGGCGCATTATTATATTTGCAATTCGCGATATGAAAATTTCAAATAAAATATGACATATTATGTTATTATTGTAAAACTTAATTAATTTCTTAGGAACCAGTATCACATTAATTAAATTACTCGGAATTATATTCAACTTACACTGAATTAAGTATTATTGTGAAGTAGTACTTAATGTCGCTGACTATTAATTTGAGTTTTAGTTGCTAACGGGACTTCGTTTAGTTAATTTTCAACAGTTAACTAAACGTTCCTCCAACTTCGACTTCGCCGTCTGCCAGAGCTACGGGCCGTACAGAAGTCGCTTATGGTCACTTTTAACAATGTTAACAGTTTTGGCTACGACGTGCTACGAAGTGCTACAGCGTCTACACCGTGCTACGAAGTGCTACAGCGTTTACAATGGGCCACGAAGTGCTACTACGTAGTTTGTATTGCATCGTAAGGGCGTTTTTCCACTACTCCGGCAAAACCGGATGCCGGAGTAGTGGAGAAGCGCGTTTTATGTCTAAAGTATGAATTTCTACATCGGACCGGCAATTACCGGACCGATTAAAATCAGATGCCATAGTAGTGGAAAAACGCCCTAAGCTATTTTACGAATTTGGGCAAATATTTTGACGTAAAATTTTTGTTTTTGTCAACTAGGTAACACAAACACGAAGAAAAGGGATAGGAAAGGACTTGGGCTTCCGGATCTCTCATTCACCAAACGAAATGCATTGCTGCTCCCCGTACGAGCTGCCCATTTCATTAATGCTCCACCACTACAAAAACAAGTCTTCACTATACTACTTGACTGTCGAGACTAAACAAACAACGACTATAAAGTCACAACTAATATAAAGTGAACCTCATAAAGTGGAGCCATTTGAAAAATGCTATTCATCCGTTGAAAGTGGGTTCGCGTTCCGGCGATATGCATCGGAATATTCGGTATAACAAACACACGTCTGATATGTAAGCTAATAACGTCCCCGGGGGCGGCGGCGGGATTGCGTCTCTTGCATCCGATTATATTGCGGAGTTCAGCAATATTGCAGGCGCAATCACAACCGCACAACATAACTGCATAACTGCAGTTATTGCGATCGCGTCATTATGCTTACACTCGGCGCGCTCGAGGTTGTCGCGGCCTTTTGAATATTATATAAAACATCATATTGCAGGGAGGGAGAACTATTATTTAAAAACTCTTTTATCCCGGCAAAAAAAAAAGCAGCGACGCATTTCGTCCGGTGAGACAGGAGGCCCAACTTCTGTTCAGTCCCTTTTATTCCTTGACGACCTCTGTGACTTAATACAAAAAAGCAGTATATTTTGTGCGAAATGTAAAAAGAAAATAACGAATAGAGAGTATCTACAATGTATTGTTTGCCGACAAGTGTACGACATAGATTGCATGAGTATTACTTCGAAATTTTTTAACTTAATGAAGAAGGAAAATAAACTAAAATGGAAATGTAGAACATGTACATGTAAAAAAAATCACAAGTCATCCACATCTCAAATAAAACCTAATTTACTTTCATCGACACCAAGATTGGATCGGGATATTAGTGATAGGATAACAGCTACTCCAGAACTCCAGCCGGACGTAGTAGAGCCTACGACGACTTCGTCATCCTGCTGCCCCGACACAAAATACGTAGAGGAAGGTAAAGTAAGAGAGAAAGAAGCCGCCGAAAAGAGAAATAGTTTTGAATACGAGTATGTTACACATCGGAAAAGACTTTCGCAAAAAATTAAACACACATCTCTACTTGAAGACTCTGACTCATCTCTGTCATCTTCGAAATCAACCATGATGGGGAGAAGCTTACCGGATCTATCCACTCACTATAATGAAGAAATTGAGTCGCTTCAAGGGAATGTTAATAGTTTAAAACTTAAATTACAGGCCGCGGAAAATGAAATTGACAATTTACTATTAGAAAAATCAAAAATGGAAAAAACTATTGCTAAACAAAGCCGTGAACTAGACATCCTCTCGCAAATATGCTCTACTCCAAGTAATAAAAATGAGAACAGCCTAAACACTACGACTTCTAAGAAAAGGAGAAGAAAGTACAAAGCTAGAAATAAACCGAAAATTAATGTGGGTAATTCAGATTCATACCATAGTTTAAGTAAACAAAATGAAGAAAAAATTTATAACTCTGAAACTGAGATTGAGGAATGGAAAAAGAAACCAGCAGAGAAAGAAATTAAATATCATAAAAACAGTTACGACAGTACGACATCAAAGACTACCTTAGTGAAGAAAAGAATATTTATAATTGCAGATCAACAGGGTCGAGGCCTGCAGTCGGCCTTGCAGAAGCTTACATATAACGACTGTGAAGTTTTTTGTTTTTGGAAAACTAATACTACCTTAAAAGAAATTCTTAACACATGTAGAAATGAGATGTCTAGACTAACTATGCGAGACTACATAGTAGTTGCAGGTGGTATGAATGACCGTAACTCTTTTGAGCTAAAAACAAACTTATTAAATTTTCTAAAAGCTACCTTAAACACTAACATCTTGATATGCGGATTACCTTATAATAGTCATCTCAACAGTAACATCTTAAACTACGAAATAAGACTAATTTGTAACGGCTTTGCTAATGTATCGTATGTAAAGATGATTTATGATAGGGTCTGGTGCGGGTCGAGATATTTTTTGTCGGATTTAAGTTTTTCGATATTTCGAGAAGTAACACATAATTATTATATTTGATGGTAAACACGCAGATGGTAGGGTGTGTACGGTTGATAATTTACAGGTCTCGCCACACGTAGGAGGACAGCGTGACGGTCTTGGTGGGGCCCAGGGATTGAAGGATGATTCTTTTTTATAAATAACGATAAGTTACGTATCATCCACCAAAACATATGTGGATTTTTGAGTAAGAGGGACATTCTTGATGCTACTTTACAGGAACTATCGCGAAATAAGACGTCTGTCGACGTGCTTTGTCTTTCAGAAACATTCATTCAAGACACATGTGAGTCCAACATTCAGTTATACGGTTTCACTCTGGGAGCATATTTCTCTAGAAAAAACAAAAAGAGAGGGGGCGTATGCATTTTGCACAACACGTCTTTTGAGAGCAAACAGATCACATTTATAAAGGACCTTGGTACTGAATTGTCTTTTGAATGCTGCGGTTTGGAACTTGTTGGAGGTGGAATAATTATAATTTGTATATATAGGACGCCCAATTCTAACATAAAAGAGTTCTTTGACAAACTCAATATTCTCTTAGACAAACTAAAGCGTAAAACAAATAAAACTATAATATTAACGGGTGATTGGAACATTGACACGTTACAGGACACCAAGATGTCCCGCGAGCTTTTGGGCATTCTTGAGAGCCATAACTTAAATATGCACATAAAAACCCCCACGCGCCTGCGATCATGCATAGATCACTTTGCCAGTAACGAAACGACAGCCATCGGAGAGACTCTATCACTGTGTTTGTCAGACCACAACACCGCACAAATGTTATCGTTACCACTAGCTGGGAGGAGACGGACCCCTGGGTTTAGATTTGAAACCAGACGAGATTACAGTGCAGAAAACGCAACAAAGTTTAAGAACCTCTTGGCCAACTACGCATGGACGGAGGTTACTGACTGCGACGTTTTGGATCTCGCCTTTGACATATTCTATAAAGATCTACAACTGTTATATAACTTATGCTTCCCAAAAAATAAAATTAAAATATTAAATAATGAAAAAAATAATAAGTCGAATTGGTTGAGTAAGGGTTTGAGAATTTCATGCTTAAAAAAACGAAAACTAAGAATAAATTATTATAGAAACAAAACAAGCAAAATTCATGCTTAAAAAAACGAAAACTAAGAATAAATTATTATAGAAACAAAACAAGCAATAACAAAGGTATTCCAAAATACTAAAGAAATGTATAATATCATCTCAGAAAATCAACAATAATAAATGCATGAAAAATTCTAAAAATAAAAGCAAAACAGCGTGGAATCTCATAAACGAAAGACAGACAAGTAAGATACATAATATTGATTTTTTGACCATGAATAACGAAGAACTTTCTGATCCGATTCGGCTTGCAACTATTTTCAATGATCATTTCCTGAATATACAACATAACAATGCTTGTGCTTGTAATTGTGGAAATGGATTTGAACAGAAACTAAAGTCTAGTATCTATCTGTCGCCGACTGATGAGCAGGAATTGAAAACTGTCATACACTCACTAAATAATACCTACTGTACGGGCCACGACGAACTGTATACAAGAGTTTTTAAATATTGCTCAAACGAATTAGCTCCGATCCTGACTTACCTGACCAACCTGTCCTTGTCCGAGGGCTCTTTTCCAACACCCCTAAAAATATCCATCGTTAAACCCTTGTTTAAGGGTGGAAAGAAAGACGATATAAAAAGTTTTCGTCCCATTACTCTTATATCCATAATATCGAAAATTTTTGAGAAGGTTATGCATAAGAGATTGACGTCCTTTCTATCGAAATATGGGGTTATTAAATTGGAGCAATACGGTTTCCAGAAGGATAAATCCACAGCACAGGCTTGCTTTTCGCTGATAAAAGAAATATCGGGTCATATGGATAGGAAAGTCCCCGTATGTGCAATACTGTTTGACATGACAAGAGCTTTTGACTATGTATGCCATAAAACTCTCTTAAATAAGCTTGAGGGGTGCGGAATCCGTGGTCTGGCCTTAAAATGGGTCAGGAGCTATTTAGAGGGTAGAATGCAGTGTACCGAAATCAGTAAATTGAGTAATACATTGGAAAATATCACTTATAGATCGAAATTTAGACAAAACAGTTTTGGTGTGCCGCAGGGAAGTATTCTGGGCCCTCTACTTTTCTTGCTTTATATAAATGACCTCCCAGAAATCCTAGACAATAAATGTGTATTGTTCGCCGATGATATTTCCATTGTCATCCATGGTAAACCCCATATAGATTATGAGAGAGAAATTAATGACACGATTGAAACAGTAAATTGGATGGAATACAATAATCTTTATGTAAATCTAAATAAAACAAAATTAATACAATTTTATAATAAAAATGGAAAACCTCGTGACATTTCAGCTTCATACTGCAATAATATCATTTCTGAATCCAACACAGCTAAATTTCTGGGCATAGTACTGGACTCAAACTTGACATGGAAGCAGCATGTGGACGCACTATGTAGAAAGATAAACAGATTCGTCTATGCATTATACCGGCTGACAAAAATCTGCAGCCAACATACTGCCATGATGGCTTACCACGGTTTTGTATGCTCGAACCTCAGATATGGCCTTGTTGTATGGGGAAACTCAGTGGACGTAAATCGCGCTTTCCTGATTCAGAAGAAATGCATAAGAGCTATGTGCGGAGTAGGTCCGCTTGAATCATGCCGACCACTGTTTAAAAGGCTGAAATTGTTAACGTTGCCGGCTATGTACATTTTCGACATCTGTGTTTTTGTCAAAACAAATTTACATTTATACACGGAAAAACAAGCCATTGTAAACTTTTCGACAAGATATCCAGATCACCTAGCCGGACCCTCTCATAGTACTGCCTGTTTCGCCAGAAATAGTTTTAATATGTCGATAAAATTGTATAATTTATTGCCAGGCAACATAAGGCACTTGCCTCTACGAGCGTTTAAGCATCAATTGTTTGTTCTGCTCTGTGAGCACTGTGTCTACAGTATTGATGAATTTAAAAAAATGAAACATAATGTATAAATTATCTAATTAATCAATTTTATTATTTTTATTAAATTATAATTAATTTTTTGATGATTCAATTTTATATAATTAATTTACTTTAGTTACAGTTTAAGAAAATTTATAATTTATAATAATAATATTAAGCCAATAATTACATTGTAAATTTGCATGCTTTCGTAAAGCTAAATGTGAGCGTATAATATAATTATATGTATAGTACCTACCTGTTTTACCACATTTACTGCGAATAAATGAATTTGATTTGATTTGAATGGTTACCATGCCAGACCGCCACCCAGGAGGTCCCGGTTTCGATCCCCGGTCGGGTCATGATGAAAAACGAACTTTTTCTGATTGGCCTCGGGTCTTGGATGTTTATCTATATATGTATTTATAATAAAATATAATATCGTTGAGTTAGTATCCCATAACACAAGTTTCGAACTTACTTTGGGGCTAGCTCAATCTGTATGAATTGTCCCTAATATTTATTTATTATCTTCCTCGCATCTTGTATCGAGCAACGCCTGATGTTCATACTATGGGTGGCGGTGACCACTTTCTATCAGGTGTCCGCTTACTTGTTTGTCTGCTGTATGACATAAGAAACTTTGTTCTTCTGAGTTATATCGGAGACATCCGCCCATATGAGGCCATTTTAACAGTGTGTGCTGGATGAACGATGAATATTGCACTGCGTGAAATGATATTACTCATTGACGTGGTATTTCCTGTAAATCTACTTGCAAAATAAATGGTTTTCATTATTTACTTTTATGTACACTTTGTTCGGAGGATTGTGTTGCAGTTTGGTATTTACAGGTGGGTAATTTACAAATAACTTGAGTAATGAACCGGAAATCCAATTTCGGGATGCATGCTGTCCGGCAATTTTAATTTTAATTAGCGTTGCAATAGTTGTCGTTGAGCATTGTGGGCCGCGGCCGCCATTATGATAATTAAGCGACTACCGACACAATGTGACGTTGTTCCAGAGTATCAAGTGTTACTATTGCGGTATTCTCCATTACATGAGACTTTACACGGGCGTTGGGAAACTAAAAAAAAAACTAAAAAAGTTTTAATTTATCCTATTCTATTCAAAAAAGTATAAATTTAATGAGTGGAGACAGGGCCTCCCGCAGCTTTTGTCCAGTAGTGGAACACAATACTTCCAGGCTACGAAAAAAGAAATAACCGCAGCCCATGAGACACCTGCAATATTACTTTCTGCAGATGCGTTCTTGGCCTTTCAAGGAAGAGTAGGCTTCTCGGAGGTTTTAAGTCATTCGGTGGTGCACATCTGTAGTGGAAAAGCCCGTTAACCAACTGCGACTTCGCAATTGAATACAATGACAAAATTAATTCCATTGAGTGCCCCGCTGTTTGCGAAACTGGTTTAATTACTGCTTTATAACATTTTATTTGCTGTTCGTAATATAACCATTAGCGCGCGGAATGTAGCAATAAATGTTCATTTGAGCTGTGTAAAACAGGGGCCCCGAAATGACTTCACTGCTGGGTTACTGGGTAACGGCGGTCGCTGATTGATGAGTGGTGAAGTGCTGCCGTCTTCATTAAGATTATTCCGACATTTCTTAAGCAACAAGGAAACAAGTATTAAGATACATTGACTGGTTGACTCAAATGACATCAAATATGCGAAACAATGTTTAATCATATAAAATGCTATTCTAGGTCAGGCGAAGTAGGACTCTTTTTCAAATGAAATGCAGTTAAGTAAGTTATCGGATACACGATGTCTCGTCATCGTTGTTGGGACTAGAAAATGAAATCGCAAAACTGACCAATTATGTATTTCTATTTATTCGAAACTTATATTTTAGAAATGGCTTTGAAACAACACCGGTCCGAGTCACGAGTCTCGTTGAGCGTCGAAAAACAAAACCAGCGGAAATATTAAAGAAACTCCGCAGCGCAACCCAAGCCGCCGCGGCGCACACTTGCACAACTTTGGAATGTGGGATTTTCTTTCCAACTTAGTTGTACACTTGCGTTTTATAAAACCGTACAACGTACAATTTGAGAAAACTGAAACGTAGTATAAACTTTGAGACGGATTTATTTTAGTAAATAAAGAAAATACTGTTATGCAGTTAACTAAAATACACTACTAATATTACTACTCGGACATTATCTGCGTCTTAGGCTCTGAATTCTGCGTCGGGATTCACAGGCGTGCCTATATATTTTGTTGTAACTCAAGCAGAGTTGCATTTAAAGGAACGAATAACTCGTGTGGCATCGTAAAAGCGAAACTACTTTAGCTATGCGCGAGTGCATCGATTGACATTTATACGAGCACCATTTATTCCTGTCCATTTCAGTAAGTTTTACGGCAAAAGTTGGTTTTTATAAATGAAGTGGTCGTAACTAGCGCCACTGACGGGCGCCCGCAGTTAACTGAATCTTGCGAAACCACTTAATGATGAGCTGTGGCACCAGATACTTTATAACTTCGGTATTTATTCGCTTCCCATGGAACATGAAAAAACAACTTTTCTTAACGTAAGCGAAGCTGCGAGCGCAGCCAGTATAATGCTTCGAGAGATAAGGCAGACGATCACGCGATAGACAGTCATAACACGAAGAGCGAATTGAGATTCCTCAAAGTCCGCTTTGTTGGAATGAAAGGTTTCAGTTCAAAGATAGCCCGAATAGCTCCACCGCTACTTCTAACTGAAAGCAAACTCCGCAGCTGAAGTTCAAAGTATTTTTAACCCGGCGTTTGAGACGGAATATTCTTTTGTGTTTCTTGAACTCGACTTACAAACTTGTTAAAATATTTTATAGCTGTAAATTGCACAGTGCACAATAAGGGCGGCGACGCGCGATGCGGGCCGCGCTCGCTGGGGCGGCGCCGGTCGCCCCGTCTGCTGCCTTTGCACTTCGCTTCGCTTATTGACAGCACATCCTATTATTATGTCGTAAATGTGAAAGGTATTTCTGCGTACGAGTTGTAATATACCTTGATTAACCGTGAGCCAAAACAGCCCGTTTGTGGTTACTCGTATCTCATGAACATTCAGCAGGTTTCCCCGAATTATAATTATGTAAAATGTTATTACCCAGCGAAATATTACAGCGAACTTTCCTTAATACAATAAAGCATTAATCGGTTTGCAAACTTTGCAATCGATGACGCGTTTTAATATCGCGGGCTTCGCATTGGTTTCAAATTATTGGAAGCGAGCAGTGGATGAATTGTTCTGATAATCATCAGTTTGAGGGGAAAATAAAGTGGGGCGTATCAATCAGGTGGAGGGCCAAAGGTGATCCTTTACTGAATGTAATATAGTAGTGAGGTCTCCAAATGGAACAGATCACACTTATAAAATTATGTGATACTGCAGCAAACCAGCAACACGATGGACAGTGGTAGCGGGAAACGTATAAGAAAAGTCCGTATAAGGTGTTGTCGTTAATAATATTTGCAACAAAGGCTTAAAAATACTACTGGTACAGCCTCCGATAGACAAAAAGAAGGCTTAAAGTGTCCCGCTCCGAAGGCTCACTTGTCGACTCCATTATTCATGAAGCCATTGGCTGGTGCTAGAAAAGATTTATCTTAGGGTTAGCCGCAAGGTGTCCTACTTTACAACTTTAAATACTATAATTTAGGTTCTGTCAACAAATGAAAGATATACCTCTTTCGTTAAAGAATTCAAAACTTTTTGCTAATCATATATTCTTTTAATTCTATAAGACATAAAAGAACATGGCCAACGGTTACGCTGGGTCTAGAGATTCCAAAGGAATGTAGGTTCCTTACGACGACGTCTAAGGGTGTAATATGAAAGGATTTTTCAATTCCCACGGGCAAGCGAGATATACGTAAAGGAAGTTGCGAGTTAACCGCTGGGTTTAGAGATTCCAAATTTGGAATGTAGGTTCCTTATAACGATCGGACCGACGACGGACCGGACCGGAACGGATTGGACCTGATCGGACCGGATGGAACCGTACCGTACCGGACCGGAATTTGATTCTGAAGAAAAATATACTAAATTATTAGTAGGCCACGCAGGCGAAGCCGCGGGCAGTAGCTAGTGTAACATAAAAAAGTATAGAGATCTGCCGAGTAGTGTAAAATAACTTATTACAATAGGGATAACATTCCCAGTTTCTTTTCGACCTTCCAGACCTTCACGTGACGCGAGTCGTTTCAAAGTTTGATTATAAAGAGACGTAACTGATCGGAAAAGTATGCGGCGCGGCCGGAATAACCAACGCGGGACAGGACCCCGATGGCTCAGTGGTTAGAAAGGAAAACTCTTGTGTGTGACGAGCACATTTTCATCTTGCATATTAATAATTATGTGCAAGTCGTTCTTATCATAATATAGTTTTTAAGACTTTAGCGCGGGCCAGTGGTAAGAACAAAAATGTATTAATATATTGAACGACACGAGACTATCATGTAGTATACCCAAGCCAACAAATCGCCCTGAAACGCAATATACATATAAAATGTGAGATTAAAATATTGTTAATTTTGCTCATGAATAAGCAACGTTGTATTCAATATTAACAATTTCCTCATAAAAAGCGTTATTGTGAATATTTAATGGATATAACAAACTTGTCAAAGACGACTATCAAGGGAGGCCGGCGATTAATGGGATAAAAAATTGTCCCGTGTCACGATATTGAAAAACCAATTAATTTCGCCTCAGAAAATGAAAACGTTTTGAGGCGAGATAGTGCCGCGTCACGCGGTCCGCGCGCAGAGCCGCAGCTCCATAGAGGCGTTGCTCAGACGGAGACATCTAATCAAACCAACTTGTATGTAGTTGGCTCATGACATGTGTTTGTGGTTCGCTCCAAGATCATGTTTCCAAGCGAACATTTCTAACTTTAACTCCCCATACAATACGCTTATTGCCTACTAACCGATAGACTGCCTATAGGAGTCGGAGCAGATACAAAGAGCGGACGTTAGAGCCGAGAGTGTTGAGGTGAAACGCAGCTACTGCCGCCATATCTTGGGCGTGACACCACGGGGCGCAGTGACTCGCACGTTTTTAAACAATACGCTTTTGTTGCTTAGTTTGCTGAAAAATTACATTGAAATATGTTGGACGTTTTAATTTAATATGGTTTTTGCCCCATTCATAATAGGGTGTATTCTACGCACCATTGAGGCGGCACAATGGCCTGCAGCGGCTGCAGCGGCTCCCTCTGGCGTCAATCCCGCTAATGGCGCGGGTGGGTTTGTTTCCACGATAACGCCTTTTGTGCGCCTCACATTTTCTAATGATTTAACTCTGTTTGCATTTCATTTCGTCAGGTTATTTAGCCGAAATACATTTTATCGGAATGAGGTGGCCGTTATTATGTTTCATATTATTATGTTGAGTGGAAAAGTCCAAGTTTGTTCTCTCTCTCTTTCCTCTTTCGCTCTGTATTAAGAGCGTTTATCCAAATGCCTCAGCAGACAAGTTTGATGTAATGAATCACCTTTACGAGACTGTAAACAGTAAACGAATGCATTATTTAATCATTAAATAGACCGAGAAGTCGTTGCGGGCGCGCGCCCTTATGATGTACATTAATATCTTTTAAACAATAACCCTTAAAAGCTTCAAAACGAGAGCGAAGTTGGTCTGAAAGGACCGCGCCGAGGTATGTCCCGGCCGCGGATTAATTGAAGAAAGTTTCGGGTCCGGGCTTGTCGCGAGTTCATGACGATCAATCAAATCGCTTAAATGGAAAATTAAATGGGAGCGTGATAAAATTCTTCGGCTAATTGCGTGCAGGGCGATGGCCGCGCGACGGGCTCAGACCGCCGCCGCCCGTTGTGCGGGAAATTGCATTGATGTTGAGTTCCACTTAGGAACATAAGACAAAACAATGTGCCAGTACCTCTTTCCTAGTGTAAATAAATTGTGGACAATCCAATGGCTTTACAGTTGCTTGTGATAGTCAGTCAACTGCTTCCGAGATTAATGGCACATGAAGTGTAGTGTTAGAAATGAGAGTAAGATTGAACTGAACGCGGTCTGAGTTGTCCACTGGTTTTATGTTTGCCACATTATGACTAGTTGAGCGGTTTTCATGAACTGTTGTTTCGCCTGAACGTGGTCCCAATAACTCAATGTTCTCAGCACTCTACTATTGCAGACGTGAAGTTATGTACACCATGTTAATTGCAGTTGTACACGTAACTCAATTGTGCATAGAATGTCTTGAATCGATTCCGCTGCGGCGTCTTCATTTAAAGCCGCCGAGAGGCGTGCCGCCGAGTGGCGTGCCGGCGACAGCCCGAGTTTCAAAGCCTCTACAAGATCTGGCCAGCCGTGATCCAAAGAGGAATTACTACAGACGAATCAATTTTATTTTAATTTGTGATAAGATTTTCTTCACTTTAAAATTTTTTGTGTTTTTATAGTGGAGTTAAAAATAAAATGCATTTACGAAATAGGTTAGCTCGATCGGGAAAGTACCGAGTGGAGAAAAGTCCAAAATCCTTTCAGGCGATAAACACTTTCCAGTTAGTTCTTCTATGTACTTATAGGTATGACTTAAAAAGACGACTGACAGTAATGCTGACCCTCACCAACATCGTTAGCTTTACCCCTGTCTGTATATTATTTAGTGTTGGGGGATTGCAGCGCGCCAGAGGGCCGATCGCACTCATCGGCGTCCGCCTGTAATGGAGTTAGTTTGTCTCGCCGTTACACACTGTTTTATTGCCTTTTGCTGCAGGGAGTTGTTATCTCAGCTGAAGTTTAAACTACGCGTCTTATTGTAAGTTAACGTATATATAGCGTTTCGCTCGCGATCTTATCACTTTTTTTTCTTTTTACTTGTTTCTAAACAATATTTTGTGCTCACCTGTAATCTTAAAGAGAGTGATTAGGGACCAAAGTGTCGCCATTTGGACCACTGTTCAACCCAAACGGATTAAGGATTGATTGATATTCTTCATCTACAAAAACACAAGAGATCTATGTTACCAGTCAAACAATAGGATAAACTTAATATTTTATTGTCTTGCTTGTGATTAACACCTGTCAGTCAGCCTCCTCCTGCGGGGGCGCCTGGGCCGCGCCGCCGCCTCAACGAGCGTAATTTTTTCTTTGAACACGGCAAAGTTTCGTCATTATTATGTTGTTTCGCGGAAGTTGCGTAATTTGAAAAGTCGGCCCACTTGTAAATATTTTAACTAATACGACCTAATTCCGCGAGTTGGTAAGTCCTTTGAGCGTTTACAGCGACATCGACTGTTGCTTAATGCCGCAATCATTCGCCGCGGCCTGTTTTAATGCGATGAAGCCTGAAACTTGATTACATGAGTCAAACTTATTTAAAATTCAAAACCAAAATTGTAATATTATACTATAATGTAATGCTATAATAATAAATGTATTCTTTAGATATTTTATCACGTGCCATGCTACCTTCTCATCGTCATTTCCAAATTTTTAAAAGATACATTGAGTAACTGGCAGGTTGTCAAAAATTCTGTCGACATCGACCCCGCGGTTTGTGATCAGCAACATCGTGCAACATCGTTATAGTTTATTTTTTGGTGTAGATTAGCAAAAGATTCCCTCACTACAAACGAATGCGAGCAGAAAATCGTAGAGAGCGTGCCACGAGTGGTGTGCGCGGAGTGAGGCTGATTTATCCCTTTTGTGCCGTATCGGGGCGCAAAAGGAAAAAGAGCCATGTATCGGATTCGGTACATTCGGCAGAGTGCCGGACGCCGGGCGCCGGCGGCTAATAGCGCCGGCACTCGCGCGCTCCACTGGCCGTCGCCTGTTTCGCGTTCAGAGAACAGTGTCGCTGTAAAAGCTCGAATATCACCGATGTGTACGTTCCCTTGCTGCACACAAACACCAAGCATAGATCGGGATCACGTTTACACATTCGTACAAATGTATAATGAATGTTGACACGTTACTTTATACCAATGTAGAGAAAATGTTCTTGACTGCAATTAAAATGTTAAACTGAAATGCGCTTATAACAAGAAATCATTTTAAAACTGTCATAGTATAATATATAGATATAAGAAGTCATAGGCTATGTATCTTTTGCGAAAATAATTATGCCTAAAAAGATTGCTTAAAGCAATAAGGCTCTTCTAATACACTAGTGTGTAAGCTATTTTGTGTTCTCCGTATTATGTTTGTTTGTATCGTAATGTTTAAAGTCTGTGTATTGCAAATAAAAGCAAATTCTATCTATGTACGTGGAAAATATGTCGTATTATTATACTTAGTTATAAACGAGTTGGGCAGACGAAACTGAGGGGTTTAATTAAAAAAAACTACGCAAGTTAATTCTATTGGTAAAAATACATGAATGGCGGGCGATATTTATTTGAATACCGCTGCCGATATGTAAACTCCGCTCTGGTCGTGAAAGAGTATTTTTTCGTTCAGTTTGCAGATACTTTTTCATAGCTTTTCTATTTATCAATATCCGAAAGAGCCGCAAATAAATAACCGATTTTGTTTATTCTAAATATACTGAACGTTATTTTAGCAAACATTTGTGTGTTTTTCTTTCTTAAAATGAATTATTTCTTCGATCAACAGCAAAAATAATAACTCCTTCAAGAATTTTTGTTTACTGCAATGCCGTCTATGCTACTCTACTATGATTGATGTAGATTTTGATTTGTTTTTGCTATTTTTTAAAGCTTTATCCTTTTGTAAATGTATGTTGTTGTCCTATCATATCTTAAATATATAAAAAAACACGCCTTCAATCATCTATAGTAACTGTCTGTGTTAAAATACAAAACAATTTGTTTGACGTAGTAATAAATTGTTAATCTACTTTTGCTGAACGTACAAACTCCTTGGAACGCGAGCCGCCGCCGGCTATCAGGCGTATTTTCAATTGTGCGCGCGCTCAATGGCGCTTTCAAAGAAAAAGTTAACTCTGAAGCGACGACCAGTCATCGAATAGTCGCGAGCTCCATTGACCAACTAATGAAGTGGACGATAGCGACACTTCCATTTCCACATACAATAGAAAAGAATGTAATTGACACCGTATTTTAATATTAACAGTAAAATGAATGGTGTTTTATAAAAGTACCTAAGTATTTATTTTCCTCTTCTTTAGTACGTTAATTACTTTCTATCACAAGGATTATATTCCTTAGGTAATCATTGCCGGAAAGTTTCTTTTTCTCGCCATCTTCTCTTCCATTCAATATCTTTTCGCGACTACATATTTACGAAAAGGAGAGAAAATGTTCTTCTTTCGTTACTGGTTACGAAACTTTAGTTACTAAAGTGCAAAACGGGGATAATGTTAAGAAAACATTAAATTGTAGAATGGTAGTAAGTCTTTGTGGCGCTCGTCCGTCGCAGGTCCAACTTCCAGCGCCGGCGACAACTTTACAATGCAGAAACAGGGGCGCATATTGTGGCCGCTGGGACTGAATTTTGAACGTGTAGGTAATTGTTAGGATCAAAATTACTCTTAAAGAAAAATAATTCAAGGTTTTTTTACATCTTTGCATAGTATAATAGTCTAAAATGAAGTCCCGCAGTCTGTCTGTCTGACCCTACGTATGATTAGTTCTTTAAAAGTGCGCAACGGATTTTGATGCGTTTTTTTTATAGATAGAGTGAGTTCTTGTCATTTTAAAGCTTTAGATTTTTCATTGGCAAACACAAAATTCTTTTTCAATTCTTTCACTGTTCGAGCCCCGACTTTGGAATAAGTTACCAACACAGAATCGTAAGAGCACTTCTGTCTTCACTTTCAAAAAACAAATAAAAAAGCATTATTTAAACACTATCATCTAGCATAAAATAATATGTAGGTATTTATTTTATTTTGTTTATTGTATGTAAGTGTATCATTGAGTTTTGTTTGAAGTGAATAGTAGTAATGACCCTTGGCCCTTGTACAACATGTGCGACACCCGGCAGGGTAGGCTGGAAGACATCTCTTAAAGAGATAAGCTCACCTTAGTACACTGCGTAAAATATAATCAAAATATATTATTATGGAGGTGAGCTAGGCAGGAACTATAAATTGTATGCGGTGTAAGCCTTCCGTTTCGATGAGTTTCCTCATCGGTGTAGTAGCACAAGGTCGCAGCGATCTGGCTACAAAGACTCCCACACTTGTCTTCTTCACGATGTGAGCTTTCACTGCTCTTGCGGCTGCAAACTTTCTATGTTTCGCTGTCTTTATAGAGTAATCTTGAAAATACAAGTTATTTGAAAGTTTTGCACCGTTTCATAAGTTACGAATTATTGAAGAAGACTGTTAAATTCTGTTTAATTATGTATATGTGCAAATTAATCAAAGTTATGGCGACATTCATCAAAGGGAACCCGGTAGGGGCTGTCAGAGCAAATTTAAAATGACCCCTGGAGTCCCCGAGGGTGTAGGGAGCGGCAAAAGAGCAACGAAGTTCTCTAATTTTGTATTGACTAATAAACACAAAATAAGGGTTAGGCGGCAAATACATGCACCGCCTCATACGCCTTTTGCTTTAAAAGTGACAAACGCACATAGATACATATGTCCTTGTTTGTTTCTCGTTGATTTGTCCTAATATTATAAAGGCGAAAGTTGGTTAGGATGTATGTATGGATGTTTGTTATTCAGGCAGTGGTCTTGGGCGGTCATCGATCTGATTTCGTACACGTTCCAACGGGAGTTCCTCAAGGCTCACATTTGGGCCCGTTATTTTATAATGCATACTTATTTGACATACAGACATGTTTTAAACACACGCAATTCCTCATGTTCGCAGATGACACAAAAATCTTTAAGAAAATCAACACTATCCAAGACTGTAATTTCATGCAAATCGATCTAGATAATTTAAACGCCTATTATATAAAAAATCGAATCACAGTTAACACGAGTAAAAGCGAGTGTATAACATTCTCACGTAAGAAAAATCCCCTTAATTATGAATATCATTTTAACAAAACACCAATCGGAAGAACCAAATTAGTACGAGATTTAGGTATTTACTTTGACAATAAAATGTTACTATCTGACCACATTAATAAAATAATTAGCAAGGCATATCGCAACTTGGGATTTGTATTACGTGTATGTAAACAATTTAAAGACACATCGGCTATAATATTAGTGTATTACGCATACGTGAGAAGCGTACTGGAGTATGCCTGCACGGTTTGGTCACCTCAATATGAAATTTACCGCCTGGAGCGAATACTGAATAAACTCGTCAATCACCTTAACTTCCGTAGTCGCAGATGTATGATTTCCTACAACGACAGTTGTACTAAGTATGGACTTCTAACACTTGAACATAGACGATTGGTCTTGGATATGTCACTCTTATATGATATCGTACGCGGGCGTTTAGACTGTCCGTATCTTGTCTCGCAAATATCATACCGAACACCATCAAAACGAACACGCCATACACCGTTGCTACAAGTGCCACACCATTCCACGAGCTACGCCAAAAATGCACTCACAACACGTATAGTTTGTGAATACAATAAGTGTTATCAAGATCTAGATATGTTTAGGAGCACGAAATATCAATTCAAAAATAAAGTGGTTTCTATACTAAAACTAAAACAAACAAAATCGAACTAACTACCGAACAAAATATCATCAACTGATCATACTGTAAAACGTTTCGATTTCGCTGTGTGTTTAACAGTGTAATGTTAGGAATATGAATTCATACAAATTTTAATTTCTTATATTATGCGCATATTTTATGTAAGTGTATGTAATAAAATTTCTTATATTATCTTTAATACAGGTACTTAAAATATTTTTTTTTTGATATATTATAATTATTATATATTTTATTTTATTTCTCTCTTCTTATTAATGTCAGTTATAGCTCTTTTTTGTTAATCATTCACGGTGGTCCAGAGCAATTATTATGTTATAAACTTGCCAAATGGTAATTTTTAAGTTTTTGTAAGATTTTTTATAAGTTTTTTTAAAAGTATATTCTTTATAAAGTCGGATTAACCGACTGCTCCTGCATGTACGCAACTATCTACATAATCAGGGAAACCTGTCATTGGCTTTATTGTTTGTCTAAAAATTTATGTATTTATTATTAGTAACGCTGTTGGTTTTCTCAATAAATAAATAAATAAATTCTTTCACGCAAAAACTACTGACGGATTTTAATGAAATTTGGTACACGGGTAGACTATAACCTGGAATAACACATAGGGTACTTTTTATCCCGAAATTCCCACGGGAACGGGAATAATAGGACTGCACGTGTATTATCGCATGCGCTCCACCTAGAAAGCTGAAATTTTGTATAGAGATTCCCTTTATGATATTGACAAGGATAAAGATGCGGTTTTATAGACTTCTCACGGAAACGGGAATAATAAGACTACACATTGTATTATCGCAGGCGCTGCTGGAAAGCTGGAATTTTGTATAAAGGTTCTCTTTATGATGTTGACAAGGATAAAGACGGGATATTATAGAATTTCCACGGGAGCGGAAGTGATAGGACTGTACGTGTATTATCGCAGGCGCCAGAGTACGCAAGAATACGACACAGTACGCAAGAGTAAGCCAGAGTACGCAAATGGACGCCAAAGACGCCACAGTTCGCACGTGTACGCCAGAGTAGCAAGAGTCCGCCAGAGTACGCAAGCGTATGCCAAAGTACGCCAGAGTAAGCCACAGTACGCATGTATACACCACAGTACGCAACAGTACGCCAGTATACGCAAAAGTACGCACAGTACGCAAGAATAGGCATGAGTACGCCACAGTAATCAAGAGTACGCAAGACTACTCAAGAGTAGTTCTTTACGTCCAGGAGTTTCACGCGGGGGCAATGATCTTCCACCCAGGGTGGACCTTCCACCACGTAATGACCCCCTTTCTCTTCCATTTTGGTATAAAGATAAATAGGACCTTGGAAAAGAAAATAAACTACTCAAAGTACTAATCCTGACCAGACGAAGTCACGGGTACCAGCAACCTACGCGGGCGAAGCCGCGGGTACACCTAGTTTATAAATAAAAAACAAACGGCATGAGCATAAGTAGATACTACTAGGTCTAGATAGACAGACCTAGTTTCATAATGAGTATCGTGACTTTGAGTTCAGACTGTTCTGCATTTAGAATTCCTGTAAACTTATTAAGTGAGCAAAGTTGTGGCCACTCCCTCGACGTTGCACTACGAATAGATCTAAACCGTTGTGGCAGTAATAGCCAGGTATTTGAAACAAGCGTTAATGGAAGATATATTTATAAAAGTAATATCCATATTGAAATGTGCTTAAACTGCGAAAGATTTGTGTGAAAATGAAGAGGTCAATAGATTAATAATTGACTTACTAAAAAAAAAAAAATATATTATGGTCATCTTCAGAAAGATATTATGGTCTTCCCTCTAGATATAGAGTTCTGATAAGAATCGGTCTGTATAAAAAAAAAACAAATAGTCTCCGGCAAAATGCTATCACGGGATGATGAAACATTTTCCTCTACACCGTTATTGAGGCAGCTCCAGAAGTTAAAACATTAAGAATTTTGGCTTTTTATATGTGAGCAGTTTGATAAATATGCCGCATTTTTTATGTCATATGATAAATGCTTCATCATAATCAACCAATAATCATCCCGCTGCAGGGATACGGGTCTCCCTTCAATCGAAGGGGACTAGAGTGTACTCTGCCACGCTGCTCCAATGCGGATTGGCAGAGACCGATGTTTTCAAGCCGCCCGAAGGCCACCGACTTGGCTTAACGACTGTCATCTACCGATAACAGCCGGGACCGACGGCTTAACGTGCAAAATGACAAATGCTTATTTGCAAATATTTTATTAGAAGCAAATTGTTATGTAAAAGTAAGCTAAGCTGAGCCAAGCCCCGGCCATCGCAGTCCCATACTGTTGCGAATGCCGCGAGAGTGCTGTGCAATGTGCAATTTTCGACCTCACACTCCTCTCAACGCTTATCCACAGAAATAAAAACAGTAAATAAATATGTTTATTAAGAAATATTTATTTTGCAAGTGAAACAGGAAATGGCTGTTGCACATCAGCATTTCCATACTAGCACTTCGGCGTGAATGGCTTGTTGAACTTATTTTTTCTATAAGTCAAATTTTAGTTTTTTTGAGATTTAATAATATAAAAAAACCGGTCAAGTACGTGTCGGGCCACGCATTGGCTACACATTGCTTGCTTACAGATGAGTACAAAGACAATATTCTATGACGTTTGTACGTTTTCATCAAAGAAATTTTATTTTATAAGTTCGTCGACATTACTCGGTAACTAGTAGAGCCTACAAAATCGTAATAGTTTTCATTGAAGGTTCAGCATATGGACTACTACCATGATTTTTTTCAAATTTCTACAAGAATTTCGGAGATAGAGGGGGTTGGGGTGGGGGATTACCGTGAAAAATGAAAATTGACATGATAAATGAATGTAAATATATAATTCCGAAACGGATCATTGTATCGAAAAATGATTTATCCACACCCTCAATGTTTTACCTATCTAACGATACCCCACAACATGGGGTAATTGCGAAAAAAAATTAATTTCCACTTGTATTTCTACATGTAGGGAAAGCACCGCAAAATTTTTTTTTTCAAAACTTTGTTCCAGCACTTTTTTAGCATTGCTAATGTGTATACGTACCAAATTACAGCTTTCTAGCATTAAGCGTCTAGGCGCTAGACCGCGGACAGACAAACAGACAGACGGACATGGCGAAACTATAAGGGTTCCTTGTTAGTTTACTACGAAACCCTAAAAATGATAAGACTGTTCAGGGTAGTGCTAATTCTAATCGATATTTTACATTGTTAACTTACTTAATTATTATGCATATTAATTATTACTCAGTAACAAAATTTCCTGCCTTGCTTTTATGCCTAAAATATCATAATGAGAAAGTATCATCTTTCCGTTATTTTTAGTTCCACCACACATTAAAACTTGTCCATTAAAATGTACAATTCGACTTTACTGTCGATTGCGTGCAGTGTGAGCATAGCGGACGAAATTGAATTGCAACCAGAATGCGGCGCCCCCCATCTGAGTGTTCATTTGGACACACGCGGGCGGCCAGCGAGCAAACGTTGCCCATAGGCGCTGCTTATATATTTGGATTTTAAAAATGTGTCAATGAGCTAAATAATAAAAACACGTCATCTAATTTAATTTACATTATTACGTCAATGACACTACGGTAATCCTGTTTTGTAATATGTAGGAACTGCATTGCGGCTGTCAGGCGCTCGTCTTCCGACAAAGGAATACAGTGTTCACCTATTTTGTTATCTAATGGCTTGATGGCGAGTTAATCTTTATTCTCTCCAGAGCCGCGCTCTTGTCGTAGCAGCTTCATTTTCCTCTCGCTTGTGCCAGCTCCTTCGCCCCTCTATAAGCCACGACGCCTGCCTTTTCGTCCACTTGATCCTTGTTAGCTCTTCTCGACCTTTTCCATCTCTTTTCCTTTACTCTCCAGAGCACTTCTTCATTAGTAATCTTTTCAGTCCATAATGTTTATTAAAAAATCGTGATACACCACACATTAAAACTTGTCCATTAAAATGTACAATTCGACTTTACTGTCGATTGCGTGCAGTGTGAGCATAGCGGACGAAATTGAATTGCAACCAGAATGCGGCGCCCCCCATCTGAGTGTTCATTTGGACACACGCGGGCGGCCAGCGAGCAAACGTTGCCCATAGGCGCTGCTTATTTATTTGGATTTTAAAAATGTGTCAATGAGCTAAATAATAAAAACACGTCATCTAATTTAATTTACATTATTACGTCAATGACACTACGGTAATCCTGTTTTGTAATATGTAGGAACTGCATTGCGGCTGTCAGGCGCTCGTCTTCCGACAAAGGAATACAGTGTTCACCTATTTTGTTATCTAATGGCTTGATGGCGAGTTAATCTTTATTCTCTCCAGAGCCGCGCTCTTGTCGTAGCAGCTTCATTTTCCTCTCGCTTGTGCCAGCTCCTTCGCCCCTCTATAAGCCACGACGCCTGCCTTTTCGTCCACTTGATCCTTGTTAGCTCTTCTCGACCTTTCCCATCTCTTTTCCTTTACTCTCCAGAGCACTTCTTCATTAGTAATCTTTTCAGTCCATAATGTTTATTAAAAAATCGTGATACATTTAAATAATTTTTATTAAAAAAAATATCAAATTAAATTCTTTAGTCTGTGAGGGAAATGTTCCCATTTCTTATTAATATAAATTCCTGTAAAATTTTGATAGCGTTTTTTGGTCCATGACCAATTAAAATAAAACTTCATGAAATACTAGAGCAAATAATACAAATATTATGGGAAATGGTATAAAGCGAAGTGCGTCCAGCACGAGTACAGCCAATGAAAGAGGTGAGCAGGGTAGTAATATGATACAAGTTTTTTGAACATTACGTGAAGGGATTTACTCGAATTTTTATTCATCAATTGTATTCATATTGTACTATGTAATTTTGAGGCGTGAACAAGCCATTCCTCACAGTTATATTGCGGTTGCGGGCCCAAGGCCCTCAGCAACTTTTAAATTGAACTTTTCAATAAAAAGCCGCCTGTCAGCTCTGAAATACGAGAGTTTTGATGAAATGGCCTCGCGCCAACACAACTCGATACACGCTCAAACAGCTGGCAAAGCCCATACTCACAGTCGATTCGGTGTAAGTTTAGTTATTGTTGGTCAGTGTCTTACGTACGCTCTACGGCGGGTTCTATTTTTGTATAGAGGGTCTAATTGTCGTAACAAAAAAATCTAGTATAAATCTCAAGCACTACCTTGGTTACTTTTCTAATATTTTATTAATTGTAGTGGTATATCATAGTTAGAAGCAAAAGATTGAAATGCTCCTCCGAAGGATAGTTCCTGTAAGTTTCTTGAAATGCTCATTTTTAGCATTGAAGTACTTTTTGTAAGTCAACGGAATGAATGGTACCCTTCCTTATAATTTTATGAGTTGACATTAAAAAAGCATCGACACCTTTACTCGTCTTAAGCCTTTGATACTGCCTAATTATATTTACCACGCGAACGACCTCACCCTCATTAAAACCAGTCAGATGATTTTAAACTCTATTTTCCGTGTGAAAGAGTTGGATCTTGCTAGCACAAAAATGAAGGCTGTGATAAGCCACTCGGCACTCTGTATGTACTTCGCGTCGCTCCACTCCATGTGTCGCAGTGACACCGAGTGGGTCATCATAATTTATATGAGGACACTATATTAATATGAGAATCATCACTTTATTGAGTATACATTCATTTTATTACTCAATAATCTATTACTGTGTTGGTGTTCCCCAGGGATCATTATTAGGTCCGATGCTTTTTTAATTATTATCGATGACACCGTGGAGCGTTTTTGAATGGTTCTAATTTAATCTGTCGCTATAATTTAAACTGGAAAATCAAGTTCATAATTTTTGATTTTAAAGTAAAAGATTCTGTTTTTGAATAACCGTTGAATCGAAAGCCCGTAGGTATGTTCTTTCTCAAATAAATCGAGGATGGAAGCCCTACAAGTCTAACCAATCAGTATTCGGGCGGCCGCAGACGACGCGATCCAAGAAACTATAATGAATATTCCCGAACAGGCCGTTGGGTTTTATCGAACGGTCGGAATCTATTTCGGCGAATAATCCGAGCGGCACTTCTGGTAAACAACATGTCCCGACCTCGGTCTTAGTGCAAAAGGGTGAGAAAGTCCTTGGTCCACGCCACGGCACAGACTGATGGCGAATGTAAGCCAGAACCTCACCTTCACCAAGTGCCCCTGCAGTAAAGAAATTTTAATTATGGTTATCTGCGCCTTTCTCTCATTTAAACATTTAACTAAAGCTGCTGCAGAAACTTTAGCTCTTTTACTTCGTTTCATCTTTTCGTGTTAATGAGTTAAATCAAACGTATAGTGGATAGCTGAAAGTAGTTTAGGAGTTTTATATCGGTAGTAATCCTACCTCCCTACTTAGTGATACTATAGTACTTGAACTGTGCTTGTACTTAGTAATGAATAGCTTAATCGCAGCATGAGGTGTTAATTTGATCAAAGTGGAAGGATAGCTGTGTTAAAGTACTAGTTCAGCAGTAGCTTATCGTACGTGAATCCTACTTTTTATATTCCACTATGGCGTAGGGTTGTCGCACGTGGCACGTGTGCGGTGATTACGCAGTGGGGGCACGCACCGCGACAATTCTATCAACGGAGCGACGTGACGCGCTCAACCCTACTGCCGCCGCCATGCTCAGTGTTTGCTGATCTCAGCCTCTTTAAAATATCAGGTTAAACGCTGCATCGGAACGAGCGACGACCGGTAAGGCTTTACATATAGATTACTAGATTGCGCCCGCGATTCTGCCGACTTTTTCAATAAAAAGACTTAATAGAGTTACGTATATTACTTTCTCGGATATTTGACATCTTATAGAATACTAGCTTTATTGCCCGCGACTTCGTCCGCGTGAAGTTCCGGACCCGTTCCCGTGGGAACCACATTGAATTTCGGAAAAAGCTATAGGCTATGTCACTTCCTGATAATGTAGCTTTGTACTGGTGAAAGAATTTTTGAAATCGGTCCAGTAGTTTCGAAACCTATTCATTTCAAACAAACAATAAAATCTTTCCTCTTTATAATATTAGTATAGATTATTAACTTTCACATTAATTTAATAAACAAACATTTCTGCGCATGAACATTCCAATACGCCTTCTTGTATTAGAATCAGGCTGAGTAGGCTGGAAAGAAAGAGTTGATAGTAAAAATAGGAGAAGATGGAAAGAGACCAATTTTATTAAATGTTACATACATTTAATAAAATATTGTATGTCTTAAAAAGCACTGCGAGCCGAACAATGTTGGAAATCAGGATCATTTCCCACTATGCTAATTAATCATGTACACGGGTTAACCTGCAAGAACGAGTTATATAAATAATGTACGAGGAACCTTTCCGGCCCCTGATCCGAATGATCTCAAAAGTGGATAGATTACGTCGGGAGCACATTTGGGCGACGCTTATTTCCGCAACAATATTTAAATAAAAAAATACGTAATTTTGCTTTAAAAAAATTAATTTGTTAAGTTGATGGGTTTACTCTATTTATTTTTCAATATTATAAAAATATCTTCATTAGTTTGTTACTTTACTTAAACTGAACTGTTTTAGATGAAATGTAATTTACAAATTCAACTTTGGAAAAACGTGATATCCTACTAATTTTTATAAAGGCGAACGTTATGTGTATGTTTGTTACTTCCTCACGCTCAAATGCGCGATATTTGGTATGTAGGTAGCTGATACTTTGGATTAACACATAGGGTACTTGTTGTCCCGAAAAGTATGCGATTCCCGTAGGATTTGATCAAGTCTGAAATAGATGGCGCTGCTGTGCATAAATAAATACACGCAAACTAAGTTTCACTCGTTTATCATAATAACAACGTGTTAAAGTAAATAAAAAATACATGTGAAAGTAGGTCCCAGCCCTCGATCGGAAGTGTTTCTCACAAATTGCTTCATCTCCCCGCGGCCGATTGAATGGCAACGAGCGTCCTCTTTAGATGCCAATAGAATGCTGTCGGCTCTATTCGATGCCATTAAAACAAACTACAGCCATTCCCGCGAGCGCCGAGCGGGGCGCGCCGGGCCAGGGCGCGCCGCCGCGCACGCAGCGCCCGCAGGGTTACAAGGACTTGAATCTTGTTAGATGCATGATTCCTGAGTAATTTAGTTGAAGGATTTTTAACTTTTTATTTGATTTTAGACGAAAGAGCTCGAGATTTTTGAAATCCATCCAATTACAAGTAAAACAACTACAACCCTAGTCAATACAAGGGTTGTAGTTAAAAGGTATAGAATGAGTTACAGAAGTAATGCACGAGTGGAATCGACTCACTCTATCACTTCTACCTATTCATTTGCACTATTAACAGCTTATTCAGTCTGAAGTAACGAGCACATTATTATTTAAGTTCATGTAAACTCTACAGGTTCACTAATTGGCAAAGTTGTAACATGCCGTACGCGGAGTCTCACAACCTGTCTTGTTTTTTTTTTAAATATAACATTATAGAATTTAGTGCACCTTCACACTGGTATTCGTCACGTACATCATGTACATCATGTACAATACAAATGGCGATTCGTTTCAAGTTCCAGTCTTCCTGGTAAATTTAACTCATTTTATAAATATTCTTGCGTTTCCAGCGTCGACAAGTCGGTGCGGGTTGGCACCGGTATCATTTTCTACGTATTTTAATGCGATCACTGATGAAGAAACAGGTTAACGGTGCCGACAAACGTTATGCAAGACCCTGCGCCGATCGGTACCGACCCAGCCGGATTTGTCGGCGCCGGAAACCTGCTGCTGTATGTAAGCACCCTTACAACGAGCACAAAGTAATGTCAATTTTCACACAAAATGTAAATAATAATGAGAGTGGCTAATTATGAGAAAGGGCCTGTCCGTGGGTGTCACGGAATTACGAATTCCGTTTGGTTGCCCCGATTACTGCCGGTGGTTTAGTGGTCGCAGCGGCTCCATTTGCGGCGACCACAGCATACATTATTATGCAAATGCGGTCGCAACGTGTGGTCTCAGTGACCATTGGGAATAAGAATATTTATAGAATAAGTTAGCAACGAAACAGTTAGGCCACGTGAGTGCACTCTCTCAGACTCTTAGTCGACAGTCGGTGACACTATTTGACTAGTATGGCCTGGTCACGGACTCGTTTTAGCGGCGAGTGACGTGTCGTCGCCGTCCGCGCGCTGTGCAGGCATACGTGCTCGGAGCGCCTTCAAATCTTTACAAATTCCGTATAAAGACGTGAAACACCTCCCAGGGCTCCTCTTTCACATTTTGGGGCGCAGGTGACACCGTGGTTGCACACCAGGTGACATTAAAAAATATCACTATTCCACAGCAAAGAGTATAATGTATTTTTCGCGCGAAAATAAAGCGAGAGACCGAGCAGGAATTTTCCGGACATAATAAAAAGTTGGTCGGCGGTTTCAACTCCGGAATTAATTCCATTTTTTACATTTAACATACGGAGGCCTGTTCATTCGCCGAAGTGCCCCCGCCGGCTCGCGGCTCTAAACGGACTAATTTGTTAGCAGGAACTTTGCGACCTACAACTATCTGGGATGTTAGCTAATCGACCGTCCCCCGAGCTCGCTCTACATTTATTCACCGCTCTATCACTGGTGAATGAGTGACCTGTCTGTTAATTTGACATTTGACAGACCCGCTAGGTTACTTTATCCCAAGAGTCGCAGGTTCGAATCTTATTTATGTAAGAAAGAACTTATTTATCAGCATCTAGTATCCATAAAAATTGTAATCGTTTTTTTTAAACTTAGTAGCAAAAGTGGAAGAAGTCTATATCTTAACTAAAACTCGTCCACGTTTCAGCCGTCGAATGGCTCTCATCATTTTCATCATACAATATGTATGTAATACTATCTGCATGCCTTTTATCGTTAAGTGTGTGATTGAGCACCAAACAAGATCGGAGGCCCACTCTGAGATCAGCGCCCTCCGTATGGAGAAACAATTATGTAGCCACCAGAACACTCTCGACCTGTACTCTGAGTTAGTAGGTAGTTCAGGACATAGGGACTTTGTTAATGATCTTGTAACTGTAGACCTAACTAACACACCCAGCTCAAAATCATCTGTCATAAGCAAATTTAGCAGTTGTAAAAAAATTAAAAAATATGTTAAACTTAACAAATTTATAAAGAAACAAGAAAATACAATTAAAAAACATAAAAACATTGTCAAAAATGTAACTCTAAGAAAAAAATCACTTAATTTATCAGATCAATTAAAATCCTGCAAACAAACCCTTGAAAATAGAGAGTTAGAGATAACAATATTAGAAAATAAATTAAAATCCTTGCAGTCATCTTTGGACTGCATAACTACCAAGTACAATTCATCACAAAATGAAATTAAGGAATATGCTTTGGCACTTGATCACTTGGTTGGGATCAGTAATTACAACCTGGAACGCTTTGAGTCCCTCACACAAAAAGAAAATAGTTTATCTATTCCTTATGTACCTACTACCACCAAATTGGATGTAGGGACCTCCGCTGCAACTGCTACCCTGCCCATACTAAGCAGTGCTTGCTCACCGACTGAGTACAAGTGCCAAGGTGTACCCACACTCCGGAAGACAATCATACTCTCCGATGAGATGGGATCCGGTCTAGGTAATCTAATACTTAACTCCCTGGACCCTTCCCTAGACAAAGTAATTAACTATTGTCAGCCCGGGGCTTGCTTAGAACAACTTGTAGGCAAATTAAAATCAGAAAAAATAGATATGCACACAACAATTATTTTAGCTGTAGGAAATAGTGTCAACATGTCAAGGCAGGGCATTATTGACAGTATGCAGGGCATTAATGATTTTGTTGAGCTGGGTGTGGGGAAATTAATTGTGTGTGCACTACCTTTCTTAAAAAATGTAACCCCTACTAAAAATGATCATATTCATAATTTGAATACGTTATTGTATAATTTGACTTGTCATAGTGACAAAATTTTATTTTTCGACACTAATAGATTTATTAGTAAATGTATATTGACGGAAGGCCATTTACACCTTCCACGTAGGATTAAGTCAAACATTGCTAGATTATTAGCATTCAATATTTTAAACTCGGCTACTGATAGTACAGCGAAGTTTACACGGAGCACCGTGATTAATATATGTACCGATCACTCTAACTGTACGCCATCTTTAAACTGAATTGTAGGACAACGGCAAAGCGTAATCTTGTTAATCTAGTTCATCAAAACATACGTGGCTTTGCCAGCAAGGAATTAGAGATAGGTCTACTTCTTAAAGAAAATAATATAAATATTCTCTGTTTAACTGAACACTGGTTAAATCAGCATCAATCAAAATGTAGTACTTTTGATAGTTATGTAACTGGTAGCATATTCACTAGAAAAGATGCGATTCACGGTGGATCCTTAATTTTATTAAAACAAAACATTGTGTTTAAAGAACGTAAAGACGTCCTGGGTCTCTCCATCGAACGCTGCGTCGAGTTGTCTTGTGTAGAACTTGAGCGACATATAATAATTTGTGTATATCGGCCGCCGTCATCTAATTACGACACTTTTGAACGTGTAATGGAGGAAGCTTTAAAACGCACTAGCTCCAATAGTAAATCTTTGATTGTTTGTGGTGACTTTAACATTGATTTATTGGTGCCGTCATCTATTGGCGTTCGTTTTGTAAATCTATTCAAATCATTTAACTTATGTAACTTATGTAACTTGTTTCTAGAACCAACAAGAGTTACCGAAAACACTGCCACTTGTCTCGATAATATTTTTTGTAATATTGAAATTAGCTCAAAATTATTAATTGACTGTCTCGGCTCCGATCACTATGGTCAACAAATCGCGTTTGAGTGCAAAGAGGTTAATACAGTACACACTGTTACGAGTAGGCCGCTAACTAAAAATCGGAAAGAGTGTTTTAAACAAAATATTAAAAAGCAACTTGCCGGCTTAAATAAATCACATAAGGATCCTAACGCACAGTTTGAGAATTTGTTTAATATTATTAATGATGAATTTAATAGAGCCTTCCCTGTTAGGACTTCGAAACGTAACAATAAGACAACATTTTGTGACTGGGCTACACAAGGGATCTATAAGAGTAGGACGAGATTATACGAACTGTATGCAACAAAAAAATATAATAACGATCCGATATTTGTTGATTATGTGAGAAAATACTCTAAAATATTTAAACGCGTATGTATTGCAGCCAAGTCGTTATACTTAAGTCGCAAGATTAACTATGCCTCCAATAAAATCAAAACTACCTGGAATATCATTAATAAAGAAACAGGTAAGGTCAAAAATAACGACTTGTCCTTCTCACTGGAAATTTCAAACAAAATTATAAATTCTGATTCTGAAGTAGCTGAAACATTTCAAATTTTTTTCTCTGAAATTCCTTATAATACTACTAGAACACTAGACTCGTCAGCTACAATGGCAAATACCTTACTCGTAAATAATGTTCCTAAGCCAAAGACCACATTTAGCTTTAACTCAATCTCGGGTGATGTGATTATTAAAACGTTCAAAAATATTAATAAAAAAAAAACAGAAGATATTTGGGGAATATCTGTTCACGTCCTATGCGACATCATAACAATGTTGGCTCCGCAGCTTGCTAATATTTTTAATGATTGCATTGCTAAAGGAGTCTTTCCTGATTTAATGAAATTCAGCAAGTTGGTTCCTTTGCATAAAAATGGCAGTAAAAGTGATCCCAATAATTTCAGGCCTATTTCTATTTTGCCAGCTCTCAGTAAGATATTTGAGAAAGTAATTCTAGACCAACTAGTATCATTTTTCAATCACCACAAATTAATTCATAATCGCCAGTTTGGTTTCACTAAAGGACGTTCTACAACTGACGCAGCAGCTACTCTGGTCAGATCTATCTTTGATGCCTGGGAAGTGAATATGAATGCTTATGGCATTTTTTGCGATTTATCTAAGGCATTCGACTGCGTCAATCACGAAATATTACTCGAGAAACTTAAATTTTATGGAGTTGATAATTTGTCACTTACTCTAGTCTCGTCCTACCTTAACGATCGAACACAGAAAGTACAGATTAATAAAGCTCTATCATCTGGCGCAACACTAAAGATGGGCGTGCCGCAAGGATCGATTTTAGGTCCATTTCTCTTTCTCGTGTACATTAACGATCTCCCTTATCTAGCCCAGGATAAGTGTGACATGGTTCTGTTTGCCGACGATACGTCACTAATTTTTAAAACTGATAGAAAACTAGATAACATGAATCTTATAAATGACACTTTATCACTTATACAAAACTGGTTCAGCACAAATAATCTAGCGCTAAACTCAAACAAAACGAAATGTGTCAAATTTACTTTACCGAATGTTAGTGTAGATTCTAATCAAATAATGCTTAATGGTATCGGTCTTGAGGTAGTGAAGTCGACTGTTTTCTTAGGTATCGAGCTAGATCATAGGCTGCAATGGCATCCACATATTAAAACCTTGTCAGGCAAGCTTAGCGCTGCTGCATATGCCGTTAGAAAAGTAAGACAACTTACTGATGTGGAAACTGCCAGATTAGTTTATTTTAGTTACTTTCACAGCTTAATGTCCTATGGCATACTACTTTGGGGTAGGGCAGCTGATATCGAGTCGATATTTGTACTACAAAAAAGAGTAGTTCGATTTATTTACAATCTAGGTTATCGCGACTCACTTAGAGACGTATTTAAGGATATCAACATTCTTACTGTAGCCTCACAATACATTTATACTACCATAATGTTTGTGAGGAAATACTTACACCAATACAAAAGGTTAGAGGAGGTCCATCAGTTTAACACTCGCAACAAAAATAAGCTAGTAGGTCTCAAATGCAGATTGTCTAAAGTGAACAAATCTTTTGTAGCTCAAGGAGTACGTTTCTATAACAAAATACCGAATGAAATTTTAAACCTGCCTTTGATCCAATTTAAGTCATTCATTAAGCGTTCACTATTGCATAAAGGCTACTATACCATTAACGAATTTATCAATGATAAGAATGCGTGGACTTTAATATGTAAAACGACACAAGACACTCGACAAGAGCGTCCCCAGGCGTCAAGTGCGCTGTAAACTATTGTGCGTCCATTTTATTTTTTACATTTTTTATTGTTTTTTTTTAGTTCCAGACTATACATTATATTGTACACGCGTCGAAGTGTTGTCCACAATGGTGATGGACATTTTACTAATACATAGATTATATATTTGGGACAAAGTCTGATAGGGTTGAGTATGTCATGCTCGCTTAAATGTCCAAACTGGTGGTGGCGTCGGGAGTCGGGTCGCTGAGTTCCCTCTAATATGGTTGAGCACAGCGATGGCTGACTCTCGCGTCAACTCGTGAACGGGTGCTGCCTGGGGGGACTGGTCTGCTCACTCTTGTTAGTACTGACTTTTTATTTTATTGTAGATTTAAGACTTGTTCATTCCACACCATTGTGTATAACATTCCGCGTATTCTTCTTATAAATTTTTATGTACTTATACCTACATTGTAACTAATGAGTGGAAAAAAAAAAAAAAAAAAAAAAAAAAAAAAAAAAAAAAAAGTACAAAATGACAAAAAAGGCCGTAACCGGTTTTCTTTCGCCATTTCTTTTTACCGGTTGCCATTTTGCTTGTGTCCGAAATGGTGGTAGTATATAACGTAGTTTATTTTTTTTATTTAAACAAGTTGTAAATGACAAGAAAAAGTGCCTGTGAAGGTCTAATTTCTGAAATAAACGATTTCATTTCATTTCATTTCATTTCATTTCACAAACTTTGAAGTTTTTATGCTCTTGTAAATAAGTGTTCCGCGCGCCCGAGGACCCTCTGTTGCGCACCTATTCTTAATTGCGCTGCGAACCGTACCATATCTCTCGACTCTCGAGTAACTACTTTCCTTCACACACTTTTCATTTGTTCCATTAAATCCCGCGGCGCTCAGCGAAGTTTAAATTAGCTAATTTGCGGACTCCGGACTCGGGAGCCGCGCTCCGGAGCGGAGTGCGAGGCGGAGTGCGGGGAGTGCGGAGCCCGCGACATTTATGAGCATAATTAGAAAACTCTTGCGGAACTGCCGGTGTCCGTATTGTAGCATAATTGTTGAACAACAAAATGTAATTCTCGTATTTCTGCTCGCAAAGATGTTTATGTAACTGGTATTTTATGTGTAGGCTATAATGCGCGATTCACGGTTTCCCGAAAGCGAAAATAAAACCTTTGTTACCTATACAACACATAATATCCTATTTCTATGGTAACGACAAAGTTTGTGACGATAATGAAGGATCTTACTTTTTCATCTTAATACGCCTGTCTATCCAGAGGATTAACTAAATAGCCTAACCTACTTTTAAAAGATTAACACATAGAATATTTTTTTTTGAAATTTCAGAATTTCATGGCATTAATATTAAGTATCTACTGGAAAAACGTCACCTAGGCAAGCGAAGTCGCGGAAACAGTTAGTATTATCTATAAATATAAAATTCAAAGTACTGACTGACTTAACTGTATATCAACGCACAGCCCAAACCGTTGAGTCTAGAAATTCCTGAACCTTCCTTCTTTGGAGTGTCCTTATGATGTCTAGGGATGAACTAAGAAAACATTTTTCAAAATTCCTACGGGAAAGTTACGAGTATTTTACTAGTATAGATATAAAATACTTAGACAAACCTCCTTGATTGGCTGATGTTGGCAAGGATCGAACCTGTTTGAACAGGAGGCTGGCGCTTTATCAACAACGCCAATAAAGTAATTTATTTCAGACAACAATGTTTATCGAGGTTAACAATAAACAAAGCCTCTCGCCCTTGATTGATTCGCGCGATGGTGCGATGGGGTATACTGTTCGCGCGATGTAAAGTATGATCGCACTGTATGATGACGAAAAAGGCCGTAACTGGGTTCCTTTCGCCATTTCTTTTAACAGTGGACATTTTGCTTTTGTGTTCGAAATGGTAGTAGTTTGTATTATATGTATTTCGACAAGAGAAGGTGGCTGTGAGCGCATTGGCTATGAATGAATGATTTTATCTTTTATGATTGCGCGACCTTCGACGATATCTAAACATCTTATCGCACGGTTGTGCGAATAGTATCAGCGAGCACATGCATCATCGCACGAATGGTAATATTGTAAATGACGTGTCTAAAGAATAAAGTCGTTTTAATTTTTGTTTATGAACGGTGCTTTATGTAAGAACCATTCTTATAATGTTTTGTTTCAATTTGACACGATTCCGCTATCATAATGCTCTCGAATATGTTACATTGAGTCACACAGAACATAGTATCGTATCTAGTTCACCATAAATTCTGTGCATATTCGCTATCTCGATGTTATGTATAGACGGAGTGAGGAATAGTCGTGTCATCGACCAACTATTAGGACTAAACATCCTTTCACATTATATCACTCATTTAGCGAGGCTTGGACGCTTAACATCTGTTCAGCTCAGTAACTCTGTTCAGCTGTAAACGTCTCATACAAAATGGTTGGTTTCTTTATCCAAAAGCTGATTCGAAGACGATATTATTCATTTATTTTTTGATAAAGAATTCAAATGAAACCGCGGATCACCTAATGGCATGAAATTATTGTCACCTTTAAGAATATTTTTGTTTGCAACTTGTTTGAATAGGTTTTATTTTGTAATTTAATGAAAACTACTTGCGACAAATTTTCTAGCAAACTTCCAGGCACATGACATGGCTAAAGACATATTGTGTAAACGTTTAAAGAGTTTTCGTTATCAATTTTCGTTAGTTGCTCTATACCGCACACAGAACCCGATCTAAGCGTAGGAGGTTAACTTAATTAGTACGACGACAGCGTGACGAACTGACGATGGAGCTGCGGCAGGCGAACATAAGTCTTATCACCGAGTGTTAAGACGTATATTCTGGTGAGTGAGGTGTTAAATCTAAGCGTTGTCTTACGTGCCGGCTTCAAGCAGTAATTGCGACCACGTACGGGCGCAGGAGCAGACGACCGACGCAAGGAGTTGCACGAAAACATTAATTGAATTTCAATGCTTTAAGGATATGAATTAGTACCAGAGATGAAACTCAAATCACACATCAACACAAGCACCGGTTAAGCCACCGAGCTGTGTAAGCCTGGCTTTAATTTGGTTATTAAATTGTTATAGATTCAAGATTCAAAATGTATATTCAGAGAATAGGTCTTCACAGATCTTTCTCTTGTCAGAGTTTACATACAGTAATAAATGATTTGTTGTACACAATTAATCTCCATCAACTACTACCATTTCGGAAACAAAAGCAAAATGACCACTCGTAAAAAAATTGCGAAAGAAAACGAGTTTCGGTTTTTTGTCATCAAAAAATACATCGTTAGATATTACTTCTACAAACGAAGTGGGTCATATTACAGCCGCCCAAATAGTACAGGGACACCAGGGTCCATTGGTGCATTTGTTTAGTAGAATCGGGCCCCAGGAGTCCGCCTAAGTCGTTGCGAACCTCGAAAGGCCAAAAAGAAAAAGTTGGACTGCCGGAGTTTTCACTAGCCGAAACAAACGCACTGCTACGTCGATATCCTGTGAGACTTGAGAGGGTGGCACTTTCACGGTCGAACTAGCTCATTTCATAAACGCTCTACCATTTAACATATTTGTAACTCGATTAAGCAAAAACGGCTGCTATTAAATGTTTGGGTTAAATAAATAACTAGCCCCGGATGACACATTTATACATATACGTCATGTTATACATACATGTCAAAGTACGCAATGGAAGCCAGGCAGAAAGGGACGGTTATTTGAATGTGCGAAATTCACGAGTGGAAGTACAGCTCATCTGTCATCAAACCGTCACCAATAAACCCTCACAACTAAGGGTAATCTGTTAAAACATACCCCTCCCCTCCCCCCGTCCTCCACCCGTGTATCCATCACACGTGACAAATTCCTGGCTGTTGGAGCGCAAAAATCTGGAGTTAATTTTTGCGTACATTTTATTTTGCGCGGCACACGTCCAGTAATTGAGATAAATCATTAAATACTTTGTGATACAAGTCCTGTATTTATTAACTAAATAATGGGAATAAATGTAAGAGTGAAATGGAGGGGTATGTAAAGAGGAGGGGAGTTGTCGGGATAAGTATTCATTCTTCGTGTGGCGACAAACCACATCCCAGAGAGGAAACGAAACATGTCGTAAACTGTGTCGCAGATTTTTTTAATTACAATTTTCTGAACGCGTGGGATTCCTCACGATATTTGCCTTCACTAAGCAGCAAAAGATAATTAGCAATTATTAAAAAAAATTACCTTACAACAGGTTCTGTCGGTTAAAAATACTAGTTTTCTACTCGACTATTACTCCGGACGTCATACGATAGTTGTACGTTTCTCCCCTACAATAAACGGTCTATAAACCTCTTACAGCTGCTTGCAGTTGTGCAAATTGTGTGACATAATTTCTGTCTCAAAAAGTACAGTATTTGTGGCGCGGCCGCACCTGTCGGAGTGCAACTGTAATATCCCAGTCGGGATTTATCTGCACATAAATTTGCATCGTGTCTGCGCGCTACGTATGTCTAGAAAACTTGGGGTAAAGATTTAAAGCATATGTAGAAAAAAAAATGCGATTTTATTATTGAAATTAGTTTATGCCCGCGGCTCCGCTCTATCGTTGCTCATAAAGTAATTTTTGAAAATGTGTGTAGCCTAATACTGTCCATAGCATAAAATCGTAAAGTCAAAATAAATCCAGTTTTGGGGATTTACAAAAATAAATTAAATATGTGTAAAGTAAACCAGATTTTATATTGACTTTAACTTCACATTACTTCACATTAATAGTTACTTACATATAAATATTTAGAGTGAAATTAGTTTTATAACATGAACTTAAGCTTGTGAGATGAAATGTGTGAACACACGGTGACATAACTGCAGCCCCAGTTGACAATGAGCAGTGATGCAAACTGCGGCGAGTAGAGTTAATGCTACACAGGGCATTCCGGAACCGCATTGCAACAGATTTGCAACTCATCCGACGACGACGTGAGGAGTGTTAACGCAGCACCACCCTTATTATTGTCTGTGCGGTTTTTTCAGCTTTACCAATAAATAGACGAGTTGCATTGTTGCACATAGGCGAGTTACAAATGCACCGATATGATACTAACTCCAATAATCATAATATTCTAAAACCATACTACTATCTTATATTTGACGACCTCCGTGGCGTAATGGTTACCACGCCAGACCGCCACCCAGGAGGTCCCGGGTTCGATCCCCGGTCGGGTCATGATGAAAAACGAACTTTTTCTGATTGGCCTCGGGTCTTGGATGTTTATCTATATATGTATTTGTTATAAAATATAATATCGTTGAGTTAGTATCCCATAACACAAGTTTCGAACTTACTTTGGGGCTAGCTCAATCTGTATGAATTGTCCCTATATATTTATTTATTTATTTATTATCTATTTACAAACGTATTTTAATTGTCCAAGTTGCCTACATCTACATTTGAAAGTAGTAAACCCGAACACGGATTATTTTAGAAGTGTCCTAGTAGCCTCCTACGTAGGTCAATGGGTACACGGGATAACCCGTGTTAAAAGGATGCTTCATTACACAAAAAGCAGTTTCGTTTCTGTTTAATACGAATGTATTCACTTACTCGGGTACCATCAATGATGTCAAGTATTTTTCCGACTAAGCTTATAAGCTGTAAATGACAAATAAACTGCTGACGAAGACGGTAGCAATGGTTAGTGTATTTAAAATTGACAAAGCACATGTAAAGGCATTATAAATGTCTTGTTCAAAGGTCTCGAGGCGACGACCCCTGAAACGGGCTTCTAAGAGACGCCTAATTACGGACGTCTTTGAGCGTCGACCGGAGAGTTGTATATCTCAAAACAGAGCTAATAACACACGGGAACAGAACGCAATCAACATTTCATTCATTCAACAAGATTCATTTGCCGAGTGGATTGGCGCTCAAGCTAAAAATACGCCTACGGTACTAATAAATTTTAAAATAGACAAAACTTCACGCTGTGTTAATTGCAGGACTTAAGGATACACCCCAAGTCAAGTAACCTGTCTATATAATATGTCTGTGCTTAGCGACAAGGAGTGTCAACAATTATTATCTTTGTTTGGAAATACACATAGACAGTGGTCCTGTCTTCAAAGCCACCGGCTACCCTTGTGATGAACAAAAACATGACTTGGGTATTATAATAAAATAGGATGCAATTGGAATGAAGTGTAACTGAATAAGTGATTACACGATCAGTCTATACTAGTTAAGAGTTGTAATAACCTCAATGTTTGTATGGGCGCGCAAATATTGGAGCGAGGAGTTGCGAAGTTGGCCTAATTGGCTCGAGGCCCACTCTGGCCCGCGGCCGCTCAAAGGAAGCAGGAAGTGTGACCTTCGCTGGCAAATTAAAATTTTGATAATTTAACCTCATGTTTATTTAAAAACATAAAAGAC
Source organism: Endotricha flammealis (assembly GCA_905163395.2). Classification (NCBI taxonomy): domain Eukaryota; kingdom Metazoa; phylum Arthropoda; class Insecta; order Lepidoptera; family Pyralidae; genus Endotricha; species Endotricha flammealis. Next base: position 120,803 of record LR990873.1, read on the forward strand.
TTCACAGAAACTGTGATCAAAGTATTTCATTATAAAGCTTTTTTATAATCAGTAAAAAAAATAAGAATTGTTTTTGTCAGTTTTTAATCAGAAAGGAATAATAGTCTCGCGAGTGCCAAAGTGCCAATACAACAAATCTACGTAGACACATTTAGTTATTATGTCGTAACCAATGAGGTTAGTCTGAGCCCCGAGGCGAGGTTATTGCTTGTTGATTTTGGGTTTGGGTAGTGCTTATACAAGCGAGGAAGTAATGGTAGAATTCCTTCCAACTTGTCTCCTATCCCTATCCTTATTTACCTACTTCCCTCTTCCTGTCATAGGTCGGGAATGGCTCCTGACTCTCCTGGAGCCTCGGTACTCGATCACTTACCTTCAAGTGATCCGCATACTCGTTTGCCAACCTGTTCCATAAAAAAAAGAACAAGCCAGTAGGAATTTCAAGTTGGCTAACAAAAATAGATTCTCTGTCGAGTGTGGGCCGAGGATAATCCAATAGCGGTGTTGCTTTAGGCGCGACCCGCCACTACATTCCACATATTCCTAGTGCTATCTTTGAATTACCACTTGAGACACAGAAATTAATTATTTAACAAAGTTGAATCTCACTAATATAAAGTGAAAGTGAGCTTGTTAAGCTAAAAACAAACGTTATAACTATTTTTAGCATATTTTTTTTTTTCGCGAACATTTATTCAGCTCAAAATGGGCATGTCTTTCAATATTTCAGTCTTCAAAACATTGAGGTTGTGGGAATTTAATTTTTCGATACAATGATCGGTTTCGGAATTATTTACATTTATCGTGTCAATTTTCGTTTTGCACGGTGGTCCCCCCCTCCGTTTATCTCCGAAAGTCTTATGTTTAGAATTTTGAAAAAAAACATGGAAGTAGTCCATATGCTGAACCTTCAATGAAAACTATAACGGTTAAGTAGGCTCTACTAGTTACCGAGTAAATTGCCGACGCACTTATAAAATTAAATAGCTTTGATGAAAACTTACAAAACAAATATGACAGAATATGATATTGGACTCATTTGCAAGCAAGCAAAGTGTAGCAAAGTTCAAATACGGAACCCTTCATTGTGTTTTTTAGGGTTCCGTAGTAAACTACAAGAATCCCTATAGTTTCGCCATGTCCGTCTGTCTGTCTGTCTGTCCGCGGTCTAGCGCCTAGACGCTTAATGCTAGAAAGCTGTAATTTGGTATGTATACACATATTAATAATGCCAACAAAGTGCTGGGACAAAATTTTGAAAAATATTTTTTTTGGGATGCCTCCCCTTCATTTAAAGAAGAATCGATTTTTTTTTTGATGAAAACTTACAAATGTGATAGAATTTGATATTGGACTCAACGGAAAGCAAGCAAAGCGCAGCAAATACGGAACCCTTCATTGTGCGTGGCCCGACACGTACTTGCCCGGTTTTTTTTCTTTAGTTCGCCGCTACAATTTAATGAGTTTGTATCATATCGGTGCATTTGTAACTTGCCTATATCTATAGCAACTGGTATCATTAACTTCAAAAATGTGTTACAGAAACTAGCTGTAAGTCTGCTTATTTTAGTACTTATATAAAGTTAAAGAAAGCAATCAATTTCTTTATTGACGAACTGATTTTATTTCCATAGAGCAAAACCTTTTTTCGTCAAGTATCATAAAGGTAATGTTCGTAGTATAGACACATCGTTGAATGCGTCCCCGCGGGTCTCGCGTCTATCGCGACCCTGGGGGCACTTAACTCCTATACATTGTGCTTCAGGGAGGAATCGACGTATATGAGGAAACCCATAACAGGACCTGCCCGCGGGGCTAACGAACAAATGATACTCACGAAAATATTCCTTTTTTTAGGAAAGACAGAGTTACATTCGCATTTAAAATTATTATTAAAGGTTCTTGTTGATATTAACAAAATATTATATTTGTAACTCGCCTTTTATGTGATAATATTTATTTTAATCTCAGAAACAATGATGAATTTGATTTGATTTTGATAGTATTAATGACGACTGACTGTACACAACTAGTTGTGCCATACAAAATAAGTATTCCTGTTGGCACAACTACTTTTTCTTCGTAATTATGTAGGTTTGGGATTATTTCCATTTCATTTAGGATTATTTTCAAATATCACCCTAAAACCATTCCTAACTCATAACAGTTGGTCAACGAGGAAAGTGTGATTGTATCTATTTGTACCAAATTGAGTCCTCGGATTACAGGCGCGCGTGTCATTACAAGCGCAGCCCCTGTGCCACAGAATTAGGAAATTCAACAGCCATACCGTTTAGAACTAGCGCTATGCATTATTTTCCGATCATTCACTACTTGATTACAACGCCCTCAAAGATACCTGAAGCGTTTCTCATGCTCCTTATAAATAAATATATTCTTTATTGCACATAAATTGCACATAAATTAAACCTAATTACAGTGAGAGTTTTAGTGTACAAAGGTGAGCTTATCTCTTTAAGAGATCTCTTCCAGCCAACCCTAACTGGAGTAATAAACTATTGTACAAGGGCGGTATGCAATAATTAAAAAATACAAAATGTGCAGAGGTTCATTGCAAATAATTACTGACAGCAATAATTTAACAAAATAGACAACAATTAAATATATACATATATATATATAGACACCATATATACACATATAAATATATGACAATAATAATATATACTTAATAAAAATAAATATTAAGTTTCACTCGATGACAATATTTTTAAGTAGTGTTCCTTAAGTTTCTTCTTAAAGGTGAAAGAGGAAGTACTGTCACGAATCTGAGTTGGTAGCTTGTTCCAAAGTTGAGCCGCCCGTACAGTAAAAGAATTAAAAAAGAATTTAGTGTTGGCTAAAGGAAAGTCTAAAGTTTTTATGTGACAAGAGCTCAATTATATATTTATTAGAAGTAAATCGTACACTATATTTTAATGTATTTAATCAATACAATCAATACACTAACTACATTGTGTGCAAGCAAGATATCAATTTTATGGATTTTCCTTTTTGTTTGAGTTACATCCAGGCACTGCACAGGTAACCATATTTAATCACGTCTAATTAACACCAAAACTACACTTAAAAACCATAAATTTTGTAAAAATAAGTGGGATTTGTTTTTAACACGACTGACGTCAGGCCGATAGCGTGTATAGGAAGAATGGTCTCGCCTATCTATCTCGTTCTAACAAACGCGTATGCTATGATCTATCTCTTTTGCATTGCCGATCTATACGCTAGTAAGTAAATACTAAATCTATGGCTGTGCCCCTCCTTCCACTTTGATCCACTGCTCGATCCCCCAGTGGATCTTGCGACTTTTTGTTCCACTTCAATCCACTTGCTTGTTCTATTTGGTCGTGTTTTATTGTTCATCTACGGACGGTGGTCTCAAACTATTAACGCGAGTTGGAGTCTCTCAGTTACGACAGAATGCTTTTCCGATAACCGGCTAATGTGCCCCCTCCCCCCCTCAGGCGGGGGCGAGGCGTGCATGTCGAGTTGCATCATTCTCTTTGAGACAGCTTAACTTCAGAGATACAAGTTATCGGATAACTCATTTTATTACTACTAGGATCATAGCTTTTGGGGTAGAAGCATTTTACTACGTATAATAAATAATAGATAGACAGATCGTAAAAAAACGAATCGTCATATCGGTCTGGTGGTTTTATGTGGTATGATTTTGTAGGACAGGTCATAAGTAATACGTATGTGGCCACATTTAATAAGGTCATCGGTTACACCACACCTTAATTGGTAGAACTGTAGACTTAGGTGACGGCTCATCCGTAAAATATTTTATCCTCGGATGAATCGTTGCACTTTTAAATTGTTAAGTGTCGAATCATCCGTAAAATATTTAGTCTTCGGATGAAATGTCACTGTTTCATATCGTTAAGCGTAGAATCATCCGCAAAATATTTAATCTAATTAAAAGACAAAAGTAAGAATCAATTTCTTTTAATGTCAATTTCACAAAAAATATTGATGAAGATTTCTTTTGGTAAATCGATATAAATAATTTTAATATTTGGGATGGTTTTGTAACAAGTCACGAATTAGGGATGGTTTTGGAACTAATTAGGGATGCTTTTGTGGTGAGATGGGAATAGTTTTGGTAAGAATTTGTGCTGGTTTTGCGGTAAGTTGGGGTTGGTTTTGGGAAGAATTAGGAATGGTTTTGGAACGAATTAGGGATGGTTATTTGGTGAGTTGGGAATAGTTTGGTAGGAATTTGTCATGGTTTTATGGTAAGATAGTTTCGGAATGAACAAAGAATGGTATCGCGGTGGGTTGGCGACCATTTTGGTAGGATTTTTAAAAGAAATGGCGAAAGTGTTCAGACGAACTAAGTATTAAAAATTCTCCTAAAATGTTAGATTGTTTATTAAGTATGAACTTAATAAACAATCTAACAAAAATCAATGTATAACTAAATATGAAAAGTTCTTCTTAAATCATAATGTACAATGAACAATCTAATTATATATAAATAAATATGAAGTTTTTCTAAAATCATACTAAATAAACAATTTAACAAAAATCAACGTAGGTATATCTAAATATGAAAGTTCTTCTAAAATCATAATGAACAATCTAACATAAAAATATGTATAAATAAATATTTTAGAAAAACTTTTTATATTTATTTATACATATTTTTATGTTAGATTGTTAATTAATTATGATTTTAGAAGAACTTTCATATTTAGATATACCTACGTTGATTTTTGTTAAATTGTTTATTTAGTATGATTTTAGAAAAACTTTATATTTATTTATATATAATTTTTTGTTAGATTGTTCATTGTACATTATGATTTAAGAAGAACTTTTCATATTTAGTTATACATTGATTTTTGTTAGATTGTTTATTAAGTTCATCTATCTATCTATAATATAATAAAAGTGTAAAAAAAGTTTGTCTGTACATTGAATATATTTCCAAAAAAATTGTTTAGGGCGATGAAGAATAAGCAATAGAACAAGAATTTCGTAAAATTTTGTTCGTCTGTTTGTATGTATATATGTTTGTATGTATGTTTGTACACGCTAATCTCAGAAACGGCTGAACCGATTTGGATGCGGTTTTCACTAATATGTGGCGATTTGTTCAACTTAACATTTAGTGTATGTTTCTTTTCAAAATTCCCACGGGAATCCGAGATATACGCAAACGAAGTTGCGAGGGTATATCAACGCACAGCCCAAACCGCTTGGTCTAGAGGTTCCAAATTTGGCATGAAGGTTCCTTACGATGTCTAGGGATGTACTACGAAAGGATTTTTCAAAATTCTCACGGGAAAGTGAGATATACGTAAACGAAGTTGCGAGAGGACGCACAGCCCAAACCGGTGGGTCTAGAGATTCCAAATTTGGACTATAGGTTCCTTACGACGTCTTGGGGTGTACAAAGAAAGGATTTTTCGAAATTCCCACGGGAAACCGAGATATACGCAAACGAGGTTGCGAGGCTATATCAAATTTGACATGTAGGTTCCTTACGACGTCTAGGGATGTACTAAGAAAGGATTTTTCAAAATCCCACGGGAAAGCGAGATATGCGCAAACGTAGTTGCGAGAGGACGCACAGCCCAAACCGCTGGGTCTAGAGATGCCAAATTTGTCATGTAGGGACCGGAACGGATCAGTCCTGATCGGTCCGGAAGGAACCGCACCGTACCGGGCCGTGCCGGACCGGACCAGTTTTTTTTTCTGTAGAAAAATATGCTAATTGGCATGTAGGTTCCATATCAGGACCGGACCGACCGGACCGGATGGAACCGTACCGTACCGGGCCGTGCAGGAACGGAATTTGTTTCTGAAGAAAAATATGCTAATTGTTACTAGGCCACGCGGGCCAAGCCGCGGGCAGAAGCTAGTACTTAATAAACAATCTAACATTTTAGGAGAATTTTTAATACTTAGTTCGTCTGAACACTTTCGCCATTTCTTTTAAAAATCCTACCAAAATGGTCGCCAACCCACCGCGATACCATTCTTTGTTCATTCCGAAACTATTCCTAACTTACCATAAAACCATGACAAATTCCTACCAAACTATTCCCAACTCACCAAATAACCATCCCTAATTCGTTCCAAAACCATTCCTAATTCTTCCCAAAACCAACCCCAACTTACCGCAAAACCAGCACAAATTCTTACCAAAACTATTCCCAACTCACCACAATAGTTCGTCTGAACACTTTCGCCATTTCTTTTAAAAATCCTACCAAAATGGTCGCCAACCCACCGCGATACCATTCTTTGTTCATTCCGAAACTATCTTACCATAAAACCATGACAAATTCCTACCAAACTATTCCCAACTCACCAAATAACCATCCCTAATTTGTTCCAAAACCATTCCTAATTCTTCCCAAAACCAACCCCAACTTACCGCAAAACCAGCACAAATTCTTACCAAAACTATTCCCAACTCACCACAAAAGCATCCCTAATTAGTTCCAAAACCATCCCTAATTCGTGACTTGTTACAAAACCATCCCAAATATTAAAATTATTTATATCGATTTACCAAAAGAAATCTTCATCAATATTTTTTGTGAAATTGACATTAAAAGAAATTGATTCTTACTTTTGTCTTTTAATTAGATTAAATATTTTGCGGATGATTCTACGCTTAACGATATGAAACAGTGACATTTCATCCGAAGACTAAATATTTTACGGATGATTCGACACTTAACAATTTAAAAGTGCAACGATTCATCCGAGGATAAAATATTTTACGGATGAGCCGTCACCTAAGTCAATGGTCGCCAACCCACCGCGATACCATTCTTTGTTCATTCCGAAACTATTCCTAACTTACCATAAAACCATGACAAATTCCTACCAAACTATTCCCAACTCACCAAATAACCATCCCTAATTCGTTCCAAAACCATTCCTAATTCTTCCCAAAACCAACCCCAACTTACCGCAAAACCAGCACAAATTCTTACCAAAACTATTCCCAACTCACCACAATAGTTCGTCTGAACACTTTCGCCATTTCTTTTAAAAATCCTACCAAAATGGTCGCCAACCCACCGCGATACCATTCTTTGTTCATTCCGAAACTATCTTACCATAAAACCATGACAAATTCCTACCAAACTATTCCCAACTCACCAAATAACCATCCCTAATTTGTTCCAAAACCATTCCTAATTCTTCCCAAAACCAACCCCAACTTACCGCAAAACCAGCACAAATTCTTACCAAAACTATTCCCAACTCACCACAAAAGCATCCCTAATTAGTTCCAAAACCATCCCTAATTCGTGACTTGTTACAAAACCATCCCAAATATTAAAATTATTTATATCGATTTACCAAAAGAAATCTTCATCAATATTTTTTGTGAAATTGACATTAAAAGAAATTGATTCTTACTTTTGTCTTTTAATTAGATTAAATATTTTGCGGATGATTCTACGCTTAACGATATGAAACAGTGACATTTCATCCGAAGACTAAATATTTTACGGATGATTCGACACTTAACAATTTAAAAGTGCAACGATTCATCCGAGGATAAAATATTTTACGGATGAGCCGTCACCTAAGTCGAACTGTATCATACGAAATGTACACATACTATTAAATGAAGGAATTAATTTATGTGAATTTTGCAAAATATGGCTAATTTCAAAAATTAAACCAATGCTATAAAAGTACGTCAAGTCCGTCGTAAAATTGACTGAGTTACATCGAAATTTTAAAGTAGTAGAGTTGCCCCCTAAAGTCAAAATAATCGAAACTTATAAAACATTTTTTCTAATAAGAAAATACCAAAGTGACAAATGTAATTTTCCTGCAAACGACCGCGGGTCTCATCGCCATTTCGCGCATCGCCGCGCACTGTCCCGTGCCTTAGATTTTTCTATTATATCTTCACACATGTACCTACAATCTTATGAAGGTGTGTACTGTTTAAAAGAAAGTATAATTCTCTAAGTCTAAGGTATTCTTAACTAAAAAAGAACCACGCAAGTACTTGTCGGGCCACGCACAATGCAGGGTTCCGTATTGGCTACGCATTGCTTGCTTGCAGATGAGTACAATACCATATTCTATGATATTTGTACGTTTTCGTCAAAGAAATTTTACTTCATAAGTTCGTCGGCTATTACTCGGTAACTAGTAGTGCTTACTTAACGTTATAGTTTTCATTGTAAGTTCAGCATATGGACTACTACCATGATTTTTTTCAACACCGTGCAAAACGAAAATTGACATGAGAAATGAAAAATATTCCGAAACGGATTGTATCGAAAAATGTTTTTTCCACACTCTCTTGATGTTTTAAAGAGACCTATCTAACGATGGCGAAAAACCCCAAAAAAAATTTTTTTTCTTTTTGTTCCAGGCTTCCAGCACTTAAGCATTATTTATATGTATGTGAATACATACCACATTACAGCTGCCTAGCATTAAGCCTCTAGGCGCAACACCGCGGTCAGACGGACGGACAGAAAGACGGACATGGCGAAACTATAGGGGTTCCTTGTAACTACGGAACCCTAAAAAGGTATCGTGATTTGTGTGTGATTGATAAAAAATGTTTTGGTATATTGATCTGTAACAACAGTAATGTTTGTGTAAATCTTTGAAATAACTTGAGAGACTTTTGACGAAACTTTCACTGGCAGAATATGTAGAGTAATTTGGGTTACTTTTTCAAAATTAACAGTTCAGTATTGCTTCTGCCAATCTGCAGCGTGGCAGAGTACGCCCTGATTCCTTTGGAATGAAGAGACTCGAATCCCTGCAGTGGTATGATTTTGGGTGACAAGGGCCACTCGGACACAAAAAAATCCGTTTACTACTTTTTCGATGTAGGCAACTCGGTCAATTTTCGGACACTTTAGTAATTTATAGTATGAATTAGTATAGTATACAATACATTACAAAGACGCCATGGCGTACACTATTGCATTGTCAAACATATCTCGTAATTGACGCGCGCCGGAGTGTCGAGTGTAGCAATTAGTGCTTGCGTACAAAGGTACACAACTTGAAGCTTCTGCTTGCATTAGCTTGAGAGCCTTAAATAGCTTGAAATCATTTACACACAAAACATGAGTTAGAATCCTCTCGAGAGCCCGCGCAAGTGCACTTCCACTTCCTAAAAGAGTTGCGAAAACAATATTATAATAAGTATGTGCTAATAAAAATTCCGCCAAAATCAGATCTATTATTTGGAAGAATTAAAACAAACACATAAGAGTTAGTATCATATCGGTGCATTTGTAACTCGCCTGTGTAGCAACTGGTCTATTTATCAACTCGTAACTCTTGTAAGTTGTAAACCGCCTGTTTATCAACTCGCCTATGATTTTGCAATATAGGTATGTAGGTACGATTTAGATAATTTTGAGATGGATTAGGATTGACTTTATTTCGTTATTTTTTGTATAGGGGTCGGTATCGGTCGCGTAACGTCAAAACAGACAAATTCATAATGAAACATTTCGCAAAACTTTAATTTTAAGGAAATATTTATTTATGTCCCATGCCAACACGGCTTGTTAATACAGTTTTAATCGGTCAAAACTTCCAATACATAAAAGCAACAACAAAGAGAGGGGGACAAAGTGTTCGAAGTTATAAGTAGCCTTACAGACAATGAACAAACAAACACAGTTAACAATTTCGGCAAAATTGAAAGACAATAACGCGATGCGGTTCGCGAATCGCGGAATCAGTTTCTTTGCAGGCGAAATTGTTGGCGAATAAGAGCCGCTGGCCCCGACTTCGGCCCCGAGGGCAACGCAATTAGTCGTGGGCGGGACACTAGCTAGCCCAAATCGTAAAGACATCTTAAATATGTTTGTAGTTTTGTGCGATTTAATTGGATCGCAAATATTGGAGGATCTTTTCTTTTCGTTTTAATGAAACTCCTCCTAGCATTATTTTAGAATTGGATAGCACCATGAATACCATCAAATTATAATTACAAATTGTAATTTTTGGTTAGTTGTTAATATTTATTAATTAAAATTATAAATATTTCATTAAAATTATAATCATAAAGCAATCTAATACCCTTTTATTTATGTTGTAAATATAAGTTGAAACAATATACTTTAATACGCAGGATTTAAACTGAATGAAAGCTTTTTCAATTAAATATTGTATGTACAATCTGTTGACGCGTTCTGTACTCATTCGAAAACACAATAAGTACTCCTTCTCTCCTTCAAATAAATAATTTCGTATCGTATTTAAAGGTAGAAACATTTTTATATGTGTGGCGTGGCGTGTGTTTCCCCCTTTTCGAGTTCTGAGTGCTTAGTTCGTACGAGTTTTTTGTTCGTGTTCGATCATGTCGGTGTAAACAGAAGATCTCTCATGTTGTGAAGTTATGAGACACGTGTTACATATCAGAATTATGTGTCAAGCGTCTGGTAAATTCTCAATATGAAACTTTTCTCAATTTGGTTGGTTTGTAGAGGGCTCTAGAATGGCGACCGTGTACCGGAAAGCGCAGCGTAGGACGGCCGCCTACAAGGTGGTCAGACGATATAAGGAAAGTCGCAGGAAGCTGCTGGATGCAGGCCGCTGCCAACAGATCGCAGTGGAGGCGTTTTGGGAGGCCTATGTACTATGTGGACAAATTGTGGCTGAGATGATGATGATGTATTTATAACGTTCGAATGTAACTAAAAAACTACATAGTACTAAGTATTCTGAACGCTTTTCCCACTGACGTCCACGTGTAACCCAAGTAAAACGCCCTCAATAGAGCAAGTTAAAACTTCGTCACAATGATAGAGAAGGGTAATAAATAATTACAACATTAGCTCGGCGGTAATTTATCAAGCAAACTGACATTTGCTTGTTGCGTAGTTTATCTCGTGTCGCGAATGTGCGTAGTTGTGTCGGCCGCGGGCGCTGCCTCTTCCCATACTATCAGATCTAATAATGTTTATGCGGGAGGAATGCGGGCATAGTACACACGCGTACAGTATGAAAAGTTCATATAATCCATCAGTCGCTGATAAAGATTAGCGTTGGTGTCCGTGAAAATAATAATTACCACTTTGATAGATAGATAGAATATGTTTTAATTGCAATACACAACTTTACATAATACAATAGACGGAAACTTACAGACTAGTTTGCAACTTTGAATATGTCTTCGATTATGCTTATGATTTTAATTAAAAGAAATATGTTTGTTACTCAATCCCACATAAGTGGCATTTTTACACAGTTTATAAGGAAAACCGGTAAGCACAATAGCTAATCTGCAGTTAATACCGATTGCGATAAGCATGCGATAGTAATAGAAATTAAGTTTAATGAAATGCAAACAGTGAATATTGAACTCATGGTTGTGTACAGACATCGAGCGCTTATGTAAAAGTAAAAATAAACCGATTGTATAAAGGTATACTGAAGGAGCTTCCCAGGCAGCACTCTGGACAGCTAGCACACGGTACGCCGTATTTAGCTGAAAATTTCTCCCACCACAATGACTCAAAATAATTCCTGCCAGTATTAAGGTGTCTTACTGTTTATTGTATTGTGCGCGGGGTGAACCCGATGCTGGCCCGCGCGCCGCGAGCATGGCCGGAGTATGCCCGGAATGCAGCACGAATAAGTGAGATTGCGGTGTCGTTCGTGGCTTTGTTAGGTTTACTTGATAAAAGCGAGTTGTCTATCTACAACTTTTATAATAATCTATTCCTTTCAGTCCTTTCAATACTTCCAACTTCTATTTTATTTGTGATTAAATTCGATCCCGGATAGCAGTACCTAGTTTCTCTCCTGGGACGTCAATAAGCTTCATTGCTTATTGTTAATCTGAGGTGGCCGTTGTTGATCCTGGCTACACAGGAGACACAGTGGTGGGAATGTGTGGAGGTCATGTCCCAAATGTATTTCTTTAAAGTGAAAATTGTGTTGGCTGTTATGAAATGTCAGGCTACAAAAGGAGAACCATCACAAATGGTTACTGACGCCGTAATCGCGGGCGTCACCACACAACCAACAAATATAGGGGCAAGCCAGCGAACAAGTTTCCACAAAGCCTGACTTAAACAATATCTTATCGTGAACGCGGCATTTATTTACCACAAAAGGCAAGGCCGCGCGCTTTAACGAGGCGACAGACGCCGAAATCACTCGCCAACTGAAGAGTGGTTTCTATTTAGATAGATAAATATATTTATATACATCCGTAGTCACACAAAACAGAGCAATCGAAATAGGAATTGTCTATGTAAATTGCAATGATACTCGACTATTAGGAATGTGACATTTCTACATATTTAGAAAGAAAGAAAGATTAAATGTATTCTTACAATTTATTTAACAATAGCCATTGAAAGCCACACACAAAACGTTTGATGTTACACGTTAAACATTCTTGGAGACACAGTATGATCCTCTGTGGTTCAGTATTGTGTTGTATATGTTACTGTAAAAGCTCGAACCACGGTAAATCTTAAAATTTAAAAGTAAGTCTTAGGATTTACCGACATGAGTTGGTAAATGTAAGTATTTCTGAAAATGGGACGATTTTTTCGGGCTTTTACCATTCGAATTCAGTTTATGCTAGGTTTTACCACTGTCAGCTGGTAGATGATGGTTTAATGTTGTTACTTAACGAGTATGTTTTTTTTTATTTTTCTTTTGTTTTACGCTTTGGCGGCAAATTGAAAATTTCCCGAATCACGTCAGCATGAATTTAACGCGAGTAAATTTTCGTGCCATGATTTTTTATGACTTTCGATGTCATTTAAGTCAACATGAATGTTATAATAGACTTCGAATGGCCTTTCATCATGAAGCCCCATCCCGTGCCACAATTTACAACTGATATAATGAGTTCAAACGTGGTCGCACTATTCTTACGGATGATCTGCGTGAAGGACGGCTTTCTACGGCGACGACTGAAGTTAACATCAGTGTTGTGCGGCGTATGATAGAGAATGACAAACGAGTGACCATCAGCAAATTCAGATAAGCTTAGACATCGGGAAAACTGCTTTGCTCAGTGGTTTCTTCGGATGCAACGATACATTGATGTCAAGGGACACTATTTTGAAAAGATATAATAAAACTAATAACTATATAGTTATTTTTGCCCGGTTTTTTATTTTCTAAGAACTTTTAGTTTTTTACCCTCGTAAAACTCATTGTCCTTTACATCTATCACAACTGCAATAATGCTTTTTGGGTCAGTTTTAGCTCTGTCAATATCAGATACTTTCAGTCTTTCAAGCCATTTCGGCTTTCTTTTTTTCGGCTTTTATTTTGAGCTGATAAATATTCAAATGTTAAAGTGGGTCAAAGTATAAGACTGAAAGTATCTGATATTGACAGAGCTAAAACTGTTTCAAAATATAAACTTATTTTTTAATTATATTGTTTACAAGTGGCCATTTCTAAAAACTTTCAGTGTCGCCCTCGTACCAACTGTTCCTAAATTTATTAATAAAATAATATCCGAAATGAAAATAATTTAAATAGATTAGGATTAGTTATTTAATTACTATCGTTTGATACCTATATAATATAAGTACTTACGTAAGGTTTTGACTCATGGTTAATTCAAATAAATGATTAAGAATTACTTATTGTTTTATTCCTAAAACCAACATCTACCACCTGACAGTGGTAAAACCTAGCATAAACTGAATTCGAATGGTAAAAGCCCGAAAAAATCGTCCCATTTTCAGAAATACTTACATTTACCAACTCATGTCGGTAAATCCTAAGACTTACTTTTAAATCTTAAGATTTACCGTGGTTCGAGCTTTTACAGTAACATATATATCGCGTGATGTGTCTATTCGTTTCTACACTACTCATCCTAAACGTTTCTAATAATGTACGAAACTGATATGTTTCATCACAATGACAGAACACAACACAAATATGTTCATTGTGTTTAAATAAATGTTATTTTCGCAAACATACACAAATGCTACGTGAAACTAGAATTATTTCACATTCAATCACAAAAATGTCGTACCCTTGAATTTGACAACAATATAGAATACCATTCAAGGATCGCATGTAACCTGTACTTTATTGAATACAACATTGGCTTTTACCGTCACCTTAACTCGATAATATGGGAGGCGGCCGCATGAGCGGCTCCATTCACGCGCCGCAGCCTCCGTTGCCATGGCGCCGCTTCCGGCCCCATCCCGGACAGCCGGGAATCTAATTACCGCGTCATGTCAAACGGCATGACGTGTACAGGTGCCGGCATGCCATTTTTGGGACCACACACTAAAGGGAGTATACATATTTTGTATACGTGACGAATTCTTTGACATGATTTTCGTTGTTAGGAATATACCAGTAGTAGATAATGTGTCAAATGCACAGAACACAGAAAGAAGGAGAAATGTTATTAGATGGTTTTTGTACCGGAACCGATGTCGCCACTTACACACACAATTACATTTTAACACATTCATAGAATAATCTCGACAGTCACTCTCACACAAATCGTAAGCCCGTAATTTGCAGTTCGATTACGAACACGGAGTAAGAAGTTTATTATAGTGACGGACAACTAACGAAATAGGGCGACAAGCGACTTAGAACAATCAAGTTCCTGCACATTTGTGCAGAAAATTGTGTAGAAAATGGCGACATGCGCCCCGCACACAAACCATATCTCACGCTTTACGTGCTTAACACGCATTTTATATGTGTGAGGATATGATTTATGATTTCATTTTGATATGCCCGATGCCTTAGTGGTCGAGTAGCTAGCAATGGCCACTTTGTCCCAAGGACTGCGGGTTCTAATTGGTACGACTTAAACAAGTATAGATACAGACTGGGTACATTATATGATTGATCGACTCAAATCTAGAAATTAATACAAAATTAATGAAAAAAAACATCGTATAAGCTTAGCTAATTGATAGATATTTTTTTGTTATTCATATAATAAAGCATAATATAATCTCCGTTGCTCTATTGTATTGTATTTATGTGTTGGCATTGCGAGGTCTGTTTGCCGTGTCCCGTGTACACGATGTCAATATTGACTCGGAATATTTAGATGAAAATCTTTTTGTGACAGATACACGTTAAACCATAAGTAAAGCTGCAAATAGGTTGTCAGAGAGGTAGGCAGAGTTTAACGACATATAGCTAAGTTGTAAGTAATTTATGTAATAGACTATCTCGTCCGGGGAAGTACCACGGTACCACCCTCTTACAAAATATCGGCGTAAAGCAATGCGTTTTGTTCGGTGAATACGAATCTTTATACCTTCTCTCTCTTTTATTTTTATTTTTTTATACCACACAGGTGGCAAACAAGCATACGGTCGGCCTGATGGTAAGCCGTCACCGTAGCCTATAGACGTAAGCAATACCGGGGGTATCACTCACGCGTTACCAACCCTCCCAACCCCCCCAAGTGGAGCTCTGGAGACCTTACTCACCGTAGGAACACAACATGGCCGAGACCAATGCTATTTGGCTACGATCTTCTGTAAGGTGGAGGTCCTTCCCCAGACGGGCTGCTCCGATTTGAGCGGATTATCCGCTGTGCCCTACCTCTCTCTATTCCTTTCCTTGTAGTAAGCAAGTACTTGAAGTAGCGCCCTTGAGCCATCAAGGGCGCCGATGCTCACGAGCAGCAACCACTCTCCACCACGTGACCCGCTTTGCTTGGCTTGTTCCCCTGCTGCGGTATGACTAAAAAAGTTGATTTCGGTCATTTCTTATTTAAACATGGGAATTAAACTCCCAGACCGATATCAAGAAATAAGTTAATCTAGTAAATGGAACTTACTTAAGTATATCTAAAACCTTAATTCAATATGAAATTTTTTGCTAATCCCCTAGCGCGGTAGAAGTTTTAATCACAACTGAAGTTTACCCCCTTCCAAGTATTTCATTGAACGTTGTTTCCATTCTTTTATTTCCTTGTACAGGAGTTCGACAGTTCGACCCACTTCCCGATGCATGTTTCCCACCTAATTCAATCGAGCCAGGGGAGCCAATAAACATAATGTATTCAAAGCGACGAAGGCGCAGTTTACGACCGAAAACATAAAAGGGATGAACATATGCCCGCAACGCGGCGGGAGTTCTGTAAAAAGCAGTAAAACAAATCGGGGTGTATTTGAGAGACTTTCTGTGTGGCTGATATCAATAACCCACCCCCATATTTGGGGTATTTATTTACTTATTTATTAATAACTTCGCTCGCGTGGGCTTTCTCAGGTTGATCTTTGGCATCAGATCAGTGACAGCGTTAGATTCAGCGTCGATCTGTGGTCACTTTTGTTAATCCTGACTGGTACCCCGAAAATGGTTACTTTTACGCAAGAGCACAGCTGCAACGGAAAGAAGTGATGAGAGAGTCTTATGTTAATATGGAAACCTAATCCTTTTCGTAACATGTAAATGCGAACTAATAGAATATTTGGGCTGCACGTGGTAGAACAACAAAAAAACATTTATGATTATATTAATTGATTCCATAAACGAATATATCCGTCCCATTAACCTCGTTGGGTCCCTCATGTTGGTACTAGCCCCTTTCTCACACAACCTCGGCCCTTCCTGCCTTTCTTCTGTCCAGTGAGTTTTAATTAACTACTTTATTTGATTTATCCATCGTTGCGACCCTTCGTGTACAAGTAATAGTATACAGCATCTTACTTGGTCTGCTGATCCATCCGACGATTGTTTAGCTAAATATGGTGGCTGTGAATCTGAAAATTAAGAGTTGTAATCAGATAACGTTGACGCCAAAGATCTATTTTATTTTCATTGAAAAAATTGATGCATCATTAAATCCGTTGTCCAGCAGTGGACTTCTTATGGCTGAGATGATGACGGTGACGATGTTTGTGGGACTTTACACGACGAAATGGCAAATAAAATTAAAATTATATCTGTGACCGTAAATGGTTAGTATCATATCGGTGCATTTGTAACGCGCCTATGTAGCAACTGGTCTATTTATCAACTCGTTAGTGTAACACAGTTCGAAATCTTAAAGAGTCTAAATGAGAAGTGAACAAGAAATAAAGACTGGTGAGATTGGTGCCACCGGTTTCATGTAATCCAACAACTACGAAAGACTGAGATGCTGCATATTACCATTATCGTGTCCGATAGCTCATTACACGGCGCAGTGGTCCCGAGACAAAGCAGCTCGCGCCTGCCTTGCTCTTTGTTGCTAGTACATATAACTCTTAATTGTTTTCATAGAAAATGTATCGGCTATTTATATAATTAATGTTCTTTATTATAGCCTACTTTCATTATTATTTTGGGATACACAACGGGATGGAATTAGCTGCATTTTCCCGGACACAATATAGCCTACCTTAGTCTGAGAGCAGGCATATTGTGTCTGTCATCATTTTCGTCAGTTTAGGTATACATTTTTATAAACGAGCTAGTGGGCTTAAACTGCCGCGTAACTTCCAAGCTTCGCAGCAGGCCACGAATTCGCTATATCAACAAACGCTTACAGCTAGGCTCCAAATTTTGTCAGGAAGAAAGTAGCATAGGACTCGTGGCATTGCATTGGGTCGCGTTTACTTGTTCCTCTCCACGCCCTACGTTGTACTTCCCCAGTCGAGCGATCCTATTTCATGAATGTTCATATTGCGAGAGATTTTACTAACATTAGAAGCTATGAATTTATGCAAAAAAGCAGACACTTTATAACAGGGAATCCAAATTACACTTTACGCCATGTTTAATCTAAAATCTGCGGTTTACTGAAAACGTGCGGTTCAAAGACAAATTGCGTGTATTTACTTTTGAAAATGAGAAAATTTTAAAATGTCCGCCGCACTCTTTGCGTCAAAGCTTGAACTCTGAACTGTATTTAATAAAGGCGCACGTCGGACGGGTTTCGGCTGGGTTTTTGGTATTAATGAAAGATGAAGTTGTGGACCTCATCTCGCTGAATGTTCCTGACAACTGCAGCAGCATCCAATGAGAGCCAATATCTATTCAGAGATCACTATTTAGAAGCTTAAAGTGGCAAAATAGTGGGTAACCGTACGTCTTTCATGACTAGTTAATCATGTTTTGTCTTAGGTTGTAGGTACGTGTGTTGCCGTGGTTGTGGACAAGACTTGCGAAGAAGCAGAATCCAGGCGTGCTTCTCGTCATCTCACTATCCTACTAAAGGCGAAAGTTTGTGAATTATGTATGTTACTTCTTCACGCTCAAATGGATATGCCATTTTTTATGATATTTAGTATGTAGGTAGCTAATAGGTTTATTTTTATCCTGAAAAGTACGCGATTCCCGTAAGATTTGGTCACAAGTCTGATAGTAAATGCCGCTTTAAAAGTAGATGGCGCTGTTGTGCATAAATACAGGCAAACGAAGTTGAGTAGGTTTTGCTAGTATCGAATAAATATGAGTTTAAATACAGTCGTGACAGTAATAATTGGTCGCCAATCGCGTCCACAATCACAGGCCCAAAATCATATTATTTTGGTACTTATAAAATAATATGTTCACTAATGACTATGTAATATTATTTGTAACACACACTCATTCGATTCTCGATCTTATATTTCACACATAAAGTACATTTTAACCTGTCATACCATCCACACTAATTTACCATCGCACGTGTGCCCTGCCCAAGGAACCGCTCTTCTATTACGAAGAGTCAGATTAGACCTCACTCGATTATGAACCTAATGTTTCCATAATAAAATCTACTTAAGCCTGGCACGTTACATAACTATGTTAGGCTCTTAGACCAACAAACAAAGTTTATACTAGTATGCACCTTGTAAGAATGGAATAAGATTGTTTTTTCTTTGGTTGTGTGTATCCGTCTAGTTGTCATCGCGCTAATTAAGTTACCGATGTTACGTTTAGTAGTAGGATATGGATAATATTGTTGTTTCTCTCACAAACTATACGTGAGCTAGAGATAACATGATATATTCAGTTAATGTCGTCTCGACTTTACTTATGCAATGTTGTCTTTTTTTGCATAATCGCTTTACAAAAATAGACTCTACACAATTCCCACAGCGCCACCTGGACCCAAAATGCTACTAATATTATAAAGGCGAAATGTGTGTATGTTTATTACTTCTTTACGCTCAAATGGCTGCGCCAATTTTTATGATATTTGGTATGTATAGGTAGCTGATAGTTTGGATTAACGCAGGGTAGGCGTTTTCCGTAGGATTTGGTCAAAAGTCTGATATAGATGGCGCTGCTGGGCAAAAATAAATACACGCAAACGAAGTTGCGCTGGTTTCACTAGTATGTAATAATTCCAATACACACTTACTACTCCATCTAATATCTTTTCGATTAAAGTTGTAAGTTCCCAGCTAGACACAGCTTCATTGCTTACTGTCAATCGAGGTCACCGTGGGTCTACTGACACACAAGCGGTGGGAATGTGGATTACTTTGAATGTTTATGTAACAAGTTTCCTGTAATATTAAAGTTAAATACGGTACTCAATAAAACACGGAAAATTAGTCGCAACTAAAAATTCTATTAGGAACCCAGCCAAAGCTAATTGGTGAGACGAGGCGACAGCACTCAGACGCCGAACACTATTACGATGCGCCCTAATCCCGGGTTTGCGACTTCGTACACTTTATTTTCTAAACAAAGACATTTTAATACAACTTTAGACTGATATACATATACTGAGCGGAGACCTCTTTGGCTTGGGCTCTCTGTAATATTTTATTATAATTTGTGTAAGTACTTACACCCAAATAAATGAATTTTCTTTGTTTCTTCTTTCTTTCTGAATGAATAATTAACAAATGTTATTCTGAATTTTATGTCATATTATTTTTATTAATTGTAATTGTGGAAACTCGATGGCGTCGCTGTGTGTCACATTTTAAAACGAACACGCAAGTTAAGCAACGTCAATCCTAGCCGATGTTTCAATGGGTTTTGTTATTCTATAATTTGTACAATGGCGTATTCTAGAATTTGTAAAAGCATTGTTACTTTAAACACAAAATTGCAGTTTCAAAAGAATTTAAATCGAAATAAAGAGGGACTTTTCTTAATAGTAAATTGTATTCCCCGAAGGTGTGAGTCATTAAAAGTGCACCTAATGATTTAGGCAATAAAACAACGTTGCCTTGTTTTCTGCAACAAAACTATGAATTCGTAGCCGTTCAACTGTATCGAGTAAATAGAACAGGAGATTTCCTTGCAGCACGTAACAAAATGCAATTATTTTATGCGGTAACTGGTAAATAGCTTCACTAAAATCAAGTCAACAACAACATCGGAAACAAGACTACTCAAACAAAGATTAAGATTGTGTTTCTTATTTATTTTAAGTAGATTCATAGTTTTGTTTTTATTTCTGACTAGCTGACCCGTGGCCACTCCGTTGGGCATAATGTTAAAAGCCTTTTTATTTTTTGGTTTTTTATATAACCTATGACACTCAGCAATAATGTGGCTTTATATTGGTGAAAGAATTTTTAAAATCGGTTCAGTAGATCCCGAGATTACCCGTTACAATTTAACAAATACACAAACTTTACCTCTTTATAATATTAGTATAGAAGTATAGATGGGTATATATTCAATGTACAGACAAACTTTTTTTACACTTTTATTATATTATAGATTACGCTATCCGCCTCCTATTTCTGGCTGTGGGGTCACAAGGTAAACCTATCAAACCTACTGTTACACATTACGTTTTGGCTCAGTTTGCTAACTCTAGTTGTTTGACTTGATGCCTACGGCCACTTTCTACTATCAATCTGATCGTCACCGGCGAAGAAACCAACCTCACACGCTAGAACTAAAATTGTCGCGTACGGCGCGGTTTCAGAGGAGTTTCCTTCCGCGAACGCTGAAGCTGCGGAATAAGATCCCGCCGAGGTCTTTTCGTTAGACTATAATAAGGGTTCTTTAAAAGGGGCATTAAATTTAAGGATAGAGATAGTAATTTAAACAAATATATAACTTTAACCAGGATCTACGTGTATTGACAAATCTAATTTATAGCCACTCGAGTAGGTACCTTTTAACTTGTTCTCAAAGGACGCGGGAGTGAGCGTCGTCGGTATGTTACCAAAGTTCCAAGTACTAATGAAGAGAACAAAGGTAACCGAGCGAACATTCATTGAATTATTCCTTCAATAAATTCCATTCCGTAGCGCAGTCCCCGTTCTACACGCTCCACGCCCGCCCCAGTTCTGGGCTGCAGGTGATTAGAGCAATACGTCGTGTTTCCTCCTTTTCTGGCGTTGTTTTGCTCCCGTTTGGTTCAGCTTGCTTTTTCAAAACTCGATTTGTCCCGACACCCTCGCCTCGCCGGTTCGATCACTCGCTTTATATGCTGGTAGCTTACAGAGGATATTTTTTGTATGGACGATATTTTTTAGGGTACAAAAAAGGGACTTGGTAGAGTGCGGCACGATATTTAAATTGTATGTCAGAGAAAGGGTGAATTGCTCAAAACATTTTTTTAAAATGACCGGTTATATCAAGACTGTCAAAGCCATGCTTCTACAAGTTTGTCTCGCTTTCAACGTGTGGAACAACTACGCCAGCATTTTTGGACTCGCTGGAGTAAAGAATATATTTCAGAACTGCAACATCGAGTCAAATGGCGTTCCAATAGAAGTCAGTTGCAGTTGAACGCTTTGGTGGTCATCAAAGAGGATAACCTTCCCCCGTTAAAATGGAAATTGGGAAGAATCATCAACATCTACCCAGGATCCGACGGTGTTGCACGTGTTGCTGATGTTAAGACATCCACCGGACTAATTCGGAGGGCTTTCAATAAAATATGCCCGCTACCCATTCTGGTTGAAGCTTAAGCTCCACAGCCCGGGGGTATGTTGGAGAGATCCTCGGCCAAAGAGGCCGCATGTTGCGCGGCCGCGCTGGACTGGCCGGCGACAATTATTTTTGGTTTTGTTTTTTTTTTAATATTATTTTACTTGTCAATATTTTCATGTTTTTTCCTTTATTATAAATTTTCATCTAACAAGATGGTTTTCATTCTTATAATCTTATCAATTTAATAAGGAGTTTCACCCCTTAACATGGTTAAGAGTCGAGTTGCGCCGTTGAAACCTACGACGATACCGCGTCTTGAGCTTTGTGCTGCGTTAGTGGGTGTTCGCCTTTATGTTAAAGGGGGTGAAACTCCTTATTAAATTGATAAGATTATAAGAATGAAAACCATCTTGCTAGATGAAAATTTATATTCTAAGAAAGACTCTTGTTGACTCAATTTAATCAAGAGATATAAAGACCTCTCCAACTCATCGGAGCTTAAAAAAAAACAGAAAACACAACCTCCTTCTTACATTTAGAAATAAAGCGTAAAGCATAGGCAACAGCGCGCTGAAGCCTCGTGAAGTTAGAGAAACGATCTAATTCTACAACCGAATTAATTACAACTTCCCGTATGTGCAATGAAACTTCAGGTTTGGTTTCCGGAAGCTTCTCTTTTGTAACCACGTCTAATGGCCAGTTTGATGAACTATCTGACAAAAAACCTGGCCCTGACCACCACATATCAAGAAATCCAATAGTGTCACATTTAACTCCCCGAGAGATAAAATCTGCGGGATTATCTTGCGACGGAACGTGCCGCCACGAACAATTGTTCGTCTTTTCCAAAATCTCTGCTACGCGATTACGAACAAATGTCTGAAGCTTGATCGGAAGCATCTGGAGCCAACCTAAAACTATGGTTGAGTCAGTCCAAAAAGTGGTTGCGGTAACCTGGAGCCGTAGTGCGCTCAGGGCTTTAACATAAAGGCGAACACCCACTAACGCAGCACAAAGCTCAAGACGCGGTATCGTCGTAGGTTTCAACGGCGCAACTCGACTCTTAGCCATTAACAAATGAACCCGACATTCACCTTGTTCGTTGATAGAACGAACATACAAACAAGCACCATACGCTTTTTCTGAAGCATCCGAAAAGATATGAAACTCTACAGTTTTATGGGAATCGCACACAGTTAGGCGAGGAATACGAGCGTCACAGAGTGACGGCAAACTAGAAACGATTCCTTCCCATGACTTAATAACTTCCTGTGGCAATGGCTCGTCCCAAGAAAGTTTTTGTAACCATAGTCGTTGTAAAAACATTTTCATCGATATAACACAAGGAGCCAACAACCCCAGTGGATCAAATATGGAAGCGACTATAGACATAATATCACGTTTTGAACTTGAAGGTTTAAATGTCAAGTTCAAAGGAAAAAACAACTCATCAGAATTCGGCCGCCAATTTACACCTAATGTTTTACAGGGTTCAGTTCCACCGAAATCCAAAGAAAAGGAATCATCATGAGGATCCAGACATGACCCAGGCAAATTTGATTGCCATTTCCTTAAATGCATACAACCTGACGCAAGAGCAGCCGTGACTTCCCTCCGAATCCAAAGAAGCTCACTTAAATCATCAGCTCCAGTCAATAGGTCATCGATTTAAAAGTCATGGATTATAATCCCACTAATCTTTTTGTCTGAGCACTCTAGCCCTAACTGTTTAACACATCGAGTGGCAAGATATGGAGCGCTCGCTGTTCCATAAGTGACTGTATTTAGCTGAAAAACTTTGAACGGATGTGATGCGTCAACACGCCAAATAATCTGTTGAAGGTGTCTATCCTCAGGATGCACCACAATCTGCCTATACATCTTCTCTACGTCTGCAGAAATGACATACTTATATTGTCTAAAGCGCAGAAGTATGGACAGCAAGTCGTCCTGAACAGTTGGACCGATCATCTGAATGTCATTAAACGAGATTCCCGAATTGGTTTTGGAACTTGCATTAAATACTACCCTTAATTTGGTAGTAGAAGAACTTTCACGTAAAACACCATGATGCGGCAAATAATAAGCAAACGGCTGACTACCGAAAGACTGAATCTCTGACATATGCCCTAATAACTCATATTCAGATAAAAAATTATTGATTAAGTTTATATTATTTTAACCTTATAAAAACTTAGTCGCTCAAAGAAGAAAGAGATGGCACGAGACTTGAAATGTAGAACTATAATGCGATTAAGAAACTGACTGAAAGAAGGGTAAATTAGTCGCGACGTCTGATGGTAAGACGAGTCTTGGATGCTTTGTTGTATTGAAATAGAAGTGACTAATTTGTTATTTCCCACTGGTTAAAGGCGTTTGTGTATTGCTATTATTATTTTTATAACATGACCAAGTGTGATCATACACCGGTAATGACCGGAGGTGGAGTCACTATCAACTGATATCTGATAAGAAACTAACCTAGGAAAGGGAAAAAGGAAAAAAAGAGGATTGAAAAAGGGGATTAGAAATTAAAGAGCAGTCACTCTTCGTACGATTTTCTGACTATAATGGTATTGCTACTGCCGATAATAGCACTAATTAACTAAACATATTAACCAAATTAAAAATAATTCATACGAATGAATGATTAGGAAGCGATGCGTCCCGCGCCGGCGGCCATTCGTCCCCGAATCCTAGAATATAAATCACGTTATTGGCGTCCGGGGTTTTCTTTCGCTACGTTTAATCCCACTTTTAAACTCGCATAAATATGTTAATTTGATTTATATTGGGACAATACGGCACGTTTTTATTTATGATCATAATTTTTTTTATCCAAATTTATAATGCCTTTTTTATTAACTCAATAATGATATGTTAAAAAAGCTGTAGATTTATTGCTGCCAGTTCACAAGGGGCTTGTTTAAAGTTTTCTAATTAGGTAAAATATCCCGTCTCTATTCACCTTACCATAATTAAAACGAACGTATCTTGTACATAATAATTATGTGATCTCACGATATGACTTGTGTGTTTGAGTGTGTCAGAAACTCCCCAACTATATCAGACAGTGTACCTAAGTGTATGTATGTATAGCGTGTTGATACTGTTGCTAGTCGCTTACAGCTTGTTTATTACAATTATATTATGGGTAATTAAGTTATCAATCCCATGAATCAACAGTTTATTAGTTCTAATACGGCTGTTGATGGATGACAGTCGTTAAGCCAAGTCGGTGGCCCTAGGGCGTTCCGAAAACACCGGCATCTGCCAATCCGCATTGGAGCAGCGTGGCAGAGTACACTCTAATCACCTTCGATTGAAAGGAGACCCGTATCCCAGCAGTGGGATGATTACGGGTTGATATGATGAGGTACTATCCAGGGGAGTAATTATCAAGAAAGTAAATTAAACAAAATACTTAGTAAATTGTATATTTTTAGTAAACAATCCATTTTTAACATAAACTACTCTATATACTACTACCATTTCGGACACAAAGCAAAATGACCACCGGTAAAAGAAATGGCGAAAGAAAACCGGTTACGGCCTTTTTTTAATAGAACTTTCACAAATACATCGAAAATTATACCAGCACATTATTACAATATTACGACCATAATAGATAAAGAAACAAGTTTAGTACTTAACTTAATCTGTTTGTTGCTAGGTGGTAGGAATATGTGCCAACAACGCGACTGACAACTTATTTGACTATTTTAACTTTTACTTTGTTAAGTACCAGAGAATAAGTGTCAGTTTAGAACTTCGATAACTTCAGTGCGAGCCAGGCTTATTGGCGAGTCAACTCGTGTCGTCTCCGGGGGTAGAACTGTGTCTAATTCGCCCATGCTATCGCTTATAAAAACTCTATTCCCACCTCGCAACAGACGATAAAAATCATCTACCAATGACAATTGAGCAAACGTGTAACTTGTTATTATTCAAAATATAGAAACATTACAACAGTTTAAGTATATTTTTTACATAAAATATAATGCAGAGTATCTTATGAATTACATAAACATTAGAATAATCTAATTAAATCACAGTTTTTGATGAATAACGTCTAGCCAATAGCAATCAAGATTTAGCGACATCAACCAATCACAACAGACTTTGCTTTACACAACACAACTTATAAAGTTAATCTATAAAATTTGAGAAGATACAACTTTCTAATTAACATATTATAGTAAATAATAAAACAACATGATTTATTAATACAATAAATCATGGTAATCATAACATAATATTTGGTGAACCAATTCTATCTAGCTAATCACACGACCTTCGGATTTCCGGTTTTTCAAAAGTCATAATTATTAATTTGAAATCACTACAGTTTTTAATTCTGTTATTACATGAATTTCTAATAATTCATAAAATTATTTTTAATCAATATATTACTATATATAACACGGCCATTCTGATATTGGCTACGCTCTCGGAGCCATAAGAATATTTTGTTTGTTGTTGTTTTTTTTTTTTTTTTTTTTACTTTATCGTATCAACATTTTTTCATTATTGTGATCTGTCAACTGTTATCCAGTGTTTTACTCACCGGTTTATTTAACATAATAATATCAACATTTTTCATCATGGGGTTAGGGTTAGGGTTAGGGTTAGGGTTAGGTTTAGGGTTAGGGTTAGGGTTAGGGTTAGGTTTATGTGTTCTGTTAACTGTCAAACCCAGTGTTTTACTCACCGGTGTTGCAAACCCAGTGTTTTACTCACCGGTGTTTATATATACAATATACAATATACGTGGCTAACCGTCGAAGGTTCCAGCCCCAACACCCGCTGCCAGTGAAGCAAGGTCTGGTGTTGACGTGAAAGCCGCCAGCGGAATACACATATAAAATAGGTAAAATATACGAATACACATATAAATATTATAAGGGATATTATAAGTTAAAAGGTGGCGAAAATATACGTGGCTGACCGTTGAACGTGGTGCCAGCCCCAACACCCGCTGCCAGTGAAGCAAGGCTTGGTATCAACGAGAGAGCCGCCAGCGGAAATACTTAAATATACAATATAAAAATATACGTAGCTAACCAACGTGAAAGCCGACCAGCGGTTACATATATACAGTTATGGAGATATATAAATAAGATGTTAGTATTGAAGAAAAAGAGATAGTTTTCTTTTTTTTTTTTCACCACGCTTTTTTTCATCACGTTTTCATTATTTTATTTCAAAGTCAAGTCAAAGTCAATATGAAAAATATTTTTTATCAGAATAGAGTCAATTGAGGTAGTACTTTTAAGTTTTTCCTCAAACTGACACCGAATGGTATATGATAATTAAATGAAACATTTAATTTCTGCATGTACCTACTAGGTGAAGTAGATGAGATTGTAGGTGTAGATATGTGATGCAAGTTCATAATAATGTGATTAGCTAGAAAATACTTAAAGACTAATAAAATTATTAGGTAATTTGAAATAGTTTGCTTATAAGTATTTAATAAACAATATTTTGGCAGGGTTTTTTACTAAATGACATCTTCCACATTTAGTCCGTTCAATCCCCGTCTCCGAGCCGATATCTCATAAAATATCAGTAACGATCACGCTAGCAAATTATGCTATTTAGTAGCAACCTTAGACAAATAATATTAAATACGACGTCTTTGTTAGTTTTGATAATTATTTACGAACATAATTACTTATTAGATCGCAGTTTGTCTGAGCGATTATTTACGAACATAATTACTTATTAGATCGCAGTTTGTCTGAGCGAGTTAATTAAGTTTTTAATTATTAGGATCTAACACATCACTAAAATAAGCTTGCACGTAGTATGCAGTATTATTCACATACAGATAGTTTTGAACATAAACTAAAAAAAAATATATATTTATGAATTTAAATTTTATTTTGGGGAAAGAAAATTAATGTTGTTTCATTGAATTGTGTGTTGTATACTATTTGTAACTAACTAGAAGTATTCTGTAAAGGTATGTTTTCCATAGAAATTATGACAATATAAAGGTTAAGGTTTTTATTATTTGTAACTTAATACGTAATTTAAGAATCTTAAATATATTTTTTTATTAAAGCAAAAACATATTAAGGATTAAAAAAAAAAAATTACGTTACGTTACGTTTACGGTATTAAAATAAAACGGAAAACTTCCGAAAACATTAAAGAAAAGTACGGTCATTGGCCGTCATACTCGTACCATAATCATTGGACCTACAACTGGCATACGGAAAGAAGTAGAACATAGAACGGATACCAGAATTAGCATTGGACATAATAATAATGAATATTTATCATAATAGTACTAAAAAAATTGTGATGCCAATATGCAATTTGATATTGATCAACTATTGAGTTGGCATAGGCAAAAATCTAAAATAAATAAAAAATAAAATAAAAAAAAAAGGTAAGTAAAAATTGTAATTTAATTACTATCCATATTTTATTTTTAGAGTCTCAATGATAAATTACAGTACTTTTTCCAATTACCTTGTTGGATACTTTAAAAAAAATGGGGGATAAAATTTAATCTTCCGCACGTTCGTTTTTGTCCGAGTTTAACAAATTTTTTTTTTTTTTTGAAAAAATTGGTCATGGAACTGTTAAAGTGTTGTAGGTAATGACAGATTTTAAAAGTGATCTGCGTTACTACAGGTTACCTCATTATGTTTGATCTCCAATTATAATATCAGTATACAATTGAAGAAAAGAGTTTAAAAAAAGTAGTTTAATTATTATTATTAAAATTGTTATTAATTAAATTGAATTTGAATAAATATTTATCGCGACGCGATGTAGTTTGCATGTATTTTTTTATTATTATTAAATACTTTATTATATTGTAAGGTTATTTATACATATTGCAAATTTATAATACAGGATTATTTTTTTTGTTCAACACAGTGCAAAAGTTGTTATGAAATTAATGAAATCAAAATTGACTGTATTTAATCCAATGTGTTCCATCCTTAACCCGTTCGGTCAACCTGATGGACTTGTAAATTTTATTATGATGACAAGTTATTGTAGGTACCTGTTCAGTCCCACGAGGACTTACTATCAAATATGAATAATATATTATATAGATGGATTAAGACATTTTCTTTACATTAAAAACATCACAAATTTACTTGTAATGAGAACTTGTGCAAACGTCGCAAAATTAATAAAAATCTCATGCTGGTACTCTTGTAGGTACTGCGAAACAAATTCAAAGTAAACTGTACCAATGTCACAGAATAACTAGTAGTCTAATATTTTAGTTTTACTTACTTTTTTTTTTCTTAAAGAAATTTATTTTATTTTATTTTCTTTAGTGATATGTATTTAGTGATATTTATTTGATATGTATTATCTTTGTATATTTAAAGTTTATTATTGTATCTGTATTATTATTATCTATTCTAACACAATTTTATTATTTAAGTACTAAAACTAGTGTAATTATAATATTTGAATTAATTTCAAAGTATAAATTATAAGAGTATTTATTAGTTTATTTTTTATCTTTTTATAAAGTTATTATTATTGGGATTAATTTTATTTACTCCAAACAATTACATTAATTTACAATTACAGTTCGTAATTTGTTACCCTCTAAGGTTGCCTCGAAAAGATTGCTAAGGCCGCCTTGTTGCGATGTCACTAGTGTGCAAGTGAATTGCAAATAAAGCATATTCTATCTATGCATCAATCTGTCCAATCGTAGTAAGTTTAACACGAACGAACCCTTGAACATTCATCGCAACAAAAAAAAAAATTGTCTAAAATAAATGAAATGAAATGAAATGAAATGAAATGAAATGAAATCGTTTATTTCAGAAATTAGACCTTCACAGGCACTTTTTCTTGTCATTTACAACTTGTTTAAATAAAAAAAATAAACTACGTTATATACTACCACCATTTCGGACACAAGCAAAATGGCAACCGGTAAAAAGAAATGGCGAAAGAAAACCGGTTACGGCCTTTTTTGTCATTTTGTACTTTTTTTTTTTTTTTTTCTTTTTTTTTCCACTCATTAGTTACAATGTAGGTATAAGTACATAAAAATTTATAAGAAGAATACGCGGAATGTTATACACAATGGTGTGGAATGAACAAGTCTTAAATCTACAATAAAATAAAAAAAGTCAGTACTGACAAGAGTGAGCAGACCAGTCCCCCCAGGCAGCACCCGTTCACGAGTTGACGCGAGAGTCAGCCATCGCTGTGTTCAACCATATTAGAGGGAACTCAGCGACCCGACTCCCGACGCCACCACCAGTTTGGACATTTAAGCGAGCATGACATACTCAACCCTATCAGACTTTGTCCCAAATATATAATCTATGTATTAGTAAAATGTCCATCACCATTGTGGACAACACTTCGACGCGTGTACAATATAATGTATAGTCTGGAACTAAAAAAAAACAATAAAAAATTTAAAAAATAAAATCGACGCACAATAGTTTACAGCGCACTTGACGCCTGGGGACGCTCTTGTCGAGTGTCTTGTGTCGTTTTACATATTAAAGTCCACGCATTCCTATCATTGATAAATTCGTTAATGGTATAGTAGCCTTTATGCAATAGTGAACGCTTAATGAATGACTTAAATTGGATCAAAGGCAGGTTTAAAATTTCATTCGGTATTTTGTTATAGAAACGTACTCCTTGAGCTACAAAAGATTTGTTCACTTTAGACAATCTGCATTTGAGACCTACTAGCTTATTTTTGTTGCGAGTGTTAAACTGATGGACCTCCTCTAACCTTTTGTATTGGTGTAAGTATTTCCTCACAAACATTATGGTAGTATAAATGTATTGTGAGGCTACAGTAAGAATGTTGATATCCTTAAATACGTCTCTAAGTGAGTCGCGATAACCTAGATTGTAAATAAATCGAACTACTCTTTTTTGTAGTACAAATATCGACTCGATATCAGCTGCCCTACCCCAAAGTAGTATGCCATAGGACATTAAGCTGTGAAAGTAACTAAAATAAACTAATCTGGCAGTTTCCACATCAGTAAGTTGTCTTACTTTTCTAACGGCATATGCAGCAGCGCTAAGCTTGCCTGACAAGGTTTTAATATGTGGATGCCATTGCAGCCTATGATCTAGCTCGATACCTAAGAAAACAGTCGACTTCACTACCTCAAGACCGATACCGTTAAGCATTATTTGATTAGAATCTACACTAACATTCGGTAAAGTAAATTTGACACATTTCGTTTTGTTTGAGTTTAGCGCTAGATTATTTGTGCTGAACCAGTTTTGTATAAGTGATAAAGTGTCATTTATAAGATTCATGTTATCTAGTTTTCTATCAGTTTTAAAAATTAGTGACGTATCGTCGGCAAACAGAACCATGTCACACTTATCCTGGGCTAGATAAGGGAGATCGTTGATGTACACGAGAAAGAGAAATGGACCTAAAATCGATCCTTGCGGCACGCCCATCTTTAGTGTTGCGCCAGATGATAGAGCTTTATTAATCTGTACTTTCTGTGTTCGATCGTTAAGGTAGGACGAGACTAGAGTAAGTGACGAATTATCAACTCCATAAAATTTAAGTTTCTCGAGTAATATTTCGTGATTGACGCAGTCGAATGCCTTGGATAAATCGCAAAAAATGCCATAAGCATTCATATTCACTTCCCAGGCATCAAAGATAGATCTGACTAGAGTAGCTGCTGCGTCAGTTGTAGAACGTCCTTTAGTGAAACCAAACTGGCGATTATGAATTAATTTGTGGTGATTGAAAAATGATACTAGTTGGTCTAGAATTACTTTCTCAAATATCTTACTGAGAGCTGGCAAAATAGAAATAGGCCTGAAATTATTGGGATCACTTTTACTGCCATTTTTATGCAAAGGAACCAACTTGCTGAATTTCATTAAATCAGGAAAGACTCCTTTGGCAATGCAATCATTAAAAATATTAGCAAGCTGCGGAGCCAACATTGTTATGATGTCGCATAGGACGTGAACAGATATTCCCCAAATATCTTCTGTTTTGTTTTTATTAATATTTTTGAACGTTTTAGTAATAACATCACCCGAGATTGAGTTAAAGCTAAATGTGGCCTTTGGCTTAGGAACATTATTTACGAGTAAGGTATTTGCCATTGTAGCTGACGAGTCTAGTGTTCTAGTAGTATTATAAGGAATTTCAGAGAAAAAATTTTGAAATGTTTCAGCTACTTCAGAATCAGAATTTATAATTTTGTTTGAAATTTCCAGTGAGAAGGACAAGTCGTTATTTTTGACCTTACCTGTTTCTTTATTAATGATATTCCAGGTAGTTTTGATTTTATTGGAGGCATAGTTAATCTTGCGACTTAAGTATAACGACTTGGCTGCAATACATACGCGTTTAAATATTTTAGAGTATTTTCTCACATAATCAACAAATATCGGATCGTTATTGTATTTTTTTGTTGCATACAGTTCGTATAATCTCGTCCTACTCTTATAGATCCCTTGTGTAGCCCAGTCACAAAATTTTGTCTTATTGTTACGTTTCGAAGTCCTAACAGGGAAGGCACTATTAAATTCATCATTAATAATATTAAACAAATTCTCAAACTGTGCGTTAGGATCCTTATGTGATTTATTTAAGCCGGCAAGTTGCTTTTTAATATTTTGTTTAAAACACTCTTTCCGATTTTTAGTTAGCGGCCTACTCGTAACAGTGTGTACAGTATTAACCTCTTTGCACTCAAACGCGATTTGTTGACCATAGTGATCGGAGCCGAGACAGT
Organism: Endotricha flammealis; assembly: GCA_905163395.2. NCBI lineage: Eukaryota > Metazoa > Arthropoda > Insecta > Lepidoptera > Pyralidae > Endotricha > Endotricha flammealis. The sequence continues at coordinate 153,334 of LR990873.1, forward strand.
CAATTAATAATTTTGAGCTAATTTCAATATTACAAAAAATATTATCGAGACAAGTGGCAGTGTTTTCGGTAACTCTTGTTGGTTCTAGAAACAAGTTACATAAGTTAAATGATTTGAATAGATTTACAAAACGAACGCCAATAGATGACGGCACCAATAAATCAATGTTAAAGTCACCACAAACAATCAAAGATTTACTATTGGAGCTAGTGCGTTTTAAAGCTTCCTCCATTACACGTTCAAAAGTGTCGTAATTAGATGACGGCGGCCGATATACACAAATTATTATATGTCGCTCAAGTTCTACACAAGACAACTCGACGCAGCGTTCGATGGAGAGACCCAGGACGTCTTTACGTTCTTTAAACACAATGTTTTGTTTTAATAAAATTAAGGATCCACCGTGAATCGCATCTTTTCTAGTAAATATGCTACCAGTTACATAACTATCAAAAGTACTACATTTTGATTGATGCTGATTTAACCAGTGTTCAGTTAAACAGAGAATATTTATATTATTTTCTTTAAGAAGTAGACCTATCTCTAATTCCTTGCTGGCAAAGCCACGTATGTTTTGATGAACTAGATTAACAAGATTACGCTTTGCCGTTGTCCTACAATTCAGTTTAAAGATGGCGTACAGTTAGAGTGATCGGTACATATATTAATCACGGTGCTCCGTGTAAACTTCGCTGTACTATCAGTAGCCGAGTTTAAAATATTGAATGCTAATAATCTAGCAATGTTTGACTTAATCCTACGTGGAAGGTGTAAATGGCCTTCCGTCAATATACATTTACTAATAAATCTATTAGTGTCGAAAAATAAAATTTTGTCACTATGACAAGTCAAATTATACAATAACGTATTCAAATTATGAATATGATCATTTTTAGTAGGGGTTACATTTTTTAAGAAAGGTAGTGCACACACAATTAGTTTCCCCACACCCAGCTCAACAAAATCATTAATGCCCTGCATACTGTCAATAATGCCCTGCCTTGACATGTTGACACTATTTCCTACAGCTAAAATAATTGTTGTGTGCATATCTATTTTTTCTGATTTTAATTTGCCTACAAGTTGTTCTAAGCAAGCCCCGGGCTGACAATAGTTGATTACTTTGTCTAGGGAAGGGTCCAGGGAGTTAAGTATTAGATTACCTAGACCGGATCCCATCTCATCGGAGAGTATGATTGTCTTCCGGAGTGTGGGTACACCTTGGCACTTGTACTCAGTCGGTGAGCAAGCACTGCTTAGTATGGGCAGAGTAGCAGTTGCAGCGGAGGTCCCTACATCCAATTTGGTGGTAGTAGGTACATAAGGAATAGATAAACTATTTTCTTTTTGTGTAAGGGACTCAAAGCGTTCCAGGTTGTAATTACTGATCCCAACCAAGTGATCAAGTGCCAAAGCATATTCCTTAATTTCATTTTGTGATGAATTGTACTTGGTAGTTATGCAGTCCAAAGATGACTGCAAGGATTTTAATTTATTTTCTAATATTGTTATGTCTAACTCTCTATTTTCAAGGGTTTGTTTGCAGGATTCTAATTGATCTGATAAATTAAGTGATTTTTTTCTTAGAGTTACATTTTTGACAATGTTTAAATGCTTTATTTATGTAGACATTTAAAAAAAAAAAAAAAAAAATGGTAGGGTATTTCTAAGTATGTAACAAGTTATTTTTTTCGATCTTCTTGACCGGTTTATTGCACCTTGGCACTAAATATTAATGTTACGGATTGTAAGCCAAGTAACAGTTATTATGTTTAATTTGTAGTTTGCTTATTATGACAAGTTAAACAATGTTAATTAGGTACTGTGATTACTGCGTCAAGAAAAAAAAAAAAAAAACTTACTTTGGTAGTAAACAATATTACTTACCAGTACTTGCAAGTTGGTATTATCGCAATTTATTTATTATCGCTACCAGCGAACATTTTATTTTATAATATAAAGAGGATTTTTTTTATACCTAATTGATGCAGCCGCTGCTGCAGGATTTGTGGTTTGTCTATTATATTCTTTAAATATCCCGATATTAAACGCGGACATTACAAGAAAAACAATACTCATCTCAAGAAACTGTTGTTTAGAGTAATCTAAAACCAGGCCTTGAGCATTTTTTTTTTTTTTTTTCAATTGCACCCGACCCGATGAACTAACTTTTAACGTAGGTAGAAGAAAAAAAAATATTTAGCTCGGAGGTGATACTAACACAGATATGTCAAAAGATGCCATTCTTACATTGTAATCACGAATAGGTACCCACTACCTATTTATCTATATAGTAAGTAACTTGACAAGTTATGCCTCAGCAAATGAAATTTCGATTCACAGTAATGCAGAACCCTTGAAGGGTTTACCTCATTTTGCAAGCTGGGCTAGGCTGCACCTGCAAGCTTCTCGATGCCGTTGCACCAGACAGCAGCTCCGTTGTTTCTGCAAGCAGGGTCGAAAACTGGCAGATGTCGCGCTGTCGCTATCCCGTTGTGGTTTCAAGTTGCTGCATCTCGAATCACGGCGAACAGACTCCCAAGCACAGCCGGATCCATGAAGTTCTATGGCTGAAATTTTCAAAAATATTAATACCATGTTAACACGAGGATCTATCCCACTTCTGATGTCAGAAACTCCCCAACTATATCAGACAGTGTACCTAAGTGTATGTATGTATAGCGTGTTGATACTGTTGCTAGTCGCTTACAGCTTGTTTATTACAATTATATTATGGGTAATTAAGTTATCAATCCCATGAATCAACAGTTTATTAGTTCTAATACGGCTGTTGATGGATGACAGTCGTTAAGCCAAGTCGGTGGCCCTAGGGCGTTCCGAAAACACCGGCATCTGCCAATCCGCATTGGAGCAGCGTGGCAGAGTACACTCTAATCACCTTCGATTGAAAGGAGACCCGTATCCCAGCAGTGGGATGATTACGGGTTGATATGATGAGGTACTATCCAGGGGAGTAATTATCAAGAAAGTAAATTAAACAAAATACTTAGTAAATTGTATATTTTTAGTAAACAATCCATTTTTAACATAAACTACTCTATATACTACTACCATTTCGGACACAAAGCAAAATGACCACCGGTAAAAGAAATGGCGAAAGAAAACCGGTTACGGCCTTTTTTTAATAGAACTTTCACAAATACATCGAAAATTATACCAGCACATTATTACAATATTACGACCATAATAGATAAAGAAACAAGTTTAGTACTTAACTTAATCTGTTTGTTGCTAGGTGGTAGGAATATGTGCCAACAACGCGACTGACAACTTATTTGACTATTTTAACTTTTACTTTGTTAAGTACCAGAGAATAAGTGTCAGTTTAGAACTTCGATAACTTCAGTGCGAGCCAGGCTTATTGGCGAGTCAACTCGTGTCGTCTCCGGGGGTAGAACTGTGTCTAATTCGCCCATGCTATCGCTTATAAAAACTCTATTCCCACCTCGCAACAGACGATAAAAATCATCTACCAATGACAATTGAGCAAACGTATAACTTGTTATTATTCAAAATATAGAAACATTACAACAGTTTAAGTATATTTTTTACATAAAATATAATGCAGAGTATCTTATGAATTACATAAACATTAGAATAATCTAATTAAATCACAGTTTTTGATGAATAACGTCTAGCCAATAGCAATCAAGATTTAGCGACATCAACCAATCACAACAGACTTTGCTTTACACAACACAACTTATAAAGTTAATCTATAAAATTTGAGAAGATACAACTTTCTAATTAACATATTATAGTAAATAATAAAACAACATGATTTATTAATACAATAAATCATGGTAATCATAACATAATATTTGGTGAACCAATTCTATCTAGCTAATCACACGACCTTCGGATTTCCGGTTTTTCAAAAGTCATAATTATTAATTTGAAATCACTACAGTTTTTAATTCTGTTATTACATGAATTTCTAATAATTCATAAAATTATTTTTAATCAATATATTACTATATATAACAAGTGCTTATTTGAATATACAACTTGTTAAAATAAACTTATAATAAAACCTTGTTTTAAGACCACAAAATTAGTTTATTTTATAATTAATTTTATACAGTTAAGTTTTTAAGTGAACTACCGCCAAGAAAAAATGCCCGTGGTCCACCCTGGTGAACTAAGTAAGTTGACCACAACCGATACGGGATTCCACAAGCTGAAAGTGCTTCTGTTTTTGAAGTTATTCCATCAGGAGCAGGTAGCAACAATAAGCCCTCCGTTACTTTATACGCATAATGTCCCTAAATTTACAAAGAAACAAGCATTATTCATTTATCGGAGCCCCTTTGTAGTCCCGCCGCAGCACCATGTCAGACCCATTTTGGGCGAAAGTGAAATAAAAAGAAACAGCGGCGTCGGTGTCGGCACAGTCGCCGCAAACCAACGAGTGTCAATAAACGTCCGCTGGACACGAATACTAAGCAGGGAGCCTACTCTAACGCAAATAGTACACCATTGTCGTGCAAATACTCAAAAATCCTTTTTGATTTCTAACAAAGTCAATGTATTAAATACTATGTTCTGTATTCTGTAGACACTTCAATTATTATTATTCTGTATTAAATAAATACACATTGACTATATTGTCTAGATATGATCATAACATCCATAAATCAAATTATTTACCTATCCTCTGCTATTCATCAATTTCTTCCTCTGCATAGTCCATACTTACTTACTTACTTACTCCGCTGGCTCAGTGACCCGAAGTGGATCTTGGCCTCTGATACTAGAGTGCGCCAGAGTTCTCTGCTCTGCACGAAGTCCCGCCAGTTCACTGCTTCCATCTCGTGCAGATCAGCCAGCACTGCATCGCTCCAGCGATACCTGGGGCGGCCAACCGGACGCCTGCCCGTCACCCTCCCCACATATGCTGCCTTGACGCTCCGACCCTCCTCCATTCTTTCAAGATGACCGAGCCAGCGGAGGCGCATGGATTTGTACACACCAATTATGTTTGGTTCGTTTTCCAGTGCCTCTAACTCCGCGTTCTTTCGGACTCTCCAGCTTCCGTCCATATTTGTCGTCGGTCCAAGGATTTTCCGGAAGATTTTACGCTCCGCTACCAAAAGCATAGTCCATAAGAATACTAGAATCTCTTTAGGCGTAGGTACATGTCATAAAATTGCAATTGGAAACCTTTGTTCTTTCATCAACCATTACTCACAAAATTTTATCTGTATTGTATGCTAATAAATAAAGGATCAGCTCAGTAAAAGTGGGCAAAGCACTTTTCAAACTAACAAAAATTCGCAACTGGATCGCATATATTGGTTGATTGGTTGAACTATGTGACTCACTGGCTGGATTAATCACTGACGTAAAAAAACCAAGTTCTATATTGTTAGCGACAGAGTAGCCCCCGGGCGAGGGTCGCCGGACACGGGCAAACACGGCGCGCCCGCGGAATCACAATCAGGGGACGCTTGTAAGCTTTTAATAAATTGCTCTATATTTCTTTTATTAAATTTTTGTTAGCAATTTATACTTACAACCTCGGCGGAATAGCGACATCGGTCCTATGACCTAACGACGGCTTTTTTGTGTGATTCGTAAAACGGAAGGTACAGTCACCCAATGAATGAGGTGAGCAGGTTAGGGTACAATAATGTAAAGATCGTTATGAAACTCTGTAATTACATAGCACAATATTTAGAAATCTTGAATCATATTTACGTGTCTGCACACCACTTTCATTGGCTTACTGTACAAAAAAGTATATGTATAATAACCATTATAACTCGAATACTAGTAAAAAAGAAACCAATAAATTGCCAAATAATTACTTTTACTTTGACTATACTTTAAGCACAAATTCGTATAAAATATAATCTACAATTCATTAAAAATACTTTAGTATAATTTTGCGAAAAGTTCAAGCGGGAATGTCGCCAACTGTTAACTTCAGCTGCAGTTGGAAAGAGGCGCTAACGGGACACCATTTAGCTAATTTTCAGCATTTAACCAAAACATTTAGCCTAACTCCAACTCAACTAACCGCAAAGTTACAGTTGCTTCGTGGCTTATAGTAGTATCATTTGCGGCCAGTACAACTGTTATATTGGTAGTGAAATAGCACAAAGCACGCTACGATGTGCTACGGGTTACTGTTGTTCCCTACAATATTGTTCATAATATCGTGATGGTGAGCCCAGTAATGGAGGCTGGAAGGCCGACTCTCACGTCAACTCGAAAATACACGAGAACGGTTGCTGCCTTGCGGGCGGTCTGCTCCTATCTTTACCACCGATTTAGCATTTTACATTTAATTTTATGTTGAGACAAATTAATGGCACTATTCCGCGTACGTAATGTTGTATGTATGTACCTAGTTTTAAATTTTATGTGAAAAAAGAAAAGAAAAAGAAAAGTACGATATATTTTTAAATGACAAAAAAGGCCGTAACTGGTTTTCTTTCGTCATTTCTTTTTACCAGTGGTCATTTTGCTTTGGTAAATGGTAGTAGTTTATAGAGTAGATAAATTTATACAAATCATTAATTACTGTATACTCTGATAAGAGAACGTGTTTGTGAAAACCTATTGTCTGAATAAAAGTTTTTTTTTTTACGCCAAGCTACTAACTGGTACGTCTACTTGACTAAATAATTAATGACTGCAATAATGCTACAAATTGCTACGGTTCACCTAACTACCTTCAGACAAGGATGGCTAAATAGCTGACTTGCTGGGCTACACATTTGTTCAGCTACGAGCTGCTACGTTTCGCTGGCTACGGCAAGCTATGAATACCAAATCATCGGCTACGCAGCCCGAGCTACAATAGCTACGTAGTTACGTAGCATTGTGTGGCCGGCGGCGTAGCTGCGTAGCACCGCGTAGAAAGTCTACGCGGTGGTGCTTTCTACGCCTTGGACCAAGAAGTAACTTGTTGGTTATTTGTGAACACATTTCAATAACCGATTTATTTCGCAGTATCATACAGCTACCTTTCACGCGCCGTTATTGACGTTTCCAATAATAGGTAAAAGTATTTTCGATATCATTGCTTAATTATTTATCATTCAAACATTTTTCACCTGGCTTATTTATTTAAGGCTTCATCTCGTAACAAAAAACTTTGAGTGGACTTACCTATGACATTCTATCAAAATTCTCAATTTCTCGTAAATCCTACTGTATGTAATACTGATTACTATGCTTCTTCTAACTCCATGTATAACCGATATTCTGCTAATACTGTGTTATATATTCAGACTATTCACTCATACATCCGTGGGGCAAAAAAAGGGATGATGTCAAAATAATTAGGACAGCAGCCGGCGTTTGATCTGCGCCGAGAGACCTTCGCTTTATTGCTATTTGATTTTCCAAAGAAATTCCCCGAAAATGGTTTATGGTAGGTTTCATTCTATAGAAGAGGGACCAGTGGAGTTCCATGTTCATTACCAATAGTGTCCTTACCAACTAACACACACAACTGACTGATCGACAGGAAATCAGTTTTCAAGATTGTTCCTAAGTGGAAGTGAAGTTCCAAGGAGCAAGTGGTTAGGGAATGGCCTATGTAGGCAATATAGGCTATTTATATATAAAAATAGGTGTGAATATTAAAACTCGTGTGAAGTAAGAGTGGGTCGGCAGTATCAGATATTCCTATTGTCTACTCAATTCAATACAGATATATAAAAATAATCAATGCCTTTACAAATTCATACTGTGTTTAAAACTGAGCGGTTATTAAAATGTCTGGCGACATAAATGTGAGTGCGGTTGTGTAACCCTGCGCCCATTACTTTGGGCCCAAGCTCGGGGAGTATCTGTATGCCACCGGCCACTACTTTTGACGGTTGACTGACCACCGCAGACGGGAGGCTTACATGCCCACACAAATCTATACTTAATAATGTAAGGAGGAAAGATTTGTATTTTTGTTAGTAACGAATCAACCCAAAAATTACTGGTATGATTAAAAAAATTTTTCACCATTGGGAAACTACACTATTCATAGGTTATATTATATTTAAAAAAAAATTGGTATCCTTACGAAAACCCGTGGAAGCTGAGACGGGGCGGCGCTAGTGAATAAATTATTTAAAAAAATTAGGGCACAGCGAATAATCTGCTCAAATCGGAGCAATCCATCTGGCGAAGCACCTCCACCTTACAGAAGATCGTAGCCAGTAGCATTGGTCTCGGCCATGTTGTGTTCCTACGGTGAGTAAAGTCTCCAGAGCTCCACTTGCTACGGAGTTATACGACGCGCGAGTGATACCCCCGCCGCGGTGTTGCAAGCGTCCATAGGTTACGGTGACTGCTTACCATCAGGCGGGACGTATGCTAGTTTGCCACCGTAGTCGTTTAAAAAAAAACCGGGAAAGTGCGTGTCGTGTCGTCTTTGCTACTCGTTTTGCATGCAGATGTATCCAATGTCACATTCTCTGACATCTGTAAGTTTCTAAATAAATATATAAGTTCATCGGTTATAGAGCACTAGTAGGTAGAGCCTATTTAACCTTAGTTATATTTTCCTTGTAATACCATACCATATTTTTTTTAAATTTCAAACAAAACAAAATCATATTATTATTTTCACACGTTTCTGTTCTATTTTACTTGAGAACAACTGAAAATTATTCTATGAGATGAGATGATTAATATTTTATGTATGTTTTAATGACTTATTACTTTTTGAAGGCCAAGTTAATTGCTTTCACGAAACAGGAAGGCGGGTCCATGTAAGCCGGGCCTTATATCCGGCGCGAGCCGAACACTGCGCCATATCCCGGATGGAGTTGCGGACAAATTGCTAACCAGATACACAATAGACGCAACCCGACAGTAACGCAACAACACATCAACTACACTTACTTGTTTGTTGTCAGCGTGCAGGCATTCATTGCCACTAGTCCCTTTGGTAGTTCCTTTAAAGGAACTAGTGTTCTTTATTCAGTTAGGAATGGTATCGGAAGGAGTTAGGTATAGTTTTGGAATGTGCTAGTAATGGTAGTTTGGCGAGTTAGTAATAGTTTAAGGGTGTATTCGGAGGAGGAGGAGAGGAATGTTTTTGGCATGAGTTCGGAATGGTTTTGGGGGTGAGTTAAGGATGGAGACGACATTAACCGCTATTCTGTTACATTACTACCCGGTGCAGCGTGCTAGGGCGATATGGAAGTTTACTTTTTAGACACAATAAAAATTGACATAATATTGTACTATTATATTATACTATAGTCACATAATGACTTCGTTTCAAGAAAGACAAACAATTTATAGAAAAGTTCATCATGATACAGGCAGACATATTAAATATACAGACATTACCTTACATTATGGTACATGTAAGAGGCATACTGTTCCATGTCTTTCTTGTGGCGGCGACTTGGTAACTTCGCTTTTGCTCCGTGAAGCTTGAAATGGAATCCACGTCGTCCCATAATAATGCTTTATCACAAAATAATATCGCGATTGGACTCGGCCCCTGGTATTTGACTTGGTTCGCCGGCATTGTCCCGACTCATTTGGGCCTGGGGTTGAGATCGAATAATACTAATTAATTGAAATGCTGGCCCCCATTGTTTCGCTTAATAATTAGTTACTGTTGACTCGACAGTTGCTGTCGTTAGTTGTGTTCTACGTTTTAATTTGGATTGTATCTAACAATGATTTAGTAAGCAATTATTGTAATGTTAAACTCAAAAAGTTAAAGTTACTCGTGCGTCTTTTAATGCTGTTGAAATGAAGAATGTATCGGCTCTATAACAAAAACAGTTAAAATATCAATATTGTCTTGTCTTGCACAGACAAAATTCAAAACGAGCGAGATGGCGCAATTAATTTAGATCATATTTTAACTGTTTTTACTACGAAAATAGAGCCGCTGTTTCAAGTGATAGAAGAGTGAAGAGATATGCGGCAATAGTGCAGTTTGGTACACGGGTAGTTTAAAGTCTGGATTAGCACGTAAGATAATTTTTATCGGATATCAGTCCGGGATGAATGGGTGAAATTGCGGGCATCGGCTACTGACAAATAAATATCAAGCCAAATGCTATTTGATACCATTTGCGGCACCGTGAATCGTGTGTGACGGCCAATGCCTGTAGTTCCGCGTCCAGCGCTATGCGGCCACAGTGCAAATGATAATGTCATTAATTATAATTCATTTTCAGTTGATTTTAATGTGTATTGAATTAAGCCATCGTAATGGGCATAATTTAATAACGAGCTCAGCAAAGGCCATCTCTCAATTATTGATATAATCCACGTGCAGCCGCCGCTCGTTAGCGATCGCACTTCTTCATAAATTCATTATTTATGGTCCCCTCATTAAAAGGAAAATTAAAAAATACTTAAGAAAAATTCACAAAATGTTGTACAGTGCTTTGTTGATGAGAGCTTGTTTTACAGGAGATTTGGATGAAAAGCACAGATTATCCTGATCTGGTTTAAAAATTATGTTATTTGTATGTTAGTTGACCTTGGCCGAAGAACGTAGCAAGCCGTACAATTTTTTTATTTTTTTTTTCACATTTACGTGGTATTTTTTTCCCGTGGGAGTTTAGAAAAATCCTTTTTTAGTACACACCTAGACGTGTAAGGAACCTACATTTCAAATTTGGAATCTCAAGACCCAGCGGTTTGGGCTGTGCGATGATAAAATATATAGTTAAGTCAGTCAGGACTTTGAATTTTATATATTTAGATTATGAACTTTGTATTAGGCGATTATCGGAAACAGTACATAAAGAACTCTGCGTTTTAGTATAATAATATCAACCCATAATCACCACTGCAGGGATATGGGTCTCCCTTCAATCGAAGGTGATTAAAGCGTATGAAATGCGGATTTGCAGAGGCTGGTGTTTCATAGCCGCCTGAAGGCTTCCGACCTAATTTGACGACTGTCATCCATCGATAACAGACATTTTAGCGCAAAAATTAAAAGAAAAGCACAAACCGTTAAAAAATATATTTTCTGAAACTTGATGTGAAGAATTCCTTCATTACATAAGTCAACAATCATTAACTAAGACTTGGGTTTATAGTGTAAGGTTATCTAGCACACGTTATTTAACAGACAGTAGAGGTTTATCTCTGGCTCCTGTATTAGTTCACTCGATATCTACAAGATTGATGATAGACAAAAAGATCCAACATATTGTGGATTGATGGCGGATTCAAGAAAGCGTTCGAACGAGAACTCCTGAGGGTTTTTAGTAGAGCTGGTGGTAGGATAACAGAAAGATTCAACGCTTGAATTCAGTGATACACAGGGATTGAAGATTGGCGCTAATTCACAGAAATCCACATCGGAGCAGCTTGGCAGAGTACGCTCTATTGAAGAGAGACTTGTATCCCTTCAGTGAAGTGGTTATGGGCTGATATGGTGTCGAATCCACAAACAGAATTGAAACAAAATTTTTGTTAGGCAAGTTGAAAAAGTCGACTTAATTATTAATTTTTCGTATGGAAGTTTATACGTAAAGAGCTCCACCTTAATATTTTCCACACAAGCTGCGCCGCTGTAACTTTTTACTTTCCCGCCGGAAGGAGGGCTTCCTGCTTCGTTAATGATTATTGTTTCCTATCCTGTAATTACGGCAAACATCCAAGACGGAATTACGCGACAATATATTGCGAGCAGTGTACACTTTTGACACAACTTTACTACTTTGAATCCACTTGGTACGCATGTCGCGATCTGCCATTTATTGCGAAAAATGTGGACATTTTTTATTTGCTTTGGTTTTGTTTGGGTTGAACTTGATCTTGTGTTCAAAATTTGTTATCGTCATGTTCCCCTCCGTTTTTTCGTGGTCCCACTATTTATGAACCTCCTGTTGGTGTATTTCAAATTCCAATAGGTATCAGCGCTATTTGAGCGTGAAGAAGTAACGAAGAAAAGATGATGAAGTCTCTTATAATAATTCAAGTAGTTCTCGTGTTCTTCAATGAGACACTGCCACCACCGAGATGAGCGTTAATTTGGTCTTGGCGCGGCGACGCCGTGGGATGTCGAGTTACGCACGATCTTAATCATCTTATTTAATGTGGAGCGTTTATTACTCGGCAAACTGCGAGCCCGAATTGGGCGTAGCTTATTTACATGTACACATTTTTTAGAGCTGTAGAACATTAAATACGCAATTCGACTGAGGGAGTACCCCTCTCATAGAACTTCATAAAGCAGAGAAAGAAATCCGGAAGCTCAACTTCTCTCCTCTCCAATCTATTTTCTACTTATTTTCTCCTTTCTTCCTTTTAAAGATCGATCTATAGAGACACCACGAGTTTCAGTGGTGAAGCATAAGCACAAAGGTGATCACTTACCATCAGGTGGCCCCCATGGTAGTTTATCAATGCCTTCCTAAGGTTTTCTGTCTGTCCGCTATCTAAGCTAAATTATTTAGAAAAGACAGAAATTTTTATGTCACATTTATTTTTTTAAAATTGGATTGTAGGATTCAAGTGCAAAGAAAAATCGCCTAGGATCCATTGAGGGACCAAGCAATGGATCCAAGTGGAAGGAGGGGAAATCTCCTTCAATGTAACATCATTTTACTAAATCTTTTTATTATGTACCTACCAAAAATTTTATCTCTTTCTTTCCGCTGATCAAATTGTACGTCAAATTGTTAGTATAATATACACCTGAAGACAACTTACTAAAAGGATAATACAACGCCTCCGACATGGCTTATCGGCTTTACCTTTTATCTCTAAGTCCAGTATTTTAAGGGCACTTTATCGATACTGATAAGAGGCAACATTGTTATCAAAATAAACATTATAGTTAAGGTTTTCAATATGCAAATGCCCTCGGCTCCGTGCCTTATCTATAATTTTAATTCCATCTTTTTAGATATCCATCAGCGATAATCAAATTCAAACTCAAATACCTTTAGACGTTAATGAACGCATTCAAAGAGAGCGTTAATTGATTCGCCGATATCCCGAATCCCGAAGCGGGCGCCGAAACACGATTCGCCGGCAATGTGCGCAATCTCTGCTTAGCATATTAGCGCTCAAATATGTACCTAATCTGTTTGAAAATGGTTTGAAATTTATTCATATGGTAATTTCAATGTAACTAACGTCTTTTTTATGTCATACCGCAGGCAAACAAGCAAGGGGCCATCTGATGGAAAGTGGTTAACGTCGCGTTGCTTGCTACTGAATATTATACCTTGAGTGATAAGTTGGGCTTCCGGATTTCTAACTCATCGAAATGATACACATTGCTTTACTCCGATATTTTGTAAGAGTTTGTACTTGTCCTTAAACTCCGTCATCAACACATTACATCAAAACAAAACGACATGTATGCAGCCAATGGTATTTATAATAGCAATGGCAAACCTCATAACAATACATATCACTGTTTGTGACATTCGCTGCTCAATCGTGGTACAGTTCTTTTAATTCTCTCTGTTCGGAATGGACTGTCGTGCGCTGCTCCGTAGAAGCCTTTGATGCAGTCGCGTGTGGGGAATTATTTAGCGGTTAATCTTCGTTGCGGGGTCGAGGCCGACGCGCGCCGAAAGTGGGTGAATCGCCGCTGACCGAAAAATTGCGAGTGACAGCGACGGCGTGACGGGCTGCTCGATGGGCTAGGCTGGCTAGGAGGGTACATGTGGTACACGGGCGACTTGGTGCAAATATTTATACTTCTTACTCCGTCTGATTTCTTTTTGATTAAATTCGTTGGGAGTTCCAAGTCAGTGTAGTTTCAACCCCCGGGACGTCAATAAGCTTCATTGCTTATTGTCAATCTGAGGTCGCCGTGGTTGATCCTGGTTATACAGGAGATGCAGCGGTGGGGACGTGTGGTGAGCTTGTCGCAAGTTCTATTTACACAACATGTCAATGTAACTTTAGAATTATTGAAATATAACATACTAAGCTATTTTATAAACTACCATTATCTTAGAAAAAAAAAGCTATTGAAATAGTCTTCCGTAAAATAGCAAAAAGTGTAAATAAAGTCCATCATAAAAAATATCTAAAACGTCGCTCGTCTGCACCGTCAACTATCATTGACGGGCTCCGCTCGCGTTTCACCGGCAATTTATCAAAGTTTCACGCCGAGAGAAATACATCAGTGGCGCCCCCTCCCGGCGGGAAGGGAACACGGATGTGTGTCATGGGGCATTATGTTATTCTATATAAACTTTGTTTGCGTGTGTCCCGTTTCCTCGTGGGACTTTCGGTAAATCCTTTTTTATCAGATGCCTACGTCATACAGAGAAGCCAACCTCCAAGCTTCAGGTCTCCACGATCAGCCATTTAGGCTGTGCGGTGATCCGTCAGTCATTCAGGACAAACCATTGTATATGTCTAGATTATTAAAACCTGCGATTCCGTTCGTATAAGTTCTTTCAATGTTATTATTACTGTGCGTTCGCAATCGGTGTCGACTGCGGGTGAGCTGTGGCCACTCCGCTTTAGGACTGTTTTCTATTGACAACAGTCGGGATCAAGGTTACAGCAAAGCTATAGTATGACTACGTAGTACTATTATTTATTCTGTGATATAACCAGCTAATATGTAAAGTAAGTTTTTGATAACTTGGGCCTTCAATTAGGTATGTAACGAAATATTTTAATTTCTCAAAGGTTATCTTTAAAATTACGATACAGACCTTAAGACCTTTAGATATAAAATTAATAAATTAACACAAGCAATTAGATATTGATCAGTCAGAACTCTTTTCAATATGTATACCTAATAGAATATTCTTAAGAATAGTCTACCTTTGACGATTCATTCCACTAATTTATAAAGGCGAAAGTTAGTGATATGTTTGTTACTTCTTCACGCTCAAATGGCTGGGTCAATATTTATGATATTTTGTATGAATTTAGCTGATACCTTGGATTAACACGTAGGGTACTTTTTATCCCGAAAAGTACGCGATTCCCATAGGATTTCATCAAAAGTCTGATATAGATGGCGCTACTGTGCTGCAAATACACGCAAACCAAGTTGCGCGGCTTTCGCAAGTGAAATATAGGCCGCTGACAGACAGACTGTGGAAGCTTTCATATCTTTATGGAATATAAAACCACTCTCCGTTCCCACCAAAGACGACCAGCATTATACTAATATCTAATTCAATTATTTTTTAGCACCGGCAAGATTGCCGCGCTGAAACCTTACGCATTCAATAACTTTTCTCTAAAACGGTAATGAAAATGAAACTTGGGAGATTATCGACACACGCTCGTCGCCGTGATTACGTTGCCAGCAAATTGCCGGATTACATTAAAGGCGGGACCGAAATTGCCTGAATGTTTTCAAGTGTTCCTACTGTTAATTATAAATATGAATATTTACATTTTTTTATAGGCAATCACGCTGAAAAAGAACAAGAGCTATTTCACCCTGCCACCGAATGTCGCAAAGCAATTTTAGTTCTCGAAGTTTAAAAAAAATATACGGGCATGTACGTGTTGGGACACGCACAATGCAGGGTTCCGTATTGGCTACGCATTTCTTTCTTTCACAGTACAATACCATATTCTATTACATTTGTACGTTTTCATCAAACAAATTTTATTTTATTGTAAGTTTGTCGGTTATTACTCGGTAACTAACTAACTACATAGTAGAGCCTACTTAACCGTATTAGTTTTTATGGAAGGTTCCGCATATGGACTACTACTACTGGAGAGTTGAAAATATTTTCATAATAAGAATGGTGAGGTTATGGTTCATAACAACTTAAAAAAAACATAAACTTTACACTTTGAGGGGTTAAGTACACAGCCCTAACAACTGAATGACGATTAAAAGTCGTCTCGTTTACTCAAAGATATTGGAGGTTACAATGTTATCGAAAATAAACCGTTAATTGCTTTAGAAAACCCTTAACCTGAAAATAGGAGTTATGTAGGCGACGGTGACGTAGCAACCATTTTGTTATTATGTTTCGTTTTGAATTATTTAGTTCAGTCATTACTGGACAAAATTATGATCGTTCACATGTTCTTGAAAAATCCTGCAAAATCCTGCTGTGACTTGGCGATATAAACGGGTGCGCAAACGTAGACACTTTTTGTGTCTGGCGTCAGATACAAGCTACCGATGAATATTTGATTTCTATGAACCAGTATGAAATCATCCAAACATGTTTTGTGTCCTGTTGCTTCCACTTAACGTATACTCATGACGATCAAAAAGTGTTCGGTGTCGGTAACCGGCACCACGTTTTCGCAGCGCCGATATGCTCTTGAGTGTTGAAATTAATTCTAAAGATCGGCATGGTTTCGATGGTAACTTTAATCTTAACACCATCCTCACAAGTTAAACAGAATATCCGCTGGCAATAAAGCGATGATGGGCGCGCGGAAAAAGCGCTGAACTCATTAGCCCACAATTTTTGGGAGCGGCCAACTGCCATTACGGCGCGTTCCGTTTTACGCGAGAGCAATTACACGCAGGCGTCTGTCTGATTACATACGTCGTTATTCTATACGTATAACGGTAAGTGATATATGCACACCTGTTATCACCAAAGGAACAGACAGAGGTAACTCTAATCAGATTTCAACGAAATTTCACGTAATCAAAATGAAAATTTTTATTAATTTTCGTTGAAATATGTACATTGAGAATTACATGAGAAAACTTAATTGTTACTTAGTTGCAGAGCAACCTGACCCAAACGACTGAACAGTCAGCCAATGAAAAAGGTGAGTCGCAAACAGTGGCGGCTGGTGGGTCATGGCACTGGTGGTGCACTATAACAGCTCATTGAGTACATTCAAAATTGCAATAAAACAACATTTTGTCTTTACAAAGCTCAAAACAAAATAATGTATTGAGACGCTCTCATCATCACACAGCCATTTCTTTATGTTATACATTTCACTTTAAAACTTCGCGTAAATGATTTATTTTTCGATTTACACTCTTGTTTCAAGTTAAGAAATGGCCTGGGCGGTCCAGCTGATTTTAAATCGATCTTTTGTTGAAAAGTTTTATTATTGCTTTTAATAAAGTCAATGTTAGAGTTAATGCTCATTTTAACAGCTATTTAGTCACACAACTGTCCCACACACAAAACGATAAGTTAGTTTATTATAATTTATAATTCTATCACAAATCACAATGTAAACAATAATAAAAACAAACGCGCGACGCGGTCGTCCGTCCGCTCTCGGTTTTTCGTTCGCCGGCTCTCGGTAAACTCCGGCTCGTGCGTGCGGCGCACGCGAGCTGTCTAATTTTGCCATACATTTTCTATTGCACTGTCTCTGTCTCACGCGCCAGGCGTTTTAGCTCGTATTTCATAGACGTTGTATGAGTATTCGCGCGCATGGCCTAGCGCACGGCCTAGTGCACGGCGAATTGTCTTTATAAGCGAAAATAAGACTTAATACTTTAGCCAAGAGTTGAAATTGTTTTGTAACAATTTCGTTAATATTGAATAGATAGTCAATCGGATTATAAAGCATTTTTTTCTGAACCTATTAAAATCTGGTAGTTCAGTGCACGAGCGCACTTAAGGTACAGCCGCCCCTGGTCGCAAATATGACTCATGTTTTCTAAATATTGCATGAAGGGATTTATGCGAATTGTTATTTATCAAAAGCTTTCATATTGTGCTATGTAATTACTAAGTTTCATAATGATGCTTATATTAATAACGTCAAAATCTAGTTCTCTACTCTGGTCACCTCTTTTACTGGTTAACTATATCTATCTGTATATCCCTGATATCACCAAAGGAATAGACAGAGGTACAATAAGTGAAAAATCGCTTTCACCTGTATCTTTTTCTTTTATTAGTGGTCATTTTGCTTTTGGTTTAAGGTGCATGCGTAGCAAGCATGTAGATTAGATTAGTTAAACATTATTTTTGTAAGCACACTTTGACTAGAGCAAATGCCTCTGAATAAACGATTTGACTTTGATTGAATACTGAACATGAAGTACACTTGTTTGCCACCTTAGTGGTACAAAAAAAAAACAATGACCAAAAGTACCAAGTATAATCGATGCATTTGTAAGCATCCTCGAACAAAACTTTGCAAGCTTTTATGGCTTTACTACAAGGATGACTTTACTTTTCGTATGTTAGGAAAGTGCTGACAGAACGTGTTTCATCGCTAGTCTACTTGCTTAGTAAACTGAGAGTTTTTTTACAGTTATTGTATGGTTTTGATAGGTTTTATCTGTATAATAGGTAAAACGCATTTTTTTTAGTGGGACATAGAGGTGAAATTTTTATTACAAAAATCCCCCTCTCTTATGCTGCCTTGAGCTTGCGTAGTTTAGTGGAGCTTTGACTGTATATTGTGTTATAGATGTTTTTGTGTTATTAGAGCTGCCATGTCTAAAAAGACAAAAGCTCCCAAATAAAAAAAGATTAAAAAATAACAAAATAGGTTAAACGAAAATTTTGCACCAGGCGTCTAGTCTTCGAGGAGGGATCGAGTAGTGGGATAGGGTAGGGAGGGGTGGGTTAAAACTCTTTTATATTTACTAGAAAAGCTGTAGAGAACCAACTATGCAATTACTATGCGCTTGAGAACAAATTTTCACGACTCATGTTCTTGAATGAGCGGTTTTAAAAAACAATTTTTATTAATCACAAAATCGGAACACAGCGGGGGCCACAGAGAGCGCGGCCGTCAAAAGGCGGCCCTAAACGAATAAAGACGTCGTTTTAATGCAGAATATAACTCCTTTAGAGATTTTTTTGGCTATTTTTCACCTTTTCCCTTTTGCTGCGCGATTCAATTATTTTTCCATTAAGCTTTAGACGTGAGCCACGAAACCAGCGTATATTACAGGATAATTTTTTGAATATAAACTATATGAATTAAACGCACGACCATTATACGTAAATGTGAAAATATGTATGTTTGCTTCTCCTCTCTTTCACGTAAAAAGTAACCAATGAAGGGACGTGATTTTTTATAATGTAGTGTTTAAAGTATTCTTGTGAGAAAGATACTTTTATAGCAGGGAATACAAAATTTGGCACTGGTTAAAAAATGTATACTCACTCGTTAGCACTTCCCCTTGTATCCGCAGGTAACATTTAGCCTATACTAAGATTATAAAGAGTTGAAGTTGGTGTGTTTGTGACGGTATTTTTGAATCTACTGATCCGATTTTGAAAATTCTTTTGACAATATTAACCCTTATTATTAACCCAAAATACCACTCAGGCGAAGCCGCGGTTAACATCTAGTCATTTATAAATGACACCATGACCGCCCTTTCTGTGGCCGCAATATTCTTATTACAGGCGGTCGCGGGGCGCCTCCTTCGCAGACGCGGCCTAATTAGCATTTTAATTGGAGGCATTCAGCGGCCGGCGATCACATGTCGACGCGCCCGCCCTTTGATGTTCACTGTAACACGCACTGATAATACACGATATAATTAAAGGTAAATAAAGATACGTTATATTCAAGCAGCTTACTGAAAGTAAGAAAGTGAAAAAATAACATAAAGAAAGAGATGTCCATAGAGATTTTTTTTATCATTTCGCAGGCAATCAGGCAGGCCAAAAAAAATTGGATGGTGTGAATGTTGTTATTGTTTCGCGAAAAAACGACTTCATTTTTTACGCTATATTTTTTGGTGCACAGGTATTTTATAATAACCTCTTTATCCACTTTCATACCCAAAGTTTCGTAACCAGAAAGAAACAAGATTTTTTTTCACTGCTTCGTAACTAGTTGAATCGCTGGTAAAACCGTATTGTCGGGTCATTATCTAGTATTGATTTAATAATATGTGAATAAATGTTTAATTATCCAAGCGTAACGAACGTTAAAACCATTTGCATAATATTGTTTATTGAAACAATGAGAGCGGCTAATAACGTCATTAGCCTGTGTGCAGCATCCCCATCCCGCGAAGCTATTATGGAAGGAGTGCGCTGAATTAAAAAATTATGAATATTAATGAGTGAGTCCACGGAGTCGTTAAGGCGTAGCGGCGCGAGCTTAAAATATTCAATATCGCGCCGATCTGATATGTAAAGTGGGGCGTAACTGCCGAGATTGGCTGCACATTAAACGTTTTATTAGCCGTGCACATTAGCGGCCCGCCATGAGTTGGACTTCCTCAAATACTGACTGAGTGTCTACATACATTTAACTCACGATCCCTATTTACAAAAGATAATGATTTATTTAAGGATTCATATTCATTCATATTGTTTATTGCAATTATAACAGACGTAAGGATCTTAAAGTAATTAGTATTACATACAAAATCATCATTATAAACAGATTTAATACCTAGTGAAGTATTTTTATTCTCCTTCATTCATTTACTCATTGCTATAACGATCTGTCTCCACTTGTGGCGATCTTTAGCCTGCTGTAATGCACTGGACGTCTTGCTGTTTAGGAGATCCTCCACCTGGTCAGACCATCGTGTAAGGCTACTCCTAGATTACATTTCTTTCATCTTTCCGTTCTATCATTCTTTTCCTTTCTAAAGTTTCTCTAGATTATCTGCTGGTTTTCGAGAATTAAGTAGTTGTAATATGTTACGAATCATATAAAGATAACTAAGAAATAACGGATCTTCCAAACACATAATATGTCTGTAAGCGTCTGATATGTAAACTTAAAGTTGAGGTTACTGAATTTGAACTGAATTCATTTATTTGGTTTCTGGTTAAACTATTTCATTTCAAATATTATCACTCGCTTAAGGTACAACTTGCCGCCGTTGTGTGATAATGGTACAGCTTTCCAGCATCCCAACACATACAAGCGATGTAAATGGAGCTTAATGTTCTCGAGTGCATTAAATAATTTGAGCGGCGGCGGCGCGCACCACCGGCGGAGGCCTGACTAATGTCGGAAACTCTATTTAGTTTTAGCCACCTTTGTGTAAGACGGTTCTATGAAAGTAACGGGGAAATTACTTTTCATGAAAGAGTGTTTTGATGTTAATATCACATTTTATGAAAAGGGTTTTGATTAGGCACGAGAATATTAGAAACTAGCAGACTCGCGCAACTTTTGGGATTTTCGGAAAATCCTTACTTATTGAATGTCTACGTCATACAAAGAACATGCAAAGGACACGCGCTTCAAGTTGCAGGATTCCACGATCAGCGGTTTATTCTGTGCGGATTAGGGCAAATCATTTTATATGTGTAGATTAAAAGTTAAATAATGTCTGCCGAGGAGTTTACTTACTACTTCTTGTGTCCTGGCTTCTTGTGTCATGATGAATAAAATCAAATAGAGATAAAGATATTATTTTTATTTATTCTCCCCTCTGTTACTTTTATCAGGAATCGGATTAAAAAGTAGTTGAGATTAGGACGTTGAAACAAACGTCTTTTTGTATATAGTATAGAGCGACCTACACCTGTTAAAATGTGTTTAAGGTCACGAGACACCGCAGTTTGCGCCATCTGAAGGGCGTCCTGTTAATCAAACTTCGGCGACACTTTTCTAACCTATAAAGTAAATTCTAACGAAAACACAAAATTTGTTCTGCGCCCTATATAAACACACATCACAGTTAGTGACTAAGTAACTCAACATGAGAAAAATTGTAGTGAAATCTTCCTATGTCTTCAAACTTCGCCCGCTCGCGGTATTTTTTACACTGAAGTCATGTCCAGTCTATTACCAATTGGTTTGGATAAGAATATGTACCATTTTGTGCGTATTTTTCGATATATTTTTATGAATTTTGTAATCGAAACCTATTATCATCCATAAGTGAAATAAAACCTACTGCAGTAGATCTACATGACCTGCCAATGAAGCTTATAGCCAGAGTGACTTCTTGATTCACATTCGATGAATTATATAAACTGTTTGATCTCTGAATCTGTTTGCCAGATTATTAGGAAGATGGGAGTATGTAATCTAAATTCCACTATTGATATTTATTGGAGCACTATTTATATAACATTGGTCGCAATAATACCCATTAGCAATATGAAGCCGGAATTATATTTCGTTCCAATAATGATAGCATACTTTGAAATTTCCATTGAAATTCAACGATCAACGTAATTGAAATACCTTGGTGCGGTAACATAATGTTATAGGCTTTGTCGTAATAAAGTGATTTGTAATCGATTCCTGTTTATCTCATTTTGATTTCATGTTTTAAATCAACAGGCTTATTCTACTAATAAAAACAGTCCATATCTAGTATCAATCTCAAGCTCTCTCTCGAAATCTCGCTATCTCGTTCGTTTTGTAAAGGCGCAGTTTGCATGTTTTTTACTTCTTCACGCTCAAATGGTTGGGTCAATTTTTATGATATTTGGTATGCAGGTACATGAAACCCTGTATTAACGCATAGGGTGGGGTTTTTATCCCGAAAAGTACGCGATTCTAGAAGGATTTGTGCAAAAATCTGATAGTCAATGGCGATTTAAAAGTAGATGGCACTGCTATGCATACAATTTAAAAAGGTTCGCAGGAAAGCGGGATACACGCGAATATACGACGGCGACGTACTGTCCAACACGTGTACTAGTCGGCGGCCTCCCGAAGATGTCCATAAGCCGATTTGCTTGAATGGCGAAATTCGCCGATTGAATTTGTAAGGTAAAGCCAATAAGAGAAGTTCGGTAACATAAACGACGGAGGATTTCTCAAAAACTTTACCTATAGTTTTCTAATACTGATTTCAAATGTACCTAATGGACAAAAATATTATTAACGTTCCACCCATCTATTTATTTTGTCCAACATAACTGAATGTCGTCGTAAGGTATCAAAGCGGAACCATGTACTCACTGACAAGAGAAAGTGTTTGTAAGGACCTATTCTCTGAATAAAAGTTTTGAAAAATATTCCTAATGACACAACTAGTTGTGCATATCAGTTGATCCACGAGAAACCCGCGGAATATCAGAATATAATATAAAGTGAGCGAGATTGTTGGGAATAATTTATTTGTGTGCCATAATTTTCATCTAAACCCGTTACATTCGTGAGAAATGTTTTATTATTCCTTTCAGACATCGAAATGTTAATATTTGTAATATTACTAACGTTCGCAGTATCGAATTTAATAATTCGTCTAACATTAGACAATTTGAAAACGCTTCACGTCAATTTGATTCGTAGTCGCCGGCGCGTCTCTCATAACATTTTATATTAAATTTTAATTCAAACAGAAATGGTCATTTCAAATCTGAATTCCTTCAGGCGTTGATATAATTAATTATGAAACACCCTCCAACCCTTCGTGTCTATGTAATTAAAATTGTTGGTAATTTTTGGATTCGAATCCCTTTTGTAGTTGCCTGAGTTACACTCGGAGCCCGCCTCGGCGGCCGGCAAATTGTTTCAGCCGGACAATTTGAAAATTGCTTATATTTTTGGGATTGTTCATTGTTATTCAAATAATTAATTATAAACACCTTTAATAATTACGCTACCTGTAAATTTTTTGAAACATTTCCAATTTTACAAATTAAAAATTGTTGAACCAGCAGCCAGTGCCAAAACGATAACTAAATTAATTACCGAGAATTAACGCGATCATGCGCTTTCGGCCGCCATGGCAACTGAGTTTCGCAACCAGTTGTGAAAAAGGAACTTTTATTCTTTCTCTGCAACTAGTCGGCCGGTGCAACCTGGTCGAAACGTCAGACAATATCAAGGTATTCCCGGTTTATTATTAATTTAGAATAATTCAACGCGAAAGTTTTAAAGTTATTAAATCAATTACGTTCCCAGTTTTCATTGTATACTAACAGACAGTTCCTGAAACGCAATTTTGAAAGTTAATGACACATTAAATAATAGCTGTCAGTTACTGTCAAATTAAAGAAGAAAAATCAAAAAGCTTAGAGATAGCAAAAACTGGCTGTAAGTTACAAATAAACATTTAACCTCGAATAGGTGATCTATAGATGTTACTTAAAAAGCTGAAACGTATTAGGCTTTTTAAGTAAGATCTATAGATCACCTAGCTCCTGGTTCATAGGTAATGGTCTATTGAGAATACAGTTTTCATCTTACAACTTTTCACGTATATTAAGAAGTTTTAGCAGCGGTACGTTGATATCCAAATATTAAATTCCCATTCCCATATTGTTCCGCGGCGCGCAGCATCCCGGTTCATCTGAAATTGTAATGCAGTCCAAAGTTTGGATTGGAAGTTTAAACTTGCCTTTTTGTGCAAACTTGTGAATTTCTGCACGAATAGACACTGAAACTGCTGTTCTCAGAAAGTGAAAACATGAGATATTTTTTATGTTCATTTATATCGAGCTTCGAAAACTACTATTTAAACAGAATTCAAAAATTGTTTTATGTTACTTTTTAAGAAAATACCTACATTGTTTCTTTTGTACTAAGAAATACAAAGAAAATGAAAGATGAAGTTTTGATAAAGTTAATCCGATATCCGTTTATGAGATTCGCGACTTTTCTAGTTTTAGCATCACGGAAGATTTATCTAAATTGAAGATGAGAACTTTGACAGAGTGCGCTCTAGTCCCCTTCGACTGAATAGACACCCATATCCCTGCAGTGGGATGATTATGGGTTGAGATGATGATATTTATGATGATGATGACGAAGATGAGAATGGTAATAATGTCACTCCTGTCCTTCAACTTTTACATGAAATAAGATATAATTCTAATCAAAATTCTCATGAGACTAGACATAAAATGAAAGATCAGATTCAAGCAATTAAAGACAGTCGTCGCGAGTCGCGGGAATTGAAATTCGCAGTTTAAGAGAGCAATAAAGTGACAGCATCCCAGGACCTGTTGAGCGACCGCCGCCGATATTTTCAAGATTCCTTTCAAATTAATTACATCGATTCGTTTCGGTGTCTAGACTTGACGTTTTGTACTTTTGGTGTTGGAGCACAGATTTTAATTGCTACTCACTAATTGAACCGTTTCAATGGAATTTGTAATAACTTTATTTATGAGAAATAATTTATTTTAAAGATTTTCTACATTTTATTTTACTAAAGTTACGCAGAATCTAGAAAAGTGTTATTTTGTGTATAATCAACCTATTAGATTAATTCAATATCAATTTATTGGATTAAAAATTAGTTTTGAGTTTTGGGACGTTTCGTTGAGTTCCACTTCGATCCAACACATAGATAAAAAAAAACATGATTTACTTTCAGAAGATTTCACCAAAAGAACACAATTTCAATCTGCTCTTAGCTTGTCGTGCAAGAAATTGTTGGAGCGTCGATCAAGTTCTCTCCAAACAGCGCCAGTGCCTTAATGCACTTTCAATGGAATAACTTTACAGCTACACTCTTTTTATTGGTACTTTATAATAATGCAATTTAAATATTTTGTCGGAGGCCAAGACTCACTTTGGGTCGCTGAGCTATCGGAGTAAGTAAGTAAATATTTTGTGAGAGCAAAGATGAAATGTGCAGACCAGATCCAGCACTACCCTTTTAGGCACTATAGGCGTGAAGACTGCGTTTTATTCAATGATGCGTCTTTCCGTCTGTATCTCAAATTCAGTTTGGTTTTCTCCTCGGAGTTGTGGAGGTTTGATGGAAGTCGATACAATTTCTTTTATCTTCGGAGAATAGTAGAATTTTAGCAAAAAGTAGATTTAAGACTTCAAATTCTTATTTTTGTGCAATTTTCATTATAATATTTAATTTAATATTTGACTTGTATAAATATTTATTTGTTTTAAATATTGGTATTCATTTATTTATTTTGTATAAGTATATTTAATTCTATTGAATATTGTATGTTTATTTGAATATTTATTTTATACTTTATTTTAAACAGTTAGAAATTTGTGCGTAGCAGTTGGTCCAACAGGAAACGGTGAAATTTTGTAGTTACCGTTTTTTTTTTATTTATTTTTTTATTTATGGTTTGTGCGGCTTAAGTAGCACTGCGACCATGACTGGTCTATTGTGATCGCCACATGATTTGTTAGAGCTCACCGCTAAACCCTGCAGCTGTGATGAACCGCAGGATTTGCTTAGGGGTGAACTCCTTTAACTCATCCGGGCTTAATAAGTGTTTCCCAAGATGAGTGCTGCGCTTGTGTATAAGTGGCCCACATTCCCCCAGAAGATGCAGTGGTGTTTCATCAGCCTCCTTACATCGTCTGCAGGTGCGTGTGTCACTCAGCCCTAAGTTGGACATGTGCTTATTAAGGCAACAATGTCCTGTTAAGGCTCTGACCATAATTCGTAGGTTACTTCTACTGAGCGCTAGGACAAGGTTGCTGTACCTTTTGTCGAAGGCTTTGATTAGAAGTTTTGAGTGATCCATGCCCGGCGATTCCGTCCAGAGCTTGATAGCGTTTTCGAAACAGGAGTACGAAAGGGTTCTGTTAGCTAGGCTTTTTGGTATACCACAGAACGGCTCGGGTCCCTCCTGTGCTCCATTAGCCCCCACTCTTGCAAGCTCATCAGCACGTTCGTTGCCGTTTATGCCTGCGTGCCCTGGTACCCATCTTAAAACTACTCTATTTTTGTTGCCTAGAGTGTTCAGTCGTTCCATGCACTCTTCTACCAGTCTCGATGTGACCACATTCGAGTCTAGCGCTAGTAGAGCGGCTTGGCTATCCGAGTTGATATAAATTTTTTGGTTGGTGTAGCGCTTTTGCAGGTTGGCTTCCGCACATTCTACTATGGCATAAACCTCTGCCTGGAATATAGAGGCGTACTTACCCAAGTTCACACTTTTGTTGAACCTTGGTCGCACTCCATGTATTCCACAGCCTACATTGTGACCCATTTTGGATCCATCTGTGTACCAGATTAAACATCCGGCCTCAAAGGATAGCTGGCTATTTAACCAGTTTTCCCTAGATGGAATTTCTACGGAGTACTGTTTTCCAAATACGTGCCGCAGTAGCATGGCATCGGTTGGCATGCTTAGTATTGGTGAATTCAGGGATGAGTCCTGTAGGATCCTCATTTTCTTGGAGAGCCAATTGCCCCTGCCCTGTATGTTGGCTCTATACATGCTTGCCCTCGCCTCTCTATGTATGAATACATGAAGAGGCAGCAGTCCCAGCAGTGCATTGAGCGCCATTCCAGGGCACGTGGACATAGCTCCCGAGGACATAAGACAGGCAGTTCTCTGCAGGCCGTCTAATTTCTGTTTGGCAGTCACTTGATTTGCTTTGTCGCACCACACCACTGATGCGTACGTTATGATCGGCCGCACAATGGCAGTGTACAACCATAGTGCGGTTCTGGGATTTATACCCCAGTTGTTCCTCATCAAGCGACCGCAGACGCCCATGGCAATCTTCGCTTTTTTTGAAACGTTAGCCAAGTGTGAGTTCCATGTCAGCCTTTGGTCGATAGTAACGCCCAAATATTTGACTTCTGTGGAAAACATAATCATTTTATTATTAAGCTTTGGCCTTACTAATTTGTCCAATAGCCGTTTCTTCGAAAAGGGTACAATAACAGTTTTGTCGGCGTTTACGGAGAGGTCACTTTTGACGCACCAGTCACTGACAGTGTTAAGTCCCTTCTGCATTATACCCGAGATGGTAGATTGGCAGAAACCTCTTACTATGATTACCAAGTCATCTGCATAGCCTTGCGCATCAATTCGGAGTTCTGCTAGTTTGTATAATAGTTCATCTACAGCAAGAGTCCATAGTAAAGGCGATAGAACTCCTCCCTGTGGACATCCTCGTACTGTAGATATCTCAATTGTGGTTTTATGAAGGGCTAATCTTGCTCCTCTATGCGAGAGCATGGAGTTTACCCATCTCACTGTCGTAGGGTCGACATTTTTACTTATCAGCCCATTGACCAGCAGTGAGGTTGATGAGTTGTCAAAAGCTCCTTCGATGTCAAGGAAAGCACACAGTGCTATTTCCTTATCTTCTGTAGCCTTCTCCAGTCTATCCACTAGGCTTATAAGGGCAGTTTCTGTTGATTTACCCTTGCGATAAGCGTGTTGGCTGGGATGGATTGGATGTCTTACTAAAGCTACGTCTCTAATATACCTATCTATCACCTTCTCCATTGTCTTAAGAAGAAATGAAGAGAGGCTTATTGGTCTGAAAGACTTTGGCTGGCTATAATCTCTCTTACCAGTTTTAGGTATAAAAAGAACCTTGACCAAGGTCCACTGATCTGGTAAGTATCCCCAGGCATAACTTGCCATGAAGATTTTTACCAGATAGGGAATGAGGATGCCCACTCCTTGTTGTAACAGGACGGGCAGTATTCCATCATCTCCGCACGCTTTGTATGATTTAAATGAGTCTACGGCCCACTGAACCTGTTTGGGTCTTATGATCTTTGCAGCCCTGCACCAGTCCTCATTACGAGGCTTATGATAGACAGGGCGTTGTTGGAACAAGTCCCTTATCGTGGACCCTGGAAAGTGGGTCGCGGCCAGCAACTCTAAGGTCTCCTTTTCGCATGTTGTAAAGGAGCCATCTTCCTTTTTGAGGAGTCCAATCTGATTAGTTTTGGTTTTTGAGAGCAATTTATGGAGTTTTGCTGCCTGCGGGAGATTTTTGACCTCTTCACAGACCTTTCTCCATGATGCTCTTTTTGCCTTCCTAATCTCTTTGCTATATTCAGTTAATGCTTTCCTATAGTTCTCCCACAATTGAGTCTTTTTAGCATTGTTGAATAATTTCCTGGTTTTTTCCCTTAGCCTTTGAAGCTTAGAGTTCCACCAGGGTACTTTTCTGGTTGAGGTCTTTATTTTAAGCGGACAGCTCTCTTCAAAGGCTTTTTGAATACCTTTGGTGAGTATGCTAACAGCTACCTCTAGACTCTCAGTTGACCTGATTGTTTTTGGAAAGGTTTCTAGATTTTGACTTAGCTGATTTTTAAAATTAGCCCAGTCTGTTGATCTTGGATCCCTATAAATTGTGGTTTGTGTGTCTAAAGCAGCCCTAACCTCAAAAGTTAAATGTCTGTGATCCGACATTGAGTTTTCACTACTAACTTGCCAGTTATTGATATGCCTGGCAAGATTAGTTGTGGCTATCGTAATATCTAGTACTTCCTGCCTAGCACGCGTCACGAAGGTTGGTTCGCAACCTACATTCAGTGTTGTTGATTAGTAGTAAGAAAGTCAAAGAGTAACTCACCCCTCTTGTTGATGTTGGTACTTCCCCAAGAGATGTGGTGGGCATTGGCATCGCAGCCAATCAGAAGCTCGGCGTTGTGTTGGGTAGCGTATTCCACCACTCTCGCCAGGTCTTCTGTCGGGTCATCTTTTTCTCCAGGAAGATAGGCAGAGCACATGATTACTCTCGCTCCATTCCACCCTTTGAGGTTGACAAAAGCAGCTACCAAGTCGTCATTGCAAACTTCTGTAATCAGTAGAAAATCAACACAGTTGTTAAAAATTATACAAGCTCTGGGTCTATTACCAGTATTATTACTGAGAATCTTACCGGCAGCATTCAGTCCCAGAACCTGAGCGTTGGCTACCCAAGGTTCTTGGATTAAGGCAATGCTAGCTTTGCCCTCAGCAAGACAACACTCCATTACCGCAGATGATGCTGCAGCATGGTGGAGGTTGGCTTGCAGGACCCTCACCCCTCCTGCCTGGGTAGCCTCTAGCGGTTTCCCGCCGGCTTAGAGCGCCCAGACTTCGGACGTGGACGTCCTCGGTGTGTGCGCCAAGCATTATGGGAAGCCGCTGTCTCTGACGCCTGTGCCTTCCTTCTATGAGGCACCGGCCTGGGCTCCCTGGCTGCGGCATGCTGCTGTCCGCTTTGAGCCGTGCTGGGCTGTGGCTCAGTGATCCCAACGCTGCTCCGAGGCATTTGTCTAGGTGTTTCCCTAGCCACGGTCTGCCGTGGTTCTGGAGTCTCCCTGACTTGCCTCTCAGAGCCGGAAGTTGATGGTTGAGGCTCCTGTGAACCTGAAGTAGCAGCAGATGGAGGGCCAACCTTTGGGTCACTCCTGACTTTAAAAATAAGCTTTTTAAAGCCAAGGGCCACCTCAAAGTTTTTAGACCGAAGGGCTGCGACAGAGAGCTCATCAAGGAAGAAGGACACCACATGCCCATTCCCTTCAGCCCTACTGTGCGCAACCCTCCAGTACTCCGTGTTGAGCCCTTCATTCTGGATCCCCAGAAATTTGGTAGCTTCGTCTAGCGACTCTGCCTCAGAGCTGGCTGAAAATAGTGCCGACCGTAGGCTTTGGCAGCTCGCTCTCGGGTACCACGGTGAGTGATGCCTCGTCCCACGGCTTTATCTTTGGAATCACCTCCGAGAGCCAATTGACACTGGCTTTATCCTCGCAGATGACGTTGATCCACCCAGGTCTGTGTGTGAAGCCCGTGAATTTTGGTCCCTTTCCCTTGTCGGCGATGTTTAACATCGCCAGGGTCAGGGAGCGATGCACTAGCTTCATCTGGTCCTCGCTCATGGGGCTCAGATTCCTGATGCCCACGCGCGTTTGCCCAGCGACCTGGCTGAAAGTCGGTTGTGTCACGGGCACGGGAGCCCGTGCCACAACTGGCACATCGGACGGGGAAGCCCCCGTCCGAGGTGTCTTCTTCGCGTGCTCCTTCGGCGAAGCCTCCTCAGACCTAGGCCTTTTTTTGGCCTTCGGATCTGGAGGAACGCCCGTGATCGGAATTTCATTCCAAGGCTTTGAAGCCAAGGCGCGGGCCTCATCGACCCCCACATTGGCTGCTAGTAGCCTTCGGAATCGCTTCCGAGCTGCACCACTCAATCTTACGTGGCGGTTGGGGGCCTCATCCGTCTTTGAGGCAGAGGCACAGGAGCCTCCTGCCTTAGACGGGCTAGTCCCTTCAACCGCTGTCGCAGTTTTTGTACTAGGGGAGGCTAATAAAACCTCCTCCATTAGTTCTATCGTCTCCCCTAAGAGGGGAGAGAACGGTTCTCCAGTTGGAGACGATGGCATTTCTATGTCTATATTTTTTCTATTTAAATCTTCCATGTTGAACCCACGAGAAGCTAGGGAACTAAAAATGCCCACCGACAGAGCCCCGCATGCCGGATGGGAGGACTAAAAATACTACCCGATTCGTCCAGGTGTCGGGTAGCCACCGTTCATGACTGAGCTCACCCCCAGCCACGCATCCTTCGGCACGGTACGGATAACACCTTGGATTGGTATACATATAAACAAATAGATATGTATATATATATGTCGGATAGCCTAGCGGTAATTCGATGTGCAATTCAACATCACAAGGGCGTAACGAGGGCAGTCGGTGATATGAGAGAAACAACAGTTTTAGTTCTACTTAAAGAATGTTTATTGAATTTACTAGCACTTCGGAATGACCACTGATGGAAAAGAAATGCCGCAAGAAAAACCTCAGTCTAGGTCTCTTTTTCAATCTTTGTTACAACACAATTTAATTAGGTACATCTTAATTCAACTAAATACAAATAGACACTAGGTAAAACGCGACAGTTCCGTGACTACGAGTACTACTCTCGGTGGCGCCCGATAACGAAGTGTTCAGTCGAGCCCGCCTTCCGTATCACGACTCTGCCGGAGCGCGCCAAAGCAACGTTTTCTCAACACGCCGCTAGATGGCGCACCCTCGTTTTGCTTAGTGTTCATGTCCATACTCATGACCGTATGCGACACGGCCATCCTGCGAGACACGTGTCCTCGCGTGTAACTGAAACAATCAATACTCACACAGCATCACAACGTTCGGTCACTCCTGACTACACATATAGGACTTGCTCTCTAACTCAAATCCAAAGTTTCAATATCAAATCCAAAGTTTCAATATCAAATCCAAGTTTCAATATCAAGTCTAATTTACTTCTATTCTAAGAACTTTCTCTCCAACTCAAATCCAAAGTTTCAATATAAAGTCCAACACACTTAGCTTAACAACAAGCACCTAACCATTAAGAGCTTAGTACCAATAATGAAAATAAAATCAATAACAACCGAATATAACAGTTCGTCAAAAGCAAGGTGCCATAACCATCCCCGTGGTTACAGCTGATCATCCCTGTGACCAACCACCAGATCATCCCTGTGACCTTGTTTGGCAATCATCCCTGTGATTCTCACTGAAAACACGCGGTCCCTTGCTGTTGAGTACTTACTACACAACAAACATTTCGATCAATTTTACGAAATTCGTCATTACTCACGTCACGACAATGAAATTGGTACTTAGTCTTTATGTATTTTGCCAATACTCTACATGTCTACTCAGTTATCTTGGCCTTATCACCAAAGGGATCGTTTGTAGTAATGAGAAAACTTTACTCAAAGAAACTTAATTTAACATTGTACAATACAGTCAACACTGCATTGCATCACTCCTCATACCAACAGTGTTAATTGGCCCAACACACAAACTCAAGCCTATCCATAGGCATCGAGCCACAAAATATGTTCAGTCCATCGAACACAAAACCTCCAGTCCATCGGACACATCGGACACAAAACGTCCAGTCATTACATTACATTTCAATACAGTAACTCGTAATTAAATCAACTAAACTTTTCTCATTACTCACTTTCATTTGTCTCCATTTCGAGAATAGAAACCTTAAAGTTTCGCCTTCGTTTTATCAATAACTCTATTTCAACTGACTATCTCGTACAGCTCTACCTTGTATAGCTCTACTTCGTACAGCTCTACCTCGAATGGCTCTATGGCTCTACTTTGAATGGCTCTACTCAAATGGCTCTATCTCAAATAGCTCTATCTCAAATGGCTCTATCTCAAATAGCTCTATATCAAATAGCTCTGTCTGAAATTGCTGTATATCCACGGCAATACCAGCCGACCGGCAAAATCACCATTGCCAACTCAACATTGACCAACAACTCCGTGTGGTATCTCACAGACCCACTGGTCTCTCGCTACATAGATTACTTACTCTACTCAACATTATAAAATGGTACGTTAACTTAAACTGGTACATTACTTTCTGAGCACAATTCGAACTAAGTATACTTTAAATTATACACCACCATCGAAACCATTGAGCAATTATTTCTCAACATTTAATTTAAAATGTCTCTCAATTTACATGAAAACAGAACTTTTAAAATTCTAAACAACATTATTGCTCAGTAGTCACTCCAGTATCATCAAACAATACTCTCCTGAAGATATCCCGGACACCTCGACTGCGCCGGTGGTCCCGCGAAGAGCAGTAACCTCGACAGCAAGCGCGATCACTGCTGTCCGCACTATGCCGCGCAGGTGGTCACATCTGCCTCGCCAGCTCGCCACCAACACGAGCAGACCTGGTCCACTTCAGAGTCCGCACACCGCTGACCCGCTGATTCTCGTCTCGTTCCATTGTCCGGAAATCGAAAATAAAACAAATGTTGAGTTCATTGAAGTTACTAAGTAAAAATGATTTAAACAAAACGTTTATCTCGAAAACGGTGCGTCCTAGCGATAAAAGGATGAAAATTTTGAACCCCTTTTAAGAACCCCACTCTCCACGTGATACATTTGATTTTGACCTCCAAAGTCAAAAATCTCAAAGTCAAAGTTAAAGTGAAAAATACTTTATTCTGTGTGTGCATTAACCTTTAAATGACCTTGACCTCTAAATCATTGTGTGCATTAACCTTTTAATGACCTTTTTTTTTTTTTTTTTAATATCGGAGGGTACACTTTACCAGTCCGCCACGGGCACACACACCCGTGTTTACTCGTGTCGTGGCACGTCTCTGCCTCAATTGCACTGCGACTCGGGGCACGCCGCCACCACGCCGCCGCCGCTGCACCGCCAGTACCGCCACCGCCTGGTGCGCGTCGCGTCTCAGCCTCAGCTACCCGTCACACATCGTCGAGTATCGCACGGTCATACACCTGAAATGACACTATTTTAGAATTTGGATTCGTTTTGAGGTTAAGTACCCACCATACGATACACTTTGCGCTACTAAATGCCGGTACTCGGTAGTCCGCAAAACTCCGCTACTCGTAGTCAACAACAGCAGACTGTCCGTCGTGCATCGAACACGCATTTTCTTAATTTGTCACGTTAGTTTGTCACGTTTTACATTAGTGAGACCAGACTGATCTGTTAAACTCTCAATACCACGACTTACATCCCACTTCTGATGTCGGATAGCCTAGCGGTAATTCGATGTGCAATTCAACATCACAAGGGCGTAACGAGGGCAGTCGGTGATATGAGAGAAACAACAGTTTTAGTTCTACTTAAAGAATGTTTATTGAATTTACTAGCACTTCGGAATGACCACTGATGGAAAAGAAATGCCGCAAGAAAAACCTCAGTTTAGGTCTCTTTTTCAATCTTTGTTACAACACAATTTAATTAGGTACATCTTAATTCAACTAAATACAAATAGACACTAGGTAAAACGCGACAGTTCCGTGACTACGAGTACTACTCTCGGTGGCGCCCGATAACGAAGTGTTCAGTCGAGCCCGCCTTCCGTATCACGACTCTGCCGGAGCGCGCCAAAGCAACGTTTTCTCAACACGCCGCTAGATGGCGCACCCTCGTTTTGCTTAGTGTTCATGTCCATACTCATGACCGTATGCGACATATATATATATAACTGTATAGCATAAATAAATAGACGAATAAATAGATAAATAAGAATTGAAAAGCGCACGGTGGTTTCTGTTGTGTCTATTTCTTGTGAATTAGACCTAAAACAGGGCTGGCAACCTCGAGAAGGATAGTCCACCGCACTTGCCTTAGGGGATCTTTGCGAAAAACGCTACCCCCAAGACCATCGCCCCTCTACCACCTCAGAAGGAAGTAGTAGAGTAGGCCTGCACCCAAGCTACCATGCAGAGCGAAGCAAAGCAAAGCAAAGCATGCCGTAATGGGAACCGTGAAAGCATGGACCCAGACCCGCCCCTCAAAGTTAGTTGGCACATTGTTGTTTTACCACCCTTGTACAACCTGTTTGACACCCGTTCTAGGCTAGCTGGAAGAGATCTCTTAAAGAGAACCACCTCACCTTTGTACACTAATTATAACTGTTTATCTGTATTTTGTTTATGTGCAATAAAGAGAACAACTAGGTTCCAATGTATACGAATTTGGTCATAATGAGAACAGAGGAGAAAGCAAAAATTGAAATAAAACCAAAATCTATAATCACATATTTAACGACACCTTACCAAGCACCATCAAGTGCATTATGTTGAATAATAAAAAATACCATTTTCTCTTGAAACTGAAGCACAACTAAACAAGCATAGCTGCAAATTGAAAATCACCAGCGGGGGAGCACAATGGCTTAGTTTCCCGAGTGCTCGCCGGATTTGTCCCACCGTCAAGTGCCGAACAAACACTCCCCACTCCGGACGCCTCAACGCAAACCAACGGGGACAAAGTGACGTTATTTCACTACTTCACGGATCTAAAGTTATTTAAAAGATGTTGGTTGGCTTATCTGAAGGGTACAAGATATTTTTGTGGTCAGCATTTTTGTTTGTTTTGGGTCTAAATTGTGTATTTAGGAAATGATTAACATTGTTTCCATTTATTCCGATATTTCTCAAGAGAAAAACCTAATATAACATATGCTCCAGAAATCTCTCAAAATTACAGAATATCGGTAGAGCACTCACATTTCGATTTGTTTAGAATTCCTTTTCTATCCCTTCAGTTCTTTCTATGGCTAATAGAGACCTTATCTGTCTACCAACACCATTTGAGAACGCCCAAAGTCAATAACAAAATGCAAAAGTCAACAGCGTCTGCTTGTTTACCATTAGTTTTCCATTCACTTCATTTTATACTCCACAGTCATAAAAAATGTCCAAATAAAAATAAAAAGAGAAAAAGCAGTCGACAACGATTTTAAACAAGACTTTTATGTAAAGTTACGTCCAACAAACCGCACAGTGTCCGGAACTCGGACGGCGTTCCATTTGCGTCCTCGAGGCAACTGGCTCGCGGCAACTTTCCACGGAATCAATGCGCCATTGTGACCGACGCCACGTGAGACACAATAAACTTCTATTTTGATTGTTTATGTTCACTGTGATAATCTTTTTGCGCTACATATTTTAAAATGTTGGTTTGGAAAGGTTTTAAAACTGCAGCTGCTACAGATGAAAAATACGAAAGTCAGCGTGGACAAGAGATTTCATACCAATTTGAATTGGCCTTCAACCTTATTTAAAGAAAACTGACAGTTATTTGACAAATAAGATGTTTTTACGTGAAAAAGATATGATCAAACTCTCATTCATTATTGTATCTCATGTGTTTACATGGCATGTACATTTGGTGTAGGATTTACATTAAGTTCTGACATGAACCCTGCGAGTGCACAGCAAAATATAAAATGTGAGTTTAATTTTAAACAGAATTTCAGGCCTGAGGGGATAGTCTTGAAAACAAATCCGGTTTATCAGAATTGTCTTTAAGAGTAAGGAGTTGAGAGAGTTAGGGCATGCGTTTGACGCAGCGTCTACACTTAATGAAGTTTTGGTTTAAAATCGTGAAGCCGGCAGCGCGCAACTCACGATTTATGTAATGTTGCAAAAAGCTGTTTACTCTAATGAGCTTATGAGACTAAAAAATAAATTAGTGCATTAGGACATTTTCTGAAAACTACTTAGCCGATGTAAAACTATGCGGTTGGCAGCTTGCTGGTGCAAACTACATAAGTAGTTTTGTTTTTTGTTAACATAAAATTTGCAGATTTTCTTTGTTTTATAAACTACTAGCTTCCGCCCGCGGCTTCGCCCGCGTGGCCAAGTAACAATTAGCATATCTTTCTTCAGAAACAAATTCCGGTCCGGCACGG
Source organism: Endotricha flammealis (assembly GCA_905163395.2). Taxonomy (NCBI): domain Eukaryota; kingdom Metazoa; phylum Arthropoda; class Insecta; order Lepidoptera; family Pyralidae; genus Endotricha; species Endotricha flammealis. The sequence goes on from LR990873.1 coordinate 190,028, forward strand.
CCCGGTACGGTACGGTTTCATCCGGTCCGATCAGGTCCGGTCGATCCGGTCCGGTCCGGTCCGGTTCGGTCGGTCCGGTCCTTATAAGGACCATACATGACAAATTTGGCATCTCTAGACCCAGCGGTTTAGGCTGTGTGTCCCCTCTCAACTTCGTTTGCGTATATCTCGCTTTCCCGTGGGAATTTTGAAAAATCCTTTCTTAGTACACCCCTAGTCGTCGTAAGGAACCTACAGTCCAAATTTGGAATCTCTAGACCTACCGGTTTGGGCTGTGCGTTGATATAAAGTTAAGTCAGTCAGGACTTTGAATTTTATATACATAGATTTAATTTGTGAACAGTTTTCTTATGCCTGAAAGTTGGCAAACAACCATACGGCTCGCTTGATGGTAAGTATCACTATAGCCTATATACCGCGGGGGGGTATCACTCACGCGTTGCCAACCCTCCCAACCCCAAAAAAGTGGATCTCTGGAGACTTACTCACCGTAGGAACACAACATGGCCGAGACCAATGGTATTTGGTTACGATCTTCTGTAAGGTGTAGATCCTTCCCCAGACGGGCTGCTCCGATTTGAGCGGATTATCCGCTGTGCCCTACCTCTCAAAAGATTTCGTGGTAATATTAAATATTTGTTAATAATTTATGTTGACCCGCGATAATAAGCGAAATTTCGTGGAAATATTGAAAAGCTTTTTTGTGTAATAATTGTGTTTGTGTATAAATTAAATTTACAAAAAATAAACCGAGAGTAAGTGTAACATTTTTTATTTTTATTGAAACGTCTTCCTAATTTTATTATTGGGACTTTGGAAGATACAATGTAGGTACGATAGACGACCTCCGTGGCGTAATGGTTACCACGCCAGACCGCCACCCAGGAGGTCCCGGGTTCGATCCCCGGTCGGGTCATGATGAAAAACGAACTTTTTCTGATTGGCCTCGGGTCTTGGATGTTTATCTATATATGTATTTGTTATAAAATATAATATCGTTGAGTTGGTATCCCATAACACAAGTTTCGAACTTACTTTGGGGCTAGCTCAATCTGTATGAATTGTCCCTTAATATTTATTTATATTTATTTATTTATTTATTCCAAAGGAGCATGAGGGGAATTCAAATACCTATAGTACGCGCCAACAACGCGGTTTATAAAACAAATTGAAAATCGATTATCATACGATACGATCGAATCGATTATCATAAACAAGTGCATACGCACTAAGTAATAAGTATGCACGAGCCAGCCCTGTTGGCGACTAGCAAGTATAATAATTTGAGTTGTTTATTTTAATTGGCCAGTGCCACCAATAATTTTACTGTCATAACTAAATTATATACATTTTGTAATAGATACAGTATTAATCTCATAACAATTTACAGGCTAACAACATATAACTACTAGTTGCACAAAGGGATGTGTGCAGTTACCGACTCCATTTAAATTTAACGCCATCAATTTAACTTGTGCATATGGAAATGGGGCGCAGTGGCCGCAGACGGCGGGCCCGCTCGCATTCATTAATGTTATCATCCCCGACTAATATAAATGTTAGTCTACTGCTAAAAATAAATGAAATAGGAAACAACGGACAACAAATGTTTGTTTGTGACATAACAATAGGTTTGGATTTGATTTTTAGCTTTAGTTTTTTGTTTAGTTTTTTAACCAAACAATTGACTCCACCCCACTTGATGTTGAGCAGTAGTGGAGTCCAGAAGTGAGACCCATCGGCAATACGGCACCGCGGACAGGGAGGCCATAAGGTGTCAGACTCGACTGTACAGCGTGTCCGGTGGTAGAATTATTAATTTTTAAATCAAGTAATGTCTTTAATTTAATACCTTTTTGTTAATATACAGGGTGTTTGGTAGAGGATTGAACATGGGATAATGGCCGAAAGGTGAGCTGGTCTGCTACATGCTGAGCGAAAAAATTTTGACCTAGGGCCCATAGTTTTTTTTTAATGATTTTTTTTTTTAATTTTCACCAAACTTTCTTCCTTCGTGAATTTGAAGTACTATAACTTTTTTTTTATTGGATCAATCGTCCAGCTTATTTTTTTTATTCTTATCTTAACTAAATGTAGCTTACTTATAAATTGATATTTGTTGGTTAGAGTCACTACTATGAACTAGTAGTAGCTCGTAAATGGGCAGGCTCGACCGGGGCAGTACCTCGTATGTCCCCCGTGTTTCGTAGGATGAGTGAGAGAGCCGGAAGCCTGATACACCCTTGTTTCCTACTCCCTTACTAACTTTCCTTCCCCAGTCCTTCCTTTTTCATTCCGTCATAGGTGGGCAACGCATCCAAGATTTTGTAGTCGGTGATTGCTTACCATAAGGTGCATGTTTGTCCTCCTCGTGTAAAAAAAAAAAGTTGTGCATGTCTATGGGCAGCGGTGATTACTTACCATCAGGTGACTTGCTAGCTAGTTTGTCCTCTTCATGTCATAAAAAAATTGTAGATGTCAATAGGCAGCGGTGATTGCTTACCACTTACCACTCTTCACCACTACAAGGTCTTGGATGCATTGCCCACCTATGAAGAGTGAAAAAGGAAGAACGGATGCTGATATTGATTAAGAGAAACGTTAACGTTTCTACCTGCCTTGTGTAACCATCCCGCTCTATGTTTCGTAACATTATTTTGATTTATTTTCTTTAAAGGATTTTTGTCAGAAATGGTCAATTTCATGTAGAGTGTACGAAAAAGACTACTTAGAAAAAAAAATACTATGTAAATTGAATACCATTCCAAAGGGCATGAACTAGAGCTATTTTCCTAGAATTAGAACTGCAGTACTACTTTTAGTTTTTTTTTACAGCAGTCCAAAGTTGAACGCTCGGCGTGTACTTGTCGTCTTTTTGATGTTTGAGGACTCATATCATTTTTTGTGATAACTCTAACCGACAAATATCAATTTAAAAGTAAGCTACATACAGTTAATATAAGAATAAAAAATAAACTAGCCGATTGATTTAATAAAAAAAAGTTATAGTACTTCAAATTCACGAAGGACGAAAGTTTGGTGAAAATAAAAAAAAATAATTAAAAAAAAACTATGGGCCCTAGGTCAAAATTTTTTCGCTCAGCATGTAGCAGACTATCTCACCCTTCTGCCATTATCCCATGTTCAATCCTCTACCAAACACCCTGTATATCTAAAAAGTGGCCATCTCGTCGGACACACTCTTCAAATCTATTCCATTCCACTCGCTGAAGTGATGTCGGAATAGCGTTAATCTCACGACCAATATTGCTCGTCCGTCATCGTTCAGAAATCATATTATTTTTGCGTTTTAAATTTAAATTATGAATTAGTTTATTTTCTTTAGTATTCATTGGAGATAGCATCGATCTTTAATTTAATGATCTCTCAATTCCACCGCACTCACGACTTAGAACTCTCGAAAATTGTAAAAAACACTATTTTACGACTCCAACAATATCCTCAAAAGTAAATAACGTGACCTTATATTTTGTTGAGCGCTTCGCAACTCAACAAATCTTTGGGAGCACTCCGAGCAAATAAATTGGGTCGCTCCACACCGCAGCCAAGTGGGGCCTCCGCCACGAGGGGGACAAAGGGAACAAATGTTTTACGCAAACACCAGTGGGCCTGCGGCACGTCACAACATTTTTAAACAGTTCATTTTATTTTGAGAGAGTGCCAAAATGTATAGAATTATGAACTCGGTCGTGTAAATTAGAGTTAACTCACACTGGCACAGTGTCGCGTCGCGTCAATTTAGAGTCGGGCTTTCGACGGGCGCCCCATCTAAGGGCGTTAGCCCACGACAACTTTCTGTAGCGATGCAGTAGCGATACGGTCGCGAGTTCGAATTGAAAACAGCGCAGCGTATTAAAAATTGAATGACGTAGGCATGCGATAAGGATTTTTATTCCCACGGCAAAGCGGAATACTTGCAAACGAAGCTGCGCGGGCTTCGCTAGTTTGATATTTAAAAAATCAAATATTCTTAAAACGTTCTTTCATTGTATATTTCGTACCAAAAGATCTTCGCTCCGCGTGTGCCGTGGTGCGAGACGCGGCGTTTGTTTCCTACAGAAGCTTTTTATTATAGAAAAAAAAAGTAGTAGAAAAAATGATGATGAATGAAGTTGTTCTTGTACAAAATTTTAATCTGTCTGTTTATATATGAATACGAAATTACCAAATATGTAAATAGGTACTTATTTCATATTCATTGGCAAATTAGTATTCATTGTATTTTGAATAACCTATTTACTAATATAATGAAACAGAGATTGTTTGTCGTCACATAATGACGGGATTTTCCCTACATGTATGCTAACATCCCCTTAATTCGTACTAGTCTATTTTGAAAAAAAAAAATTATTGCATTTTACCCAATTTATTCTTGAACTAAGCAATTGAATGGCCGTTGACACCGGGTGAAATAGGTAGTATTGAACATTGTGAATTAGTAAGACGAAATCAAATTCCCGAAATCCATAGCCCTCAGCAGGTGATGAATAATAACTAATCATTAAAATAATTTAGTCATATTGTGAAAGATAATTTTGGCTACTGCCCGAATATCATTTTAAGTCAACCAGAAAATTGTATTAACAAAAAACCATACCAAAAAGGCGAGTTGCTACATAGGCGACTTAGGTTTGCTTGCATCGCCTTGATAAAAAATCATTTTGAGTTGAGTGACCGCCATTATCACTCATTCCACTTGGATCCACTGCTCAATCTTCGAGTGGATCCTAGGCGACTTTTTAACCACCACACTCATTATTGTTATTAATTTCTTTATGAAAAACCTGACAAGTACAATGTAGGGTTCCGTATTGGCTACGCATTTCTTGGTTGCAGATGAATACAATGTGATATTCTATGACATTTGTACGTTTTCATAAAATAAATTTTACTTCATAAGTTCGTCGGCTATTACTCGGTAACTAGTGGAGCCTACAACCGTTATAGTTTTTCTTGTAGGTTCACTATATGGACTACTACCATGATTTTTTCAAATTTCTAAACACAAGACTTTCGCAGATAGAGGGGGGGGGGACCCCCGTGCAATACGAAAATTGGCACGTTAAATGTAATTAATTCGCAAACGGATTATTGTATCGGAAAATGATCTTCCCACACCCTCGATGTCGATGGGGTCGGCGCGAAAAAAAAACATTTCTGCTTTTAAACATATCGGGGAGGCACCCGAAAAAATTTTTTTTTTCAAAATTTTGTTCTACCACTTTGTTAGCATTGTTAAGATGGGTATACATACCAAATTACAGCTTTCAAGCATCAAGCGTCTAGGCGCTAGACCGCGGACGGACAGACGGACATGGCGAAACTATAAGGGTTCTTTGTTGTACTACGGAACGCTAAAAAAGCAAATATTCCGTTTGAGATCAGTGACCACGACAAATCGTGTTACCACGCGCCTGTGATCCGCGTGATTTTTGTCAAACGTATGCAAAGCAGAGGCGGCCACTCGCATCTGCATAATGTCATTAAACGGCCCAAATGAACAAAGGACCTTTCCCCCTCTTCCTCTCACACATATGACATACCTTGACTTCCACCTTTTATAGGTATTCATTTATTTTGGTTTTTGATTGGCAAGGCTTGGAGAGAGATTAGACCAGCATAGCAGCTCATAACGTTTCTTTATTCTAGAACCACAGATTGATATTCAAAATAAAAATCACCGCTGTTTTGGAACTAACAATGAATATAATGAAATAGACTGTGTTGAATGAAAATATAATGAGAAATCTAGCACGTCCAAGAAATTACAATAAATCAGTCAGGATCCAACTAAAAATAGGCTTGATTTCTCTTCTGGGTTGTGAAGGGTAGGTAGTCACTTCACGTAAAATTCAATATTTTGGCCAAACTCCGCCAATCCTAATGATGAATTAGGAACTGGGATAACGCTAGAAAGAAATTCTAAAGAGTGTGAGAAATGACGACTTTGCCTTGATGTTACAGGCATAACTAACAGTATATTTATCTATCGTCCACCCAGTGTCACCTGGGTGGCGTAGGGGAGTCGGGGGTAGTTCGGTCTCAGCTGAAATAGACCCCTAATTCGATTCAAACAGTCTGTTTGCTGATGTAATTTCGACGATCAATCGACGAGTCCTACTCAAACAATTCATTTGGTACGATAATAGATTCCTAGATAAATGAAGTCTAGACTGCGAGAGAAATAGGAATATTGTTTATTTTAGTGTTATCATGAAACGAGTAATGGAAATTAATATCAGCGAAAAATTTATTAGGTATTCGAAAAAAAAATTACTATATTGTTGAGAACGGAATCATACCCAGTTTGAACTTTTAAATAGTGAATGACGTGTATTTTTTTAATTACTGGAAAAAACTCAGCTCCACTCATCGACTCATCAAAGAAACTTTGTATAAAGTCTGTGCAATCGTAAGTTGTCTATGTAGCAACTCGTCTATTTAAGAAAAGTCCTAACCTAACCTAACGCCGCGACTAAAAATAACCAGAATAAGCCCAAAAAGCTACCAAACACGCCACATATAGATCTGATACGACGCTGTATAGATCTCATCGAGAGTATAGATCTACGCCATACAGTGTCAACTGAGCGTTAAACGCAAAAATCCCGAGCGATCACACAAAAAGCGTACGAGAAGCCATTACGGGGTAATGGGTGCGCGGGAATATCGTTACGGCGACGCCCGGGACCAGCGGGAAAGACCCCAGCCCGCTGTAGGGTTGACGCTCATGTTTTCCTGTTTTGGGGATTACAGTCTTTTTATGATTTTTAAGACTAGTTTTTCTCCATAACTTTATATAAATTATGGTTCATTGGTTATACTGAATGATTGGCGTACTTCTATCTAATTGATATAAAAAAAAAATTTCAAAATTAAATAGGTATATTCGGAGGAGCTCGATGGCGTCGCTGTGTGTAGCACTCTAATATGAACACGAAAGTCAAGCAATGTCGACCCTAGCTAGTGTTTGGATGGGTTTCGTTATCGGGCAGCTTGATAACACCGGAATCTGCTAATCCGCGTTGGAGCAGCGTGGCGAAGTTCGCTGCAATCACCTTCGACTGAAGGGAGACCCGTATCCCAGCAGTAGGATGATTATTGGTTGATATGATAATTATGATGACATATATTCGACTTCCGGAAGCCCCTCGTGCTACCTACACTCTTGTTCACATTCCTTCCCCCTTCCTACCTTTTTCATTCCTTTATAGGTGGGCAATGCATCCAAGGTCTTGTGGCCGTGGATGCCCATGGGCAGAGGTGATTGTTTACCATCAGGTGATCCGCTGGCTCGTTTGTCCTCATTAAAAATAAGACTAGGTTACATAATATTCGGTAAGTTTTCGCGGCTTTTTCAAAAGCATCTCTTCTTACTGAAAGTATCATAATATTTGTTATCATGTTCACGTTAAGGGGCACCCCTGTGGCGTCGGGAGCCGCGACCTCTCGAGGCCGCGCACTACACGCGTCGCGGGCTAATTTGCCGCGAGTATGACGTGGATCACCGGGAACATTCCCCATGGTAATGGAATTTAGTTTATCAAATAATAATCGCTTAGCTGCAAAATTATGTTAAACATTTTTATTCTATTGGTTATCTTACTAATATTATAAAGGCGAAAGGTTGTGAGTTGTTTCTTCTTCAAGCTGAAACGGCTGGGACGATTTTAACGATATTTGGTATGTAGCTAGCTGATATCTTTGATTAACACATAGGGTATTTTTATCCGGAAAAGTGCGCGATTTGGTCAAAAGTCTGATACTGCAGCGCCATCTACGCAAACGAAGATGCGCGGGTTCCGCTAGTGCATTATAACATAGACACCTATGGATGCTCTCAATTAATCCTTATAAGGGTTTACAGCAGCAACGTAGAGCCGGCGTAGCATCTAGCGGGCGTAGCACCTTCGTAGCTTTCTGTTCGTAAAGTCGTAGCACATGGGTTTCATGCCTGTTTTTCTATAAACTTATTGTATGAGATATGCTGTGTTTTGGGATAAAAATGTTCCCGAACGACCCAATAGTCCCAGACTCCAATAACCCAGTAGAAGTGTAGAAGGTGTAGAATAATTCTTTTATATTAAACATCCTAGCCTATGCCTAATTACAGGAAGACGGTACTGACATAATTTGACAGAAATGATGTACAGTACTGAAACTGAAAAGCGATAAAGATACGAAGACTAAACACTTTTGTGTAACTGAATGTTAAGTTTAGAAAGTACATTCTATAATGAAAAATAAAAATATTTAATATTAGAGAAATGCCGCTTTGTATTCTCAGGCGATGACAGACTATAAAAGTCAAGTCAATTTTACAATGGAATAGAATGCACAAGACTTTCAAACCTAGCATTTGCAGTCAATTTAGAAATTTATTCATTCCTTTATATTCGTCTGCATCGGTGCATGCATGCGTAACGAACGTAATATGGCCAGTTTATTTTATTTTACTTGTAACAAGAGACAAAAATACATGCGGAACATGATTAGAATCGGATATTAAAACAGTTTCAGAGGTAGGGCATAGCGGATAATAGGCTGCGGTGATTACCATCAGGCGGGCCGTATGCTTGTTTGCCACCTTAGTCTTATCGTGTGCAATTAGTGTCAACTGGCTGGTAGCTGGTGTCAGTGTTTTCAAGTCACCTAACGGTCACTGACTTGACTTGTGACTGCTACCGATTGACAGTTGGGATACCCTCAACAAGCACGGAGGAGCTAGAGATTTTTTAAGTGGACAAGGCATTGGTCGGCTAGCGCCCCAGGTGTTACTGATTTTCATAAGCGATGGTGACCACTTTCCATCAGGTCGCCCACTTGCTTGTTTTGTCTGCCCAAAGACATAACAAAAAAGCTTACTCAGGCGTAACCTTGGTACACACTTTGATCAAAAGGCCGAGAAGCGATGGTGTCTCAGTAAAGGGTGTCAGTACACCCAAACTGATTTAAAAAAAAAAAAAAAAAAAACCTTGGTACACCAGGTTGGCTCCCATAAAACACATAATTTCAATGAATATGGCTTTTAAAATGTTTTCAAGGAACTTCCTCGTTAATTTGTCACGAGGCACGTGATCGGCTTTTTACTCCACTCCGTTCATTAGCATCATAGAATTTATTTTAAAATTCGAAGCATCATTAGTTATATTTAATTATTAGCTGACCTTATTCTTGACGTAGACCAGCGTGGCAGAGTATGCCGTACAAATAAATAAATTAGCATTAACCTTAAAGCTATTTTTATTTTAGACTATCAAAGCTAAACTGTTTATGCTTCCTACTCCATCTTATTTCTTTGTGAATATTGAAATTGTGAGTTCCAAGTCAGCTGTGTTTCTACCTTGAGTCGCTAATAAGCTTGATTGCTTATGTCAATCTGAGGTCGCCGTTGTTGGCCTGGCTATACAGGAGACACAATGGTGGGTGTGTGGTCGTTATCAAAGCAAAATAAATAAAAACGCGTTTCATGCCAAAGTAGTAAGTTTAGTCTATTTAAATAAAAATACTTAGTATTTAAAACTGAAAACGTTGCATCAGCGTAATAAAACATTCGTTCCGTCACTCGCTTCCCTAAATTCAGTCCAATTTGGATTTACATTTCAAATAAAAAGCAATAAAAAATATTAACATACATTTTGTAAAATGGTTTCTGTTCATAATCTAATTTCACCGTCTTATGGAATCATGTTTTCGAATGCGAACGTTATCAACGTCTGTCAAGCTTACTGTCAGTCTTTCAGGGTAGGGGTTGTTACCCCTGCCCAAAACAAAACGTACGGTTGTTTTGGAAGAATTAGGGACTGTGTGACAATGTGTGGGTTGCCCCCGATCTTAATTCGTTGAGTTAATATTTAACACTAGCGCTTCGTCCCAGATTCTCACGGATTTTATTAAAGAATTTTTGGAAAATATAATATGTCACCCGCTAGTCTTCAGTGCCTTACAATACGGGTATAGGCAATGTCAAAATATCACTCATATATTTTTGAAGTGGGTCACACAGATAGAATGTGTTTTAGGGATTGTTTCGGAGGTGTGTTTGGATTGATGATTTCAACTCAAAATTGTCGTGCATTTATAATACAGTTTGTATAAGGAAATCTAGTTGCAATGTTGAAATAGCTGAATTTAAAATCATTTTCGATTTTCCACTAAAATATCAATCCAATCAAAATGTGTCTGTTTATCTCAAATGCCATTAATATTTTGTAAAAAAAATTAATAAAAAAAGAAGAAAGCTTAAGAAGATTTAATGGTCGCCAAAAATGTCTGAACATCTCGGCTGAAAACTTTGAAGTAATCTACCAACTTAAAAACTTCAAAAGTAGCTATTAAAACTATCTTCAAAGTTGAAATTGTGGAACTAAACGCTAGATAAAGGACTTATTTAAATAATTGACACGAGTTTATAAAAGTTACATCTTGGCAAGTTTCTAATGGGTTACGGCACAGTGGCTTAGTAGGCCTTAACCTTCGTTGATTAAGTTCAGGTGCCTTACAGAAGATCGTAGCCAAATGACATTGGTATAGGCCATGTTGTGTTCTTACGGTGAGTAAGGTCGCCAGAGCTCCACTTGGCGGGGTTTGGAGAGTTGGCAACGCGTGAGTGATACCTCCGGCAATACGCGGCAATACTGGCTTTAGGCTACGGTGATGCTTACCATCAGGCTATGCTTTTTTGCCAAATTTGAGGCATAAAAAAAAATAACGGGGCTTGAACCCGTACATACAACTTGCTTGTCTTTACACCCTTGGTTTCGACAGTGTTCCATCTGTCGTGGTCACGGAGAGACTGGAGAACTGTGGAGCATAATAGGTGGATGATGGTAGCAAGATGTACTACGCACTTTTTTATTCATATTATCCGCATTGCCCGTATGATTTTCCAATGTACCACGGCTACGCAACTTACAACTTGCAAGTTTTGACCCGAGCAAACCACTTTAATTAACAAACAACAAGATATCTCTAGTATTTAATTTTCCGCTATTAGTCACAACATTAAGTAAAATTTAAATAAAAGCTTGTACAAGAAATGAAAAAGCTTTCATTTCATCATCATTAAGTATTGTAATTAAACCTGTAAGATCAACTTTTTGTGATGTCAGAGCGCTATTGAATACAAAACGCGTTATTACAATTTCTCCTTTGAAATAACAGAAAACAATGGACGCCCTCTTTTCAATTCCCCAGCTCGATACAAATTGTAAACATGTTTTGAACAAAGGAACACAAAAGTAATTAGTTATCGTGCATTTGCACTGAACTTTGAACTGAAACGGTTTTCGGATGGAATTACGTTAGTGCACGGGTTTAGCTTATTTTGGGATTCTACTTTATTGGCATCTACATTTCGCTGCTTATAAACTAAAGTGCCACAAAACAAAAATATCGAAAATGACTTTTATTTCAAAAATGTGGTCAAAATCACCATAGTTTTTATGTTTCACGAAGACACTTGTCGAAATCGGTTTATAAATCACATATTTACGAAAACGTCCGTTTGGCATTTTGGGACATTGGTGGGTAAGTTCAGAGCAAAGCGGCCATATTTTCAGTTGCAACCCAAAAATTGGCGCGAGCGCACGTCTGTTTTGTGCTAAAGGGCCACATCGCGAAAAATTTACTGTCACGTGAGTGAATTTTATAAGCATCAGGGCCACATTTCGGATTGCGTTTATTTCGCACATAAAAAAATGTAAGTGAACACAATTATTTTTAATACAAAAGTGCCATGTTTTGAAAAATGGCCGTGTAGCAAATAAAAATCCCTAATTATGTTGTTTTGTATTATAAGCTTAGAAATTGTTTTTGTAAAACGTCTGTTTTGCTCCAAACATTCGTTGTGTTTGGGATGTTTTCTTTAAAGACAAAATGCTTTATTTTTTATGACGTTAATTAATAATTTATGATTTTTATTTATAGTTGTTAGACAACTAGCCATTCATATTTTGAAATTGATTTTTTGAAAGAAAAATTTCACCACCTCCCCCCAGGTGGGATTAGAACCCACGACCTCGATATCCGGCCGAGTGCTCTAACCACGTGGTTAGAGCACTCGGGGTCGTTTCAAAATTAATTAATAATGTTATTTTGTGCAATATAATAACAGATTTACCATAATATATTATGTTGCGCATGTTAACTTGTGCAGTTTTCTTTGTAGGGGACACTTAGCTTTTAACTAGGTATATTATTATTAGTATGGCACTTTTCATAAGATCACACGCTAAAACGTGTAAGTATTTATTAACTTCGAACGTCCCTCCCGGCTTCTTCACTTCAATTCACTCTTCTCTCTTTTTTAGATCACACACCTATGCAATCTTGTCTCTCTATTCTTGTCCTGTCTTTATCTGTCAACTTCGCCGGCATATTAATATTATATGAATTGATTTACTTTTGCAGAATGGACAGCAGAACACGAAGAATTTTAAGCATTGTTGGGAATTGCGCCTGATGAGGTTTTAGAAGTGTTTATTTTTATTTATATTCAAATTTTTATGGTGCCAAAACACTTGTTTTGTAATAAAAGTTAATATTTTATTATTATTTTTTAAATTTTGCCTAGCGAAGAGAAGAGGCTTTTTATGTTCTATTTTTTAGTTATGAGTGTGTTACTATCCAATAAGGTTGCGAGTATTTTTTTTTAATAAAACATTTTATTTTTTCGACTTGTGGCCTTTTAATCAAAATATTAGCATTTTTACTACATATTTTTTATAAACTAAAGGGACTTATGTGCTGCTAGTCGTCGTTGGGTTCTAGTTAGCACAATATTAAAATAAACAAGTTATAGGAATTTAAAATACGCATCGAATGAAATAAAATTACACAAAATAATTGTAAGGATGAGTACCAAAAAAGCAAAAAAAACGAAATTAAAATTTTAAAACGCTCTCCTGAAAAAACCAAAATTTCGTGTTGTGGCACTTTAGTTTATAAGCAGCGATTTATGATACCAAGTTGGTGCAGGGCATTGATTAAAAATGTCGTTAAGACAGGTTTGGAACTAACACACTGCATTCATCCCTGTGTCAGTATAGCCAGGATTAAGAACGTTGACCTCCTCGCAATGAAATGAATAAAAAAATAGTAGGTTTTTCTAATACAAATCCCAATAGTAGCTAGGCTTGACCTGATTGTGCTGTGGGTCTCAGAGAATTGATATATTGTTGTAAATAGAAAACACCCTGACTCGAGACAGACACAAATGCCATCACATAAATGAAAGAATAGGTCCTCATTTTCTCGTAGTGAACTCTTACTGCTCGACTGACTTATACAGAAGTATAGTAAATAAAACTCTGTCAGTAGGCAGTTACCTAGATTGTTCAAAAACTTAAATCTAATTCCAATTCTTATAAAGTCCGCCATATTCCGATCGGTTGTCCGGAAATGCAAGGACTAGTAGCCTGAGCCGGATGCAGCTCATACCGGAACCGATGAGCCGGGCCGCCATTCCGATTGCAAGTCCGAGATGACTTCTGGAGTTTGTTTTGGGCAAGACTATGTTTGTGATGTAGGTTTCACATTATATTGTCAGTACCTCAGTGTCATAATTTTAAATAAAATTCACTATCATTAGAAATTCTCTCAATAATAAGTGTTGTTGTCTCTGGTGGACTTACGGATAATCATCATCATCATAGGCCTCATTTTCATCTTGAACAGATAAATAAAATAAATAAATAAATACATAGGGACAATTCACACAGATTGAGCTAGCCCCAAAGTAAGTTCGAAACTTGTGTTATGGGATACTAACCCAACGATATTATATTTTATAACAAATACATATATAGATAAATATCCAAGACCCGAGGCCAATCAGAAAAAGTTCGTTTTTCATCATGACCCGACCGGGATTCGAACCCGGGACCTCCTGCGTGGCGGTCTGGCGTGGTAACCATTACGCCACGGAGGTCGTCAGATGTTGGAAGCATGTTCGTGTGTTAGGTACATTTTAGTTGGTGGCTGTATAAGCCTGTGCGGGGAACAATCAGTACTCTTTATTGCACCAAAAAATAACAATAAATTAAAAGTACAAACAGGTAGGTAAAGTACAAGGCGGTCTTATCGCTAAAGCAATCTCCTCCAGACGACCAGAGTGTCATCAATTCGACCTCGAATGGACCAAAATATAATCATTAATAATTTATTTTATGTGTATCTTACAAAACAACCTAGGTCACATGATGACAAAACAATTCCAAATCATCTTTCCTTCATTCCACATTTTGTTAATACGAAGATTGGGAATAGGAAGATTGGGAGTAGGAAGTCCAAAGAAACCAACTGGCTACATATAAACGTCGCCCGGGGCGGCTACTGCATGAATATTGAACGCACGTCCCTCCGTTTGCATATCGCGCCCAACTTTTTATAGGTGTAGGAGATCAGACCGACAGTTATCCGTGTCTTAATGGCCGCTTAGATCCTTAATGCCAAGTAACAATTTATTGTTGGATTAACTGTAATGAACTTATTTTTAGTAGCAATTAGCAAATCAGCGCCTAAAGATGCTTGAACAATTTAATGAAAGATGTTTGTTTGTTTGTGCTCAAGTTTGAGAGAACTACGAACAAAGATTTATATGCTAATAAATATAAGCATAGTTATGAAACTTTGCAATTAATTTTTTTATGTCACAAAGGTGGCAAACAAGCATACGGCCCGCCTAATGGTACCAAATACCTATGGGTATCGCTCACGCGTTGCCAACCCTCCCTTCCCAACCGCTCAAGTGGAGACCTTACTCACCATTAGGAACACAACATGGCCGAGACCAATGCTATTTGGCTACGATCTTCTGTAAGGTGGAGTTCTTCCCCAGACGGACTGCTCCGACTTGAGCGGATTATCCGCTGTGCCCTACCTCTCATAAGAACATACATACATAACATAGAACACTATTGATAAATAAATAATATTTAGAAAACTCACCTCTGTCATTGGCTGACTGTACCAAAATGTTTATAGTGGATAAAAGGAGAAAAAAAATTTACTATGATTACTCGAGTGAAGCAGCGGGTATCTATTTAATAAAACTACCAGGATTGTGCAGGACCATAATCCTGTTAACATGCCAACATGCATATGAAGAACAACAATACAATATGGCGTGACAATTCAATCATGAGTGATGTGAAGCGTGCGAAATAAACGACAAACGTGACACGAGCGCGGGACGTGACAAGTCGTGACGGACGTGACGCGAACCACGTCAGTCACGTCACGACGCCTCCAGATTTAGAAACGATTCCGTCTCCGCTGATTTGTGCCCTGTCAGTCTCTATGTTTGCTTTTGTTGGAAAAATATCGTTGTTTCATTGTTCGAGTTCGTAAACCGATCGTCAAGAGGGTCATTTTTTTGTATACTACAAAGGTGGCAAACAAGCATACGGCCGGCCTGATGGTAAGCCGTCACCGTAGCCTATAGGCGCTTGCAAAATATCATATTTTAAACAATTTTAAGAATACCGAAGCGTATTTTAGTCGTTATATAGATGATCTGCTTATTCTTCACTTCGGTACCTGTAACAGTAACTTTTCAATCCGTCCAAAACATGCGAATGTGGTTAGTCCTCATTGTTTCGCCATGAGACGAAGGCTGCGTGTCAAAGCCAAAAATATTTTATTCCGTGGGCCTTCGACACATAAATTACAATGTTCTTTTTTTAAATCTACCAGCATTTCGGAATGACCGTGTGCTTATTTTGTCGAGGCATGCGGCACAACATTTTCATTATAATAATATTGATAGAATTCAGAAGAGGTCAAAAATTTTGAACCTCCTTGACGGTGACCATCTTTTTCTATCTACACATTCGGTGACGCAACGAGAAGCAAAACGTTTAATGGCGAGAAAAGTTACCAACCGTTGTTGTTTTTGACCAAACCGTAAACTCTAATCCAGAGTTTAAATTTTTCAATATCCAATTAGGCAACCACTCAGTGGAATGAACCATTTCTAAATAAACTGATTATTTATCACCCGTTCAAACTTTTTCCCACGTCCGCCAAACCCATGGGGACGACTCTGCCTCTCTGATGCATTACCATATTGTCCACAAGTTAAATTGATGGCGTAAATTTTAAATGGATTTAACTATGGGTTTGTTCCTTGTTGTGCAGTTCTAGAATTTATGTGTTTTATGGTTGTGAAAGAAAATAAGGCTTTAATTTCAGCGACGCGCCGAGCAAGCGACGAGCGCTATAAATATTATGTACACTATAATACTGTGTGTATAACTCCATAAACTGTAGGTATACACATAACACTGTCATAAATAAAAAATACCGATATTTTTTTTAATAGGCATTATTTGCAAAAACCGTAAATATCACGAAGCTCAACGAATAAGTTGACATAAAATATTTTATTCGTCGACAGATTTCCTATATAATTGGTTCAGAAAATGCTTAACGCCTACAGAACGGCATTCCGCTTGTAAATTATTAAAAAGAGACATTTTGACACAATAATTAAGGGATAAATTCAATTTTTATTAAGAAAATAAATTTTAAGTTGTTGTCGAAACGTTCAACACTTAACAAAAGATTTTTGATTTATTTATTCATGAAATAATTGATATTGTAATAGTAATAATGGCTCAAAATGTTTATTTATTGCTAAGCACTGTATTGATGGTCTGTTCAGATTTTTCGGAAGCCTACTTCATGCACCAGGCTCCCGCTAAGTATAGAACGTAGGTTTTCTTACTTTGTAAGCTTATTCTGTCTTTGTTCTTATTTGTGAAGAGCAATCGATATTTTTATAATTTTTATTAATATTAGCATAAGATACTTTTTTCAATAAAATATAAAGGATATTGTAAAAAGGTTACCACGCGTGCAATTTCACAGTTCACTAGAATTACAGTGACATGAATATTTAACTTTGAAGTAAGTGAATTATACTCGAGTTGCGTGTCCAATAAAGGCCTCATCGCCGCTCACAGGGTCTACATAAATTCAGTATACATTCGCAGATGTAACGCAATTTATCTTGGCTCGTTCTGCTCGATGGACGGAAACGACGGATGCCGACGGGTGCGGAGTTCCGCCGGCGGAAAGCCTACCCAATATTCATATACTCTACCTAGACTTACATCAGACGTCTACCTCTACCTAGATACGTCATCCATTCATCCACGATGCACAGCAATTACTTTTTTAAACCTAAGGCATCATCCTAATAGAACGCGAATTCGCGATCATCGTGCGAGTAAGCGATGCGACTATCGCGTCTTCGACAAACATTTAAATACCTAATTAAAACAACGTTTAAACAATGTTTTGAATGTTATTTTTTCGTTTTTCAAACATTTGTGTCGCGCGACCGCGCCGTGCGATTGTCAGTTAGGACACTTCGAGTTCAATACGTTCGATCGCGCGTTCGTATGAGTAAAATTCGCGCGAACCTACGATAATCGCGCATTCGCGTTCTTTAGGACGATGCCTTAGGTTAGCTGGCTTAACAACTATCATCGTATCGATAGCAGTTTACATTTTATTACTTTTCCCGCGTTTAGAGCTTGATTTCTGTATGTACCTGGATCTGTATTTTATTTATTCTTATAAATGTACTTATACATTGTAACAAAAGAGTGAAAGAAAAAAAATTGCTAAATGACAAAAAAGGCCGTAACCGGGTTTCTTTCGCCATTTCTTTTACCGGTGGCCATTTTGCTTGTGTCCGAAATGGTGGTAGTATATAACGTAGTTTATTTTCTTTTTATATATATACAAATTGTAAATGACAAGAAAAAGTGCATATGACGGTCTGATTTCTGAAATAAACGATTTCATTTCATTTCATTTATTCGTTTACAATTCCTACTCGTTACAAAAGATGCCATAAAATATAAATATTGTGCAGAATATAAACCTTATATGGGCACCGTAAACGCTGATATAATTACACAAAAAAATATTTACTAGTATACATTATAATTAACAAAGTAAATATAATTAAAATCACCATTTTAGTTTAAAAGACTCCTGGAGATCTACAGCTCATGGGAAAAGTACGAGAACTTTTTGACCTATTCTAATACTGATTGTGTTCATCGTTACTTAACTTACGTGTTCATCTGATACATAAAACAACGTGGAAAAGAGGACACGTGTATCAACTTAGGAAAGTGATAAAATAAATTTTCATTCGCCTATCGCCAAACAGTCCTTCAAACTTTATCAGCCGATCCGAACATTAATATGAAAAGTTTCCGAGTATTTTCGCCACATACGCACACACTCGACGAAGGTTAAGGCACCCCCGGGATCAAACTTGTTGATGGAGTGTCGCGTATTGGCTGTCGACACCCCGCGACAGAGGAGGACTTCATTTGCGCCGCCATGTTTCGCCGAAATTGTTTAATGCCTTTGTGAGCAATTGTATAAAGTATGCAATTAGACGACACTAAAATTTTATTATATATCAATCCGAAAGCGGTACATGTTCGATAGTTCGGTAGCTCCGTTGGTAGTGATATGACCAGGGGGTGTGGGTTCGATACTGTCACGGGGCAATAATTATGAGATAAGTAGGTATTTGTGTTTGTTTCGATGTTTTTCATGTGCGTGGTGGCCTATATTTAATATTAGTAGAGATATCGAAAATTATTTAAAAATATTTCAGTATTGTATTGCATTTTAATAAAAAAAAATTTTATTATAAATTTTGTGTATAAACAGTAATTTATTTAATTGTCGAATATCGTTACATTACATAATCTATATATAAAAGAAAAAATCACTGACTGATTCATCACGAAATCTCCGAAACTACAAGTGCCAGGAGTCTCAAATTTTGCATGGGGGTTCCTTTTGGGGCGTAGGTGCTCACTAGGATTTTTGGAAATTCATCCCCTAAGGAGGTAAAACGGGGGTGCAAAGTTAGTATGAAACTTTGCCGTTTTTGAAGTTATTCGAATGAAATTCAGCATGAAGGTTCTTTATTGAAAGGCATGAAACACGAGTAAAATATTTTTTTCAAAAAACATCCCTTAGGGGGTCAAACGGGGGTGCAAAGTTACTATAAAACTTTGCCGTTTTAGAAGTTATTCGAATGAAACTCAGCATGAAGGTTCTTTATTGAAAGGCATGAAACACGACTACAATATTTTTCTAATAAATCATCCCTTAGGGGTTAAAAGGGGTGCAAAGTTAGTATGAAACTTTGCCGTTTTTGAAGTTATTCGAATGAAATTCAGCATGAAGGTTCTTTATTGAAAGGCATTAAACGAACAAAATATTTTTCTCAAAAATCATCCCTTAGGGGGTTAAACGGGGGTGCAAAGTTAGTGTGAAACTTTGCCGTTTTTGAACTCGAATGAAATTTAGCATGAAGGTTCTTTGCTGAAAGGTATGAAACATGAGTAAAATATTTTTTTTCAAAATTCATCCCTTAGGGGGAAGTTTGAACGGGGCGCAAAGTTAGTATAAAGAAATTAGATTAGTTAGACCTTTTGATTTGAAACTTCGTAGGAATACTCCTGGCGGTAAATGAGTAAGTACGTGTTTCAGGATTTTTCAAAGTCCAACCCCTAGAGGGATGAAATGGGGTGACCTAACAAGGCGACTACACGTGTATTATCGAGGGCGCTCAACCTAGAAAGCTGAAATTTTGTATATGGATTCCCTTTATGATGTATACAAGGATAGATACGTGACTTTTTTTAAATTCCCACGAGAACAGGAATAATAAGACTACACGTGTTTTATGGGGTGCGCTCAACCTAGAACGCTGAGATTTTGTATAGAGGTTCCTTTTAGGATGTAGACAAGGATGAAGACGGGATTTTTTAAATTCTCCCGGGAACTGGACAAATTGGACTGCACGTGTGTTATTGTGGGCGCTCAACCTAGAACACTTAGATTTTGTATTGAGCTTCCCTTTATAAAGTAGAGAAGGACAAAGAAAGGATTTATTTAAATTCCCACAGGATCAGGAATAATAAATAAGACTACATGACTGTGTATTATCGGGGGCGTCCAACCTAGAAAGCTGAGATTTTGTGTATTGAGGTTCTCTTTATGATGTTGACAAGGATAAAGATGGGGTTTTATAAAATTCTCACGGGAAAGGGAGTAATAGGACTGTAAGTGTATTATCGCAGGCGCTCAACATATAAATCTGAAATTTTGTATAGATGTTCCCTTTATGATGTTGACAAGGATAAAGTAGTTTTTTTTTAATTCCCACGGGAAAGAGAAAATAGGACTGCACGTGTATTATCGTGGACGCACAACCTAGAACGCCTAGATTTTGTATTAAGCTTCCCTTTATAAAGTAGACAAGGATAATAAAGACGGGATTTTTTAAAATTCCCACAGAATTCGGAATAATAAGACAACACGGTGTATTATCGGGAGCGAGCGCTCAACCTAGAAAGCAGTTTTTTTTTATAGAGATTCCCTTTATGATGTTGACAAAGATAAAGTTGTTTTGTTTTTAAATTCCCACGGGAACGAACTTATTGGCATTTTCGCTTGACCACGCGGGCGGAGCCGCGGGTAACAGCTAGTTGGTTATAAGAAGTAGGGTTTTTTTCTGGATTAATTTTATTGTATGACAAAGTCTGATGGGATTGAGTGACATGTCATGCTCGCTTAAATGTCCAAACTGGTGATGACATGGCGTCGGGAATCGGGATGAGTGGTTGCTCTAATATGGTTAAGGCCAGTTGAGTCGATGGCCGACTCTCGCTTCAACTCGGGAACGGTGGTCTGCTCATTTTCATCGGTCGGTACTGATTTTTAGTTTTTTTTTAAGTACATCATTGTTATTTCAAGTGTATCACGACACTATTATTTATGGCACTCCGCGGTTTTCCATACTTGTATATATTTTTTGATAACATGAAAAAAAATGTAGATGGACAAAAAAGGCCGTAACCGGTTTTCTTTCGCCATTTCTTTTACCGGTGGTCATTTTGATTTGTTTCCGAAATGGTGGTAGTTTATAGAGTAGTTTATCTATTTTATAATTATAATATGTTGTAAAAGACGTGCCTTAGTGCCCGCGAGGGCTACAGAATAAAAATAGTTTTTTTACTTTAAAATCATGAATTATAATCGGTAACGCGCGAGTGATACTCCCGCCCCCCAATTCGCTGAAACGCATCTGAAACGCATTGGAATCGACATTTTTGTATTCTGCTAACTCTTTGGTTGAAACGGAGCCGATACTCATTGATTGGGCAGCCGGAACGCTTTGGTTGTAGTATTCCGCTAATGAACATAGAACGGTTTGTAATCCGTTCAACTATCGTTTGGTATTCTGCAATTTTTTTGACAGTTGAGACGGGTGAAACGCTACGGCTCTGCGTTGGTTGAACTGTCAAAAGTTGCGGTTTTGCATCGGCAGTGTAACAGTGACTTTTGAAACCAACCGTTTGCGTTTTAGCTGTAAACATAATGTTAATGGAATACCGTTTTGGTTTACAACCGCAAATGCAACCAAGCCGAAACGCTGCCGATCTGCTTTGGTTAATAAATAGCAGAATTGAGGGGCCGGTGTTGCAAGCTTCCATAGGCTACGGTGAAAGCTCACCAGTAGGCGGACCGTAAGCTTGTTTGCCACCTTTGTGGTATAATTTTTTTTCACAGAAAATACTTTTGCACATCACATTTTTATTAAAATCTTACTAGCACTTTGACGTAAATGGCCTCTTGATTTAAAAAATAATTCTAATAATCGAATCCACACTATTCCACACACAAAACAAAAAAATACTGAATTATTACATCAACCGATAGTATCACATAAGACCAACTTTTTGAATTTTTCATAATGATATAGGTAACGGAAACTAAAGGCGCTCGCTGTTTATTTATTTTATAAAGAAAGTATTCAATAAAGGGCCGTTTGCTAATATTTATGTGTTACACCTCCGCCTGACCCGATGCTATCTCACGCCGTGAATACTGTATGTGAACTCCCCTTTATTTATTGCCCCGTTTCCGACTGAACGCATACTTAATCTTATCAATTGAACAAAAGTCTTGTACAAAAAGCCTTGGATACACAATTCCATTTTACTTGAAAATGTTTGTTTTGGCTTTGCCTTTAGACGTTCTTTCTAGATAATAACTAGTCCATTCAGCCAATTGCATATTAATCTTAAATTTACATCACTACATGGTTTAAAACTAAGTCGCTTCCCGTTGTCTGTCCCTATGTATGATTCAACGGATTATGATATAATATTTTAAAAACATTTATTTAATTTTTAATGCGTTTTTTAGTGTCCGACTTGTCCCCTAAGTCTCGCATGACTTATTATTTTGAGTATGACAGTCACTAGTCACTACACATAATTTAATGTTTCATCATCTCAGTCACAAGAAGTGTATAGATGGACAAAGCTTCTAACTATAATGTTAATTTTAAAATTTAATTTAATGTTTTATTAACTTTTTGTGCAACTCACCAATTATGTAAATAGTACCTACATGACTGTCATACAAAAACACATTTTTGTATGACAGTCAAATCACCAACAATTATCACAATAATTGTTAATTGTCAACGTGAAAAATAGGTAAAACGTTGGTTGGCAAGTCATATTCCGCCAAACCATTTTCTGCGAAAAGGCTGAACAATACCGACTGAATACGTTTGTAATGATTTAATACTATCTCGTTTAAGTTTAAGCAAATAGTACGCAATCTCTCTTTACGTCACCTTTTTCAGCCGATAAAACGATAAAATATTTTGTATCTAAAAGTGAATGTCGCTGAAAGTCCTCCAATATTTATTCAGGCTTAGATTCCATGCGCCGTGTTCGAATATTAAACAAACATACTGCATGCCAGTAAAATCATTTTAATAGTATCTCAACTGTGTATGTCGCCCATTAATTGAATATCAAGCTGATACAAACGTAAGTGGCCTAGTACCTACGTACCCACTCGACTACTCACATTTTCGTCAAACCCAACCCCCCATCTAATATCAACCACGTATTTTTTTTGTGAATTGACGTGTAATGGAGTCGGGCTTGTACAGTAACTAAACGCAGTTGTCACCATTAGCTATAAGTAATTTTAAGTTATTGTTGTTTAGTGTTAAGTGTTCCAAATAAATATTTTTCTTTCTTTCTTTCATTAATTAATTCTTATTCTGCGGATTCACAGATTAAATTAAATGATAAACTCTAAACAAGATTAGCCAATCACTGATATTCTTGAGGTGAAATAAATGAAGTATGAAAGTGACAAAACACGCTTTGGATTTTCAATCTTTGATTTTAGCATGAGATTGAAAAAGAAAACCAAAAATCAGTAAAAAATATCAGTTTAATTAAAAAAATCGGTTCTAGTTTAGACCGTAAGGTACTGTTTAAGTCATAAACTATCCATGGATGGAGGTTCTACGATAATCTGTATTTAATGGCCGCCGTTGAATGCCTCTATATCTGCGAGTGTTGCCGGCGTAATTACCATTTACGCCGCAAATACTACGCTAATCGACTGATGATTTGCTGACACGATGCACCTATGTGTTCCTACGGTGAGTAAGTTCTTCAGAGCTCCACTTTTTACAAGGTCGGCAACGCGCGAGTGTTACCTAAAGAATTATAATGCTTACATCATAAGCACAGATTACTTAATCGTTTGCTACAAGTGCGAGCACTACTGAGGGCGTGAGCCACGGACTTTACTGAAAACAAAAAAGAAAAACACATTTGCAACCACCTGGGCAAGGTACGGACTCCTTTTCGGACGCCAAAACAGCTAACAGACTCACAAACAGCAAGTTTCTGAAACCAATTTTAATTCCACTAAAGTCTCTAGCCATTTCTCTTCTTCTTCTTTAGTTTGACAGTGACAACTATAGTTTAACGTGTCATTAACTTTGAAAATGTGTTTCAGAAACGGCCTGATAGATGGCGTTATGCAATATGAAATATTACGTTAGAAGCTTGTTATGTTATAGCATGCTCCGTCCCCTGAGGCGGCGGCATTTAAAGATGGATCGCATTAGGCTGAGTGGTTGAGACGAATGGTATGTGTAGACCTTTAGAAGTTATTGGGAGCGATGGGTGTGGCGGGACCCCGCGGGGGCGTAACTCAACGTGTTTCTGTTGTTTTGATACAAATTCAAATTATGAAATTATGTTTTTTTTTTGTAAGACAATATAGTTAATATCTTTATTTTAGTTTTTTAAATACCTATTGTGTTTCAATATCATAATTTGGAAGTTTATTGTTCCAATAGAAATATTTTTTTAAATTACACATCTTCTTTGGCCCGGTTTCCACCAAAGTGGAGAGATGATGTCTAATTTTTCTATAGAATCTTGTGCCAAACGCAAGCAAGCGAGCGCGGCCGAGCGGAGATGTGTGTAGCCGGGCGGCACATCTCCTCTCCTCTCCGTTTTGGTGGAAAACGGGTCTTTATCTTCTTTTTCTTGATTATTTTACAATTAACAATGTTGCATTTCTCTTAACTTAGCTGCCAACGAGTCGCGTCGCACTGTACTTAACAAAGTCGCATAGTCTTTACAAACAACATACCGTAATTGCTCAAGTATACACTATATTTCTCAAGAATGCGAAAAGATAACTTACATAATATAATATGAAATATAACATAATATGTAGTAGTTGTTCATACCAAGTACTTGCTCATAATATTAAATTATATAAAATATAATATTTGGAACTATTATCATTAGCTTATACATACTTCACCAGGGTGAGATCTGAGGGAGGGTCTGTTCTTGTAAGAAAGAAAAACAGTTAAAATCTCGTCTCAATCCAAACGCTGTCTCACTCATACAAAATAAGAAATGAGGGGGATAGCGCGTCAGTTTGAAACGAGGTTGTAACTGTTTTTGTTCCTAAAATGGACACCTTCAATACAGGTTTCACTGTAGTCCAGCGCAGCCATCAGCTTTCTCTAGTCCTGTGTTATCTAATTGCATTTATCGAGGAGGCAGACAAAGTTGAGCGGTTTCCACTACAAATAATATGCGTCACAAACTAATGATTGTCCGTGTTCAGTAACAAATTATGTAAACTCCATACCACGATGATTAATTCGTAAAATCCAAAATTAATGCGATAATATCTCCAAACAGCCGGTTTAATGTCAGTTTATTAGCGAGCGGCGGCCATTTATCTCCCAGCGGGATGGCGATAATCGACGGAGTATTAATTTTAACGGCAGGTGACGCCAAATTGCACTACTCAATTAATGTTTAGCCGAACTTTCTAAAGGCTGCGACAGGCTAAATGCTACCTCTGATTTCAGGATCGATAACTTTGCTCTTTGTCTTGTTGGTTCAATGCTACCTCTATTTTGGAATAGACTATCTTCGTATCTCTTTGACTTTCAATATTACTTTTAATTTAAGGATTCATATAACTTGAGACGCTACGTCATACTTTGTATGTAGGATTGATGGTTATCAATCCTCCGTGATGTGACAATAAAGAGTTAGACAATTGTTAGTTACTTTGACTTTATATCTTTGGAGTGAGGTGGTATTAAAGTACAATATATCCCTCTTGTTTATTTATATTTTTCCTCTGTGTTAGATACATTTTATCGGACAGTATCAGCCAATAAAAATTCCACTGACATCGAACAGGAAAACTCGATGAAAATCTTTCAGAGTGCCTTAAAAGGATTAAGCTCTAAGCTTTTTATTGGATGGCTAATCTAATATTGAGCGAGTGGAACTTGTCAATTTTTATATTTTATTAAGGATGCTTATCAATCTACCGGCATCGTAGTGCTACCTAACCTAGAAAGTTCAATTCTTTTTGATGGAATCAAGATTATGATCAGTGATGAAGGGAAAATAAAATGTAGACATTTGTGTAAAATTTAATATTTATTACGTAACAAACTGTGTCCAAACCAACAATCCTATAGCTACGTGTTCCGCGCGTCGCTGTCACATGAAGACGTCGTCCGCCAACACTTTGTTCTGCGGCCGGTCGTCCTCGAATGTCACCATCTTATCCCTACCTTTGCCCCCGGAGCTTTGCCCCTTACTCTCCTGACTCTTGCCCCTGTCGCCAAACGACAAGTCGTACAGCTCCCCAACACCGCTCAAGTTAAATTCGCTCAAACTCCTCGGGACAAAATACTCTATACACTTCTCGGCGTGGCCCGCCGACCGCCGCACCGGCGCGTTTCTCTGAAACGTCTCCTCACCATAATTCGCGGACTTCCTCCTCGGCAGGCTATTAAACTTGGTCGGGTTCAAGCTGTCTATCTTAAACGTCACTTGTTGCCGCTTCTCCTGGCAGTTGAACGCTACTGACGGCCCGGACTCGGCCGTCTCTCGGTGTCAGGACACCACTGACATTGATATTTTATCGTCGCATATTTTCTCGACGCTGTGAACGGCTCGTGACTTGGAGCCCCCTGTGCACAGAGCAGTGAAGCTCCGCAATGCGGAACTCATGTCTTCTTGTATCAAATTGAAGCACATAGCTACGACCACGATTCCAACTAAAATATATATACAACACACTCCAACAGCTACGTCTTCCGCTTTCGCAGAAACAGTACTAGCATATAGTCCAGGCTTTAAGTCGCCGAATCCAATTGTGGCGAGACTAGAGAAGGAAAAGTAGTAACCGTCAATGAAACTCCACTTTTCGGTCGTGTGAAACACAATCGTCCCTAACGCGATGTACAACGCTATGAGTAGTAAACTGAGGATGATGGGCACTCGCGTATGGTCCCTACAGGTCCAATGATAACCGCCACTAAAACTGTCGAGGTTCAAGGCAGCCTGGAATGGCGTCCTGTTTTGTCTTTCACTGCAGTATTTGTTTTTATCATAATCACTGTATTGTTTGCACTCCACGGCCGGCAAGGCGAAGCGGTTGAGGCAGTCGGCCTTGGCGTGGAAGTTGCCGTTCTTGAGGTTCGAAGGGCAGAGCTTGGAGTAGAGGACCCTGAAGTTCCTCGCCAGCGCCTCACCAATGGTGGACAGGTACAGCATGATAATCGGTATCCCGACGCAGGCGTACGCTACGGCCACCAGCTTCCCCACCGATGACTGCGGGGTCACGTTGCCGTGCCCTAAAACAACAATAATTATTTACACTCATTTCAAAAGCTAAATTAAATACGGACAAATGGAACTAAGTGTGCCTACTACAATAGAACTCATATGACCTAAAAGCTTTGTCTCGCCAGATTTCAGACAAAAGCTCTTTAGTTAGTGACCAAGTATTATGAATCCTAGGTGTGAATAGAACAATGATATTCATTAGAATTTATGTACTCTGTCACTTTCATATTATTTATTTAAATTATATTATAAAGAAATAATATGAAATCATTTATATATTTTTCTTTTTTTAATCACACCAATAAACAGAATTTTTAAATGGACTTGTTTACAAAGGGTGAGAGAGAATTTTATTATGTTACAATATACTGTACTTGACATAAGCAGAAAGTGGAAATCGAACCTTACCAATAGTAGTGATAAGTGTCAGCGCATACAAAAAACTGCTAGAGAAGGTCCATCTGTAATCACCCTCGTGGTCATACGACAGCCTGCTTTCAAAGGAAGCCCCACCTCTGATTGTCTTAATCAACACCTTCTGGAAATCCATCAACTCCTTAGCTGCTAACTTCGTCCAGTTCTCTTTATATAAAATATTTAGATCTTCAGTAATAGACCAAAGTCTTTCCACCGTCTTCGTACGCAAGTCGCTGCTTGTACTCTGCGATTGACTGAGATTAGGTTTCGAAGCAGCAACGGCTGTTTCTTCTGTGACGGTGTTTCCCTCTATAGCAAGGAAGAGGAAGCCTCCAAGAAGATTGTAGGTTAGA
The DNA here is from genome assembly GCA_905163395.2 of Endotricha flammealis. Lineage (NCBI taxonomy): Eukaryota > Metazoa > Arthropoda > Insecta > Lepidoptera > Pyralidae > Endotricha > Endotricha flammealis. The sequence continues at coordinate 217,875 of LR990873.1, forward strand.
ACAAGGAAGCATATTGCTAGACAAGTTAGTGGTGACGCTCGCCGTTTATGGGCGCATCGGCAGCAGAACAATCTCGAGTCTTCGAGTCCTCGCCTACTGGAGAAGCAGCATTTGGGTTCTTCGGCGAAGAGGTCGTTCTTGCAGTAGGCTCGTTTGGGCAGGTCTCGGCTGCCGTCTTCGAGCATCGTGACTGGTTCATCTCCTCATCGTACCTTGTATTTCTTGTGGTGTCTCTTCTTCTTTAGTCTTGGCATTCTAGTTTACTTTTTGGTGTGTCAGTCTTTCGGAGTTGTGACCTGTAACAATGGAAATATTTTGTTAATTTCTCTGTTAATTAACAATAATAAACATTTTGGTGATAATATTCTCAAATCATCTTCAAAAGTTCCTAAAAACAAATCGACTTATCTAACCACCTAAAATACATCAGTAGCAGTGAATGAAGAGTGGAGGTGGCGGAACTTTGTTCTGTTTGGTTTATCTGCGTATCCCAGTATGACGGTCTGAACTCAGCGACGTGGCAGCGGTGCACTGCAACTATAAAGCAGTTCCACCGCGCTGCAACCGCTCAAATATTAATCATTTGACTGGTCCCATATCAATCTATACATTTCAGCAGAGCCAACTCGCCGTCGTACTGATTCTGAGTCCACCGGTATTCTGCCCGTTTACACCAACAACGCTTCCAAGCGGTAGGAATAACCTAATGTCACCAAATGTCATACAAATTGTTCCTACCGCTAGGAGGCGTTGTTAAAAACAGTCATTAGAGACTTGATATTACTAACCATTGGCGCGACCTGGCTGTTTTCAACTCTCTTAAATCATTAAAATTACAACGATACATATCTAAAATAATGGTTCTGACGAACAAAGAACACTTATAAAGTACCTTACACTCGCAATGTCTCCCAAACCAAGCATTATTTTTGGGTTTGTTAAATGGAGTTTTTTTTTATTATGTTGTCACTGTGTTATTAAGTGCTCTTAAAAGTGTATTTTGTCTTCAAGAAGCTGTCGTAAGGGAATTCTCAAATATTTTATGGTAAGAGTGGTCAATCTTAGAATTTAGTCTTAACGTTTAATTAAAATCAAAAGAAACTGGCGGTAGAAATTATAATTTAAATAAAAGTTTGCTTATTTATGGAGAATTTTAGGTACATGATAACGTATTTTCTTAGATAGCTTCAATACGTAGCATTTACATCATAATAAGTATCTAATTAAAATAATGCAATATAGTGACTTGATATTAAAAATGTACGTATAATTTCATACGATCAAAAGCTTATTACGTTCAAAGAAACATCGAAAATTATGAAGAATTTTATTACAGACGCTTTGATGGAAGTGAAAGATAAAATTAAGGATAATAATGTTATAAAAGCTTATATTTCACTTAAATTATGTTAATATATAATTTGTATGTTCAGTAATATTATTTTATAAGAGGAGGCTCATGTAGGAGTACCAGGGTTCAATGAATTTAGCGCGAAGGAAATAATAACATAAAAATTTTAATTCAGAATTTAGGTACCAGAACTTCATAACAGATGGCGATAAATTAATTTTCTTCTCTTTCCACATTTTGATAATGAAATGAAATTAAACTTAACTAAATGAGTATGCAGAAATGAATATCAATACGAATTTTAGATATCAGTGAGGTTTGTCAAAGGCATGACGCCAGTTCTGAAACGCAATTTAATTTTAATTCCACATTATGTCTCAAGCTATCTCTTTTCTTTTTCTTTAGCTTGACATTGACAGCTACAATTTAATGTATCTCTAAATTTTAGAGTGCATTTCAAAAACTGGCTGTTAAAACAATCCCTGCATCAAAAGCCAATATAATAATAATAAGAAATTTTATTGAATGTGCAAATACACTAGGTGGTTGTGTGCATCATTATGAAGTTTCATACACCGCAAATAACCATCCTCAAACAGGTGCTAAAATAACTAATAACCGAATATTATTCCGATTCCCCAAACACGAACATACCGCATTAACACATTGAGTTCGACTGCTCGTTACTTGAGGTTTTAAGGGTTCAAGCATAGACCAAGTACAACACTATATTTTTAAATTTTTTCCCATTTTTTCCACATTATTATTTTCCATCATCATCATTATATCTACCTATAATCATTCCACTGCAGGGGTCTTGAAGGGGGATTTGAGCGTACTCTGCGACGCTGCCACAATGGAAATTGGCAGAATGCGAGTTATTCTCCATGCCACGATGAAAGACAATATCATTATAATATGGTACAAATGTCTATTTTACAGACGAGTCCTTAAAATGTTTACTGCGTCTGCTATTGGTCTACAAATCATTGCCATTGGTTACGTTTCGACTGCTAGTGCTGCTATTGGTTGATAGAATGATCCATCTCACTCTTTCAATTTTGGAAATGTGCGAGGGACATACTCAGAACGCGTGTGTAAAAAAAAACCAGAGGTGTTATAGGCAAAGCGATTCACGCTTGCATTTGCCTTGCGTTAATAAATAATATGCGTAATGTACTAGCAATATTATCAACGTGATTAATTAATCTAAACTACATTATGTATAATGCATAATGAAATAACACTGCGTCCACAACAGTTACATAAATCATTGTCATAAATTATAAAGTGTCTGTTTGTGTAAATATATTTCAGCTTAGATGCAGTGAAAAAAGAAATTCTATCTAATTACATAGAGCGAAAATAAGATGAATGTAAATGTCAAAAGAATAAGACAACGACAAGAATTTACTGCAAGCCTCGTTTTGTCTTGAAAGAAAATACTTATTTTATATAATACATACTAGGTATATTCTATTCTACTGTACTTTACTGCAAAGTTTCAAGCAATTGTCTGATTTGGCCGTGCATCCACACCGCAGCAGTTACTTTTTAACCGACTTCAAAAAAGGAGGAGGTTCTATGTTTCATTGTATATTTTTTTTTTTTTTTTTTTGTATGTCCGCCGATTACTCCGTCAATTCTTGACCGATTTTCAAAATTCTTTTTTTATTCGAAAGTGCATACTCCCAAGTTGGTCCCATTGTCACCAAGTCAGGATCTGATGATGGGATCCCAGGCAAATCGAGGGCAACCCTCAGATTTTATAGGCACGTACAACGCGTTACTTATGTTTTCGTAAGCTATTCATGTTTTTACGTCTGGAAGTCATCATTCCATGTTGGTGAGGTGATGATGGAAGGTACAACTCCTAAACGGATAGGAGTTAGAGGATGATTCTTTAAGTATTGTAGGTATGTATTAGATTAGACCATTTGATTTTTTTTCCTTCATAACTTGTCACCAAATCAGGATCTGATGATGGGATCACAGGTAAATCGAGGGCACTCCTTAAATTTTATAGGCACGTACAACGCGTTACTTTTGTTTTCGTTAGCTATTCATGTATTTAAGTCTGGAGTCATCATCCCACGTTGGTGAGGTGATAATGGAAGGTACAACTCCTAAACGGATAGGAGTAAGAGGATAATTCTTTAAATATTGCAGGTTTATATTAGACCGTTGATTATCATGATGGGAACACGTGTAAACAAGTGACTCTTGAGTGACTATATTAGGAGGCTCACTATACCATAAAGTTGACACTCAAGCACCAGCTGTTAGCACCGAAGAGGAAGAGGTTGCTTCACACCATGAATTGCAGTATAGTGTATTACGAAAGTGAAATCGCTTATTCGGAGAGTAGGCCTTCTCAAGTTATAATATTACACATAGTCACAAGTCGTATCAATGTTAATACGAATAGCTTATAATTATATATGTCGTCTCGTATGCAGATCGGTCAATCCGGCCGATCGAGATCTGCCGGTATATCGAATCTGTAAATTTTTCATATGGGAATTTTTGGTTAGGTTAGGTTAGACTTGTGATTATTTATCAACAGCCGAGCGAGCGAAGCGAGCGAGGCTCGACATAGTATTCGAAAAGGACTGCTAAAAAGTGAGCTAAAAAGTGATGTGTACAAACAAACAGACAAACAAACAGACAGTACTTATACAGACATACCAGGATCTACTGTTTCTATCAGACTTCTAAAAAATCGCTGTATAAAATGCACTAAAAAGTATTAAATAAACAATTTTTATTAAAAAAAAACAAACCGACTTCAAAAATGAATTTAAATAATATATAATTTAATGTGCTAGGTACCTACTGTTCTAATTGAAGTCGGTGCCAACCAAACCAAATATTACCTAGGCCACATGCATGAGTGGAAGGCTGTGTACGTCGAGTACGGGTGATCACGTCCGCGTGGCACCGACTTCAATTAGAACAGTAGGTACCTAGCACATTAAATTATATATTATTTAAATTCATTTTTGAAGTCGGTTTGTTTTTTTTTAATAAAAATTGTTTATTGTAGAGCAACGTTTCCAAGTGTTAGGGCAACATCCGAAAACAAAAAGTTATTTGAAAAAAGTCGCAAAAGTTGAACAATGTTACCCAATGTTATCGTGTTGCATTCGTTGCATTATGTTGCCCCACAATAAAAAAATTTTATAAAAAAAAAATAAACCGACTTCAAAAATTAATTTAAATAATATATAATTTCATGTGCTAGGTACCTACTGTTCTAATTGAAGTCGGTGCCACGCCGACGCGATCACCCGTACTCGTCGTAAACAGCCTTCCATTCATGCATGTGGCCTAGGTAATATTTCGTTTGGTTGGCACCGACTTCAATTAGAACAGTAGGTACCTAGCACATGAAATTATATATTATTTAAATTAATTTTTGAAGTCGGTTTATTTTTTTTTTATAAAATTTTTTTATTTAATACTTTTTAGTGCATTTTATACAGCGGTTTTTTAGAAGTCTGATAGAAACAGTAAACCCTGGTATGTCTGTATAAGTACTGTCTGTTTGTTTGTCTGTTTGTTTGTACACATCACTTTTAGCTCACTTTTTAGCAGTCCTTTTCGAATACTATGTCGAGCCTCGCTCGCTTCGCTCGCTCGGCTGTTGATAAATAATCACAAGTCTAACCTAACCTAACCAAAAGTTCCCATATGAAAATTTGACAGATTCGATATACCGGCAGATCTCGATCGGCCGGATTGACTGATCTGCATACGAGACGACATATATAAGCTATTCGTATTAACTACTATTAACATTGATACGAATTGTGACTATGTGTAACATTATAACTTGAGAAGGCCTACTCTCTGAATAAGCGATTTCACTTTCATAATACACTATACTGCAATTCATGGTGTGAAGCAACCTTTTCCTCTTCGGTGCTAATAGCTGGTGCTTGAATTTCAATTTTATGGTATAGTAAGCCTCCTAATATCGTCACTCAAGAGTCACTTGTTTACACGTGTTCCCATCATGATAATCAACGGTCTAATATATACCTACAATATTTAAAGAATTATCCTCTAACTCCTATCCGTTTAGGAGTTGTACCTTCCATTATCACCTCACCAACATGGGATGATGACTCCAGACTTAAATACATGAATAGCTAACGAAAACATAAGTAACGCGTTGTACGTGCCTACCAAATTTAAGGAGTGCCCTCGATTTACCTGGGATCCCATCATCAGATCCTGATTTGGTGACAAGTTATGATGGAAAAAAAAACAAATGGTCTAATCTAATACATACCTACAATACTTAAAGAATCATCCTCTAACTCCTATCCGTTTAAGAGTTGTACCTTCCATCATCACCTCACCAACATGGGATGATGACTTCCAGACGTAAAAACATGAATAACTTACGAAAACATAAGTAACGCGTTGTACGTGCCTATAAAATCTGAGGGTTGCCCTCGATTTGGCTGGGATCCCATCATCAGATCCTGACTTGGTGACAATGGGACCAACTTGGGAGTATGCACTTTCGAATAAAAAAAGAATATTGAAAATCGGTCAAGAATTGACGGAGTAATCGGCGGACATACAAAAAAAAAAAAAAAAAAATATACAATGAAACATAGAACCTCCTCCTTTTTTGAAGTCGGTTAAAAAGTTACTGCGGTGTGGATGCACGGTAAAATAAAAAATAAATATGAAATATCATTTATCGTTACAAATCACTTTATTGCACACAATATTATGTTACCACAATAAGATATGACAAGTTAATTCGAACATAATCGTTGAATTTCACTGGAAATCTTGTGACATGTATATTAAAATGGAGTATATCTCTGCGACTTTCAAGCAAAATTTTGAGGCACTTAGAACTCGTAGTCATGGATAGGATAAATCATTTACTGCATAACCACATACATCAAATATTACATATTACACCCATAATTCACTGTTGCCCATAAAGCCCGATGTTCCATTACAGCCTACGAAACCATTCGGTTATGGGTTCCCTGTCTAGTAGAATCTTGATGCTCCGATTTTATGCAGAGCATACTTCACGGAATCTAATCTAGTCGTGTCTATACATTATAAAATTGAATTTCTGTGCGTGTCTAAAACTCGAGAATGGCTGGACCGATTTGGCTTATTTTGATATTGAAATAATTGGTAGAAGTTCAGGGAAGGTTTAAACGGTGAGAAAATATGGAAAAATTGCGAGGAAAATACTAAGGAAAATACTAAAAAACTAAAATTTTCGCATACAAATAGTTCCTACCTATCAAACATTGACAGATTGATAGATGTAGGTGATATGAAGTTCAGTATGTAGATTACAGGGTCTTTTGCGTCCCACTATATTCATTACTAGCTGACCCGGCGAACTTCGTATCGCATAAAGAACCTTCATGCTGAATTTCTTGAAATGAAATGAAATGAAATCGTTTATTTCAGAAATTAGACCTTCACAGGCACTTTTTCTTGTTATTTACAATTTGTATATATGTATAAAGAGAATATACTACGTTATATACTACCACCATTTCATTCGAATAACTTCAAAACGGCAAAGTTTCATACTAACTTTGCACCCCCGTTTAACCCCCTAAGGTATAATTTTTGAGAAAAATAGTTTACTCGTGTTTCATGCCTTTCAATAAAGAACCTTAATGCTGAATTTCATTTAAATAACTTCAAAAACGGCAGTTTCATACGAAATTTGCGCCCCCGTTTAACCCCTTAAGGGATGATTTTTGAGAAAAGTATTTTACTCGTGTTTCATGCCTTTTAATATAGAACCTGCATGCTGAATTTCATTCGAATAACTTCAAAAATGGCAATGTTTCATACTAACTTTGCACCCCCGTTTAACCCCCTAAGGGATGATTTTTGAGAAAAAAATTTTACTCGTGTTTCATGCCTTTCAATAAAGAACCTTCATGCTGAATTTCATTCGAATAACTTCAAAAACGGCAAAGTTTCATACTAACTTTGCACCCCCGTTTAACCCCCTAAGGGATGATTTTGAGAAAAATATTTTACTCGTGTTTCATGCCTTTCAATAAAGAACCTTAATGCTGAATTTCATTTAAATATCTTCAAAAACGGCAAAGTTTCATACGAAATTTGCACCCCCGTTTAACCCCCTAAGGGATGATTTTTGAGAAAAATATTTTACTCGTGTTTCATGCCTTTTAATATAGAACCTTCATGCTGAATTTCATTCGAATAACTACAAAAACGGCAATGTTTCATACTAACTTTGCACCCCCGTTTAACCCCCTAAGGGATGATTTTTGAGAAAAATATTTTACTCGTGTTTCATGCCTTTCAATAAAGAACCTTCATGCTGAAATTCATTCGAATAACTTCAAAAACGGCAAACTTTCATACTATCTTTGCACCCCCGTTTAACCCCCTAAGGGATGAATTAAAAAAAAAATTTTTACTCATGTTTCATGCTTTTCAGTAAAGAACCTTCATGCTGAATTTCATTAGAGTTACTTCAAAAACGGCAAAGTTTCATACTAACTTTGCACCAACGTTTTACCCCCTTAGGGGATGAATTTCCAAAAATCCTTTCTTAGTGAGCACCTACGCCCCAAAAGGAACCCCCACGCAAAATTTGAGACTCCTGGTACTTGTAGTTTCGGAGATTTCGTGATGAATCAGTCAGTGATTTTCTCTTTTATATATATAGATTTGTTCTCTACTATAGTCGTTATTCATGTGCAATGTATGTAGTTGGTCTATGGGTCCATACCGTGCGCGAACCTGTAATCCGAGTTTCCGTTTACAGCACTATAAACAATATGAGTCGCGAATAAACCCAATTTTTATGAAGCAATAACTTTTTATGTTTAAATTTTAAAAAATCCAGTTTATTTGAATTGATGCGCGGATGGTTTTTTTATCGTCGGCCGAACGAATTATTATAAGCCATTCATGTGGTCGGGCATTATTTGTGTAGTTAGCTCCATAAAATACACACATGGTGAAAAAATGGTGATTTAAAATTGGACTCTGCTGCTGGTGCCATAAGAGTTAATATTTAGAGATCATAGACTAATACTAAACAAGTCAAACACAACAAACAACACAGTACACATTGGTTGTTGCAATATTTAACATAATCTAACTATTGTTGTCTGGTGTCAATTGCATAAAAAGCTAAAATAATGTTGATGTTTTTTTTCATTATTTTTCTGTGGAATCGATTTATAATCGCGTTGCAAGGGTATTTCTTCTTGTAACATCATGTTTGATCAATTGTTTACAATTTACTCAGTGCCACTTTGTGATCTTAGTCAAGAAAGACTTTAACCTGCTTGTGTAAGTATTTAAGAGATCACTATTAAGTTCATAACTTTGTGACTATCGTTAAGTTTCTTGCGGCGCTACTTACGTTGAAGTGCTTACTAGTAGGGAATTGGGATTAATCCCTTTTTCCACTGTCATGACTAAAGTTTCGTTATCACGTTGATGTGTAGGATACAAGTGTTTCCAGTTAATCTACTCGTAACAAAAATGGAATTTTATTTATTTTTTCATAATGATTACACACTAATACAGGGTGACTGATTGAACAACGGACCCATTAAAGGAGGTGAATAAGAAGCTGATGCCTATTCCATTAAGTGTTAAAAACCACCACCTTATTTTTTTTAATTTTTATTTATTTTAATGTTCATTCTACGTTTTTTACATTATACTATGCATGAACTCTCATGACCCGGCAATCTCCCCGCGCCCCGCCCGGCGACCCGCCCGCACCCCAGCGCAAACGCAACCCGATCGCCGACCTCGCTCCCGCGCTCCCACCACCCCCCAGTCGCAAACTTGTTTTGGCATCGATCGCACGTCGCGTACGTACCCGTCCGTTTCAAGTTTGCCGCTTCCGCAGTTGCTCGGACTGTTAGCTTATCGCAAAACAACGAAAGACAATTGATTATCAATCGGCGAGAGCGACACTGAATCGAGTAATAGCGAAAGATATTATTTTCGCTATTACTCGATTATTCTGTATTTTTTTTTATTTCTACTCGTTAATGTGACGTCATAACGGTCGACACCGGCAAACTTGAGGCGAACTTGATTGGAATCGCGTGTGCCGCGCTTGTGTTGTGAACTTGTGTGTGAGTGAACTAGTGAGTAGTGATAATGGCTTATCAATACACCAATGAGGAGTATTGGGACATGGTGCAATGTTACGCGAGGGCAAATAACGTTGTTAGACACGCAATTACGTTGTATCGCGAGACGTTCCCAAACCGGCGAGTACCATCATATGATTTGATGTTAGGACTCAATTTTAGATTAAGAGCGTTCGGCCAGTTTACCGTGCCCACTCATGCCCAAGCACGAGGAGCAGAACCTTATCCGGTAGACTTGCATGAAGCCATTTTAGAATACTTTGACCACAACCCACGCGAGAGTACGCGGAATGCCGCAAGACGTTTTAATGTGTCACAGTATACGGTGTGGAATCTGCTACATACAGACAGACGACATCCGTTTCATTATCGACCCGTCCAAGAACTTGGTGTGAACGGTGTGAACGATTACGAGTGTAGTGATGTGTTGTGTAGTAGAACAATTATTGTGATTTTCTTGATTTTCATATGAACGTAGTAGGTAAGTAAAAATTTTAAATGTAATGTGATTAAAAATAACTAATAACTAGCCACCTACTTACCTACCTCATTCGATTCATTCTTCGCGCAAATTTATTTTTTGTCATTCGTAGCAACGGCAACGTAGCATACCTAGACCATCCTAGACTAAGTAGTAAATGAATGAATGCCGCGGCGCGGCGAGGGCAGGGGCGGGCGGCGGCGCTCGCGCGACTTCGACATTCGACACCACGTGACACCACAGTATACGTAAATTGGCCGATTTTAATATTTTTTAAAAATACGCATATCTCGCCTATTTTAATTTTTTTTTTGTTTTTTTTTATGCAGAAGGGATATAAATTAATTACTTTTTTATCTATTAAAATGCGTACGATGTTTAACCAGTCACCCTGTATAACAGCTTAAACAGTCACAGGCAGTTTGACAGGTTATTGACTGACACCGGTGGTGTACTTGCGAACAGTTGCGTTGCCTAGGGCGAAGGGTTGATCGCGCTCATCAACAATAATTAACATTCGTGTTCGTCTTTATGAGTTTTTAATTCAGTATCACTTAGTTGTCAGTCTATCTATATATTAACCTCATATATTGACGACCTCCATGGCGTAATGGTTACCACGCCAGACCGCCACCCAGGAGGTCCCGGGTTCGATCCCCGGTCGGGTCATGATGAAAAACGAACTTTTTCTGATTGGCCTCGGGTCTTGGATGTTTATCTATATATGTATTTGTTATAAAATATAATATCGTTGAGTTAGTATCCCATAACACAAGTTTCGAACTTACTTTGGGGCTAGCTCAATCTGTATGAATTGTCCCTATATTGTCCCTATATTTATATTTTTTAAATTCACTGTCCACCTAACTCTGAAGTCACTACGTTCCTTTATTTTCATCCTAAATACAGCCTATAAATACAAGAGGACCTAAAGAATTAATATTTAGTAGTAAACGTCCTTCAAATCCAGAAGTCTTTGTCATATCGCTGTATATTACTGAGTTCGTATTTATGATCTCTGTTACTGCTTCAAATAAAAATATTGCGAACTCTTCAAGAGTCAGTGCTTCGTAAAACACTTTATTACACACGAGTGGACTATAACAAGTCCGTTTATATGCATTCATATTGCCTTTTATGAAAGTCTTGGAGCAATCGACCTTGTTTTCAATGTTTGAAGACCTCCGTGACGTAATGGTTAACACATCGCCGGCGCCGGACCGACACCCAGGAGGTCCAGGGTTCGAATCCCGGTCGGGTCATGATGAAAAACGAACTTTTTCTGATCGCTTCTTCAAACACTAGGTTTTTCAACCACTTTATTTTGATCACTTGTATAAATCCAGTATAAAAGAGAAAGAATAAACGATAGTAAACATAGTGTCTGAATCATAACATAACAAGCCTTCCCCAGAGATGGCAGACCTCCCGTTCACGGCAGGCTGGCTGTAATTGCTCTGATTGGCCTGAACCACCGCGGCTGGTTAGCTTTCATTAATGCGTCTCAGGGGTAGCTGGGTACCTATACATAGTAAGATAAATGTCCTCATCAAAATGAAGTTAGCATTGTTATACTTCAAAAACTCTTTAGGTCTGTTAAGCTGATTTTGAATTGTCGTCCATTAGGAATTTTTTGATACATTAGTATCAAAAAATTCAGCACAATCATACTATATAAATGAGAAAGTGAGTTTGTTTGTTTATTATTTCTTCACGGCTTGACTAAGCACCCGATCATTATGAAAATTTGTAAACATATTATCAGGGGTACAGAGCCCAGCACAGGCAAATTTTTACGCGGGCAAATCCGCGGATAACCGCTAGTTGTAAATAATTTAAAATTCAGTAGCTAGATAGTAAGTAGAAGTACATAGATGGATTCATTGTGTGAAGCACGATATGTAGAGATGGAATGTTACGGTCAGATGACAAAATGATAGGGTGAAGTGGATAAGACGAGTTAGTATCATATCGGTGCATTTGTAACTCGCCTATGTATCAACTGGTCTATTTATCAACTGGTAACTCTTGTAAGTTGTAAATCGCCTATTTATGACTTACATGCTGTACCAACCCCACATAAAGTGAGATAAGTGTAGGAAGAAGAAGTAGAAGTATGTAACAAAACAGTACATTATAAAATAATTTCATCAGTTAAACATTAAAATCCAATTCTTAGCATATGACTGTCTCCAAAATTTAAGTTGATTGCTGAACCAATTTTCAAATACAAATATTAAATAGCCATAACTAAAATAAGTTAATATAAGTCGCAATTGTAAATTTCTGCAATCCCAATGACTGGTAAATAACGCAATTAGCACTGCCCTCCTATTGTGTCAGTATTTTGTATATTGTGGTACTATATAAATTGTCAATGAAGATGTTTACATTGGTCCGTATTAAACACGACAGGGAAATACACCTAGAGCTAAGTAAGCAATAGTTTACGTGCACGAGTAAACGGTAGTGGCCGTGATTGGGCGAGGAATCTCCTATTTCGCAGGCAACAAGCCGTCTAAAGTACTTATGTCAGTTGTGTTATTCTGTGAATCTGTGAATGTTAGGTATTACAAATGTTTAGATTTTATTACAGGTTAGTTTATTACATTGATTTGTATTAAATCCTATAATACCTTCTGTGAAAAATGTATGGACGTTGATAACTATATTACAATCTGTCGCAACTACAGTACTGTAGTTACAGACTAATGTTGAAAGTGAGAGTTCTATCGGGAAGATTGTTTTTATTAGCTTTTTTTTAAAAAGATTGCTTCCTGCAATAAGGCCGCCTTGTTGCTCGTGTCTGTAAGTTTTTGGAGTTATTGTAATTTTGTCTGTGTACTACAATTAAAGCATATTTTATATATTTTTCTAATATTATAAACACAAATCTCGTCTTAACAGACACAGTTTTTCATTATAATTATATTACTATTCACTCACTTACTCACTTAAGTACAATAAATACTAAATAGCCCAAAAGGCAATAACTATTACAAGACTAAATGTGAATTAGACAGTGTTTATTTCAAAAAATACATTTAGGTGTATTTGATGAAAACCGCTACGTTGAGCCATTCATCAATCAGAAAAAGCGTTATCGAGAACGCCCTTTAAAGCCCGCTAACAAGGAGTGTGTCTTCGGGCAATTCGTTTAATGAAACCGAACTAATAATTAATGAACTCAGGCTTATGGAATAATCTTATTAATGTGGTACAAGCTAAGAATTTATCTCATTAGAGAAATAAAAATAGTAAAGAAAATGTCCGAAGGAGTCCATGTAATAGTTTTTTTTGATACATATAAATAAATCATTTAGTCCTGCAAAAAAAAAATATGTCTAAAGACATTGATAGATTGTACAGAAGTATTACCACAGATCAATAAATAGTAGAAAAGAATAGAATGTTATTGTACTACGTAGTATTACTTCAATTTATAATAATTTGCGTGCCAGATAAATTAATAAAATAAAACTTTAATGATAAAACTTAGAGCTCAAATTACATGTGAGCTAGAATATTTAAGGCCTGGCAACACTGCCTAAGTAATACGTATTTATTTTATCTGCTATAATTAAATTAAACTTATTATTAAACTCATACCTTTAGGTCTTAGAAGTGATTAAGTGGATCCATGTAAGGTTATATTGTCGAACAAAAGTCATATTCTTCAATATCCAAGCGGAAATAATGCAGATTCTTTATCGGTGAGCCTCATATACAATTATTCTTTTTACGAAATTGTCGTTAATCAACTCAAAAGACTAGAGAGATTTTTGAAAACACAAATTTTACACCAGCTGATTGGATCACTGAAGATGCTGTCAAAGTATTGACACTATTACCAACCTGACGGAATAACTTCGTTCGGAAGTATCACTTCGTTATTGGCAACCATAAATTACTGAATCGAGATAACAGATTTCAAAAAATTTATTGAATTAATTAATTAAAATAATATTAACATGAGCATTGATCACACTAGTTACACGCATAATTTGAACGACATGGAAAATGTAACTGACCGCAAACACAAATTGTATAGATTACCAGCTAAATTCTCCTCATTATCAGATCTATCAAAAGAGTCACTGCTCGATACAACAATGTTGAGCTTACCCAACAGCTCACTAAATGAATCAATTAACCCTGTTGAATTATGCAACAAAATCAAAGCATTAACTGAACAATTAGAAAGCACGAATCTCCAACTAAGTATTGCACACCAAGAGATTGATAATCTTAATTTGGAAAATAAACGCCTAAAGGTAGATCTTAGCAAATCTCTTAATACAATCGACAACTATAAAAAAGTCAGTGTTATGGATACTATCAAAGGAACCCCCCAGTCAGGTCGAAAAAAGGCAAAAAACAAGCGTAAGAGCGTATCCGCTACCACCAAATCTAGTCAACCACTACAGTTAGAAGACAAAACTTATACCGAGAGTAGTCAAAAGCCTTCCACTACCGCCACAACTTCTACTCCAGAAAAAAGCGAGGAGGTTATCAAAAGAAAACTATGTCTCATTAGCAACAAGCACTATTCAGGATCTTTCGCATGTATTGAAGACACATTCTCCGAAAATTTTAATCTTTGCCGTTACTTGTCACCTAGTGCAAAAATTGGCCAGCTTCTAGCCAATTTAAAAGCGAAACTGTCTGATTTTAACATGAGTGATTATTGTATTATTACCTTAGGTGAATCTGATTTTAAAGCAGACTGTAATTTTGTGGAATTAATTACTACTATTAGAAATTCAATTATAGAAATAAATTTTACAAATATAATAATATGTACACCCACATATATTAGTGGAGCTCCGATTCACAATTATAAAATTGAAATGTTTAATAATTTATTATGTGTAGAGCTACAACATAATCAAAATGCATATTTCTTTGACTCGAATGCAAAGCTGACATATGAAATGTTCTCCATTTCTACAGGTCGAATTAATCAATTAGGACTATTAAATATTTATCAAAATGTAATGGATAATTTAAAGGTTGATTTACAGAAATTCCCAATTATTTCGTCACACTTTGTGAGCGATGAAACCAGCGAGAATAGTCTCCATGCCTGTAACAGTAGTCCTACGAATCATTTATTTCGTGTATAATTCTCTAAACATACTCCACCAAAATATAGATGGACTGATCAATAAATCTAACTCATTCATGGTAAATTTAGAAACTTTAAAAGACTCAGGAAAACCAATTGACATAATGTGTATTACAGAACACAATATGATGGAAAAGGACCTAAATTCTTTACAAATACAAAATTATAAACTAGCATCCTATTATTGCCGACAACAACGTAGAGGTGGATCTTGCATTCTTGCTCAGTCATGCCATGAGGTCGTGAATGTTATCGATGTTGTCAAAAAATCGATCCATGACGTCATCGAATGCTCAGCCATAAAATTAGCACCGCATAAAATGATTATTATATGTATTTATAGACCTCCCCGTTCAAAAATGGAACTAGTTAACTTATTCTTTAGCAGACTTGACGAGATACTAAGTTCTCTGTCAACCGGTAACTATAAATTGATAATCTGTGGCGACTTCAATATTGATATTTTGAAGAATACCAGAAATACAAGAGAATTCTACTCTATAACATCAAAATATAATGTAAAATGCCAATTCAAGAAACCCACTAGAATCATAAGTAATACTTGTATAGATAATATTGTACACAACGTGCGAGGAGTAAAAGGAGAGATATTGGATTTGGCTATGTCTGATCACACGGCTCAAATAATTAAGGTGCCAGTTAAAAGAACGTGTAGATTAAAATACTGGTATACCTATCGGCGTGATCTATCCATTGTAAATATGGAAAAATTTTGTCATTGCATTACTAGCATATGTTTTAATGAAGTATATGAATCTACTGAACCAAATCTTGCATTTAACATTTTTCATGACTACTTTACTCTCTTTTACAAACTCTGCTTTCCAAAAGTAAGAGTGAAAATATCCTGTATGAATAAACCTAAATGGATCTCAAAAGGTATTAAACTATGCAGTAAAAAAAGACGCTCCTTATTGTGGAAATATCGGCAATCTCCAACAATGACAAACAAAACAGCATTTGTAAACTACACAAAGCGATACAAAAAGATCATTAATCTGACCCAAAAGGCACAAAATGATTATTGTATAAGTCAATCAAGTAATAAATCCCAGGCAATGTGGAAAATAATCAACAAATATAATAACAATGTACCAAAAGAAAATATTACCAGCATTGTAAATAATGGCAGAGAAATTACTACTCCTGAAGAAATTGCAAATGCCTTTAATGACTATTTTATAAATCCCATTGCAAATAACCGCACTGCCAGGTCTAGTCACCTTTTTTGTCATAGTCAGTCTAACTCTATGTTTCTCTCACCAACAACGCCATTTGAGATAATACATATAATAAAGTCTCTAAAAAATTCTAAAAGTGTGGGATTTGATGAGATTTCCACAAAGGTTATAAAAGCTGTGGCCAACAAAATAGCACCAATCTTATGCCACATTATAAACCACTGTATTGAACAGGGCGAATTTCCTGACAGACTAAAATTAACCATTACAGTGCCAATATATAAGAAAGACGACAAAAAACTATTAAAAAATTACCGCCCTATTGCACTGATCTCTATATTTTCGAAAATTATTGAAAATGTAATTTATACAAAATTAAATAAGTACTTCGAAATTAACAAATTATTTACAGAAAATCAGTATGGTTTCCGTAAGAACAAGTCCATAAATACAGCAATATATAATTTCCTAGAAAAGGTTATTACGAATGTAGAAATGCGTAAACCAACAATTGCCTTGTTTATGGATATGACCAAGGCGTTTGACAATGTCAACCATACAACCCTTCTTGGAAAACTAGAGAGATATGGTGTGAGAGGCAATGTTCTCAGATTGATACAATCATACTTATGTAATCGAACGCAAATTACGCACATATACAGGACTGACCCTAAAACCGGAATTAATGCTAGGTACGCGTCGAAAAAAAAGGCAGTACTCTGTGGCGTACCTCAAGGTAGTGTGTTAGGTCCACTCCTATTTATAATCTATATAAATGACCTTCCTAGCGTCACTCAACACTATATGACTATTTTTGCTGATGACAGCACTATTTTATTTAATTATAAAGATTTTACTAATATAGAAAATGACATTAATGATACTCTAATATCTCTAATCAATTGGCTGAATTTAAATGACTTGACAATTAATTTAACAAAAACGTATTTTATGAAATTTAAACAAAGAAGTAACTACCCTTCACAACTTAATATTAATTATTTGGGTAATCCAATACAAGAAGTAGACTTAACAAAATTTCTCGGTTTAACCATAGATCACAAGCTGGCTTGGAAACCCCACATACTGAATTTAGTGAAAAGACTACACCAATTCTCCTATGCTCTGTGTAAATTAAGAAAAGTGACCAACATAAGCGGCCTCTTAACGGCCTACCATGGTTATGTGGCAGCCAATTTGCGATATGGCATAATGTTTTGGGGCAACACTACCGAGAAACTGAGCGTATTTATAGCCCAGAAAAGATGTTTGAGGTCAATATTTGGATTGAAACAGGACGAGTCATGCATACCCTACTTCCGCAAATATAAAATTCTGACGCTGCCGTCCATCTACATAAGCGAAATCGCAAATTATGTTCGAAAAAATCCACAATATTTTAATTTGAACCCCGTTGGTAGCCGCCGTGAAGGGACTCTTAAAACAGTACATTTACGCAAAACTCTGCTTAGTAGGATGAGCGTTGACTATATGGCACCAATTATTTATAATAAAATCCCTTCACACATTAGATCCATTAATAATAACAATATATTCAAATGTAGGCTCAATAGTTATCTTACTGAAAAGGCGTTTTATGATATTAGGGATTTCTTAAATCAAATTTTATCTTAAATTCTAATTATTCTCAAAGTTACTATACGATTCAATTATATTATATTTTTGTCAATTAAATTATTATTATTATTTTTTTTTTTTTTAAAATAAATTATATTTCATATGCCAACAGGCGAAACATGGCTGTACCTACTAACACTAATTTATAAGATCATAATGTTACTAACCCATGTTTTATGAACTAAATAAAAAAAAAAAAAAAAAAAAAAAAAAAAAAAAAAAAAATATTCCTGTGATCAGGCAGGCTAGATTTAATTAAACACAACAATTTTAATAGTTACTATAAATAAGGAATATAAAAACAAAAACTATTATAGGTAAGGTAGGTAGATAAGGTCAGAACAGTCAGTATGTTCTTGGTATCTTCGCAGCACTACAGTGCTCTCAGAAGATATAATTTACAATTTGCTCAAATCACTTAAAATTATCTTTCCCCGTTTTTTCGTGGCCCTGCTAATTTCCACGTTTTCACATATGATTAATTTAAAAATGATTTTAATTAAAATAACGATATCAATTTATCTAAGACGTGTGTAATTTGAGATGTGACATGTATGTCATATAAAACGGCAACGATTCTCTTTTGATGTTTTGGTCTCACTAGATAAATGATAGATGCTAAATATTATAATGCATAATGTGTCTTATTGCCTAAGAATTAAGGTTTAGAATAAAAAAAATTCAGCAATGTTCCACACCGAACGTACTCGGTCACCGCTCCCCAGGCACGTCTCTCAATATGCCAACTTAAAAGATTTGTCCGTTTATTTTATCTTCCTTTCAAAATATTTCCAAATGCATTTCTACGGTTATATTTCAGGATAAATATATTTTATCCTTAGCAAAATTTATTGATTTTAAATATTAAAATATAAATATATGGCTGCCATAACTTACAAATCCAACGAAAGCTCATTTCCGCGTTTCCTCGAAATGTAAAAGGAAAATAATAATTATTTCATGTGTGTATCAAGCTGCAATCATCGGTTGAGTCGCATTCTGTTTTCGCTGCAACGCACAAGTATAAATGCAAGAATAACATGAGAAATAAAAGCGTTTTTAATTAATATAGCAAACACTACTTTACAACATCAAACAGTACTTGAAAAGATTCATATTATGTTGAACACAGAAGTATATTTTGAAACGAGAGAAGGCTCTAATGTATGCTTTTTTGAAGTACCGGAACATAATATGATATGCAGGTCAAACAAATATTTGAACAATATACAAACAAGCGATTGTTATAGCCTCAAGCAGCGATAGCAGAATTTCTTAATTAGCAAAATACAAACATACCTACCAAACAAAAAGTTATAGAACATGGGATTGACCCGAATCCTTCAGACAGTATTGATTCCTCAAGTTTTGTGAGTTGCAAAACTAAACTTTTTACTTCCGCTACACCAAAATGTAGCGTTTTGTGTAATGGAATAACTTATTTATGATTATTTGAGTGAATTGATTACGGAGGAGAGCAAAGTATTTTTAAGCAGTAATTTATAAGGGATATGTGTGAATGAGACAGAAAATATAATAAAATATAATTAATCATTTACTCTAAAATTTAATAACGATTCTGTTACCAATACCGCGGTCATAATGACTGAAATTAAGCAAAATCTGTGACCGAAAATCTAGGCAGACAATAAAATAAATTAGAACGGTGGATGGACAAGAATCCTCATAAATCATAAACAATTTACTGACCTATAAAAGCGGCTATAAATATTGCTATAAATGAACGAAAACAAGGGAATCTCGCTTATTATTCTGACGGCTATAACGAAACTCATAACTATTAGGGAAGAGAAAAGGCGTGGAAAAAACGGGTAAGTGCGCTCATTGCGCGGTGGGCGGCGGCGGCAGGGAAAACGCGGAGTGCGTCTTTAGTTTAATGCGCGATTAACTGCGATGTAGTAACGGGAATTTGCACCATTTGCTCCATAACAGAGCTAATAAATTTGATAAAACATCACTGTGTAAGGTACAGATTTCGAGGGGAGGGGAGGGAGCGAGATTATCAGCTTTTATCATTATTGCACACACATAAACTCGCACACTTTACCCAGCAAGTACTTCCTTTGCATAACGCACACCTCTTACGATTTCAATTGCACCAATTCTATCACTGTCTATTCTGAGAACTCGGCACCTCTTTTATAGGATACCTACTAGCTGTTACCCGCGGCTCCGCCCGCGTGGTCAAGGGAAATTGTCAATAACTTTTCCCATGGGAATCTCTTTATCCCGTGGGAAAAAAGTAGCCTATGTCACTCTCCGGACTTTAAACTATCCCTAATAAAATATTCATCAATCCGTTCATTACCTTCGACGTGAAGGGAGAACAAACACAAACACACTTTCACATTTATAATGTTAGTATGGACATAATCAAAATGAAATTAAACGTGATCTTTCTTCATTATAAAACTAACAGAAATAATACAATTAATAATGTAGCCTTACGCATTCACATGATAAGGCTCAAAACTCGAAAAACTAGTAACAGATCAAGGGCATGCGACCAAGGGGAAGTAGTTCTATGCGCTGGTCAGACTAGACCGCAATAATAACGCCAACAAAACCGTACATGATGCCATACACAGCCGCGGAACACAGGAAGTGGAAGGTGATCATCCGAGCTTAAATTCAGAGAGGTGTGGGAGTCACGACCTTCAGCAAAACAACTCGACAACCACGCGCGCGTATTTCGCAGAAATTATAATTTTTAAGACAGTGAAAGCCTTAGAAACCTTGTATTTTCATTACCTATTCATAATTAATTACATTTTGCTCTAATAATACCGTAATAGTGAAACAAAAGACGCTTTGAGAACGTTTAAAAAACAAATTGATATTTCATTTAAGGTAACCATTAAGAATGGAAATTGAAAAGGATTTTTGAAAGAAAGAAAGGAAAGGTGTGTGAGCAATAATGAGCTCGTACAACACAGCGATTGAGTTTCGCGGAGATGAAAAAACCGCATTCGAATCTAAAGAACATGAAACCACAATTTCTTTAAATGTACCTATTTCGAGGCCGCGCTTGTACCAACCACACTCTAGATAAATCAGTAAATCCTAAACGAAAACGATGATTCCTGCTAAAAAAAAAGTCTGCTTTTTTATTGTCATAAAATTGTTCTACATTGTGATAGCTTTTGATTAAGGTATAGGGTGCTGGTTGTACCATAGGCTGTGCCAACAGGAATAATTTTAGTTGTGCGAAAATTATTTGCGCATAACAGTTGGTCTAACAGGAAATGGGCCAGTAATTTGAGAATCAGAATATTATTTTCGATCAAATATGTCGTAGAAATTATAATTGGAAATTCTTCACAGATAATATAAACTACATAGTTATTACATAGGTAAATAATAGAGTAGCTTATTTGTCTGATATTCAAAACAATTCAGTAATGTTTTATTCTTATATCATTGAAATAATAATGTAAAATATGACTAGAGAACGTGTCAGTGAGGACCTACTCTCTGAATAAAGGATTTCTTTCTTATATGTATATTCTTATTCAGCTTAGATTGATGTAATTTAACAGTTTTGGTTGAGAGCCTAGTGCCGCGTATACACTTTTATCCGTATGCTATAATTCGTTTTGGGAAACGAAGGGTAATGTTATGGGAATTGGATGAATCGGTGGGGGAAAGAGTCTTAGAGGTAATTTCTATTCAATATATTTAGATTCTTATGGAGATGCGGGGCCACGCTGGGATGGGCTATTGTTGAGGGGGTAGAGGATTGCTCTGAGTTATTGACGTAATCTATACTAATCCGTAAATAAATAGATGAATTTAAAAGAAAGTAGTGTTTAAAAATAATGAGTTAAATACATCATTTTTTTAAATAATGGATTTGAAAAATACAATAAATATAAGGAATAAACTATGGTCAAAGTAAAATATTTTTTATTCAAATGGGCCCATTACAAGTTCAGATGGCAGATTTGTACTAAGAAGAACTGGCAACAAACTTAGCACTTGCTCTTTTAAAATGGTAAGTACTAATTAAAAGTTACAACTACAATCTTTAACAGAAAAGGTGTAGGTAAGTATTTTTTCTATCATTCAATCAAAATTCTTTATTTGCAAATATAGATATTCCAAGTAGGTGTTACAAACAATATTCTGCTACATTTCACCTTACGGCAAATTGTGTAAGTACATAATATTATAAATACTTTTTAATTATCATTTCAAAATAATCAGAAGCAGAAATAAAAAATCAGAAACTCTTTTTTCATTTTTTTTCCTTTTTTTATAAGATAAGTTAGGTATGAGAAAATATGTAAGTTGAACATAAAGAAATCCTAGAGTGGTGTCCGATTAAACTTGAAGTCAAAGCTCAGAATATACAAAGGCGGTACACAAACGCAATTGAGGGCAAGGATTCGCATTCCAGAAATATCGGAGTTTGCATCCCTATACCACAGATATACTAGGAATAAGAACGTTCGCCGCGTGTCTTGCTGCGTTTCTATCCAATGCAGAGTTGCAATCATTTCATCGTGAGGTTTACATACAAAGATATCAATGTAACACAAAACGCGATGCCAACGCGTGTATATGTGTACAGAGACATAAGGGTTATGTGTATAAGAGATATTTCAAAAGACATTCATTCAGACTATAGTTCAAAGTTCAAACAGTTGTTTGTCGAATGTTCAAATCTCTCTCTGAATATACACTGTCCAGAAGAAAAAAAAAATTTTTTGATAACTAAAAGTATCATCTAAACCACATTGCAAAATAATCATGAAGACTACCTATAGAGGAGGCTCATTTTTTGATTCTATAAATGTCACACCACGAGGTATAGTTCTCCCTCGTGGTCCTAGTAATAGGACAAAACAGTAGGACCAAGATAAAATGGGGAAAATTCCATTGTTGGACATAGGTCCTCCCCAGAATGTTTCCAGTGTGAAAGATTGGAAGTGGTATCCGTAGCGGTATGATCACATTTCTAAAAACTTCAAAATCTCTAGAGGGTTTCCCTCCACTAAGTTATTAAGGTACTCCCGCGACTCCTTCCACAAGAATTGATCTATGACGAATTACGGTGAAAAAGGCACTAAAAACAATACGAAACGAATTCCCGAAAACCCGATATTAGGTTCTGAATAAATATTTCCTTGAATTATGAATATTTTAGCTTTGATAAGAAATAATATTCGAAAGGTCTCAAACTCAACAAACTGCGTTGTAATCCCGCCAGATTTGTTTTCTGTAAAGCGTAAAGTAGAAATTAGCATTTATATTGTAATTTCTGTAGATTTGTTCAGGTTTTTCCTTTGGTCATTTTAAAGGCGGTTTTCTTATGTTCCACTTCCCAGGGAACTATTGCAGATTTCTTTATATTTATTGACAAACAAGCACTGTTAATGCTTGTATTTAAATAAAGCCAGTCTAATAGTAACCTACTGCTTTGCTCAAGCCTACTATAAGAGTGGTTAGTAACGGAGGATGTGTCGAACGTGTCAGGTAGCCCTCAGGGTTATTCACCGAGTAGTGGCCCCACGACGGCCCCAAGGGGGTCAGTTGCGGATGACTCTTTTTGAATTGGTCAATTCCACTTGGCTCTATTGCTTGATCCCTCAATTCATCGACGGTTTTTCATTATAATAATAATTCTAGTCTATAGTCATTAAGTCGTTTATTCACAGAGTAGTGTTTTATCGATATCCATTTCTGTACCATATTCTTAACAACTTGCACCTATAGAAAATAGTTAAAGTGCACCATCCGTAGTTCGTCCTGAATAAAAGATTTCATTTTCATTAGTAACAGTTTTTTACTATTTGTCGAGTCTACTGCAGATGTCAGCCACTTAGCGTGATGAGAGTGCTTTGCCTGCCAACAAAAAATGTGTACATTTGCCAACAAACCGTTATTAGCTTTTGTACATTTAAAACTTAGAAAAACTTAAAATAACACGACGACAAATTAAAATGGGATCAAGTTCTTGAAAGTACACTTAACTTGTTGGAAAAATTACGAAATTTCCAAAGCTTTATCCAGTAAGTTACAAAGACTTAAAATAACTTTATATAAAATGTTGCGGCTTAACCATTTTGTAAGTCATGCTTTACGAATGACCTTTATATTTTATTTACAATCAGATAAGCCGACCTATTGTACAGTAACTGTACCTTATCAGGAACCTGAAAAACCAACTCTTAGGCGCTTTCACCACACGTCGACTCGACTACCAAGTACCAACCTGACTTCTTACAAGTTCTTTCTAGCTTTAGCTCGCTTCCTAATTAGGATTGGCGGGGGTCCGCTTTCAAAGCCAAAGGATTACCTAGCTTATACGAAATCTAGTTCTATTTTGAGTAACAGTCAGGTGAACGCGTATGCAATAGACCATTGAAAAAATAAATCACCAAATAAAATTAACTTTTGTTTCAGACCAAATTTAATAACATCTAAAACCGTCTCAAAGGGTAAATTTGATATGTCAAAACAGTGCATAAAACAGACAAAACTAGTTAACTCATTTTACAGTCGAATAAACAATTTTAGCACCCTTAACAAAGCAAAAGGCCATTGTTGGCACCACTTGGCGTGGGCCGAGTCCGTTTCGCGGAGTGACCGCGCTTATTGAAACTAACGGGGTTTACACTATGCGGCTATGCGCATAGTAACTGGAAGGGCGGAAAGCTGATATATTTTCAAGAATAATAAAGCCGCCTTGATTAATGCATAAAAAGTGGTAGGGGTTGTCTCGGACGTACATAGTAGTAGATAGATAGAATGAGCTTTATTTACAATACACAAGCAAGTGATAGGTACAGTAAACAGTAAAAGTTACAAACTTTTTTTAGTCCGTCTGGGGAAGGACCTCCACCTTACAGAAGATCGTAGCCAAATAGCATTGGTCTCGGCCATGTTGTGTTCCTACGGTGAGTAAGGTCTCCAGAGCTCCACTTGGGGGGGGGGGTTGGGAGGATTGGCAACGCGCGAGTGATACCCCCGGTATTGCAGGCGTCTATAGGCTGCGGTGATGCTTGCCAACAGGCGGGCCGTATGCATGTTTGCCACCTTTGTGGTATAAAAAAAAACTAGTGTACATGCAAATGCCTCAAAGAAATCTATTCAAGGCATCCTTAGGTTAACGAATAGTACTAACCAATAATTATTAGTACATTAATTTATTAGTTAATTAACTGTTTGGCTTAGCACCGACTTCAAATATATCAGTAAGTATCCAGCGGCACAACTAACGTGGTTTTCTATTAGTAAAAGATTTTTCAAAATCGGTTCAGTACATCCAGATTATTACTCCATACAGCCTCACAAAGTCTACCACTTTATAATATTAGTTTAGATAATAGCATAACTAGATAATAACTTAACTTGATAAATTATATCTAATACTAACAGATTTGTTAAATTCGAACCTGAGTTCCTGAGATTAGAGCGTTCAACCAACCAAAAAAACAAACTCCAGCTTTTTAATGTTGGCATAGATATTCTCAGAGGAACAGGATTTATGTGATTACGCGGGAAAACTTTTGGGTTGAACATTTAGTATTTGTATTGAGTTTGTGTACCTTTACCTTGTTTCTATACGATTTAAGAATACCTTTATAGTATAAGTTAACGATAAGTTGTATAAAAATATTTTAAAGATCATTCAGTTCAATTTCACACAAAGAAGAATAACAAGGGTAAGGAAGGTCTAACGGAAGAGAAGAGAAGTAGATCATGCCGGGTACGTGTTGGTACCGAGAAACCCGGGTCTTCACAGGGCGCGACGCGCGGCCTCGCCGGCGAGGTCGGTAGGACGGTTTTGTGGGTCTTGTGGGTCCAGAAACGTCTCGATAATAATTTGCATCCCTTATCTTGCTTACCTTTATCATAACAAGTCTTGCTTAATTTTCACTGCATGATAGTAGTGTATTATGTGTAATATGTTTTACAGGTCGTATTAAAAAAAAATACGTAGAATAGTCACAGAGTAGTGACGTTATTTCTACTGCTTTTATAATTGCAAAGAAAATATTTGTTATCTGCACTATCTGTGAAGAAAAATCAACACGAAAATTGGCCGCAGTCCGTTGTTGTTTTACGAGGAATTGACGGGCTATCGTTTGAATAACGGGTCTGTTAGCGAACGGGTTTGCGCGGAGAATTCCATTTGTCGGGAGGCCGAGACGGGCGGAGCAATTGTAGTTAAGATTGATGATATTGTGCATAGAATTCAGCGTTTTTGTTATACTCTAATCAGGAGTCGTTTTATGCCAAAAAGGTGGCAAACAAGCAGACGCTTGCAATAACCGGGGGTATAACTCACGCGTTGCCAACCCTCCCAACTCCCCCAAGTGCAGCTCTGGAGACCTTACTCACAGTAGGAACACAACATGACCGAGACCAATGCTATTTGGCTACGATCTTCACGTTACGTTTCCTTCCTCATCATCATCATCATCAGCTCTCTTCGACCCACTGCTGGGTACAAGCCCTTCATCTACGCCATCCCTCTCTGTCCTGAGCCATCTCTATCATTTATTACCAGAATCATTTGCCCGACATCATCGACCGATTTAACTGCCGGACCTCCTATACTCCGTTTTCTGTTTCTAGAGTACCACATAGTTTGTCTAAAATAATTTCAGATTAAAGTTGTCAGTTCCAAAACTTCCAAGACAGTTCAAGTCACCTT
This sequence comes from Endotricha flammealis, assembly GCA_905163395.2. Taxonomy (NCBI): domain Eukaryota; kingdom Metazoa; phylum Arthropoda; class Insecta; order Lepidoptera; family Pyralidae; genus Endotricha; species Endotricha flammealis. The sequence goes on from LR990873.1 coordinate 244,520, forward strand.
CCCTCCCGGGACGTCAATGAGATACGGCTTATTGTCTATGAATAGGCCTCAACGCGCACTTTCAATAGTCATTTACAACTTCACAATTAAATTAATATGAAATAAAATAAACTGCTTTATAAGCGACCATCATTTCGGGAAGGACGTCAACCAAACTCGGCTAAATCGGCTTGTCGTGAACAAAAACGAGGAACAAAATATAATATAATAGAAATAAATAAATATTCTTGGACGAATCACACAACGCCATCTAGTTCCAAACTAAGCAACTAAGCTTGTACTATGGGTACTAAGATTGCTGATAAACACACTTAAATACTTTTTTTGTATGTAAATACTTATTATACATAGAAAACACCCAGACCAAGGCAAACAGACATGTTCATGCAAACAAATGTTTTCCTTGAGCAGGATTCGAACCCGCGGCCCTTGAGATAAAGTGACCATTGCTAGCCACTCGACCACCACCGGGTCTGTCAAATATAAACAAATAAATAAATAATAAAAAAAAGAAAATACATGTAAAAAAATGACTTATTGAGTGAATTTGATACTAAAATTCTTTCACATTTATTATCAGCATATTATAGATGACCCTTATGTTAATTATTTATTTTAAAGGGTCGGCAACGATCAAAAATAAAGACACTCACAGATTAAAACTAATTTGACCAGTACTTGGGTTAACAGCAACACCTTCGATCGATTGCTATGAGAAGGTCCGGTAGGGAAGGTAAGTACACTTAGTTGGGCACAGTGGGCAAGCTGTTAAGTGTTCTCTTTTCGTATTTAGTATTAGGTACCTACTGATATTCATAGGCAACAGTCACCACCATGTTTTACCCGCATTTTTAACTCAATAATTCGTAGTGCGCCCGCGGCACTACACAATCAAATTCTTTACATTCACAAAATGTTAAGTTTTAAAACAAAGGAATTATTTCATAAAATAAAAGCTTGAGAAATTGTACCTATCTAATTTCGGTATCAAATTTGAAACAAAATACTGTGTACTTTTCCAAAAAAACACAAACAAATTGTGGGCGGTAACATGAACTGCTGATTTTACTTCAAATATTTTTTATAATATTTTTAGGGTACCCTTTGTAAAATATTAATGGTGCATATATTAATTCGGTCATAAAATGCGGCCACTGTTTAAAACTATTCGATCGAAATTATTCTTATTCTATAAATTGATACTTTTCAAAATGCGATTTGTCACGACAAAATACTTCTACGGTTCTATAAGAACTAATCTATGATACTTATGTTAAGAAAAATGTCGTGGAACTTCATAGGTAGTTCCATGATTAAGCCCTCATAGAAAATTACCCCCCAAGTTGGCGAGAACAGCGAATAAACTGGGATATACTCGCATCACAAATGAAAGTTGGACAACTTTCGCGGAAACTATCGTATTGCGACCCGAATACAGCCCTCAACCTCAATGCCTCTGTACTAGGATGATGCTGGCGTATAAAACAGTAACTCAAGTTGGTTAAAATATATTGTACTTTAATATCTAATAATTTGTTAATCTGTCAGTTCCATTTTTCAAAATGATTGTGATGTACAAGTATTATTTTTAAAAGAGCAAATACAAAGTTTCTAAACCAGTTCTTCCACTGACTTTGACTGTGCAAACTGGTAGGTAATAGGCTTATTTCTAATAAAAATATTTAGTATTTGTAATTTTTTTCACTGGTTTAATTCTTGAGTTCTATATTATTCACCCCGGTATGTAAAGGCTATCTCATTCCATCCGCCCAGCACCCGACAAGTACAGCCTCGCATAGAGCAATTAAGTATTCTTTGTATTGAGTACTATGGGTATATGCTCACTTCACTACATCAACTCTAGAACGCCTTGACCATGAGTTTATCGTCCGTGGACCACTCGATGGCCACCCGTTGCTCATACGCTTGCCACGCCTTGTTGATATGAAATCACTAATGTCACACACTCACAACACCAGAGAAATCCAAGATTCATTGTGCGTTAAGGTAAAGTAGAAAATAAATACACAAATAATAACATGTAGGTACTGTAATTGTAATATACTGTGACCTATTGAAAGACGCTACGAATCTGGATTCCGTTCAGCAAACAAAGGTAATGGTTGATTTATGTCGGTGTTTATTAGAGGCACCGACCTCACTTTCTGGCCTAATTCCCCTTTTGAAGCTGGAAAACAAGAATATGACCTGAAACCGATTGGCATCTAAGCTAAAGTTAAAGTAAGTCTGTTTTTCAACATGGTAAAAAGGGGGCGCAAAATATATTTTTGTCCACATTCTATAAAATTACGTAGTGTCACTTACGGTGGGGTCAAAAACTGTTGCATTCTTCAAATCAAATCAAAATATTTTTATTCAAATAGACAAGCACTTTCGAATCGTCACTTTTTTTCTTCTTTGAAATCTTTGATCAGAACTTAGCAACATCAACACCTTTGTCAGTTGCCATGAGGAGGTCACCCGAGTACATTCAGTTAGAACTCCAAACTGTATACACCAGGAAGAACCTCCACACGGAATTCAATTCACAACTTCAGCAACAATTCGGCCATGTTGTGTTCCTACGGTGAGTAAGGTCTCCAGAGATCCACTTGGCCCCTCAAGTGGATCTCTGGAGAGGGTTGGCAACGCGTGAGTGATACCCATCGGCTTACTATCAGGCTGGCCGTATGCTTGTTTGCCACCTTTGTGGTAAAAAAAACTTGAGGGTTCGCGGAACAAAATCTCTGTGGAAACGCGCGGAAATTAGTAGGGGTACGGTACAGTAGTTTAGTTATAAAAAGTATTTCCGAGTACAGCAATAAACTCTACATTGTATGGAACAGGCCATCTGAGGCTGTTTACCCCGCAAGGATTTGACGAATGTACTAACTGACAAGTAGGGTGGCTCACGGTGACAATGGGGACCTCTGCTTAAAACTTCTGTCAACATTAAGAGCCTCTCAAAGTTTGCGTATAAGCCGACGGCGATCCGCACCCGCACCGCGCTTAAGCCGCGACAAAACCGTTTGCAACGCGTCGTTGGTCCGACGAAATACGCATGATGAAATTACATTTTATTTTTTATTCATAAGTTTCCCAACACGTCTTATATGTACCGTACCGTCAGATATATCGAGTTTGAAATAGTCAAAATCATGTCTGATGAAAATCAACGTTATTTCTGTTTCTCTGCAGCTGTCTCTACTGTGATCGGTGGTTCGTATTATTTAGGTCCGAATCCGAATTAAAATATAAATGGCGCACCTCGAGTTCACAGACAATGGAATTCGTGCCTATTACCAAGTTTCTTGTTTCTTTGAAGTTTATTTTAGTAAGGGCTATACATAGAAATCACTGAAAATAAAAATATTTCAATCTATTACCTACAGTCTACAGTTCAGTCGACCGCATGAATATAATTATTTTTATTACATTTATTTATTTTATTTTTATATACATTTTTAGTACGTTTTCACTAAAACCTAACCCTACTAACTGTTAGCATTACTAACTAATTGTTAGCATTGTTAGCATAGTATATGATTATAGTCAATCCTCGTCGAAGCTCAGGCGCTCCTAGGTTTGACTAGTCAATCCTCAATTATTTCGGGGTTAGCCCGAAGGCCTTTCACTATGACATATTATTATACATCCTAGTATTACAGGTCTCTGACCTAGACGGACTAGAGAGCTGACATAGCGCAACTTTGTGTTCCTTGTTAGTTTACTACGAAACCGTAAAATCAATAATAGCAAGATTAGACCCGAACAAAACAAACATTGGTGTAAAATCAACGAGAATATAGCAGTATATGGTCAAGCAGTAAATTTTGTGCAAGGGCAGCAGCTCACCTCATTTCTGTAACCAATAAATTACGGAGATAGATGGCTCCGAGCACGTGCTGCGCGGATGAGCGATAAAAACCCTTTAAAAAATATTATGTGCCCTTATCACCCGGGAAATTGGGTGAGCCTACTTCACGCAGTATTATGTTTTGACACACGTGCTTTTTAATTTCATCGTGTAACCGTTTTATAAAGGTTATATTATTTCAAAGAAAATTGGATTGTTTTCGGAATTAAAGAAAAATAATTGTGAAAATACTTTAGGCATTAGGACCTCAAAGGCACAGTTCTTTAATTACATTACTTGCGTTCTACTTTTAGAAATAGTAAGTCGGGAGAAATATCACTTCGATCGATTGCTCGATCCCTCAATGGATTCTATGTAGACCTACTACTCTATAAATAAACCACATTGTCATAATCTGTTTATATCTGTATAATAAGGTTGGTAGTATTAAATTTTAAAAATAATGCATGCAATGCAATGCTATGCAGTTGTATTTCTGTAACACACACAGGTGATTTCTTTAACTCGTACAAAGCCGGGATGGGTCACTAGTACAGTGTATCTATATGAGTTTCCTGGAACGACGCCTCTCCTCAGGAGGTCAACGTCGAATGTTAGGAAAATTGAACAATATTTCACATACTTCTACTTTCCGATATGATAAGATAAAAATCATTTATTAAGAGACTAGGCTCACAGGAAGTGTACAAATAATATTGATTTGTTTACATAAATCTGCTCTATAAACTACCACCATTAAGGCCTTTTTTGGTCGAAATTTATTTTAATTTTATTCAAAAAATAACAAGTTTTAGTAAAATAATAATAAAATTTTAGTATTGAAAATAAAATACCGGTTATGCTCCAAGGAATTGGTTATCCCAAAGATATGTTTTAACCCAAAAATGACATATTGGGAGTTACTGCAAATATGTTCACAGAAATATCTCTATTATTATCCCAAACCGTTCAAATATAAAATACGGGCGACCTGCCCACCCCCCAGACAATAGAGCGGTGAAAAATGGAGGTGTTCGGCTCCTTGACTCGTTACACGATTTTATTCGACTATTTGTGGTGAGCGATATTTTTATTGAACAAAGATTTTATAACTTGTGTATTGAATTGTCTGAATTATGTTTATACAATAATCGCATGTCTGGGATTCGGTTGAACAATTATCTTCTATTTCCCTTATTAATACAACGTAAAAAAAGGCTAACTAATGAAACTATCAGTATAATTATGTTTAGTCGAAATATTTCTCAAAGGTTTTTTTACATAATCAACACAGCGCCAACTGGTGCTGGTCAATAAGCCAGAGCCAGGCTTGACCTGCTTGTTGTCGAGTATAATATTGTAAATATAGATTTATAATAAAATAGAAAACAATCAGACTCGAGAACAAACACAAATAACACAAATGCCATCACATAAACATTTGCCCCGGGTAGGAATCGAACCCGCGCCTTCAGGTGCCGAAAGTGGGATCACTACCAAAGCACCACACGGGCTGTACAGTAGTTCTCTTCAAAATGTTATCAAGGTGAAATTTGTAAAATTCTCACGGACTGCGAGATACAGGCAAGTTTCGTAGGATTTGTAATAATGAAAGTACTATCTCAGTCACAGTTAGTTTTATGAAAAGTACTTTCTCTGTAAGATACATTCACCTTTTAAATTATACATTATAAATCCGTAGCACCGTGTACATACGTTGGTACTTCTAAAGGGCGTTTTGCATTGGCGGTAATGCGCGGTAGAATTGCAAAGTGAGCTGTCTGCGGAATGAGGCTCCACATTATCCAGTGAGCTTCAATGGTTTTTTTAAACCTGGCGTCATTACGACCTTTTTGCTAAAGGGGAGAAGCCTATCGCTCACTCGGCACAGTGGTAAAAGCATTTTCTCTGCCAAAAATTTTGTACTTTTTCAAATGTGGAAAAAAGGAAATTTGGTTTTTTTTCTGTTTGACCATGGATAACTTTTGACGGAGTAATCCGAATTAAACATGGTGCACATTTTCTTATAAGCAGTCAGCATTATGATTAACCAACTTTACAAATCATTCTAGCTTTATTTCGACCTCCTTGTGGCAACCGATAAAAGTGCCTTTGCTAGGTTTTGGTCAAATCTGATTTAATCTGTGAGTGTCATTGACCCGAAAAGAATAAGCTGTGTTCCATAGATTCCAAATATCATTTACCTACCTACTTTCCGCATTTGTTTATAACTAGCGAAACCCGCGCAACTTCGTTTGCGTGTATCCCGCTTTCCCGTGGGAATTTTGGAATGTATGATACTTTAAAACCTTCCCCTTGAATCACTCTATCAATTAAAAAAAACCGCATCAAAATCCGTTGCGTAGTTTTAAAGATTTAAGCATACGAAGGGACAAAGGGACAAAGGGACAAAGGGACAAAGGGACAAAGGGACAAAGGGACAAAGGGACATAGGGACATAGGGACAGAAAAAGCGACTTTGTTTTATACTATGTAGTGATATTTAATGTTAAAAGTCCGACACTTATATTTTTTACTAGCGAAACCCGCGCAACTTCGTTTGCGTGTATCCCGCTTTCCCGTGGGAATTTTTAAATTTTTCTCTCCGAAAGAACCATCCTCGTACTTCAAGGAATATTCTAAAAAAAAAATCAGCCAAATCGGTCAAGCCGTTTTCATGTTATGTCGTGACAACTGAAAACGGGTTTCATTTTTATATATATAGATTACTGCTTCTTGCTATTGTATACAGGATCCATTACATTTCGTTTGGACATTAACATTACACGCCTTTATTCCATACGTCTTATTCTATACATCCAGACATCGATATTATCTCGTAATCGATAAGCACCTGACTTAAGCCTACCCTCGAGCAACCCCGCAGAGGGTTAATGTCGTTTTTATCGCCCCTTCACCCCCTGCGCGAGGGGGGATGATAGACAGCCAGATTAATGCTGCAGGTGGACGGAACTTGCGTAATTCAATATTTCCGGCACACTATACGTCATCTTTCTACGTTCAAGTGTTGGATACAATTAGTAAAACTTCTATTGGCGCGTGGCTCTATTTGTATTTTTTTTTGTTGTTGTTTTGCTTGGAACGTTCTGTTATAAATGTGCAATCAGCATATAAAGTTAGTTTATGGTCAGATAAAAAGTCGTCCCACCAAGTTACAGCAAGTATTAAAATAACATATTTGTGGTCCCAAGATTGAACTAGCCCCAACGTAAGTTCGAGACTTGTGTTATGGGATACTAACTCAACGAGCTAATATGTTATAACAAATACATATAAAGATAAACATCCAAGACCCGAGGCCAATCAAAAAAAGTTAATTTTTCATCATGACCCCACCGGGATTCGAACCCGGGACTTCCTAGGTGGCGGTCCGGCGTGGTAACAATTACGCCACGGAGGTCGTCTTTTTAAAGATAAAATATCATACATGAATCAGCCTTGAATTTTATACCGCGAACGTTTAGCTTAAAATCTATTATGAGTTGGCTACATTAGGGCTACGGCCCAATAATCGTGTTAGGGTGATAGTGTGGCCAGGTTAACCATTATTCCAGGCAACGCGTAATATTGCTTATTCGCTCGAACTTTTGCAACACTTAAGGATAGTAACAAGAAGAAGAAGCTTATGCATGTTCACGATGTTTTTGACGCGCCAAAACGCACGAATCTTCGCCTGCTAATGTAGCCGCGGCATTAAAAAAGTCAGCTGTAGATTAATATCCCAGGGCCTGTACAAAATGTCATTAAACAAGTAATAATAATGACGTTAATCATCGCCTGTTTGACTTGTCGGAACAAACAAGTCATCGAATAAGTTCGAACGCGTAAATTTTACAGGCCCTAACACTTTTACGGCCATCCTATTAACGGGAGAGTGATAAACGAATTAACATTATTACGTCAATTCGCAGATTTCCAGTTTAATTATAATTAACTGAGACTACAAAAGCGGTTTAGCGGCAGAAGGACGTATCTGTGTATTTGCGACCCTTTAAAACCGGATCAAAGGGAGATAAGTCTTTGTTGAGACTACAAAGTACAAAATTGCGTTAGTGCTCCCCCGGTTTAATGAATCGTTAATCCTTATTGTTGCGTTTCATTACTCAAGTTTAGTTTGTTTTGTAATTGGCTTTATACGATTAAAACGCCTTCCCGGGACCCCCTGGACGTAACTTCGCAAACGGCACCTTAATATGACATTTCTCTGTTATTCTTAGGTGGGTCCTATACCGCGAATGAAGTATGGTTAAATTATAGTTTAAGCACAGAATTGTTAAAGTTAAGTACTTATATAGTTTTATAGTTTAGGGTACCCTGTAACATTAGGCCACTTATCCATCACCTAATAACGCTAATACAGATGCAGAGTGAATAGAGAAACGGAGAGCAAATAACTGCTTAAGACGCTCTAGTCCACTTGCTTGTTTGTCTACCTATGACAAAAAAAAAAGGATGAAAGTAATTAAAATTTGATTGAATAATAAAGCAATGAAGTAACTTATAAACATGAGGTATCCTTAAAAGGGATCAAGTACTACCTACTTCATGACGTGAACATATTTCATCGTAGGTACCTACACTGGGATGTAATTTCACTGTTCACGAAACATATATTATGCAAGAAAGGTACTAGGCAACAGATGAATATATCTGTTTTCTACAAGATCTTTCTGTGCTAAATTCTGATGCATAAAATACAATTTAAAATTTTTAACTCTGACTTTGAATCAATATGGAGCATTGCGTACTTTTGAAGCCCCTCCACCAAGTAACTTATAAATAATTTTCCACGTGTTGAGTACTGGTCCTGGTTTTTTTTTTCGGATCACCTCTTTTAGAGCGAGAAAAAGATTCTACAAATCACGCATTTTCTGCCAATAATCTTGATCCAATGACGCAATTTTGCACTGGCTGTCTTACATAAATATACTTGGACGAATCACATAACGCCATCTAGTCCAAAACCGAGAAACTAAGCTTGCAACTATGGGGTACTACCAGTGAACGAAAAAAACATAGAAGAGTAACTTCAAACAAAATCTCTTTGATAGACGGCCCCACGACGTTTGTTTTCTTTGAACAGTTAGTTTGTTTTCTATTAACATCACTAAGTAATGATTGGGTAGGTTGTCAACGCTCGTCGCTAATTGGCTAAGCAACGCATAGTAACAATGACATCATTGGCGCTGGAAATGAACGTATGTGACATTTTTAAGGGGCGGTAAAATTTGTCAAAGTGGACGAGTAATGTAAAAAGGTAGCAATGAAAGATTTGAATTATTTTTATTATGTACTTTTATTTCTTTTGCGTATGATGTGTATGCATGATTACAAAAAGTTCGTTTATTTATCACTCCTTTGCAAAAAACGGGCGGTTATGACTTTTCTACATTAGTGGTATAATAAATAATTTAATACAATAAAAATTTTAATAGCCAATTTTTGTATCCCAGGCGTATTTTTTGCAGCAGAATCAGCAATCAAATTAAACTTACACCCACAGCTTGGACAAGAGACCTAAAAGATAAAAATAGGAATTTTAAAACGCCATCGTAGAATGATTCTGATTCATATTTCAGTCATTTTTTATTTTATTTTAACAACTTACCAAACGAGGATTAGGTTTCTCAGTAACATTTTCTTTGTTTGCATGCAGTTTTTCTATCGGAGTTGTAGTAAGCACATTGTTGTGTTGTCTCTCCTTGGGATTTAAATTTTTTAATGTGGAACTACACAATACCATCTGAAATTAAAAAATACCAACATTATGAAAGCTAAATATGTAAAATAAATTATATTAAGCTATACCAAATACTTCGCATATTTTAAATATAAAACTATTATACCCACCGTACAAATTGGAACAGATTTCGATTTGAGCTTCTGGTATCCTTTTTGCGTCCTATAAAAATCGTCATTTTGAAAATGGACTGAGCAAATTCTTGAGCTTTTGCTTGGGGACCATTGGTTTTCCTGTCTTTCCAAGCGAACTGCTCTCGTCCAATTGTTCTCTCTGACTCGGTTCTTGTGGAAATCTATCAAAGGAGCTGAGTGTTTTAATGTAGCAAAAAAGAAAACACCAACATATTATTTTACTTCAAACTGTAAACGTTCAATATTAATTTACTTAGTCCATCGGTCATAACACCATCCCCATAGAAAAAAATTGATCCACGTTTTTAATTAATATAAAAATAATGTAGTGGTTTACAGGGTACTTACACGTAAAAACTAATTCCAGTATTTTTATTATGTAGATCAGATCGATTGATGCACCATTTCACCGCGCAACAAGGCATAATTTACACTTTTAAAACTTGTCAAAAATGCGAACAACGACATGTGCCGTCACAGCCGAACTAAACTACTTCGTGGCACAATTTATAAGCCCCGCCTACCGTGTCACAATCCGCGTTGGGTCATTTTCGTGCGCTAGGAATACTTCTATGTTTTTTTCGTTCACTGGGTACTACATGATAAATATACATTATTTCTTTAAATACTTTTATATAAATGAAGTAATGTTTTGGAATTCTCAAAAGTGTTTAACGACGTCCCTCATTACAGAGAAAACCGCGAAACGACATGTTGGCAATAACAAAACGCAGGAGGAATATTAAACGTGATTCTTGTACAAAACATGGGCTTTGATTGGGCGTCACTCAACATACAAATTGTTACGTTTTTCACGTCTGAAGAGGACGAAAACACTGACTGTTTACGTCCTGAAAAAGAAATTTGAAAATGTGTATCTCATGTGTCCTAAAAATTACAAAAGTTTTTTTGGCTTTGAATCAATTTCACTAGAAACATTAACATTAGCTTATAAGTTGTGATTGTTTATAGTATATGCGAAATTATGAGAAGCAATTATTTTGTTTTGAATATAGAATTGATTAATTAACAAACGTGTTAAGTTTCTCAATTTAACCAAAGTATCAAATTTAATGATCCATATTGTAATAGTGTTCATAGTTTCGTCTCGTGTTACTCATTATTCAATCTATTAATTGATACTAGTGGATGTCTGCGGTTCGGTTTCCATTAGAATTTCGAAGCACTACGTTTTAGTGAAAACCGCATTGAAATTAGTTCGATACTATTTCAGTGTATCGCTTTTCAGGCAGATACGGGCAACTTTGTTATATAAAATTATATTTCTATTATACGTTATGTATGTTATAAGTTTGGCCTTGTTGTATTTACACAAGTTTGCAATACCTAAAAGAGTGATTAAGTTGTTAGTGTATGTTTATATGATTTTCGTTCATGTTTCTGATGACATATGAATCTGTTGATCCCTGTTATTCACGATAGATGACAGTCACGGTAAGTTATAGACTTTGGCCAGAAAACATTGATATCAGCTACTCCTTCCAATTGGATCCACAGGCTCGATCCTCCAGTGAGTCCTAGGACACTTTCCCCCACTTCATTGTACTACAGAGTGTATCAAGTGAGCAAACGAAAAGAAGATAATATTATTATCGTGTCCAAAAAATTGCAGACTTCCTCTGTATTAAATAAAAAACGTTTTGATTCAAATAAAGAACTCCTGAGCAAAGCCAAGATTGAATAAACCAAAAAAGGTCCAGTAATCCCTACATCTACGTGACAATCAAAGAATTCTTGCACAGTCAGCGAACATGGAAGGTGGCTTTTTAAATTTGTAGGGTTACATCGGGCGGGTGGAGGGAAGGCGTCGTTAGCGTAATGAAGTGAGGGGTGTATGGAGCACACTGACAAATTGCGAAGTACCTATTACAGGTGGAGTAGTCATTTTTACACTATTTATCAGGTGTAAGTGGAGACACCCACCACATGTTACCCTTACTATTTATAGAAGAATTCTGGGTTTGTCGGAAATGTAATTCTATTTTCAGTTGAGTAATTCTAATCTCGACGACGCTTCAAATACGCTGCTAACTTGACCGAATAAGCTACATAAAGTAAGAATTATTAAAATGTTGCATAATCTAATAAACCCCTTAAAAACTCTGCATTATTTTACACTGTGTCGACACGAGCAATCGAATCATTAGAGCAGCTGCTGGATTGCAAAAATATCAGTACATGTCATAATAAAACGTCACTTCATTTTCCAATGAGGAGGATCCATATCCTAACCATGAAAATTTAGCTTTTCTCTCAAATAGTTTAGAGAAAAGCTAAATTTTCATGGTATATAAAAGCATAAAGGATAGAAATGCTTGGAGGTGAAGTATGTAGATTTTCAGCCAACATTGTGATAGGACTAAAAACTAACGACCCACGGTTTCGTTTTTAATTTAATAATATCTAATTATTATATCCCATAATACTAAATAATGTAACTTCCACAGGAATCTACACTAATATTATGAAGAGGAAAGATTTGTATTTTTGTGCGTGTGTGTGTGTGTGTGTATGAATGTTTGTACTGGTTTGTAATGAATAAACTCATAAACTACTGTACCCCTACCATGACCGCTTAAAACAAAACAAGAACGGCTGCGTAAGAGAGACAGCGCAATACATGATGTAAGGTGACGTCTCGTTTACACAATCGTTTAAGGATAGTGATAAAAGGTCGTGGTACGGCTCCTGGACCGATTTCAAAAATTCTTTGGGAAGAATATATAATATATAATAAGAATAAGTTGGGAAGCTACACATACCCGTGTAACATAGGCTACATTAAAAAAAAAAAAAATAGGTTCTAATATTTATAGTTATATTTATAGTTTATTGGTAAAATACATAATTAAATAATATGAAATACAATAAAATTAATTAAAACTACACTAACAATAAAAATTAAAAACTAAACTAACAATAAAAACTAAAACTAAGCATTAAAAAGACATGGTCCCTGTGGCAGGGTGCCCAAAATGCTAGCAGCGTTACCTCGCTGAACGGCGATAGATATCCGTTGAGCAAAGTAACTGCCAGCCTTTGGGTCACCAGTGGTTTGTCGCAGCCTTTTTGCGATGTCCCTAAAAAAGGACAACGCACTGGTACCCCACGGGCCTAATGTTTCTACACCAAAAGCCACAAAATCGTAGGAACCAGTCAGCTGCTGATATTTTGTGGCTTTTAGTTTCTCGGCGGACTCCGCCGCCACTCCCGCACTCCTACTCGTACTGTGAAGATGTGACGGGGCAAGTGTGTCAACGCATGTCGCGTCCCACACCAAGGCCCGTCCCATACTCCACGGTACGAGGGACATTCCGTCTGGCCTCTTACCATCGTCACGTGCGATGCCATTCGGCTCAAGAATAGCAGGCACGTTGACAGTGACGAGAGACCGACGGATTATGTCGTTGATAGAAGCGTGACGCGACAGGCGGCCGGCGCTTCTGGTACAAGAAAGCCCGTGGTGTCCCAATGCGTTCACCATTGTGCCACAAGGACATCTATGTGGAATACAAACCTGGGCACCAAGACGAAGGCCTATCGCGACTCGGAGGGTCTCGGAGTCAAGGAGGGTGCCCACATTGGCACATGGGTAGGCATGCAACCAGTGACCGGCCTCCTTCCTTGACACAGCTCTGAGTCGTGCTTGGTCGGCGTCAGTGCTGTTATTCAAAAGTAACAAATTTTGAATTTCTTCACAACAAATCTTATCCCAGCTCCGTTGTGAATTTGGGTTTTCCGGTAAGTTTTTGGTTGGGTAGGCCATTTTCCAGGCGTCACTGGCCTCTACTAAGCACGCCACCTCGAATGGTGCGGGAATTCGCATCAATATTTTATTTACAAGCGTGGCTGTGCTGTGTATAGAGGACAAGAACGCCGGTAGCGCTACACTAGAAATTTTACGGATCCCAATACCTCCGTAGCGGATGGGTAGGGATGCCTGAATCCATGACTGTTCAGTAAGTTGAATATTAAAAATTTTCTCAAGATGACATTTTACGATGTTGTCCAGTTTGTGTGTTAAATTTTGCGATTTCCACAAAGGACAACAACGCATGAGATAAGTAAATTTTGGGACAAAAAGGCAGAATTTTAGGATTAAGAGCGCGCAGTGAGAATTTATTTCTAAAAGGCGGTTTGAACAATCATTAAATTTTGTTGTCAAATTTTCCACATGTGGAGTTATTGCGCTCTCGAATACGGGAGACCCCAAGAGATTAAAGTTTTCTTCACTAAGAATTTTGATGTTTGGTGCAATTGCATTAAATTTTGAAATAATTTCCGAACGACGGGTGGAGGTTACATTTTCCGAGATAAAAATTTCACATTTATTAAAATTTAGGTCTAAGCCAATTGATTTAAAAGAAAGAATTAAGCCAGAGAGATCAGAAACGACGGTTTCTGCATTATCTCCAAGGGTTCCGTCGTCTAGATACCAGACATTAAATTTTGAAGCCAGGTTTTTTATGATGGGATTAATGGCTAGACTGAAAATGGCCGGCCCAAGGGGATCTCCCTGCTGACACCCGACGGCAGATTCTAACGCGTGATTTTTGTATAGTAGTTTGGATGGTGAATAATAACATTGGTTTAAATAGTTAAAAATTTCTGGTGTGGATTTTTTGATTTCTTTCAGCAGGGTATCCCTATTTACTGAATTAAACGCATTTTTAACATCTAATTTTAAAATGACCTCGCTCCAATTTTGGGTAGAAAGGGTACGAACTGCGTGTACAGCTGCTTCGCAGCCACCCTTGGTGCAAAAACCAAGTTGGTGAGGTTCAAATTGGTTCCGTAATTTGTTGCTAATATATTTTACGCATAATTTTGATACAATTCGCCGGAAAGTGGAACCAACTGCAATTGGTCTGATTCCCCCATCCTTTTTTGTAAGTGCGATGAGATTTGCACCATAAAGGATAGGGGCAATGTCAGGATCGACTTTTCCGAGTAGCATAAAATTTGTTAATTTTGTGAGGGAAGATATTAGCATCTGGCTCGCATTACCAGCTTGGATGGATATCAAGTCTTTTAAATGCTGAGGTGAAAGTCCATCCAAACCAGCAGCGGAGCCAGGTTTAAAGGAAGTGATAGCCAAAACGATATCTTTGTTTGTAATTTGAAGACACGCCTGGGTGTCTGTCAGAGGTTCCGGTGGAGGAGGTATAGTCGGAGCCGGGGGATGTTTTGATTGAAGGGTATCGAGGGTTTCGGGCGAATCGGGTGATATCACATCATTGCTGAAAAGGAGTCGAGCGGCGCCTCTGAGATCGCCACCACCAATTTTTTCGTTGATTTTACTGGATAAGTTAAATTTTGACTTGCCATTTGATTTGACTTGAGGATTGCTAATAGGTTGTGATGATAAATCTGGCTCAGTAATGCAGTTGTTTTTTATTTTTTGTGTCAAAGATAAGTGGCTGTTTGTGTCGGTGGTGGGAGCGTGGAGAGTGGAGTATGAAAAGGTCATCAATCTTTGCCAAGATTCGAATGAATTGGTGTCTACGCACTGCTCCACGATCTCAGATAGCTTTGTAGCGACAGCAATTCTGGCACCTCTTGGAATCCTTTTCACCAGAAGAATGTTTTTTTTTAAAGAACTTAAATGTGTATGGAATGGTGTGTGTGATTGTGTACATGTTTGGCTAGGAATGGTAACGGGATTAACGTGATGGGAATGTATGCGGGTTCGATGGATGTTTAAACCTCTTACGGTATTAAAATTTCTATTGCAAATGGAACATGAAATGACTTGCGATACTGTGACATCACTCGGATTCATGCGTACTTACCAAGTTTGTATTCACATTTTACACTTCTTTTAAACTTAAAAACTTATGTAATAAAAAGTTTTCCTTATAAAATAAACAATAAAAAAAAATTGACTATAAATAATAATAAACAACATAAACAACAGCAACGTCTTATTTTTCTCTCTGAGCAACAGCCACTGTCACAACGGACGGGACGACGAAGGCGACGATTGGTGAGACAGCCCTGAAGGGACGAAGATGGTGGCTCGGGATTGGTCGATAGGTACCCTTGCAATAGGTGGCAGATATATTGCTTGGCAACGCGATGGCGTCCCTCGCTACCAAAACTTTCGCCCCTCACCGACCAAACTTCACAATTCTTTAGGCCTCGCGAATGTCCACCATGTCTAATTTGTCATCCGGCACTGCACCGGGCACTGCCCCCACAGCCTGCCTCTCCTTTATAACTTTTATTAAAGTATTTTAATTATCCCAAATTATTTGGCGTGACATGACCATTGACATTATTTATAGTTTAAAATTAGGTTATTAGTTCCTTAGTGAAACCCTTGCGAAGCCGGTGCTCTAATTAGATTATAAAACCCAACCTTTTAACAACAATAGAATTTTAATACTAGTAGTTCTAGAGATTGTAGGGCTCAACTTTTACTTATATGAATAACGATTTAGTCTTAAAAATAGTTTCAATGCTAAACAATTAATCGTGAAAATCACTAATTGGCTTAGTTTAAGTGCTAGTTGTAGTGTTGGACGTTCTTGAGGGTTAATTCCGCCGGTCTGCGGCGGGTGACATCGGATCGTGTCTTGGAGTAACGGGAGGGGAGATTCAATTACTCCTGCTAAATGGGTCAGTACAAGAAGGGCGGGGTAATGTTTGCCGTGATTATTTCATAGTTTATTAAGTTACGTGACTCGAATATAAAGTTGGAGAATAAATGGATTCTATAATAGGGGGCAGGAAGATCTTCGCCGTGCTGTGGTACCAAGGACAACAGAATAATTCCTTATGTGTTTTAGACTGAGATTAGATATTCAGTCTGTCAACTTTTCGTTTCTTTCTTTTTAATATAGATTAATTGTGTAGTGCTGTAAGGGATACTATTGCCAAGGGGCTGCGGTGACCGCTTACCATCAGGCGGACCGTAAGCTTATTTGTCACATTAGAGGGATTCACATCACATTAGATTTAAATTGTATAACAAGAGTACCTGATATTCATCATCGTCATTATGATTGTCCACCTTCGCAAAAAGACGGCACCTTATGAAGAACGATATAAAGAAACAAACAGTATGTAAATACAAAACTACTATTTGTTAAGATATACATATCTTCAGTGAATTCTATCCCTAATGTAAGACGTTCTAAATAGTCAGAGTGATTAAATACTCTGTTTACCACTGAAGGATAACAGGCGTTAAGTAAGACTAATAAAATTGTCTTCAAGTTGCATCCATCACAAGCCCACTAAACCCTTTCAGACTTTAAGCTCATAAAAACGCCATCGAGACCCTCAGACATCGTTAACTACGGCCCCCTTAACCCTAACGCGGCGCGATTAACTTTGGGAAGTGACTCACTTATTGGGAAGAAATACCCTCAATTCTTACTTTGGGGTCAGCGGTTTCTGGAAAAGTTCACGGAACTGGGGTATCAATAGACAATTTACCAATATCTAACACTGAACAAGAAAGTATGTTTTTAAGAGGTATTTTCTATGGTTACCATTTTGATAATCATAGGTGTTCGTTATTTTAAATTGATAGCTCTGAGTATGAGAAACTGTTCAATTTGGAACACAAACAATATTTCTTTAGTAATAGAAGCCCTAAAATAATGTTCTAATATTTCTCAATAATATTTAGACTAGTTTAGTGCTTTGGACGAAATAACAATTTAGACGAGATGCGAATTAGATGATTTACTTCTTACAAGAAGTCGTTTTAGACAATTTTCTATAGAGGCTTACGTTTGCAACGATTTGATACTAACTCAAAGAGAAATTATGTATTTTTAAAACTCGGCCAGCCATCACTTAGTTTTTGTCGAAAAAAGTCCAGATCCCCGCACAATACATAACGAATTTTCACTTAAACTAATTTAACCTTAATGAGTGTGACAGCTTTTTTGAAAAATATCTTAATAAAGTAAATGATGGTTTTTATCGGCAATTCCATTTTCATAGCGGTCATTTTAACATTAATTAATCAAACTTTTTGGGTCATTATTTTGTTCGGAGTCGCCATTTTTCATAAGTAATTACCATTCAGGACAATGTCTGTCGCCGTTGGCGGACTGACGAATGTTTTTGCTTCATTATGGCACACTAGACAGCACCCGTGGCTTTGCATGATTTTGAATGATTAGAGCAAACACACTAGCCTATAAGTACTATTTTACCTATAAGTATTTTTTTTTATTCAATTAAACTCATTTGTATCAAGCACTTTTGTATTGTCAGATTTTGCTCCTACCGCCGATTTGTGCTAAGATTTAAGAACAACTGGCAAGAAACTTAGCACTTGCTCTTTTAAAATGGTACTAATAAATGTTTCAATTACAAAAACAACAAAACATCTGCAATTTTAAATCGGGACAAGCCCAATACAATCTCACCACTGCTGTGTCTCCTGTTTAGCCAGAATGAACAACGGCAACCATAAGCAATGAAGCTTAATTGGCGTCCCGGGGGACGACAGAGACGGGAAGGACAGAAACTAGCAGCTGTCTTGGAACTCACAACGAATTAAATCAGAAAGAAATTTGACGGAGTAGGAAGTATTAAAAGGACTTCCTTAGCAACTATATGAGAGACAGCAGTTTGAAACAAAAGATATTATAGACTGCAATTTTAAATAATGAAATAATCTTTATTCAAATAGGAACTCTGTCGAATCGTCACAATTTTTGAAGTGAAAACTTTTTTAGCGGCGCTTGGCACTTTTTTTAGATGGGTAAAAAAATTTAAACTCGCGTCAGATACGTAGCCTGATCGAAAAAGCGTTAGATTTCCTAACCATTCCAAAATATTCAAAAATGAACAACGTTGATGTTTAAGTTTTCTCTTCTGCCGACACTCCCGGAGTGCAACCCGTCCTTTTTTCCTACCAGTTCAGACGGCTTTGCACTAAGAAGAACTGGCAACTTTGCACTTGTTTAAAGTGTTTCAAGTGGTACTAATAAAAGTTAAACACTTTATATTAATTTTCTAATAATAATTCTCCATTTTGTACAACATCATTGGCGGGTAATATTTCCGAATTAACCCGACTGTTCCGCTAAAACATGGCACACAATAATTAAATGGTGTTATTTCCACGTTAACTTTCCTTCCACGGTAATATTACATCCATATATCACGATACAATACAGGTTGAGAACATAATTTAGTTTATAAATCACTAAAATTACAGCTGTAATTTATTTAAAGCTTCAAAGGAAGGATTTGACGGTGTAGCGTGTAATTAAAGGGCTTGTCTCTGTAATATTGGGTTTTCGGTAATAGTTATCTGCGGTTCACATGTCTGTTTAATTAATTCCGCTACTTGCATTGGATAATTAATTTGTGTAATATAAACATCGGGAAGTGGGAAGCGTAACATACTATTAACGCAATGGTTTGCTCTAAAATGAAAGATGATGAATGAAAATTTTGAGGTATTAAAAAAATACAAAATTGCATGTTTAGGGATATCATCAACATCATCATCTCAGCTACAAGAAGTCCACTGCTGGACATAGGCCTCCCCCAAACGTCTCCAGTGCGACCTGCTGGCAGCGACCTGCATCCAGCGGCTTCCTGCGACTTCCTTAGGTCTCTGACCACCTACACCTTGATTAAATATAAATAAATAAATGAATATATAGGGACAATTCACACAGATTGAGCTAGCCCCAAAGTAAGTTCGAAGCTTGTGTTATGGGATACTAACTCAACGATACTATATTTTATAACAAACTAGAGAAACCCGCGCAACTTCGTGTGCGTTTATCCCGCTTTCCCGTGGGAATTTCAAAAAATCCTTTCATATCGGTTGCCTACATCATACACCACACTTTTCAGAACACACCCAAAAAATTGTGATATGTTTAGATGTATATTTTTTCTATTTTTATACTTCTCATTACAATCTTTGGTGTTTATGAAATAGGCTAGCCCGACCGGTGAAGAGCCACCCTTATACAGAATATTGACGTAAAGCAGCAATGCGTTGCGTTCGGGGAGTGAAATATCCGAAATTCTTGTTTGTCACCTTTGTGGTATAAAAAAAATCTAACTGATTCCTTATACTATTTCTCGCTATATCCTGTTTTTTCCTGTTATAGGTCGGCAACGGGTTAGGGACCCTAGAATCTATGTGTTCCATAGTCGACGGTAATCACCTAATATCAAATGATCCATATTCCTGAGCTTGTTTTCCAACCACTTCCGTAAAAAAAATGTATAAGTATATCGGTAATTCAATACCTACCTCAGCCTACAACAACACTACGAAATAATAGAGCGAGTCGACGTAATGAGATTTCCTATAAGTGAGAAAGAGACAATATCAATATGAATGCCATTTAACCATTGACCAATTTAACTTGAACCCTGTCAAATATTATAAAATTTTATATTTAATTACTTACTATTTATTATCGATGAATATGATTCAGTCCGCTTTATACATACACTTCCGGACACTTGAATCGAGCCACCCAGCAGTTTCAACTTTGATTGCTGGTAACTTAACAAAAGTATATGATCAACGAAAAAGTTTTTATGCAATTTGGAAGCTGGTACACTTTACATTAATAAGGTATACTTAATTCCAAATTTAAATTTCAATAACTTGATAAAATTACAATTTTAAGTGAAACTTGTCCTGTATAACCTTTCTCAAAGACAAGACTCGGGTTGAATTTTGAAGAAAAAAAAAGGAATTATTGAAAAAAAAATATATTCAGTAACTTGTATTGCCTCCGAGAGCGTTTATGATTGCAGTCATGCGATTTGGCATGGAGTTAATCAACGTCATTATGAAGTGTTGTGGAATGTTCTCCCATTCCTCCTCGATGGCAACTCTCAGCTCTTCCAAAGTTTGTGGTGCTGGTTGGTGAGCTCGAACACGCCTCTTTAATTCGTCCCATAGACGTTCGATGGGATTCATATCAGGGGCTCCTTGCTGGCCATTCCATTGTCGTGATTCCAACATCATGAAGGTATGCCCTGACGATTCCTGCAGTGTGCGCTCTTGCATTATCATGCATAAAGATGAAGCCTTGGCCTACAAATCCAGCATATGGCATCACATGAGTCTCTAGGCAATGGTTAATGTATCGACGGGCATTTAGTGTTGGTAGACGTGGTCCTGTCACAACCTCTAGCCGTTTCAGTTCCAGCAGTTTTACCATCGGCAGATATTCCTCCCCAGACTATCCACGAGCTCCCGCCATAACTCACTCTCTCTTCAATACAACACTAACAAAGCGCTCTCCCCGCCTTCGGTAGACCTTCCTCCTTCCATCATTACCATAAAGCATAATCTTAGTCTCATCAGTAAAGAGTACCTTGCTCCATTGGCGTTGAGTCCAATGCAAATGTTCGCGTGTAAACTGTAAGCGCGCCATTCGGTGAGCTCTTGTCAGTTTCGGCCCGTTGGCTGGCTTATGTGGGCTCAGACCACGTTCTTTAAGTCTTTGTCTAATTGTTCGCGCGGAAACAGCCACTCCATGAAAGTCTCGAAGCTGTTCTTGGATCTGTACAGAGGTGAGGTGACGATTTCGTAAACTGGTTGTCGCGATAAATCGATCCTGTCTTTCTGAAGTTACCCGAAATCGCTGTCTTCCTGGACGGCGCACGTATACACCAGTGTCGAGGTATCGATGGTTTACCCTTTGCACAGCAGAACGGCTTAAAGAAAGCTGTGATGCTACATCGCGCTGATTTCGGCCCGACTGTAGAAGCGCCACAGCTTGCGCGGCTAGAAGAGGCGGTGTATCCATAATTTTAACGTTTAAATGGCTCAAATTAAAAAAACAACAATTTTACGAGGTCTTAATTTCAAAACAATTACGGTGAATTCAAAATTATGGAGTTAAATAAAAAAATTATGTTAATTTAGATCAACTTTTCTTTTCAAAAGAATGCACTAATTTGGATTTTGTTTCGTTTTTCCATTTGATAAATTCAAAATTGGAACAACAGCACTTCAAAATCATTATGAATATACCAGCATCAAAACTGCATAAAAACTTTTTGATTAACTTAAGAATATTTTTATGTTCTATGTCATTACACATAAAAATGTAGGGTGGCTCGATTCATGTGTCCGGAAGTGTAGTTAGAATTTTAGCTGTTTTTCCGATATCACAAACAGAATAAATAGACGACATTATGATTGAATATTCACAATTTATAATTACATGACAGATGACACTTCACTTCACGGATGTGTCAAAATGAAATGTAATTGAAATCAAAAGCACTAAGGAGTATGAGTATTGATATCAACTCGAAGAAAATTACCCACAAAATACATTTTTTTCAAGAATTTCAATAAAATAAGAATCACATCTTCCATAAATTCTCTTAAACAATTTTTATGCAAAATTTGAAGTAGATTGGACCAAGGAATCAAGTTGTCCCATAGTAACTTTACCCCCCTTTTTTACCCCCTTAGAGTTCGAATTTCGAAAAATCCTTTCTTATCGGACGCCTACGTCTTATAATAGTTCCACCTGCCAAGTTTCAGATTTTTACGATGAGCGGTTTAGGCTGTGCGTTGATTCTCAGTCAGTCAGTCAGTCAGTCAGTCAGTCAGGACAAAGCATTTTATATATATAGATGTCATCAATAATAACCTTCCCGGTAGCTTAGTTGGAAAGAGCACTCGGCCGGATTTCGAGAGGCCGTGGCGGAGTTCGAATACCAGGTGAGAAATTTTTCGTTAAAAATATTTTCAAAATTAAAAATGTAATTCGTTTATATTTAAGTACTAAACTAACAACCTTTTACAACGAAATAGTTCTAACTCACAAACTAGTAAAGCAATAATGGAAGTTTCGTCAGCGCTTTTTGTGCTGACTGTTAATATCTACTGTTTACCCTTCCTTAAGGAAGTAATTATTAGTAAATGGCAAAGGGCAACCACCTTGACAACTCAGCTAGTGGATAATGTGTGGTAAAGACATCAAACTTAATTTATAATGATGATGGGAGTGAGAGAGAGTTTCTCATTTCAGCCATAAGTAGTGAACTGTTTCCAGCGCGACCGGTTGGTAGCGGCCTGCATTCAGGGGCTTCCTGCGACTTTCCTTAGGTCGTCTGACCACCTACACTGCGCTTTCCGGTACGCGGTCATAATTCCAGCATCTTATAAATGCATTGTTGGTTTTCCATAAAAATAACTTTTCAATAGAGTTTTAACAAAAATATCTCGCTAAAAAAGTGTGCCAAAAAAGCGGTATCGATATAAAAAAACGACTTATTTTATTCACATAGAAAATGATACATTAACTCGATACTCGTTTCACAAACTTGTTATTCGAATGGAAGAATAATCGAGTGTTGTTGGCAGTATAGTTAATCGAATAAAAAGTCGAGCGCCACCCAATCGGGCTGCACGTGGAATGAATAAATTAAGCTATTTTGTTCGCGACTGTCTTGTACACGATATTATGTTTCACATTTCGGAACGAGACACTACAACATAGAAATAAATTCAGACGTTTATAAATTAAGGTGTTTATTATACGAAGCGTTTACAATGTCCGAAAAAAACTAGTTTTCGTTTTGTTCACTAACTGTAAAGTTAAGGCAAAAGAATCTGTATTAAGAAGACCTAGATTTCATTTTATAGTCTTCTTCTTTCTTTCGTGTGCTCCTATAAGTGAAAAGTTAGCAAACGTAAGTATTTTTTGATAGAGACTATTATAAATGTGAAATTAGCTCACATCTGTCTATCTATTATCACATCTTTTCACGTTAAAACGCTAAATCTAAATCGATTGAAATGATATTCGGTATGGATACTTCAGTAGACGGGGAGGAGGGACTTATAAAAGAAAGAAAGAAAGAATACCATATAATCTACTGATTATATGGTATTCTTTCTTTCTGTCGGTACTCCGACAGCACATTATAGCCATGTGACTAGCTTCACTGCAATAAAATTTCAAATTTCATGTGTTTTTATTTTTTTTATTCTATGTTTAATTAGTGGTTTTGGTACGCACAATGCGACCATGCGAACCCCATCGTGATCTTCAAACGATGTCTTCAGGTGCATTTCATGTGTCTATGTCTAAAAAGTGAGATTCCCATAGGAATAATAATAAATACAAGACTTGAATAGAATGACAGAGTAGGAACTTAAATGTCTCTCGTTCATCAGTCCCCCACTAACTGTGCCTGTATGTAAAGCTTAAAAAACCGTTCTCATAACTCTTATTTCATCCCCAAATCCGGGTATAACCGGGTATAGACCGTCGTCCGAATCTCATTTTTCGTACCAATTTTGTTGTCTTGGGAGACTGAATCAAAATGAGATCAAATAGGTACGAATATAATGTTCATATTTGTATTTGATTTCTACATAAAAATCAACGACTATCTAGTGAAACAAAAGGCATGTAGTAGTGGGTACCTTCATTTTTCTGCTTTAACAATGTTATTTATAAGAAACTATTTTCAGTATCATTATTATAATAAGGTTGTACACTAAATTCTTATGTTACCTTGGAAAGATTACTTTTAGCAATAAGGCCGCCTTGTTGCATACCCTCCTTCCACTTGGATCCATTGCTTGGTCCCTCAATGGATCCTAGGCGACATTTTTTCCACTTGAATCCAAAATTCTTTAGGGTTATAACTCAATCATGCACTAGTATGTAAGATTGTATTTAATGTATTTTTTCTTGTTTGTAAATTATAAATAAAACAAGCAAACGGCCCGCCTGATGGTAAGCATCACCGTAGCCTATAGGCGCTTGCAATACCGGGTATCACTCATGCGTTGCAAACCCTCCCAAACCTCCAAGTGGAGCTCTGGAGACCTTACTCACCGCAGGAACACAACATGGCCGAGACCAATGCTAATTGGCTACAATCTTCTGTAAGATGGAGGTCCTTCCCCAGACGGGCTGCTCCGATTTGAGCGTAAGATCCACTGTGCCCTTCCTCTGTAACATATTCTATCTATCTAAATTCCAATACATTTAGAGGCCACACCTGCGGATTTCTTTGGTTTCTGTGTAGGTGAAATGTGTCCACCTATTTTGTTCGGCAAAAAATAATTTTTAGATTCTGGCAACGAGGCGTAGCGTAAACAAACGTCTCTCAAGAAGATAGGATTGATACGTAAAATAGACACTGGGACTCAGTCTATTACAACTGGGTATAACCCTACAAAATACAGTATGTAATCCAAATTATTTATTATTCCTATGTAACGTTGGTCCTGAATAATTCTTGGCGTAGCATGACAAATGGCCGGGACACAGTGAGCTGGTGGTGACGTCATTTGTATCCATTACTATGGCTCTGTGTAAACTAATGCTTTTTAATATTTACTAATGAAATAAAAAGAGATTTTGTGATTTTAATAAAAACAGTCAGCGTCAAATATACTGTCATATAAAGTCAGGGTGAAGGGACTCTAAAAAGTCAGTCATGGCAATATATGGTTAACAGTCTGTAGAAATGTAATAATTTCAAATGTAATGCTACTAGGAAGGTGTGAATATGTAGAAAAAGAATAAAAAAAAGGTTTTGTACTTCTGGAGCACTCTCCGAGCGAAGCGCATTGCTGCTTCACGCCGAAATTCATTGAGAGGGTAATATATTATCCGGTCCGAGTTTGCCCGTGTCATAAATGCTCAACCACATAGTGCATGCTAGTCTCAAACATTATAATAATTGTAATAACTTTTTTGTGTTGCTTGACTTAGGGGGAAACCCTAACACTTAAAAACTGATTCACGTCCGAGTTTACTACTTTCAAATTTCGACACTTGCTTGCTTTGTTCCCTGTGTGTATACACTTACAATGGATAAATAGATAGATAAATGTATTTATCTATATACCGCTCTAATAATATAAATAATAATATGGTATATGCAATGGTATCTGAGGAATCACTTACATATGATTAATGAGCCCCGCGCCCCGCGCTCGTCGCCTCATTAACCTGCAGCAAAAAATACATGCAATCACTTAATAATGGGGAAGAATGTATTATATTCACGTAAATATTTTATGTATATAAATAAAAAAAATATGCCGTGGTAGAACTCATCACAAAATAAAAATTCGTTTATGAAAACGTACAAATGTCATAAAGTGTGATATTCTACTCATCTGCAAGCAAGCAAATACGAAAGCCTACACTGTACCTGGCCCGACACGCACTTGGCCGATTTTCATTGATTACTAGTTAAAGGTCGCTGTATACGCAACGGGATAATACCTCGGACGGGACGGGAACGTGGCTTTTTGTTCGACACGTTCCCGTCCCGTCCGTGTATCCGCGACATATGCATATTTACATACATTTTGTATGGAACTATATTTAACTTCCCGTCCCGTCCCGTCCGGGAAAAAACACGATACAGCGACCTTAATTTTACATTTTGATATTTCTATCCCACTCTTAATCGAAACAAAACACAAAGACTTCCATCGTGTATTTCTTAAGTTTGGTACTTTGGGTTTGTTGGTTTCAGAGTTTTCAGGCAACCTGACGGTCATTGAATCAAGCCAATCAGTTCTTGTACACATAATGTTTGTCTTGTATGGGGTTCCAACCCGTGAGCCTTGTGAGATAGCCTTTACTAACCACTCGACCATGTTTACACTAAGAATTCAATCTTAAATATTATTTTCTAAAATTTTCAATAACAACTCTCAAATTCAATATTGAAGAGTTTCTAGATGGAAGTGGAGTAATGAAAATAAAATTCTGAGAATAACAAACTTTAGTAAAAGTAAATATTTAGTGCTCACTAAAGTCTTTTTAGTTCAAACTGAGTGTGTTAGGGTTGAACTAATGTTGCACAGTATGCCCTGTTGTTTCCGAACTGATCATTTGGGCTACATCATATTAACCCAAAATGATTATGATCCCTTATACGGGTCTCCCTTCAATAAAAAAGTATTTATTTATTTTGATCAGCAATTCAGTGTTCATTGTACAAGCTTTGTTTATTTTCTGAGTAGATTCATTGTATTATTGCGTACTGGAATATTTATTTAATTAAATAATCTTGCCAGTCTCGCTAAACAAGCTTCTCGGTAATCGCCATCGATCATACAAGAACTTTCGAAATTGAACTTACACCTGTTGTAATCTAAGATAGCGATTGTGGGGCGTGACCATGTCTATCTGATCTAAAAGTTAGGCCATTCATTTATACCAAGTTGGCCTATTTAAACAAATTAACAAGTTAATTGCCTTTACTATTATCTACTCTATCACTCTATCTCTGAATGAAATAAGGTCGATAGTCATATATTTTTGCATATACACGGTCTGTAACTTTTATCACTTGTTTGTGTTTTGCAAATAAAGCGTATTCCATCTATTTATTTTTATTAGTAAATAATCTAATCATTCATTAGCGGCATACGGCTGTGGTATATCATTTAAAAAAAATGCAATTTTGGTATTTGATCACGTGCATAAGTCTACGCATAATTGTATGAAGAAAGAGAAGAAGAATTGAGTGTAATGCCGGGCCAATCCACCGCCACCGTCACGGCACCGAGAACAACATGACGGCGCCGAAGTATCGATACGCACGCCCGTCACCCGAGCGCCGTCATCCCGTCCTCCGGATTATATTCGCCACGCACGACAACTACAACAAACTAACTGGACCACCGAGATGGTCGCAAAGGTCAAACGATCGCTGTCACGTCAACTTGATCTCGGCCAGAAGTAACGTAACGTCCCGGCGTGACGGTGGCGGTGGACAAAACGGCCTAAAGCCAGTTAGTAAAATCTTCCGTGTGAATTTGTGATGGAAAAGATAAACATTTCCACTCATTCACATTTCTATACGGTTTGTTGTAACTGTTGTAAGCGCCAAATCAAGAATATTTGACTTCAAAATTCGAGCCTGTGCAAAGTGTGCAATCTCTTCCAATTCGTTACAAGTTTTGTGTTTGTGACAACGCGTGACTAAGATAAATATTGAGACGTGTTTCTGGGCCTTTATTTGTTCTACCTTAAAACCCTAAAGCGGGATGTTTGCACAAATGAGAACTGTGGAATGACAAACTGCTTAGTCACAGAGGGGTAAAACAATGCCTCGGAGATGGTGCTTCCATTCTTGACACGTCGCTTCAATCGGTTTAGTGCCTGGGTGATATCTCATGTCGGATTGTAACTTTAAAATAAAATCTATAAAGTAAGTCCAGAGTACACAATGTACCTTTTGCGATTACGCAGGTCTGGTCATACCTTAATAAATATCAATAAATAATTTATTCTTCTTGTGTTGTCCGGTTTACCAATCCTAGTGAATTTTTGCTTAGTACGAGTACTGTTCAATAGATGGCGCTGACATTTTTTTATTTAAAATGTAAAATTGCGAAACGAAGTCTAATATTTATCACAGCAAAGCCACGAGCAAAGTCCCTGGTAAGAAAGCCAGTGTATTAGTTACTTCGGTAGATACAGGATAATAGGATGTTTATCTATATATGTATTTGTTATAAAACATAGTTTCGTTGAGTTAGTATCCCATAACACAAGTTTCGAACTTACTTTGGGGCTATCTCAATCTGTATGAATTGTCCCTATATATATAAAAAAAGAATAAAAGAATAAAGAATACAGTTTTGTGATCTCAAATCAAATCATACGAAATATTTTGGTATCACACCCATTCATTAAGTATTATACGCTTTGCATAACACAGTACTTTCCCTATAATATTTAGCATGAAATACACACAAAGCGAACGGGGTCAAGACCAAATATTTTTTGAACTAAACCGATCCTCAAAGTGGATATTTAGATTTGTCATCTTACCTTTTTCATGTTATACCTCCATTAATAACCCCAAAATATTTGGAAACATTTTTATTGAGGTCTTTACCAATACGTCAACAGGAACAGATAAATCAATTAGTGTAACAGATAGTCGAAGCGACGTGAAGAGGGTCCAAAGATAATTAATGGCGGAAGATTTGTACGTAAAATACCTCATGTTATCCCATTTTGACAGGAGGTTTCATTTATGTCAAGGAAGGATAAATGGTAGCACTTACCCAGATGTTAATTCACTAGCTATGTTTACTATAATAGTGACCTGACCTCTCGTTGCGCATGTCAAACTGAAAAGTTTTTTTTACTATATGGAATAGTTGGGCAAACGAGTTTGTATGTCACTAGGCTGTCACTAGCGCCATTTGACCCTCAATTGACATCAATTGTTCTGTATGGTCTTCTTCGCAAGTATAATCAATAAATGAAGCAGACGTTTGACGACCTCCGTGGCGCGAATGGTTACCACGCCAGACCGCCACCCAGGAGATTCCGGGTTAGAATCCCGGACGCCATGATGAAAAACTCTTTCTGATTGGCTTCTGGTCTTGTATGTTTATCTATAAATATGTATTTGTTATAAAATATGGTACCCTTGACTTAGTATCCCATAACACAAGTTTCGAACTGCGTGATTTGTTTATATATATTTTATTTATTATTAACATAAGTATGAAGGGATCTGGCTCTTAGTTTCCTGCCTATAAGGGATTTGATGGTATAAACAGATAGTCATTATATCTCAATACGGGGCTAAGCCGATTAGGAAATTTGTTAAGCGGACATGGTCGCAATGATGTCGAAATGGAGGTTTCATTCGAATGTGAAAAGGTTTTTATTTCGGTTCAATTTGATGCTTTAGTTATTAGGATTTCAAAATTGAAGCTTTTCGTCGCTGAGTGCTGTCCCGATATCAACAGAATTTACGTTTTGTTCTTTTATTTGGCCTTTTTTCGCGTCGCAAAATGCTATTGTCAAAATCTATTATCACAGTAAAATTCCCTTAAAAAAAAATTAAACTTAATTCTAGCTACAAACCATCATTCCACTCAGAAACTGTAGTGTCCACAGTCCATGAAATCTCTGGTTTTACTATCGAAAGTGCCCTTATAAATAATAATGTTTTATTAGAGATTGGTAAACCAGCAAGTGCGTAATGGTCGTGACCACGTCCTTCGAT
The DNA here is from genome assembly GCA_905163395.2 of Endotricha flammealis. Lineage (NCBI taxonomy): Eukaryota > Metazoa > Arthropoda > Insecta > Lepidoptera > Pyralidae > Endotricha > Endotricha flammealis. The sequence continues at coordinate 274,281 of LR990873.1, forward strand.
CAAGCACAGCAACATCTGATGAGTGTTTCCAGAGATAATTACAAATATTTTACATATGCCTTTGTTACCAGTTTAGTTTGAAGTTTTCAGACTTGACCATAAGGATTTGAATAAGACAAACTCAAATTTTAGAGAAATAAAATAATTTATTTTGCAAGTAACATACTTTTACACTACAAAAATAATGTTCATCACCTAAATGTTGGTAGTGCTCAAGGACCAAAGGCGCATCCCCTAACGCTATGTGAATAGATGATCTATTACAATCAAACAACAAGCACTAAACAAATTGATACGATCCTTATTTGTTGTAAATAGACCTCTAATTTCATCCCTCGAGGGCTGACCTTTTGATCCACTACCAATTACACTTGACCAAGGTCGAGAAACCAATATTAATCGTCTGATAGCGATCAGTGTTACTGACGTTGCTGTAATATGTCTTTTTGTGACAGAGTGAGACAAAAGAGCAAAGTAATAATAGTCTGATGTATTAACTTGATATCAAGCAAGGTGGCGCATTGGTAGTGGCTCCTTCAACACCACCACCTTTATATCCCGCTTGGGGTAAACATTTATGTAAGATAACCTGATTGTATTTTGGGTATCAGATGAGACATATTATTGTAGAGACATCAAAGGAGAACGGGACTTCTGTCGGTCGACTCCAAGAGCTAGTATCAAAATTCATTCAATTCATATCTTGTGTTTTCAATCGCTGTCTTACTCATACAAAATAGGAAATGAGCGGGACAGAGATGGAGATTGACGCGAGATTTGAATCTTGCTGTTCACTTGATACTCGAAATTAACTTTTTACTTCGAATTGAGAGATAGACGGTTTACTTCATATTAGAGTTACGAGTTGAGTAATAGACGAGTTGCTATATAGACGAATTACATTGATACTAATTCTAAATTGGGAATACTGCGATGCAGGGGATGTCAAAGCCTGTGGCTGGACCAAGGATGTTATATTAAGACCGACAGCTGATTAAGATTAATGTAACCCTTATATACTTAGATACTATATACAGAACGGAGTTGTATCCAATAATCCTGATATGCCGTCAAAGCCCTCTCCTTACCTCGGCGGCGATAACATCCGGCCAGTCTGCTTTGATACGGCTGCGGCGGCACGGCAATTGACAATGTGCGGGTATCCGGCTGAATTATTTTAGCATACCGCTATGTCGCCGTTTATGAAGACTTATGTAGTGTAATATACGTTGTAATATAAATATATTGTAGAATAAATTCATAAAACTGAATTCATTCATCATTAAACACACTTCATTAAAATGCCAGTTAGGTTTCCAAACAACTCTAACTCTATGGTCAAAGTCAGTAAAAAAAAATATTCAAGGCCTATTACAAGCTCTTTCGAATCGTAACAATTTTTTCCTAACACCAGTTCAGAAGGCAGGTTAAAGTTAGTTAATTTACTTTCATAAAATAAAAGTATAGTTAACAAAGCAAGAAAAAAAACGTGTGGCACTCGGGGACTGCCGCGGTAAAGCTATTGCATATAGCATGGCTCGAACTCACTCGTGGACGCGGCCAAAAAGCACACTGTCTCACCTAGCATATCGTGTCTAAAAGAGATAGAATCAATTATGAGCAGTTAGCAGCTAGTCTACACGCATACGTCTAGTCGCACGCACACAAACACCGTGCCGAAGTCTGCCGAACTGAAACGACGTTAGATGATGCACAGCTTTCAACGCCGCGGGGAATGGGGGGTGTTAGGTTTTATTGTCGTTACGGAATTTCTTGATTCGGTCGCCACGCTCAAAGCCCGCGATAAAAGCTAAAAATCAATAATACCAAAAAGAATTCAAAAGCAACAAAAAAATTGAAAATATCAAAAATATAGATAGAAAGCCCCAGCTTAGGCCTAGCCTAGTTCGTAACAATCATCATAAACCACTTCCAAAGGGAAATACAAGGGAACAACACTCCAACTGCTCCTCTTCAGAATGGCAGAAAGTAAACGATGTAAAATAAAACAAGAATCTCATGCAAAGATTTAAAAGAACGGAAACTGAGGATATATCTTCGAGAAGCCATTGAAACAATTCCGGAAAGTATCGCAGTTCGATTCCCGCAGTCGGGTCACGTCGCGCCTCTAACGACCTACTTCGAGATACTTCGTACTCATAAATTGCACGTCCTGGTAATTTAATATGAGACAGCCACTATTTTTAGTATTCTGTGATACTTTTCAGATCACAGGTCGAGAGTTGGCACTGATCCCTTTATTAGATTGCTTTTGTGCTGAACTGACTACAATCAGGTCAACTGGTTGTTAAGGCTGTTTTGTAAGAGCGATGGTAATATACTGTCAACTAATGAAAGAGATGAGCAGAGCCGTAAAGTTTTCTAAATATTGCATGAGAGGATTTACTCGAATTTTATTTATCAATCGTATTCATATTGTTAACACAAAGTTGCATTACGATACCTACATTAGGTATAAGGATAAAAATCTGTGTTCCTAGTTCTCTTCTCTGGTGACTTCTTTCATTGGTTATCCGCACTATAGGCGGAATGTGAATTTAGGGGGTAAGTCGGACACTAAGAAACTGATCTGTGTCCGAATTTATTACTTTCTTTCGATGTGATTAAAATAGCGCTAGTTTAAATGGTACAATTGTCAATAAAACAGTTGATTTATTTATGCGACGACCTCCGTGGCGTAATGGTTACCACGCTAGATTGCCACCCAGGAGGTCCCGAGTTCGAACCCCAGTCGGGTCATGATGAAAAATTAACTTTTTCTGATTGGCCTCGGGTCTTGGATGTTTATCTATATATGTATTTGTTATAAAATATAATATTGTTGAGTTAGTATCCCATAACACAAGTTTCGAACTTACTTTGGGGCTAGCTCAATCTGTATGAATTGTCCCAATTTATTTATTTATTTATATTTATGCTGCGTACTTAATTTGAAAATTACACTATACTCGTATTACAAATAGTAAAGCGTGTGTAAGATCAGGTGTCATATGAGGATCATTTACAAACTCCCACACACGCCTTTGTGCGCGTCACCTTTTGACGTAGGGGATCAGGGGTGTAACAATGGAATTTATTTTGGGCATTACACCTTAAGCTGGACACAACAACAACAATGTTTCGAGGGGTGAGTAAGAGTTTTTTTGGTCGCTTTTGATCATGCAGATGTAACAGAAAATTTAAAAATACTTGCCGATGCCCGCGGTTTTGCCCACAAAATCCCATTACTGGGATATCCGGGATAAAAAATATTCTATCTGTTAATCCGGGTTATACTACCCGGGTAACAAAAAGCAAATCTGTCAAGACGTTTTTGCGTGATAGCGTATCAAACATCCTCACAAATATTCGCATTTATAAATAAAAAGAATTCGGATTGCCACAGTGACTTTAATCAGGCGTCAGTTGAAAACCTCTACGGTAATGTTGGTACACATTTACTATTTACGAAAAAAAATTATTTCGGTAATAAACCTAAGTTTAACGAAGTTTAAAACCATTTTTCTAATATTATTCAAATAGTGCGCCAAAACAGCGGCAGGTGTCATGGCGTCGGCTCTGACGTCACTCTTTGGTAAAAATGTCATTGTGTCTATGGCGTAACGAAGAAAATGTTGTAATGTTTACCGAGTGTGACGTCAGAGCCGACGCCATGACACCTGCTAGCAATGAGGTTTTATATATTCTTCTAAGACAAGAGAAGTAACGCCATACAAAGCATTCGTAAAAAGCCGCAACCACTTCAGAGTGTTAAAGACGTAGCTTTGAAACCGATACATATTCCGAGCATATGCCAAAGTAAAATATGTTTGTCTCTTTTTTTCTAGAGTCAAACTAATTATGTCAAAATGAGACAAAAGCATTACTCCCAGAAAAATGGTCAGAGTTGCCAGCTCATGAATAATTTTCCCATTGAATGAATGTTATGAGTCTTTTTAAAAAAAAAAAAAAGTTTTTATACCATATTATTATTGTTTCTTAGGTGACAGAAGAATTAAAGATCATCATCATCATCATCAGCCTATATCGACCCACTGCTGGGTATAAGCCTCCTTTCGTCTACGCCATCCTTCCCTATCCTGAGCCATCTCAATCCACTTTTTCCCAGCAATCTGCCTGACATCGTCGACCCATCTAGCTGCCGGACGTCCTATACTCCGTTTACCGTTTCTAGGGTACCACTCGGTGACTGCCTTACTCCACCTTCCGTCGTTCCGTCTAGCCAGATGTCCCGCCCAGTTCCATTTTAGAGCCGCAACGCTGGAGACCACGTCGTGAACTTTCGTTCGACGTCGTATCTCAACATTGCGAACTCGATCTTGCAATTTGATGCCTAGCATGACTCGTTCCATCGCTCTTTGCGCAACTGCAATCCTGTATGTGGAACCTTTTGTAAGAGTCCATGTCTCGGCGCCATACGTTATCGTGGGCAGAACACACTGGTTGAAGAGGCGTGTCTTTAGGCTTTGTGGTATTTCTTTGTTTTTAAATACATCGGCTAGCTTTCCAAATGCCACCCATCCCAATTGTATCCGCCGGTCAATCTCCTTGGAACGATGATCTTTGTCGAAGGATAAACAATGTCCAAGATACGTGTACTTCTCAACCACCTCTAGTCTCTCACCATTAACAGATATGATAATGTCTGAGAGACCAGGGCCGCCAACCATGACCTTCGTCTTCGACATGTTCATCCTAAGACCCACCTCAAGAGATGCATCGTGCAGCTGGATTAGCATATCTTGGAGATCATCCGTGGTCTCCGCAAATAGTACAAAATCGTCAGCAAAATGCAGGTGCGACAAATATGCACCGTCTATGCCAATACCTGTAGAGTCCCATTCCAATTAAAGATAGGAAGAAATAAATATATAGATGCGTAAATATTGGTACATACATATTATATTTCAAGAATGAATCATGGCGGAATGGAGAAGTTTCCATTTTTTAGTCATTGATGAATCTAACCGATGCAGACCTACTACTATTATCTATTCTGTGCTACTACTAATTTTAGCAGAGATTTTTTTTTGTTTTCTTCACCCATTCTGGGTAGGCAAAGGGAACTATGCCCATACAGCCAAGTCTTCAGTAGATTTTTTTTATTGTTAAGAAATGAAAATGAAATTTAAATAAAATAAAATAATAAATTTAAATAATTTGAATAAAATACAACATAAAACAAAAAAACTATTGTACTCAATCGAACATTTGATAATTGCAGAAACAATTTAAATTAAACACCGTTACCACAATGAAAAAGATGAAATTGTTACTTCACTGTCATAGTAATAATATCATTATGTCAAATGTCAGTTAAAAGCCATATCAAAAAGAGGAAAATGATTTGTTTTTTCTTGTCTTGACGTGCGTAGCACTAGCGATTGATTTTAGTATCAATCAATTCTAAGTAAATAATTAATTCTAGTTTGAGCCTGGTTGTAGGTTTACTTCTACTGTGTTACTAATGATACTTAAAGGCGTATGAGTTCGTCATTGACTAAACTCCCAACATTTGGGAAACTTAAAATCGTTTTTACTGGCAACACTGTTGGCAAAAACAATGCGTAATATATTAATTTCGATTTTAATACTATTTTGGTATAATTTTAACATAATTAAGCATTCTTATTTGTGAAAAGTGACACCACTTGCTTTGTTATTAGTTTGGGATCACGACATACATGTTTTAACAGTGCATTTAACCATTTTTGTGATATTATTGTGAAATACGCATTCACTGAACGTCAAACTACGACTAAGTCGGAAGAAATTCAACTAAGACTGTGGCCTCAGTCGACGTGGCAGCGGGTATGTGTCAAACATTACGAATCTATAGTAAATAACAAATCACTGCCTGCTAGTGTTTCAATCAAAATGGCCGATTGCGGTTATTGAAAATCTTAACAATCTGATTTTTTTAAACAAAACTAAAGCAAGTTTTATTTTTGTTTAATATGAATGTTCACCTAAAAACATTAAATTGTCGATTTTTTGATACTGTCGTCATGCCTAAAATATTTTCCCATTAAAAAATCTAATTTGTTCATATCTATGTATGTATAGGCACATAAAATAGATTAAAAATAAACAAATCGACAAACCACTACGTCAGAATTGGAAGCTTTGATTACAAAAAAATATTGGTAAGCTAACTAAGCAATTTAAAGCCAAACCGAGCGCGCGACCATTTAAAATTCTAGCTTCGAAATGACGGTAGGAATAGCGACTAGGCATTTGTTCCACAGTGCACGAAAGATACTAAGTATGGACTTTACTTTTAGAGGTGGGCAACGCATCCAAGATCTTGTGGTCGTGGATGTCCATGAACGGCGGTGGTTGCTTACCATCAGGTGAACGTGTACCGTAAAATGGGGGAAATAGGGATCCAGGTGTAAATTGGGACAAAGAGCAGGAATATTTTTAAACTGTCTAGTCTATGGACTGTTCGTTTCATTTTTTGTGTAATTTTTTTAAATATGTAGCGGAAATATTAAAGAAAATATGGCAACACTCAATAGGAGTGAAGTAAGCCACTGAAGGCTGTCATATTCTGTTAAATGTGACGGTTGAAAGAGAGGTAATTTGAGTGCTGCAGAAACTTTGCTAAAATTTTTTATTTTGGTGTATTACTGTGAAAACTTTGCTATAATTCTGTGCTTTGGTATTTTATGAACACTGTAATAAACAATAAGGTGAGTAATTTCTCTTTTTAATATCTTATTTAGGCAATAATAAAAAATGTATCAATTTGCATTTTTTTTTGGGGAAAATAGGGACGCAGACTGAGTAAATTAGAACCGGACTGGGAAAATTGAGACGAGAATGGGTAAAATAGAAACGAGAAGTGGGCGAGTTGGGATAGCTTCTAAGGGTTGTCAATAACAGTTTCAGTTGCATATTTTGAACTTTTATGTAGGTATCTACTGGTAAATATGGTAGTACCTGCCTAAGTGCAAAATTTATAGAAAATATGCTATTTCTTTTACAGAAATGCCGCGGACATACGTTCCCAGCAGAAAATCATACAAAAAATATGATATTACACATATTAAAGCTGCTATTGCAGAATATGAAAGTTCAAGAAACACATCGTTAAAAGAAATAGGAAAAAAATATAATATAACTAAATCTGTATTACACAGACATTTAACACGTATAATGAGACCCCACGGTAGACCGAAGGCGTTGAAAGACGAAACCGAACAATATATTATCGAATACCTAAATATTTGTTCGGAGTGGGGCTATCCCCTCGATACATATGATTTAAGAATAATAATTAAAGGTTACCTTGATAGAATGAGCGTTGAAATAAAGCGTTTTAAAAATAATATGCCCGGTCCTGATTTTGTCGACAGCTTCTTAAAAAGGCACAGCAATGTCTTATCAAAAAGAATTAGTCAGAATATAAAACGTGCCAGAGCAGCTGTTTCTGGAGAAATAATTGAAAGGTACTTTAATCATCTACAGATTTCTTTGCAAGGCGTGCCTCTTTCTAACATCATAAACTACGATGAAACGAATTTGTCAGACGACCCTGGTAAAAAGAAAATTATCACTAAAAGAGGTGTTAAATACCCAGAACGAGTGATGAATCACTCTAAGTCATCTACATCACTTATGATTGCTGCATCCGCAGATGGCGGACTTTTGCCTAGTTACGTGGTATATAAAGCCGCTCACTTATACGACTCTTGGACCAAAAATGGACCTAAAAAGTGTCGTTACAACAGAACGTCATCAGGCTGGTTTGATAGCAACACTTTCGAAGATTGGGTCGAAACCGTGGCACTGCCCTATTTTGATGATAAACAAGGAAAAAAGATTTTGATCGGCGATAATCTTTCATCACATCTGTCAATAAATTTAATCCGGAAATGTAAGGAGAAGGAGGTTTTCTTTGTATTCCTTCCAGCTAACTCGACGCACTTAACTCAACCACTAGACGTAGCCTTTTTCAGGCCGATGAAATCTGCTTGGCGGGATATACTATTCACTTGGAAAAAAACAGATGGTCGCACACAAGCAAGTGTACCGAAGAGTTGTTTTCCTCAACTGCTCAAAAATCTTTTTAATAAGCTTGAAACCAACCTTAAAAATAATATATTAGCAGGTTTTTCTAAAACAGGAATTAACCCACTAAACAGAGACAAGGTATTGGAAAGATTACCTGGTAGTACCGCAAGAAACGAAACATGCACAGAAGAAGAAAAAAAGGCTATAGACGAGTCAGTGTTGAACTTATTATCTGAAATGCGGTATGGCAACGGAAATACTGGGAACACTAAAATTAATAATAAAAAGAAGAAAATCAACGTTCAAGCGGGAAAAAGCGTGGGAGAAGACAGTGACTATGCTGAAACGGAAACATCAGAATCCAATATTCAACCGGATATAACACAACAGATGAAAAATCCAACCAAAAACAAACGTAAAACCAAGGAAAAACAAGCAAGTACTTCTGGAATAACAAGGAAAAAGACAGTGGTGCAAAATCAAGAAAAGGAAAACAAAGTTTCAGGTAGAGAAAAGAGAAGCGTTGAACAAAAATCCGCGTTGAAGGTAAAAAATTACAATACATCCGATATGCATCAAACTCAAGACTTAATTCTAGCAGGCGATCTGGTTTGTCAAGAGGATTTGGCTTTACAAGATACCTTGAACATCAATGACATACCAATAATCTTTGAAGATACTATTTTAGTTACCGATGATGTAACAAGCAACTCCAAGGTGATTTCAAATGAGGAAAACCAAATACGAACAAAAGAATCAGGATATAAGAATTACAATCTGGGAATAAATGATCTAGCTGACACAGAAGAAACAAGTAATAAGTCAGAAATATTCAAACAACACTCATCCAAAGATATAAAAAATAAAAAGCATAACGTCAAAGGCAAAGGTGTAGGCAAAAAATCATTGAAACAGGAAAAAAGTAGTGAAGATACGATAGAATGGAATATTGCGAAAAGAGATAAGATACTTCATAAAAATTATAATGATACTGCATTAGAAAGTAACAATATGCAATCGAAAGATGATTGGATTTCACAGGAAACCAAATTATATGATTTAGAAATTAATAATATGTCTATAATTTCGGAAGAGAGTATTTTAATTGCTGAAAATGTGACAATTGATAATGATAACATTTGTGATCAAAACCAAAGGCACACTCTTATAGATGGGGAGGAAATAAAACTTAACGAAAACCATGGACAAACTACAGTTGAACATATGGAAATAAAAAGAGATAAAAGGGCGATTAATACGAAATTTGACAAACCATTTGAATACAAAACTGAACCTGAAAAGAAAAAAGTACGAATTCTATCAAACCAATTGTTAACGCACACGTTGAATTATGGGACTTTAAATAAATGTCAAAAACTAGCTGTCGATGCAAATATTGAAGTTCCCAACAAAAATATTCCTAACCTTGATTCTAGCCAAAGAAATAAATCGAAGCCTAAGAAAAGGCAGATATATTACAGAAATAATGAAGACATTTTAAAAGATCTTATGGATCTTGATAATTAAAATTATTTAGAAATTCATTTTTTTGTAAGATTGTTTATTTTCTATTATTATTTTGTTAACAGAGATTCTTAAGAATTCTTAATTTGGTTGTCGTGTTATAAAAAAAAAGTTATAGAAAGTTACCAATGATTATTAACTTTATATTTTTTTAAGAAGAGTTTATGTTGTGTTATTTATTGTATGTTAACTGCATTTTATTGTTGATCTCACCTTTATTTTGATTTTTGTAATACTTTATTAATAGGGCAAATGCGAAAAATAATTGTACGATTCTTGATTGATAAATATTACGTAGGTAAAACAATAGGTGTATTTTCTTAACTCCTTATCCCATTTTTCTTTCCAAAAACTTCCCATGATTCTCTTAATAGCAGTAGATAGGTACCTAGGTACGTACTTACCTAGTTTATTACTATTCGTAAGGTGACAACCCTGAGAAATTTCCCTATTTAGCCTTATTACGTTTCTATTTACCCCAGGTAATGGGTAAATTGAGACGGCCGATATTTTGGCGTTTTTTACAGGAAAATCTATAGATATGAGTATTTTTCACAGTGTGTCAACGAGATATCATCAAGACTCAAGTGTTGCCATAAGTTTCATAGCGATAACTACCAAGGAATCGAATATAGTACAACTCAAAACTTGATATCGTCCCTATTTCCCCCATTTTACGGTAGCTCGTTTGTCCTCCTCTGTCATAAAAAAACCACATTATTGTAGATCTATCAAAGAAAGATACATATAAAATGGGGCACGGCAGTGCCCCTGCCAAGACGAGCCAAGCGGAGCGCAAGGGCACTACCTACCTTTTCTCGAAACGTTTCGTCGTTTTTTTGAACTCTCATAACTTTGGTTTGGATGATGCTAAATAGTTAAAATTTTCAAGATATAATGACACCAGTAGAATCATTGAATATTCAAAATTTGAATGTCGTAGCTATTATACTTTAGATTTTATTATTGTCTAAAAACCCCCATTTCGTCACTGAAACGGCAAAGACACATATTTTGATTAAGGTGTAGAGTTTGTGAAGTTAGGCCTTGTAGAGGTAGGGCGTGTAGAGTTAAAAGCTTGGCTCTACATGAGATCTTAACTTTTTGAAAGTCTTAACAATGTTTTTGGTGTTTTTTTTTTACATGATACTAGTTTTTACCCGTCGTTTAACCCGCTAGTCCCGGTTCAGCGGCTTTCATGAAAATAACACTTCTATTTATACAAACAAAAATTGCGTAAAATCAACGTAAAATTATTTTGAAACAACACCGAACGTAACAACGTGTCATGCACTGTCTGTGACGGACCATTTCAGAAGGCATTTTACATAATTCATACATTTTTTTTTTGCGGTACGGTCATGTGTATTTACGGCTCAGTGGGCAGAGACCTTAATTTACAGAAAAAAAATTTTTTTTTACCTGACTATATCTTAAAGTGTTAAGCCGGGCCGGCCACACTAACGAGATGTAACATGCAATTTATCACGCAATTAAAGAATTTTCTGTCCGCAATGTGTCATGCAATGTAACATCTCCCATAGTGTGGACGTTCAATACTACAGCCTGTACCAGCCTTTAGATTATAGTCAGCTAGAACAAGTACTTTGCTTTGTACGAGTATATTTGTCGGTCGATCGTGCCGTTAGTCCAGGAGGGCTACTACGAAACGTAAATCCGATATTTCGGCCGAAGTATCGGAAGAATTTTAACCGTGAAATACAAGGTATTTCATGGTTATTTTAGTAATACCTTGAATTCTATCCATGAAATACCTTGTACTTTATGGTTATTTTAGTAGTTCATTGAATTATAATCATGAAATAACTTGTATTTCACGGTTCAAATTCTTCCGATACTTCGGCCGAAGTATCGGATTTACGTTTCGTAGTAGCCCTCCAGTGTTCGTAATACCAGATGGTCGGGCTTCGACAATCCGTATTTCGAAACCACACCCGAGAAATTAATTCGATATCTGTATATCGAATTCTGTTTTTGTTGAGCTATAAATTAAATGATGGAATAAATTAACATGATTGCACATTTTTATCTTTATTAACCAAAAGTTTGTGGATTAATATCAGATATTAATTAAATTTGTGGGATTCTTTGTTAGTGGTTTTACAAAAAATGTAAAATATTAATGCAATTATTTACAGAATAAAAGCTTTTTTAACCTTTATGTAAACCGGGATGGAGAGTCACTGTGGACGCTCGTTGCCCCATTCAGGGGCTAGGATGATTAGTCAAAGATGTAAACAAGCAGGCCGCCTTATAGAAAGTAGTTACTATACTAGTAAGTCTATGAACATCAGCAACTGCAGGGGCGCTAGCAACGCCCTAATTCTGCCTGCTGACTGCCTTTCTTCGAACTGTCTTGCTGCAAGGAAGGAAGAATGATTTAGGTTTCCGGATTCTCACTTACCTAACAAAATTTCATTATTTCTGATTCATGCTGTTATTTCATGAGTATTTCCCCGGTTGTGCAAGCCCATTTTATAAATTGCTCTATCACTTCACAAAATTGCCAAATGATCAATACAGACACTGTGAATACCTACAGTGAATTACAATTTACATTACAAACACATTTTCTTGAGCTGTATCACATGTATATGTCACATGTAATGCAATAAATAAATATCCGTTTTAGGAAGAACATTTTCCTCGTTTTTTCGTGGATCATCGTTCGTGGTCCTACTAAGTTGTTTTGGTTAGTAGGACCACGAGGGAGACCTTTTTATGTTTGTTCTATTAAATATTTTTTGGTATTCTTCTTTTTCTGAAAGTAAGTTTGGCGCGGCATGTTTATCACGTTATTTTCGGTTCAACACACATATTAAAAATATTTTTTAAAGAAAATTTTCTCCTTCCCGCCCGAGTTGGGATTCGAAATCAAGTCCTCTCGCAATCCTTGACGAGAGCCTCTTTCCAAGCGCGGTTAGATATTTTTCTTACCAAAATATATTTGGCAAGTCGTTAAATATAAGCCCCTAAAAACTAGTTACCTACCGAAGTGGTTGTAGTTTCAAATCATTTATTATTGTGTATGTTCTCTTTAGCAAGAGAACGTGTTTGTAAAAATCTATTCTCTGAATAAAAGTTTTGAATCTCTGTTAACCATGCATTTGCTTAGTTGATCAATGGCGAATGCATATCCACTATTTCCTAACTACATTCCCCGAACTCTCGCCGGAAGCTGCATCACGTAACCGACACTTTCAAGTATGAAATTCTAATTTCACATTCACACACAAGCATTACTTTTGTGAAAATATTCCTGTAAGTGCTTGGACATTTCGCAAAGCTAACGTTTTGTAGGATAATGTAGATTTTGGTGTACCAGTGACCTAAATCTGGAATTGAATTCGCTGAAACTGCAACCCGCTAAAAATACTTTTTTACCCACAGAACAATTGAGGTATGACTTTTCGTAGCATTCTATCCGGGTGGAAAACTAGGGGATTTATACTACATGGAATAGTTTTTTGTATATTATACATAATATGCTGTTTGATGCCCATGGTTACAAAATCATTGGGATAATCAATGTTTTCGTTACTGAAATATTTTTCGGGATAAAAGTTATCCTTTAAACTGCTACGTAAGATTATATGACTGCAAAGTAATAAATAAACAGTTTTCGCGTGTAATTTTGTAAGACAACAGATAAAAAAAATCAAGAATTTATGCCATAGTTAAAGTAGTAAAAATGCGAAATCTAAATTTAAAAAAAATACTCTACGATTTCGACGTTTAAAATAGCATGTATCATAGTTTTTAGTAACAATTGTTTTTGAACTATTCGACGAACAGAGAGATTGAAAAAATATTTCCCTCAATAAAAACTAAAAAAAGCTCATGTTTCCAGCGATTTTCTCACTCGATATCGTCTACAAATAATATTCTTGGCGCGAAAACGCAAGAATAACGTTGATTTATTTTGTTTTCGTTCACTTGTGAAAATCCTTATATTTATGTAACACTTAAGATAGCGGGAGATGGATTAACCGTTAAGTATCGTATGCATTCATAAGATGTATTCGGAGATAAGTGAAGGGAGTAGAATATATTATTTGATTGTGTAGGTGTCACAAAATAAACTAAGTTCCGCGACATTTACCAAGCAAATATACAATTTTTCAAAGCATATATAATTTAATAAATGGAAATATATGTACTTAATCATAATATTTTATTATACTTAAGTAATTGAAAGTAAATTACATTGTAAATCAAGCAAAAACTTTAATGTAACTTTGAAAAAAAAAAATAGCTGCGCTGTCATGCACCGGGAAATTCACTTATTGAACAAAATCTTAACTAACATAATAAATAACCAAGGGAAATAATAATTCTTGATAAATAAATAAACAATAAATACTTTGGGACTAGGTTACTCTGCATCTAAATCGAGATTTTAATTTCAATTCTATTTAATTTAATTTTTTTATTACAGCAAATTATAATTCGTTATCTTGAACCTTTATACTTTACTAAATAATTTGTTTGTGTACTATGCGATTTCATTTAGTTTCGTATTTAGTTAAAACTAGTATAGCCTCTCAAGATCTCTCTTCGTACCTAAACTTAACAATCCAATAGCAATCGCTCAGAATTGGTACCTAGCATTTGGCGCTGTGTGAATTGTGAAGAATATTTACTTATTATCATACCTATTATTATTGTAACTAGACCACCGACCATGTCGTGACGTGTCGTGTTGTCGGCTATCAGACGTTCGACGTCGTCCTCAACAACACACCGCCGCGTTCCAAAATCCTAAAATTGTTTTACACTCAAAATTACCATTTGTAAGCATCAGTGCCACGATAGTTCCCCAGTGTATTTATTGTGTTAGGGGAGATGGGGGGAGGGGGGGAGGTTACACGACGCAATATTGTTGTTGCTGACTTGAAAGCCTCTTTGTTCGGTCCCCACATTGTTTCTCTCACAGTTGTGAAGTATCTTTGTATCTCTCTAGGTTTTTAGGATTCCGCCACTAGAAAGGATAAAAATGGAAACCCTTATACAATTACTTCGTTGTCTGATACTGTGGGATTAGAACGCGTGGAGCTATCAAGCTGAAATTAATATCTACAATTCATTAACGATTATTATTACTACGATTTAAAAAAATCTAAATCTATGTCAACGTGATTACGAAAGTGGTCCAAAAGCTTGGTTATGATAATAAAAATTGATTTGCAGTTGATAATTAATCGACATACGCAAATGATATAGCACCTCTCTTTTTTCTCATAAGGACGAATTCTCAAAAAGTCATATTCTCTAAAAGATAGATTCTCAAAAGGACAAAGTCTTTTTTCTCATAATTGTACAAAACCCTCATACACGAGTCCGACACACACTTGACCGCCTTTTTATTTTTTTTGCATCTTTTTGTAGTGTGTAAGCAAATTGAAAGGGTCACAGTCAGTTGTCTCGTGCAAACGTTGAAAATGTTTATAAATTGTTCAGCTTTATAAATAAAGTAAATAAAAAAGATTTTTTCTTTGTATTTTTTGACGCTACTTCGTAGGCGAGGCGTGTGATCTGAGGTTAGCAAATGCTATATTTTAGGAATCCTTTTTTGTGTAAAGACAATAATTTTTTTATTTAACTTATTTTACAATTGAATTTCAGAAACGTAAACGCAACAAAAATAATAAATCTTTTAGAAATAGAGCCCGTTTCACACTGAGTACTTTTCATCAACCAGCCCTTACTCTTCTCCTCATCATTATCATCACTAGCCTGTATCTATTTACCTACGACCTACAGCTAGATATATGCCTTACTCAATGCTTTCCATCAAATGCGATCCGGTGCTTTCCGCATCCATCCGATTTTCCTACTTTGCTGATTCACAGCCAGTTTTTGAAATTAATTTTAATTCCACATTAAGCCTCTATCTCTTTTTTCTTATTTAGTTGGACAGTGACAGCTAATAATATGACATTAACTATAAAATTGTACACTGTGCAATTTAGTGTACGATTTAAAGTGACAGTTTTAAGGGGCTGCACGATTTTAGCACAAAATTCGGGTGGCAATAATGTAGTTTAAGGCACGTAATGTATTCGCCGCCCGGCGCGCGGACGGCGTTGACGCCAGCTTTGAGAAGGGTTATGTTAATTTAGTTCAAGTACCTTTGCACTAAATTCTATTTTATACTGTTAAGGTGTAAATAAAGGATATATCACAGTAGGCTTTCTACATAAAACGTATACGGGAGCGGGTCGGGCGTGTTTTTAAAAGCTGAACTCTACCCGACGACTTCATGTGTTGAAAATTGCAAATCAAAAATTATGCATTGTCCTGTGTAGAAATCAAGTGTCTAAGTGTTGTATAAACTGTATACAATTCACACAGGGACAAATTGGTCTCATTCATTAGTTAAGCTAGAATCGAACCTGACACCAGAAAACATTAGCGATGTCATCGGACCATCGCGTCGGTTGTCTGTCCATTTTCTGACCCAGTCCTGGGTCTCCACTCTAATAGTATTTTACCCATCTCTCGTCGCGTGCTCGGAATATTTAAAACTTCATATTTTCTATTATATAAAAATTTTCAGAATCATATAAGTATTTTATTTAGTGACTTCTCTCGTCATAAACATTTTTAATATTAAATAATTAATTCTAATATATAAAATACATTATATAAACTACTCAAAAAACCACTATTTCGGAAACAAAGCAAAATGACCACCGCCAAATGCCTCTGAGTTCGTCTGCTTTGCTATTTAATATTAAATTTTATTAGTTTGTGTAAAGCTAATTATTGCCAAATGTCTCAATTTATTGTCTCATTTGTGTCAAATTAATAATAATTAAAATTATTTATTATACGAGCAGTTGTTTACATAATTAAAACAAGGCTGAAATTGACATTGTTAATCTAATCTATACTAATATTAGAAAGAGGATAGAAATTGTATTTTTGTTTGTAACGAATAAACTCAGAAACTACTGGACCAATTACAAAACTTCTTTTACCGAGAAGCTACACTATTGGCGAGTGACATAGGCTATATTATATTTATTTATTTTTAACTAAGAAGGATTAGTTCAAAAACCCATGCCAAGCCAGGATGGAGCGCTAGTTTATTATAAAAAAATTGAACAAAAATTTCTTCATTAGTCCAGTGCCATCAGCTGTGACTTGGTTCTTGTAACGATGGTGTAGTTTGGAATATAGGATAAAAATGATCGCCTAACGGGGAACAACATAGAATAAAATAATTAATTTATCATCTATACATATAATAAAACAGAAGACCCCGATATGTCTGTACATTGGACATATTTGGAAAAACTGGAGAGGGAACAATTAGAGTAAGGTAATAAAAGCAAAAAAAAATTTTTTTGATTTTTTTGTCTGTCTGTCGGTTTGAACGCGCACATCTTCTAAGTTACTGAACGGATTTTAATGCTGTTTTCACAGGAAGATAGAGCTCGGGATGGAGCAGAATATAGGCTTTGTTTCATTTAAATCGCATGTCAGGAAAAGGAGTTATCCTTATTTTAACATTTCACGTAGACGAAGTCGCGGGTAACTGCTCGTTAGAAAATAAAACAAGAATATATTTATCGACAAATTAGCAACGTTTTTCTTTGGAATTTCGCACTTTAGTAACATTTATTCTCGGATCGTAGTAAATAATAAACGTTAAATGTATATCGGCATTTATTTGTATACTGTACCATATCTTGAACAACTTTTGACTTAGTTCTGAAAGTCCTTCTTTAGCTCTATTGACTATCAATAAACAAGATCTATCTTTTTTTTTTCAAAAATAGAGTTAGCAAAAGAATATTTTTTTTATATAAAACTGATAGCAGCTCAGCTCTACTATGAAGGTTATTTTCTACTGACGTTACCAGCGCCAATACAAGAACACTATATATTTTTTTATATTTTATAGGGAACATAATGAATATTGGTTTGTTAAAGTTAAACGTTAAATTTTTTTACTGTGCGTTTTTTTTATATTTTACGTCGAAGAGTACGTTACGTGTCCCCGCAGTGACACAAGTGTTGTGCCTCACCTTTCATATTACAGCATTTGAATTCTTTCAACGAAAATATTTGGACTACATAGAAAAAAAACGTTATTTTAACACATCTTTCAGATTCTTGGTGTCGCCCGAGTGGTGTATTGGATCGGTTTTGACGGTAGCAAGCAAAAATAAAAGAAGTAAAAAATTGTAATTTCTGTTTAACCAAATAGTAAGTCTTATTTTAGTTTCAGAGTTATGTAATAATTTGGTTAGTTTAGTTTTGATATAAGTACATTATAGATTGGTTTTGATCTTACATTTTTTTATTTTATTAAAGTTGTTATTGTAAACTAAACCATTGAAGAGCGGATCATTTTTGCTTAAGTAATAAATAAATAAATAAATAAATAAATATATAGGGACAATTCATACAGATTGAGCTAGCCCCAAAGTAAGTTCGAAACTTGTGTTATGGGATACTAACTCAACGATATTATATTTTTATAACAAATACATATATATAGATAAACATCCAAGACCCGAGGCCAATCAGAAAAAGTTCGTTTTTCATCATGACCCGACCGGGGATCGAACCCGGGACCTCCTGGGTGGCGGTCTGGCGTGGTAACCATTACGCCACGGAGGTCGTCGAGTGGAATGTGGAATGTATCTGTATTTTTTGCTGAATAAAAAATATTATATATTATATATCTTTGAATAGTATAAATTTAAGTCGCTTCCGCTGTCTGTTCGCTTAAATCTTTTAGCAATAGGTAAAGTGATTCAAGAGAATAGTATAATACTTGCAATTTTTTTCAAAAATTCTTACAGGAAAGCGGGATTCAGTCAAACGTAGTTTGTAGATGCGCGGGTTTGTAGATACATCAAGTGCAAGCCCTGACTTTCAAAAGCGTGAGCTGTATGTTGGATGTTTTGTGCAATATAAGGAAAGAAGAGGGAAATTTTTAAGTCGATATACTATAAGTGGGCACTATCAGTGGACTTCTTGTGGCTGAGATGATGATGATGATAAGCAGTTCATATTCGCATTCGGTTCACTACTACGCTACTCTAGGCAGATGTGGCCCCGCCCTGGCGGCCCGCGCCCCGCGGCGAGCAATATCCGCGCTCAAGTAATAAAATGATAACGTTATCCCGCAACTGCTCTCCTTTGTATTTCTGCTATTCTCACTAATTTTTCACAATCTTATATTTTCTTTATGTGGTGAGGAATTTCATGTAATAAAAGAATAAGATTTACGTTGAGTACTTTACATTATTAGGCATTTTATTTATATTTTTAACAAATTTTATTATACTAACCCAACAATAAAAACTTTTTATTTTAAAAATGGATTACCTAATTGTGGAAATTGGGACAAGCCCACCGCTCATTCCCACCGCTGTGCCTCCTGTGTAGCCATTATCAACAACGGCGACCACAGATCGACAATAAGCAATGAAGCTTGTCGACGTCCCGGGGGAGAAACTACATCTGTCCTTGGAAGTCACAACAAATTTAATCAAAAAGAAAATAGACGGAGTATAGACAGGAGGGAAGTCTTTTTAATACTTCCTGTATTAAAAGACTTCCTTGAGAGAGGTAAAATCTTTTTCGTGTTGAAACATCGATAACACAACGTGTTCAAAACGCGACATTTCAAAATAATAAAAATAAAATCTGTCGAAAAGAACCTCACACCTTTCCACCCCTTTGATTTCACTTCCTTTTGCACTTTTAAAAGATTACATACGAGCTCCTAAGTAAATAGGGCTATCAATCAATATAAATAAAAGGTCCTTTGATCTGATAGGGTGCGAAAGGCGAACGCTCCAACTCTTCAAGTTCGCTGACTCTTTGTTACATACTGATGGAATATTTGGAGTATCAAATAAAAAAATCACAGGAAAATATTCAAACTACGTGTAATATTATGAAAAGGAAAGATTTGATTGTTGGCGTTGGGAGCCTCTAATATGGTTGAGCACAGCGATGGCTGACGCTTGCGTCAACTCGTGAACGGGTGCTGTCAGGGGGCTTGGGTGTCCACCCAAGCCCACTAGTCCTAGTCTGCTCACTCTTGTCAGTACTGACTTTTTAATTATTTTAGGTTTAAGACTTGTTCATTCCACACCATTTATAAAATTACTAGCTGACCCGTGCCCACTTCGTTGGGCATAATGTTAAAAGCCTTTTTATTTTTTGGTTTTTTATATAACCTATGACACTCAGCAATAATGTGGCTTTCTATTGGTGAAATAATTTTTAAAATCGGTTCAGTAGATCCCGAGATTACCCGTTACAATTTAACAAATACACAAACTTTACCTCTTTATAATATTAGTATAGAGTATAGATTATTATTGATTGATTTTTTAAATTCTGTCACAGCTGGAAAGCTTTTTTCCCCGAGTGACAAAGGCATATTGTATTTTTTTTAAATGTGATCCTTACTACATCAAACCCGTGTGCTAAAAAAAGCTGGGCGAGACGCTAGTGTGAAATATATTTTTCAGACAGGTCGTTACATTCGCTGTCTTTAGTCATAAAGTGTAGATGATTTTATAAAACCACTTTACTCTATAAACGAGCCTTACCAGTTTAATATACCGCTGCTAGTGATTAACGCATTTCTGTAAAATTGTATATTCAACTAGAACCGCGCGATTAACCGCCCCGCGTGTAACCGCTAGTGCGTAAGAGCGCCGAGAAGTAATGATTGTGTCTCTTTGTTTCACATCGCCGTTAAAAATTCAATAATATATTCAATATGAATATTGCAAACGAAAGCTCCCTGATATTGGGGCCTGTCGAAAGTTACTTAAAGTTTGTGATTCATCAAAATTTCCCTGAAAGTCAAAGGTCAGGGCTTTTCAGCATCCGACAGCCATCGGCGGAAAGCAGACAAAGAACTCGTCATCAATAAATTTCCTACTTACAGTTATTTGTACATTAACGAGGTTTGTCCGTGGAAATGCTCGCATTTTTTAAGCCACGCCATAAAGCAGGCAAACAAGAAAATACTCAGACCCGAGCACAAACACAAATGCCATCTATAAACCTTGCTTTGAATTAAAAAAAAGACAAATGTATTAAAAGTATGTTTAATGTAAGGCAGTTCAAAAATAGCCTAAGAATAACTGACGAACCCATTGAGATGATAAATTCCACCATCTTTCTTGGTATTACTATAAAAGGTAAACGCAGCTATTAACGACCTATCGAAAATCTGCAGATATTACCGACCCATTCAGCTTATTCGTATTTTTGTCGGTTTGGAACGATTTGAGTTACAAAAGAGTATAAAATACACATGTTTGTAAGTTGCCTAATAAATGTACTATGTTAGGGTGCGTGGGTGCGCGGGGATGTGACAAAATGTGTTAATTTCTGTGAACGCAGCAAGTGCGCCGATCATGTCATACTGGCCCGTGTTGCCGCAGCTTAGTATGCAAATTTTTTACTTAAGATATTTTATGTTTAAATATTCACGTTAAGCTTATTCTGAATAAGTCGAAATATTCTTTTATTTGTGTATTCCACATTTCCGAAATTATTTCTTATGTTTTAAGGGAATTTACAGAGTATTTTTCAAATTAAAATGGAACGGCAATAGCTTCAGTGCATTTCAGCAGTGCAGCCATTACCGACCCATGGATCGGTAATGGCAGCCACGTGTTGTTTTAATTTTTCCTCTTTTAGTCAATGTGTATAATAGTCAATCAAGATTTTTTAATATCATTTGAATCTTAGGTAATCTAAAATTTTAAGCATCTATTAGCGACGTACATCATGTTATATTATAAGCTTCTTGTGTCGTGATAAACTACCACGCATTAATAAATATCTAGAGTGTGCTCCTAAGACTACCTACTAAGAGTTTCTTTGTATTAATATGACAAATGTATACATTCTAAATAGTTTATGACTAAATCAATCAATTATTGTATTAGATTGGATAAGAAAATACATTAGAATTAATATTGAGTATTTTCCGTAGCTCGGTAAAAGATTTGTACTTTTTTTTATATAACACTAATTACCGATCCATATGAGTCGGTAATTGCAACAAAGAGAAGCTATCACCGATCCTATGTCGATTAATTGGTACTGTTGGATTCGAACGGTAATGTCCCGTTTGCAAACTGTCCTGCTGCTAAAAATGACCCGTTCACCAAATGTTCCGTTCGCAAAATGTCCTGTTCTTGAAACTTCTCGTAAAATAGCCCAATCTAATAAAAAATGTGTATCATTTACTTACGCTCGGTATTAGATTCATAAAAATCGCTAATAGCTTCACAGCGCTTCGGATGGGTCGGTAATAGAAACAATTGACTTCCACAGTCGTTTAATAGTTTTTTCTGTGAAAACATTGTATTTATGAACAAATGAAAATATAAATATAAAATATATACCCAACATTTACATATAAAATTAAAAAATCTAGTGTATTTGCAACCAATACCCTTAATTTTTATCATCAATTTCAAAACTTGCTTAAGGGGGTCGTTAATAGCTGCGTTTACCTTAATCAAAACTACAACGGGGCTCACATATTAAGGCCCTGGCAGGAAGACTCAGTTCCGCCGCGTATGCAGTTAGGAAAAAAGGGCAGCTTACTGATATTGGAACGCGAGATTAGTGTATTTCAGCTATTTTCACAGCTTGATGTCGTATGGTCTATTGTTGTGGGGCTCCGCTGCCGATATTCAGACGATCTTTGTATTACAAAAAAAGGGCCATTCGTGCCATATACAACCTTAGACCACGCGACTCGCCCCAAGAATTATTTAAGGAAATTAACATACTAACCGTGGCGTCTCAATACATTTTTGATTGTATTATGTATGTACGCAAAAACTTTGATGTTTTTATAAAAAAAGCAGACTACCATAGCTTCAACACCAGAAATAGACATAAGCTTGCCGTTCCGAGCCTCAGACTTCACAAGACTGGTAATAGTTTTATAGGTATAAGCATAAAATGTTCAACAAGCTGCCACAAAGTTTCATTGATTTGCTTCTGCATAAATTTAAAGTCGACTATCAAAAGTTGCTTGATTAAAAAAGGTTATTAAAAAGGTAAAGGAAACGCACTAGGCGTAACTACGCGACGCGACACAGGAGCCACATTGAAAATTGTTGAGCTAAACCGCCGCGTCGCGCCGCTGTAGTGCGGTTTAGCTCATACAATTTCTAAGAAATAATATTTTGACGAGTCGCGCCGCTGCTGTGTCGCGTCGCCTAGTGCGGTCTTACCTTAAAGTAGAAGATTATTTTAAAGATAAAAAATTGTGGTCATAGTAACTAATTTGCTCCTCTGCACCAAACATATTTTGCAATGTATAAAAAGCTTTTAACTATTTTTAAATATGTATATTGGTTTTCAAAAAAAGCTGTTTGTTGAGTTTCTTGCGGCACTTCTCAAATGGTCATTCACGTCGAGTGGTGGTAGGATAAAAAAAAATTACGTGCGAAAGTATTTCCTGTAAATCTACTTGCAAAATAATTGATTTTAATTTATTTTTATTTTAAATGTTTGTCCCGAACGGGAATCGAAGCCGCACCGTCGCGTCGTCTGTAAGCGAAGCTAGCGTCTGGTCGCGCTTTTGATTCCCGTCGTCCTTTACTACCAATGCACCACCGGCTGTCAAAAATCTATTACCGAACAAGTAGGTTTATTTAATATGCATAGTTTTTATTCCGCGTATCAGTAGATTTCAGAAACAACGGAATCTCGCTGATAAAACAACGAGCATCATTCATTAAACAAATTGACTTTCACAAAATGAATCTACAAAAAATTCTCTAAAATTGTTATCTGAACAAAACATTCTGCTATGATCATTATAATTTACATAAATATGACGTCGCGGAGACAATTCCTTGATGGTCCTTCCTTTTATTGCCGGCAATGGGACCCCTCGGGCCCCTTAAGTCCCCTGGCGTACAACGGGACCCCACAATTAAATGCCATTGAATAGAAAGCTAAAAATAAACAATATGACTGAATGAAATGTCACTTCTAGCCGCAAATGAGTGAAAATAATTGGAAGTCGTTACGAAGCAAGGATTTAAATGAAAATGATATTTAAGAATTTTTAACCGACTTCAAAAAAGGAGGAGGTTCTATGTTTCATTGCATGTAGGTATGTTTTGAAAATGTCGATAGTGAAAAAAGAAGAATTAGCTCACAGTCATCACAGAATAGCAATCGAATCGAATATAATATGCTCACTATTCCGTGCTAAAAATATAATTAAAAACGAATAATGGTAGCAAATATCGCTAAGGTCTGAATATATGCCATTCAGACCTTAGTGATATTTGCTACCGTCTGCGGCTGAGAAAAACCAGTGGTTATGCGGTAATATTACTGTTCACACCATAGCAGATCAACTGTACAAACTACAGACTAAAACCGTAGCGTTTTTCGTCCGCCTCTCCCGTGAAACAGTTGAGATAGGTACCTATGGGGGAAGAATATCACTGCTTCACATACCACCGCACGACACAGGCAGACTTGTAAATAATAAAGGAAAAAAACATTACGGGTAGGATGATGAGCGAAAATATCCGAAAAGGTCAAATCCGACATGGCGCGCCATGACCTTTCACTGAGAACTTGTCCAGAAAGGGTGAAATCGCCGCGTGTTTCTTCGTTTAAATATCCATCACCGAGTTGCAATCATTTCATTGTGAGATCTACATACAAAGATCTCAATGTAGCACGAAACGAAACGCCAACACACGTAATGTGTACAGGGTCTAAATGCCAGAAAATATGGAATAGCTTTCTTAACTACGATCCACCATAATTGTTATAAGGTTATAAATAAGAGGTTCCTTAGGAGATATAGTGACGTAATTACTGTTTGTCTAGATTAGTAAATAAGCCTAAATTACAGTTGGAGCATCATTACGGCAAATCTACACGATTTATTTATTGTTCGTAGATTCAACTGAACTGCTGGTATATATTTTTATGGAGTGAACCAACGAGCATGTGGGTTATCTGATAGTAAGTGATCATCGTCGCCTTCGGAACATACAGACACCAGGGAGTCACTGAGCCGTTGAAAACAAAAGGAGAAAAGAGGAGAGGCGTACTGTTGAGATTCCAATAGTATGAAACGCCACCATACAAAGGAGAAATTATTCTTAAATGAATTAATCTGAAAGTGTAAATTAAGTGGTCCATGGCCCGCCAAAAAAGTGTAAACCAGTGACCAGTCAGTTAACAAGATAGTTCCTTATCTCAGATATATTTATTAGATAAGAATAAAATGTGGAGTATTTATCAAAATAGATATTGAGTAAGAAAATACTTACGGTGTGTAATTGAGTGTTATTGTAATAAATAATGCGAATACACTGGGAAATGTCAGAAGGCACGAACAAAAGAAATATGGAGGCATGTTAGAGGAAATAATATGTGAGATTTTGTAGCGCTGAAGGAATATTTTGAATCTGTTAATAAAATTACATTGCGTAGAAATTTTTCTCTAAGAAATGAGTATTTTTTATTACAACGTCAAGGAAATTTTTACATACACCGTTTTGTTTTATGTTCATGGTAGCTATCATCCGTGGTTTCGTCTTGGACAAGATTTTAGCGACTCGGCTGGCTCCGCTCGCTTTTTTACTCATTTTGCATGATGCCGCTCAGTACGTCCTTGTTCAACCTAAGTCCGCATCGTTCTGTGTCGTAGCATCTCATTGGGTCACACATACCTACTACGTTTAAACTCGCCGCGTCCGCGCAGCGTACTGTGCAATGATTTTGCTCGATAATAAAAAAATTTTATAAAAAAAAAAATAAACCGACTTCAAAAATTAATTTAAATAATATATAATTTCATGTGCTAGGTACCTACTGTTCTAATTGAAGTCGGTGCCACGCCGACGCGATCACCCGTACTCGTCGTAAACAGCCTTCCATTCATGCATGTGGCCTAGGTAATATTTCGTTTGGTTGGCACCGACTTCAATTAGAACAGTAGGTACCTAGCACATGAAATTATATATTATTTAAATTAATTTTTGAAGTCGGTTTATTTTTTTTTTATAAATTTTTTTTATTTAATACTTTTTAGTGCATTTTATACAGCGGTTTTTTAGAAGTCTGATAGAAACAGTAAACCCTGGTATGTCTGTATAAGTACTGTCTGTTTGTTTGTCTGTTTGTTTGTACACATCACTTTTAGCTCACTTTTTAGCAGTCCTTTTCGAATACTATGTCGAGCCTCGCTCGCTTCGCTCGCTCGGCTGTTGATAAATAATCACAAGTCTAACCTAACCTAACCAAAAGTTCCCATATGAAAATTTGACAGATTCGATATACCGGCAGATCTCGATCGGCCGGATTGACTGATCTGCATACGAGACGACATATATAAGCTATTCGTATTAACTACTATTAACATTGATACGAATTGTGACTATGTGTAACATTATAACTTGAGAAGGCCTACTCTCTGAATAAGCGATTTCACTTTCATAATACACTATACTGCAATTCATGGTGTGAAGCAACCTTTTCCTCTTCGGTGCTAATAGCTGGTGCTTGATTGTCAATTTTATGGTATAGTAAGCCTCCTAATATCGTCACTCAAGAGTCACTTGTTTACACGTGTTCCCATCATGATAATCAACGGTCTAATATATACCTACAATATTTAAAGAATTATCCTCTAACTCCTATCCGTTTAGGAGTTGTACCTTCCATTATCACCTCACCAACATGGGATGATGACTCCAGACTTAAATACATGAATAGCTAACGAAAACATAAGTAACGCGTTGTACGTGCCTACCAAATTTAAGGAGTGCCCTCGATTTACCTGGGATCCCATCATCAGATCCAGATTTGGTGACAAGTTATGATGGAAAAAAAAACAAATGGTCTAATCTAATACATACCTACAATACTTAAAAAATCATCCTCTAACTCCTATCCGTTTAGGAGTTGTACCTTCCATCATCACCTCACCAACATGGGATGATGACTTCCAGACGTAAAAACATGAATAACTTACGAAAACATAAGTAACGCGTTGTACGTGCCTATAAAATCTGAGGGTTGCCCTCGATTTGGCTGGGATCCCATCATCAGATCCTGACTTGGTGACAATGGGACCAACTTGGGAGTATGCACTTTCGAATAAAAAAAGAATTTTGAAAATCGGTCAAGAATTGACGGAGTAATCGGCGGACATACAAAAAAAAAAAAAAAATACAATGAAACATAGAACCTCCTCCTTTTTTGAAGTCGGTTAAAAATCACGTTTTCTGGGTGCGGACAGTGTGACGTTTCGTGTCTCGTTGAAGTCCGCAGACCCAGCTGCCGCTTGCAATGCCAAAACTCGTGGCGCAGCCACAGAGATTTTATATTAATAAATCTCTGCCCCTCATCATCGCACCCACAAAAAGTCCAAAACACAGCTGGACCTGTGTTTGAATCCCGTGTGTTTGGACATCGCAACGGGTTGGACTGTATCCAGCGACTTCCATCGACTCGAGGTCGTCTGACCACCTTGCAGGCGGCTGTAGCCTCCTACGCTGCGCTTAATAGTATGCGGTCACCATTCCAAAACTTTCCTGCTCCATCGGCAATCGGTTCTGCGCGCTATGTTTTCAAAACATGTAGGTATACCTACGTATATTTTTGATAATCCAATATTAGGATTAACCCAAATAGTAAAGATCTGTTGAAACAAACTCTCCACTTTTATTACAACACATTATATTATAGATTTGAAGCACTCAAAGGAATATTTTGTAACGGTTAATAAAATTACATTGCGTAAAAATTTTCCCTAAGAATAAGTATTTTTTTGTTACGTGAAAGTGTTCTGGTTTTTTACATTCACCGTTTTATTTTATGATTCACGTTGAATGTTCAATTTTTCTTCAGTAAAAGGTATATTTTATGAAGACTAGCTAACGCGTGTCGTATTATTCATGTAAGTAAACGTCACAGAGAAAAACGTCGGAAAAGTTTAGTTTGTTAAAGTACTTGTGAGTGCAAAAGCATTTGCACCGATCAAATAATGTTCAAATAGATTAGCAACACTGCAAAAATACCACCTTCTCATAAAATATCTGCGTGAGGCGGAAATGAACCGAACTCATTCCCCTTCTCTCTCTATTTCTTTTCTTGTAGAAGACAAACATTATCACACAAGCACTGCGCTCTCACAAAACATCTGGAATCCCAAATCCCTTCTTAATCCCCTATGCCCTGTCTCAAAGCCAGCAACGTATTGGTAGCACTTCTAGTGTTTGAGGAGCTCGATGGCTTCGTTGTAACATCAGAGTTCTATCAGGTGGTCCGAAGACATCATTTAAATCCATCCAAATACTACCTGGTCTTAACGTCGGGCTCCACAAATTACATTATAAACACAATTAACAATGCCCATTGTCCGATAAACAATGCAAATGTCCGTCTCGTAAATCTCCGGAACTAATTCCGGCCGTCATCTATCACTGTTTCATGACGACTAATTAAATTCAACTATCTCATTTGGCTACAAGCGGATCGGCCTGATTACTTCGCGTAATACCTTGTAATGTTCAAATATCGTGTCAATCTCTATCGCTGTCCCACTCATACGAAAAGAATTGAGCGAAACAGCCGGTGGGTTTGAAACGAGATTGAAACTGTTTTTGTAACGAGATAAGACCCGCTGATAATAAAAGTACAGATAAATACAATAAACCAATGAAAGTGATGACCAGGGAAGAAGTAAGAACAAATATTTTGACGCTAACAATGTAAGCATCGGTATGAAATGTAATTGAATATGAATACTATTGATAAAATTTTAAATCAGTAATTTTTTTTAAGTTGTAATCCCGGCTTGGACTGGCTCATCCCCTCCCATATCTACAATTCCCTATTTAAAAAAGAAAAAAGAACGTTATATTTGGAACTCTCCTATGCAATTTTAACAAAATAATCAAGTGTGTTCAAATAATATTCCAAACAATCTACATTAGAACATAATTTGGCACAACAAAGGTATACTGTTTTATTAATTTCGTTTACACAGAGCCTGTTACGTTTGGTGAAATCGCCCTGTCGGGCTGAAATTGACCGGTGGCTCGGCTGGTTGTGTCTCACTTCCAGCACAAACATTTACTTGACGAACATTTTATGTTTGCCTTAGACCTTGTCCAGAAAGGACGAATTCGCATTGCAGAGTTGCAATCATTTCATGAGGTCTAACATAAAAAGAAATCAATGTAACACGAATCGCAACGCCAACGCTCTCACATGTGTACATGGTTTATACCTCGTCACGGCTATATGTAAAGTATAATATAGCATCTTTTTTTTATGTCGTAAAGCAGGCAAACAAGCAAGCAAACCTGATGGAAAGTGAAAACCCCCTATGAACATCAGTAATACCTGCTGCTTTGCTGATATTCTATGAGAGAGTGGTGTTTCCCCGGTCGAGCGAGAGCATTTCATAATTGAACAGATACAAAGACCACACCCTCCAAGTTTGAGGTCTCTGCGATCAGCAGTTTAGGCTGGACGATGATCCGTAAGCCAGTCATTAAAGACAAAGCATTTTATATCCACTAATGTTATGTTTGTTACTTCTTCACGCTCAAATGGCTGGGTAAATTTTTATGATATTTGGTATGTAGGTAGCTGATACCTTGGATTAACTTAGGGTACTTATTCCCGTAGGATTTGGTCAAAAGTCTAATATAGATGGCGCTGCAGTGCATAAATACACGCAAACAAAGTTGCGCGGGTTTCGATAGTAGTAGATAAATCCAATATCACAGAATACATAATATTATTATGTAGTTACTCTTTACTTTGTATGAATAGTGGATTAATCCCCTGGTGGATTAACAAACAAAATAACGATAGTAAAATGGAATGTATACAACGTACGTACGTTGTTACATACATACAAATGGAATTTGGTATCTGTACGCTTTTTATGTGGCCAGAATCCCCGGGGATGAGTTAGGGGCGGCATAAATAATGCAGATTCTGTTTATTACTAGAAGTTTTTTTATGTAATTGAATGGTGGCAAAGTGTTTTACGAGGCATTATTAAGATGCATGCTAGCTATTTTTCAGACTTTAGACTATTCTCCCAGGACGCTACTCAAATGAAGAGACGCGACTGTGACGTAGCTCTAATTTGCCTGTGCTCGCACACAGCGCTAACATACGACTAAATTCATTTTGCCGTGACAATTCACGGTCATGTGATACTAATATCGAGAAGCATTTTGATACAATTCGTATGCAAAACAAGTCGCGCGCGACTGGTATCCGACGGGTAGTGTCTTCTACGTGCGTTTCGGTGTATGAAAGCTACTCCCGAGTGACTAGTATGAGTCGCTTTTGAATTGCGTCGTGGGCGAACGGGTAAGCATAAACGCAAGTGTTTACAGACAAGCATAGATTCTCTAGCGATCGGTCTATGATCAATGTTATAGTGTCGATAACAGAATCTGTATAACTTGAGTCCTAGATATCCTAAATAAATATGTCAGTTACCGAATATACGAGTATATTTTGGAGAAAAATATATTTCATTTCGGAAAAATATACTTAAAAATATAATGCGTAGAAAAATGTCGTATACAGAAATTCTATAATATTGATATAAGAATACTGTTGCACGCGGTTTTGGCCGTAGTTGATAAGTTCGAACTACAAGGAACCCTTATGGTTTCGCCATGTCCGTCTGTCCGTCCGCGGTCTAGCGCCCAGACGCTTGACGCTAGAAAGCTGTAATTTGGTGTGTATACTCATATTAACAATGCTAGCAAAGTGGTAAAACAAAACGTTGAAAATAAATTGTTTTGGGGTGCCTCCCTTACAGGTAAAGTGTGAGTGAATGTTTTTTTTTACGCACGGACCTTACGTTGTGGGGTATCGTTAGAAAGGTCTCTTAAAAACATTGAGGGTGTGGGAAGATCATTTTCCGATACAATGATCCGTTTGCGAATTATTTACAACGTGTTAATTTTCGTTTTGCAAGGTGGTTCCCCCCCTCTTCTCTATCTCCGAAAGTCTTGTGTTTACAAATTTGAAAAAATTCATAGTAGTAGTCCATATAGTGAACCTACAAGGAAAACTATAACGGTTAAGTAGGCACTACTAGTTACCGAGTAATAGCCGACGAACTTATGAAGTAAAATTTCTTTGACGAAAACGTACAAATGTCATAGAATATGGCATTGTACTCTGCAAGCAAGCAAACCGTAGCAAATACGGAACCCTACATTGTGCGTGGCCCGACACGTACTTGCCCGGTTTTTTAGTCAATAATAATACATTGTAAAAGCAGAAAATAAAAGGCTTTTTATTTATTTATTTATAATATTTGCTAATATAACCTCCTCCTTGTTTGAAGTCGGTTAAAAAGAGAAAAGATTTGAATTTTTGTTTGTAACGAATAAAACTCCAAAACTATAACTGGCTGGACACAAAACTACTTAACTGCACCTACGACTCGCAGAGTCAAGGAAAGAGTTAGGAGCTTTATGACAATGTGGAATATGACGAAATATATGAGAGATTCGATTTGATTCTGATAATATTTTATAGTTCAATAATTTTGACGGATTCAATTGAAAATCAAGTCACACGTCGGTGTTCAATCAAGCCTATTCAGTTATGTCATCAGATATTCAACCCAGAGGGGAGACCATATCTACCTTTCCCCCTTTCTCCTTAAATAACACGTAAGTCAAATACAATTTCTTGAATATATGCAAGTTTTCACATGGTGTTTCTTTTGAAGACTATTGTAATACAAATATTATCTACTAGCTTTTCCCCGCGGCTTCGCTCGCGTTTACTTTTATGAATCGATCTCGTTTGACAACACAACAACCCATAGCGCGACTTGTGGCGCCTTCTGTTGAACGATAGCCCTTCCCACAGCGCCTCCTATAGTAGAAAAAATATTTTCCCATTGGAATGACATACTTTCACGTGATAAAAAGTAGCCTATGTTGGGCTCTGTATCCCTGACAATATGTATATAAATTTTCATAATGATCGGCTGCTTAGTCAAGCCGTGAAGGAATAACAAACAAACAAACTCACTTTCTAATTTATAATATTAGTATGATGTTCGTAAAAAAAGACATTTTGTTTTATTTGGATCAGTATAAAAAAAAAACTATACTAACTCCCGTGTAGTCCCGAAGTAGCTATGCTTAACCTTCTTGCATTATGGATACCAGACAACGGATATATTATTGTAAATATACATTATAATATCATACACAGAAAATATCCAGACTCGCGACAAACACAAAATGCTACCACATGAACGTTTGCCTCGAGCGGAAATCGAACCCACGCCCTCTGGCGGCAAGATCACTACCACAATATTATAGAACAGATTGATTTTGATTATAGGATATAAACACTGATGCCTTTTAATCTAAGGTAAAAGTACACAATCACAAATTGGTAAGAGGAGACGCCGCGAGCGACCCGACCCAGCTCGGCACCCAATTCACCTCCACACGATCCGCTCCACGATAAATAACAAATCCACGGAAGGTGTCCGTTTCATAGCGGCTCCTTTGTTTTATATTTTAAATTAGTTTTTAACACCCAACGATAGATATTTTTACATTACAATACATTACAATAAAATCTTTTATTCAGTGAATATGTTTCCACAGGCTTTTTCTCTAGTCATAGTGTACATACAACTATTTCGGAAATAATTGAAATAGTGAATAGGAAGAAATTAAACTTTCAAATTCATCAAACGAAATCCATTACTGGCCCCCGATCGATTGGGGGGTATATGGGTATTCTTTGAGGGGGTGGTACTTCCCAGGTGGAACTAACCAATTTCATAAACACTCTACTACACGAAGAACGCTTATTTTGACTAAGCTTACATTATCTTTGATCGTTTATAAAAGTAGTCAAACTTTGGAAATATTTTTCGCCAAAACGACAATATACTAGCCCCAGCCACATAGTCACTCAACATGAGATTTCCGCTACATTTATTAACTGCCGGAAGATAGAGATTCCGGGAATTATCTCAACTGTTTGCCGGGAAAGGGATCGGCATCCGAGCAAACAATCACACGACAATGACGCACTAAAACTTTGCGATGCCATTTCTATACGAGAAGATAGATTTATTTTTTCGTTTGTATAACAAACTATATGTCGGATCGCCGAGCGGAGACTCCGATATCTCTAAGGTTCTTCGCTCCGTTTCATCCATTATAAAATATTATTCCAAAGAAATAAAACAATAACATTGACTATGGTAATATTATATTCAATTTCGGTAAAATTTTATACATTAATAAATAATAAAAACTCATTTATTGCCAATAAGGTTTGGAGTTTAGACAATCAAAATGCGTACAAAAATTTTAAGGACAAAGAAAAAATAACAAATTCTAAATAACTGTTAAAGTCCCTGTATGGCAAAAGGAGCGTGATCAGCACGTACTGCATAGACAAGGCCATGTCTAGGCAGGGCTGATTTTCAGCATAGGTACCCCCTGCTTGAAATTAGATGCTAGTCGAGCGAATGAAGCGGTTGCGTGGTAGTTGGCGAGTAAATACAAGTTTAAAATAATAAAAACAACAGTTTCAAGGTTTATATGTATAATACAAATGCTTGTTTGTATAATACATGTAAACCTTCTGTTACGAACTAGCCATCAGGCTGGAAGCATAAATAAATACTCTTTTGATAGCAATATTATGTTTTATACTTTTTTACTTGTTTCTTTTGATAGCTATCATATGTAAGAAAACTCGTACGATGCTTCGTGGAGAAATAACAACACTTCACATTTAATAATTTTACTTATTTAATCAATAAACACTTCACAATATTATTAGTTTATTACAATGTAACTATTCAACAATTTTAAAACGACTTCCCGCTTCAAAAATCCGTAGCATGACTGCCGAACCGTAACCGTCACGTGACCAGTCAAATGTCTTACTTTTTAATGGTGTTTTAATAAAAAATATTTTCTATTGGCTAATTTTCATATTACTTACTTAAATATTAATAAATTATTTATTTATTAATAACGACAAATACCAAAAATTGGCGAAACACCATTTTTAATTTACTTGATGCTTACAGCTCGGCCATCCTCCAATTAACGAGTCCTCTCGTTAAGAGGTATGAAAACTAAAGATGAAGACAATTAAATTTAGTTAATCCTTTTACATTATCGTTATGCAACCTATGTATTGGTAAAATCTGCAATACTACATACTCCTACTACATTAATTATTTTTAGAACTCGGCCATCCAGCATGAAACGAGTCCGCTCGTTATTAAATCTCTTTGTAAACAAAATTCATATAATTTGTGCCTAAATATGTAAAACATCTGAACGTGTAACAAAAATTCATGTACTTGATTTGTTCATATTTAAGTCATAAATTGACGTCTACATAAATTATCTTAATTCAATAATCTAATATAATTACAATTAATATAGTTTACTCTGAAATAACATATTCTTGACAATAAACATCAGTAATGACAGTATTTGTCACATAATCTTTAATCTTTATCTTGTGTGTCCACAAAGAAATGTGTAAGCTCCAAGCGTAACTTATGCTAGTCTAGCAACCACTGTCGTTACCTAGCTTACTCGCGCTTCATTCCACGAAAGCTCCAACAGTTGTAACATTAAACCAGCATAAAGCTTGTTACCGACCATACACATTAGCTACTGTGAACATAATCATATCGTGTATAATTACACAAAACATTTATCAGCATGCGCCCCAGCACATGTGCTTAGACATGGCACAATTGTTCGTTTCCTAGCCCTCATGCTACATGACATAAACGCTCCGGCAATTGCATCCATGGCCAACCACATCGCAGTGACCTGGCACATTAGCGACTGAGAACATAATCATAAAGCGTATAATCACGCAAAACATTCTTATAGCGTATGCCCCAGCGCATATGCTTGGACATGGCACAACTGTTCGTTTCCTAGCCCTCATGCTACATGACATGAACGCTCCGGCAATTGTTTCCATGGCCAACCACATCACAGTGACCTGGTATACGCAATTTCCATAGACATAACTTGACAGATAACATTTCATCTCCATTTCTTAGTAGTGTCATAATAAAATCAACTTACATCTTTCTTAATTAACATCAATCTTTGTTAGGTAATAATTAATATCGACCTTGCTTTAAACTAACTTATCGTATTATCTGTGCGAGCTTAACCAGGGATGAAATGCATTCAATCCGACCGTCCTTCAGTCTCATCATTTGATTTCTCAGAGTCGTCAGATAACGATTTCTGGTACATAAGCCATGGAAAGATTTTGTCCAAGGCTACTACGGCTTCATACCGCCGCTTTTTCCGCGTAATCGGCGTGTCCTCTATCAGGAATCTATCATTTGGGAGAATCTTTTTGATTCTATATGGCCCTTGACATTTGGGCTCAAGTTTCTTTGATTGACCCTCTATACCTGTACTAGACCTTATAACCCTAACTAAATCACCTTCCGAAAACTGAGACTTCCTGATCCTATGCTCATCCCATCTTTTCTTATCTTTTCTCTGTTGCTCTAAAATACGCGCGGAAGCAGATTCTCGAATGTTTTCCAGATTAGTTTGACTGGTAACAGGTGCCACATCGCTTATTACCTCACTCAAAAGACCTTGAGATGGATTTATTACTGTACGGCCAAACAATAATTCCGTCGGGGTTTTTTGTGTAGTCGCATGTACGGTCGTATTTATTCCTAACTGAATCTGAGGTAAATGATCGTCCCAGATGCCATTAGACTTGTTATGGTTCATAGCCCCGAGCGCGGCCAGGATCGTGCGATTATATCGTTCCACCTGGCCGTTTGCGCGGGGAGTAGCCACCGCATTGTAAATATGTTTAATCCCTAGCGAATGTATAAATTCCTTGAAAGATTTACTAGTAAAGCTAGTCCCTTGGTCAGTTATAAGTCTACTTGGAGTACCAAAATAACTTATGTGATCGCGAAAAACTCTTATGCTAGTCGATGACTTAGTATTTCGAACCGGAGTAATATTTATAAACTTCGTGAAAGCATCGATGATGACCAGAATGTACATATTACCCCGCTTGGTTCTGATAAAGGGTCCTAGGTGGTCTGCATGAATCGTGTGGAAAGGTACGTCCACCTTGGGTATGGGATGCAATTCACCGACTAAGGTCCCGGAAGGGACCTTATGGTGCGCGCACTCTAAACAGGCTGACACATATTTTTTTACAAAGCGTCTCATTTTTGGGAACCAATATGTGGATTTGATACGTGAAAGTGTCTTATCATAGCCGAAGTGCCCCACATCGTCATGGTTACTTCTTAAAATCTGCCACCTAGCACCCTTGGGTACCAGCCAGCGTTCATTATTTTCGTCAATAACGCGATAGACTCGACCATTTTTTAACCTGTAGTTTTTGAAAATTTCGGTAGTCTCTTTTGTTTTTGGATCTGTCAAAATAGCTGCGATTCGTTTTATTTCATCATCAGTCTGTTGTACTGTACTTAGCCAATCATCTAAATTTACGTTCAGAATATCTAATACGCGTTGTTCATTCTGATCATCTTCGATAGCCCCCCTACTGAGCGCGTCTACATGCGTCATCTTTTCCCCGCTCCTATATTCGATCTCACAATCAAATTCCAAGAATTGAATCCACCAGCGCGCTATTCGAGGGATCAAATCCCGTTTAGTCAACGTTGTGCGGAGAGCGTTGCAGTCCGTTACAACTTTAAATTTAATGCCTAACAAATAAACGCGAAATTTACACAATGAAGCAATAACAGCAAGGGTTTCTAGTTCAAAAGAATGCATCTTTTGTTCATCGGGAGTCGTTTGACGGCTATCATACGCAGTAGGTCTAAACAATCCTGACTCATCCTTTTGCAAAAGAATCCCAGCCAACCCAAATTTACTTGCATCCGTGTGTAACTGAGTCTCAGCGGTAGGACTATATAAAGCAAGAACTGGCCTATCAATAAGATAAGTTTTCAAGCACTCGAATGCCTCGGTCTCCTCACTTCCCCATTTCCAAGGACTATCTTTTTTCAAGAGACTAGTCAAAGGACGTGCGATCATAGCAAAACCCTTAACGAATCGTCTAAAATAACTGGCCAGACCTAAAAATCTCCTAACTTCATGGACGTTCTTTGGGGTCGGGAATTTAGAAATCGCCGCTGTTTTTAATGAACCGGGTTTTATGCCCTTAGCACTAACTTCGTAGCCCAAGTAATCTATAACTTCGAAACAGAAATGACATTTGTTTAATTTAAGTGTGAGTCCACAGTCCTTTAATAAACATAATACCTCCTCTAACCTCGATATGGACTCTTCAAATGATTTAGCTGGAATAAGAATATCGTCCATGTATACAATTACGTAGGAACGAACAGGTGACCTTTGAACGACTTTATTTATTGCCCGCTGAAACACAGAGGGAGCATTAGCCAGTCCAAATGGCATCCTACAGTACTCGTACTGGCCATCAGGCGTTACAAAGGCAGTTTTATCGCGTGACTGCTCCGAAACCGGAATTTGGTAGTAGCCAGAGGCTAAATCAAGAGTTATGAAGATAGAGCTTCCAGAAAGTAAGTCTAATTGGTCCTCAATACGTGGTGTTGGGTAGTGCTCACGCATCGTCCTTCGGTTAAGCGCACGATAGTCTACGCATAGTCGCTTTTCGCCTGACTTCTTATTGACTAAGACAATCGGGCTCGCGTAAGGGGAGTTAGATTCTGTTATAATTCCGGTATCTAACATTTCCTGGACCATTCCCTTCACTAACTGTCTCTCACTATGTGGTAATCTATACGGACGATACACTATTGGTCGCGTGTCGTTTAACTGAATCGTCATTTGGGTTTCCCTACAATAGCCTAAGTCATGTAACCCTGACGAGAAACACATGGGGAACTTAGTGATCATAGCCTTAATTAAATTCTTTTGATCCGATGTCAACCCGTCACCACACTTCAATGAGGAGTCATCGATTCCACTCTCATCACTTGCAACTTCGAGAGTATTTACATGTAACGATTGATTAATGGCGAGGCTACGTGTGATTAGGTCATTTGATTTAAACGATAATGGTTTAGCGCATATGTTTTGTACTAGAACAGCACCAACCCCCAGATTTACCGTATATTCCCCAGGGAGCAAATAGTACTCTTTGCCTACACCACCTCTAATACTACCCTGTACATAGACACGTCCAGTATATTCACCGTCCGCTTTAATTGGAACAGCTTTGCTCTCGTTTACGTTTATAGTAGTATCTGCTGAACACGTAAGCGTAACTTTAATAGTATCGTAAATTGCACTACTTCTTTGAAAAATAACGTCTGAACCGGTTTTTACTATTTTTACTGTTGGTCGCTCCGTAAACGTGTGGCCAACTAATAAGGGAGCGTTTAACATATGATCGTCTACTACCAATATTTCAATGTCTCTTTCTATAATGCCTTGTATTTCTACAACCGAGAGGGCCATGCCGATAGGGCGATACGGAACACCACCGAACCCCTTAAGCAATGGTCCATTTACTGGAAGCCAATTCAGATTTAACCGTTGAGCGTCACTAAAACGAATCAAAGTGCCTTCACTTCCCAAGTCCACATACCCGTTCAAAATTTTATTGTTTACTTTTACCGGCATATTATACTTCATACTAGTATCTCCAAAAGTTTCTACTTGTAAAATATTTTTACTAGTACTAGGCTCGTTACCTTGATTCGCTTTAGGACAGTCTGACGTTTGATGACCAAGTAGTTTACAATTGTTACAACGCAATTTTGGTTTGGTACAGCGGAAGAACGTGTGACCCTTTTCCTTGCAATTATAGCAAGTGATATGGTCTTGAGTTTGTCTATCCTTCGAGTAGGTATTATTACTACTATTATTTATGTGGCTGTTACTATTGGGGAAAGTTTTATTACGTCTGTCTTTGTTAGTTCCCTCAGTCGACGCCTTATCTTGGACAACCTTTACCGATTTGAAAAATTTCAGAACCTGTTCAGGCTCGCTAAACTCTGCTGATTGCGCCCCTAATCTAACACCCCTATCTTCTATTCCGAAAACTAAACAATCTACTGCTCTTTTCCCCAAAATTTCGCATCTATTGAGCAAATTCATTTTTGCGTAATAATAAAGTTCTAGTGATTCACCGAACTTAACCTTTTTACTCAACATCTCCGTAAGTAATTCTGCGTAATTGTCCCGAGAAGGAAATGACTCCCTCAATTTTATTTTCCACTCGGACCATGAATGCAGTAAAGTCGGCAAGCCCTGATACCAAGTCTTGGCTACACCGGTAAGCTTAGGAAGAGCAAAATGGATTATATGCTTTTCATCCCAGTTATAGATTTGCGCACATTCCTCGACCTTATGTAACCAGGAATCAATTGATTGTTCCTTGCAAAACGGATCAAACTCAGGAATTACATTATTCAGCATTGGAAACTTATCACGTTCTGTACCACTTTTGTCCTTATTAACATCCTTCATAGCATCAATAAACTTGTCGAGAAATTCACGTTGCGAATCCACGTACCTTGATTCGCTTCTAGCGCTGCGACTTTCTCGGCTGGCTGACCGCGGACGTTCGCGATGGCAACGCGACTTGGAGGATCGTTGCTTTCTTTTTTTCTTACTACGGCTCCTCCGAGCTGGGACCGGAGATCTGCTCCGACTCCTAGAGGACTCGCTTCCCGATGGAGTCATGTTCCGTTTACGTGGCATCTCGTTTTCACCTCGAACCCAAAATAAAAGAAAAACAACTTGTTATAATATAGAACGACTAAAATATGGATGAGGGTATATGTTACGCAGTTATAAGACGTTAAATGCAATAACCGACATCGAGTAGTACAACATAGGTTTGTTAATTGACATAACAATCAATATCAAAATCTAACCTAAAATAACCTAACCTAATGTAGTCCAACACATGATTTGAATTAACTAAACTGGCTAAACAGTTCTGATTGTATCTACACTTCCGGACACATGAATCGAGCCACCCTACATTTTTATGTGTAATGACATAGAACATAAAAATATTCTTAAGTTAATCAAAAAGTTTTTATGCAGTTTTGATGCTGGTATATTCATAATGATTTTGAAGGGCTGTTGTTCCAATTTTGAATTTATCAAATGGAAAAACGAAACAAAATCCAAATTAGTGCATTCTTTTGAAAAGAAAAGTTGATCTAAATTAACGTTATTTTTTTATTTAACTCCATAATTTTGAATTCACCGTAATTGTTTTGAAATTAAGACATCGTAAAATTGTTGCTTTTTTTAATTTGAGCCATTTAAACGTTAAAATTATGGATACACCGCCTCTTCTAGCCGCGCAAGCTGTGGCGCTTCTACAGTCGGGCCGAAGTCAGCGCGATGTAGCATCACAGCTTGCTGTGCAAAGGGTATACCATCGATACCTCGACACTGGTGGATATGTGCGCCGTCCAGGAAGACCGCGATTTCGGGTAACTTCAGAAAGACAGGATCGATTTATCGCGACAACCAGTTTACGAAATCGTCACCTCACCTCTGTACAGATCCAAGAACAGCTTCGAGACTTTCATGGAGTGGCTGTTTCCGCGCGAACAATTAGACGAAGACTTAAAGAACGTGGTCTGAGCCCACATAAGCCAGCCAACGGGCCGAAACTGACAAGAGCTCACCGAATGGCGCGCTTACAGTTTGCACGCGAACATTTGCATTGGACTCGACGCCAATGGAGCAAGGTACTCTTTACTGATGAGACTAAGATTATGCTTTATGGTAATGATGGAAGGAGGAAGGTCTACCGAAGGCTGGGAGAGCGCTTTGTTCAGTGTTGTATGGAAGAGAGAGTGAGTTATGGCGGGAGCTCGTGGATAGTCTGGGGAGGAATATCTGCCGATGGTAAAACTGGGCTAGAGGTTGTGACAGGACCACGTCTACCAACACTAAATGCCCGTCGATATATTAACCATTGCCTAGAGACTCATGTGATGCCATATGCTGGATTTGTAGGCCAAGGCTTCATCTTTATGCATGATAATGCAAGAGCGCACACTGCAGAAATCGTCAGGGCATACCTTCATGATGTTGGAATCACGACAATGGAATGGCCAGCAAGGAGCCCTGATATGAATCCCATCGAACGTCTATGGGACGAATTAAAGAGGCGTGTTCGAACTCACCAACCAGCACCACAAACTTTGGAAGAGCTGAGAGTTGCCATCGAGGAGGAATGGGAGAACATTCCACAACACTTCATAATGACGTTGATTAACTCCATGCCAAATCGCATGACTGCAATCATGAACGCTCTCGGAGGCAATACAAGTTACTGAATAATATTTTTTTCCAATAATTCCTTTTTTTTTCAAAAATTCAACCCGAGTCTTGTCTTTGAGAAAGGTTATACAGGACAAGTTTCACTTAAAATTGTAATTTTATCAAGTTATTTAAATTTAAATTTGGAATTAAGTATACCTTATTAATGTAAAGTGTACCAGCTTCCAAATTGCATAAAAACTTTTTCGTTGATCATATACTTTTGTTAAGTTACCAGCAATCAAAGTTGAAACTGCTGGGTGGCTCGATTCAAGTGTCCGGAAGTGTATTTAACTTCACAGCCCTTAATTTTTCGCACTAATACGTAGTTTTAACCCAAGTGTTAACCTCTCAAATAAAAGACGTCTAATATACATTACTAAATAGAATTGGCAAACAAATGGACTACTAGAACGGTTAACTCAATTATCCATATCTATCTAGCATAAGTAAATGGTAAATCAGTGTACAGAAATAAAATTTCGTACCTTACTTGATGAGGATCCCACTTCTGAAATGTAGGTAAACTCGTACGATGCTTCGTGGAGAAATAACAACACTTCACATTTAATAATTTTACTTATTTAATCAATAAACACTTCACAATATTATTAGTTTATTACAATGTAACTATTCAACAATTTTAAAACGACTTCCCGCTTCAAAAATCCGTAGCATGACTGCCGAACCGTAACCGTCACGTGACCAGTCAAATGTCTTACTTTTTAATGGTGTTTTAATAAAAAATATTTTCTATTGGCTAATTTTCATATTACTTACTTAAATATTAATAAATTATTTATTTATTAATAACGACAAATACCAAAAATTGGCGAAACACCATTTTTAATTTACTTGATGCTTACACATATTGTCTTTGTCTTTCTCATGTCTTCTTTGCTTGTTCTTTGACACTGTAAATTTTTGACGTTGAGAGCCCTACGCTCCCGCAACAGTCCGGTGTCTCAGAAAAGGGTGTTAGTACACCCGAACTGAACTTATCAATTATTAAAAGAAAAAAAAATGCTTGTTCTTTATAGATCTCTGTTACGCTCTTTATTTTACTTTGAGCTCTCTGTTTTCCACTTCTCTCCCCTATCCTTAACACCTTCCTCTTAAATCACTCTATCTGTTGCTAAAAACTAGATTAAAATACCGGACAGACAACAGAAGCGACTTCATTTTATTCTATGACTGGCGAAACCCGCGCAACGTCGTTTGCGTGTATCTCGCTTTCCCATGGGAATAATGCAACATCCTTGTATGCATTATACATATTAACCTTCCTCTTGAATCACTCTATCCATTTAAAAACTGCATCGAAATAAGTTGCGTAGTTTTAAGATCTAAACATACATAAGGACATACAGACAGCGGGAAGCGACTTCATTTTAGACTATGATGAGTTAATCAAGTCGGTGCAAACGTAGTAGTAATAAGTCGCCTATGCCGTCTTATAAATCGAACCGTTGTATAAAGTCACCTAAATATAGCGTAACTAGCTTTTTTGCCCGCGACTTCGTCCGCGTGAAGTTCCGGACCCGTTCCCGTGGGAACCACATTGAATTTCGGGAAAAGCTATAGCCTATGTCACTCCCTGATAATGTAGCTTTCTGCTGGTGAAAGAATTTTTGAAATCGCTCCAGTAGTTTTGGAGCCTATTCAATGCAAACAAACAAACAAACCAACAAACAATCAATCAAATCTTTCCTCTTTATAATATTAGTATAGATGACAGCTTTACACTCTCACGAAGTTGAGCAAAAACAATAATGTAAGCTCTTCGTCCTACATCGTCATCACTTTTCCTTTGTCTAACTCCCTAACTTCCCTTCACTTCCCAAGTATAGAAATAACAAAAACTTGTATAC
Source organism: Endotricha flammealis (assembly GCA_905163395.2). Lineage (NCBI taxonomy): Eukaryota > Metazoa > Arthropoda > Insecta > Lepidoptera > Pyralidae > Endotricha > Endotricha flammealis. Next base: position 317,098 of record LR990873.1, read on the forward strand.
AAATATCTAGTAATACAGTCGAATACAGTAATATGAGAACCCATCAATATCCCGGACCCTTTCAAGGCGTATGGAGAATTTAATTACACCCCGTTATCAGCGCTGATCGGGTCGCACCGCATATTGTCCGCAGTATCGGACTTCGAATCTCGGGCTAATTAGTTCCCGGGCCACACTGTCACATGCGTTGACAAATGATTTGGGTACAATATACACGTTTTCAGGTAGTAATGACATGATCATAATTATATGATAATATTGATTGATGACCTATTTGCGGATTGCTATTCCGCGTTTAGTACTTCATTTTTGGACCTGTATATTTTGTAATGTTATCTGAAATAAATTAATTTTATTTATTTATTTAACAGAATATTTATGTATTGGTCAGTTTGCTTTTATTTCCGAAATGGTAGCTTTTAGATTAGATTAATTACATAAAAATAATTGATAACTATACCAGCGAAACCCGCGCAACTTTGTTTGCGCGTAACCCGCTTTCCCGTGGGAATTTCAGAATGTATTTATACGTATAAACCTTCCTTTTTCACTCTATCTATTTAAAAAACCGCATAAAAATCCGTTGCGTAGTCTTAAAGATCTAACCATACATTCCTATGTCATCATCATTTCATCTGGTTCCAAGTCTTAACCTGCTTGTATGTACCTGGCAATGAATATATTATTGTAAATATATATATATATAAAACACCCAGACACAAGAACAAACACAAATCACATAAATGTATGCCAGAGCGGGAATCGACCCGCGCCCTCTGTTGCTGAACGTAGGATCACCAAAGCACCGTTTCGCCATGTCCGTCTGTCTGTCTGTCTGTGCGTCTGTCCGCGGTCTAGCGCCTAGACGCTTAATGCTAGAAAGCTGTAATTTGGTATGTATATGTCACACAGACAGACGGCGGGACTTCATTTTATACCATGTAAAGCTGTACTCATTGATATCTGTGAAGACCTGTGATTCCTGTGAATCTTTAAAAATCAACTCATAATCATCCCACTGCAGGGATACGGGTCTCCCTTCAATCGCTGGAGATTAGAACGTACTCTGCCACGCTGTTCCAACGCGAATTGGTTTGGACCTGTTCTTACTGTTTTTTATATTGTGTCATATTCTGATGACCTGTTATTGGATACCTTTAGCAATTATGCAAATTTAAATTACGCTCATACAAAACCATATAAGTCAGCGCTTTAATAATTAGAAGCTTGATTCAAAGTGATTTGGCGGAAACGATGTAAAATAATCCATTTATGTTATGGTAATTTGGAATGTATGTTGTGTGTTATTAGGAGGATTTCAGCTTGAACGATAATAAGGTTGTTATCTATTTATTTAAAAGGAGAAACTGACTGACTGATTGACTGACAACGCAGGGCCTAAACTAGGTATAAGGATTAGAAACTTGAAATTTCGCACAGTGGTTCCTTTTATAACGTAGGGGAGCACTAAGAAAGGATTTTTCAAAATTCCCACGGGAAAGCGAGATATACGCAAACGAAGTTGCGAGGGATTTACTAGTTCGATATATTGTGAAATGATTTCATGAGGTCATGTCATCTTGAAGGATTCAGGCTTGATTTATGAAATAAATCAGAAATGTAAGACTCCATGCTTCTGGAGAACTAAAGATTTTTAAACCCATCTAAATACTGTGTGGGTTTGTCATTGCTTAATCGTGTTTTTACAGCTCCCATCTGAGCTTTAAATTTTAAGATATCCACATTATTTTTAAGACAGGAGTTTCGTAGTTCAGACACATAGGATTATACGACTTTGACTTTATATTCATATTCATTTATTTATTGTTTCATGTGATATAATACAATTAGGTCTTATATCTAAAAGTAGCTCCTCGACATGAGCCCTGCATAAGGGCATTGCAACATTGAAATGAAATGAAATCGTCTATTTCAGAAATTAGACCTTCACAGGCACTTTTCGTGTCATTTACAACTTGTTTAAATAAAGAAAATAAACTACGTTATAAACTACCACCATTTCGGACACAAGCAAAATGGCAACCGGTAAAAAGAAATGGCGAAAGGCATTAATAATTAAGTAACTAAACTTAATATACTATTATGTAACAGTTTAGTTTTTGATATCTCCAAAATATTTATTATATAGCTCATAATATAACTAATGATTTTTTTTTTTAAACACAAGTTATTCACTTCAAAAATGTATGAGGCACTCACACACTAAAATAATGTGAAATTAAGAATAAGGTCGAGGGAAACTCACACATATGTCAGTTTTTAGTGCGTGAATCGCCAAAGTAACAAAGTTACATTAGGCTATAAAAGAGTTATTTCTTTTTAAAACGCGGAACATCAAATCAAAATAGTGTTGAATTAAAGTTTTCACCACTGTTTTGAATAAGTAAATTGTAAAAAAATAATTGCACAATCGCGAATGAAAAACCGGTTCATCATCATCATATCAACCCATAATCATCCCACTTCAGGGATACGGGTCTCCCTTCAATCGAAGGGGACTAGAGCGTACTCTGCCACGCTGCTCCAATGCGGATTGGCAGAGGCCGGTGTTTTCAAGCCGTTCGAAGGCCACCGACCATTAACGACTCTCATCTACCGATAACTACCGGGACCGACGGCTTAACGTGCCCTCCGAAGCACGGAGAAGCTCGATATAACGAACCCATCCAAACGCTGGCTGGGATCGACGTCGCTAAATATAGAAATCTCAACCGGAGAACCCAAAAAAAACCAAAATTATTTCAGTAATTTATTGGGTATAAAAGAAATTACAAATTAAAACTTATTAACTATTTCCGACCGATGTTAGATACAGAATGAATATAATTCTAATGAAAATAATGTAAAAGTGTAAATTAGGTAAAACGTGGTAAAGCGCTGGCCTCGGGCATTTGCGGCGTCAGCATTGTTGGTCACGTAGTCCACCGATGGTCCGATGCTATGTCGCAATACGCGCGATGTTGATTCGGGCTGGTGCATAGTTGCAGTTTACTTAATAGTTATTACTATAACACCTCCCCCTTTAGATCAGCGATTATTTTTGACGCCGAAGGTGAGAAAATAGCGCTGACTGTGGAGTCTGGGTCTGAGGATTTCCAGGTTCGGCGTATGTCCTTTCAATCTGAGATTCTTCACTTGACTTGCTCTGAAGTGCTTTGTAGCGTCGTACAACCACAATTATGATAAGTACAAGTGCACCGAACAATGTTAAGTACAGCGGTATCGTCGTATGATATAAGTATGAAGGCATCTGCTCCAAGTGTAGGTGTGGCTGTTGCAAAATTTGGTGCTGGGCATCACGCAATTTGCGGAGGTCTATAGAGTTCAGATTGATGTGGGTGGTATTCTTAGGCAAAGTTTCTTCGTGAAAAAAAATATTGCTTATTCTCAAAGGCTTCCCTTCCACTTTGTCGTACGAATTTGTAAGGGTAAACTCGTATGTGTAGAGATGACAGTTCACAGGAATCGTCGCAAGGTAGCTCCCCTTTAGTATGTTGTAATCCTCCCTTCCGCATACAGTGTGCACCCGGGTCGCGTTGGGAAATGAAATTATGTAATGTTTCTCATCCAATTCTTCCATGGCTGCAGTAGATAGCGTAACTTTGACGACTTTACAGGTATCATCTAGTTTCTTGTCCATGATAAGATTCTGTGTACAATCTGGTGCCTGGCGAAGCTGATGGTCCATTTTCTCCTCGCAGAGGTACCAATCGTTGTACTTCGGACATTCTGTCTCTATGTACACGTAGCCGTTCCTGTTAGTTGCTATCATAGGATAAGGAGGGATGAGGGCCTGCCTAAACTTGTTAGGTGCTACAGATAACTTAAATAAATCGTAACTATCGCTTGTGAACAAGGGTAACTTAAAAATAACTACTATCTGGTGTCCTGAATAGTAATACCCTGGTTTTATTAAGTCATAGTATTCCCTAAGTTCTAAGTCTAAGACCTTGTCCTTACCATAGACTGTAATCAACCTTTGGATCATTTGACTCAAAACTTGAATTTTTACCATAGAGTGATGAGAACTAGAAGTATGAATAAAGGCTAACATATTTTCTATTCTAATTAACTCGTCTAACACTTCATCTAAGTTTTCGGTGATGATGGCTAAGTACTGAGAAAATTTGGCATATTTAATAAGACTAGAGTCTCTGTATGCCTGCTTATCAAGGATTAACTGTAATGTTTCGTTAATTCTTGCTTGATTTTCTACTAATTTACTAATGATATTAGAATGCTGGACCATCCATTCCTTACTGAGAGTTACGTGGTTGTTAAATTCCTGCGAAATAGCGTTATTATTATCCTGGACTTCAGCATCTGCCTGGTCTAAATTACCTGTTACACTTTTGATTATTGACCCTAATCCATCTATGAGACCTCGTTTTACTCGGGATGGCTTTAAAGTATCTAAGTGGTCTGTTACATCTACTAACTTACTAGCTAAATAATCAAGTTGAACTTCATATAAAAGATAAGTGTCGTTACTTAATTTACGCTTATATTCTACTAGTTGCTCCTGTATCAACTTAGTTTTTTCTTCGATATCTCGAAGTTCTACATATTGCAGGAACGTATGATAATGCGTTATGAGTCTTGTCGCACCTAGTCGGAACGGTAGCAATCCGGGTCCATCGTCCAGACTCTCAAGTGTTATCTCCTGATTCGTTTCCTGGGATGTTATCATAGGAAAAATCAGGACCAGTAGCACCCTGTAACAATTGGGCACTTTTAGGGACTCGTTTCAGACGACTTTTCGCAACGGGTTTGCGTTTACGTGAGGTGTATATATGGATAGGTAAGTCGGCTAGTACCGTATCCTGAGTATATCTAGGGGCCAGTTTTTGGCGGTTTGCAAAAGGGTTTTTTACATATATGCGCTGCTGGGGTTGGTATTCTACTTCCGTTTCCCTATCTTTATTACGATTTTCTATTAGGTTAGTACGGTTGGCTAGGCTGGACTCATTAATTTTGTCATATACTAATTTCATCTGATCCCTATGATTCTGTACGTACTGCTGCATGAGATGTTTATTCAAGTCTACGTCAAATGGGTCACGTGGGTCAAAGTGTCCTGTAATAATGTCGTATGGCCTACACTTCGTAAAACTATGAACTGAGCTGTTATATGCTAATATACCATAGTTCACCAGATTACCCACATCTTCACCTTTATGACGTAGTTTGAGAATGCGTAAATGTTCTAGTAGTGTAGAGTGGAATCTCTCTACAATACCATTGTCATTTGGAGAATGAGCTAACACCCTATGGTGATGAATCTTATGTAATATAATAAATTCGTTAAATAGTTGATTGGTGAATTCTGTGCCATTGTCTGATACTATAGTAATAGGTAACCCATGATGAGTGCAAAATTTTAAAAGGGCTTGAAGGATGCTGATGGCTGTACCATCACGGACATGGTACGCTTGAGCATACTTTGAGAACACATCCACGATAGTTAAATACTTCTCACCTTGTATAGTTAATAAGTCTATATGAACAGTTTCAAACGGTTTGGTGGCAGGAGGCACAATATTAAACTTTTGCTTTATAGGGTTGCGGTCGTATTTTGCTTGACCACAAATAGAGCAATCGTTAATAAACTTCGTTATGTGGTCCTTCATTTTGGGCCAATAGTAACGTCTAGAAAGAGCCAAGTGGCACTCATTTATACCGCGGTGATTGGTTTTACCGTCATGATACTGTGATATAATCTCCTGTTGTTTTAAATAGTCCTTTACGTTTTCTACCTCAAATTTGGCCAATACTAGGTTCATAGACGAGCTTTTGAATTTATCTTGTATTATAGGCACAATATCATACATAGATAAGGGTGGATTTATAAGCAGAGCAGTTTTTATCTTGGGATTTACATACTCCTTAATGACATTTACCACGTCAACTTCTAGGTTAGTTTGAGACACCTGTACAGCGGTTCTAGTGTGGGTATCAAAGGGCTTAGATGCTGTAGGGCGTTTTTTTATATCGCCAACTACAGTTATACATATCTGCCTATGGAACTTATTCAATGGTTCGTCAACTATAGGCACTTCTAATATGGGGTTTTCGTGGCTAGTGTGTGCAGAGACTGTAGAAGAGTTAGCTACTGAGGGTGGACGTTCGGAGGCATTTACTAGTAATGAATCGGTTTCCTCGTTATGAATATCAACTCAAATAAAACTAAAGTAGTAAAATTCACTTTGCCAAATGTTCGTCAGGTAAATACTGACATTATTCTCGATGGTACTAAATTAGATTTTGTAAATGAGACGATATTTCTTGGTATTACCTTGGATTCAGGCTTGAAATGGGCTCCCCATATAAAAAAACTTGCCAGCAGACTCAGTTCTGCAGCGTACGCGGTCAGGAGAATTAGACGAATGACTGATGTAGCGACAGCGCGTCTAGTTTATTTTAGCTACTTTCATAGCATCATGTCATATGGCATATTGCTGTGGGGTAAGGCAGCCGATATTGAGGCAATATTTATTTTACAAAAAAGAGCTATCCGCTCCATTTATAATATGGGTTCCAGAGAATCATTACGGGAAGTTTTCAAAGAAATTAATGTTCTGACCGTTGCATCTCAATATATTTATGAGAATATAATGTATGTACGTAAAAATATAAGCACATTTGTAAAGTTTAGTGACTACTCGGATTTAAATCTTAGAAATAAACATAAATTAGTTATACCTAAGCACCGGCTCGCCAAGACCTCAAATAGTTTTGTTGTTAATAGTATTCGATTTTATAATAAACTGCCTGAAAACGTGCTGAATTTACCAGGAAAAAGGTTTAAATCCTACATTAAATATTCACTCAGCAGAAAGGCTTATTATAAAATTGAAGATTATCTAAATGATAAAAATAGCTGGAATGATAAACTCGGCACAGACACCAAACACAAGCCTACCTACTGCTAGGTACTTAATATATTGCGCATATATATATGCATATATTGTATATACACTTTCTACCTTTATTTAATTTTTTACACCTTTAAATGTAGGTATATATGTATACCAGTATATTAATACGCTTTTTTTTTTCTCTTCATTTATAGTGTTATTAATCTTTAATTATTTGCATTATTTTTTTATTTTTTTTCTTCGTCATCAGAAATTACAGATATTTTGTGTTAATTTTATATTTTCTGTCATTGTAATTTGTATCATAGTAATACCATTTTAAAAGAGCAAGTGCTAAGTTTCTTGCCAGCTTCTTCTTAGCACAAATCTGCCGTCTGAACTGGTGGTAGGAAAAAATTGTGACGATTCGAAAGAGCTTATATTAGGCCTATTTGAATAAAAATATTTTGAATTTGAATTTGAATTTGAATTTCTACCCGCGAAAGTGCGTCGGCATTGGTATTAGTTAAACCTTTTTTATAGACGACAGTGAAGTCATACTCGGATAGTTTGAGCTTCCACCTGGTAAGTCGTGAGTTAGGCTCCTTTAGATTCATGACCCACTGAAGGGGTTTATGATCGGTAATTATCTTAAACTTCCTGCCAAATAGGTAGGGCCTAAAATATTTAGTTGCCCATACTATCGCGAGCAATTCCCTTTCAATCGTACTATAGTTCATCTCGCTCTCATTAAGAGTACGAGATGCGTAGCAAACCGGTTTGTCTGCGCCTATGGGGCCTTGGGATAGTATAGCCCCTAGTGCTACATTAGACGCGTCAGTAGTGAGTACGAATTCCTTGCAAAAGTCTGGATACTGTAAAATGGGGTCATTCGTAAGAAGCTGCTTACATTTCTCAAAACAACTGGTATAATCAGAGTTAACTATGACTTTTCTACCTTTCTTAAGACACTGTGTAAACGGCTTAGTGACGCGGGCAAAGTCCGGGATAAATTTACGATAGTATCCTATCAACCCGAGGAACTGTTTAATTTCCTTCGGAGTTCTAGGTAAGGGGTATTTTTCAATAGCCAGTATTTTATCGGGATTCGGTTTAATACCGTCTTTAGTTATTATATGGCCTAGGTAAGCGGTTTCAAGCTTAAGAAACTCGGATTTATCGAGTTGAATTTTGAAATTGGACTCGCGTAATTTTGAGAAGACCTTTTCCAGGTTTAGCATGTGCTCCTGCAGAGACGTGCTGAAGACTATAATGTCATCGAGATAAACTAAGCAGACCGTGTTCTGGAGATCTTTCAGGACATTATCCATGACACGCTGGAATGTGGATGGCGAATTTTTTAAACCCATCGGCATACGCAAAAACTCGTAATGGCCGTGCTCCACATTGAATGCGGTCTTCGGGATATCTTCTGGATGCATTTCCACCTGGTAAAAACCACTGGCTAAATCCAGGGTGGAGAAATACTGACAGTTGCCTAGTTTATCGAGAACATCGTTGATGTTGGGTATAGGATATCTGTCGTCGTGGGTTTTTTCGTTGAGCTTACGAAAATCTACCACTAGACGCCATTTAGTCTTGCCTGAGGCATCCGCCTTCTTGGGAACGATCCAGATGGGAGAGCTCCAAGCAGACTCGGAAGGTCGAATTATACCTTGGGTCAACATCTTACCTATCTGATCTCTAACTTCATCTCTATGAACATAAGGGTATCTGTAGCTTTTGGTATAGACCGGTAGTTCGTCTGTAGTCCTAATATGGTGTTTGATCTTATTTGTAAATGTAAGCGATTCGCCGTCTAGATAAAATACATCGGCGTATTTTCTACATAGGGTCTCTAAGTTAGCACGTTCTTCCGGATTAAGGTGATCTGTTCGTAACCGAGATAATACTTCGTCAGCACGAGGAGAAGAGGCTTCGATGGGCGTGCCTTCGATATTATAAGCCTCAGCATTCACGGCACGGTCCATTGAAAAGATTAAGTCATAAGAAGTGGGGTTCGTAATTTCTAGATAACCACGGTTATTTTTAACTGAAGTTAGGCATTCATTAATTACGCAATTACCTATGGTTTGTTCGTTAATAAACGCGTCGCCGTCGTGTAAGTTAATAGGAAGTCTAACTAATTTAGTAGAATTAGCAGGTATAACGTCCTCATATAGATTTATATTTCGAGAGTTATACATAGCTATGGGATTAACGGCGTTCCGGGTAATAAGAGCTTTATTTTTAAGGTCAATCTTAGCCTCCCATTTTTCTAATAAATCGAGTCCTATCAGACCGTCAAAATAATTGTGGAATCGGTATACGAAGAATTTAACGTTCTCGTCTTCCTGAAATTCAGGGAAGCAAGGCACTGATATTGAGTGATTACTACGCGTAGTAGCGTGGACGTTGGTTACCTCAAAAGGATCGTATTGTAAAGGCACGTTATTAAAATATCTACCTATGGCATCAGGACTAAGGAACGATTGGTTAGCGCCGGTGTCAATTAATAATCTCAGCGGTGGATTAGAAATCTGTATATACGGAAGCTGTCGCTGAGATTGTATATTTAACTCTATCTTAAGCTTTCTGATTTCCTGCTCTTTTGAAAATCCTGATCTTCTGCTGAGCCACTAGAGGGTTCAACACGTTCATGAGATGTCGCTGAGGTATCATCTATTATCTCATAACTACACTCGCCCACGCCGTAAGGGTCCTCAACATACTCTATAGTACTAGGGTAGCAATCATTATAAGAGTCATTATAAACGTAGTACTGTGGATAATAGTAATCATTATAACTAGCACACTCGTTAACATTCATCTCCCTAGTCTTAAAATAATTTGATGGCGGAGGGTTTCCTTGCCTACGCCAGTCATGACCTGACAGTTGACCTTGCTGCGGTCTATCCCTAGCAACATAGTGGCTTACACCACTCATGGGCTTAGGGCCCGTATACTGAGACATATTCCTAGGTGGCATCTGGAATCTATTCTGATTAAAGTTATAATTAGGTGACCGCGATGGACCTGGCAGCGCTGACCTAAATGGAGCGGGCTGGTTATACGGCATATTAAACCTTGGCGGCTGTTGATTCTGCCAGCTAGACACATGGGGAGCTTGTGCAGGAAAATTAAATGGTTTCATCGCGGACAATGGAACTGGGATAACTGACATAGGTTTAGGCAACTGAGGCTTTTTGTCCATAATAGGTTCACTACGATTTTGGAGATATATAACATTTAATTCATCTTGCACAAACTGGAGAGCTTTTTCAACACTATCAGGACGCATGCATCTTACGCGTGAACCCAGTGGTTCTTTTAACCCGCGAACAAATGCTTGCATTGTAAGCTTTCTATATAATGAGCGCTTTGCTTCGATCGTAGTATCGATAGTCTCATGAAGCATAACATAGGTCATGATAGTGCTGAATAAATTAACACATCTATCATAAAACTCCTGGGGTGAATTATTTCCCTGTGTGGCTAACATAAGATCATTATAAAGTGCGGTCTCATCCCGTTGGTCTGAGAAGTTATTAATTAAGGCAATTTTAATGCAATCCCAATTCTCAGTCAGGCCGTTAGAGTTTATTATACGCGCGGCTGGTCCAGTAATCTTATTTAATATACCATTAACTAAACAAACTCTGCTTAAATCTGTTCCATCATATTCCCCCACAATCTGATCGCATAAATTAATAAATCGGGGTAATATATGTGGATTTCCATCAAATTCCGGGACGAGTCGCAAAGCCTTATAAATTCCGTCTAAATCAGCCATTTTTGTGCTTACGAGCTGGTCTGAACTAGCGGAATCCTCAGAGGAACTATTTAAATCTACACTTATATCTCTTTTAAAATCTAATTTATGCCTACGGGCTTCTCTACTGCGAGCAGGCCCTCTAGGGGTAGTTTGCTTAGGGTGAAAAATTATGACGACTAATATTATCTACTAAGGAAAATGAAAGCAACACAGAAATGGTTTAGGTGTACTTACATGGATATCATTTTGGTACCTCTGGGGTCGATGTCTTGACTTTTTCTCCGATCGGGACTTCAGGTTCTTCTTGATTCGAAGGATGCTCGTAGCGGAGACGCGACGCGATCGCTCGCGACGGTAGCGATTTTAGCCGGGACGGTATTCGATACGAGTAATACCTATCCCCCCTGGAGACGCTTCGAGTATCCTGAGACCTACTTCGACTGCGCCAAATATAGAAATCTCAACCGGAGAACCCAAAAAAAACCAAAATTATTTCAGTAATTTATTGGGTATAAAAGAAATTACAAATTAAAACTTATTAACTATTTCCGACCGATGTTAGATACAGAATGAATATAATTCTAATGAAAATAATGTAAAAGTGTAAATTAGGTAAAACGTGGTAAAGCGCTGGCCTCGGGCATTTGCGGCGTCAGCATTGTTGGTCACGTAGTCCACCGATGGTCCGATGCTATGTCGCAATACGCGCGATGTTGATTCGGGCTGGTGCATAGTTGCAGTTTACTTAATAGTTATTACTATAACACGCTTGACTTGCGTGTTTGTATTAGAGTGCGATACGCCATCGAGCTCCTCGAAAAACCGGTTGCTTGAAATGTGCGCTGACTTATAAGTCGTGTAAAAAATTAGAATAACCCTTGTAATTCCTAAGGGCGTATCTCTCCATCTGCAGATAACAATCCATCAGAAAATCTAGTTCAATCTGTTTTATAACTGAAGCTTTAGCAAATACTGAAAGAAGCTAGATGACTTGTCGATTCCCGCAGTTTCAGTTTCAGTACCCTTGAAGGGCCGTTATTTCATTTCCGTTCCCGGATTGATGTTCGTGATTAAAACTATGTGTTAGTCCAAGTTATAAACTACTTGTGTATCAAATTTCAAGCAAATCTGTCAAGCCGTTTCTGCGTGAAATAGTAACAAACAAACATACCATCCATATAGCTTTATTTCGCGTTAGTAATATTATAATGATTATGGAGCGCAGTAACTACCCGTAATACCTCCAAATACGGTTGCTTTCATTCCCATGGGAATTCTTGTAAATTCTTATAACCATATGAAAAAAAAATGTACGTGAAAACTGCTTTATCACAATAAAATGATTTGTGAACGATTTAATGTAAACATTAAATAAATAGAAATAAATTTCATAACGATTTTTATTTTTAATTAGACGATTTGTGCCCCTTTTGTGCCAAGTATAGGACGGTTATTCCTCTGTTTGTATTGATCTGAAATCTGCATACCTACGTGAAAACATCAAAAGATTTTTCCAGCAATTTTTCCTTACTTAACGTTTAATATAAAAAAAACCTCACGGAAAAAAAACGAATAAACCTCAAAAATACACACAATAAATAAATCGTGGATCACAAAATAAAATTCAATATGGCACTTACGTTAAATGGAGTTAAGTTGAATACGACACAAATCACATCACTTGAATTCACGTCACTTAGCACAGTTTCGGACGCGCGTAAAAAGGACCGTGTACACTGTCACGCGTGCGGTTCGCTCGCGTCTCGATGGGATACTGGCAGTTAGGCAAAACGGTGATGCGCGCGCCTCCAAACTCCTTTCAACCTCCTTTGATTTGGAGACGTCGAAAATATGTTTTTAATCAGGCTTAAGGTTATTAATGTTTGCCTTTTGTTTGTTTTTTATATTAATTTCTTACAGTTTAGAAATTTTTAAGGGTTCTTGTATCTTAAGCGTGCTTTTTTATCAATAGTCAATCACTTATAAATCTAAAAGTAATGAAAAATGGAGAGAGTAGTTGTTCACAGGCTGATATCTGTAACGAAAAAATCCCATTTGTTAATCTAGGTAATAAACTATCCGTGTACCTTTCAAGTAAATCTATCTACATAGTCATTTTTGCAAAGAGTAACACACACCAATAAATACTTATAAACTCTTGCGATTGTAATAAGTAGTGGTCGTAATACAGAGTAACTGAATACTAAAAAAACTGGAATCAAAAATCTAATTTTTGACTTTCTAATTACACTTTTGCATTAATTAATTACAGTAAAGATCATAGTCAGCCTAATTTGCCACAGTAGTATACAATAAATGAACCTACTGCTTTGTTTGGCGCCCTCTGTCAGCCACTAAGCCTGTATGAATTACATGAATAATACGCACCCGAAATTAAACTGAGCACTGAGTTATAAGTGTTGGCTTCATTAATTCGTAATGATGGTGTATATTTATGTTAGTTCGAGTGTATTTCCATAGATAAGCCGAAATATCCAGTTGTGGCTGTGTTTACACTTTGTTTAGTTACTTGTGCGAGTAACTTGAAATGAAATGATTTCTTCAGAAAGAAGGCCTTCACGGGCACGTCTCTAGTCATGTTGAACATTATGAAATGAAATGAAAATATTTGCTCAGAGAGTAGGCTAGCCTATTTGATAAATTAACCCTATAGTTGGCAAAGATTTTTTTGGTAAATATTTGTAATTTGGACCATAAATAATGGATTAAGGATGAGTCAAAAACATAAAAAAATTTAAAAAAAAAATCTTAAGTATATAGTTTTGGAAATATAGCATGTATTTTTATGTGCACATTGCCAGCTTTGTAGAGTTCCACTATCAAAAAAGCGTGTGCATTTGAAGACACATTGCCAGCTTAGTAAATCTTTTATTTTTGTGAATTAATGGTATAATATTTATGAAACTGCTTTATGTTTTTGCATATTTTGTAAAAAAATATATTTGTTCTAGTCAATATAGACAAGGACTTCGAAGATCCTGGCCTTAGTACCTAAGTCTGGTCTGGTCTTAACCGTAACTTTGAAGATTCAAATGTAAATTCAACTCCTCCGTCACTAGGTTCTTCGTTCGAAAACCTACATTTATTGTCAGATAGTGAAGAAGATATTGTTTGTATGACAAATGGCATAACTTCTTCAGCGATAGAATTGAATGCTAACTCAAGCCATCAAGTATCTTCTCCTTATTCTTCGGTTCCAAACTCACCGTCTATACTAGCTACTGTTACTTCACCAATTGTACCAGATGATCAAATACAGCAAACCAAACATCAAACTTCATTACCTACAAACACCTTGATACCAGCTTTCAACGTCCCACAATTTTTACCTTTAGCAAGTGCAAGTCATAGTAGGTATTGCATCTCCATCTAGTGGAACACGACCAAAGAAAAAAAACAACTGTAGTTGTAAAAAAGAAGCTTACCGAAATGGACTTCCATTTCGTATCCAATCGTGTGACACGTAAAAGCTTCTTTTTTACAACTACAGTTGTTTTTTTTTTCTTTGATCGTGTTCCACTAGATGGAGATGCAATACTATGACTTGCAAGTGCAAGAAAAGATTTTTAGGAAGAGCAGACATTGAAGATAAAACTGTCTCACCAACTCAGCAAACAAAATCTCCATTAGAATACTTTCGAATGTTTTTGACGTAGAATAATCAGTATAACATATTTTCTATATCCATCAATATTTGAATCGCCATGAAGTCTCTAATTTCATCCGTTGTAACATTGAGTGACGTGCCTTTTGCTTGCGTGTGGTACAAATTAGTTTGATGCACAATCAACTCTACAAGGCTGTCGTCAAAAAACATTCGAAAGTATTCTAACGGAGATTTTGTTTGCTGAGTTTGTGAGAAAGTATCTATCTTCAATGTCTGCTCTTCCTAAAAATCTTTTTTTGCAAGTCCATTTCGTGTCCAATCGTGTGACACGTAAAAGCTTCTTTTTTACAACTACAGTTGTTTTTTTCTTTGATCGTGTTCCACTAGATGGAGATGCAATACTATGACTTGCACTTGCTAAAGGTGAAAATTGTGGGACGTTGAAAGCTGGTAACATGGTGTTTGTAGGTAATGGGGTTTGATGTTTGGTTTGCTGTAATCATCTGGTACAATTGGTGAAGTAACAGTAGCTAGTATAGACGGTGAGTTTGGAACCGAAGAATAAGGAGAAGATACTTGATGGCTTGAGTAGGCATTCAACTCGAACGCTGAAGAAGTTATGGCATTTGTCATACAAACAATATCTTCACTATCTGACAATAAATGTAGGTTTTCGAACGAAGAACCTAGTGACGGAGGAGTTGAACTTACATTTGAATCTTCAAAGTTACGGTTAAGCATAGTAACTCTGGCGTAGTTAAACTCATCTTGCGAAGAATCCTATCATCAATGTCGGAACCAGGACCAGACTTAGGTGCTAAAGCCAGAATCTTCGAAGCCCTTGTGGTAGACTAAAACAAACATTTTTTTTTACAAAATATGCAAAAACATAAACCAATTTCATAAATATTATACCATTAATTCACAAAAATAAAAGCTTTACTAAGCTGGCAATGTGTATTCAAATGCACACGATAAAATTCAGGTAATACTGTTGATGAGTTGGCAAAGTGCATTTCTACATACATGCAAAATGACACTGAAAAAAAACTGATAAAACTGATTTGATTAGGCAAAATACATTATTTATTCAAAAGATTGTATATTCAGGTAACTGTTTAGATATAATTCTTTTCGATTTTATTGATAAATTATAGGATTTCAATCGATTTTTACGTTGTATGTGGTAGACGCCTGCGCACTATTCGCCATCTTGCGTTCTACTGAGCGCTTTAGTGTTGCCAGTGTCCATAATTCATTTTCCTACTAAAATATGTCTAATACACTACGCGACGGGAATGAAACAAAATTGAGAATCTTCTTGGATTTCGCACACGATTTAAAAAAAAAAGGTGTGCATTCAGGTACGCATTGTCAAGTATAGGGTTAACTTCATAATGTTTTCTCCTGTGTCAAAACTAGACGTCTCAAATCGAAATAGGTCAAAACAAAATCTATAGATTTTCAGTGCTTCGAAGGATTCGTTTCATAGAATTCGTCGCAAGAACAGCGACGAATTCCAAGTCAAATTGGTCAAAGTCATGTGCCGCACCAAGTGAATAGTACTCGCAGTTTGTTACTGACAGACAGACTGACAGACTACCAAAAAGACGTCAAGATCTCCTGGATTTTCTTCAATCTCAACGAACTTTCGGCGTATCAGTTATCATTATCCATTCCCCCTATTACAACTTGTTAGACAAGTAATAGTATCAAGTGACTTGTTCAATGTCAACAAATTACTCATTCACCTCTAATATAATTGCCAATACGTTAATTTACATGGCTTAATTGACAGTGGTAGTTTGTAATGTTAAATGTATCTACCGCTTGGTAGTTAAGCGGCTTCTGGGGTGATTACTTCGTAAATTGAACTAGTTAATTCCTATGGGAATTTTGAAAATAAACGCAGATTAAGATTCTCTTACGCCCTAAATTATATATACTAACCCGCTAAGACATGGACCCTGGACAGGGTATTGCAAATTCGGTGGGCCACCGTATGTATTATTATACCTTAGATCTATAAATGTTTTAATTGTGACATTAAAACAAGTTAATTTTGTTTCATTGTGGAAACTCACAAAAAGCATCCCACAAGTACTAAAATAAACTTAACTAGTCTTCGGGCTCAAATTAAATGTTTCATTTCGGACTAAATATACCTCAGGGGAATAATAATAGATAGAATAATTACAAAATTGCTGGTAATACAATTAATGGAGGGCTTGTTACCTTAATGTAAACTAGCAAAACCCTCGCAACTTCGTTTGCGTATATCTCGCTTTCCCGTGGGAATTTTGAAAAATCCTTTCTTAGTACAAACCTAGACGTCGTGAGGAACGTACATTCCAAATTTGGAATCTCTAGACTCAGCGGTTTGGGTTGTGCGTTGATGTATAATTAAATCTGTCAGGACTTTGAATTTTTTGATACAACATAGGTACTTATATTTTTTAATAAATGATGACAAAATTTTCATTTGCAGATGTTCATACGTTGTTCGATTAACATACCCGGAAAATGTCTATTGACATTTCGTACGATAAGCATATATCCATTGCTTGGACATTTCTAAAATTTCATTATAGTATACCAACCCATAATCGTCAGTGTTATTTTCGAGTCACACGAAGAATTAACGACGACTTAACGTGCCCACCGAAGCATGGAGATTTCTAAAATTTAACCTTATTATAGTTCCCGTGTTATTTTTTTAGATAGATAGATAGATTTATTTGCGAAAATAAGGTACAAAAGATGTTACAAACATAGTATTCCAACTTATTCTGCCCTCGCAGGGGCGTGCAAATATTTCTGTATTATACATTGTTTTTTGGTTTAACCATTCATAAATTTATCATTCAAGTATTCAGTAGTGTCATAATAAGTTTTAGTTAAGAGCCATTCATGCAACTTTTTCTTAAACAGTGAAAGTCTTAGATTTTTAAACTCATCCGGTAAATGATTGTAAATCTTAATTGCCATGCAATGCACATTGTCAGAATATAATGCAAGCCTTTGTTTGGGTACAAGTAAATTAATTTAAATTAGTTCCACGCTACGCGTGGCATCTGAGCTTTGACGCTGTCAAAATTTTCATCATTCTTTTGTCAAAATCAACGACTTTTTATGAACTCCTTGCACCGATATGACACTAACTCCTTTTTATTTGACTTTGAAATAATAAAAAGTTCAAGCTTGAAACAAATCGTAGTATTTGTTAATCGATATATCAAAACTCGCAAAGATTAAATCTCTTAAAGTAATGAAAGCGATTACTGGGCTCCTGATCGAGTTTCAATACGAAATCCCAACTCCTGGCGGGCATCCATCTAAATCAAAAACTTCCAAGGCTTGCTCTAAAGGCTATTAAAAGATATATTTTCAATTTTGTTTACCTTACTAACTTAGCAAAATAAAGATATTTCTACGTCATACTAGATCTTTAAATTTTAAATTTCTAAACTTATATTTAGAGAGTAGGTCTTCACCATCGACATAAAAGTAAAAGCAAGCTCTTCGGTAGGTACTGAGATTTTGCGGCATTGCGATGGTGCACATGCACACCACCACCCTTCAGTCAGTTGCAAGCGAGCGACAGAAGTAAGTAGTGGTGTACAATTGACAATTTTTATTTAACAGATCGTTTTTGTCTGTTTTTTTAACAGATAGTTTTTTGTCAGTTGCCCCTGCTTCTGTCGCTCGCTCGCAACTGACTGAATGTTGGTGGTGTGCATGTGAATGTAATTAATCTACTTAATAAATTACTACCATTACGGAAAGCAAAGCAAAATGACCACTGGTAAAAGAAATGGCGAAAGAAAACCAGTTACGCTCTTTTTTGTCATAAATCAATACATTTTATATTTATAACCAAATTTTAAAATTGAATACAGATCCAGGAACACAGAAATTAGATACTAAACGTGGAATGACAATCCAAATAGCGGTATGGTCAAATCCTAAATGAAACGAGCGACCAGTCTCCCAACATGATAACCACTCAAGAGGTCTGGTGACGCGAGATAAAATCTAATTTTAAAAGAGCAAGACTAAGTGCTAAGTTTCTTGCCAGTTCTTCTTAGTACAAATCTCTCTGAACTGGTGGAAAAAAAAAATGTAATCACTTGGAAAACTTGTACCCTTGGCGGCTAAGAAGTGAAGATGTCAGACATAGACACCTTCAAAAATAATGTACATTTTCTGAAACGCATTTTTAAAGTTATTATACTTATCAAATTATAGCTGTCACAGTCGAACTAAATAAATTAAAAAAAAATTGCTAAAATTTAAATACGTTTCAGAAACTTGCTGTTAGTTCAGTCAATTTATAGCATTCAGAAAATCTGCATAATTACATTTTGCTTGAAATCTCACTTCCAAGCGAATTGGAACAAACTAAAAATATCGCATAAATTAATATTTTCGTCCAAAAATATTTTTGAATCAGAAATAGGAGATAGATATAATTTTGTTTTCAACAAACGTAAAAACTCCTTTATTCTTTTTAAGCTTGAGACATACTTCTGTGGCGTTGTGTGGCATTCTGAATGAATGAATACAATAAATATTTATTTGGCAGAAAAACATTAAGTGCAACAAACACAAGTGCCTTCTGTAGTGACGGAGGTGGGTAGGCTGTAATGTCTGCGTCACTTCCAATCGCTTTACATCACCACAATACACACTATTATTATGTGTATTGTAATAATGTGCTTTATACTATAAGAAATTTAAGAAACCGAAATTGCGTCACCCTTAAAAAGCAACGCCACAAGATACCACAGAAGTATCTTTTCAGCTTTAGAAACAAAAGATATCCGTTCCAAATTCAAATTACATAGTTTCGAACAAAACAATCGAAAGTCGACATCAAACGACAAATTTTAAAGACGACCCCAATTTTACATTTCTTAAGGTATTTCAACAAATAAAAATCGACTTAATATTCTGATCTTAAAGTTGGAATTCTACCAATTTATATACCTGTTGGATAAGTCTTTTTGCTTCTGAGAGATAGATAATTCGGGTATTGACGGATTGGAATTTGGTATGATGAAAATTGCTAATTTGGCAAATGCATTTAGGTTGTAGTTTAATCTATGAATTATTCAATTATCTAAGTAATTCTAGACCACCAGTTAGGGTATGAGGAGTTCGATGACCTCGTTGTCCGTGTCAAAGTGGAACGATCATATAAGTTAAGCAACGACAACATTAGCCAAAAACTTGGATGGGTTTAAAAATCTCGAGCTCCTTCGTGCTTCGGAGGGCACGTTTTGCTGTTGGTCCGGGGGCTGTTGTCCATAGATAACAGTAAAGCCAAGTGGGTGGCCTTCAGTTGGCTTAAAATCCTCTGCCAATCCGTATTGGAGCAGCAAGGTAGAGTATGCTCTAATCTCCTTCGTTTAAAGAGACCCGACCCCCTATTCTCGTAGCAAAAACAGATTCAAATTCAATCGCTCTCTCACTCATACAAAATAGGAATTGAACGGGACAGCGAGTGTGTATGAATAAAACGCTGCCTTTCAATATTTTGTTTCTAAATTGAAAGGCAGCGCAATAGTAAAGAAAGTTAAAACACTTTGAAACTGTTCTATTAATACATTGCTCGACTGTCCTATTAATACAATCCTCGCTAAAAGACGTTTGATTCAACTACTAAAGGAAAACTTTGAGAGCTACATTGATTATTTATAAAAAGACGGTATAGTTTTTAAGACATCCAGAATATTGTATAGGTATCTTTGTTTCAAAATAATTTGTTATTCAGAAACTCGAACGGTACATTATGGAAATCAGTTTTGGTAAGTTACTTTACGCAACATCTGTTTAGTTTTTATTATCTTGTTCATTGTAACAATATCTGGAAGTTTTTTGTTTTGTGAAACCACAACGAAAAGTAATAACTTATTTTTTTAGTCTGCCACCGTCCGTAGACGGTCGTCGTAATATCATTTTGATACCAATTGCATCTTGGGAGACTGTAGGTCATATTCATATTCGCTCTAAATTGGTGCATTTTCTCATCTCGTAGACAGACAAACAAAGACGATGGAGTCGCTGTGTGTCGCACTCGAAAACGAATACGTAAGTTAACCAACGTCGACTCTAGCTAGTGTTTGGATGGGTTTCCTAAGCTCGAATTTCTCCATGCTTCGGTCCTGGCTGTCGTTAATTCAAGTTAAAAACATTGACCTCTGAAGCGGGTTGCACGCAAACGAAGTTCCGCGGGTTTCTAAATTATTTATTTAACAAATGGTGATTGGTTATCGAGTAGCTTTTATAATATTTAATTCATATTAACAATGAAACGATATGTAAACTAAAAAGCTTAGACTGGTTAACATTGTGATGGCTTACTCTGACTGAACGATTTCATTTCGTTGTCTAAAGAATATACAAAATTGAGGTTCAGAAGTATTGCTTTTTGTAAAAGTTTTAACTATATTTCAGGCCCTCGGAGAGAGATTATGAATTTTACTGGCTATGTAAGTTTATGAGTGAGCTTATAGAAAAAAGCTTTTTGTCAAATCTGCTTAATTCAGACACGGCGGCGGCGAGGGAAACTGAAAAATAAAGATGGCGTTCTTTTTTGGTTCTGGCTAAGCCCGCAGCTTCGTAAACATTAAATTACTATCTTGCGGTAACATCTACATTTTTCGGGTTTAAATATGTATTGTGATCATGTTACTTTATGTTATATACTTTTTCTGTGCTTTTCGGAATCCAGTTAGTTGTTTTTGTGACCAAACAAGAATAAGGATAAAAGTTATACAATAGTTTACATTACAGGCATATTTAGTATATAGATGCAATTGTAGCAGGAGCGATGGCGATGTGCTCGACCGCCACAAAGGGAAGATCTTCCGGCCAGGCTGGGTGTCATGCCTGGGGAACCGCGGCTCCGGCCAGGCATGACACCCAGCCTGGCCGGAAGATCTTCCCTTTGTGGCGGTCGAGCACATCGCCATCGCTCCCGCTACAGTGGTGACCCCGACGTGATTGGAAGCAGCCTTCTCCATCATATCTCCTCATCAGCTCTGACGTCATCACATTCTTCACTCCTCAACTTGAAGCCTCATCATCGGCAGTCTCACAGCACTCCAGCTACGGGGAAAATCAGGTTCATCGCAGCCGACTCACCGAGCTACCTGTTCCTGCACCCCTTATCCCGACTCACTGGGATAACCCTCATCCCGACTCACTGGGATATTCCTCATCCAGACTCACTTGGATATTCTGCATCCCGACTCACTGGGACATGCATCATCCCGACTCACTGGGACATCACTTATCCCGATTCACTGGGATACATCAAGCACGCACGCTCACGCCCGACTCACTGGGACACTTGGAGCACGCACACTCAAGCCCGACTCACTGGGCAAGCTAACGAGAAGCACAGACTACTGATCATCATCTCATCGGACCTTCAATCTTGGAGGGGAGTACTGTGGCGACACCTATCGCCATACTGAAGAACCACAGAGTGAAGAAAAAGTTCACAATGCGAACACATGACGTCATATACGACGACACTTAGAAATCCTGAATCACGCTATCGAAGTTTCTACGATATGGAGATATATATATACAACCTCCGACACATACATTGTCGGAGCCGCGGTTCCCCAGGCATGACACCCAGCCTGGCCGGAAGATCTTCCCTTTGTGGCGGTCGAGCACATCGCCATCGCTCCCGCTACACACTTTATATAATGTACAACGCGGTTTTTGTTACCTTGGATTCCACACTAGGATATCCTGTGTCGTGGAAATCAGGTTTCTTCATAACAATACAATAAATAAATATATAGGGACAATTCATACAGATTGAGCTAGCCCCAAAGTAAGTTCGATACATGTGTTATGGGATACTAACTCAACGATATTATATTTTATAACAAATACATATATAGTTAAACATCCAAGACCCGAGGCCAATCAGAAAAAGTTCGTTTTTCATCATGACCCGACCGGGGATCGAACCCGGGACCTCCTGGGTGGCGGTATGGCGTGGTAACCATTATGCGACATAGGTCGTCAATAAAAACAATACAAAGACTTGTTGGTAGTGTTCCAGCCATCGCCACCAGAGGCCGCGGGATCGGTTCCTACTCGGGGCAAACTTTTATTTGATGGCATTTGTGTTTGTTCGCTACGTACTTCTACGTAGAGTCTAGTACAGTTGACATGTTATCAATATGTTTAAATCACTAGATGCTGCCCGCGGTGTTACCCGTGTTTAATTTTATGCACAGACAACTATATCAGATTTTTTATCATATCCTACGCGATTCGCTTGTCTATCTATTCGGGATAAATTTAAATTCTCCTCGCGGGCACTTAGTCACGTCACTTACAATGAATGTTGTAATGTAATAAAAAAAATATGTAAATAAACTACCACCATTTCAGAAACAAAGCAAAATGACCACCGATATAAGAAACGGCGAAAGAAAACCGGTTACGGCCTTTTTTGTCCATCAGATACTTTTTTTTAAAGTACCCTATATGTTAATCCAAGGTATCAGCTACCTACCTACATACTAAATATCATAAAAATTGGCCCAGACCTTACAGCGTGAAGAAGTAACAAACATACACACAAACTTTATAATACCCTCATTCCACTTAGATCCATAGGATTATTTATTCCTATATTTATGGGGGATAAATAAAATATTTTTATTACAAATTAGTCTCGTAAGGTTTTGTAAAAAATTCAAATAAAGTCGTTATTAAGTTAACAAAATGCTTATTTCAATATATTTAAACTAAAACCTTCGAAAGGTATCCGAAAGTGACTTAAAAGGAATAGTTTTGCGACAGAATCTCGAAAAGATCCATGAATTGTTAACAATTTAAAGTCCCGAAAGGGTTGCTCTTGGAAAATCAATAAAATAGATAAAACAGATATTCTAAAAATCTATACGTAAAACATTGGGTTTCAGGGTATCTACTTATATCTGAAGAGACATAGTACAATATGAATAATATATTATATTGATAAGTACATCGATTTATTTTTAAACCAAAATATATTGGTACTATTTTCGTTCGTCGTTTGGAATTATTTAACAAGCATTCCATTGGTAAGCCACTATACGGTTATCCCTAGGGGGGAATCCATGAAATCCTGGAACAGCAAAGGATTTTTTTAAGAAGTAGTATTAGAAGGCTTAGAAGTAATATAAAACACGAACACTGTTCGTGTCATTTCCACAAGTAATAAAATAGTGCCACAGTGCTTTCAGGTCTAATGGTTGACCTTGGTTGAAGCGGTTGAAGAAAATGTTAGGATTTGACAGATGAAATTGATGATAGATAGATACTTATATCATTTATTCGTTTGCAACGGATATGGATTACAATTTACAAAATACATAACGTTAACTTACAATAAGTAATCAATGAATCGTAATCGTAAAAATCGATTGACGATGGTACAGCAGAGTTAAAAAAGTGCCTTTGCAGTGGTCTTCGAAATATTGAGACGATGTACGAAATTCTGACTATTTTAACTATTTATAATATACTTAAAATATGGCTATAGCTTGGAATTTGTCAATGTACCTATGTGCTGAAATAAATTTTATATTTTCTAAATAAATCCTTATTAAATCTTGTATTCTATTTAGTATACCTTAAATACGATCCTTTAAACTAAACTCCATTAAATAACTCTTAAACGTTAAACTTTTAACTTTTGTTTTTATTACCAAGAAAATTTCATAGACTAGTTATTTTTTTTAAAGTTGAGATTTTTTTAAAAAAAAGCAAAATATGATTTCTCAGTCGTCATGTACGCTTTCTAATGCGCAATGTACAGCGAGCTATATTTTTCGTTCATTCGTTCGCAGTATCAAAGTCAAAAGTCAAAATCAAATATTTTTAACAAGCTCTTTCGAAGCTCTATTGAAATATGATATGACATTCAAAAGACCTTATAATATGCTTATTTGATTAAAAATAAATGAATTTGAAATTTGAATTTATGGCTACGCGTGAATTAGAACAAAAGATCCAAAAGTAGAAATAAAAATACTTTTACTATGTAGTTAATAACGAAAAAAATTTATCTTTCGTAACTGGAATCTTACGAAACGTTAGTTACCAAAGTCGAAGACCGTCAGTTGGCGTCCTAAACAGGCAACATACCTCCCTCTCGATGTCAACATGCATATATTTCTGCTGTCCGAGTCTTTATATGTAAATTGGACGGCAGGTATCTAAAAGACATTCACTGGCTACTTTGAGAGCGAGACGGTTCAGTAACTATGATTGGCAAAGTGCCCGGCTATTACTGCACTGGGCTGTCTAGTACGTCGCTGCAGGACTGTTAACTTTTATGTTTATTAGTAGTCAACTCTAAGAACGGATACAAACATTTATAGTGACATAAGAATGTTGTAAGATGGATTTGGTAAACCGTTGGTCCCGGAGCTGTTGTCGACGCGGAAGTCGGTGAAATAACTGGCCTTCGCCAATCTTGAAAAGAGAGAGTGGGGTGATTATGGGTTGATTTGATATGATATTCATAGAAGACAAACAGACATGTTTATGCACACTAAGTTTGCCTTACGCAGGATTCGAACTCACGGACCTTTGGATAAAGTCACTGATAACCTCGACCGACTCGACCACCGGGCCTGTCTGCCTAAGCGATTTTTAAGAAGATACCTGCTTTAATTCCTTTTCAAAAAAGTATAAATAAAGTATGTCCATCTATGTCTTTCGTGGACAGAAGTCATGAAAGGCACTTCGTCAACTGTAGAAGTGACTTTGTCCTCAACAGCAGAGCAAGTTAGTTTGGCGGAGTGCCCGACGTTCTGGCGTGTACCAACTTGTCCGGTATCCTCGGACATTAAATTGTGTGTGCTTTGAACTTGCACCACTAAGTTTTTCGCTCTCAATACACTAATAATTTAATGCCAAAGTGAGTGATGCTAGTGTTATAGCTACAGAACAGGAAATATGCGGTTCGCTACAAATTATATGCGAGCTATGTCTGTAAGTTAGACGTTAAAGAACCACGCCCTCAAAAAACCGAATACTTTGTTTAGCAGTGTATTTTTAAATATAAGTAGTTTTTAGAAGAGATAGGGAATAGGATAATCCGCTCAAATCGGAGCAGCCCGTCTGGGGAAGGACCTCCACCTTACAGAAGATCGTAGCCAAATAGCATTGGTCTCGGCCATGTTGTGTTCCTACAGTGAGTAAGGTCTCCAGAGCTCCACTTGGGAGGGTTGGCAACGCGCGAGTGATATCCCTGGTATTGCAAGCGTCTATAGGCTACGGTGATGCTTACCAACAGGCGGGCCGTATGCTTGTTTACCACCTTTGTAGTATTAAAAAAAAAAGTACAGAGACACGAAAACTTTTTTCCGACGAATTTTATAATATAAGTACAGTTTTCTATGTTTTCTAAAAGTATATATTTACAATAATAGATCCATTGTCTGATATCCATAAAACAAGGTTAAACCCAGCTTACTTTGGGACCAGCTGTGAATTGTGATTGTTACATAGCTAATAAATTAAAAAGCTAACAACAAAAACAATGTAACAAATCAATTGAAAGTTGTTTATGTTGGCCGTAAAAATACAAAGTAATCAGTCATTCCACTTTGCAGCATCCATTCCGCGTCTTGCCGGAGTGCGCTCGTGCGGCGGGCAAGTGATAAAATACCGACACTGAATAAACTGTCTTGTAGTGCAGAATGGAGAATGCGGGAGTGTCGTGTAACCATAGCGTAAGTTATATGAATGTACGTACTGCATATTTATGGAATTTAAATATCAAATATTTTGAATCACTACACATTATTAAAACCGTTTATTTCTGTCATTCTGTGTGGCTTGGAAATATATATTACTAGCTTTTCCACGCGGCTTCGCTCGCGTTAATTTTATGACTGTATAGATCTCGTTTGACAACAAAACAACCCATAGCGCGACTTGTGGCGCCATCTGTTGGCCGATACAGCGCCCTCTATAGTAGAAAAAGTATTTTCCCACTGGAACGATATACTTTTACGGGATAAAAAGTAGCGTATGTTGGGCTCTGTACCCATAACAATATGTATGCAAATTTTCATAATGATCGGCTGCTTAGTCAAGCCGTGAAGGAATAACAAACAAACAAACAAACAAACTCACTTTCTCATTTATAATATTAGTAAGGAAATATTAGTAAGGATGTAAGGATGTATTAGACAAAATAAAATCTATCTATCAAAAAATTCTATCGAAATCACACTTCTGTGTAATGTTGTCGTTTATTCACCGTAAGACAATAAATAAACCATTTTCTTTCTGTCTTCCTTTACTAGACGTACATTGAGATCTTTGTATGTTAGACTTCACGATGAAATGATTGCAACTTCGCGATGGATGGAACGCGACGAAAGCACGCGGCGAATTCGCCCTTTCTAGACAAGGTCTTAGTTTCTCTATAGAATGCAAAGTTTGAGTACTGACTTTTAATTAGGCTATGTGATATTAAGTCGAGCGTGCTTTAACAGATGCATCGCCATATTGGCACGCCAGCGCCAAGGCGGCACGCTTTTACAGATACCAGCAATAGTTTTAAAACATTGACTTAATTTACATGAAGCTATTTTCAAAATGACATGTTGCTTTAATAATATTTTTAAAGAAAAACTAGCTGTAGGCGCTGCTTCGTTCGCGTGGATTTTCAGCATGGGCAAAATAGCCGCATCTCTCCCTTCTCTCCTCTCATTTTTCAACATTTTGTGTGGGAAAATCAGGGTAAGAGTTTTTTTTTTGTCAATTTTCTAATATTTTAAAAAACGTCAAACTTGTAACGCACCTCTTATCGATGGCAGCAAAGTAGATACGGACATCTACATTTTTTGCAAAAGATTTTTCACAAAATTAGCTTTATATAAACATTATCTACAAGTTAGTTTTAAAATTATTCCGAATTTCATAACAATAAGCCATATTTAGTTACATATTTAGCACGCAAATGAATCGCATCGCAGTAGAAACGGTCATTTGGCATTTATTCGCAACTTTGACAGGTTATTCAAACGTCAATAAAGACATCTGTCAGTTGTCTCTTTCTTTGGTGTGCCGGAAATTTGTAAGTTTAATGGAGTTAGTATCAATAATCTATAAAATATTGGTATCTCTGTAATAAATTTGTGCCTTAAGGAATAAATTAAATATGGCCCAAAAACGTGTACAGAAATAATGTAGAAACAGATATCTGGCAGATGTCTTAAATTTTTCAGGAGTAAAAAAAGACATCGTATTTAACTGAAATAAAAGCATTATTTCAGTAAAAAAACAATATACAGATATAACCGGTTAGACAATCAATAAAAAAAAATATTTTAATTCATCTTTCACAGTTTCATGTTAATCGATCAATAACTCTCAAAATGATGGCTATTTTTAACTAAATGTGCTCTCCTGTAAAATTGCTATTTCGTAGATGTCTTCCTTTACTTTCCTGCCATCGTTATTGAAAAAAGGGTAATTAAAATTAAACATGTTTTGCTACGAAGTCGTAGCGTAATGCTACGAAATTGTAGCATAGTGCTACGAAATCGTAGCACTGTGCTACAAAATTTTAGCATGGTACGAAAGCGTAACAAGCTACAACATCATTAACTTTGAAAGCTACGCCTTAGCTACGTAAGCTGTAGTATCTCAATAATAAGTTTTTATGCTATACCGAAATTCTTTGTGAAAAACAACTGAGTTTATATTATGTGAGTTGAAGTTTCGATAATAAAATGGAGATGGTTAGTCAGCAATAGTTTGCATGAACTAGTACACAAAGTAATTTAGGTTAAAGAGAATGTTACTTTGACTTACATATTATCGACTAGTCTCTATTTAGATAGAGACTTAGTCTGTCGACTAGTCTCTATTTAGATGAAGCTTAGGCTTCATCTCATGCGGTTTCAGTAAAAGTATATGTACTAAATTTATACTAAAACTGAATAGTTTGTTTGGTTGAACGTGCTTATCTAAGAAAGTACAGAATTTAAAAGTAGGTCCTCACAGATATTTTCTCTTGTCAAAGAGTACATACAAAAATACATTATTTATGTTAATCTACTCTATAAGCTGCCACCATTTCGGACACAAAAACAAAATGACCACTGGTAAAAGTTGCGGGTAAACAATATAGTAAATTAGACTGTCTTTTATTAATAAGAAATCCCTTTTTTCACAGTCGGCTAAACAATAAGAATGAGTTTTAAACTGGACTTTTTAATATTAACCCAAGCGTGGGCACAGGAAGGGACAGCCCTGATTCATGTTTCTGACAACACAAACGAACCTTTCCCAAACTTTTGCGGCATTAATATAATATTTATTGAAAATGTATTATGGGCTAACAGATTGATATTGATCTGATTTATTTTGAACCTTTGATATTTGAGAGTTTCATTTTCAGTTCATTAATATGGATAAAGGTGAAATTTGCAGAAAACAAGAGAATTTACTTAACTGATCTTATGGTATGTATGTTGACCATCATGACGACCTCCGTGGCGTATGGTTACCATGCCTGCCCGCCACCCAGGACGTCCATAGTTCCCGGTCGGGTCATGATGAAAAACGAACTTTTTCTGTTTGGCATGTGTCTTGGATGTTTATCTATATAATTATTTGGTATAAAATATAGTATCGTTGAGTTAGTATCCCTTAACACAAGTTTCGAACGTACTTTGGGGCTAGCTCAATCTGTGTGATTTGTTCCTATATATTTTTTTATGTGATGTTACGTCATCACGGTATGTGTGTCAACTCGGTCGGTGCGTTAGTAGTGATACCACCTTCGGCACTAGAGAATGCGGGTTCGATTCGCTAGGTACAAACATGTAGCATATATAGCATTTGTGTTTGTTCTCGAGTCTGGGTATTTACTATGTAATTTAAGTATATATCTACGATAATATAACCGTTGTCTGGAACCCTAATACAAGCAGTATAAGCCTCTTACTTTGGGAGAAGTTGACGCTGTGTGATTGATTAAAACTCTTCTTTACATAATATAAAATGAATTCCTCCTTCAATTTTCTATTCAATTCATTGACAACCTCCGTGGCGTAATGGTTACCACGCCAGACCGCCACCCAGGGGGTCCGGGTTCGATCCCCGGTCGTGTCATGATGAAAAATGAACTTTTTCTGATTGGCCTCGGGTCTTGGATGTTTATCTATATATGTATTTGTTATAAAATATAATATCGTTGAGTTAGAATCCCATAACACAAGTTTCGAACTTACTTTGGGGCTAGCTCATTCTGTATGAATTGTCCCTATATATTTATTTATATTTATTCCCTGTCTGTCTGTGCCATGTGTATCCCTATTAAATCTTAAAAACTACGCAACGGATTATGTTGCGGTTTCTTTAATGGATAGAGAGATTCAAGGGGAAGATTTATACGTGTATATATATATATATATTCCGAAATTCCCACGGGATAGCGGGAAACACGTAAACGAACGAAGAGAACGTGTTTGTGAAAATCTATTTTCTGAATAAAAGTTTTGAATTTGAATCAAGTTGCGCGGGTTTAGCTAGTTAATTATGAAAAAAAAAACAAATGGAGATTTTTTTTAAATTTACAAATAACAGTGTAAACACCATATTTCAACTAAACGTAACGAAAACCATACTAATGAATAAAGTAATGTTAATCACAGCACCATTCCCAAAGTGAGAGTAATTAATTGAGTCCCATGTAGTTTGACATTAATTGACCTCTGTTATTTTCCTTCCTATTTATTTTTCTTATTCTGATAAAATTCACACATTACATGTAGGCGAAATACAAAAAAAAATTACCACCGTGTTAGCATACCAAATATGCGTAGACATGCAAAATCAAAGCTTTCTAGTATAAGCGTCTAATCGCTAGATGACGTAACGGACAGACGGACATAGTAAAAATAATAAATAAATATTCTTTGACGAATCACACAACGCCATCTAGTCAAATATATATTTTAATACTTTCTTTTTACATACCTTAATACTTTTTTTTTGTAAAAATACTATTATATACAAAACTACCAAACCAAGGCAAACAGACATGTTCATGCACACAAATGTTAACCTTGAGCAGGGATCGAACCCGCGGCCCTCGATATAAAAAGACCATTGCTAGCCACTCGACCACCAGGCCCGTTTAAAAAATTGTGAAACTAAATTTGGGATAAGCCCACCACACATTTCCACCTGCTGTGTCTCCTGTGCAGCCTGGATCAACAACTGCGACCTCTGATTGACAACAAGTAATGAACCTTATTGACGTTTCGGGGGAGAAACTAAAAACCAACAACAACGAATTTAATCAGAAAGAAAATTGACGGAGTAAGAAGTATTAAAAGGATTTGGTGAAACTTTAAGAATTTCATGTTAGTTTACTACGGAACTCTAAAAATATAAAGCTTGTTTGCCTCTCAAGATCACAAAAAACCAATTGACACCATTAGTACGGAATGGATTCCCAAAGAATATTATCACTTCAAAGCTTACATCCAATAATTTGGTCGCCTCATTATAACACCAAATTAAATTAACCCATTGGATTTTGATCCTTAACTTTTGGTTCACAAAGATCACAATTCTGTAACACCACCACAGTACACATGCTGCAACCCAATGAAGGGTGAAAACGTGTCGCGTATTGTACTCCATTTTCTTTTGCGACGTTTCTTTCAATATAACTTGTGTTAGTACAAGAGATCAGTGCACTAATCTCACTTCACTTTGTTTTAGCAAGCAGGTACAATATTTTCTTATCCACACGACAGACAAACAAACAAGCGAACCACCTGATAGAAGTAGTTACCGCTGCCTTTTATACACAATACGGGGACTTCAGTGCTTATTGTGAATCTGACGTTATTGATACTCTCTTTACAGGCGACAGCGGTGGGAATGTGTGGTGGGCTTGTCTGGGTCCTCCAAGTTCTGAAATATCTTCTAAGGATTTAAATATGCAACACAGTAATAAAAGGTCAATAAGGTCTTAAGCTGAAAACCAGCCAAAAGAAGAAAAATTATAGTTAAGGCTATTTGTCTCGCATCATGTATGAATACAGAAACATTTACTTCTACTTCCAAAGTTCAAAAATTCTTCACACATAATGCGTTCACGTTGATCAATTTTGGTTAAATGATTTTTAAACTCCCATGCTCTTAACTGTTTACCGGGAATACCGAAATTCATAAACTCAAAGAGCGGTTAAATAATACACTGACGTCACTTAAGGGTCTCATTGAGGTCCTTATAAACACGTATACAAAATAAAATGTTTCTTTATTGTACTCGAGTTTTTTAACACAATTTGGAACATTCGCTGTAAGGTAACAAAAAATTATGACTTTAATCCTGTCATGTTTTTTTTCAAATTGAACAATCAAAAATTTTTAATGAAAGAGGTATCCGGAATAGAGAACCTAAGATTTTTTTTACAAGTAACGTAAGCATCGTTATAAAACTTTGTAATTAAAAAGAACAATTTAAATTTGGTTTAATTAAAAAAATCGATATTAACTATTGTTTTTTGATCAAGCGACCGCCGGGCTAACACGACAAACGCGAAAAAAATTTCTCGCTCCGCTCTGCCAATAGCGTATCTCGGTTATGTCTACAGTAGACAAAACACGCATTGCTATTGGCGAAGAAGCTTTGTCGCGAGCGAGAGACTATCTCGAGTGTAAGCATGTTAGGCCCGCTGGTCAAAGATGTTGCTGTGAGATCTTACACTAAACATTGCAACTGTAAAAGAAATATTGCCTAATAAATGTAAAAAGAATTTATAGGTGCTGTACGAGTGGCAAGCGGTAAATTTTCTTGGAACTATTTTAAAACTTCAAACTTTCCTTGTTTCTGGGATAAGTGCGGTGGGAATTCCTTTTGGGAGCTTAAAGATTTTTCTAGAAATGTCCACAATCTATCATTTGTAAGCTTGATGTCAATGCTTGCTTTCGGCGACGTGCCAAAAGTTTTGTCTGGGCTACCTTTCGAAGAACGAAGCTAGAGGTGCTTAACATAAAATATACGAATAAAATTAATAAGACTTCATGGTTTTAAAAATACGTAAAAAAATTGTCACAGTCCCACAGCGTGTGGCTAAAAATATTAAAAGTATAAATAGAATAAAATGTTCTTATTGGACAAATAGGCAGGATTATATAATTATGAATCTTCTCCGCAAGTTCCTTTAAACAATTTTTGTGCAACTTACTAAGAAAGCAAACAGTCAGCCTATGAAAGAGGTGAGCAGAACCGTAAATATGGTTCAAATTTTCAAAATATTGCGTGAAAGGATTTACTACTTTTATAAACGATGCTTACACAATCTTTATTCTTAATTCTCTACCGACTACAAAAAAAAGGTACTAGGGAAACATGACAATGTAAGAGGTTACTGTTAACATTGCGTCAAACGGAATAAGAGATTCGAAAAGTACCAAGCTACCAAGTACCAGGCAAACATGACACAGTAAGAGTTTAAATCCTTACAGTCAATGCTCGGCAACGGCCGATTAAACTCCGCGCCGCGGCCCATTTTCGCGACATTCAGTGAAAAGGCCCGCGTGAATAAATAAATACCTTGAATGCGGTGCAGTGGGACCACTACGTACTATGTAGGCCGTGACACTGTTTAGCTGGGAGTTTCTGCATTCATTTTGTGACATGATATCCTAGTAAATTGTATTTATTTAGCTTAATGATAAAAACGGAAGCGTACGCTGCTTCAATACGGATTGACGGAAGTCAGTGTTCTTCTGACTTCATTTACTTTAACGTGCCCTCCGAAGCACGAAATAACGAAATCCATCTAAACACTGGCTTGGGTTGACGTTGTTTAACTTGCGTGTTCGTTTTAGTGCGACACACATCCTTCCACTTGGATTCATTGCTTGATCCCCAGATGAGCACCATTATTAATGTCTGTCAACCTCTCCAAACTCGCACGATATGGGCAGGAAAACAGTTCTCCTCGATGTCTATTCATCTTTATAATAGGGTAAACAAATTAATTAATATACATCCTTTAACCAATCGCGTTGCTAAGCTCAGGTTAAAAAACTGGCTTCTTTCTTTAAACTATAAAGACACTGAGTTGTTACTAACAACTGAACCTTTTAAAATAAATGCAGCAATATGAGTGGGTATCTGGCTATAAAATTTAATAATCCTGTCACAAACTTTAGTTCGGTTTTGAATAATTTTATTTGTTTAATTTAATATCTTTAATTTATCTTCCTTACTTGTAATACCATTAAATTAATTTAACGTAATCTATATATATATATATATATATTGTTGGAAGATGAAGTATAGTGGAGGGGAGAACCCTATATAAGGCGTTGCCTCACCGGCATCGACACATTCTTGCTTCACACTTCAAGTAGCTTGGTCGTTACTCTGTCGGTTCGGTTACTCATTTTTGTAATTAGTTATTAATTAATTAATTTGTCGATTAATTCCGTTTTCTTAGTTAATTTGTATTGTGCGTAATTTCGGATTATTGTTTGTCATAATTTTGTTTAGTCGTTTAGATTTTTAGATGATTGTTAAATGGTTAATAATTAAATTGTTTTGAGTATAAATCTATTTTTGAGTTAATTTCCTTTAGGTTTTGTAATTATAATTTTAAAAAAAGTCACTTCTGGTCTTATTTCCAAGATCAGAAGTGGGATTCAACCTAATTTGCCCACGTATTTAGTTTTTCATTATGGTTTTTATTAATTTTTCATGTTATTAACCGTTTACCATCTACCCTCGATTATTTTTTTTTCTTCTTTCTTTTTTTACGTATATGAGTGAGAACTGAGAATTGATGTCGTTATTGAGGGTGAGTCCTTTTCTGTTTCCTTAATATATTTGTGGCAGATGGCTTCTACTTTGGTATTTTTGTGATTTATCTGTGATTTTCTACTGTACATTTGGTGTATTTCCTTGCGTTTGAACTTTAAGTTGTTGTTAGAGTATTTTGTTGATTAGAATGTCAGATCACCAGCGTGATCGCAGTATAAGCCGCCGTGATAGTCGTAGCCCGTATCGCGACCGTGATCGCCGCAATAGCCGCGACCGACGCGATGGTAGGCAACGTGATCGATCTTCCGAGATGAAAGCTTTAATGGCTCGACTTAAGGCGTTAGAGGAAGAGGTTAGGGCTCCATCCGTGCCGGGACGTCCTAATGTACAAACGGTCAATTCGAAACGTCGCGATAAAAGTCGAGTTAGGACGCCACCGCGGCGCCAGCGAACACCGCCCGCGCCGTCACGTTCACATGCGTGCCGCCTATCGCCAACGCGGTCTATGCGTACGTTAGTGTCGCCAGGTAGGCGCGTGTCGCGAACGAGAGATAGGTATGTGTCTCCTTCTCGCGAGCGTAGTCGGAGATACTCTCGCGATTTGCGTGCGTCGCCCACCCGTGATTTGTCGCGTTCGCGCCCTAGATCTAGGACGCCATCTCGCGATTCGGAACGTAATTCGAGAAACCCGCCGCAGCCGTCGGGACATTCCTCGGTTACCGATCGCCTTGTTGACGCGTTACTTTCTATTAGCAATGCGGGTAGATCAA
This sequence comes from Endotricha flammealis, assembly GCA_905163395.2. Taxonomy (NCBI): domain Eukaryota; kingdom Metazoa; phylum Arthropoda; class Insecta; order Lepidoptera; family Pyralidae; genus Endotricha; species Endotricha flammealis. Next base: position 351,986 of record LR990873.1, read on the forward strand.
ATCAACATTTTTATATTTCTAATTTTGATCCGAATCTACATAGTTTTGATGATTGGTGTGCGGAAGTAGATCGCGCGAAATCATGTAATAAATGGAATGACTACGAATGCCTTTCGCGTATTGGCAACTGCCTTAAGGGTGAGGCACGTTTGTGGTTGAACGAATGGGTATCAAGTGATCGTACCTGGTCTAATTTTAAGAAAGAGTTTAAGTCGCTATGTCCAAAGACACCTGATTTCGCGAATATTTTGGCTGAGGTTATTAACACTAACTCTGACAAGTACGCTACTTATGCGGACTATGCGCGTCGCGCATTGCTTCGGCTACGCATAGTACAAGGTCTTAGCGATGAGTTGATTTCAGCAATAATAATACGCGGTATAAACGATCCTAGTATTCGTGCATCGGCAACGAATGCGAAACTAACACCGAATGATTTGATAGAATTTTTCTCGATTTATGTTAAGCCGGTTAATACATCAAAGAGCTCTGCCTCGCGTTCGGTTGCGTTCAACAGTACCCAGAGTAGGCAAGCCACAGATTTGTCACGAAAAAGGATTAGTGGTGATTTTAAATGTTTTTCCTGTGGTCAACCGGGACATAGGCAGGCTAATTGTTCTAAGCGTCCTAGGATTGATAAGGAGTTGAGTAAATCGTTGATCTCCTCGAGCACCACGTCTTTGAAGCCTGCTTTTATGCCGAGTAGGTCTGAACCTTGTTCGTTCTGTAAAAAATTGGGACACAGTGTCGATACTTGTTTTGCCAAGCAGAGATCCGAAGCAACAAATAAGGAGGCAGTTAATTTCTGTAATGTTTCGGCTACTTCCAACAATAGTGACGTTGTAGTGGCCGTTATCCAGGACATTCCAGTGGACATTTTAATCGATAGCGGATCGACTATTTCACTTATGTCGTCATCATTGCTGAAGCATTTTAACTGCTCTGTTAAGCCTGCTTTTCGGATTTTAAAGGGATTAGGTAGTCAGGAAGTAGAAAGTACGTCTTTTGTGAGATTGCCGATTGAGTTTGACGGGTTGACGCTTGAGGTAGACCTATTCATTGTACCATCTCAGTATATGAACACGCCGGTCATATTAGGTACGGACGTGTTGAATAGAGAGGGTGTTAGGTATGTTCGAACCAAGGACTACCAGCAGCTTACGAGGGTTGAACGCAGTACAGATAGGGTGATGACAGTCCAATCTGAGGCTTCAATTCCAATTAACACGCCTCTTATTGGTGTCCAGTTACAAAATCTTTTGGACATAATAAATGAGTTTGCGAAATTTTTCATTTCTGGTACTGCGACCTCAACAGTTAAGACAGGGTGTATGTCAATCAAACTTAACTCCAACACTCCTGTCTATTATCGCCCATATAGGTTATCTCATGTTGAGACACTTCGCGTTCGCGAGATAGTTAAAGATCTTTTGGACAAGGGCATTATTGAGGAGTCAGACTCTGAATATGCGAGTCCTATCCTGCTCGTCAAAAAGAAAGATGGGTCGGATAGAATGTGTGTCGACTTCCGTAAGCTAAATGAAGTTACGGTTAAAGACAGGTTTCCTCTGCCGCGAATAGATGACCACATAGACCGATTAGGGAGTAGTAAATTCTTTAGCAGCCTTGACATGACAACTGGGTTCCACCAGATTCCGTTAGATCAGGAGTCTGTACCGCTTACAGGATTTGTCACGCCCGAAGGACATTATCAATATTTGAAAATGCCTTACGGTTTGGCAAATGCGCCTGTTGTGTATCAACGGATTATCGCAAAAACACTTCGCGAGTTCATCGAGTCTGGTGATATCTTAGTATACATCGACGATATCCTCATTTTGAGTAAAACGGTAGACCAAGGCCTTATTTTGCTTCGTAAGGTCCTTGACACGTTAACCAGCGCCGGTTTTTCGATTAACTTGAAGAAGTGTTCATTTTTAGCGACAGAAGTAGAATATCTGGGACGAACTATTAGTGAGGGTCAGGTTAGGCCGAGTCAAGAGAAGGTGAGAGCTTTGATTGACTCAGCTGAACCACAGAACGTTAAGCAGGTTCGTCAATTTATGGGCTTAGCCAGTTATTTTAGGCGCTATATAGCTGACTTTGCCCAGAAGACCGTATGTATTTCTGCGCTTACAAAAAAGGGTATTAATTTTTCTTGGGGAATAGAACAACGGGCCGCTCGAAAGTACATCATAGAATGTTTAACGAGTGAGCCTGTACTAGTCATTTATGATCCTTCGTTGCCAATAGAGGTCCATACAGACGCGAGCTCTATTGGTTATGGAGCTGTTTTGATGCAAGTGCATGAGGGAAACCGTAAGCGGGTGGTGTCTTATTTTAGCCGACTTACTCAGGGTGCTGAGAGTAGATACCACTCGTACGAGCTGGAGACGCTCGCTGTCGTTAAGGCCCTTCAGCACTTTAGACATTATCTTGTGGGGATACGTTTCACCGTGGTTACTGACTGTAACGCATTAAAACTCACTCAGAGGAAAAAAGACTTGTTACCTAGAGTGGCCCGGTGGTGGGTATACCTGCAGGATTTTGACTTTTCCTTAGATTACCGTAAGGGTTCCCTTTTGCCCCATGCCGACTATCTCAGCCGTAATCCGATTAATGTTATTACTGTCCAGAAGCCTCAGAACTGGGCCCGGATCGCTCAGGCTTCTGATGAGGAGACCCGGTCTCTCATGCAGAGATTGTCGGACGGGCAACTGGATTCTACTCAGTACGTAGTTAAGAACGACATTTTGTATTATAAATTTTCACCTACTGGTGAAAATCCAAAATTGTTGTGTTACATTCCCAAAGGCCATAGGTTGAGCCTTTTACGAATTTTTCATGATGAACATGACCATCCCGGGGTAGATAAGACAGTCGACCTGATCATGAAGCACTTCTGGTTCCCAAAGTTGAGAGCTTTCTCGTTGAAGTACATAACACACTGTTTGGTGTGCCTTTCTCATAAGAAAGTAGCCCGCGCTCCACTTCAACCCATTCACTCGTGGGAAAAACCAGACGTGCCTTTTGAGACAGTCCATATGGATGTATTAGGACCCCTCCCAGAAGCCGATGGCTATCGTTATATCCTTATTGTTATTGACGCTTTTTCCAAGTACAGTTTATTATACCCTATGTTTCGGCAAGACTCGGATGAGTTGAAACGCCATGTTACCAACTTCGTTTCACTTTTTGGAACGCCTAAGCTAATCGTAGCTGACAGAGGTCGGATGTTCCAAAGTGCAGAGTTCCTCGACTGGATTAACAGCATGGGTTGCGACACGCATCTGATAACTCCTGAGATGCATCAATCCAACGGTCAAGTGGAACGTTACTGCCGTACTGTGCTCAATATGGTAAGAATTGAGTGCAATTATCGAGAACAAAGATGGCCAACTGTCATCTGGAAGCTGCAGCTGGTTCTTAATATCACCAAGCATAGGACAACGAAGTGCTCAGCTTTAAATTTGTTGGTGGGTATTGAGGCAGCTACGCCACTCATCCGGAGTTTAATCCGTGATGTAGCCATTGAGGGCTCTAGCCCGAACAGGGAAGCTCTCCGAGAGATGAGCCAACAGAGGGTGTCTGAACGTCTTCGTTCAAACCAGCAGACTCAGGACACGTATGTGAACAAAAACCGTAAGTCACCTCGTGGTTTTGAACTTAATTCTTTAGTGTTTGTTAGAAAACAGGCTCAAGCGACGGGGAAGCTGGACTCCTGCATGCGAGGACCTTACCGGGTGGTTAAGATCCTACCTCACGGTCGCTACGAGCTCCAGCTCATAGCTGGTTCATATGGCAAGTCAACTCAGGCAGCTGCGGAGTACATGATGCCATGGCACGGAGAATGGACTCCTGAAGTCTGTTCTGTATTCTTTACTGGTGAGTGATTATGATTATTCACTAGAATCTTGCTTAAATAGTTTATGTGAGACACACCTGTGTCCGTCTTAAAGATAAATGATTTAAAGAGAATAGTTTTCTTTTTGTTGTTTTATGTACCCCATTATGTCTGTGAGTGTAATATGTTTACTTATGGGGTAGACACAGTTGGTGAAGGTTTTATCTGGCGGTCTGGATAGCCTCTATCTTGAAGTCCGTGTACTTGGGTAAGCTAGTCTTGGCCGACGGATATACTTCCAGTGTGAGGTACGTTTCATGTTGTGGAATGCTGTCTTGGAGTGCGCTCAGACATGCGATTTCTATATATGGAACATGCTTTGTGTTGTGTGCTCAGACATGTGGTCTTGGAGCAATGGTACACGCAGGGTCATGCCACAGGGTTGGCCGCTGACGAGTCGTGGTATATGGGTGTGTGCTTTTGTGGTAAGCACTATCCATGGGTTGTTATGAGTTTGGATTGAAATAGTCTTTTATGTGGAACCGATTAACACACGCAAAGTTATGTCTCACGTAAGTGCGCGTAGATCTCTAACGAGTCGTGAGGCGGCACTCCCCCGACGGGAACTGCCCCGAGTGATCGGTACAGATATCAGCTTATTTTATATCCGTTGTGCGTAGGCTAGGTTAAGTTAACTAGTCTACTGCGTTGCTGTTTAACAATTATGTTTCCTAGCTTCGTTTTGAGCGAGTAAACAAGTTTTTGTGCTTTGGTTTTTGTTTTGTGCAGATGCAGATGACGAGAGCGAGGAGCCCGCCACAAGCGCCCAGCCTCCTGTGTTAGAGGTGCTGGACGATGGCGAGCCGCAGACTGGACCATCCGGGACGCAGAGACTGGTGGAAGAGTCTACTACGCCGCTCAGGACCTCGTCCGGAAGCGAAGATCCTTCCATGCCGATTTTGGATACTGACCTTCAGTGTTAGAGAAGGAGCCCGAGGACGGCCTCCCGTCAGGAAAGGCCGTGTTGGAAGATGAAGTATAGTGGAGGGGAGAACCCTATATAAGGCGTTGCCTCACCGGCATCGACACATTCTTGCTTCACACTTCAAGTAGCTTGGTCGTTACTCTGTCGGTTCGGTTACTCATTTTTGTAATTAGTTATTAATTAATTAATTTGTCGATTAATTCCGTTTTCTTAGTTAATTTGTATTGTGCGTAATTTCGGATTATTGTTTGTCATAATTTTGTTTAGTCGTTTAGATTTTTAGATGATTGTTAAATGGTTAATAATTAAATTGTTTTGAGTATAAATCTATTTTTGAGTTAATTTCCTTTAGGTTTTGTAATTATAATTTTAAAAAAAGTCACTTCTGGTCTTATTTCCAAGAATATATATATATTTATATACAATATATTATTATATAGAATAAAACAAGACATTATTAACTTATATTGCTATTGTTTAAACTTTCTGATACTTGTTTTATTATATTTTGCAACGATAATGTAAGAGCTGGGAATGTAAGAGGATACTGATCTCTGAAACACAGATTTTATTAAATCTACCTCAAAGGACATTTATTGTTTATTGTTACAATTTTTTGCTAATAAAGTTTATAAAGTTAATGAACATTACAAATTATTATTGACTAGCGGCCCGCCCCGGCTTCGCCTGGCAGTTTGCCCGACCTATGTCATCCGAGGATAGGGAAGCTTCTCAACGATGAAATAATTCTATTCAATGCAATCAAACAAACAATCAAATCTTTCCTTTTTGTAAATATTAGTATAGATATAAAGCTTCTAAATATAGGTAACACTGCTTTTAAAATTGACTTAAACGTAGTTTGATGAACTAGTTTGGCCAATCTCAAACTTATAATGAAAACCATACAAAATACTTGGCAAGTTATGAACGTAAGTCTTCGCATCTGGAACAGGTGTCTGGTTGTCTAAAGTTTCGCCTAGTTCTGTACCGCATAACGTCCTATGTATTTTGTTAACATGTTTTTTTAAAGAAAATTTTGCTTTAAAATAAATGTTGTTTTGTTTATAAATAAAATTCTAGTATTGAAACAAACATTAAGACCATTCTTCCACGACGCTACCTAAAGAAGCGACTTGACTGCCACGCAACTCATAAGCATTTAAAATTATTATATTTAAACAATGCTAATGTCACAAAAATAACTACTTAAATAAAAATAATATACGATTTATAGAATTTAGATATCAATGAGTAAAAACATAGGAGATGTACACATTAGTTTAATTTATCTCTGAGAAATTCATTAACTACGTACTAGTGCTATCACATAAATGTTTGCCCTGTGCGTTATCGAACGGGCTTACTTACCGAGAATGTCCAACTGCACCACTGGGCTGTCAAGTCAGTTATTATAAGAGAGCAAAAACATCGGTTTCTATACTAACAGAACTACTCTATAGAAAGAATCAATAATACAATACCATTTTAGTTCCAACATATCAGAACGCAGATAATATTATGATTTTATTGCAAATTATTTATAAAAAGTCCATTGAATTGTTCACGTGGACAATAAGTTTAAAAAAGCACAAATTCTTCACTTTTTACAATCCTAAAGCTTTGATAAAACAAAGTTTTGAATATAAAATTGAGTTCATTGAAGCTCAGGAAATGGATCCAATAAAAAGGTAATAATTTCGCTGTAAACTAGCGAGACGGCCCGAGACCGTTCGGAGCGGATATTAAAGTTCGGGTAATTTTGTATGAATATCTATCAAAATGGAGCATTTTATTATCGCTTTACTGACATTAAGTATATTTTTAAAAAACTATCTCTCTCTGTAGTCGGTCCTTCAATTCTGAAGATCGTGATCACACGCCTCTGTTGTTAAAAAACTATACCTACTACATAATTGAGAAAGTACATTTAACTAAAAGTTGTATAACGGAGTGAAACATGACTGTGAAGCGGAGAAATGGAGAAATAATAACCAATAAGACAAGCCCACCATATTATATTCACATATCCAGGATCGACAAGGAGCTCAGATTAACAAGGGAAAAAATTGTGAAGGATAAGAGAGTCTACATAAGTCAACTGAAGGAAAAGGTGTAGTTACTTTTAGTAAGGTGAAGGAGCTGGCACAAGATTAAGAAAAATGGATGATGCTACATAATATATTTGACGACCTCCGTAGAGTAATGGTTACCACGCCAGACCGCCACCCAGGAGGTCCCGGGATCGATCCCCGGTCGGGTCATGATGAAAAACGAACTTTTTCTGATTGGCCTCGAGTCTTGGATGTTTATCTGTATATGTATTTGTTATAAAATATAATATCGTTGAGTTAGTATCCCATAACACAAGTTTCGAACTTACTTTGGGGCTAGCTCAATCTGTATGAATTGTCCCTATTATATTTATTATTATTTATTATATCCTGTAAATGAATATTAAGATTAGTACAAAAAAAAATGTCTTATTTTTATCATACTACTAAGGTGGCAAACAAGCTTACGGTCTGCCTGATGGCAAGCGGTCACCGTAGCCTATGAACGCTTGCAACACCGTGAGTATCACTCTCGCGTTGCCGACCCTGTAAAAACCTGTTCTTTATAATATCAAAAAATTAGTATCGTATTTGAAAAATATATTTTTGCATTTGACAGTCATCCTTTAGAAGGCGAGGAAACTCAATGGCGGCCGCAGGCTACTAGAAAAGTTAGTACGCTTCTCACCCGCCTTGTTCTCGGTGGCGCAGCTGTGATTCCCAGCGGAATTAGTACAAAAGCCGATTCTTTATTTTACAATTATTTAATGTATGTAAATAGAGACTACTTGCTATTTTGCTAAAAAAAGGTCTATTATTGTATCAAACGTTACCTGAAAGGTAACTTTGTGGTATTTGATTTTTCATTTTTTTTAAATTAATACCGAAAGAAGCAGACCAAGGATGAGATGGTCGGACGACATCGGGACCTTTGATAGGGACTGGTCCATGACAGCTCTGGATAGGGATGACGTGTGGTGGGAAAAAGAGGAGGCTTTGGCCCAGCAGTGGGATTTACATGGCTACTAAAAAAAACAAATTGTTAAAATTTTAGGTAATGCTAATAGCTAATATTGAATATGGCTTCGCTACACTTTACACATTATATTAACCACCTATGTATTATTTATCCATATTCGCAAAGAAATAAATTAAATTGACAATTTATAACACAAATTACATTACTACATCGAAAGAATATACAGCCAATGAAACAGGTAACCACGGCTATAAATATGATACAAGTTTTCTAAATAATACATGAAACGATTTACTTACAAGATTGACTTAAGAGAAACACAAATTCCATTATATCTTTGATCCGTGCGGGAATCGAACCCATGCCTTCAGGCTCCGATGGTAGTCACTACCAACGTGCTACCGGGCTGTCAAAAAACCATGTTTATATTGATTTCTTTTATTAAATCTCAAAATAGTATTAAAAAATGGCTTTAGTGATGGATGTCCCCATGTGTCTACACTGGGACATTTTTCAAACCATTTAATCCCAAAAGCCGTAATAGGCCATCATCCAAAACAACATTTTCGTACCAACCGTTTTGTTTTGAGCAATATGGCCTTGTTCCTATAATACAAGTCTGTAAGCTATTCGTGTTCATATTGGCTGTGTATGGCATTTATCTTTTTATATATTTAATTTAAAAAAACATTTATATTAAGTAGATTTATAGGGAAATTTATTAATTAAACACACAAAAGACACTATGTTTTTTTTTACACTTATGGCAGAAGAGGTCAAACAACCTAGCGAGTCGTTCATTTTTTCATTTTTTTTTTTTTTAAATCCAGCTTCTCGATAACACATACCTAGTGAGAATGCTCAAAAGAACTAAACCCTTTTGAGTTAGTGTAGTTTAGTGCAAACAATACCTAATAGTAATAGTGCAATAACATTTAAAACACATGAACAAAATGTTTTCAATGAATTGACAGTAAGATAAGTCGATGGACAATATTCAGACTATACATTTTATATTAGGTCAGAGACTAATAATTAGCCAATCGCTAGATCGTAATATTTTTAAGTAGGAATTATATTTTCATACCATTACCTAAAAAAAAGGTAGAACCACGAGATCTCTAGTGGCACTGTTACCACGAATAAACGAGGGATAAAAAGCACAGCACGATGGTCTATAACTCCTGTGCCGTGATCGATGGAGAGGCCACGTTCGGGATTAACACGTCTAGCTCGTGAATAGTTTAAAAAATGGGATAATGGTGAATGACGTTGATTTATAAATGAATTGTACCAATAACGTAGCTTTAGTTTTCATATTAATTTAAGTTTTTCGCTTTGTAAGTCAAAGTCAATCTGTGGGCCTCGCGGGCACTTAAATAAATAAAATAAATATATATAGGCACAAATCACACAGATTGAGCTAGCCCCAAAGTAAGTTCGAAACTTGTGTTATGGGGTACTAACTCAACGATACTATATTTTACTAGCGGACCGTTTTACCAACGATCCCTAATTTATTTGAAAATATAATATTGCCCATGTTACCCGGGGGTAATGTACCTAAATAACTTTTAGACTTTCGCGTTGCATTATTATAAATTAATAATATACCGGGAATTAACGCGATCATACCTTGATATTGCCTGACGTTTCGACCAGGTTGCACCGGCCGTGGTCACAGGCGAACTGGTAACTACCCACTTTTGCACACAACACCTTTTTTTTTTTTTGTTTGTAGCATACTAATGTTATATTATTAAATACGCTAATATAATTACAATCTAGCCTAAACATAGACTAATGAGTAATTTTACATTGACCTAGTTTTATAAAATTGTAATATAAGAATGTGTCCATCGGCACTTTTCTTACTGTCTCTATGCACACAACACTAAAAAGCAAAAGTGGGTGGACTATCGGTAATATGAGGGTGGAAGAAGATTCCGCCTCGGATATGGAGACATGACGTGTGCAGTTACCAGTTCGCCTGTGACCGCGGCCGGTGCAACCTGGTCGAAACGTCAGGCAATATCAGGGTATGATCGCGTTAATTCCCGGTATATTATTAATTTATAATAATGTACCTTCCCAACGGTGTAAGAATTTTTGAAATCGGTAAAGTCGTTTTTGAGTTTATTCATTACAAACATACACACACACACACAATTCTTTTATTGGCTGACTGCACGTTTTGGAGTGGTAGTGCAATTGCGAAGTAGGCGTGAAGCAACAATACATTGAAATAATTCGTTACCCTAACGTTGCCTTGAAAAGATTGCTTTTAGCAATAAGGCCGCCTTGTTGCGATTTTCAGTGTGTAAGACATTTAATTTTATGTATACTGTGTCCTACTGTTATGAATTTGCAAATAGAGCAGCTCGTCTGGGAAAGGATCTCCACTCTACAGAAGATCGTAGCCAAATAGCATTGATCTCGGCCATATTGTGTGCCTACGGTGAATAAGGTCTCCAGAGCTCCACTTGGGTTGGGAGGGTTGGCAACGCGTGAGTGATACCCCCGGTATTGCAAGCGTCTATAGGCGACGGTGATGCTTACCAACAGGCGGGCCGTTTACAACTTTGTGGCATAAAAAAATTTCTCCGTATACTTGTTTGCCAACTTTGTGGCATAAAAAAATTTATATCTATCTCTCTACATTGTCTTCCTTTATTTATATAAAAAATACATTGTTTACCACCTAAATAAAAATATCCGACTGGCTTCCCCGACAGTCGGAGGTAGTTCAGACGATTGTTGAAGTCTGTTCAGTATTTGCTAAAGAGTTGTCTAGAAAACTACGGAGCGAGGCTTAGCCGGCTTAACTGGGTATATGAGGCCAGTGGTACTCAAACTTTGCAGATATTAACAGCCCGGTAGCTCGTGTCAACCTCTTTTTATATCACAAAGTTGGCAAACAAGCATACGGCCCGCCGGATGGTAAGCATCATCGTAGCCTATAGACGCTTGCAGTACTGTGCGCGTGGGTATCACTCACGCGTTACCAACCCTCCCAACCCCCCCAAGTGGAGCTCTGGAGAACTTACTCACCGTAGGAACATAACATGGCCGAGACCAATGCTATTTGGCTACGATCTTCTGTAAGGTGGAGGTCCTTCCTCAGACGGGCTGTTCCGATTTGAGCGGATTATCCGCTGCGCCACCTCTCTTAAACCTCCTATCCGTCCCATTCTCGTACATGATAAACATTTATGCAATATAAGCATTGTGTTTGTCTTGAATTTGCTAACAAAAATATGTCCATTCTATCATACTCATGATTATAACAGTATTTTGTTAAATTGACTTGCATTTTTAGTCATACATACATATTCCTTTATCGCAATATCTTCTATTTTTTATTTTATTTTATTTTTATTTTATTTATATGAGTTCGATAATATTGAAGATTCAATCATAAATAATTGATCACTTTTACTCTCTCCATTCCATTTTAATCCCCTCTAAAATAAAATAATTTGAGTACCACTGAATTAAGAGGGGGTCAGGTCTACACGGCTTACAGGAGGTGATCCGAAGTTTGTAAGTTCTTCTTACTTTTTACAATAATACTTTGACGAGGATATAATCTTTCCTTATATTCCTGCAGGTAACAAAAGATTAGTAAACCAATTAAAAGTTAGTTAAAACGATTTCTGCTGTAGTAGAATTACCCTCTTACAGAATATCGGCGTGCAGCAGCAATGCGTTTTGTTTATGAGTGAGAAAGCTATAAGCCTAACTCCTCCCCTAACCCATTTCTCCGTTCTTCTTGTTAAATCTAGAATTTGAACCCGAAACTAATTTGTTAATGTTTGTTATCCAGACCCTGCCACGATCAACTCCTCACTGCAGTCAAAAGTCTGGGTAAGGTATGTAATAGATAGTGAGAAAGTCTATTCTTTACATAGTATAAATAAAGTCCCGTTGTCTGTCTCTATGTATGCTTGGATCTTTAAAACTACGCAACTTGTTTTGAAATTCTCACGGGAAAGTGAGATACATGACATTGCGCTGGTTTCGCTTGTAATAAAATAAAAATAATTTAATTGGGAACTCTAGTCTCGAGATAAAAATAACTTTTGTGCATTATTTGCGTGTTCCAGGGACATTTAATAAAGGCGGCCGTAAAAGGCCCTCGACACACGGTCGCCCATAAAACAAATATAAAGCACGTACAAGACACATAAAATGTTATACCATTCGTTTTTTTATGCCACAATGGGATATTAACTCGGGCGGGCTTAAAATACTCGTGGTTTAGTGCGTACCGTGATGTAGGTATGTTTGTGACACATAATAGAGACTATAAAATTTAGAGGCTGTGCACGCGAAGTATTTTTGACGCGCGGAGGGGTGGACACCCATGCGGAGGGGTGCGTCGTAGTAACCACTACAGCAGCAGAGGGCGCGGTTCCGATCCCCGCACGGGGCATGTCTGTCTCGAGACTGGGTGTTTTCTGTGTATTATTTATAAATTATAAATTTATTTATGTTAATTAATATATAATATCCGTTATCTAGTACCTACCCATCACACAAGCAGGTTGAGCCAAGCTTACTTTGGAACACACACACACAGGCGTCTGGCCCATGCCCGGCGACTGCCACCTTAACGGGGGCTTCCGGGCGGCGGGTTGGGGAATCCGCTGCCCATTGGAACGGAAGTCTCCGAGTCTTGCGCGCGCCTAGTCGTGAGCGCGCCGCCAACCGTGACGTAGCCCAACAAGGGGGTCTTCGGACGACCGCCGACGGGGCAGCGGTTGTATCAATATTCCCGCAGCCCCCACCCATCTATGCGGATGAGGTGGCAGTCAGTCAAGTTTTTAGTCAGTATACCCCCCAAGTGGTTTAAAGGGGGAGCCCGACATACAAGTAATGCATTTTCCTGACTTAAAATAATAAAAAAAGCTTACTTTTGAACCAGCTTGCTCTGAATTTATCTATTATTATTAAGCGTGAAACTCAGTTACGGCCTTATTTCGATAGAACTGAAAATAATTAAAGAATACAAAACAGGTTTTTCTTGCATACATAATCGGTTAAAAATCTCAATGGAAATATTACAGAAACATAGCTAGTGCACTGAAAGACATACAAAATGCAGCGGACGACGGACCGCCGCCGCTGACCTCAAAATGTAGGTCGCGCTGCATTTCTTATGTGCAACCTATACGTTTAAAGATGAAAGACATTACAACAACTAATATTTAATTAAATTACAAAAAATTATATTTCTATATCGCCTCATGCCGCTGTGACACAGTAAAGACTGATAGAGAATGCCTTTAGGCATTAAGTCCGCCAATAGTACTTTATTTTTTTGCAATAAATGAATCAAATTATAGCTGTCACTGTGTAATTAAAATTTAAATTGGTTTTAGATACGTTCTGTATGTCTCCTCTGTTAAACCAAGATTAACCACGACGACCACAGATTGATAATAAGAAATGAACCTTAACAACTCAGTAACTGCATTGTCGCGCGAGTACCTAAAGCGGCTCTGGTGTTGCAAGTGTTCATAGGCTACGGTGACTAATTGCCATGAAATAGTTTGCCACCATCGCAGTATAAAAAAATCATTCGATTAATCACAGGATTGTGCGAGCAATCACTCACGTTGGTTAATATTATCGTCATAAATATCATGACCATCCATCAGTATTCAGTAATTTGTATCGGATACCACAAAACCATAAAACTAACAACAAATGGACCAATGAAATAGGCTTTTATCGGTAAAATTATTACAGTTTTGCACAACAAAATAGCCGAACTGTCCTATGTAATTCTGCATAACGTCGTATCTGCATATTGGGTCACTAATTATGATGTTTTTATTTATTTATTTATTTTAATACCACATAAACAATATAAAAAACACTTATAACAATCTGCCAAACTGTGAGACAGTTTGTCGGCAGTCAGCCCTAGTGGAATGTATTATGTGGAAGGTGTAATGTTTATGTGTTTTCACATTTTGGAAACATTTTAGTAAGAAAAACTTCACCTCTCCGCCTCAGTCTTTTCGATATTCGGCCGAGACAAGTGCTCTTTCCAACTGAGCTATCGGGATTGTTAGTAATAGAGGCGAAATTTTTAATTTCTATAAACTGTTTTTGTCAACAAATAAAAGAGAGAGAGGTCGACATACACCGGATTTTATTTGTTACATTGCCAGTTACCAGCGTATCGTTTGTTAATTTTGTCCTGGGAGGCAACCATGAAAGTGTCCATCCGTCATCAAACAACGAAATAATAGACCTGTCAAATAAGACATTAGTTAAAATAAGACAAAGACCTTATACACTAACATAAGGTTCAAAAGTGGTTATAATTTAACGAAACGTCAGTCCGTATTGTCGGAATTTAGCTTCATGGTAGGTCTAGTACAAAAATAAGTCTAGATACATCGTTACGCCGAAATACAAAATGCATCCCAACGGAGACCACACACTCGATTGCAATCCGCGGCCAAACGTCAAACCATTCATTCAATACGTGTATTATTTATAATAACCGAGTATATTTGGCTTCACTATTGCTGGTCTTCAAGCCTATTATTATCAAAATAAATAAAAATATTCTGTGGGTCCTCGCAGACTCTTAGAGACACCTTTTTTACAACGTTATATTTAAACCAACATTTCGAAAGAAACTCTGTTTGTTATTATCTATACTTCTATACTAATATTATAAAGAGGTAAAGTTTGTGTATTTGTTAAATTGTAAGGGGTAATCTCGGGATCTACTGAACCGATTTTAAAAATTCTTTCACCAATAGAAAGCCACATTATTGCTGAGTGTCATAGGTTATATAAAAAACCAAAAAATAAAAAGGCTTTTAACATTATGCCCAACGAAGTGGGCACGGGTCAGCTAGTCTTTTATAAAGTTTCTGTCCGAGTTTTAGCGGCGATACCATTAATACTAGAAAGCTGTAATTTGGTATGTGTACACAACTATGCTTACAAAGTGGTAAAACAGAATATTTTTTGAAAAATATTTGGGATGCCACCCCCTACTTGTGAAGTGGGAATTCATTTTTTATCGCTTTTTATCTGTATCGACCAAGCGACAAAGGTAGGACGAGTGGAAAAAAGGATCTGTCACCGGAAATAAAAGCTGCCACCACCAATAATAAAAACACCATTTGCAAAATCACCCACGCGAGGAAAAGTGGAACCACGAAAAAACTGAGGCGAAATATTCCCCGTTGTTTTCGTGATCGTACAATTTTGTCCTATTAGTAGAGTTAGTACCATTTTGTCCCACGAGGGGGGACTAGTTCTGCTCGTCCTTAATGTAAACGTTTTCAAGATTTCATTATAACAAAAACGAAAGAGACGGTATAAAGCGTATTTCCCACAGCACAATAAACGCACTGACAATACCGCCCCAGTGTGCTGATAAGACAGTTTTCCACAAAGAGCGGAGGCCGGAACCGCCCTCCGCCTCCCGCACGCTAATGTGCGTACCGCTTTACAAGGAAAAATACAGGTACACCATCATAAATAACTGACATGCTTATATGTATAGTATTAACACGTTAAGCTTTATATTATTGAACTTTGTATGCTGTTATAGCAAACTTAATTCTAATTAAAAATTAAGGTTTCTATAACAGGTCACGTCAGGTTTCAGGGTGGCAAAGAAAACTGACCCTCCAAAAGAAGCGAATTATGTTTTCTCGTGCAATTTTCAATGTATGGATGTGAAAACAACTGTGAAATGTTAAATGTACCCTGTTACTTGTTGTTATTCCAATTTCTCTTGCTTGAATATCACGGCGCCTTAGTATGTACTTACTGCAATACTGTGTATATTAAATGAAATAAACGAAAATCAATAAAAATTTACATTTTGATTACGTCTAGTGTTCGATGAAACGTTGAAATCCGAAACAACGAAACACGTAGCCCAGTCAAAAAAGACATTAAATCAGAATAAGGTCCAAAACTGGTAGGTTACTCTGCATAGCAATCGCGATTTTAATTTCATTTCTGTATAATTTCAAATGCAAAATTAACAGCAAATTCTAATTCGTACCATTGAAATTTTATACTTTACTAACTATTTGGTTAGCATACAATCCGATTTCATTTAGTTTAGTATTTAGTTAGCGCTAGTTTAGCTGTAAAGAGTACCTAAAATTAACAATTCAATGGCGATCGTGCGGAATTATCTTCAAGAGTAAGGGGGCTGGTTAGAATTAAACGAAACGTCAGTCCATATGTTCAAAATTTCATTTCGTGGTTGCCCCGCTGATAAGAGTTACCCAAGAAAACTTAATTTTATGTGTATTTCATGTTTATTATTAAAATGTTTTTAATTTCACACAGATTTTAAAACCACAAAAGATGTTGTGACAAAGAAAATAATACTTAAATTATACAAAATAAATATGTAAACTTTAGTATTTTATAAACAGTGTTTTATAAAAAGGTCATTATGCTAATACGGAGCGGTTTCAGACTTTCAGTCAAAAACTAAAAAACACCGCGTTTCAAATTTTTATTTGTGTTAGCCCTTAACACAAATAAAAATTTGAAAATTCAACGTAAAAATGTTTTAAAGTCCCGCTTAAAATCTGGTACGCAAAACAAATTACCCTTATTTATCTTAGTTAATTGCGCCTTGTTCGTCTGTTTGTTGGTAAAAGATCCGTGCCGTACAGCAGAAACGGAGGGGGGGGGGGGGGGGGGACCTGTATCTTTTTTTCTGTTTTTATCATGCGATCATTATTCCATAAGCAGATGTACATATTTTAATAAACCTGTTATATTATGAACCTGTAATGTTCCATTGCGAGTATAAAGACACTACAAAATAATAAATCACATTTTCAGCTTTTTATCAGGCGGTAAAAGTTAGAAATGCATAATCAGTTTCACTTTTTACAATAATTAATAAATAATTACCTACTTAACAAAAACATTTTTTTTATGCCACAAAGTTGGCAAACAAGCATACGGCCCGCCTGATTGTAAGCATTACCGTAGCCTAAGGCGCTTGCAATACCGGGCGTATAGCTCACGCGATTCCAACCCTCCCAACCCCTCCAAGAGGAGCTCTGGAGACCTTACTCACCGTAGAAACACAACATGGCCGAGACCGATGCTATTTGGCTACGATTTTCTGTAAGGTGGAGGTCCTTCCCCAGACGGGCTGCTCCAATTTGAGCGAATTATCCGCTGTGCCCTACAATAAAAATACAATAAAAATAGATTGACATACATACATACAGGGTGACAGGGTGATAAGTCCTATTCCTTAAAACTGGTTAAACTAGAGGTCATTTGCAACAAATTAGCCCCCATCAATGGGGGGTCGAAAGTGACCGGTTACCGAGATATTGGTATTTAAAAGGAGTAATATGAAGTTTTTTATAAAATAAAAAAATCTTCAAACATAAATTTCGATTTTCTTTAACATGCTAGGGGAGGATTCTCGACTTCTCCTGTATTGCTAATGGTACCTTTTTAAGGAAAAGAATTGGAACAGTAGGGTATATCTTTGATCTAGGAAAACTGCTACCTGCTACGTGTTATGACAATTTCTTTTTTCTATTGGTGCAAAATTAATCTTTTTATTTTTTATTTTACCTTTTTGGAAAGATCATGAAATTCTGCAGCTATCTACATAATTTGTACGCCAAGTGTCGTACATTTTTTTCGTGTAATCCATGTCGATGGTAGAAGGTGCGAAAAAAATATTTTAAGTTTTGTCACTTAAGACCTTATTATTTAGGGGATATTAAACATTTAAAACCCGCATTCTAATTAAAAATAGTTGCTAGTTCATCAGCTTCCAAAAATCTGTCACTTGAGTGCGGAGAAACAAATACTATTTCAGTTAAGGGGGATTTTCCATGGCAAGTCGGAAAAACCTAAGAACACCATTATCTCGGAAACCGGTCACTTTCGATTCGACCCCCTATTGATGGGGGCTAATTTGTTGCAAATTACCTCTAGTTTAACCAGTTTTAAGGAATAGGACTTAAAATCTGTCACCCTGTATATGTCAAATGAGATCAATTATTTTGGCCCACCTTTAATTCACTTTAATTAGATATTTTTATTTTGAAATAGCGAAACCCGAATGTTATTAAAATTTAATATAATCGTCTGCATACCTCTTTCATTGTTGACTGTAAGTGGACTCTTTGTGTTTGTGTCCGGCTCACACTTGGCTGCTTTTTTATTTAAATAGGATTTGTAAGTTGAAATTTATTTTATTACAACAGTCGTCAATCATAATTTTAATTAAAATGTAAATATGTCCAAATACCTTATTTCAGTAATTTATATTAAAATTAAAAATCCTATTAGCAAATAAATCAAGGAGTGTTAACTTTGATTAAAAACAAAAGTTTGATTAGAAAACAAATTAGTTTACTGATTTTTCTTATTGTTTTTTCGTTTCTGTTGTGTTTTTAAAAATAACTAGCGGGCCGCCTCGGTTTCGTACGAGTTTATAAGGATCCCTATTATAAAAAAAATTAAAAATACGTGTGGCACTCGGGGACTGTCGCGGGCTCGAACTCATTTGTGGACGCGGCCAAAAAGCACGCTGACTCACCTAGCATCGTGTCTAAAAGAGATAGAATCAGTTATGAGCAGTTAGCAGCTAGTCTACACGCATACGTCTAGTCGCACGCACACAAACACCTTGCCGAAGTCTGCCGAACTGAAACGACGTTAGACGATGCACGGCTTTCAACGCCGCGCGGAGTGGGGGGTGTTAAGTTTTATTTTCGTTACGGAATTTCTTGATACGGTCGCCGCGCTCAAAGCCCGCGATAAAAGCTATGCAATAGCTTAAAATATAGTGTAGCCTGTATCACCCGATGATAGTGTAGCTTCCAAACGGTAAAAGAATTTTTTAAATATCTCCAGTAGATGCAAAGAAATTAACAATCAAATCTTTCATCTTTGTAATAATAAATTATCCTTTATTGCCCTAGGCACTACTGCGTGGCACTATCAGTTTCCTTCCCCTTTATGTATTCGGGACAAGCCCAACACACATTCCCACCGATGTGTCTCCTGTGTAGCCATGATCAACAACGGCGACCTCAGATTGACAATAAGCGATGAAGCTTATTGACGTCCCGCGGGAGAAAACTACAGCTGTCTTGCAACTCACAACGAATTTAATCAGAAAGAGAAACACTGGCGTCCGCCATTCCACACTGGAGCAGCGTGGCAGAGTACGCTCTTGTCCTTCGATTGAAGAGAGACCCGTATCCCTGTAGTGGGATGATTGTGGAATATGATATTCCTTCCTAAAGGGTCATTCTTACCACTTAACAAAACCTCACTCTCTAAGTACCAGTATTATACTGGTCATAAATATTTATAAAAGTGGAGAACAGCGCTTAAATCGCAAACTCGCAACAAATGGTGCTTTTAATTCAACGAGCCGACCGTGACTAAAATAACAGTATGCTGGGGTGTACAATGCCGAGCAATCGAAAGGACACACTGTGCTTTTTCTTCTTTGATTCCTAACTTTTGTACTTAAAATTCAAAAGTAATTTTTGTGATGAAAACTGGAGTGCTACTACGAAACGTAAATCCGATATTTCGGCCGAAGTATCGGAAGAATTTTAACCGTAAAATACAAGGTATTTCATGGTTATTTTAGTAATACCTTGAATTCTATCCATGAAATACCTTGTACTTTATGGTTATTTTAGTAGTTCATTGAATTATAATCATGAAATAACTTGTATTTCACGGTTAAAATTCTTCCGATACTTCGGCCGAAGTATCGAATTTACGTTTCGTAGTAGCCCTCCTGTTGATTACGCATCAACTAGACTTCGGATTTTTCAGTAGTGAGTAAGAGACTAAACTTCTGATATATTTTTTTTATAACAACAAACAAATAACTTGTTTACATATGTGTAAACAAGCAAGCGCCAATTATAAACAGTAGTATTTCTCTCTCTTCTTATAGGTTTTAAAAGTAATTAAAGGAAATCAGTTGAAACAATTTTGTAGCAATAAAGAAAAACATAGAATTTCAACAAAATTACCCATATCTACGACATTTTCAAGTGCTGTATAATATTTTGCCCGTAACTGTAACCCCGCTCCGTGGGCCGCTCCCGGGAATCGGTCAATGTCAGGTATTCTAATACGCGCCGGGAACTTGACACGGGATCACCGGGATAATTGCACTAATACAAATATTAATTTTTCGACATTACTTTTACTGTTGCCCTAAAATGTTTATCGGATGGCAGGTATACTTCTTCTACCGGTGTTGTTACGGAAGTATCATTTCACGCATCCCCGCCACTGTTAAAAGGCACTGTTGCAAGTTCAAAGGCAAAGAAGGTGGCAGACAGCTCGGTTTTAGTCGGTATGCCTATTGGCTGGAGAGGAGGGACTGTAAGCGGCAGGACATGCAGGCATTTTCGTGATTATATTTTTTTTTAAAAGAAGGTTTATTGATTGATTTTATTTCAATGCATTTTTTTTACTATAGAGAATAAGAAGCCAGCCAACTATGGCTTTGAAACGCTCGCTGTTAACATTATTATTTCCATTTTAAGATGAACACTTTTAAAAAAACTGTTTAATAAACAGATTATCCATTTGGGACCTACGATTACCATCGATCAATATCAAATAATGTATTTCCCTCTTGTCACTCCCCCCTTCAGTCCACCCTCCCCCCTTTTAATTCTGTTATCAATATCAATGTTTTGTGGTTCCCCCGAGTTACCTCGCACTGAAGGTATCCCTTAGGCGTCTTTACTGTTAAATAACGTGCTTACCTTGAGCCTTCCCGTTACAAAAATCTTCTAAAATTATAGATAGAATATGCTGCTCTTTTTTATATACAAAATCATTTTATATTATGTATAGTTATTATAATAATTTGTGTAATGTAACATTCAGTGAATTAATTTTTTTTTTTTTGGAAAGATGGATTTGCATTGGACGAATCTTTCTTTCATTCGTGTATGAGAGGAGCTTAGTTAGAGTAATGCTAGAAGTGCTTTCAACGGTGGTTTGTAAATGGACAGTACCGCCCTCCTGCAGAATATCGGCGACATAATAAATTATTCACTATGCACAGAAAGCGTTTGGGACAATGACGTAAGTTAAGGAATTTCTTGGAAAACATGTAAATACGGATGCCCTACTGTTTTGCATAAGCTTTAGAAAGTCCCGGCCGGGACTTTGCTGCCTTCTATTTTCGTTTCATAGAATACTAAAGAATTTCCGTGGTTTCGCCATTTTATTTTGGCAAGTCGATGGTTGCGTATCGAAATGGCCGCGTTCGAATCCCACAATTTTCTATGGTGGATATAGACTGCTGTAACATAGCATGCATTGTAACACGCAATTAAAGAATTCTCCGTTCGATGCTCTGTTGCACGTGCACGGTTTACACACGCTTCCCCAATATGGGAATTTTATTAAAATTACATAATACGTTACAGTAGACAGTACCACTCTGTTGGTTTAAATGAGTAGATGATATTGATGTGAATATACATGTGACCGTTTAGCTTCTTTTAGTCGCGGCAATTGGCGATTTTGACATTTTTGACGGCTAAATACACATAGAAATAAAACTTAATAGGATCGCTAGAAAAAGCTAGCTAGTCTGAATAAGACCTAAAAGTGTTTATCACGCAATTTTAGATTGCGACACACAGCGACGCCAACGAGCTGAGAAAATAAGCAATAGGCGTGGAAAAAGAAGCAATAACGGTGTTCTAAAATCACGAATGTATTATATCTCAGAAATGCGAAGTGTTGAACAAACTTCAAGTTTCCTCATATATCCCGACCCTGACCGGGCGCCCGCGGCGTCTTGTCACCCTGTCACTCCAACAAGTGCGCTTCTGCGCTTCACTTGTCATACTCTACGGCGGTACGCTCGCTGTGACAAGGTTGCAGCCCCGGGGGTACACATTTCACTAAAAATATTTAATGTTGCTTTTAATGAAGCTCTCATAAAACATAACATAATTTATGTATATTTATGAGTCGTGCTTCGGAGGGCACGTTAACCCGTCGGTTCCGGCTGTTGTCGATGGAGGTCAGTCGTTAAGTCAAGGTGACACTTGCCTCTGCCAATCCACATTGAAGCAGCAGCGTGGCAATGCACGCTCTAAATCCCTTCGATTGAGAGATCCGTATAGGTACCTACTTTGGGATAATTTTGGGTTGATGTGATGTGATGTTTTTTCTTGTTTCCGAAAAGGTGGTAACTTATAAAGTACCTTATTTAATAATACAAGTTGTAAATAACTAGAGGAACTGCCTGGGAAGGCCTAGTCTCTGAATAAATCATTCAAGTTTGAGTTTACAAAGCCTATTTATCGAGGACTATAAAACGCAGTTGCTTTTATCAGAATTTGATTAAGTTACATATAAGCAAGGCAAACATGAGAAATTTTTACGAAAGCATAATTCGTAATCGAAAACATTATGTATGGGAAATGAAATAATAACAAAATGAAGCCGAGTTGCCCCTCGAACCCAGCACACTTGAATCCGTAAAATATTGCTACGGCCAAAACGGGAACAGGGACGCGGTGTTTTAAATACAACACATGTATACTGTTTCCTGTTTAAAAATGCTATTTATATTAAAAAATTGGTCGTTTTTACTTTTGAAGGCGAATTACAAATGCACCGATATGATACTAACTCATTGCTGAGTGAGTTGCACCGTATTAAAAGTCATAGTAAAGGTTTGTGTTAAATTTGACACTAACAGTAACGCTGACTTTAACGGTTAGAGCAAAATGTTGCACCGGCGAATTCATTAGCTTTGTTGAAGTTAAAAGTGTTGCAAGTCAAATGAGGTGTGATTTACCCCAAATTCGTTGGGGGTAACATTTTTAAATATGGCATCATCATCTAGCGCTGTCCAATAGTGTCAAATTTTTGACAGTTCGGTGTGTTTGTTTTATTTCAACGCGTTTGACAGCTTGACGGATAATTTAACACAAACCATAGCACTGATTCGAAATCGCCGCCTTGTCAACGAAGGTCGTCAAGATGGCGACCTCGTATCCTCACCGTACCACGTTGCCTTAAAGTTAAAGTGTTCATTTAAAATACTTGACATTGGCGAAA
The DNA here is from genome assembly GCA_905163395.2 of Endotricha flammealis. Classification (NCBI taxonomy): domain Eukaryota; kingdom Metazoa; phylum Arthropoda; class Insecta; order Lepidoptera; family Pyralidae; genus Endotricha; species Endotricha flammealis. The sequence continues at coordinate 374,962 of LR990873.1, forward strand.
TTGTCTATGTGTCGTTAAGACACGACAGAAACGCCATTAATTAAGGAAGAATAAGAAGAACCATAGCACTAACCAGCGAAAAGTGAGCGGTTACGGTTAAGGTTAAAGTTATGACGTCATTTAACTATTTGTCAACAGGTGTTACTAATTTTTACCCTAACTGGTACTTTAACTGAAGTTTCGTTGTTTGTTATTGTTAAAGTAAGATGGTGCAACTCAGCATAAGACTTATTCCAAATTAGCTACTTTTAATGCCACTTTTGACAGCTAAATATAATCGCTAAACTAACGCCGATCGCTGTGACTAAAAGCGCATATACATTGCGCGCTTTGCTGACGCGCCTTTTGAGGACCAGACGTTCCATTGAAGTTTACACATGCAAGTGCGCGTTTCTTGTGTCAAACGCACGTTCACATATTTTCTGCATGGGCGTCAGCTGTGCGCTTCGTAGACGTAGGTACGTTGAAAGTACAAGTTTTACGCCGATATTCCGTAAGAGGGGGGCACTTCCCCGGTCGAGCTATTTCATAAATTTCTCTACCACTTTTTTCTTTCTACTTTGTTTTCATGGAAGTTTTATGTTTTTTTTTAAATTCTCATGGGCACGAAACGTGGTTTTTTTTATGCCACAAAAGTGGCAAACAAGCATAAGGCCCGACTGATGGTAAGCATCACCGTAGCCTAGACGCTTGCAATACCAGGGGTTTCACTCACGCGTTGCCAACCTTGGTAGTGTGGAGCAGTGGAGCTCTGGAGACCTTACGCACCGTAGAAACACAACATGGTCGAGACCAATGCTATTTAGCTACGATCTTCTGTAAGGTGGAGGTCCTTCCTCCAGACGGGCTGCTCCGATTTGAGCGGATGCTCCGCTGTGCCCTAACTCTCTGTTACGCTGCGCTGGTTACGCTGGTAATAACCATTTCTGCGAATGAATTGCTTTACGTAATTAAGTAACAAAATAAACCGAAAATATAAAACCAATTTAATATTTACAAAATCCTATAATCAATTCGGATGTGAAGCAATTTTTCATTTCGAAGGAAACAGGAGACTTACTGAGGCGGAGGTCTTAGATATTGTAGAAAGGAGACGACATTTTAAAAACAATGTCTTATTTTAATATTTTACTTGGCAGTCTGTTAGAAAAATGATTTGTTAATATATCGTGTCCTAGTTGTAAAATAATTTGATGCAATCATGTAAAAAAGATGTGACTGGCTTTTACGAAGAGTTACAGTGTTCTTTACTTCTTTACTGTATGCTGTCACTTTCTTACATTATAGGGTCCATAATTCATTGATAAATAAAAATTGTATTAAATAATTTCACGCAATGTTTAGATAATATAAATCATTAACATCAAAAAAATTACCTTGCTCACTGACTTTGACACACAAAGTTTTGAATTTGTTTATATTCACATTGTATGACATATCTGCAGTAAAATTAATGATTCAAGTCAGATTTTCCGTTTACTTTCTATAAAAACGAAACCATACCATATTTACGCTCAAATTGCGCTCGAACACTTTAACTATGGTCGATCGAATTTTCAATGACTGAACTTACATGGACTCTCATTTGAACATAAAACAAAAAATAATCCTACTTAGATTTTTTTAAACTACTAAGGTGGCAAACAAGCATACGGCCCGCCTGATGGTAAGCAATCACTGCAGTCTATTGACGCTTGCAATACTGGGGGTATCACTCACGCATTGTCGACCCTAAAGTGGAGCTCTGGAGATCTTACTCACCGTAGGAACATAACATGGCCGAGACCAATGCCATTTGGCTACCATCTTCTGTAAGGTGGAGGTCCTTCCCCAGACGGACTGCTCCGATTTTATTTGCTCCCTGCAGAGGGTGGCAATTCCCGGGCTTCCCTATGAAACAGCGGGACTTTTTTCACAAAACATCCCGGAAAGGAATGCTCGCGGTGGTTTTATTGCATTTCTAACTTCTGCTTGCTTAAAGATTTTCTTTAAGATTACGAACTGAGAAATAAGACAGGATATCGTATCGAGATACTTACGGGATGTTTTGTACTACACTATTAATGTAATTTAAATAAGCTATGTTAAGCAACACTAAATCAATACTTCCTCTGTACTTTTGAGGGCGCGTTAAGCTGTCATTAAACCAAGTCAGTGATAGTTAGGTGAATTATAAATACTGAAACAAGGTACCTCCAGTTACTACTGATTGTGGGAATCACATGAAAATGGAAGTACGAAAGCATGACGCTAATATCCAGCTGTTTTTAATAGATTACGTTTAGATGAATGAATTTGTGCGAATCCAAATGAATATAGGTCATGTATATGAGAAAACGAATAGGCCAACAAATCTGTACTTAAACATTCTCGAATGTTAACAAAATAACAGAGATTTCTAAGCGTCAAAACGTACACATCTCCGAGCTGAGAGCACTCGTCACGACTCGCGAAATGTAAGCGTCTACAAATTTTATTTCCATTTTACTTGTCTGGTTGTGGAGGTGTGATAAAATCTTATTGTACTTGCGACAGGGGTATGCTTTGTGCAAGGAACATTGAGTTTGAGTTTGCTCTCTCTGCTCTGGAAATGTAGACGAAACGCTTATTAAGATGTGGAATAGACACTGTGGCCAAATCTCAAGATCTGACTGACTTGGTAGCCGAGAATAAGTGATTTCATTTCTATAAAGGACTATAAAGGACTTCCTGTGCCTGAGATAATGATGACGTAGAATGAGAGCTGTAAACAACGTCCGACTGTCCAACGTCGTACCATAAAAGTTTCTATGGACATTTATAGACTAATTTCGACATCTAAAGAAGACCACAATACAATTATACTCATGTGGTTCTACATTTTATTAAGCATTTTAATGGTCCAAAGATTCCAAACTTTTAATATTCAGAGAATAGGTTCTTATACACACGTTCCATTCCAATTGGCGTCTGGGGCGTATCAAATTTTTGGACATTTTATTAGGCAAGGAAAACAACACAGAAGGCACTACCCATCAATGTTACTCATGGTTCACGTATTCTTGACTCCTTGTAAGGACTTGCATTGCGTTGGTTTTAATGTCAAGTTCCCCATAGGCCAATAAGTCCCAGACTTATATGGGACAAAAAAGCTAAATGATGTAATTAACCGATTTGTCGACGAAGCGCCCTTAATGCCGATCGTAAAGCGCGGAGGGAGGAACCCTTGCGGCGCTCTGCAGATTAAATCAAAGTCCATAAATCGGCCTTAAGCGGCCGTATTGGACGGAGTGTGGTCAACTCACGCCAGATAATGTGATTGAAGAGTTTACGACGTTCAGGCGGAGGACAGTGTAGCTAAAGAGCGGCGGAGCATATATCAGTCAGTATTCTGTGAAAATACCCCGATGGTACGTCCCAGATCAAGCCAGCCCGTTTACGAGCCACTGCCAGTTCGTAATAATAAATAGACTTTACCACTGTACATTTTTTAAAAAGTTCATGTCTATTTTGATTTTTAGAATTCTATTTAAGGTAGGTATTTTTTTTTAATTATCTATTTTACATCTCACTATAATTTCAGGATGTTGAAATGTAAAAAAATCGAGACGAGACGATTTACTAAAAATCATCAAATAAACCTTTGAAAATCGTAATAAATATTGGATTGAATAATATAATAGTGGCATATAAAATAATTATAATTCTTTGATTCACTCTGTGGTGGATTGATGTGGAAAAATAACTCTCCTAAGAGCCACTGGAGGATCAAGCCAGTTCATCGAGAAATTTAAGGATTTTACTTATGGGATTAATGTAACAGACTTCCCCGCTATCTCTCATGACTAAGTCGAACTCTGTACCACAGTCGTAAAGTGAGTGATTGTATGACATCGCGGCACTTCGCTGTTTATTGTATGAGTGCTTATGGGTTAGGCCTTGTTGACCCTTTGGTCTATATTTTTGGGAAAAGTAACCCAACCACGCCGTCTGCGATGGGGCTAGACAGGCGTTTATAGTTATTAGTACTTAACTTTTGTGGTGTGGTTTTGATGTACGTAAACAAGCAAGGCTTATACTAGGTGTCCTGGAATTAATGCTACATAATGTATATGGTGTTAGCTGGGGTCAACACCCACCCAAATAAAACGAAATACCTAAGCTCAGCGAAAATGTATATAGATTAGAAGTTATATCGCATAATGAAAAAAAGGAAACTGTTTGCTTGCATCAGTTTCTTGACTCTCTTATTTCTTGTAACTCTTATCTTAAAGTTATTTAGGTAGGTCGTTGACCCCAGCTAACACCATAAATATTATAAATTCTTAACATTTCACATAGTACAGCGCAGCGCAACTTGGTCCCAAAGTAATCCTGCTTGTGTTATGGCTACCAGGCAACGAATATATCATTGAAAATACTTATAATATGCACATAGAAAACATCCAAACTAGTATCGAAGGTATGGTTACTTCCAACGCGTCACCACCATCATGATAGGACCATAGCCTAATAATATTTTTTTTAAATATCAAAGTTTCCTTTTCAGTGATGTCCAAGGTCAACAATTGCAATGGACTATAGACTCCATGGCATATATTATGCAGGTACACTTAAATGCAATATAAACGGGTCAGTTTGAGAATACGGATAAATTAAATCACAAAAACAAAATATTATAGTTTGATAATTTTCTCTCTTTTGATACTTTATAAGTAGATATAATGTTATTCATACACTAATGGACTCTCAATGGTGTCTCAATCGTTCCTCAAAAGAATACCGATAGTGTATCAGTGGAATAGTTTTTGACATTATTTGGTATGGACTTAAACAATAACATAATTCTTAACTTAATTTAAGTCCATAAGAAATGTCAAAAACTATTCCAATGATACACTATCGGCATTCTTTTGAGACACGATTGAGACACCATTGAGAGTCCATTGGTGCATTTGTGTTAGTAGAATAGGGCCCTTGGTGGCCTGACGTTGGTCACCTAGATAATCTCCAGTTATTTTCCAAGTTTACACACAATAACTTTAACAAACTGGTAGAACAAAATTTAAAGGAATACCATGTGCTACATGTAAAGTGGGAATATAAATGTATTTTCTCACTCACCTCATGGTGTGTCATTGGATAGCTCTCTGCTCTGCACTCATCTGCAAGCAAAGCGTAGCATATTATTTTATTTTGTAACACAATACCATGTAGTTCACGTATACTCTTTCTTGTCCAATTTAAAAAAAATACAATGCTTAGAAATTCAAGTGCTTGTTGAGGAGAATCCCCGCTAGGAGTCCTTAACTGGCCGGTGAGACTCCTCTAAACTTCTTATGTTTTTTTTCATTTATTTTTCTCTTTTACATTAGGTACATTTTATCAAACTTATACGAGTATGTTCAAATTAAATTCAAAACTCAAAACTTTTATTCAGAGAATAGGTTTTTACAAAACACGTGCTCTTGTCAGAGTATACAATATTAAATGATTTGTATAAATTAATCTACTCTATAAACTACTGTTTGTATTTTAATTAAACAATGAAAAAGGATTATCACCCTAACAGTTGTTTTTATAGATTATTTTTATAAAAACACTTAATATACCTCTTGGGTCATATATTTTTCTCGGCACTGTACTAATTTATTTTATCAAGTCGATAAACTAAGCGTAATCATAAATCCCGTAATCTTTTCTATAAGATTACATTGTCTGGCGATATTATTGATAAAATTGAAGACATTATTATAAAAAAATATCCTGGGTTTTGTTATGGCGGCTGTCGACGACTTTTTTATTTATTTTTTATTTGAATTTGCTTTATTTTTTTAGTCTATTTATTGTTATGTCATTCTAATTTGAAAATACAAGTAAAATACAATCTATTGATTTGATGTTATTATATTTCATTTCATCAGTAGTCTAAACCGGGTAAAAATTGTTTTAATTTCATTTATTGTATTTTGGACAATAAACTTTTTATAAGGCTTAGGAAATTCTATACGGCACCTTTTAAAGATATTGCAATTAAGTTGATCATCACAATCAAACATACAAACAAATAAAATATATAGATATTAATCTATGTATATGAAAGATGATTATCATAATTTTTTCTAGTATCTTTTATTTTCTTGTATCTCCATTCGTTTGTGTCGTGCGTCCTGAAAAACATGGGTCCTATAATATTATTTTTAAGTGTTCTGACATTAGTTTCTAATGTCATAGAAGCAGGCAAACATGATATGTTTACCGGGTAAAGCACTTTTTTCTTTCTAATTCCATATTAACCCATAATCATCCCATTGATCCTATGCGGATTGGCAGAGGCCAGAGTTTTCAAGCCACCGACATGGCTTATCGATTGTCATCCATAGACACTCGGCCATCCACGTCGAACTGCCGTAGAATTATTATAATTTTGACGTGCAAAAGATTTTCCTGTAAATCAACTAGCAAAATAAATGTTTTTTAAAATAAAATCGAGTCGAGATACAGAAAATTACAATCTCATCTCAATTTAGTCTATTTTTTAAGTATGACGTCATATTTCCGATATGATATCAATCAAAATTGCTATGGAGAAGAGCTAATTCTTTATATGTATAACATTCCGCGTATTCTTATAAATTTTAATGTACCTACATTGTAACTAATGAGTGGAAAAAAAAAGAGTACAAAATGACAAAAATGGCCGTAACCGGTTTTCTTTCGTCATTTCTTTTACCGGTTGCCATTTTGCTCGTGTCCGAAATGGTGGTAGTTTATAACGTATTGTTTTCTTTATACATAAATATACAAGTTATAAATGACAAGAAAAAGTGCCTGTGAAGGTCTAATTTCTGAAATAAACGATTTCATTTCATTTTTACGTATTTAGATGTAATTAAGGCCAAAGTCAGTGCTTACAATAAAATAACTACACCATTCACACAGCGCCATCTGGTCCCAAAGTAAGCTACGCTTAACCTTCTTGTGTTATGGGTACCAAACAAAGAATATATGATTGTAAATTAATACTTATAATAGGTACATAGAAAACACCCAGACTATAAAAAAAATGCCATCGTACAAATCTTTGCCCCGAGCCGAAAACGAACTCGCGACTTCTGTGTTAAAAAAATAATGATTTTCTATTCCTTTATTAACTGAGTCTCGATTCTATATCAGTACGTTTCGGTATACCAAATAGGAACCATTAAAAATAAAATACCATCTCTTTCAGATACAAAGTTCACAGAGTATCCGTTCCGACTGATGACGAACATGTCATTATTCATGATCTAGTTGGCAACTTTGAGCTAGATGTCTGGGATTATGGAATACCTGGAGAACGGGACTACTTCGTGATGACATCGCCTGATGTTGAAGCTGCATTTCTAGAAGAGCTAGATGCTAATAAGATACAACATGCCGTTCATCATGCTGATGTTATCAAGTAATTAAATAAATCTATTATATAAAATTCAAAGTCCTGACTAACTTAACTGTATTTCAACGCACAGCCCAAACCGCTGGGTCTAGAGATTCCGAATTTGGAATGTCGGTTCCTTACCACGTCTAGGGGTGTACTAAGAAAGAATTTTTAAAAATTCACACGGTAAGGCGAGATATACCGTCTAATGATTCTTAATTTCCACTTCTTCTAGGTTGTCTGGAAGAGATTGCTTCTGCGATAAGACCGCCTTTTGTTCATTAATTTTGTTAATTATTATTATTTTTTTTTTTATCTGTATGTTTATATTTTTAATGGCAATAAAGTGTTTTGTATTGTATTGTATTGTATATACGCAAACGAAGTTGCGGGGGTTTTACTAGTTATAAATAAATTTTCACCTAATTCCAAAGTATGCTAGGTCTAACCTGCTTGCGTTATGGGTACCAGACAATGGATATATTGTATGTACTTATAATTTGTACATAGGAAACACCCAGACTCGAGAACAAGCACAAATATGCCATTACATAATTTGGTTTGAGCGGAATTCAACCAGCACCCTCTGGTGTCTAAGGCACCACCGCGCACCGACCTGTCTTTCTTATCAACAATGAATAGTATCATTATGATTACTGTCATTATAATAATCAAATGACGTCTGAAAGTGAAAAAACCAGTTCTAATTGCTCTCTTATCTACTTAATAATTAGGTATTATTATTTATTATAACCCTTTATCGAACACGTACAATCGAAAGGTGAAATTGGTGATCACCAAACAAAAAAAATTACAGATCGAAATCCACCACACATTTCCAACTCCACCACCATTCCTGTGGAGCCAGGATCAACAACGGCGACCTCAAATTGGCATAAGTTATGACGCTTATTGACGTCCCGGGGTAGAAACTGCAACTGTCTTAGAACTCACAACGTAGACTTTAATCAGATCGAAATTGGATAGAGTAGGAAGTATTGAAATGACTTCCCTCCTTAGCAACTCCGTGAGAGACAGCAATTTGAAACAAAAGGCAATAGCCTAGAGACTACCGATGTAACATTATATCGTATGTGTTTATAACGTAGTTTATTTTATTTTATTTATGCATGTATTTGTTACCGGAAATGTATGAAATCCGAAAATGTATACAATTCCTAGGAAACGTGTTATTATAAAGAGAGCTCGCTCCCTTCGGTCGCTTTGTCTTATGAAAAACGTATTTCAATTATTTTATTTACAGATATTTCTGATTCTCTGGGTTAGGTTAGGATTAGCCTGTGACCATCAAAAGCCGAACGACCAATTATAATAGGTACCTAACACATTTCCGGATTACATACATTTCCGATAACATTATACAAGTTGTAATTGCCAAAAAAAGTGCCTGTGAAGGCCTAATTTCAGATATAAAATTTTCATTTGTCGTCGTTATCAATTCTGACTTTACAAGAGACACAGTGTAAATTAGTAATACTGATAAAATTTCTGTCAACCCGGGATAAACTCTCACACTGTGGTGCTACTTTTAATCTTTTATTTTCACTGGATTATTGCAGGGTCCTTGAGGAGTTTGACGAACAGTTGGCAAATTATAGGAGTAGCAGAACTTCTAGAAAAGTATTTGAAGATTATCCCGAAATCGAAGATGTGAGTTTTCTATCTTTCTTTAATATAGTATTATCAATACATGTTTTAGACCGCGGATTGAAGTGACTTGTGCGTCGAGTGGCGCTCCGTCCTAATGTGCATATTGCAAGTAGGCGTTGCGCAATGTGCAGCGGGGTTGTTGTACATTCGTCACAAAATAAATTCGTCTCTGGCAGGAAGACATTATTGTGCAATTCGTCATTATTGTACACTCCATACATTTAAAAAATTTAAAAATTCCCGATTACATTAAAAACCTCTCCAATAATAGCTTCAAATTAAATGTTAAAAAATTCTTAATCAGTAAAGCCTATTACACTATTAATGAGTATTTAAATGAAAAGTCTCCATGGCCCCTATGCGAAAATGAAATGCTCAAACTTGTCATTAAAAGCCAGTCAATGTTCGATAAACTCCATAAATAATAAATGTTCGTTATCATATTTTTTCTCATAATATCAATGGACACACGTCGTGGTGTCATCTAAATAGTGCTGCATTTTCATTATACTACTTTTAATTCTTTTTGACGGGGTTGTTTTTGTGAATGGGCTCTTCCGGGATTACGGTCGCATCGGGAGTCGGGTCGCTGTGTTCCCTCCAATATTGTTCATAATATTGTTGATGGTGAGCTCAGTGATGGAGGCTGGCGGGCCGACTCTCAGTTGTGGTTGTCATCTTGGGGGACTGGTCTGCTCGCTTTATTAACATCTACATATTCGACATATTTAGGATTTGACCATAGCGCTATTTGGATCGACATCCCGCGTTTTTAGCTTGATTTCTGTATGTACCTGGATCTGTATTTTATTTATTCTTATAAATGTACTTATACATTGTAACAAAAGAGTGAAAGGAAAAAAAAAATTGCTAAATGACAAAAAAGGCCGTAACCGGGTTTCTTTCGCCATTTCTTTTACCGGTGGCCATTTTGCTTGTGTCCGAAATGGTGGTAGTATATAACGTAGTATATTCTCTTTATACATATATACAAATTGTAAATGACAAGAAAAAGTGCCTGTGAAGGTCTAATTTCTGAAATAAACGATTTCATTTCATTTCATTTCATTTCATTTCATTTCATTAAAGTACTAATCGGCTTAATTTAATTTTTCATTAAAATAAATCATTTTTTTTAAAGTTCGTCACTACTTTTTATAGGTGTTTACTTCGTTTCGAACTTACTTTTTGAGGAATCTGGAAAAAAAAAACTGTTATGTTCTGGATGGTTCGCAAAAGGTCTGGACAGATTTCCATTAAATCTTATCTGACAGATATCGAATTTTAGAAAGAGTAACTTTGGACTTTATTTTTATTATTAGTCAATTAAAGTCAATTGACATGGTAAAGTAAAGTAAAAATGATTGATAACCAAATAAAAAAAATGGAAAATGAACTGAAAACCCTACAAAGTAGATCAAGAAATGAACCCAATAGTTGCAACACTACTACAGAGAATTATCCCATAAATAACACAAAAAACAGCTACAAACTTGTGCTGCATGGTCTAGAAGAATTCAACAAAGAATATGAAGACGATATTCAAGATCGTGTCACTCAAATAATATACGATATAACAAGAGTCAACCTTGAAGGATATATCGAAGAAATACGTCGTATCGGTAAACGAGGTCCTGGGCACCAAAGGCCTTTAGAAATCGAATTAATCAGCAAGCGGATGATCAGACATACACTTAGGCATAGTAAATATTTCAGAGGCTCTGGATACGCAATAACAGAATACCTAGACATAAACGAAATTTCCATACGAAGAGAATTACGAAATGTCTTGAAAGAAGCGCGAGCTGATGGTAAACATGCAATATTCAGAAATAATAAATTATACATAAACGGAAGGGAATACATCAACCCGAAAATTAGCCCTGAAAGAAATATCTCATCCAATGTAGAAAGACACGAACAAAACAACAGTACTGAAAAGAACAATAACACCAGACAGAACAAAATACCAAATACAACCAATAAGCAGCCCTTTCGAGGATGAAGTTACCATACTGTTACAAAATACACAGAGTCTTAAAAATAAGCTACCCATATTAGAAAATATTTTACAAGAATTAAACATCCACGCGGCATGCATAACAGAAACCTGGATAACGTCAGATCAAAAAGACCTAATTCAAATAGAAGACTACACTCTTGGTGCAGGTTTTTACCGCAGTCAACGAAGGGGAGGAGGCGCAGCAATCTTATTAAAAAAAGATCAAGTATACGAAGAAAAGCAAGACATATCAGAACTTTCAGTCGAATACGTGGTGGAGTGTTGTGCCGTTCAACTTAAACCTAATATTATCATTATAAATATTTATAGACCCGATCGTGATATAGACACCTTTTTTGAAGTTCTTGATAAATTGCTAGAAAAAATCAAGTCAAAAACCAACAAACATATTTTAATAACAGGAGACTTTAATATAGACAAAAGAAAAAATCCAAACAACCATTCCAAACTCATTAACATCATGTTGGAACACGATCTAAAACAAATAGTGAATATCCCTACTAGAGTCACAAATAATAGTTCATCGTGCATAGACCTAATTTTTACAAATAACAATACGTATAATATAACAGTTGAAGATTTGGGTATATCGGACCATAAAGGTATAATTTATAAATTCACACTAAAAACAAACGCGCAAAATAAGTTTCAAAAAACCACAAAAAGATGTTTTAATACCAAAAATATGACTTCTTTTAAACTTGCTTTGAAATATACTAACTGGAGCCAAATAATAACCTCAGATACACCAATAAATATAAATTATAATAAATTTGATGACAAACTTAAAGAACTATTAAATAAACACATACCATATAAACAAATACTACAAAAACCTCAGATGAAAGTAACGTGGATGACCAAAGGACTGAAAAAAGCCTGTAAAAATAAGAGAGCACTAAAGACACTTATAAATCAAACACGCAGTAACACATTGATAAATCATTATAAACAATACTCACAAATATTAAAAAAATGTATAAAGAGCTCAAAAAGAATAAACTACATTACAACAATGGACAAATCACCAAACAAAACAAAAAGCATGTGGAGTATTATAAAACAAATAACCAAACCAAAATTGAATACAAATAAGACGAACATAACGCTAAAACTAAATAACACAGAACTAGGGCCCTACCCTGGAGTTAATAGCGATTTTAAACCCATTTCAATACCGTTCCAATGATCGCAAATATCAATTTTTATTTCGTACCCTTGAAACACATTGGATAGATGTTGGATGGAAATTAGTATCGCCTAAGGATTGGCAATGTCCACCTTGAAGTTAGCTCCCAAATAGTGATGGCCACGTGTCTATGCTAGTTTACGCCCCATCAATTATGTTAATATATATAAAAACTCCGATAAAAACTACGCTAATTCATTAATTTATTAATTTCTTAGAAGATAAAACTCAAAAATACACTAAAAAATATTTTTCTTAATATTTTAAACATGTTTTATTTAATTTTCCTCGGAAGATTTAAGTATGGTAGTTGCCAAAACAGAAAATGAAGAAGTAGGTATTTATGAAGATTTTTTATTGTCAGTGTCAGCTAGGCTACTCTTGACACCAATACGCAGTGATCGGTATTGACAATTTGTCATTTCGTACTCTGCAGTTGCTATACTAGCGCCTATTGATATGAAATTGCGTGGTCATTATATGAACTAAATGGCATCTAGCTAGACAACATCGACGTACAATAATCGGTAATTCGGTACCCTCGACATTATTTTGACAGCTAATTATTGGTTTGATATTGGCCAATAGCGGAGATTTTTCCAATAGCTAAATAGTAACTTTTTAAGTAAAGCTTCAAGACAATTCTTCATAATTATCGAAAACTATTATTGATAATAGTGTGCCTAGCACTCCCAACCTATTGTTTTATGCTCACAATACCGTAGAGCGCACCATAGGAGTATAAAAAATAGAAAATGAAGATGGGACTGCTTTATGTGAAACCCTGAGGAAAGCGAACGGAAGGAGCCATAGCTAACTAATGAAGAAGCAAACAGCGACTTCTTTATACGGCGACGAGACGGCGCCACGCTGTAGAAAACCAGCGCCCTAATATTTCATATATGGTGATAAGTGCTAAATGTGAAATGTTGTTGCACTAAATTGTTATCTATCGAATGAGTAAACATGATAAAATGCAGTTGTTAATAAATGTACAGGTAGATAATATTATTGTGTGTAGGAAGGAATGTTTTATAAATAGGGAAACAAGGAATTTATTGTTAAGTCAAGACAAGTCAAAGCGGTTTTTACAGAAAATATATTACAAAAGGTCTTAAAATATTACAATTGTTTCACTACCTATTTTATTAGATAAAAATATTATGCAAACTTGTGATTATAAAACTCCTGAAGACTATAGAAATATTGGCAGATCAACCATATAAGTTACTTTTTCATTAAGTATAAATTCAAGTATATTGATTAGTTTTGTTTTTGTAGAAGTGATAGAAGGATATAATTAGCTACTGATACATCATTAGGTATTCCTCTTGTTTTACAATGTCATAAAAATGGTGTGAAATAAATGTTATTGAATAAAACCATATTTTTCTCTACCAGTCCATCATCATCCCATTTTGCTGCATTATCATCCAAATAAAGCGGCAAAAATTATAAATGTATGTGGTGAGTTTACATTACATTTAAATGAAAGTGATGTTTACTGAGATTGACATGAATAATGTTTCTACTGCTGAAGCTCAACAGGCCCTTACCGCTGGCTCGTCAGTTGCTGAGATAAGGAGGCATTTAAAAAAGGTCCCTTTTAGTTATAACTATGGTTAGCCCACACCACAGGTAAATATTGAGCGGGCCTGAGTAAGAATGTAAATAAAAAAAAACTAATACATTTTTTTATTGATTTTTTTTATATTTTTAAAATACTTATTTCAATTATCAAATCACAGTCAAAAGTTCAAATTAAAAATAAATAGTTTTATATAAAAAAAAATGTATTTAATCATTGCTGACGATATCCATATAAATAACAATAATTGTTTCGGCAAATTACAGTCAAGTTTACATTACAATAACTTTATTACAATTATTATTTTCTAATCATTGCTCACGGTAACTGTGTAAATAACAGTAAATGTTATTGCATAATTTATCAATCTAATTTACAGTTGAAAACGATAAATTAAATTCCTTTTTTATAACAATATTATTAGTTTCTGATTCTGATCTAATAGTTTATATAGATCCAGCACTGACAAATGCATCTGCTCATCATAACTCCCACCAGTTTTCCTTATGGAAGCTGCATAAGAGGCACACCACTTCAATGGCTGCTTCTTTTGTACCCAGTAGTCCCAGTACTTACTGAAAAATAACATAAGAAATTAATCATTACAAACAACAGTCAGACGCAGCAGAGGACTTTGTTTTATAATTTGTAAGGATGGCTACTTACATGTACATAGATAATTGTATTAAAAGTGACAGGAAACAAGTATAGAAGATTTGATTTTGTTAATTTAAAGAACTTATTATAACTAGGTACATATATAACAATAATCGAAATTTAATTACCTTTGCGATTGAAAAGAGCACACTTTGGCTAAAATATAGAATATGGCCCGTCGAGTTCGATGCCCCTGATTTTTTTGCAATTAGATAACAGTATTTAGAGTCACTGTGCGAAGTTTCAAGTTGCGGAACAATATAGTTTTCTTGAAAAAAAATAAATAAAATTGTATTATTTTCGAGTATTATGGAGGTGTCAGACGTATTTTGACAGCTATAGATGACGTTCACTGGCATTATCAAACGTTTTGTTACACATGTTGATTTCCTTCATACACATTTTTTTATTTTTTTATTTTTATTTTGACACAATTTACTTAAAAATAAATTATACTTTAATTATTACTTTAAATACGCTAATTCATTTATTAAAATATGCTAAATTATTTATTGTAACATCACTTTTGATTTTAACAAATTATAAAATGTGACATAACAAAACGCAAGTACGGTCGCCATTTTGTTGGCGTCACTTGCATCAGTCAATTTGATTTTAGACGAATGGGATATGGTGGGTTAGGTTAGGGTTAGCTTGTGATCATAACACCGCCGAGCGAGCGAAGCGAGCGAGGCGCGACTGTTTCGGTAGTCAACTTTGAAATCCTTCCAATTGATGAAATAGTCACTTTTAGTACAGTCATAACCTCAAACTTCAACCTTGAATATCTCGAAAACTATACATATTCGCAATACCCCGCCGCCGGAGGTGGTATTGGGGAGTAGCCCCCCCCTCATCACCTCTAAAATCGACGGTTCTTAATGTATATGGGCCAGAAAAGTCACTTTCAGTACAGTCCTAACCTCAAACTTCAACCTTGAATATCTCGAAAACTAGGCATCTCCGCAGTGGGGGAGTGGTATTGGGGGGAAGCCCCCTCCCCCCCTCCTCCCTCCCCCCCCTCCCCCCTTAAAATTCGACGGGCCATATTCTATATTTTTACCCACACTTTCTGTCCGTCTGCTGTTTGGTCTGCGATAAGTTCATAGCAAGGAAACTTGGCGATGCCAGGAGTTCAACTCCAAAAGTTCTCATCTCATCTTAGCTGCGAATATGCCATTTTTATCTGCAAAAGAGAACAAATTAATGTAGTAACGTACCGTAGTTCTAAATTTACAAGTATAAAATGTAAATAATTATCATTTTTATATAAAATACTTACCAAACAAAACGTAACACGTATTATTGTTATTTATTTATTTGTATTGTATGTACTGACACTGACAATAAAAATCTTCATAAATACTTCTTCTTTTTCCGTTTTGGCAACTATAAAACTTAAATTATCCGTAAGAAATTAAATAAAACATGTTTATAATCTTCAGCAAAATATTTTTTGCGGTATTTTAGTCTATTTTTGGGTTTTATGTTCTAAGAAATTAATAAATAAATCAAATAACGAAGTTTTTAATTTAATTATAACATAATCGATTTGGCATATCTAGCATAATCACCGTGGCCATCACTATTTGGGAGCTAACTTCAAGGTGGACTTTACCAATACTTAGGCGATACTAATTTCCATCCAACATCTACCCAATGTGTTTCAAGGGTACGAAATAAAAATTGACATTTGCGATCATTGGATAAAAATTGAAACGGGCCCCAGGGGCCGGTGATTATGCTAGATATGCCAAATCGATTATGTTATAATTAAATTAAAAACTTCGTTATTTGATTTATTTATTAATTTCTTAGAACATAAAACCCAAAAATAGAATGAAATACCGCTAAAAATATTTTTCTGAAGATTATAAACATGTTTTATTTAATTTCTTACGGATAATTTAAGTTTTATAGTTGCCAAAACGGAAAAAGAAGAAGTATTTATGAAGATTTTTATTGACAGTGTCAGTAGTGTCAGTACATACAATACAAATAAATAAATAACAATAATACGTGTTAGTGTTCCGTTTTGTTTGGTAAGTATTTTATATAAAAATGATAATTATTTACACTTTATACTTGTAAATTTAGAACTTAGAACTACGGTACGTTACTACATTAATTTGTTCTCTTTTGCAGATAAAAATGGCATATCCGCAGCTAAGATGAGATGAGAACTTTTGGAGTTGAACTCCTGGCATCGCCAAGTTTCCTTGCTATGAACTTATCGCAGACCAAACAGCAGACGGACAGAAAGTGTGCTCTTTTCAATCGCAAAGGTAATTAAATTTCGATTATTGTTATATATGTACCTAGTTATAATAAGTTCTTTAAAATAACAAAATCAAATCTTCTATACTTGTTTACTATCACTTTTAATACAATTATCTATGTACATGTAAGTAGCCATCCTTACAAATTATAAAACAAAGTCCTCTGCTGCGTCTGACTGTTGTTTGTAATGATTAATTTCTTATGTTATTTTTCAGTAAGTACTGGGACTACTGGGTACAAAAGAAGCAGCTATTGAAGAGGTGTGCCTCTTATGCAGCTTCCATAAGGAAAACTGGTGGGAGTTATGATGAGCAGATGCATTTGTCAGTGCTGGATCTATATAAACTATTAGATCAGAATCAGAAACTAATAATATTGTTATAAAAAGGAATTTAATTTGTCGTTTTCAACTGTAAATTAGATTGATAAATTATGCAATAACATTTACTGTTATTTACACAGTTACCGTGAGCAATGATTAGAAAATAATAATTGTAATAAAGTTATTGTAATGTAAACTTGACTGTAATTTGCCGAAACAATTATTGTTATTTATATGGATATCGTCAGCAATGATTAAATACATTTTTTTTTATATAAAACTATTTATTTTTAATTTGAACTTTTGACTGTGATTTGATAATTAAAATAAGTGATTTGATAATTAAAATAACTATTTTAAAAATATAAAAAAAATCAATAAAAAAATGTATTAGTTTTTTTTTATTTACATTCTTACTCAGGCCCGCTCAATATTTACCTGTGATGTGGGCTAACCATAGTTATAACTAAAAGGGACCTTTTTTAAATGCCTCCTTATCTCAGCAACTGACGAGCCAGCGGTAAGGGCCTGTTGAGCTTCAGCAGTAGAAACATTATTCATGTCAATCTCAGTAAACATCACTTTCATTTAAATGTAATGTAAACTCACCACATACATTTATAATTTTTGCCGCTTTATTTGGATGATAATGCAGCAAAATGGGATGATGATGGACTGGTAGAGAAAAATATGGTTTTATTCAATAACATTTATTTCACACCATTTTTATGACATTGTAAAACAAGAGGAATACCTAATGATGTATCAGTAGCTAATTATATCCTTCTATCACTTCTACAAAAACAAAACTAATCAATATACTTGAATTTATACTTAATGAAAAAGTAACTTATATGGTTGATCTGCCAATATTTCTATAGTCTTCAGGAGTTTTATAATCACAAGTTTGCATAATATTTTTATCTAATAAAATAGGTAGTGAAACAATTGTAATATTTTAAGACCTTTTGTAATATACATTTCTGTAAAAACCGCTTTGACTTGTCTTGACTTAACAATAAATTCCTTGTTTCCCTATTTATAAAACATTCCTTCCTACACACAATAATATTATCTATGGCTCCTTCCGTTCGCTTTCCTCAGGGTTTCACATAAAGCAGTCCCATCTTCATTTTCTATTTTTTATACACCTATGGTGCGCTCTACGGTATTGTGAGCATAAAACAATAGGTTGGGAGTGCTAGGCACACTATTATCAATAATAGTTTTCGATAATTATGAAGAATTGTCTTGAAGCTTCACATAAAAAGTTATACTATATAGCTATTGGAAAAATCTCCGCTATTGGCCAATATCAAACCAATAATTAGCTGTCAAAATAGTGTCGAGGGTACCGATTGTACGTCGATGTTGTCTAGCTAGATGCCATTTAGTTCATATAATGACCACGCAATTTCATATCAATAGGCGCTAGTATAGCAACTGCAGAGTACGAAATGACAAATTGTCAATACCGATCGCTGCGTATTGGTGTCAAGAGTAGCCTAGCTAAAGTGCCCAAAATCCATTGCAAATTGTTTTAACGAATACTATGTATCAGTCAGCCAAAATCATAATATTAACACTACTACACACAACCAAACATCATACAATGTGCAAGAGCCAGCATTAAATTCAATATATTTACAGCCAGTAACAGAGAAAGAGATAAAGTCAATAATCAATAAACTTCCCAATAAATATAGCACAGGAATAGATGATTTCCCTCAAGTTCTACTTAAATTTTGCAACGACGAATTAACCCCAGTAATAACGACATTAATAAACCAGTCTTACGACCAATCTACCTTCCCCGATAGACTCAAAATAGGTAAAATTAAACCATGCCTAAAGAAAGGCTATCACGCGACTGATCCCAGCCATTATCGACCGATTACCCTTCTCCCAACAATATCCAAAGTTTTTGAAAAACCAATAACAAACCGAATATATTCATTTTTAGAAAAGTACAAAATCCTCAATCAAAACCAATACGGCTTTAGACAGAACCGCTCTACAGCCTTGGCAGTCTATAACTACATCCAGAAGATCTTAACTTATCTAAGGAATAAAAACTACGCGGTGGGTGTAATGTTAGACATGACCAAGGCGTATGACATGGTAAGACATGACGTCCTTTTGGTGAAGCTACATGGAATGGGAATTCGAGGGCCGGTCCATGACTGGATTAAGTCATACCTTACAAACCGTAAACAATTTGTTCAGATAGAATATACAGATGATAGTAAACATGAAACTACAACAATAAAATCTAATATGCATACAGTGAACGGATCTATCCCCCAAGGAAGCGTACTGGGCTGCGTACTATTCCTTGCTTATATAAATGACCTATCAAAAATAATAAATTCGGAAAGCATACTATTTGCCGACGACGTAGCTCTGTTATTTGAATGTGACAATAGAAATGACAGTAACAAACAAATTACAGACAACTTTAATTTGATAAAAGAGTGGTTACTAAAACATAATCTAAAAATTAATGAAAGTAAAACCAAAATTATTCAATTTAGACCATATCAAAAGCAGCCAATTAATCTAAACTCATTCAAATCTGCAAGTCATATTGAAGAAAAAGATAATTTCAAACTTTTAGGCCTTACCATAGATAGTCACATCAACTGGAAAAAACACATTTTAAACATTAAATCGAAAATATCCCGATTTTTGTTCGCCTTAACAACCCTAAAAATAAATACACATATAAACTGCGCTCTCTCGGCTTATCACGCCTATGCACAGGCTTGGTTCCGCTACGGAATAGTCCTGTGGGGCGATAGTACAGATGTGCATGACTTGTTCGTTATGCAAAAGAAATGCTTACGTATCATAGCAAACATTCATCAACCAAACAGCTGCAGACCGTTTTTTAAAAAATTTAATATTTTAACCTTGCCGTGCCTTTACATATTCGAAATCGCTCTCTTTGTTCGTAAACACCTTCACTACTTCGAACTTGATAAAAACCCACGCCGTTATAACAACTTAATTTTACCGGAACCAAAGCTAGAAATATATAAATCGGGACCCTACTATAGAGCTATACAAATTTACAATAAAATACCAGATTATATAAAAAATGAACAAAAAATTAATAAATATAAAAACAAATTACAAACACTCTTACTACAAAAATGCTATTATTCAGTGAGGGAGTTTTTGTCCGACGGGAACCCAAAGAAATATGTAGATTATATCACTTCTTAGAATGCTAATAACTTTTTAATGTATCATAATTCATAACTTTTATGTATAATAATTCGCAATGCTTACTGTATTATATTGCTATACCCTACCAGGGTCCATGTTTTTTACAAATAAGTACAATAGTTGTTAAGTCCTATCTGTAACTTATGTTAATTGTATTGTAAACATGTGCAATAATAAATAAATAAATAAATAAATAAATAATAGGAAAAATGTAACAATCTCACTTGCGCTTTTTACTATGTATGTTTACTCCCTCGAAGATTATACATGTGATGATATGGAGTATTTATCTTCATAGGTGGACCAGTATCTTGAACTGATAGCAGCACTTTATCCAGATCTGGTGACTCTAGTCGCTCCAGGTGTAAGTTACGAGGGACGGGAAATTAAGTATCTGAAGGTAACTATTACATTATACGTGATTCAACACTAGTTTTAGTTAAATTAGCTAAATCATAGAAAACCTATCAATTTATCTAGAAGTTAGGAACGTCTAGGAAGATCGTGAAATCGGATCTTATACTGTTTAGATACCGAGCAGACACACGATATCTAGTCACCGTGATTGGCGCTTGATCAATTTTTATCATCGTACTTATTTTCTGAAAGCAGCTAAATCTCATCGACCAAAGTAGCGTGTCTGTTCAGGCCCTTAGAAAATTATCGATAAAAGTCTTGTATATCAGTGAAAATTTTAAAAATTAAGAGATATAAAAATATCTTATGGAGAAAAACGGCCGAATCCGGTTTTCTTTCAATTACCGGTGGCCATTTTGCTTTGTATCCAAAAAGATGATAGTTTACGGAGTAGTCAATTATTATATAGTTAAAATTTATTACTTAATGTATATACCTAGAGTAAGTGTCTGAACAGACCTTCTATTCTCTGATTAAAATATTTGATTCTTTGATCTCGTTTGCTTTTAGATATCCACAAGTAACTTCACAGACACCAGCAAACCAATCTACTTCATGGACGCCATGATTCATGCCCGGGAGTGGGTCACGACGCCAGTCACACTGTACTCCATCTACAGACTGGTCGAGAACCTTAGGGATGAGGATAGGGATCTCCTGGAAGATATTGACTGGATTATATTACCTATTGTCAACCCTGATGGCTATCAGTACAGTAGAACTTCGGTGAGTCTGCCTTCATGTTTGAGTCTGTGTTCATTTACATTACGAAACGCAGATGACACGATTCGAAACAGAGTCACTAGATGGCGTTGGTCAAACCATTCATACATTTGAAAACTATTTTTATTACAAAAAATCTTGACAGGTTTTACCTTATGACGACCTCCGTGGCGTAATGGTTACCACGCCAGACCGCCACCCAGGAGGTCCCGGGTTCGATCCCCGGTCGGGTCATGATGAAAAACGAACTTTTTCTGATTGGCCTTGGGTCTTGGATGTTTATCTATATATGTATCTGTTATCTATATTTATAAAAGAGAAAATCACTGACTGATTCATCACGAAATCTCCGAAACCACAAGTGCCAGGAGTCTCAAATTTTGCATGGGGGTTCCTTTTGGGGCGTAGGTGCTCACTAAGAAAGGATTTTTGGAAATTCATCCCCTAAGGGGGTAAAACGGGGGTGCAAAGTTAGTATGAAACTTTGCCGTTTTTGAAGTTATTCGAATGAAATTCAGCCTGAAGGTTCTTTACTGAAAAGCATGAAGCAAAAGTAATTTTTTTTTTTTTTAATTCGTCCCTTAGGGTGTTAAACGGGGGTGCAAAGATAGTATGAAACTTTGCCGTTTTTTAAAGTTATTCGAATGAAATTCAGCATGAAGGTTCTTTATTAAAAGGCATGAAACACGAGTAAAATATTTTTCTCAAAAATCATCCCTTAGGGGGTTAAACGGGGGTGCAAAGTTAGTATGAAACTTTGCCGTTTTTGAAGTTATTCAAATGAAATTCAGCATGAAGGTTCTTTAGGCGATACGAAGTTCGCCGGGTCAGCTAGTAACATATAATATCGTTGAGTTAGTATCCCATAACACAAGTTTCGAACTTACTTTGGGGCTAGCTCAATCTGTATGAATTGTCCCTATATATTTATTTATTTACCTAAATATTATAATCCTAACTATAATACTAAATTTTCATTTTGCTATAAATCTGTACCTGTAGAACGAAATTGAGACAAGAATGACCTCACACTTGACCTAAACATTGGTGTGCAAACAAATTTTTTTGTTCCCGAAATGGTAGTAGTTTATAGAGTAGCTTACATATATATTTTATAATTATAATATGTTGTAAAAGATGTGTCTAAGTGCCCTCGAGGGCCTGCAGAATAAAATATTTTTGTCTTTGACTTTGAATTTGTGCAACATTCAAAAAAATATTTATTTTTTCAATGTTGTCTATGTCCCATAGTCCCAAACACAGTCTACCAAACTACTTCATATACGTGTCCCATACTTACGGTATTAAAGCCTATGTATTTAGTAAGGAAAATGTTTTTTTTTTTAGAATCGCATGTGGAGAAAGACTCGTTCTATTAACGAGGGCATGGCAGAAAATTGTTGGGGTGCTGATGGTAACAGAAATTTTGATGTTAACTACAACACTACTACTGGCGTTTCAACCAATCCTTGCGCTGAAACGTACATAGGCAGTGGACCTTTCTCTGAACCAGAGACAGGATACGTGAGAGACATAATATTGGAACATCTGGATCGTATGCAGATATACATGAACATCCATAGTCATGGAAACTGGGTGCTATATGGTTTCGGAAACAGAACTGTTCCAGCCAATTCATTGGAGGTAATATTACACCGTTTCGTTATATTGTCTACTACTACTACGGGCTTCTTGCGCCGTACGGCGCGTGCGGGCCTCGAGCAATGCTCCTTGCCCGGGTTTCAACTCCGGGGATGACAATCCCCGGGTACTTATTTTTTCCATACGGAGGTACCGTTATATTGTCGTATCGTTAATATTGTTCCGTCTTAGAGGCAATACCCTATCCTACCCTACCCTACTCACCGTATTAACCTTCGCTGGACTTCCAGGAATATTTCAAGACTAAAATTAGCCAAATCTCATCCCACAACTGAATTCTTACATCGTTTGGGGTTTCTCTGTCAGTATCTAAGCTCTGCTTCACTATATTTAATCAAAAAATCTTTGATCAGCTATTCCACGTTGGCGCAACGATGGGAGCAGTAATGGACACCCAAAAGCTGCCCGCTGCCACATTCTACCGCGTTGGCAACAGCGCTCTGCTGCTTTACTACAGTTCTGGAAGTGCCCAAGATTATGGACAGGTATTTTTTTGTTACATCTCTGAACTATTTTACATGAGAAAACTTAACTTGTAGGAATGAAAGTGGTATAATAGAGGGCAGGCTCATAAAGCTCATTTATGTTACGCTTTATTAACGCGTGTGTTCAGTTTTTGATATAATATTGAAGTGATTTGAACCCGCTTTTTCTGCACTTCAGACACACTTTGAAAGCACTACTCATACGCGTTTCCTCGGTACAAAATGAAAACTTTTTTGATTATCTGCAACGTGAACCATTCGTAATTCAGAAAGGGCGAATTCGCCGCGTAGTTTAGTTGCGGTTCATTATCCATTGCGGAGTTGCAAACATTTCACCGTGAGGTCTATATACAAAAAGCCCAATGTAGCATGAAACGCGTATATGTATTGTGTACAGGGTCTAAAATGCACATCGATGAAAAATATGCGATGTAAATAGGCTCTAGACAAAATATTGTGCTTAATATGATTTTAATTTTTGTTACAGGAGGTCGGAGTGCCCTTCTCTTACACCCTAGAGTTGCCAGGATACGGTTTCGGATTTTTGGTACCACCAGAATACATTAACCACATCAACTCTGAGACGTGGGAGGGTATCGCGGCCACCGCAAGGCTATCCAGGCTATATTATAGAGCTAGGGGATAAACTTGAAAGCAATAATTTTATTTGTGATTTTTGGATACCTATCTATTTTCAATTAGAAATTTTCTTTTTATTATTTTTTACATATTTTTTTACTTTTATAAATATGAAAACAATTAAGCAGCACTTTTTATTTATTAACCTATACCCAAAAGATAACTGGAAGTTGGATAACTACCTCATAGATTATCGTTACATAGGAGACAAATGAAATGATAGCTAGCCAATACACTGATTTTTTGGGAAAATTTTGACGATTTTTTGCAGAATAAAGATATTTGTATTCGATGGCAGTAATTTCATGTATAAACATAATAGAACAGCTACCACCTTGTCCAACCTGATAGTGGAACCTGGTCGTGGTTTTTTTATTCATCACTCAATGTTCCTAGTAAACTATAGACTATCATTTTTCTTTTTTAAATTACAAGTATGAATATAAAACCCGCATCAAAAATCAGTGCACGTTGTGAACGCCGGTTCGCAAATAGAGAAACAAAAAAATCCGGGATCATTGAGCGGCATACACGGAGTGTATCAAAGGGGCGAATGATCCACGGAATTGCGATAGTAATCCTGTTATGCTTTGTCTCTTTTTATTTAAATAATCAGGTGAGGGACGGTTTTCGGTACACACCTGTACATGAAAAGTGCCAGGATCAACATTGGCGAGCTCAGATTGACAATAACAACTATTGACGTCTCGGGGGAGGAACTACAGCTGTCTTGGAAGTAACAGCTAATTTAATCAGAATTATAATAGGCTGGTCGCGCAGACGCACCCTGACTGTCTCGGCGCTAATAGCAAAATGTATGAACCGTCCGCGCTGATAACTACGCGTTATTCAAAATGCTTCCAAGAAGATCATCCTGCCGATCATCTGTCAGAGCAACTTTAAAACCAGCCGTAGGTAGCATGCAGTATTGAAAGGACTTACCTCCTTAGCAATTACATGAGAGATAGCAATTTGAAACTTAAGACATCATAGCCTACAGAGATGGCAAATCAAGTGAAGATCGATTGCCGAGCACCACGGTCTATTGTTACATTACTATTGGGACAATGTTCAACCGCCATATAACCGCTGTCATATGGTGCGTCAAGTCTTTAACAAAATTCCCATAGTGTGGACAAACCGTGCAGAACAGAGCATAAAGGCGCTGTCCCACTCCTGCGCACGAAGAGGCTACGCACGTGTGTTTAACTTTGCTTTGGAAGAGGATGTACGTGATTGTTTCCACTGCAACCCACGGACACGTTAACCATCAAGTGACGTCATTGATACACGCGTGGCTTGCTCAACATAGCTCAACGCTGTCAACGCCATGCACGCAGCGAATGCGGTACACAGCTTGTTCCACAAAGCGTGCACATCGCTGCGCACGCTGTGCACGAATACGTGGGCCACGTGGCACATTACAAACCAAAAACTATGACAATCAAAGCGTAGCCTCTCCGTGTGCCGTGGTGGGCCACGCTACAGCTGTACGTAGTCGTGGTTTTATATTCGTGTATAGCATGTACTGCAGTGGAAACATAGACCCACGTAGTCATCCACGCAGCTGTAATGTGCCACGTGGCCCACGTGTTCGTGCGCAGCAGTGGGACCGCGCCTTTATGTGTGTGGGAAATTCTTTCATCGTGTGTTACATTGCATGTTACTGCAGTCTGGACGCACCATAAGACCCACCATTACACAACATTAAGTGCACTTTTCCTGGTTGTAAAGCGGTTAATACACCTGAAATGTCCCACTGATTTGAGTCGGGTCTTTAATTTCAACAATACCTATTTCAATCGAACTATTCAGGATCTCAAATAGCTTTGGTCATTTCGAGGGGACAATGGGGTGATATTGCTACCCTCATCTTGGTGACACATACCTCACTCAAGTGTCGGTAGACCACTGTGCCAAAAGCCAGGAATCTAGTCTTGATGTATTAAATTCTGCGATATTCGTACCCTATCCTTATCCCACGACGCTACCCAAATGTAGCGACGCGACTGCGATGCAATCAAGTCGCATACTAGTATGCGATTGTCTCACACGGCGCTATCTACTAAATACGTTATTTTTTTCTTGAACCGTCCACAACATAGTATGTCTCATGCGATACGTATGCAACCGTGAGGTGCGACCAGCCACGAGCGATTGATATTCGACGGGACCAGTCGCGAGCGATTGATATTCGACGGGTAGTAGATGCGTCGCATCGTGTGCATAATTTTATAATTATCACATGTGATAAGGTATCACATCAGGATAAATGACTCTGACATAATACAAAATAGAGCTTTGTAAACATATTACTATAATACATGTAACAATAAACATTAACAATAATGTGATGGTATTTAAGAAAACTGTCACTGATGACAATGTGTGGACATTATGACGCAATGCCACGCACTAACTTGCAAATTGTTGGATGTCGTGAGTGGAAGCTGTCCATAATAAACCTAGTAATTTTGTACTCCTAAAAATATATTAATATGTATGTGTACAGTAATGCTAGGGACCGATAGCAAGGTAGTAAACTTTTCTTGACTCGTTTCATAAAAAAATCGACCATAGCGAACAATTTTCTTTCGCCATATTTTTTACCAGTGGTCACTTTGCTTTTGTTTTCGAAATGGTAGTAATTTATGGAGTGGATTAATTACGAAAACCATTTATGTACTCTCAAGAGAAAGTGTTTAGAAAGACCTATTCTCTAATTGAGGAGCTCGATGGCGTCGCTTTGTGTCGCTTGAAAACACCGGCCTCTGCCATTGGAGTAGCGTGGCAGAGTACGCTCTAATCCCCTTCGATGGAAGGGAGACCCGTACCGTATCCCTGCAGTGGGATGATTTTGGGTTGATATTATGATGATTCTCTAAATAAAGGGGAATGCCAGATTTAGGCCCAGAGTGCACAAGAAATTCGTTTTTAGTAAAAAATATAAAATAAATTTTATAAATTTTTCGCAATAATTATTAATCATGAGAAGTTGGTAATAGTTTTCATATTTTGAAAGTAATTAAACGACTAATTAATAACCTATTATCTTAGAGAATATTTAATATTATTAACTTACAGACTTACCATACAAGATTAAAACAAAAAAAATAAACCACAAGCTGTTTATTTTATTAAAGAATAGAAAAAATAAAAAAATAAAGTGAGTTTAATTATATTTTTAAAAAGATTTAATCTTTATTATTAGAAAGAAAGAAAGAAAATGATTTATTTATTGTCTAACTTACATTTAAGAACTTAAAAAAATAACTAACAACAATAAAATAATAAAGAATTACAATAAAATAATAAATATTAGTAAAGAAATACGAAAATAGTTCCATATAATAAAAATTCGTGGAATATTGTGTGGCGGCCATTTTTCACTGAATACGTAATAAATCGAGCGTTGTACCTTTACAAAGAACGGGATGACCGCCATTTGTGGGATGTTAGACCATTCAGCCGGGATGGAGTTTGATATAGTACGTGATCAATTTTACTATTTTGTATTATCACATTCGTGATAGTAAAATATGTAGTCACGTGCAGATGTATTCCATAATATTATTATTGTTTACAAAAAATGTGTATTTAAATTTGAAGTTGACTGTACGTTAATTTGAATACTTAATAGAAAAATAACTAACTGAAACACATTTTTAAAATTAATGACATATTTTATAGCTGTCACCGTCCAAACTGAACCAAACTAAAGAAGAAGAAAGAGATAGCTTGGGATATAAAAATGCTTTTTAAAAACTGGGTGACAGTACAAAAAATAATAGTGAATAATTCACACAGCACCAGCTGGTCCCAAACTAACCTAGGCTTAAAGATTCTGTTATACCAGACTTACGGATATTAACAAATTAAAAAAAAAAACAACACAATTCCAAAATGGTTTGTACGGGGATCGAACAGAGCCCTCTAGTACCAAAGGTAGGGTCAATAAACTTCGTCACAGGGCTGTCAAAAACCCAGTTAGATGATTTCAAAGTGACTTTACGCTAAAATAAGATTTCTACAAGTAAACTTAATTTGTGTCTCAAAAGGCTCGGTTAGTTCCACAATCCAAAGTCAATTCAATTAAGAGAGAGAAAAGGTTTTTTTTTTACAATACTCGGCGAATGATTGATTTAAGAATCGCTCAATACGATATCGGAGGGGGAATTATCAAAAGTGCACCCTTTCAGACCATTAATGAAATAACTTTGTTGGAAAAAGATTTCATTTGTTCGAAACATAGAATAATATTTAACAGAATGTCCATGTTGGGAACGCAGAGGCCTGAATTCACTTTGATTGGTGCGAGTGCAGCTGACTAGTAATCAGTACCAAAAATTCTACTTGGTACCTAAATCTTTTGCATCGTAGTAATTGAGGATGTTTCACCCTCAATTACTAATCACCTGCACTCGCACTAATCAAACTAAATACAGGCCTTATAGTGTGAAAAGTATGTACCTATTCGTCAGAGTATTGTTGGACGTTATTATTTCAATGAAAATTTCGGAAAATCCTTTTTATCGAATGCCTACATCATACAAAGAACACAACCTCTAATCTACTGGATGAGCTGTTTAAATACAGCTTAAACGTTAAAGTTGATTCGTCTGTCAGCCAGTCATTCAGTTCAAAGTATTATATATGTATTGATTTAGGTGATTGTTACTTATCGATTTCATAGTTCCAAAAATACTCATTATTAAAAATATACATAAAGAAATGAAAAATTTCGCCACCATTACTAACCTCCCCGGTAGCTTAGAAGAGTACTCGGCCAGATATCGAGCGGACGTGGGTTCGAATCCCAACTAGCGGGTGAAATTTTTCATTTATTATTTTTCAAAAACATACGAGTTAAAAACATAACTCCTATGCAGTCGGTGAAAAATAAATTATGAAAACTTTTTTGTTTATGGCATCATAAACAAAAAGTTGTTTCGTAATATTGTTACTTATTTATTATCCATTCTGTGCCTAATTTTTCTTTGCTATAGACTAAGGTCCGTAGTATAACGCAATTTGGCCATTTTTATATCCACTTAACTGTGAGAGGATACTCGTGTCTGCCCGACGATGAAAAATGAGTTATGTGTTCCAATTGAAATGGTTTTAATGTACAATTTGTCACTTCTAGAACAAAGCAAATTGTGATTTTTATTTTTATAGTTGTTCAACTAACGATTAATATAAAAAAACAACGAATTTTAAAATCGAACCCATTTCCTCTCGAGAATGGACTCCACCGGTCTTTCAAGCTTAAGTCAATAAATAAAAAAATAATATTGTAAGGTCTATATTAAAACAGTATGAATCAATTTCAATATACATACATGGGTCAAAAGATCTAATCAAAAGTCGGATTTAAAATATTAATCGATATGAAATAAACACGAATCAAGCACAAATCACTTTACTACAATAAAGCACACAACATTATGTTGGTACACACAATAAGGTATGTCCTACTAATTAAAACACTCATTGAATTTCTCTGGAAACATAGTGCCAAGTTAATTGGAATGAAATATAATTGTAGTGTAAATTAAAAATATTAGCGGCCACTTTTTTAAATTGCAGTTTAATTTTAATTCCACATTAATTAATTTAATACGTCATTAACTTTGAAAATGCCTTTCAGGGACCTTCTATAAAAGTAGTAAATATGTAGTGTAAATAAAAGCTATTCATGACGATACTGAAACTTCAGCATGAATTTATAAAGCATTGCAGAGAGTTGTCAGAAAAATATGTATTTTAATATTACTCTTGTGTTTGAGGAGCCAATCAAAATACATAATTCAAAACATTTTCTTTACCAACTTGGGTAAGTTGAGCGTCGGAAACGTGAAATATACGGATTGTTATAACGGCTCTACACTCTCGAGAAGTTGACCGGATTGAAGTGAAGTTAGTCAAGTTAGAAGAGTAAGTAAAAGTGAAGAGAAAGTAGAACAAAGAATTCGTCTACACTCGTGTTCCTTCGACATGGCTTTTTCTCTTCTTTTTCTAGAGCTAGACCGATGGCGTTTATAATTTTTTTTCATAAGCAGTAATAATTTCAGCCGTCACTTTTTTGCTCTCAGGTGGACGCAGAAAATTTTTCACTGTGAAACCATTCCCCACTGTGGTTTCCTAAGGAATACATAAGACATCGATCACCAGAAGCTATACGAATGATATTCCCAATAGGAGTTCCGAAATAACGTTCGTTTAAATGTAAAATAGAAGAACATAGGTAGTTCTATCTCTCCTTTCTTCTGTGTAATTTTATTTTGTTTGTTATTCAATTTGAATTAAGAAAAACTTTACAGTTCACACCTGACAATGAGTTTAAGGCCGAAATGATGATGGTGATAAAGCAGAACCGATTTTTTTTATGTTATGTTAACTGAATTTATTTTATTTATTACTTACGCAAATATAAAATGAAATTGAAATCTTCGAACATGGTAATTTCTACTTCAGAAAATTAAGACCGGAACATTTAAAAATACTTAAGAAACCCGCGGCGTTCGATGACACAATACAGATGTTTATGTTTACCAAAAACTTTTATATTTTTCTTAAACGTGATTCTCGATCTGAGAAGATTCTCGAGTTGAGAACTTCGAGAATACGCCTTGTTAAGGGGATTTCAAAGAGTCTGACCCTTCGGCTAATTACTGAAAGGTTGCCCTTATTCAATACCAATGGATTATACGGATCATTTATTTATTTAAACTTTTTGACAAGTCCTGTGGTCTACATACTATATATCATTACATAGCTAAAGAGTTTGTTTGTACGCGCTTATTTCAAGAACTCTAAATTCTAAATTCTTATACGAAAATTTTCAAATACATTTTTTATAACATAAGGAAAAAGAGAAAAAAGAAGAATAAAAATATTGACACATCGGCACCTGGTCCCAAAGTGTTACGCGTAATGGATATATTATCGTAAATCTATACATATAAAACAATACCGTGATAGTGTGACTGACAGGTAAAGCACAGCCTAAACCCTTGGACCTATTGACTTGAAATTTGGAGATAATGTTCCTTGAGTATTCTAGGGGAGCACTAAGAAGGGATTTTTTGTAATTCCACCCCCAAAGGGGCGAAATGGGGTGCCAAAGTTTGTATGAAGAAACAAAAACACGTGGCCCGACTCAAACAAAACTTGATGTAAATACTCTACAAAGCAAACAAATAATCACCTGTTTCAAGATTTTCTGATAATTAATTGCTAAGAGGGAGAATTGGGGGGTTCTTAAATCTGTAAAACGAAACTGTGACTTGCGGACACCGCCCAGCCTAAAAACTACTCAATAAATAGACTTTAAATTTGGACAGAGTATTTCTTGAGTTCTCTAGAAAATTCCGATCCTAAATGGGTGAAAAGGGGTGCCAATGTTTGTATGGAAAATTAACTATATGTCAACACACAGCCCAAACCGCTGGGTCTAGAGATTCCAAATTTGGAATGTAGGTTCCTTACGACGTCTAGGGGTGTACTAAGAAAGGATTTTTCAAAATTCCCACGGAAGGCGAGATATACGCAAACGTAGTTGCGAGGGTATATCAACGCACTGCCCAAACCGCTGGATCTAGAGATTCCAAATTTGACATATGTAGGTTCCTTATAAGGACCGGACCGACCGAACCGGACCGACAGGACCGGACCGGACCGGAACGGATCGGACCTGATCGGACCGGATGGAACCGTACCGTACCGGGCCTTGCCGGACCGGACCGGACCGAATCGGACCGAACCGGAATTTGTTTCTGAAGAAAAATATGCTAATTGTTAGTAGGCCACGCGGGCGAAGCCGGGGACAGAAGCTAGTATTACATAAAATACATAAACAAACAGCCTCATTTAATTACCTGTTTGCAACTCACGATGTATAAAAATCTAGACAATTATAAGGGTCAACAATTTCTAACTCGCATATGATATACGACAAGATATAATCAAACTGTGCCAGCCTCAACAGTAAGGCTAGGTTCACACGGCATTGTCCTACACGTTTTTTTGTATTCGTTTTTTTAACGAATACTTCAGGCTAGGTTCACACGGCATTGTCCTGCACGTTTTTTTGTATTCGTTTTTTTTTCACGTAGCGTGTAAAGAACGAATAGCTGCAGTTTCCACACAGTTGTCACAGTGAGTAGACGTCAGTGATGGATCCACGCTTGGTTGTACTTTTAAATTGGTATCGAAGGCGCCAACGGTCTCGCCGCCGACGAAATAGAAGGTTTTGGGTACATCCTATGAATCAAGAATCTGTGCGTTCAAGCACATTTGAAAAACTATTCGAAAATCTTAAAAACGATGAGAAAATGTTTTTTAATTACTTTCGGATGTCTATTGAAAGTTTTGAAAAGTTGTTAAATCTACTGGAAAATTCAAGCCTACCAAAATGTAATACGAATATGCGGAAATGCATTACAACAAAAATGAAATTAGCCATCTGCTTAAGGTGAGTACACAAATAAAAATACACATGTAGTGATTATTTAAGTTTTATTAATAAAAAAATATTTATTGATCAATTTGTATTGTAAGTAATTTGCATCAGTATTATTTTTTCATATTAAAAGTCATTGTAATCCACATCCGTGTAGTTAGAATAGCAGGATTCGACAGAGGACGGATTTAGAAGAGAAGCTGCTGATTCTACAGAGGATGGACTTTGAACAGAAGTCATTGTAGTCATGTTT
Organism: Endotricha flammealis; assembly: GCA_905163395.2. Classification (NCBI taxonomy): domain Eukaryota; kingdom Metazoa; phylum Arthropoda; class Insecta; order Lepidoptera; family Pyralidae; genus Endotricha; species Endotricha flammealis. Next base: position 407,965 of record LR990873.1, read on the forward strand.
GTACTGATAGAATTTGTAGCTTCTTGTATATTATTTTGATATTGTTGTGTAAAATATCCTCTGTGATCTGATGGGATATGGAATGACGACGGTTCACATATTTGGCGACTGTTTTTAATTTTTTTCATTAATTGTAGCACACCCATTTGAAATTCGAGGACTTCATCATCGTTATACTTATCTAATGATGGTAATATTCCATTAAAAAATGAAAGATGCCGATTCATTGTTTTAGGTTCGTTATTTGAAAAAGAATCCATAAATTTCATCATCTTTGCATCGACAGGACTAATTATATTCTTTAGAGATCTTTTAGGTACACGATTAGGTATAGGGCTCTTTGCCGCCGTTGTGCCATGTGTCTCTATAGAGTTTGTTTCCAATGTTTCATTTCCTCCCTCCGAATTATTGTTCTGGATTTCGGATTCTATGTTTTTATTGGATTCCATGTTGTTATTTTCGGTAGTAACATTATTTATTGTCTCTTTAGGTTGTATTACTTTCTGCAGAAAAGATAACTGTTTACTATATACATAGGGTTTCGCTGTTTTGGCGCCACTTCCTGAGCTCTTCTGATCTTTTATCTTTTTACATGATCGATTATAATTATCTCTTATATGAGTCCACCGTTGAATAATCATTTTAGCTGTAAAATACAAACATAGTTGTAATAATGTACATATATATTTCTTTTTTCAGGTATTTGGCATCGGGATGTTCCATGAAAGATTTACACTATTCATACAAAGTTGGAGTATCGACTATAAGTGGTATCATCTGGGATGTTTGCTGGACTCTTTGGCATGTCCTTCAGGGAAAATATCTTCAAACGCCTTCTACAGAAAGTGAATGGATGAAAATAGTGGAAGGTTTTGAAAGAAAGACTAATTTCCCTCATTGTTTAGGTGCAATTGACGGGAAACACATAAAAATCTTAAAGCCTCCGCATAGTGGATCCATGTACTTTAATTATAAAGATTATTTTTCAATTGTGCTACTTGCGGTAGTTGATTCGGAATACAGGTTTATATATGTAGACATAGGATCATACGGGAAAGATTGTGACTCATCTATTTTAAAAAATTCCATTTTATGGAAAAAAGTTAATGATGGTTCGCTGAATATACCCAAACCAATGCCATTATTAGAAGGTGGAGAAAATACGCCTTACGTTTTTATTGGTGATGAGGGATTTGCTCTACATAATAATTTACTACGCCCTTTTGGAGGAACACATTTAGATTTACGTAAAAAAATCTTTAATTACCGCCTGAGCAGAGCAAGAAGATACGTGGAGTGTGCTTTTGGTATCTTGGCAGGAAAATGGAGAATTCTACATAGAGCTATTGATGTTTCACCAAGTTTATTGACCGAAATCATAAAAGCATGCATCGTATTACACAATTACGTTCGTGAAAATGATGGACACAATTTTGAAGATGTGGCAAATCCTGCATTATTTGAAAATATTCAAAGTACATCAGTTCGAAATTTTCAAGCAAACAGCGTAAGGTCCACTTTTAGTCAATATTTTTTATCAGACGAAGGATCAGTACCATGGCAAAACGAATATATTTAGAACTAAGCAGAGTAAGGTAAAATACAGTGTGTTGATTTGTACCGCAGCGAGCGTTATGGAGGATTTAGATCCTATGTAGAAGTTTTAAAAAAAGGTACCAAAAAAAAATATAAAAAATTGCTTCGAGACTCGCCCAATCAAAGTAGTCTCAAAAGTCTGCAAGAAGCGTAGCCACTTACGCATATCCTTACCACTTAACTCCGTGACGCTCGCTGCGGTGCAAATCACACATTGTATGTTGCAACGCAATTTTTATTATTAATAATAAAAGATACATACCTATGGCTTGTCTTGTTTTTTCTTCCTTTGTCTCGAAATTAGGATCAATTATTACCATGATTTCCTTCCAAGCCGCTTGAGTTGCGACGCGATTTTTATATAGTTCCAGAGTTTTATCCCATAAAACGGGCTTTTGTTGCACTAAAGAAATTAATAGTTCGTTATCTATAGAAGACTCCTCAGCCATTTTGAATACCTATCAAAACAAATTAACATAAAATACGTGCCACCCCTCCAAGATCGCTCAGTACACTAAACGCTTCTTCGTTTGCTATTCGATAAAAAACGTACAACATCGTGTCGTGTGAAGGAGACAAAGCTATATCATATGCCACTACGAACCGAATACGTTAAAGTTCATTCGATTTGCTTGACAAGTCCGTTGAGTATGCGTTCCAACGTATAAGCGGTATACGTTTTTTTGCAGTACAATCGCCGTGTGAATGGATCTATGTACATTGTATGGTCACTATTTATACGTTAAGACGTATACTGCAAAAAAACGTGCAGGACAATGCCGTGTGAACGGAGCCTAAGTCGAGTTATGGCGAAATGTACGGACGTAGGATCAAAATTTTACGCACTAGATAAAATAAACGCTAAGAAATAGACTACTCAAAATAAACACATGCACATCGAATTAAAACGTTGATTTGGAAACGAGGTTTAAAACAAAGTAGGTTTCACACCAATTACACTTGGCCTATGATCTCACCTGAAATGTCTAACTAAGATATGACAATGGAGTTTCTTTCGCCATTACTTCAAGTCAATGGTCTTTCCAAAATGCTGGTAGAATAAAAAATATGTATTACTAACATTGTGAAACACTTAAGTGCACGCGAGGGCACACAGAATAAATCAATTTTGACTTTTATGCGTTTTCGGCGTTTTAATAAACGTTGCGTTTTCTTTATACCAGTGCGTTTACTAGTGGTAATTTCCCTGGAAACTTGTAGCGGGCGAGTGGTACGTTTAACTCCAAACTATTTACTTAGTCCTTTGCAAGGTCAGTTTGATAGCGTTTAATATGCAATTAAGTGTCATGAAGCGGAGAGTGCATTCATTAATATTTGACCAGTACATTTCGAGCAAAGCCTGCGCTACTTGTGCGAGAATTTCGAAAAACGTCATCTTTAGAGCGATGATTATGATGGGCGATATAGCACACGGCGTATTTTCAACGTGCAGAGGACGCGCGTTTCAGGAACGCGCGTTTTCGATGTCTTAGATGCCGATTTTTTAGTATAAAACGCGTGTAAACATGCATACAAAGAATAGAATAGAATACAATAAATTTATTCAAGAAAAAATGTACACGACACTATAACAATAAATCCCCACAAAAAAAACTCGTAAGATGTTTTTCTTTTTAATAGGTTAAATTTGTTCACAATTATTATTAACATTACTAAAATTATCGCTTTGTGATGACAAACAGATCAGATAGTGACGGTACATATCAAAAAATGCTGCAATTCTTTACTTCCCGTGGTAGTCTAGTAAGACGGAGAGTTACGGCGAAGTAATGACACGCTCATTTAATATCCAATCCTAACACTAAGAAAATAAGGCACAATTAATAAAACAAAACTGTAATAACTTCACACTACGAATACAAAATAAAAAAGTAATATTTATTCATTATACAACACACAAAGGGGCGGAGGAAGGGCAGAGGTGACAGGTGAAACGCGCATCTACAGCGCGTTTCACCTGTCACCTCTGCCCTTCCTCGCCTTCCAAGACGCGTGTTTCACGACCGCCCATGTCGTTAGATTACAAAGTTGCTTGAATTAGAAATATTAGAATACACCGTGTGCTGTTTGCTCTTAATACTACATGTGTAGATATATCATAGACATAATCTTGTTTTTTTTTTTTGTGGAAGTGTGTGTGGTATGTGCAGGCAATAAAACTCCTTCAGTGCACAGAGTTTTAAAAAAATGTATTTTCTGAAGTGCACAGAGTTTTAAAAAAATGTATTTTCTGAAAAAGTACCTAGTATTCATGCAAGCGCTATTAGATCTAGGTATGGTAATAAGGGGAATTGATATAAAAATAAATATATTCCGATGTTAGGCAAATGAGTTGGCAGCTCGTAAAACAGAATATACATAAATTATTATTTGATATTCACACCTCATTACACCTTTACAGAAATATTGAATATTTATTGTGAGGTTATTAAAATATAAATATTATTTACGAAGAACCACCTTTCAAGGTGTTTGCCCTTGTTAAAGTGAAGTACTTTAAATATTTTCAAGTAGGTAGGTAGATTGACAAGAAAATACCCATGAAAATTGAAAGTCAACGTCAAATATTTTTATTCAAATAGGCCTATTACATATAAGGCTCGACTCGCCAGCGCGTGAGGATAAATTCTCTACATCAAAGTACAGTCAGCCAATGAAAGACGGACGAAAATGATTTTTCTTATTCAGTTTCAGTTTCTTAAGATGCTTTTATTATTAGCATCAAAATCTTTGTTCTTAGTTCCCCTCATTCCACTGGAATCTTGGACTTTTTTATTCCACTTGAAACCCTCAATGAAGCTTAGGCGACTTTAAAAATTTCACTTGAATCCCTCAATGGAGCCTAGGCGACTTTTAAAATTCCACTTGAATCCCTCAATGGAGCCTAGGCGACTTTTAAAATTCCACTTGAATCCCTCAATGGAGCCTAGGCGACTTTTAAAATTCCACTTGAATCCCTCAACGGAGCCTAGGCGACTGTTAAAACTCCACTTGAATCCATTATTTGGTATTATTCTCTACCTTGGCCACTTCTTTCATTAGTTGTATGTACAAGTTTATAAAACTAAGTTAATGTTATACGTTGAACCGTAAGCAACATGCTGTAGTTGCCTCTAAAAAATCTGCCAGCGAAAGGCTTAAATTCTGACGCTGCATTTAAACTGAACTACTAACTTATGCATAAAATTTATGATTTTTATTTATAGTTGTTAGGCACCATTACTAACCTTCCCGGTAGCTCAGTGGTTAGAGCACTCGGCCGGATATCGAGGGGTCGTGGGTTCGAATCCCACCTGGGGGGAGGAGGTGAAATTTTTCTTTCAAAAAATCAATTTCAAAATTATGCATAAAAGTTAGTTGTTACCTGCTGCTTCACTTGCGTGGTCGAGGGAAAATGAAGATGTGTGTATTTTGGGAGTGGTAAAGAAGCCTCCTCTTGACCATGGCAGAAAACTCTGTCGATAGTTCAGCGTCGGGTATATTGCGCGAAGCCCCGTTAGTAAAAGCGACAAAAAAATTGGACACCACCGCTTCTGTCGCTCGCTCGCAACTGACTGAAGGGTGGTGGTGTGCATGTTCACCATCGCAATGTCGCAAAATCTCACTACCGGACAACTTGTCAATACTTTATGTCGATGAATAAAAGCGTCAATCAAAATTGTGAATGAATATGCTATTTCAGAAATAAATTCTTTTATTTCTTATGTATTAACTATTAATTATCTACAGTTCTACACATATTAAATGCTTTGTCCTAAATGACTGACAGATTAACGCACAGAATAAATCACTGATCGCAAAGACCTGAATCTTATAGGTTGTGTTCCTTGACGACCTATTTTCCGAAAATCCCACAAGAAAGCTTGTATCCCAAAGGCAAACGAAGCTCACGTTTCCATGTAAAATTATAGAAAAACGAATCGGGAACAAGGTTTATAACATCAATATAAAATTGAATGTTTCAACTTGCACAAAGCGAGCAAACAAACTCACGCAAACAGAAATTTGTTTGTTTCAAACAAATAAAATATCGTATATTGTATTAGCATGCTATACGAGCCGCACCGGGGACGGACTCGCAATATTTTAATTTAACAAGAAATCTATAATATTGTTGAAGATCTGCGCTTGGCCTGGTTTACACAAGTACAATATTATTGTTAGTTTCTCATGCATATTTATATATGTATGATGCTTTTTATATTATAATAAGATATTTACATACAATGTTTTTTTTTATATATCTTATTAATTATGGGTAACATCCCTTTGTAGCTTACATGCAAATTACTCAAACCATATACTAACTCAGATTTAGTATATACTAGCGCACCTATAGATCGGCTTGACCAAAAACAAAATACACTAGTGTGCGTGGAATATACATGTGTGCAATCAAGATATATAATTTTGTGGATTTTCCTTTTTGTTTGAGTTACATCCAGGCACTGCACAGGTAACCTTAAAACCAAATCCTACTTATTTTTACAAAATTTATGGTTTTTAGTGTAGTTTTGATGTTAATTAGTCCGATAGCGTGTAAAGGAAAATGGTCTCGCCTATCTAGCTCGCTCGAACCTACGTGTATGCTATGATCTATCTCTTTTGCATTGCCAATCTTACGCTAGTATATAATAAATCTATGACTCAAACACATAAAAACTATTTTGATAATTTTATCTTAGTCTTATTAAAATATTTTAAACCCTTTTGTAGCTTACAAATTACACAAATTCAAACACAAATAAACAGATAGTAATACACAAATAGTAAATCATTTAGCCGACGAAGAAGAAAAAAATAAGTGTGAAGGTTCTTTTTACAATTAATGGCGAATAAACCTTGAAAAAATATCTGTCGTTGATCCATCGAAAAATCGGTACTTCCAAAGCACCTATACGTTATACGTAACAACTTATGTACTAATCCCAAATACTATAGAAGACTAATACGCACAGCTTCGGAAGAATTCGGGCAAGACGCGACACTAGCGCCCCTACGGCATGAGGGCGGCATGAGGTGAACGATTTCAAAACTTTTGTGCGTTTTGTATGCAAAATGTTATAGCGCCCCTAGCGGCATGAGGTGAACGGAGGTTGCCAAGTCATTGTATGAGAAACGTCAAGAGCTGTGCGTATTAGTCTTCTATAGTATTTGCTAATCCTACTAATATTATAAAGGCGAAAGTTTCTTTGTACCTATGTTTGTCTTTTTGTTTATGTATGAAAGTTTGTGTGTCTCGCTCAAGTGGCTGGGCCAATTATTATGATATTTGGTACGTAGGTAGCTGATACCATGGATTAACACATAGGATACTTTTTATCCCGAAAAGTACGCGATTCCCGTAGGATTTGGTCAAAAGTCTGATATAGATGGCGCTAACGCGGTAACACCGCGGCACCAGCTAGTCTTCTTTCAAATCTAAATATTTTTACTCAAAAAAAAGGACTTAATACCGTAAATTCCGTTAAGAATGCTAAGCAAGCTCGACAATTCGTTCCTTGTATCGAACACGAAACGCCGAGCCGTTTCCTATCTGGCTCGCAAATTTATACCTTCCGCCCGAACTGATATCGCCAAATCTTACAACTGTGGCCACGAAGTCAGGGTAATAAAAATATTTATAAAACAAAGTAAAAACACATCTGCCGATTCGCGTTGGAACACATAGCAGAGCCCCTAATCCCTTAAATTATAGGAAGACCCGTATCTCTGCAGTGGTATGATTATGGGTTGAAAATAAAAATGGCAGAAGGTCGGGATTTGTTTGCGAAACTGACGGCCAACGTGGCGTAATGGTTACCACGCCAGACCGCCACCCAGAAGGTCCCGGGTTCGATCCCCGGTCGGGTATTAATGAAAAACGAACTTTTTCTGATTGGCCTCGGGTTTTGGATGTTTATCTATATATGTATTTGTTATAAAATATAATATCGTTGAGTTAGTATCCCATAATACAAGTTTCGAACTTACTTTGGGGCTAGCTCAATCTGTATGAATTGTCCGTATATATTTATTATTTTATTACCTCTAACAGTCGAGACGAGATACAGAGAAAAGAAGAAGAAATTTAAAACGAATTATTTCAGACTTTACAATTCATGGCGTCCGCTTTTCGCGTGGCCCACACAATCCCTTGTACAACAAGAGACACAACGGCTTTCTCATATTTTTATCAGCGGAAAGTGTCTTCCTTCCTTCCTAATGGATAATAATAATGACGTTTTCGATGCTCGCTTTGTGAAGGACAATCCAAGGTCTGAATTCTTCGATTAGATAACAGAATTCTTACACCGAATTTATTCCCGAATGACAGAGGCGAAGAAAGACGAAGTAACACGAGTTACTTCATACTTTTTTACAGGGTCGGCAACGCGCGACTTATACCCTGGTATTGCAAGCGTCCATAGGCTAGGGTGACCGCTTACCATCAGACCGTATGCTTGTTTGCCACCTAAGTGGTTTAAAAAAAGGCTCTCGTACTCGCCTCGCTCAACTTTTTTTATGCTAGAGGTGGCGCAATTAGTTTTCAAGCTACCTAACGTTCACCGACTTGACTTGTCCGCCGTTACTTATCGACAACAGTCGTGACCGACAGCTTAATGTGCTCGGCCGAGTACCGGGACTCGATGTAGCAATGCATTTCGTTCGGTGTATAAGAGAGCCGGAAGCCCAACTTCATTTCTATGAGGAACTCATCTACCTTCATTATAATGTGCAACGCATTAATAACGCTTCTGTATTTTCCGAATTCATTAAAATATGTATTTATGAGAGGTAGGGCACAGTGGATAATCCGCTCAAATCGGAGCAGCCCGTCTGGGGAAGGACCTCCACCTTACAAAGACCGTAGCCAAATAGCATTGGACTCGATCATGTTGTGTTCCTACAGTGAGTATGGTCTCCAGAGCTCCACTTGGGGGGGTTGGGAGGGTTGGCAGCGCGTGAGTGATACCCCCGGTATTACAAGCGTCTATAGGCTACGGTGATGCTTACCATGAGGCGGACCGTATGCTTGTGTGCCACCTTTGTGATATAAAAAAAAATGTAAAAGAAAACCTTTTCCATGGAGGTGGCCGCTTTGCCTGTTTGTCGGTCGTTTGACATATCAAAAAAACACGGCTGCATTTAATAATTGCTGGACCGTGAGGTCATTAGTGGCCGTTCGCCTTTATAACCCCTACATACTGGGCCATTGTGTTCCAGTTGAAAAAATCAGTGCAGTTTTTATAGGTATCAGCGACTAGATACAATAAAATAAAATCATTTTTATATTGCACGTAGATTTGCAGGAAATACTTTTGCACGTCAATTATCAATACGATGAATGGCCTGTTGACAAGTGCCGCAAGAAACTCAACTGACGTTATTATTATCATCATTTTAAGCCCTAAAAATAATAATCACACTGCTGGGATACGGGTCTCCTTTCAATCGAAGATAATTAGAGTATACTCTGCCACGCTGCTGCAATGCGATTGGAGGATGCCGGTGTTTTTATGCCGCCTTGACTTGACCATCTTGAATGACAACAGCCGGTAACGACAGCTGTAAACTTTCTGAGATTCAGACGGTCGCGTCGGAACATTTTTATCTGAAAAACGCGTTAAATCTAGTAAGAACTTTAATTAATTTAAAATTAGTAAATTCTAGTTTCACAAATAGAAAAAACACGTTCTAACTACGAAAGCCGCGTTCAAACTTATAACGGGTTTTAACTTCACCTTATAACGCAACCTTAGAATAATAACGCGTTATTATTCTAAGGTTGCATTATTATTCTAAGGCTGTATAGTAATAAGCGTCTCGGCGTCAGACCGCGGACGGACGGACAGACGGAAACGGCGAAATTATAAGGGTCTCTTGTTATTTACTACAAAAATCTAAAAATGATACATTGTCATTATTATATTCGTATTAATATATTCCTTATCCAGTACAGGTCGCTAGTAAAACAGTAATTACCCGACAAATTGCATATTTGAAGTAGCTAATTAAAATTTCTGAACAAATATGGCGTCTTCATTAAAAGGATCATTATAAATTCATTGCCAACGAGAATCCCGGTTAAAGTAACGTTAAGTTAATTTCAGAGGAAATGAGACGACTGATTAAAGAACAAACAGATACAATCATTGTTATAATTTACCCGCGGCTATTGATCATGCTACTGTTAATATTATAATATCTGTGGCATTGCTAATGTGTATACGTACCAAATTACAGCTTTCTAGCATTAATCGTCTAGGCGCTAGACCGCGGACAGACGGACAGACAGACAGACAGACGGACATGGCGATTGTACTTTACTACGGAACCTTAAAAGATTTAAAAGAATCTTTAGGAATTCATGAAAGTTACTGCTAGAAACATTGCTTAACAGTAAATAAATACATACTTAAACTAAAAATTAGGAAGTATTTGAAGTATGTATCCTGTATTTCAAGTGCAGTAACAAAACTAATAATTATAAATCTATTTACAACTAGCTGCTCCTCGCAAATTACGTCTGCATAGCGTTTGTATTGTATATTATCTATAATATAATAAAAGTGTAAAAAAAGTTTGTCTGTACATTGAATATATTTCCAAAAAAATTGTTTAGGGCGATGAAGAATAAGCAATAGAACAAGAATTTCGTAAAATTTTGTCCGTCTGTTTGTATGTTTGTATGTATGTATGTTTGTATGTTTGTATGTTTGTATGTTTGTATGTTTGTATGTTTGTATGTTTGTATGTTTGTATGTTTGTATGTTTGTATGTTTGTATGTTTGTATGTTTGTATGTTTGTATGTTTGTATGTATGTTTGTACACGCTAATCTCAGAAACGGCTGAACCGATTTGGATGCGGTTTTCACTAATATGTGGCGATTTGCTCAACTTAACATTTAGTGTATGTTTCTTTTCAAAATTCCCACGGGAATCCGAGATATACGCAAACGAAGTTGCGAGGGTATATCAACGCACAGCCCAAACCGCTGGGTCTAGAGATTCCAAATTTGGCATGTAGGTTACTTACAACGTCTAAGGATATACAAAGAAAGGATTTTTCAAAATTCCCACGGGAAAGCGAGATATACGCAAACGAAGTTGCAAGAGTACGCACAGACCAAACCGTTGGGTCTAGAGATGCCAAATTTGGCATGTAGGGTCCTTATATGGTCCGGACCGACCAGACCGGACCGGACCGGACCGGACCGGACCGGAACGGATCAGACCTGATCGGTCCGGAAGGAACCGCACCGTACCGAGTCCGTGCCGGACCGGACCGAACCGGACCGGACCGTTTTTTTTTGTCCGTCTGTTTGTATGTTTGTATGTATGTTTGTATGTTTGTATGTATGTTTGCACACGCTAATCTCAGAAACGGCTGAACCGATTTGGATGCGGTTTTCACTAATATGTGGCGATTTGCTCAACTTAACATTTAGTGTATGTTTCTTTTCAAAATTCTCACGGGAATCCGAGATATACGCAAACGAAGTTGCGAGGGTATATCAACGCACAGCCCAAACCGCTGGGTCTAGAGATTCCAAATTTGGCATGTAGGTTCCTTACGATGTCTAAGGATGTACTAAGAAAGGATTTTTCAAAATTCCCACGGGAAAGCGAGATATACGCAAACGAAGTTGCGAGAGGACGCACAGCCCAAACCGTTGGGTCTAGAGATGCCAAATTTAGCATGTAGGGTCATTATAAGGTCCGGACCGACCGAACCGGTTTTTTTTTTCTGAAGAAATATATGTTAATTGGTATGTATAACCTTATCAGAACCGGACCGACCGGACCGGAGCGGACCGACTGGACCTGATCGGACCGGACTATATATATATAAAATTGAAAGTCCTGACTGACTTAACTATACATATATCAACGCACAGCCCAAACCGGTGGGTCTAGAGATTCCAAATTTGGACTGTAGGTTCCTTACGATGGCGACGTCACAAGGCAAACATTTGCGTGCATTAGCATGTCTGTTTGCCTTGGTCTGTGTGTTTTCTATGTGTAATAAGTATTTATTTACAAAAAAAAAGTATTTATGTATAATATTTTATCAACAATCTAGTACCCCATAGTATAAGCTTAGTTGCTTAGTTTGGGACTAGATGGCGTTGTTGATTCGTCCAAGAATATTTATTTACTTTTTAGATACTTTGAATAATATAATAGAAGAGTTATGTAATAATACACCGTTTCCTGTTGGACCAACTGCTATGCACAACTATGTAGTTAGTACGACAGGAACGATTCGCAAAAAAAATCCTGTTTGCACAACTATAAACTATCGATCAGATTAAAAGAAAATTCAGTCTTAGGTAAAAAATGGTCAGCGAAGAAGAATACTCTAGTAAAAATTTAAGAAATGATTATTATTGACGACAAAAACGTATTATTAGATAACATTGCATAATATTATGAAACAACTATTACAATATGTTATGAAATTTCCCAATTCGTAGTGATGTACACTGCTTTGGATACACACTATAAGATTTAATCCAAATTTTGTCGATAGATGAGTTAAATTGGTACCTAGTCCGCCAATGAAAGAGGTGAGCAGTGCTGTAAATAATGATTCAAGTGATTTATTCGAATTCTTATTTATTAGTAGTATTCATATTGTACTATGTAATTAAAAAGTATCGTAACAATGCTTACTATTAGAATAAAATAAAATAAAAGCGAAATTGAGGAACTCAAAATCCACACAAACGAACAGAACGTAACCTGACATAAGATAATCGTTGATAATTTTACAAATGTGACTATCGTCCCATCACTATCTACCTACTTATAGATAAATGAATGAAACGTATAAATAGCCAGATTTCCCAACTCTTCCACATTATCTACAAAAATAACTGAAGAGGCTACATCACCATGAGTTTCAAGAACAAAGTCGTCCTTGTGACCGGCGCGAGCTCCGGCATCGGCGCCGCGACCGCAGTCTTGTTCACAAAGGAAGGCGCCAGCGTGGCCGTGGTCGGCAGGAACGTGGCCAAGCTGAAACGCGTCGCGGACAGATGTGCCAATGCCGGCAAGGCACCACTTGTGATCGTCGCTGACTTAGCCAAGGAAAACGATGTTCCACGAGTTATCAATGAAACTATTAAGAAATACGGGAAATTAGACGTCCTTGTTAACAACGCAGGGTTTTCAGCTAATGGCACTATAACAGACGGTAAAATCTTGCAAGCCTACGACGACGTCTTTCTTACTAATGTCCGAGCAGTCATACAGCTTACCGTCTTGGCAAGGCCTTATCTGGTGAAAACTAAGGGGAATATTGTGAACATATCAAGTGTGGCTGGCAAGAAGGTTGTGATTACTGGGCACGTTGCTTATAATATAAGCAAAGCAGCGTTAGATATCTTCACCCGTGGAGCTGCGAAGGAATTGGCGCCAGATGGAGTAAGGGTGAACGGTGTCAGCCCTGGACCCGTTAAAACTGATTTTTTTGAAAATGCTGACCTAGAAATATCTTTTGATGACCTAAGTAAATTAACTCCACTGGAAAGGGTGTCTGAATCACATGAAATTGCTGAACTAATTATGTATTTAGCCAGTGACAAGGCAGTAGGAATAACCGGGTCTGATTTTGTAATAGACAACGGAATTCTTTTGTAGTTCTAAAATTTGTAATACAAATATGTACATTTAGGTAAGTTGATACTTAATAATATGTATTTTTTACATTATTAAACGTTTTAATTTAACCATTATTTCTGAATTTCTCTCTCTCTCTCTGCATTTTGAAATAATTCATTTTAATTTGAAATTTGTTTTAAACCGGAGTACGATTTGCTTGCCTGCAAATGAGACCAATACAAAATTAACACATTTGTAAGTTTTTATCAAAGAAATTTTATTTTATAAGTTAGTCGGCTTAACTATGTAGGTAGTTGAGCGCCTACTTAACTGTTATTTCATTGAAGTTAAGTTTTCATTGAAGGTTCAGAGTGTTTAGCACGAGTTTTTTTGTTCACATTCGATCATGTCAACGTAAACAAACCGAGCAAATAGAGAAATAAATAAATAAATGTGACAAAAAAACTCGTACTAAGCACTCAGCATATAGACTATACTTGAGTCGTTTACAAGATAGAATGTTTAATGACAAACCGTTGCCTAGCAACCAGTGACAGACAGGTTTCACCAACATTTTTTTGAGCGTGCATTTTTCCCGTTGTCCTAAATAGACCTACTGATATGCACAACTAGTTTGTGTGACTTAAAACAACTAGATATTTATTAAATATATTAATAAGTAAATCAATAGATTTTATTTATTTACTTATCAAAAAAAACATTATATCTAATCTATCTAAAAGTGAAAGTTATAAGGGTGTCTCTGTCTGCCATTTTATGTATGCACTAATAATAAAAAAACAGCAATTACCTGGTTAACCCACCCAGGAAAATTATTGTCAATCGGCCGGGTTTTTTAAATAGACAACGGCAGCCGCTCAACAACATACTAAGAGGCATATTGTCATTTTTGGAAATGTATGAAGGTAGGGTATATAAAAAAACCATACGCAATATTTACATTTGTTTTATTTGCATTTGTACAAGGTAGGAAGACAATGACGAGTTTTAAGCCAATCACAATTTTTATCTTCACCTCAATCACACAACTCATTTTGAGATGGTTTTTAATATCGTTTAGAATTTTGTCAAGTAGACATAGATAAACAAACATTTTCTATATCGTCTTAATAAAAGGTATGAAGGACGTGTGCTACAGCTGTTCAATACTTCTAAAATAAAAACAACAGCAATAAGTTACTCTGATTAGACCATCACAGTAACATCAACAAACATAGACATTAATAGTACACAGCATAGACATAGTTGAAGTAAATTCCTACAATACAAGGGACAAAAAAGATATACAGAGTTAACTGACATCTACAATCCAAGAGGCAATGAGGAAGTATTGGATTTAATGAAACCTAACAAAATATCTGAATGCTATGGATGCATTGGCAAAACATTAAATATACATTTTATGATGGCCATATTACTAAAACTGAATATAAAAGAAATAAATATAAGTTTCAAAAAAGAAAAAATAATATATTATGTATTACTGATCGTCATCATGGTTATTATAAAGTCAAAGTCAAAAATACATTATTCTTTGGGCCCTTAGCGGGCACTTACACACATCATTTACAATGAGAGTTTAAAGTACATTATTTTATTTGTGTATTAAATATTACATAAATAAGCTACTCTATAATTATGGAATAACTGATCATTCATTGATTAGTTCAACAAATCATCACTGCATGATGATGATGATCAGCTTGTTTCACTAGTGACCTTCAGATCATGGTAGGTTCAGGTGTTATTCATAACAAATTCATCCATGACTGCATCAGTAATTCCATCCAGCGTTGCCATTTTATTCTCTTCTTTTTTACTTGTTCTATATATTTGTTCTCAAACCATTCTTCGAAGACTTTTGAGTTCATTTCCTTGTGGTAATCTCCAGCGCCTTTTTTGATCTCAAAAATTTGATTACTCCATCTAAGAAACCATCCTGTGATCCTGAAATAATTGCACACTCAAATTAAAGATATTGTTGCAACTACTACTGTGAACTTCAAAATGAAATGAGCAATATGTAAAAATTATATACATACCAATATGTAAAATTATTAATTGTTTTCCTTTGCCTAAGGGGTGCTTTTAAGCCTGTGAATAAACCTTCGTATTGAGACTTCCCTCGCAGATTTCACTGACTTAATCTTCCCACATTTTGGTCTTAGTATGACCTAAAAAAGAAAATATAATGTTCAAAACATTTATGTTTCAAGTTACATTCATTTATGTACAGAGATGCTAAAGATTGTTGAATCGAAGTAAAGAGACAGCCGATTCGAGATCGCCGCCTTGTCAACGAAGGTCGTCAAGATGGCGACCTCGGATCCTCACCGTACCACGTTGCTTTTTTAAAGTGTACTTTTTTGATAAAAAGTGTTCATTTAAATACTCGACATTGGCGAAATTGTCAATGTGTCGTCAAGACACGACAGAAACGCCATTAATTAAGAAAAGAAAAGAAAAGAAAAGAAAGAGACAGCCTTGTGTTATTTTTGCGGAACTTGCGAGTTCAAAATGTAGAAATCTTCATCACATAGTAATATATATATCGACAATAAATAAATACAAAACACTTGAATACTTTGTTTATGATAGGTATATAAATTTAATTTTGAATTCATAATTGTTAAACTTACCTTCATCATGGACTTTCCGGCGAATCCTACCAATGTCTATTTCGTCCAAAAAATTTTGAGAATAGTCGTAGTTTCTTCGGGACTGGAGACTTTACTCGTGTTTCATTTCTGTCCTTTAAAACGTTGAATACGGTGGCCAAACTGACGACGAAAGTTTCGGCGGTTTTTTGTGCCACTTTTTACTAATATATCAACAAGCAACATTTAATGCAAATATTATAATTGCAATTTTCAACGAGAAAATAATAACTTGTAAATTGTAAACAAGACAATAATGGCGCCAATGACGGCGGCCTGTCATTGGTCAGTGTCATATTCAAATTGAATCACCGTTTCGTTCCAATGGACACAGAATATATGTTGAAAAATAAATATATTATAATAGAAAAATAAACTTTATTTAGATTAATAAACACGCGTTACGTAATATATTTATTGTATACAATATTAGTAGTTATAATTATTTTTATTGATTTGAAATTATATTTTTTTAAGACAAATTATCATATTTAGTTTCCATAATTATGGAACGCCAGTTGAATGGAACGAAACGTCATGTGATATAAAGAACGTTTTATATGTCGGGGTTATAAAGCGTGATAACCCGCCAAATTCAATATCACATAGAGAACATGAATTGTTAGGTAATTGAATCACTCATTCCACTTGAATCCATTATTTGATCCATCAATGGATCCTAGGCGACTTTTTTTTCCACTTGAATCCATCAATGGATCCTAGGCGACTTTTTAATTCCACTTGAATCCATCAATGGATCCTAGGCGACTTTTAAAATTCCACTTGAATCCATTATTTGGTATTATCTAGGATTGCTTTAGGATTGTTTTGGTATGCGTTGTAGTTGGGTATAGGGATGGTATAGGGATGGTTTAGGGACGGTTTAGGGATGGTTTAGGGACGGTTTTGAGATAATTTTGAAACAGTTTTGTAAATTGTAACATCAAGGCTCGTCAATTTTTTTTTTTTGCATAACTGAGGCACAATGATACAAGTAAACATTTACATATAATAATTCAGTTTATAGTAATAAATCATATTGATTGAATAGTGAAATCATAAAGCCTATATGACTATGACCTATTTACTTGAGCACTGGCCGTATATAGGCTGCACAAAATCGAATTTTGTGCACAAAGGCAAAAACGTATCTACTCATAAATGTATCTATATTAAGGCAAAGGAAATAAGCCATTCAGCCAAACACAACAAAAGGTTCAGAGATAGAATTTGTTATTTTATAATATTTACTTAAATTTATTTGCCTTATGTGTTTTTTAAGTCATAAAAGATATTAAATTTTAAATTACAGTACGGTAGGTTATTTAATTAATTTAAGAAAATTATTTTATTACAAAATTAATTTAATAGTAGGCTGTATAGGTCTGCAGCCCAAGCCTAATTTCAATGTCGTAAGATTTAAAAATAAAAAGCGGCGGGAAAGGGGAAACAGGTCTTGTTTTTCGTGCGTTTATTTATTTATTTGCTCGCAATCGAAGTGAAAAGCAGAGTATAAAACTCGTCCACAAAACCATTTCTATCCTCGACATTACTATCAGCCCTCGCCTTCGGCTCTGGCTGCTAAAAGTCTCGGATAGAAATGATTCGTTTTGTGCACTTGTTGTAAAATCTACTATTTAATATGTAGTATTTTTATGTTTTTCATTTTTCTTATATTTGCATAAGTGTGTATTTCTCATAATAATTTTTTTAAATAATTCGGTACCTACTATATTTTAAATTTTTATGTATTGTGTCAAGTTTAAATGCCTGTTGTTGGTTCGAGGTCGTTTTAAAGTTTTCTCAAAAGCGTTCTTGAACCAGAATCTATTGTTGAAGTTCTGTCTCTTTTTTTCATTACTTTAAAAAAAAATGCATTGAAACAACCATTCAACTGTTATATGTGATTTCCTTTTTTTCTGTCATTTTTTACGAAGTGATAGTATCTGGGTGTCTTTCGCCATTTCTTTTCCCAGTGGTCATTTTGCTTTTGTTTTACGAATTGGTGGTAGTTTAAAGAGTAGCTTATTTATTTAATACAGAATAATAATAATAATATACAATTGAATTCATTGTAAGCGACGTGTCTAAGTGCCCGCGAGGGCCTACAGAAACAAGTATTTTTGATTTGATTTGATTCGTCAAACAATAAAGGAATACCATTGTTTGTTTCACTCTTCCCTTAGAGAACTGTAGACCTATCTCGCTTCTGAGCCACGTCTTCAGGCTGTTCTCAAGGGTCATCACATATCGTCTCGCTCGCAAGTTTGATGACTTCAAGCCACCGGTTTTCTTTCGACATTTCTTTTACCAGTGGTCATTTTGCTTTTCTTACCGAAATGGTAGTAGCTTATAAAGTTGATTAATTACACAAATAATGTATTACTGTATGACGAGAGAAAGTGTCTGCTTACTTTCATAATAATCGATTTGAATCTTTGACTGTGCTATGTATAAACCACTTTTAATTGAAGTCGAGTAGGGCAATGAACATATTAAATTGGTGCTTAGATTTTTGAAATATAGCCATTTCTTTTAACGGTGGACATTTTGCTTTGTTTCCGAAATGGTGGTAGTTTATAGAGTAGCTTATATGTTACGTTACGTACGTAACATATGTTGTAAAAGACGTGTCTAAGTGCCCGCGAGGGCCTACAGAATAAAATATTTTTACTTTAACTTTCACATTTTGGGTACCTGCTATAGGATAAGAAAGAACCTACTCTCTTGATTTTTTTAAACAGTTGTTATTTTTAAATAACTTTTAAATTTTCAAAAGAGTCTGTATCTAAATATATTTTGTTAAATGTAAATAAATGATTAAGTACAGTAGTTATTTATTTTAATATAGTATCCCTAAACCAACCTTAAACCATCCCTAAACCATCCACTAAGCCATCCCTAAACCATCCCTAAACCATCCCCTAAGCCATCCCTAAACCATCCCTAAACTGTCCCTAAACCAACCTTAAACCATCCCTAAACCATCCCCTAAGCCATCCCTAAACCATCCCTAAACCATCCAAAAACCATCCCTAAACCATCCCTAAACCATCCAAAAACCATCCCTAAACCATCGCTAAACCATCCCCTAAGCCATCCCTAAGCCATCCCTAAACCATCCCTAAACTGTCCCTAAACCAACCTTAAACCATCCCTAAACCATCCCCTAAGCCATCCCTAAACCATCCCTAAACCATCCCTAAGCCATCCCTAAACCATCCAAAAACCATCCCTAAACCATCCCTAAACCATCCAAAAACCATCCCTAAACCATCCCTAAACCAACCTTAAACCATCCCTAAACCATCCACTAAGCCATCCCTAAACCATCCCTAAACCATCCCCTAAGCCATCCCTAAACCATCCCTAAACTGTCCCTAAACCAACCTTAAACCATCCCTAAACCATCCCCTAAGCCATCCCTAAACCATCCCTAAACCATCCAAAAACCATCCCTAAACCATCCCTAAACCATCCAAAAACCATCCCTAAACCATCGCTACACCATCCCCTAAGCCATCCCTAAGCCATCCCTAAACCATCCCTAAACTGTCCCTAAACCAACCTTAAACCATCCCTAAACCATCCCCTAAGCCATCCCTAAACCATCCCTAAACCATCCCTAAGCCATCCCTAAACCATCCAAAAACCATCCCTAAACCATCCCTAAACCATCCAAAAACCATCCCTAAACCATCCCTAAACCATCCCTAAACCATCCCTAAACCATCCAAAAACCATCCAAAAACCATCCCTAAACCATCGCTAAACCATCCCCTAAGCCATCCCTAAGCCATCCCTAAACTGTCCCTAAACCAACCTTAAACCATCCCTAAACCATCCCCTAAGCCATCCCTAAACCATCCCCTAAGCCATCCAAAAACTATCCCTAAACCATCCCTAAACCATCCCTAAACCATCCCTAAACAGTCCCTAAACCAACCTTAAACCATCCCTAAACCATCCCCTAAGTCATCCCTAAACCATCCCTAAGCCATCCCTAAACCATCCCTAAGCCATCCCTAAACCATCCCTAAACTGTCCCTAAACCAACCTTAAACCATCCCTAAACCATCCCCTAAGCCATCCCTAAACCATCCCTAAACCATCCCTAAACCATCCCTAAACTGTCCCTAAACCAACCTTAAACCATCCCTAAACCATCCCCTAAGTCATCCCTAAACCATCCCTAAGCCATCCCTAAACCATCCCTAAGCCATCCCTAAACCATCCCTAAACTGTCCCTAAACCAACCTTAAACCATCCCTAAACCATCCCCTAAGCCATCCCTAAACCATCCCTAAACCATCCCTAAGCCATCCCTAAACCATCCAAAAACCATCCCTAAACCATCCCTAAACCATCCAAAAACCATCCCTAAACCATCCAAAAACCATCCCTAAACCATCCCTAAACCATCCAAAAACCATCCAAAAACCATCCCTAAACCATCGCTAAACCATCCCCTAAGCCATCCCTAAGCCATCCCTAAACCATCCCTAAACTGTCCCTAAACCAACCTTAAACCATCCCTAAACCATCCCCTAAGCCATCCCTAAACCATCCCTAAACCATCCCCTAAGCCATCCCTAAACCATCCCCTAAGCCATCCCTAAACCATCCCTAAACCATCCCTAAACCATCCCTAAACCATCCCTAAACCATCCAAAAACCATCCCTAAACCATCCCTAAACCACCCCTAAACCATCCCTAAACCGTCCCTAAACCATCCAAAAATCATTTGAAAACTATCAGAAAAACTTTTGAAAACCCTTATGATTGAGTTATAACCCTAAAGAATTTTGGATTCAAGTGGAAAAATAAGTCGCCTAGGATCCATTGATGGATCAAATAATGGATTCAAGTGGAATGAGTGAATTGAATTACTACTTTTATTGGGCGCTTATAAAAAAAACTCCCAAATGTTTGTTCTAATGAGAAAAATATTTTTTAATTCGTTTTAAGGGTTGACGAGTCAAGAGAAACATTTCTATTTTTAACAAAACCGGTTTCTGTGTCCAAATGAACTATTCTATGCAATGTAGTGCTTTCATTCGTTATAAAATATATTTTATTACGACGCTGTAATCGATAGAGGAGTATTAACGACATTCATAATGACTTTACAAAAAAAATTTTTACTAATGCTGTGATAACCCTAAATATGGTTTGTTTACATCAATTCTACGGTCATCTTGAACAAGGTATAGGTACTACCATGTTTTTTTTTCAGATTTCTAAACATAAGACTTTCTATCTATCTAGAACCCTAAAAATGTATGGATCAATGTTATCTGAAAAAAAAAACGGAAAAGTGCGAGTTGGACTCACGCATAGAGGGTTCCGTAGAAACCTGAAGGAATATAAGCATAAAATATTTTTATTATATATGATGAAATGAAATGGCAAATGGCCTGCCCCTAAGATTAATTGAGTTATTTAAAAATTCAGATTTATTTTAATTACAGGCATAATGGTTTAATTAAAACGATTTATTAGGGTATAAAATACATTATTATTTAAATATGTACATCAGTTACTTATTTACTTATTTGTATTACTAAATGCAACTAAAAATATCATAGCAAAAGAATTTATATTATTGCAAAAGATATCCGTTGTCAGAAATAAAATCAGACCCGGTTATTCCTATTGCCTTATCACTGGCTAAATACATAATTAGTTCGGCGATTTCAAGTGATTCGGACGCCCTTCCTAGTGCAGTTGCTTCGCTTAACATATCGCTAGTTATCTCCATGCCACCATTATCTAAAAAATCAGTTCTAACGGGCCCAGGACTGATTACATTCACTCTCACACCAGATGGCGCGAGTTCCTTCGCAGCTCCTCGAGTGAAGATATCTAAAGCTGCTTTACTGACGCTGTAAGCGACATGATCAGGATACGGCTTCTTGCCAGCCCCACTCGATATGTTAATAATATTTCCCTTAGTTTTCACTAAGTAAGGTCTTGCTAAGACGGTAAGCTGTATGACTGCTCGGACATTAGTAGGCAGAATGCTATCGTATGCTTGTAATATTGTTCCGTCTTTAATATTGCCTGCAACTGTAAATCCTGCGTTGTTTACAAGGATATCTAGTTTTCCGTATTTGTTGATAGTTTCATTGATAATACGGCTCACTTCGTCTTCCTTGGCTAAGTCCGCGCGGATCACAAGTGGAGCGTTGCCGGCTTTGGCACATCACACAGTTGCCCTTCAGCTTGGCCTCGTTCCTGCCGACCATGGCCACGCTGGCGCCTTCCTTGGTGAACAAGACGGCGGTCGCGGCGCCGATGCCGGAGCTCGCGCCGGTCACGAGGACAACTTTGTTCTTGAAACTCATCGTGTAGCCTTCAGTTACCTTTGTACATAATGGGGATGACTTGGAAAATTCTGCTATTTATATGCTTGTAATTTTTATCTACAATTAGATAACTAGGGATTGGTCGTTGTCTATCTATAAATTTATCAACCGCTTCATGTTATAGTTGGCTTATATTAAAAAGATAGCATCCATGCGGCAGCGTACCCGGAAAAAACGCTTATAGCATTACCTCGCTGCATGAGAAAAAAATTATTTAATTATGATTCCTATTATTTTTTATTTGATTAAAATTTTAACTGTACAAACTGGTTGACTGGTTGGATAGACAAGTACATAGGGACTAATATGTTGATTTTGAGACTTTTAGAGATACTCTTGAGTTTGGAAGATTCAATCACAGATTCGGCTTAACGACTCTATCTATCAACAACAGTCGGTTAAAATGCCCTTAAGCAATAGTAAAACTAATTAATTTAAAATGTTTTTATTTTATTTTTATAAATTGAATAACACGTTGCACATAGGACATCACTATGAATTGAAAAAAAATACATAAAATTTATCATAATTTAGTTTCATAATATTATGCAATGAAATTGTATGTACCTAAATAATAATATATTTATCTGAATCACTACATAGTATAAAACAAAGTCACTTTCTCTGTCCCTATGTCCCTTTGTATGCTTAAATCTTTAAAACTACGCAACGGATTCTGATGCGGTTTTTTTTAATAGATAGAGTGATTCAAGAGGTAGGTATAATACATTCCGAAATTCCCACGGGAAAGCGGGATACACGCAGACGAAGTTGCGCGGGTTTAGCTAGTATAGTATAAAATTAAGTAGTTTCCGCTGTCTGTTTATTTAGATCTTTTAAGATATTCAAAATTGTTTAAAATAAAGTTTTTTAAAATAAATAAACCACCCTGGCTTTGCTTTGTTCCAAATTTCAAGATTCTGAGTTTACGGGAAGTACCGTGTAGGTTTTGATTCCCTTGCGAGTGTCGAAAATGCAGCATAAACGGATGTATTTTGATTGCGTTGGCTTAGAAGTTTGATTTTTTCACAGCACCTAGGGACAAAAGTAGACCTAAGTATGTATTTGATATGAATTTCAGCTTGATACCTCTATGCGTTCCAGAGAAAAAGGGTCTTGACAGACAGACGGACAGACGGACAGCAAAGTGATCTTATAAAGGTTCCGTTTTTTCTTTTTGAGGTACGGAACCCTAATAAATGGTTTTTTTTAACAAAAATTTTCAAAATCATATCTTCATCGCAAATGCTATATCACTAAAACAAAATGTGAAATGTGCGAGATGATGTGTGAAGTCCAAATGGCAAATGGCCTGCCCTTAGGATTAATTGAATTATTTAAAATTCATATTTATTTTAATTACATGCATAATGGTTTAATTAAAACGATTTATTAAGGTATAAAATACATTATTATTAAAATATGTACATCAGTTACTTATTTACTTATTTGTATTACTAAATGCAACTAAAAATATCATAGCAAAAGAATTTATATTATTGCAAAAGATATCCGTTGTCAGAAATAAAATCAGACCCGGTTATTCCTATTGCCCTATCACTGGCTAAATACATAATTAGTTCGGCAATTTCAAGTGATTCGGACACCCTTCCTAGTGCAGTTGCTTTGCTTATCATATCGCTAGTTATCTCCATGCCACCATTATCTAAAAAATCAGTTCTAACGGGCCCAGGACTGATTACATTCACTCTCACACCAGATGGCGCGAGTTCCTTCGCAGCTCCTCGAGTGAAGATATCTAAAGCTGCTTTACTGACGCTGTAAGCGACATGATCAGGATACGGCTTCTTGCCAGCCCCACTCGATATGTTAATAATATTTCCCTTAGTTTTCACTAAGTAAGGTCTTGCTAAGACGGTAAGCTGTATGACTGCTCGGACATTAGTAGGCAGAATGCTATCGTATGCTTGCAAGATTGTTCCGTCTTTAATATTGCCTGCAACTGTAAATCCTGCGTTGTTTACAAGGACATCCAGTTTTCCGTATTTGTTGATAGTTTCATTGATAATACGGCTCACTTCGTCTTCCTTGGCTAAGTCCGCGACGATCACAAGTGGAGCGTTGCCGGCTTTGGCACATCTGTCCGCGACGCCCTTCAGCTTGGCCTCGTTCCTGCCGACCATGGCCACGCTGGCGCCTTCTTTGGTGAACAAGACGGCGGTCGCGGCGCCGATCCCGGAGCTCGCGCCAGTCACGAGGACAACTTTGTTCTTGAAACTCATCGTGCTGAAGCCTTCAGTTACCTTTGTACATAATGGGGATGACTTGGAAAATTCGGCTATTTATATGCTTCTTATTTTTATCTACAATTAGATAACTAGAGATGGGACATCGTCAGACTATAAAATCAACCGCTATCATGTTATAGTTGGCTTATAAATATTATTCGTCCTCTATCCGGTCGATTTCTAATATTATGTCCCACAATTACGCATTTTTTTATTTATTAAGAATTAAAAAGATAGTATCCCTGCGGCAGCGTACCCGAAAAAATAATAAATAATTTTATATTGATTCCTATTATTTTTATTTTATTAAAATTTTAACTGTACAAACTGGTTGACTGGTTGGCTAGACAAGTACATAGGAACTAATGTGTTGATTTTGAGACTTTTAGAGATACTCTTGAGTTTGGGAGATCATGATTAACGACTCTATCTATCAACAACAGTCGGTTATAATGCCATTAAAAGCAGCAATACTACCTAAAACTAATAAATTTAAGATGTATTTTTTTTAATAAATTGAATAAAACGTTGCACACAGGACATCACTATGAATTGAAAAAAACACATAAATGTTATCAAAATATTAGTTTCATAATATTATGCAATGAAATTGTACCTAAATAATAATATATCTTCACATATTATATATAATTCATCGATATAATTAAGTAGTTTCCGCTGTCTGTTTGTTTAGATCTTTTAAAATATGCAACGGGCTTAAAATAAAGTTTGACTGACTTCAAAAATAAATTAATAAGTTCTCCACAATTCAAACGGCACCAATTAGTCCCAAAGTAAGTTAGGCTTAAACCTGCTTGTGTTATGTGTACCAGGCAATGGATTGCAAATTATTTAATGAATGAATGAATGATTTTTATTCACAGAGAATAATGGTTTTACAATGAGATCTTATAATAATTAATTTATGACCACATATTCCGCCAACATTGGAATATATAATAGGTAATAAATAATCTGCATGTAATTATTAAAATAATCTTAGTCATTATTGAACACTACATAGAGCATAACTAAATAAAACAGAATCTATATATTACAATATAATAAAATCTGAATTAAAATTCATAAAATAATTTACAGAATAGAAACAAATTGAAATTAGAAAATTAAATAGCTTGACAATTTATTGAATACTGGCTTTTTTGCCCGCGACTTCGTCCGCGTGAAGTTCCGGACCCGTTCCCGTGGGAACCACATTTAATTGCGGGAAAAGCTATAGCCTATGTCACTTCCTGATAATGTAGCTTTCTACTGGTGAAAGAATTTTTGAAATCGGTCCAGTAGTTTCTGTGCCTATTCAATGCAAACAAACAATCAAATCTTTCCTCTTTTTAATATTAGTATAGACTAGCAAAACAGGCGCAACTTCCTTCCAACACCTTTATAATATTATTAGGATTCTAACACACAATATGAACTTTTCTATATACTTATGATACCCAGACTCGTGAGCAAACACGAATGCCAACACATAAATGTTTGCCCTGAGCATGAATCGGACCCGCAACTTTTCTTGCCGAAGGTATGATCACTGATGCCAACTGCCAACGCACCACCGCACCGGGCTGTCATTTGGTTTATAGATAAACATCTGGCCATGACCGGAGCAGCGTAATTTTTTACGATAATTCATATTTATTGATATTTTACGAATGCATTGATAAAAATACACGCGTACATTTACTGCTACTTTATCTAAAGTTTCGTGGAATAAGACCTCGTACACAATACACAAATATTATCTGCTCCTAAAAGCAAGGAAAAAGGGAACACGATTACCTAGAAGGAGACGTACATCATGGCTCCAGGATCTTCAAGCATGGTTCAATCTAAGCACGAGATCCCTGTTCGGTGCCGCTGTGTTCGAGATCAAGATAGCCCTAATAATAGCCGACCTCCGGTTTGAGGTGACACTCGGAGAAGAAGAAGACACAATACACATATAGTACGGTACGGTATGTACGTGTCACTAAAAGGAAGGGAATTGTCTAGAAAAGGGTTAGACAGAGTAGGAGATTTCAGGTCAATCGCTAAAACGCATTGCTGTTTCACACCGATATTTTGTGGGAGATTGGTATTCCCAGGCAGAGCTACTCTGTTACAATACAATACAAATACTCTTTATTGCACAAAACAACATTACAATGTACACGGACATACAATTTAGAAGTACAATAGGAGGCCTTATCGCTACGCAATTTCTTCCAGGCAACCTCAGATACAAAAATAATGCAGACAAAAAAAATGGGTAGTTAGGTCACATGGTCAGGTGACGCAACTAGTAAATAAAAACAACAAATAAAGATTTAAGGAAAAGGAAAATAACAATATGATCAACATAATAAAAATAACTAAGTACATAAATGTTACAAATAAGTATATTTAAATTAAATGGAGAGATGGTGACGATTAACCAAATGTTTCAAGGAATCTAAAGATTGGGCTTGATAAATCGGGAGAGGTAGTGCGTTCCAGAGACGTACAGCTTGAACGGAAAAGGATTTGGAAGAGAAATCAGTGGAGTGGGAGGGAGTAGCAAGACGGAGATTGAAAGTACTACGAAGAGTGGGACCCTGAGTGTTGCTTGGTATTCAAAGGGCTCTTTTAGCAAGGAGGAGCTTTTAAAAGGGTTAAAAAGAGTGGAATAAAACAAGTAAAGAGTATGTTATGAAATTTTTCATTTGATAGTTTGTGATGAAAAAAATCAATACAATTTGGTACAATTACTTGTCTATCCAACCAGCTTGTGCAGTTAGAAATGTTCATGACAGAAAGTAATAGCAATCGACTTTATTTGTTTTGTTAGTGGCACTTAAAATCCAGAATTTACCGGATAAAAAGCAAATAACATGATAGCGGATGATTACATAGATAACGCCTCATCACTAGTTATGTAACTATTGATAAATGACACGCATATAAATAACCGAACTAGAGACGAATATAACAATGAGTTTCATGAATAAAGTGGTCCTCGTGACTGGTGCGAGCTCCGGGATTGGCGCAGCGACCGCAGTCTTGTTCGCCAAGGAAGGGGCCAGCGTGGCCATGGTCGGCAGGAACGAGGCCAAGCTGAGGGGAGTCGCGGACAGATGTGCAAAGGCCGGCAAGGCTCCACTTTTGATCGTCGCTGACTTAGCCAAAGAAAACGATGTTCAACGTATTATCAATGAAACTATCAACAAATACGGAAAATTAGATGTCCTTGTAAACAACGCAGGGTTTGCAGCTACTGGCAGTATTACAGAGGGAACAATCTTGCAAGCATACGATAACATCCTACCTACTAATGTGCGAGCAGTCATACAGCTTACCGTCTTAGCAAGACCTTACTTAGTGAAAACTAAAGGAAATATTGTTAACATATCGAGTGTGGCAGGAAAGAGGGTGAAATTTACTAATCATCACGCTTACAACATCAGCAAAGCAGCTTTAGATATCTTCACTCGAGGAGCTGCGAAGGAACTCGCGCCATCTGGTGTGAGAGTGAATGTAATCAGCCCAGGGCCCGTTAAAACTGACTTTATAGATAATGCTGGCATGACAATATGTTGGGATAGCTTAAGCAAAGCAACTCCACTAGAAAGGGTGTCTGAACCACACGAAATTGCCGAACTAATTATGTATTTAGCTAGTGATAAGGCCATAGGAATAACCGGGTCTGATTTCCTTTCAGACAACGGAACTCTTTTGTAATAAGTAATATTTTTTTTAGTTTTCTACTCCTAAGTTCGGAGTGAACCCTACCATGCATTATTAGTTTGGAGTGGTAGAGCAATTATTATGAAATGGGCTAGCTCAACCGGGGAAGTACCACCCTCTCACAGAATATCGACGTGAAGAAGCAATGCATTTCCTTCGGTGAGTGAGAGATCCGGAAGCCCAACTCCTTCCCTATCCCCTCTTTCCCCCTCCTTCTTTCCCTTGCCTTCCTCCTTCTTTTCCTCCAACTTCCTTTATGGACAGTGGACAACGCATTGGTAGCGCCCCTAGTGTTACTGATGTCCATAGGCGGCGGTGACCGCTTTCCATCAAGTGGCCCGCTTGCTTGTTTGTCTACTGTATAACATAAAAAATAAAATAAATCCTGATTCATTGATTTTTAATTGTAAATTCTATTGTCTTAATTTATGTAACAGTTCTTTTAGAAGACCTATTTTGAATTGTACATTATATTAGAATTAATATTTCATTTCGTGTAATTTAATTAATCGTGTATTTCTGCATTGGTAGACAAAATTAAGTCCGCCTATTTGTATGGCTCAGTGCTTTGTGTATCGTGGTCAATAAAGATAAATAAATAAGTACTTATATTTTTTTTATGATATTCTCATCAAACTTTGTTAGCAATGGATTTTGCTTATCCTTATCAATATTAAAAACGTGAAAGTTTGTAAGCACAGTCTGGATGGAATTGGTCGCGTTTCGTGCGACGACGACGGTACGTAGTCGTAGAATGAAATATGAAACGTGTCGTTTACCAAAAACTGTCGACACACGAAACCCGACCAATTCTCTGGATGTTGTTGTATCTAATAGTATGTTTTATCTAATATTTCCGCGTCACTTAACTCCCTGTGTGACCTGCTGTTTAAATCACACAGTAATGGCACAGAGGCCAGGTTACTCTGTGTATCCGGGACCACACATCGACTGATAAGTTTGCTAACTACGTTGGATGAGTACCCCGCGACGACATGTTAGATAAGTCGATGTTAACTGTACTACATAGTACTATTATTTATTCTATGACTTTAGACTTCTTTATTGGTACAGTCTCCCAATGAAAGAGATGAGCAGTGCCGTAGTGAAGGGATTTACTCGAATATTTATTTATCAATACTAGTCCTATTCTATTATGTAATTAGAAAGTTCCATTAAAACAAAAATATTTTCTATTATTATATAATTATAATAAAATAAAATAAAATTGAATGTGATATGTAACAAACAAGCCATAAGCTTAACTAGATAGATGGATTGAAATTCGTGAATAAGTAAAAGTCCCATACAACATGCTAGTACTCTGTGAAGTTAGGATTATCATTGATGGCCGATTGAGTGCCCGATTAAAAAACATATTATTGTATTTGCGACACATTTGTATGCCTATAAGGCTGATCAGGCCAGCACAGCTTGTTTTAAAATAATGTACTTAATTGTAACAACTGTATTTTATTCTAATTCTATTAATAATTTATATAATTCTATTAATCTGTAGGTAAGGTAGTATTATGTACCTATGTAATAAATATAAGTTACGATGACATTACAAATAATATAAAATCTATTTTACTATTTTAAGTAAGTATTCCTTATACCTACTCTATTAAAGAAAACATTTCTTCACTAGCGATCTAAATAAAAGTGTCCCAAACGATTTCAATAATTTTAGTTTTTTTACTCTCTGCTCTGTGGTAGTTTATTATATTTTTATAAACAATTGCAGTAGCAGTTTCTATAAAAAAATACGTTCGAATCTTGAGTAATGAAAGCCTTCTTGGATATCTGGTTGGTTTATGTCGGTCATTCGCTTCTTTACTCATAAATAAACCGGGTTGAGTCTTGTCAAAATGTATCTAGCTAGGTACATTGATGGATCAGTAAGCAAAATAAATGTTCGAAATAGTGGTACACAAATATTATTCAATTCTATATTGTTTATTTGCATAGTTAGTTAGTTACCTACATACACATCTATGTGATTTTGAATTGTCATCTTCACATCATTATAAAACCAGTTAACGTTTGAGTGTATACTTACTGTTAAGTATTATAATATCTGTGCTCATGCTGTCCCTTTGTTTCCTTCCCATGGGAAATTTAACAAAAATTCTATGAAAATATATTTTTTTTAAATAGGTATAAAAATAATTCATAAATCAATCCGTAGTCCCGTTTCCGTTTATTACGATCTTTTGAGAAAGATAAAAATAATCCCTATTTCCAATATATTGTTTACTAGGCTAGAAAATAGTTCCATTAATAAATTTAGTGCTATAAATTTTAGATATAATATTTCGCGATAAGGCGTTAGCGAAACATGAGCCCCGAAGGGCGCGCTGCTTCATGACAACAGTATCTCAATTTCATAGCACGTCCATACCACATTTTTTGTATGATGTATGCACCGCAATGTCCGCAATAATAAAGACACTCGTAGCGGCAGCGAGTCCACCGTGTCGCGTTCAGTGTGATGTCGTTCACACAAAATTATATAAAAACCGAAGTGAAACCCGCGCATCTATATTTGCGTGTATTTATTTATGCACAGTAGCGCCATCTATATGAGACTTTTGATGAAATCCTACGGGAATCGCTTACTTTTCGGGATAAAAATTGGTATGTAGGTAGCTGATACCTTGGATTAACACTTAGAATACATGTGTTAATCCAAGGTATCAGCTAGTTAGCTGGGCCAATATTATGATATATGATGAATATCATAATATTGGCCCAGCCATTTGGGCGTGAAGACGTAATAAACATACACATAACTTTCGCTCTTATAATATTAGTAGGAAGTAGAATACATAGCTGCCCCGCTCCCGACCCGCTGCCGCTGCTGGCCGTGTTGTGCCCTTAATTATTATTTCAGCTCTGAATGAAATCTGTTTAACCTCAAGCTATACTATGAAATTCTAGCATGTAGCTCCGCTACGAAAAAGCAGCGTAACCCTGCGTAGCACTTTATAGAGGTTTTCGTAGCAAGTTTTTTTTCAATAACAAGTGAGGGTGAATGCCAAGAAGAAAGAAAATAAATTGTCCCATTTCATTTTCTTTTGGATTTCATATCTATCTATACATTAATATATAAATATTAATATATAAATATTAAGGGACAATTCATACAGATTGAGCTAGCCCCAAAGTAAGTTCGAAACTTGTGTTATGAGATACTAACTCAACGATATTATATTTTATAACAAATACATATATAGATAAACATCCAAGACCCGAGGCCAATCAGAAAAAGTTCGTTTTTCATCATGACCCGACCGGGGATCGAACCCGGGACCTCCTGGGTGGCGGTCTGGCGTGGTAACCATTACGCCACGGAGGTCGTCAATAATATACATATAATATAATAATATATACATATAATAAAACAGTAGACCCCGATATGTCTGTACATTGAACATATTTGGCAAAAATGGAGAGGGAACAGTTAGAAAAAGGTAATAAAAGCGAAAGAATGTTTTTTGATTTTTTTTTGTCTGTCTGTCTGTTTGAACGCGCACATCTTCTAAGTTACTGAAAGAATTTTGATGCTGTTTTCACAGGAAGATAGAGCTCGGCTTAGAGCGTTTGTTTCACTTAAATCGCATGTCAGAAAAAGGAGTTATCCTTATTTGAACATTTCACGCGGACGAAGTTGCGGGTAATCATGAATAAATAAATAAATATATACTAAAATACTTCGACTATAAATGCCTAGTCGAGGGATATGCTATTATTATTTCATTTTAATTTCAGAGTTTCATAGACATGCAAAATTATTTTAAACCCATACAAAACATAGTTACTGCACATTTTTTCCACATACTCCCATTTAGAGTACCACAAAAACTGTGCGTGTAGATAATATTTTGATTTATGGGCGTGTGTGAGCGAGGGACGGTAATCTGATTTCAGCTTCAATTTGCCCATGTTTTGTCCCCTGGGCGGTCGCTTTGTTAATATATTAGATGCTAGATTTAATTTTATGATCATTGACATCACAGACAGAGGAATTATCAGGCATTTAGACTGTTTTGCTATCTATAATTATTGGAATCAAAATTGAATGGGATAAGCCCACCACACATTCCCAGCGTTGTGTCGGACTAGTGGGAATAAAAGGTGCCTTCTCCTGTATTACCAGGATCCAGCGTCCTCTGATTGACAATAAGCAATGAAGCTTATTGACCTCAGGGGGGAGAAACACAGCTGTCTTGGAACTCACAACGAATTTAATCAAAAAGATATTAGACGAAGTAGAAAGTATTGAAAGAATATCAAGATAGTAAACATCAGCTCACAATATCAGGTCCTAATAGTAATGTAACAATAGACAGTGATGGTCGAATTGAGCTCCACTTGATTTGCCATCTGTTTAGCCTATGTTACCTTTTTGTTTCAAATTTCTGTCTCCCACGTACTAGGGAGCGAATTTCCTCCAATACTTCAGCTTCGTCTAATGTCTTTCTGATTAAATTCGTGTGAGTTCTAATACAACTGTAGTTTCTCCTTCGAGACGTCAATAAGCTTCATTGCTTATTGACGACCTCCGTGGCGTAATGGTTACCACGCCAGACCGCCACGCAGGAGGTCCCGGGTTCGAAACCTGGTCGGGTTATGATGAAAAAAGAACTTTTTCTGATTGGCCTCGGGTCTTGGTTGTTTATCTATAATATGTATTTGTTATAAAATATAGTATCGTTCGTGAGTTAGTATCACATAACACAAGTTTCGAACTTACTTTGGGGCTAGCTCAATCTGTGTGAATTGTCCCTATATATTTATTTATTTAATCCTGGCCACATAGGAGATGGTGGCAATACTGGCAATGTGTGGTGGACTTGTCCATTTCTTTTCTCAGTGATCATTTTACTTTGTTTCCAAAATAGTAGTTTATATATTAGCGTATTCGTCTAATATTTCATACAGAATAATAATATTACGTACAAAGAACGTGCCTGTGAAGGTCAACTTTCTGATTTCATTTCGTTGAAATATTTTTTTTATTATTCTCTCCAATTTAGAAACCTAAGTCATAACAAACAATAAATATAACTCAGAGTATATTGTTACATTACATTGAGATATTGACTCGAGTAAGATGATTGATCGTTTGGTTAGGCGTGTATTGTGACGTCATGATTAACGCAACATCCGTATTGTGTACTTACGCAGTCTAAATTGAGTTGAGTATACATCCCTGGAGCTCAAATTGCATTACATTAATAATCCCATTTTGAACATCCATAACTGGCATTTATGTAACATTAAGCTGTATAACATTAACTAATAAAAATAATGTTTTATCATAAGGCTTGGCGGGCGGACGACGATATATTCATATCATCTCGTGGTAAAGAAGGTGCATTTGATTTTTGATTTCTTACAGAGACAAAACGTTTCTTAGAGATTAGGGTCACAGGAACGTTCTTTCGTCAAAAAGTACATACAGTAATTACATATTTGTGTAATCAATCTACTTTATATACTATTGGGATGTTGTAAATTCTTTGCGGTGCCTTTCATTCTCGCAACTGATCGGTGTTAGTAGAAATTCGAAGACTCATTACAAGCCATCATTTTCTTTTTTTACCAAATATGGTACAAGATTTGGAAACCATTCATCACGCTGTTTTATTGTAGCTGTTCAGTAACTGGATATTGAGGAGGCAGCGAAAGGGTTCGGGAAATTCTGCCCGTGAGAATGATCGATGGTATCTCTCCAACCCTCGACGGTTGGTGGATGTTTGTAAAATATATTTTTATTTTGTATTTTTCTATTGGGGAGAATCCTTCGAAGGACCCGTCGTGCTGCCGGCCTTTACTGGTCGGAAAAAGCCTCTGACACTTTTGTTATTTTTTTTATTACGTTTTCTGTCAATGTTTTTCTTTATTATGCGACGTTTTTTTTACAAAATTAAGAAATGATTTTTACGTATGAAAATAAAAAGGACTTAACCACTTTCTTTGTTTGCCTTCTGTAATAAAAATGAGGAGTTCGATGGGTGTGTGTCGCACTCAAGATGAACATGCAAGTTAAGCAACGTTGACTCGCCAGTGTTTAGATGGGTTTCATTATCTCGAGTCTCCTCTTGCTTCGGAGAGCTGGTTAAGCTGACTGGCTGTTGTCGGATGGATGGCAGTCGTTAAACCAAGTCAGTAACCTTCAGGCGACTTGAAAACACTAACCTCTGCCGATCCGCATTGGAGCAGCGTGGCAGAGTACGCTCTTATTCTATTAAAGAGAGACCCATATCCCTATTATTGGGTTAATGTGTAATATTTTATTTTTTATTTTTTTATTTATTTATTTTGAACCACAAACAGGTTTACAGTATATAATTAACATTACACTTAATACTAGTTCATGCAAGATAACTGTGAACCCAACATAGTTTGGTTGTAAACAATGATTGTTTGCATCCTCTAATAAAACAACAGATCTAATTTATCTACCGTAGTGCATATTTATGTCGCGGGAGTTGTGGCAACACAGAAATATCGCTACACGAGAATTATTTCTAAGGACACTTAATCAAATGGAGGGTTGCAAAGTAGACACTAGATTTTCATTGAAGTCACGAAAATATTTTTAGCTTATAACTCTTCGTTACAAAATACTTTTGTGGAGAAAAATGAGATAAAAGTTAAGTGGTACGAAGAAAAAGTTTATTTTACTGATGTTCATAGTCGGCAGTAACTACTTTCCATGTTTGCATACGGTATGACATAAAAAAAAACAACTACCAGTTACTATTTAACACCAAGGTAATTCCAGATATCGATTCCGTTTCGGTATGTAGCTCTCAAATTGAAAAGTTGATAAAAGACCAAAATACCCTCTCGCTTTGGTGATTACATGCCACTTGAGGTGGCTTTGCGGATGCTGAATGTAGCTACATTGGATGAGGCAAATCTTTCTTTAACTGCCAACTTTAACATTATTGTTTCTCCGTAACCCGCTCTGGGAAAACATAATTGTTTGCCCAGAGCGCTAATCAGACCCGCACCCTCTGATGCGGAAGGTAGGACGGTCCACCAACCGGGCTGTCATTCATCAATTTAATTATTTAAAAAAATAGTTGATAAGTTTACCATGTCATAGTCAATTAAAAGAATAGTTTATTCTGTAGGCCCTCGTACTCTGTACCAATGTATGGCCTAGAATTAATTTTACATATTTATTTTCAGATGAATGTTAGGTCAAAAACACTTGGTTCTAATCCACATCCGAATGTCTTCTACACTCCACGTCGGAGCATGGGAGCAGTGACACTGATCGATGTATCTACAATCTCGCCAGATGGATCGCCCGTCGCCAACCTGACCTCACTTTTGCAAAACTCGCTATTCGGGCGTACAGTGTGGACATTATGACCTCCTAGCCACACTCAATGACTAGCCTATGTCCTTGGTTTTATAAATAAATATTACCCAATTCACACAGCGCCTGATCCCAAAGTAAACTACTTAACTTGCTTGTGAACCAGACAACGGACGTTGTAAATATTCACCCTTTTTGAACTTTATGTTGCAACCCGGGAGTTCAATCCACAACTTTAGAGTTCGCGGACGAAAACCTCTCTGGAAACGCACAGTAGGTACGGGACCAGTTTGGCTCCAGCGCGTGAGGGTGGAGTCATCTTGATTCTATGGAAAATAGCTGAAGTAACAGCCTTAAAGAATGTTCTTTATGCAGCCGTTCACCACGATGGAATGCAAACGTTAAGCCAAGTCAAGTCAGGTACTTATAGGTGGTAGGTAAAACACCGACGTCTTTTCTATTTTGAAGTTATTATTGAAAGAAAAATTTCACCCCAGGTGGGATTCGAACCCACGTTCACTCGACATCCGGCCGAGTGCTCTTTGCAATAAAGCTACCGGCAAGGTTAGTAATGTGAAATTAATTATTTGCATAAACTGAGTTATGTATGTCACATTCTTTTCTATTAATTTAGATTCCGTTGATACAATACGCCATCTACCTTCTTGAAGTAGATAAACATATGAAAGCAATTTTAAAAATGTATGCAAAACGCAGTTGAAAGCCCGGATGCTGCAAGCTATGCAGTTAATATGATAAAATGATCGTATTCCAGGCCCCGAGTCAATTCCGCAATGTTTCTCTTGCATTTGACTTGCATTTGTGGAGGGGTATGCAATCCAACGGAATGGACTGCGTCCATAGTGTAATAGCATGCAGTACGGACACGGAGAATCCATATCATGTATTCTATTTTGTTATAGGGAATAATGTGGAGCGAATGATGCATGAATGGGAACGGTAAGTGTGTGAAGAGTATGGAATGTGTGAATGAGAGGGCATGAGAGTGGGAGGAATGGAAAGTTATGTTAGATATAAGATGGACGACGGTGTACGTAACGAATGTGTAAAGTTAGATTAATAGTTTGTGAGTTTAAAGTGAGAAATAAAAGATTAAAGTGTTAATATTGCTTTATTGAAACCAGCCACCCCACAATATTAATGGCTATTTTATTTGTTGTGTTTGAGAAATGTAATTTAATAATAATGTAATAATTTTGTATTAAATATAGGTAATATTTTTTGTAAAGTTTAGGTAATATAATAGAATGCATTATGTATCTACATTATTGTATTGGGTGTAGCCTGTAAGAATAATGTATTGATTGAAAATAAATAAATAAAAATTTTAAAGTTCCGATTTGATTTCCTTTTAATTATTTATGTGTGATGTTCTTGGCATAATGTATTGTAATTTTAATTTTTGGACTTGAATGTATGGACTTATTTCTTTCAATAATTTTTTTTAATTTATTTTTTACTGGTTTTTGCTTGTTTCCAAAATGGTAGTATAACTACTAACTAACGTAGTTTATTTTCTTTATCAATCTAATTATGAATACAAGTAGTAAATGACAAGAAAAAGCCTAATAATCTAAATTAAACATTTTTATTTTCATTAAAAGAAACTTGTCTTAAAATGATGATTAAGTATCACACGATGATGAATTCTACTTTTTTTAAAATAAATATTTCAAACAAGCATACGGTCGACCTGATGGTAAGCCGTCACCGTAGCCTATAGACGCTTACAATACCGGGGGGTATCACTCACGCGTTGCCAACCCTCCCAACCCTCCCAACCTTCCCAAGTGGAGCTCTGGAGATCTTACTCACTGTATGAACATAACAAAAATACTGACAATAAATAAATACGTACGGCTGGTTGGTGCTGACGTCATTAAAAAAAACAATAAGATCAATCTTAATAAGCATTTATTAACGGTCATTAAACTCTTGAAATGGACGATTTATTTTAACATCACTTATAATATATGATTAGCTATTAGCCTGTGACAAAAATAACTTGGCTTTCAATTGGTAAAAGTTTAGTGATGGAGGCTGGCGGGCGGACTCTCAGTTGTGGTTGTCATCTTGGGGGACTGGTCTGCTCGTTTCATCAACACCTACCTATTCTACGTATAAGACTATGTTCAGATGACAAGCGCTCAACGCGCGTTTTGATAACGCGCGTTTACAACTACATACATTTTATTACGCGCGCTTTATAAAATTATATATAAAACGCACGTTAGCATGTGTACGGCCTGTGCGCCAAACGCGCGTTGTGCGCTTGTCATCTGAACATGGTCTTAAGGATTTGACCATAGCACTATTTGTATTTATATCCCGCGTTTAGTACTTTATTTCTGTATGTACCTGGCAGATCCAGATATTTTATTTAAAAATATAAAATAATATAATTTCGAGTTTCATTAGAGCCCTTGTTAGCCATTTTGAGCTTACCTCTGTCTTGGATAAATGTGTAGTGGTGGGACATTTCGTTTTCTTTTGGATTTTAAAAGAACTAGGATATTCATCATATTAACCCATAATCATCCCATTGCAGGGATACGGGTCTCCCTTCTATCGAAGGTGATTAGGGTATACTCTGCCACGCTGCTCCAATGCGGATGAGCTGCCCGAAGGTCACCGACTTGGCTTAACGACTGTCATCCATCGAGAACAGCCGGGACCGACGGCTTAATGTGCGAAACCCACCCAAACGCTGGCTAAGGTCGACGTCGCTTAACTTGCGTGTTCATATTACTGCGACACACAGCGACTCCATCGAGCTCCTCAGCTAAGATATTATTTAAAGATAATTATTATTCAAATAATAATATTATTTAAAGATAATTATTATTCAAATAATAATTACAAAACCGCATTCTAGTTCTTTTAAAATCAAAAAGACAATGTAGTGTCCCAACGCTGGGCATAATATTACACGTCTTGGCATTCAACCTACGTATTTTATTTTTTGTATCACACACCTAACTCTTTTATTATAATATAAGTACATCAAACATTATTAGTAAGTATAATTAGCATCCATTCTCTCTTAAGTTGACTTCGTCATAAATAAATCAATAGGGACAAATCACACAGATTGAGCTAGCCCCAAAGTAAGTTCTAAACTTGTATTATGGGATACTAACTCAACGATATTATATTTTATAACCAAATACAGATAAACATCCAAGACCCGAGGCCAATCAGATAATGTTCGTTTTTCTTTATGACTCGATTCAGATTCGAACCCGGGACCTCCTGGGTGGCAGTTTGGTGTGGTAACCATTACGCCACGGAGGTCGTCAAACTCAAATAATTTCAAATATTGTAAATTTGGCACAAAATTACCAACCCAACAGGCTTATACCGTCGTCACAAAGCCGATTCCGCACCAATCGGTAGATAAAGACCGCACCGATCCCGCACCCATGTACTCAGGAGTAGGTATAGTAACTAACTATTCATTATATTTGGTACTCTTTATAATTCCAATTCCAAGTCTTGTTCACGCTGTTATCGTAGAGCGGGTCTCCGGTTTGTTTCTGGTCTTCTCTCTGGGAACATAAAAAAAAATTATAAATTAAAACGGTGTTATTATGTAAGGTAATTGCCTAGTCGTTAGACATTAGAGGGACAATTCAGTTTCTTTTGGTGTAAATCAGATTTCAACGAAAAATCAAATAATTTTTATTAACATTTTTATTAATTTTCGTTTAAATACATAAAAAAACGAATATATTATATAGACTAGGCCTACTTCTTCTTTTCAAGACATGCCTAAAAAATACGACTATCATAAAAACCATGATGTCTGATGTGAAGATCTAAGAGAGGTAGGGCACAGCGGATAATCCGCTCAATTCGGAGCAACCCGTCTGTGGAAGGACCTCCGCCTTTCAGAAGATCGTAGCCAAATAGCATTGGTCTCGACCATGTTGTGTTCCCACGGTGAGTAAGGTCTCCAGAGCTCCACTTGGGGGGGTTGGGAGGGTTGGCAACGCGTGAGTGATACCCCCGGTATTGCAAGCGTCTATAGACTACGGTGATGCTTACCATCAGGCGGGCCGTATGCTTGTTTGCCAACCTTGTTGTATATTAATTAAAAAGATTATTCGTATACCAACAGTTCTAATGTAAGAGGCTTTAAATGATGTTCAAAACTTGTTTTGCTTACAGGCTACAGCTTCAAATAAAGTCACTAAGAAACTTGCAAGCTTAACACAGATGAAAGAGTTTTGAGTAAGACGCGGAGGTCCCAGGAACGGGTATGGTCTCAGTGTAAACAGTACATAAAACAGTATTTTTTTTAGAATATAAAAAACGCCCGACTTGTAAAGTCATAAACCGAAAAGAGATGACTCCACAAGCCGCTGAATAGATTTGATATTTTTTCGGCATATTCTTATTTATTTATTGATTCATTCTGACATACCAGCAGTGTACAGTACACTAAATTTTAAATCGATCACACTTGTTATATCAAGATATGTGCACCAAAGGAAATGCTGATGGTGCATCGATCGACCAACGACCTAAGTTTACGCAAGACATCGCGCGATGCGCGAGGTGCTGACTCGGCAGCGGGCCGTTGCCCTCCGATGCGTAATTTTCGAAGATGGAACGCCACTCTTGTTCTAGCATCGAACATTGTCGCTTTATTTAAGTAAATAATTTGTAATTTTAATTTTAATAGAATATTTTAATCGGGTTCCCGTCGTTTCATTTGCATCCTCCGCTGCAGCCCGTACATATTTGGCGCAGTCTGGTAGGGTATTCGCGATCGGTTTCGTCCTTTCGTCCTTCACCGAGAAGATTTCCGTCGTCGGTTCGAAGCCGGTCGGGTGGCTATCGCGTCACGTCCAGAATATCCTGAATCTACGGCGAGCAGCAGCGCAGGCGTATCCAGATATCGATACCGCAAAGATACCCGAGAATGAAATTGTAAGTACATCTGAATCTTTCATGTGTTGCTTTCCCCATAGTATATAATCCTATTTTTATTTTTATTGTGTGTAATTTCCTTTCCAAAATTTTTCACCCAAAGCAATCGGGGTCCGAGACCCCCAAGTTAGAAAGGCAGGCTAGGCTAGACGAAAATAGAGATTTGGACACAAGTCAAATATCGTTAGATCAATCTAAGGAACAGCAATCAATAATCATGTCTGATCCCATAGATACCATAATTAAATCACTTAGATTGCTTCCTGAATTCGATGGAAACCCTAATGTGTTAACCCGTTTTATTCAGCTATGTGACCAACTAGTAGCACGGCACATTCATACCGATCCAGGATACGAATTTGAGAATCAGGCATTGTTCAATGGCATTTTAAATAAAGTCACGGGATCTGCCGCACGTCTCATAAATTCTAATGGCATCCCCAGTGATTGGAATGGCATAAGACAAGCTTTAATTAATAATTTTGCCGACCAGAGAGATGAGACAGCGTTATATAACGATTTAGCATTATTGTCCCAGGGGTCTAGCAGCCCACAGGAATTTTATGAGCGCTGTCAGACCATGTTTAGCACTATAATGACATTTGTAACCTTGCATGAAACCATTCAAACTACAAT
This sequence comes from Endotricha flammealis, assembly GCA_905163395.2. Lineage (NCBI taxonomy): Eukaryota > Metazoa > Arthropoda > Insecta > Lepidoptera > Pyralidae > Endotricha > Endotricha flammealis. The sequence continues at coordinate 449,125 of LR990873.1, forward strand.
TGAGGCCAAACGTCAGCTGTATAAAAAATTGACACTACAGTCTTATCTACGCGGGCTAAAGGAGCCGTTGGGTTCGCGCGTCCGATGTATGCGGCCCGTATCTATAGAACAGGCATTAGAATTCGTACAGGAAGAATTAAATACCTTATATTTACAACATCGAAATGAGCATTTACCCGACAAGAAATGGTCCCCTTTTACACATAATTCCTCTTCCACAAAAGGCTATATTCCATCTGCCCCTACGAATCCTATGTTGCCTCCCAAACCGTTTGCATTTAATATGCCAGGCCCGTCACGTCAACTAACCTATGCACCACCACCAACTCAAGGGTGGAGACCTAACCTGGTATCACCTCCACTGAACCGTGGACCTTCTCGCACACAGCAGATGTTCAGAGCCTTACCACCCCGTTATAATCCTCAGAATAATGCTTTCCAAACACCTAACAGGTTCCCTACTAACCCCCAGGCACCCCAACCGATGAGCGGCGTAAGTCATTTCGTCAGCAAACCCATGCCACCTAGTGGGCATGATTGGCGTAGATATGGTAACCCACCACCAACTAATTATTTCAAAACGCGGGAAAATAATTTTAATGAATGCGTCGACTATGAATACGGCCCCTACTACGATGACTCAAGTTACTGTGGGCACGAGACTGAATGTTATTATAATAATAATTTAAATGAGTGTTATGATTACGGTACTAATTTTAATGATTCTAATTACTATAACTATTCGGAATTACCTAATTTAGAGATCAATACGGGATCTTTGGAGGAAAATCCTTCGCCAAGTAAAGTTGAGGATTTTCAGAACCCAGGCCGCTCCGACAAACCAAAATAGAATTAAATTTACAGACGCAAAGACAACTACCTTATATTTTAATTTCAGACCCCCCGTTAAAACTGCTCATAGACACCGGGGCTAATCAGTCCTTTATCAGTCCCGAGGCAGTTCAAAGATATTTTCCGCATATACAGTTAAATAATGAGCCGTTCGAAGTTGTAAATGTGCACGCGATAAGTAGATGCGATCATTCTATCACATTACCGTGTTTCCCGGAATTCAATGACTCCTCCGATATTACACTATATGTTTATAAATTCCATAATTTTTTCGATGGGTTAATTGGATCCGATTTATTAAATAAATGGGAATCATCAATTGATTTTAAAAATAAAGTCCTTATTACTCAGCATACGACTAACCCGATTCATGTGTATGATTCGCGGAATATTAACTTATATGAAGACATCATACCAGCCCGGTCCTCCAAATTATTGAAACTACCAGTAAACCTTCGTGATGGAGATGCGTATATTCCTGAGCAAATTTTGTCAAATTGCATTATAGGTGAATGTCTCACTAATGTCAAAAATAATCGTGGCTATTTAGAGGTGACAAACCCTAGCCAGTATGATGTCATATTCTCGGTCGATCGTCAAGTTAGCGCGGAAATGTATAATGCGGAGAGCAGTAGCTGTTTGCGGACCGCGCAATGTACTTCGAATGAATTCACCAGCGCTACGAGCGAGTCGAGCGGACGCTCTACGAACAATGAACTACGTCATAGCAATGCTACGGCGGCAGTATACGATCGTGCTACGGACGTTCTCTCTCGGCTACGAACTAGTCACTTAAACATTGAGGAACGCGCGAACTTAGAAAATTTATGCGCTCGCTACGCAGATGTTTTTTACATTGAAGGCGAGGCACTAACATTTACGAATAAAATAAAACATTCAATTAAAACTACCGATGAGATACCAACTTATACCAAAAGCTACCGTTACCCATACATTCATAAGGAGGAAGTTAAAAATCAAATTACTAAAATGTTAGAGCAGGGAATAATCAGGCCATCGTATTCAGCATGGAGCTCGCCAATATGGGTAGTTCCTAAGAAGGCAGATGCATCTGGTAAAACTAAATGGCGTCTAGTAGTTGATTTTAGGAAATTGAACGAGAAGACTTTGGATGATAGATATCCTATTCCTAATATCACGGATATCCTAGACAAATTAGGTAACTGTCAATACTTTACCACGTTAGATTTAACAAGCGGATTTTATCAGGTAGAAATGGAGCCCTTTGACATCCCAAAGACAGCATTTACGGTAGAAAATGGCCATTTTGAATTTTTAAGGATGCCGATGGGTCTCAAAAATGCACCAAGTACCTTCCAACGCGTAATGGATAACGTTCTCCAGGGTTTACAAAACCAAATATGCCTTGTGTACCTCGATGATGTTATAATCTTTAGCACATCCTTGCAGGAGCACATGGTTAATTTAGAAAAAGTATTTCAAAGACTACGTGAATCGAATTTCAAAATTCAAATTGATAAATCTGAATTTTTAAAGCTCGAAACTGCATTTCTAGGCCACATTATCAGCAAAGATGGCATCAAGCCCAACCCAGATAAGATATCCGCTATAAAAAAATATCCGTTGCCTAAGACTCCTACTGAAATTAAAAGATTTTTAGGTCTATTAGGGTACTATAGAAAATTTATACCTGATTTTGCACGCATAACTAAACCACTCACACAGTGCTTAAAGAAAGGTTCCAAAATCACACTAGACCAGAATTATATGGACTGTTTCGAGAAATGTAAATTATTGCTAATAAATGATCCTATCTTGCAATATCCCGATTTTTCTAAAGATTTTATTTTAACCACTGACGCATCTAACTTAGCTATAGGCGCTGTATTATCACAGGGTCCGAATGGTAATGACAAACCTATTGCTTTTGCATCCAGAACTTTAAACACCAGCGAGATAAACTATAGCACAATTGAAAAGGAGTTGTTAGCCATAGTGTGGGCAACAAAATATTTCCGTCCATATCTTTTTGGTAGGAAATTTAAGATTATAACAGACCATAAGCCTTTGCAATGGGTTATGAGTCTCAAAGAACCCAATTCTCGTCTCACACGTTGGAAATTAAAACTCAGTGAATATAATTTTACAATTTCATATAAGCAGGGCAAATGTAATACCAATGCTGATGCCCTGTCACGAATAGAGATCCATACCAATGAAGTCAGTTCAATAATAGCTAATCCCTCAGAAGGAACTCCCTCTCTAGATAAGTCGGATACACTGACAGCACATACAGATTCTGGTGAAAGCCAATTAGGAAAAAATCCTTCACTAAACATCCCGGAGACAACAGATACCTTGACAGTACACACAGACGCTGAAAACCCGATATTAGAAGTCCCTATTACCGAAGAACCCTTAAATAAATTTCACAGACAAATATGTTTCACAGTTGTTGGTGATATAAAGAGTAAACCTAAAGTATCTAAGCCTTTTGAAAATCATATTCGCACAGTCATTCAGCTATCTAAGTCAAATCTTAAACAGGATTTAATTAATGCAGTTAAAGAATTTATAAATCCGAAGGTTAGAACAGGTATCCTTATTGTACCACCATTAGAAATGTACTCGATTATACCTATAATTCAGGAACATTTTAGGAACTCTGCTATGAAATTAGTACTGGCTAAGGTTGAGTTGGAGAATGTTAAGGATTATTTACATCAGCAGGAAATAGTTCGAAAATATCACGAAGGTAAAACTAACCATCGTGGTATTACTGAATGCTACCTAGCTCTATCTAGAAGATATTTTTGGCCTAAGATGAAAGAGGATATTGCAAAATACATCAATGAATGTAACATTTGCGGTCAAGCCAAATATGACCGTAATCCGATAAAGCAACAGTTCCATATTGTTCCACCACCCACTAAACCTTTCGAAATTTTGCATCTTGATCTATTCACAGTAGAAGCTGAAAAATATTTAACGTTAGTAGACGCATTTTCTAAGTATGGACAGGCATACCATCTTAAAGATGGTACCGCTATAAGTGTCATTCAAGCTTTATTAAGGTTTTGTTCACACCATGGTGTTCCCTCCATAATAATTACCGATCGTGGGACAGAGTTTACTAATCAATTATTTCAAGAATTTACTCGCCTTCACAAAATTCAACATCATAAAATCTCAGCTCACAGTCCTAATGAAAACGGGATAGTGGAACGTTTCCACTCAACATTATTAGAACATTTAAGAATACTAAAGTTACTCCATCGTACTGAATCTGCAGTTAACTTAATGGCATACGGTATATTAGCGTATAACAGCTCTATACATTCCTTTACTAAATGTAGACCTTTAGAGGTTGTAGCAGGACATTTTGATCCTCGGGATCCTCTTGATATAGACTTGACAGAGCACTTGCTACAGCAATATATTCTAGATCACCGCGCTAAAATGATTAGGGTTTATGAATCTATTCAAAATTCATCATTAAATCACCGCACCAAGATTATGAAAATTCGAAATAAAACTAGAGAACCTGAAAATACGTACAGTCCCGAGCAGAACATATTTATTACAAATCCTATGGCAACCCGTCAAAAGCTTGCACCGCGTTATTTAAGCGATACTGTCCTAGCAGATCTCCCAATCCATATTTATACAAAGAAAAAACTAAGTCCGGTAGCTAAAGCTAGATTAAAGAGAATCCCTAATAGTGCCCGCTTGTTGCAGGATAGTACTGATGATCCTGCTTCGGCTGGTAGGAGCGCAGGAGATCATACTTGACAGCTTAGAAGACGGTCCTGGCATCCTCCCTTTCAAGTTAGGTCCCACAAAAATCATCTCCCATCATCACGCATTTATTCAAGTAATAGATTTAGAATACATGAAGTCCAAGGTAAACTTAGTTAAATCTCAGTTAGATGATGTTCGGCCTCAGCTAAATAATAAAACGTTATCTCTGTACGAACCACATATCGAATACTTAAGTAAAAAACTCCAGAAGATTTCTGACCAGTTGGAAACCTTTGAAGTAAGCCGGTTCAAAAGAGGATTAATAGACGGTCTAGGTTCCATTATTAAAAGCATATCAGGAAACCTAGATTATACTGATGCTATTCGTTATGATAACGCTATTAAATCTCTGCAAAGTAATGAAGAAAAACTTGCTTCGGAATATAATAGCCATGTTAGCTTATGTAAGGAATGGATATCTGCACATTCCGCTGTCATAGATTCAATGGTCGAAAATCAGCACAAAATCGAAAAAATATTTAATTCAGTAATGGAAAGTGATGTACATAGAGAAACAGATCTTGTAAAATACGCTCATCTTGCTCAGTTATTATTAATCTTAGGAGATAATATTGAAGACCTAGCAGACGAATTAGTTAAATTAGAAAATCTTTTAGCTTTTATCCGTGCATCGAGCACACACCACTCAATGTTAAGTTTGGACGCATTAAAGGCTATGTTAGTTAGGCTAAAGAATATTTACAATAAAGACGAAATAATAAATTTAAATCTTAGAGAATATTACGATATTATTAAATTAGGTTCATACTACGCAGAAAATAAAATAGTAATAATATTCAAGGTTCCGATTGCTTCCCCTTACACCTACGATCTTTATAAACTGTCAATTGTCCCAAATAAAAACCATACTATCCTTATCCCATCCTCTCCATACATAGCAATACATAGAAACGATTTTATGTATATAGAGACAGAATGTCCGAAGCTAAGCACGTGGTATCTTTGCGAGAGGAAGACCAACTACATCTCGCGAGATCAAGTGGACTGCATTCATTCCCTGATTACCACTCAGACCCTAGAGAACACTTGCAAATTAATACCAGTTCACCTCGACAAGGCAGCAATGGAACCACTCGACGATCAGCACTACGTAGTCGTCTTTCAGAAGGCTGCTAAGATCCAATCTTCCTGTGGAAAAACAACATACTTCACCCTCCAGGGAAGTTACTTGGCCTCTATACCAACCGGATGCTTCCTTCAAACGTCGGAGTTCACTATTTATAATAGTAACGATCACACCAAAGGAAGAGCAATCAAGATTATGAACCTTCCTCCTCCACTAGAGGATGGTTTATTGACTTCCCAGAAGCCGACGCTAAAATTAAACTCCATAAACTTAGAGAGTCTGCACGCAAGCAATACACAAATATCTCTACAGCATCCAGTCGAAATCGAAAAATATGTGGACAACAGCTTCTACACTACTACTCTTCCTGTGTACATTATACTTTTATGTGCGAGTGGCTTAATCATCGGCTTTTTAATCCGGAAACACTTCATTCAGCGTAGGAAAATGAAGTCAAGCAATGAAGAGGCATCTCATGAAACATATGCAGAAATTACAGAACCAAAACGAGATGCACCTGCGACACCTACAAGGAACATATCAGCAACATTCTCGACCAAAGTTCTCCAATAGTTGCTGATCTGCGGGGGGAGGTGTTATATCAAGATATGTGCACCAAAGGAAATGCTGATGGTGCATCGATCGACCAACGACCTAAGTTTACGCAAGACATCGCGCGATGCGCGAGGTGCTGACTCGGCAGCGGGCCGTTGCCCTCCGATGCGTAATTTTCGAAGATGGAACGCCACTCTTGTTCTAGCATCGAACATTGTCGCTTTATTTAAGTAAATAATTTGTAATTTTAATTTTAATAGAATATTTTAATCGGGTTCCCGTCGTTTCATTTGCATCCTCCGCTGCAGCCCGTACATATTTCACTCGTTGATATCCCTCATATTTTTTTTATTTTCGTAAACAAATTGTTGAAAATTATAAAAATACAAAAATTATAGTGTTTTTTATTAAACGAAATTAAATTAATTCTTACTTTCATTTCATTTCATTTTGTTTTTATTTGACTTCTTCAACTATGTAGAAAAGTGCTGATTGTTGAAACGGTGGAAAATATTACCTATCTAAATCATAACTAGGACATTCTCTATCCAGTCATACCACCCCATTTATTTGACCTCCCTCGCCTTTGGCTCTGTTACGAACCTCTCTGTTGGGCGCTTCTAGGCTTCTAGCAAATACTGATTTTTTTTAAATGGTGGAAGCCTTGCGCTCTCTCAATTACCCGGTGTAGTAGTAGAAATCCTCAGCCGGAGTCACTCGAAGCGCAAAAATTCAAATTCAAAACTTTTTTTCAGAGAATAGGTTTTCACAAACACGTTCTCTTGTCAGAGTATACAGTAATAAATGATTTGTATAAATTAATCTACTCTATAAACTACTACCATTTCGGAAACAAAAGCAAAATGACCACTGGTAAAAAGAAATGGCGAAAGAAAACCAGTTACGGCCTTTTTTGTCATTTAAAAATATATCGTACTTTTCTTTTTCTTTTCTTTTTCAACATAAAATTTTAAACTAGAAATCCCGCTACGACTAGCACCCTACCCTATGTCGTGAGCTTAGAGAAACAAAATAGAGGGAACGTCAAGTTTGGAACTCGGGGGTCGACAAGTTGCGACACTTCGACAACCATCGGTCAAACCATTGTTGTGTGTGTGTTTGTAACGAATTTTTAACACATTTAGTGCTGACTTTGGAAAATACAACCCCATAAGGAAAAGTGCAGGAAAGATAAACATGTTTACGCATATAAGTATCTTTACTTTGTGCGGGAATCGAATATTGGACAATGGACGTTTTGACCAAACGACTATAGTTTTATTATTGTTTTACACATTGTTACCCAGTCCTAAATGGGGATATTTCCCATATTCCATTTTCATAATCAAAACCTCGTAACCCTACATGATGCACAGGAATAGTTTCTTGTTTGGGATTTCAGTACGCGATAGAGACAAAGTCATATCAACTCATTATCATCCCACTGAAGGAATATTGGTCTCCCTTCCATCAAAGAGGATTAGAGCGTACTCTGCCACGCTGCTTCAATGCAGTCATCCATTGACAGCCGGGATCGACGGCTCAACGTGCGAGGGCACGATAAGCCGTGTCGTCGGTCCCGGCTGTACGGAGGAGGCTGCGTAACACGGAGAAGCTCAAGATATCAAACCCATCCTAAGACTGGCTAGGGTCGACGATGCTTAACTTGACTGTTCATTTAGAGTGGCAATAAATATTTTATCTGTTATTATTCCATCCACGAAACTTTATCATAAAGAAAAGTTTTAGTAAAGAAAATTGTATTAAAATTCTTTAAAAAAAGATACAATATTTTTTAAAGAAACATTAAACGAAATGAGACAGCCGTCTATGCTTTCATAAAAATTGGATCAACAAATTTCTATATTTAATTTTGATACTAAAACTAATCTTTCAAATAAAGTTGAGCTTAAATTAATGAAAATAGATTACTATGATTACATTACAGCACTTGGGAAGAAAATTAAAGTTTTTTTATACTTTAATAACATAGAATAAATATTTGAATACAAAAGCGAGATCAGTCAAGGTAATAAAATTTTACACTAAGCGGTTAGTCCGCGTTTAATGTAGCCGTTAAAATATTTTCATTCTTTGTCTCGTCGCTGTGTGTCTCACTCTAAACAAACACGCAAGTCAACTCTATTGGTGGCATTCAGGTGGTAAAGAACACTGGCCTCGGTTAATCCGCATGATATAGTACGCCCTGATCTCCTTCTATTGAAGGGAGACCCGTATCCCGCTAATAACAAGTTACTTTGAATCGTTCTTTACTTTTTCTATCACCAGTTCAGATAGATTTGCCCATAAATTATCCAAGAGAACTAACAAAAGACGATTTTTTGACAAATTATGACAAACGAGCTAACAAATCACCTGATAGTAAGCAATGCAAGTACCTCCACTACTACAAGAGTCGTTCCCATGTATAGAAGAATTTGTCAACTGTGTCGCGATAAAGAAAAAAAAATGGATGTAAACAGAAAGTAGAAAACGGGACGGAAGCGGCGGTAACCAACTTTCCATTAGGTAGTCCGCTTGCTTGCCTGCTTTACAGCATTATTATTTGAATAAATAGCATTTCAATAATCGGTATTTTTATCGCTCAGGACTAACCGCTTAGTGTAAAAAAGGTCTTAAATCTTAAAAAGTAATTATCGCTAAACTCGATTCTAATTTTCTACTATGAAAAATAGAACTTATTTATTTTAGTACGTCCAGGGGAAATTTAACCTTATATTTATTAGTGATATACTTTATTGCGGGACTATATTTCAATGTAAAATATGAGAAAAGTTTACAAACAAACAACTGATATAACTTTTGCATCACCTAAAACAAGCTAACACAAAAATAACGTCGACTGACTAAGGTTTTTTAAAATCTAAAAATATTTTTAGGTAATTCGTATACGGTTGAAAAACATGTCACATGAAAACAAACAAAATATTCGGGATTTTTTGGAGAGAAATTGAATAAATATACTTTGGCATGGCTACGTTATATTTTAAGCTTGATAGAAAAAAATATCAAAGTCTCTAAGATTTTTGTTCACCAATTATGACCTAAATACCATTCAACATTGGCGCTATCTATAAGCCGGATAAACGAAATACAAGAAAGTTTTTAGACACTCAGACCAGTTAGAAAATAAAAAGAGAGGAATCGTTTTTGGTGATTTTAATATTGACCTCCTAACAAAAGAGAATGATACTACCGAGTATATGAGAACATTAGAGGAAGCAGGCTATGAAATATTAAATAATATCGACATCAATCACTGCACTCGGGAAACACTTTGCAAAAAATCCATAATTGACCATGTTTGCTCCAGCCTGAATGACAACCCATATAGGTTTACTATTATCAATAGCCCTATGTCTGATCACAAGCAGATAGTGGTGGAATTATTTAAAAAAAATATATGTTCCCAAACAGAATGTAAAATACACCAGCATTGACTACAAAGGACTATACGATACAACCAAAGAAGCAAGATTTTGTAATGAAAGTCAATGTTATGAAAATTTGGAAAACTTTATTAAATCACAAATTGAAAAAAACACAATCTCGAAAACTAAAAATACTTAACTACCTCACGGAAAATCGTCAGTTTTTGAGTAATAACAGATTTTCTCAGTCTTTTTTAACAGATTCTCTTTAGGCATTTCCGCTTACATTTTTTAAATTTCTTAATTTTTACAGCTTTCTAGTGTTAAACGTCTCGGAGCTAGACCGCGGACAGTCGGACATGGCGAAACTAAGGGTTACTTTACTACGGAACCCTAAAAAAGGTAAAAAAAAAGGTTTGCAGCAAGCTTACCTTCATTTTATTCATACTCGGCATCTGTCCAGGCTGGTTCTCATCAGGGATGTTGATTTGAGGCCCCATGGTCTCCAGATTCAGTGGTTCATATTCATCAGAGAGTCCGCTGTCCGGTGAGTCAGTTAGAGGCACGGAGTTCACGTAGCCTTTGGGTTCGAGTCTACTTTTGTGCACGCAGTAATCTCCTGTGAATGGGTTCTGGTATGCTACTACTGTCCTGAGGAAAAAGAAATCGAGCTACAAAATTAGACTTGAAATTTACTCTCTAGTTGATAATATTTTATGTCCTTTTATTGAAAGTAATCCTCGTTCGATTGGCTTTGGATTGTTATGCTAGATCTACACCCTAGCTAAGTTGAACGAAAACGAGATTGTGAATTTTTTCGTCCTACTTCGACTTAACTTTCTCTTTGTCTTTTAACTTCGTGCCTAACTTCACTTCACTTCGCAAGAGTGTAGAGGTGGTACCATATTTTTATTCCGTGCATCTTTTTAAAGCCAGAAATTGACAATGCAAGTTATGCATTGGCTACATTAGCGAGAGATTTTCTCGTCTTTACGCATTGCACACATTTACCCGGCCGCTCTATCGTGTATCGCACGAATATTCGCCGTATTATCTAATGTTGCCAAGTCATTACTGTGAAAAATTCAATTATTCGTTTTGATTTTGAGACATTCAATTGAAATCTAATTTGTTTTAGCAAATAAACTTACCGCAATTGCTCTGTTGTTCCTCCCTCTCGTTTGTGCGAGAATAGAACCTTGGTCGGCCGCAGCAGTATACCAATCTGTAACGACGTGGTCATATAAAAACGAAATATTAATTGGTTCTTCAAAGTTACTTTTTCAAAGACATTGTTTTCAATTGATGTTTGAAATTTTGTAATTGTATTGTTTTGTAATTATTTCGGTTACAATCAGCGTAACAAATATTTAATAAGTGTATTAGCAATTTCAAAACCAGATGCTTTCTCTGTTATAGACAGTTGCTGTAAGTTTTGATGTTTCGACAGGCTGAAGTATTCTACAGATGTTGCTGATTGTACCCATAATAAAATTGTCTCAAGTTCTTCAGACAAGTAACTTGATAACCAGGAATCTAATGCTATATCTGATCGTTTTTATAGTAGTTTCGATTCAACTAACCTATTATTCTAAAAACATTTTTAAAATAAAAATTTCACCAAACAATTTTTTTTTACTCTCGCAAAGTTTTCACCTAATTTTACCCACTCATTCCACTTGAATCCATTATTTGATCCATCAATGGTTACCAATCTTTTCTGCTGTCCTTTGTAATTAATAATGATAAAGATTACCTGTCCATTCCGCCGAAGTCCGTACATTCGATAAAAACAGTAACTACAAGTGAATACAGCCAAAAATACCTGAAATAAAAAAAAATACTTAAAAAATTCTGATCAACATAAAAACATCAGATAAGCGTCATGTAAACTAAACGAGTGTATAACCATAAACTCTCTGTCTCTCCATTCGCGGAGGCGTCTTACTGCACGACTTACTTACTGCTAGCCGTTTTCGCAGTTTAATATGCAATCGCTTGTGGTTGCAAGCATTTAACCGCAGTCGACAGCGCGTGAGAATGAACACCATCATCTGACCGAATACGTTGCGTATCGTCGGTTGCGCTACGGCGTAGTACTTAGAACGAAAGCATATAAAACTTTACACAACCGATGATGCATTAGTGCGTCAAGCGTACTAACGATAATACGCTCTTCTTACGTTAGATATTCTTCAGTATCTTTAAGAATATCAAAACAATACTAATAAATTACTCACCAATATACTCAGAAGCAAGTAATCTATATAAATTATCATATTAACACTATTCACCATAATTATTAACACAAAAATCACCTCATTTTCAAATCAAACTGAGCCTCTACACTGTTATGATACCACAAAATCTTATTTTGAAATTCAACTCTTGCTATTGGTTGTATATAAAAATATTCTACGCCGTGATTGGTCGAAGAAAATACACAGTTCTTTCTGATTGGTGGAAATTGTTAGAGGAATCAGATGAATGGCGACTAGGATACTGTCTGGACTGAGGGTAAACGTCTGCAGTGGCTGCGTCAAAGATTAAGTGACGCAGGTTGTGCTTCGACATTCATAATTATGTTATTCTATACATCGACCTCCGTGGCGTAATGGTTACCACGCCAGACCGCCACCCAGGAGGTCCCGGGTTCGATCTCCGGTCGGGTCATGATGAAAAACGAACTTTTTCTGATTGGCCTCGGGTCTTGGATGTTTATCTATATATGTATTTGTTATAAAATATAATATCGTTGAGTTAGTATCCCATATTACAAGTTTCGAACTTACTTTGGGGCTAGCTCAATCTGTATGAATTGTCCCTATATATTTATTTATCTATATATATAAAATGCTTTGTCCTGACTGACTGACTGACTGACTGAGAATCAACGCACAGCCTAAACCGCTCATCGTAAAAATCTGAAACTTGGCAGGTGGAACTATTATAAGACGTAGGCGTCCGTTAAGAAAGGATTTTTCGAAATTCGAACTCTAAGGGGGTAAAAAAGGGGGGTAAAGTTACTATGGGACAACTTGATTCCTTGGTCCAATCTACTTCAAATTTTGCATAAAAATTGTTTAAGAGAATTGATGGAAGATGTGACTCTATTTTATTGAAATTCTTGAAAAAAATGTATTTTGTGGGTAATTTTCTTCGAGTTGATATCAATACTCATACTCCTTAGTGCTTTTGATTTCAATTACATTTCATTTTGACACATCGGTGAAGTGAAGTGTATCATCTGTCATGTAATATTTTTATAAATTGTGAATATTACGAATATTCAAACAAAATAATTTCATAATGTCGTCGTTATTTATTCTGTTCGTGATCTCGGAAAAACAGCTAAAATTCTAATTATAGAGCGGACAGAATCATATTCATCGATAATAACAGTAAGTAATTAAATATTTAATTGTATGATATTTGACAGGGTTCAAGTTAAATTGGTCAATGGTTGAAAGGCATATTGTTATTGTCTCTTTCTCACTTATAGGAAATCTCATTACGTCGACTCGCTCTATTTTTTCGTAGTGTTGTTGTAGGGATGGTTGTAGATAATGAAATACCAATATATATATTTTTTAACGGAAGTGGTTGGAAAATAAGCTCAGGAATATGGATCATTTGATATGAAATGATTTATTATTGCATCAAATATGGTACATCAGAGATGGCAATGGTTCACAGAATCTTGTCTCACATATTCAGTCCCAGCGGACATGCAACAGACTCTTAAAGTCATAATGAATAAATTATACATTGAATTGAATTTGAAAAAAATAAAAATAATAATAATACATTGAATTTAAGTGTATAACATTAATTAAATATTATTTAATTGTAATCTACCTACATGTATTTTTAAATTGTAAATATTCTTGGACAGTATAAAAACACTTACCAATCAACCATTTTTGTAACATAATCTTAAATTTATTTGTAGGCAACATTTTTAATTCCTCTGGTAATGCATTATAGATTCTTATTGCCATGGGGTAACAATTAGAGCTAAGTAGTGATGTTTTCATCACAGGGAACAACAATCTATTTGGGTATCTTTTATTTAGCTTATTCGGTAGGTCACCTCTGTTTCTAAAAAGATCAGGGCAAGCCTTTACAATTTGGCAGATTTCATAGATGTACATACAAGGCAAAGTTAACAAGTTAAGACCCCTGAAGAATGGCTTACAGCTTGTAGTGGATGTAACATCAAAAATTGCTCGTAAACATTGTTTTTGGGAAATAAAAGCTCTATCCCTATCAGTAGAATTTCCCCATAAGGCAATGCCATACCTAAGTCTAGAGGCGACGTATCCGTGATATGCTTGAAGAGCCATTTTTTTTCCAGCCACCTTAGACAATCTTCTGAGAGCATATGAAAATCTGTTCAGTTTACTACATACACTAGCTACATGAAAATTCCACATGCAATTGCTGTCCAGAACAATTCCCAGGAACGTAACAAAATTTGCCTCCTCAATGTCTCGTCCATCATATGTAACTTTGAGATCTTTTTTAATATTATTACGTTTATTATGAAATTGAATATATTTAGTTTTTTTTAAATTAACTTTCAGGTTATTAGAAGTAAGTCAATGTATAATATCTCGAATTGTGTTATTAATGTCATTATTATATTTTAAAATGTTATTCGTCATGTCAGGAACAATTACTGCTATGTCATCCGCAAAGAGTGTACAGTAGTGTCTAGTTATGTCAGGTAGGTCATTTATGTAGATTATAAACAAAAGTGGCCCTAGAATACTGCCCTGCGGAACTCCTACTTTATTTGATTTGGTTTCAGATTTGTGCGTTAACTCCTGCTTATTGACTTGATCAACTCTTGTAATCTCAATATATTGTGTACGCCCATCTAGGTAGGATTTAAGCCAGCTTAGAGCTTGGCCTCTTATGCCATAGCTTTCGCATTTAGATAATAAGATATTATGGGATACAAAATCGAATGCCTTGCACATGTCGAAAAAGATTACAGTTGTAGGCAACTTTTTAGCCACAAAATCCATTATCTTAGTAATTATTTTAAATGCTGCTAGACCAGTTGACTTACCCTTTTGGAAACCATTTTGTTCCTCTTTTATTACTTTGTGTTTTGCCAAAAATTATATAATTCTAGAATGCATTGCTTTTTCGAATATCTTAGAAACAATTGGTATGAGTGAGATCGGTCGATAATTTTCCACCAGCAATCTATCTCCCTTTTTATAAACTGGTTTAACCACCGACATACGCAAAGCATCAGGAAATATGCCTTCTACAAATGAGATATTTATCAGATAACTCAAAATTGGAGCAAGAATTCTAGATGTAGATTTAATTATTTTGGTTGGGATCTCGTCGTAGCCAACCGAATTTGTGTTCTTTAATGAGTTAATGATCTTGACGACTTCGTCAAAATCGGTGGGGAATAAAAATATATTACTGTCATTCGATTTAATTTTATGATTATATTTATTTGTATTGTTATTATCAATGTCATTAGTAAAATTTATAAAATACTTATTGAAAATGCTTGCGATGTCAACAGAATTTCATTAGATAAGGCATGGGGTTTCGTTACTCCTGTTACCGCATATTTTTCATACATTGTGTTTCTGCGAGAATGGATCAACTCCGCTGCTAGTCCTACCAATTGTTGCGTACCGATGATGTGGATTTTCTTTTTTTTGGTATTTTTTTTTTTTGGAATACAAATAATTTCCGCTTGTTCTTGTTGCTCGATTTCGTCTTGTTTGGGTTGGGATACTGATTCGGATAAGTTTCCAATATTGCTGTCGGTATCTTTAATCAATTCCGTCTCTACGTTTTTGTTCATAAGTATTTTTGACAGTTCCATATCGATTTTCTTTTGAATACCAGGTTTGGAACCTGACTTAGATTTTTTCGTTTTTTTAGCTGAGTAAGGAGAGGTTTCAACTATGCTTTTGTATTTGTCTGACTTCGTCTCTAGAACTAATATTTTTTTCTTTAAACTATTATTTTCTATAAGAAGGTTTTCTATTTCAGTGTCTGCACCCTTTAATTTACATTTCAGTTCAGTTATTTCATCCTCTAATTTTTGAAATTTTAACTGCTCTATTCTGATTGATAAGTCTGGAAGGCTATGAGCAGGACTTTGATCAGATAAATTGTCAGGATCTATGTCACTACGTTCTATTGAAAGTGATCTCAATTTTGGTTTTATGCGTTTAGTTACAAAGTGATCACACGATTCAGAATCTTGATCAGTGAGGCAAATATTTCTCATTAACATTGTATTTATCGGAGTGCTAGTTTCCGGCTGAGGTGCAGAATTAGAATTATCTGATTTTGAAGTGGAAGCCTGCGGTTTTTTTAGGCAAATGACGCATTTCCAATTCATTTTATGTTCCTTTTCCATTAGATAATAACGTTTTTGGGTCACATTTGTACAGCTGACATGATGTTTTAGTGTACATTTTGAGCAAACCAAATATTCTCGGTCTACTATTTTTTTATTACAAATAGTGCACTTCATATTATTTTTCTGTAAGCTATTGCTTTTTTTTTGGAGGCATTATAGAAACCTGATATTAAATTATTTGAAATCTTTGAATTAATATGAAGAGACTCGACGGCGACGGTTGTATTTGACGTAGAATTTTTCTGATGTCTTTATTGTGCAGTAGCCATATAGATGGCGCTAATTAAGTTGATATAGTCCGGTTGTCTATAATATGTGCGTGCGATTGTGCGTTGTCTCTCCACTCGCCACCAGATGGAGCTACTGCTTTGAATACGTGACGTAGACGTGAAGATAATTAATTATTCTCCAAAGAATTTATGACAAATTTTTTGCCTTAAAAACTGCTGTCCGCTGGGATACGAACCCAGGACCCGGTTGGTGTACAAGACACAAAAAGCTAATGCTTTGGGCACTTGACCAGTGATTGTTAACTTAAGTTGGCGAAACAACGCATTGGATGCTATACAAAATTTGGTATTTTTAAGTTCGTTATATTGTGCATTTAAATTTTATTATTGTACACACATCTACCGCACATTTTTTTATCACTTGTTTTATTTATTTCTTTGATAGAATACTGTTTATTTTTATTACTAACACTGTTTTATTTGGTTTTTTTTTAAATAGTTTTTATGATTATTTGAATAGTTTTTAACAAATTCACTTTAGTTTGGGTTCGAAGTTAGTACTTTTATATTTTTGAATAAATAGTCAGAAAACACTATGATAAGACGTCACAAACACTAACACCATGGAATCTTATTACTATCGTCCGATTTTTGCAGTTTTTTTTTCTTTATTGACATAAATAACTATTTTTAAAATTAAAATAAAACACAGAACAATGTTTTCGTGACGAGTGGCGCCACTTTTTTTGATGTTAGGTAATTACCGTCGAGTCGACTATGTATGGAGCACATAGATTCTAGGGTCCCAGACCCGTTGCCGACCTATAACAGGAAAAAACAGGATATGTATAGCGAGAAATAGTATAAGTAAGGAGTTCGAATTTCGGATATTTCACTCAGCGAACGAAACGCATTGCTGCTTCACGTCAATATTCTGTAAAAGGGTGGTGCTTCACCGGTCGGGCTAGCCTATTTCATAAACGCTCACTCTAAAGACTGTAATGAGAAGTTTAAAAATATAAAAATAATCATCTATACATATGAAAATGTTTTGTCTTGACCGTAGAGACCTGAAACATGGGTGGGAATAAGAAAGGATTTTTTGGGATTCCCACGGTAAAGCGGGATAAACGCAAACGAAGTTGCGCGGGTTTCTCTAATAATTATAATAAAATGCTTTGCCCTGATTGACTGACTGGCTGACGGATCTACGTAAAGCCTGAACCGCTGATCGTATAGACTTCAAACTTGGAGAGTGTATTCCTTGTATGACGTAGGCATCCGATACGAAACGATTTTCCGAAATTTTTAAAGTTCCGTAGTAAACTACAAGGAATCCTAAAGTTTCGCCATGTCCGGACAGACAGAGAAAGCTGTAATATACATGCACATATTATCAATGCTAACAAAGTGGTAGAACAAAATTTTGAAAAATATTTTTTTTGGAGTGCCTCCCCTACATGTAAAGAAGCAATGAAATTTTTTATTTCGCTCCGTTTACGTTTTTTGTGTCAATTTTCGTTTTGCACGGTGGTCTCCTCCCCCTGCTCCTATCCCCGAGAGTCTTGTGTTTAGAAATTTGAAAAAAATCATGATAGTAGTCCATAATGCTGAACCTTCAACGAAAATTATTATGGTTAAGTAGGCTCTATTAGTTACCGAGTAGAGTAATAGCTGACGAACTTATAAAATAAAATTTCTTTCATGAAAACTTACAAATGTGATAGAATTTGATATTGGACTCATTTGCAAGCAAGCAAAGCACAGCAAATACGGAACCCTACACTGTGCGTGGCCCGACACGCACTTGACCAGTTTTTTTGTGTCTGAGTCGCCCCCTAGATCTTACGGCATACAAAGAACTTAACTGTATTAGAACAAAAACAGTAGTGCACCTTCTGTTTTCCTAGTGTACTCTTTGCAACCCCGGGGAGGATTGGCGCCAGCCCTGTCGCGACGTCTGCCGGGGCTCCGATCGCGTCACGACCTATTTTTTATAATCATACTGTATACACAAAGGTTAAACCTATGCATAAATGCATCTATTGTGGCATATCGTGTGGAAAATTACTATGACTTTTGATCGAGCAAAAGTTGTGACGCAGGTTATCGAAGCAGAACATGTAGCTATGGGTACTTGCTTCGAAATAGATGATGTGGCATTCTGTACTCATGTCACTGCACTATTTATTTATTTAACTTTATTGTCCACAATACAAAAGTAATGATACAATAGGCGGACATAATGCTAAGTTTTCCCTACCAGTCAACCAATGGGATGTGCAGAAATTAAGTATGTATAAAAAATGATTTATTTTTATGTAAGAGGCAAATAAGCATGCGGGTCAGCCGATTGCCGTCTATAAAGGGAGACACGAAAGGAGTTGTAGCCGTTGCCAGGAAGATAGGTGGAAATGTCGTAAAAATAGGGAGGCGTTGGGAACCGAACAAAACACTGATATTCTGTGAGTGGGTGGTACTGTCAGATGCACGTCTAGCTTTGCAGTACAATCTTGGCTCTTATGTCATAGAACTTGAGAATGGTACAAAGTCCATTATGTAAAGGTCGACCTGCTCTTAACTGTACTTCCGAAAGACCTAGCCCATTTCACAAATGCTCTACCACACCAAATCTAACAGCGTAGAAATGTGAAATCATTTTAATTTGAAAACTAAAAAGATCTGTCAACTCGAACACAATAATTACCCGTGCGGATTAATCTTGGAAACTTCCTAAGTGACATATCACTCTAAGGGCAGCAACGAGTTTGCTGGAAGTTCGCACAACTAACTCCGGGACACAACTTCAATAATTATTAAGTTTTACAACTGATTGTTACATATTTTGCAATGAAAACTAAGAGGAGACGCACGATAGAATCTTTTTATTGTTCCGTAATAAATAAGATACTTTTAGAGCGATAGCACACTACGTATTTTTAACACACAGAGGACGCGCGTTACGCGTATGCGACCAAGTAATATTTACCAAATCGTTAACGACCGGGCAGTTTTTAGAATGAATGAATGAGGAATACGTAATATCAGTAACGTTTGAATTAGTTTATTAATATTTTAAAACTAAAACAAATACGAGCTAATGATATAATAATAAAAGGGCAACGGTAATTTCTATAGTAATCTCCAATTTGACAGTCACACCCACCTGAGCCATTTAGCCCTTAAAGACCAAGGGGTTGCCTCACAGATATAAATTAAAATAGACAACTCCCATTTCAACTCGTCTAAACGTCAAGTGAAAATTAATGTAAATTTTGAAGTTAGAAAAAAGTAATAATAGTAGGCACACTATTCGGAGGCTTAAAATACGCCGAATAGGCTATTTTCCCACATATAATATATCAAAAATCCATTTTCATATTTTAATTTTTTATACCACAAAGTTGGCAAACAAGTATACGGCCCGTCTGATGGTAAGCATCACCGTAGCCTATAGACGCTTGCAATACACGGGGTATCACTCACGCGTTGCCGACCCTGCCAACCAACAAGTGGAGCTCTGGAGAACTCACTCACCGTAGGAACACGACTTGGTCGAGCCCAATGTTATTGGGCTACGATCTTCTGTAAGGTGGAGGCCTTCCAAAGACGGGTTGCTCCGATTTAATCGGATTATCCGCTGTGCCCTACCTCTCATAAAATGTCACTTATCATTTTTAAATATTTTTTAAAAATTCTGCGATAAAGTAAACTTGTGTATTATGAAGGATTTTTTAACCTGTGTTACCTGATACCCACTGTCGCACGTCAGCCTATCATCCATTGCAAGCAAGCAAGCTCGCAAGGGCAAGGCTAGCTGCAATATCTGTTTTGTCATAAATACATAATGAGTTCGCTCGTGTCATCTATGCAAATTTATGTCTTCGCTTGTCTAAATAATGCCCTGTTTACTAAGCATTGCGCTTTGTTTTGCATTGTTCGCGTCTCAAAGGGTTTTAGCCTGTTGTTGCTGTCTAACTCGGTCCACCTATCATTTACAATGTAATCCGAGTCCAAACTACTAGGCAAGTGGCCTTTCGGGTCTCTCAACGAACGGTGGTGGTCCATCGTGGCGAGAATATTTTGTTTCCTATCGCCCCGTGCGCGCGCCCCATGAAAATCGCTCGCGCTACTGCCGAGTGCGGCTCCGCGTAGCGTCATTCACGGTCAACATAGATTAATATTGTATTGATTTAACATTTGTATTTACCGCTGGCCGCTACGCACTTAAGCGTGTTCGTGGTTAAAGTACGATCGTGCAATTTTTTTGACGAGATTAAAGCGTTTACGCCTTGCGCAGGTTTCAATATGGAGCGTTTATGGTATTGATGTGTGCGCAGCGTTTTTTTAATAGATTTCAAATATTTATAGAAAAATAATTACACTAAATTATTTAACAGTTAACTAACTATTTAGACGGCATAATTATCTATAGTTATAATTAACTAACAAATCACTACATAGTATAAAACAAAGTCGCTTTTTCTGTCCCTATGTCCCTATGTCCCTTTGTATGCTTAAATCTTTAAAACTACGCAACGGATTTTGATGCGGTTTTTTTTAATTGATAGAGTGATTCAAGGGGAAGGTTTTAAAGTATCATACATTCCAAAATTCCTACGGGAAAGCGGGATACACGCAAACGAAGTTGCGCGGGTTTCGCTAGTTTGTAATATAACTGTTTTTGCGCATGGACAGCGTACATGTTAAGTTTTAGACAGAGACTTACAACCTTCGATGTTATTGTAAACGTTAATTAAAGTTGCGATTGTTTAACACCTACTACGAAATTTAACTAGTGGCCCTTAATTTGTTATGACTATGTAGATGAGACTATTAATTTTGTTTAACCCAAATATTGATACATCAAACAATAAACTTGAAATACAATTATATTATTTATATACAAAGGACAAATAACTAAATGCGGGTCCTTTGGCAAACATTGCCCTTTGGGCACATTAATACACTGGGCACGTAGGGGCGAGGCACATGTGTCTGTTTGTAACATATTTTGGTAAATACAGGACACACAGTGACATTCTAATGTGTCTTTGACAGCCCGGTAGTGTGTTGGTTGAAAGTGACCCTACCTTCGGCACTAGAGGACGCGGATTCGATTCCCGCTCGGGGCGAACATTTATATAATAGCGTTTGTGTCTGTTCTCGAGTCTGGGTATTTTTAATGTATTATTAGTATATATTTTACAATAATATACCCGTTGTCTGGTTACAAGCAGGTTAAGCATACGTTATGGTTGGATAATTGTGTCAAAATTATTATTCTGTCGGTAAAAAATCAAGTATGACAGTTCCTCTGGACTACGAGGGCGAAGGGTAACAGCTTGTGAAAATATTATTTTTCGGTCTTTCTACGCAAATAATACGTACGAATCTCAAATACAACGAACCTATCTTCCCGAAATATTAGCTGAGCGAAATATTCATACAAAGATTGTAAAACGTGTTTACCTCTACAAATGATTCCATATCTTCAAAGGTGGGTACAGACTGTTGTAACGTAACATGCAGTGTAACATACCAGGAGCAGGCAATTCAAGAGAGGTAGAGCACAGCGGATAATCCGCTTAAATCGAAGCCGTCGGGGGAAGGACCTCCACCTTACAGAAGATCGTAGCCAAATAGCATTGGTCTCGGCCATGTTGTGTTCCCACGGTGAGTAAGGTCTCCAGAGCTCTACTTTTAGGGATTGGGAGGGTTGGCAACGCGTGAGTGATACCCCCGGTATTGCAAGCGTCTATAGGCTACGGTGATGCTTACCATCAGGCGGGCTGTATGCATGTTTGCAAACTTTGTGGTATAAAAAAAGGCAGGAGATTGATGTTTGGAGATTTTACTTCGTGCGCGTCGTGTGTACGGTTCGTGCGCACAAGGCGTCCACATCATGGGAATTCTGTTACATTGATTGTTCCGTTACAGCAGCTGTTCTGTACCCACCATAATGAATATCTAGCAAAAGGTTGAACGACCGGAGACACTGAATGAGTATTCTGTGATCGGCTGTGAGGCGGGGTGACATTACACAAACATCACTCACCGCGCTGATTGCGCCATCATTGTCCGCATACTGACGTCACATGGATCCATGACGTATGGAATGGTTCACCTATAAGCAGTTCGCGTGGACACCAAGTGGGGATGAGCACCCAGCCCACGGCGGGTGCGAATTGGGCCGTTGCCACCAGATTGAAGAGTTCCCCATTGTAAAGCCGGTAGAACACACACAGAGAGCCAAAATCCCTTCGATTGTTGTACTGGGCTTTTTTCTTTTTCGTTCTTCTCTCTATTAGCCCACTTGATAAACCTTTGTTTACTTGAGTGAGCCTAGAAACGACCTAACACATTCATCCATATGATTATAATATTTTTTTATGACCGAGGTCACCGAATGGTAAGCAATCACCGCTGCCCATGGACATCCACGACTACAAGATTTTGCATTCGTTGCCCACCTATGAAGGAATAAAAAAGGAAGGACGGGGGAAAGAAAGTGGGAAGGGTGTAGGAATCAGGAGGGGTATTAGGCTTTCAGCCTATAATAATATCATATTATAATCTATGATAGCCAAGCCGTTTCCAGTGGCTCGTGGTGCAGGTTCCGGGATGTGGCATGATGCGGTGACCGCTTCTAATCAAACGCCCATTCTCCGGAACGCTGTGTACGCAGTAACCGATGTCAAAGCGGATCTGTGTGTTATTAATCATACCCAATTATATTTATGAGGCTAATATGGATGAAAGATAACAGAATCACTCGCAAATAATTCGCAAACGGATTATCATATCGAAAAATTATCTTCTCACACCACAAATATTTTTAAAAGGTCAATGTATAAGGGCAAAAAGATTTTTTTGTGTTTTGTACTTATTCCGCAAAGTTTTACAATTAATAAAATACTTATATTTTTTAACATCAGTTTTAGTCTAACATACTAGCGGTTGCTCGCGGCTTCACGCCATATAGCCTACGACACTCACAAATAACGTCGCTTTCTATTGATAAAAGTATTTTCAAAATCGGTACAGTAGAATCAGATATTACCTCCTACAACTTCACAAACTTTATCTCTTTACAACATTATTACAGACAAAACTTGACGACCTCCATGGCGTAATGGTTACCACGCCAGACCGCCACCCAGGAGGTCCCGGGTTCGAATCGCGGTCGGGTCATGATGAAAATCGAACTTTTTCTGATTGGGCTCGTCTATATATGTATTTGTTATAAAGTATAGTGTCGTTGGGTTGGTGTCCCATAACACAAGTTTCGAACTTACTTTGGGGCTAGCTCAATCTGTGTGAAAAAAGAACCAATAAAAACTTATTCACAATGAAGCTGCAGAGCATTTTCAATTCCAGCAGAATATTTTGGGAGGCTGTTTTGGGATGCTGTGACAAAGTACAGCCATCTGACGACGCGGAGATTTTTATTTCCAACAATTTGTCCGACCGTGTCTGGCTACCTGAATCACTGGCCGTGTGTAACACGACTACTTTAGTTTTTGCACTTCTATTTAAAAAAATAATATTCTAGCGTAGTTTTTTAGTTTTTGCACTTCTATTTAAAAAAATAATATTCTAGCGTAGTTTTTTTATAAAGTGGTTAGTTTGAGAGTTATTAAATTAAGGTGAAGCTTTTAACCGAGGTGTAAAATAGGTATTAGTTTGCAGATAGTGGATAGTTTGAATACATCGTGTTCTGATCCTACTTAGTATGAATTTACGCGACAGTCGCGCGACGGCTGTCGGGCGACCGGTGGGCACTGGCCAATCCATTTAAATTCATACTATTGCTGATCTCCGTTGTGCATTATGTGTAGTTATAGACTTTAAAGATAGAACAAACAAACAATGACGAGAGGAGATGGGCAAGTTTTACGAATTTACACTTGAATCCCCATAGGAGTTTCTAGAGGCAGGAAGGAAAAAGGGTTTGGGTAAAAACAACCTTGAAACTAAACTGTCAATGTTTGCCTTCTTATAAAGGAAACTAATGTTAGAGAATATTTATCACGTCAAAAGTTTTACCTATTCAAAAAGGATTTAACCAAATTATAGTTTGCGCTGTCCTGTGTGATGGGAACATACATAATAATGGTGAAATTGCCACTCGTAAGGAGGAGTTAGTACCAAATCGTTGCAAAGGTTAGTCAAGTCTTCTAAAACGCATCTTGTCTATGATTTTATGTCGTCAAAAACATAGATGCCCTCAGTCGCAATGGTCTAAAACTTAATCGCGTCTTCATAGTAATGTGTAGTAGAAAAGTTGTTACGCGCCCACACCATGGTGTGGTTTTTTATTTTTCCCACTATGAAAGAAATCATGAAACGGTTTGCATAGAGTGCCGTTTTCTGAGTAGTCGTGTTACACTTTGAATGAGCAGCTGGCCCGTTCGTTAGGGTTGCGTCCTGTAAACAGGGTTAACAATATAAACAGAGCATTCTTTGTGATAAAACTATCTTTTGTTGTGCCCCTGACTCGTCCCATCCATGTGATATTCAGGATCGAAACATAAAGTTAAAAAAAAGAAGACATTTTTTTATTTTATTGTACAGGATAATTCTATTTCAGAAGAGTGTTCGGCTGAATGTTGTAACGTGTATACATGCACATTGTTTTAGTTTGCTTGACCAATTTTACGAGCGTTTTTGAGATTAAGCACACTGAACGTTACAATATTCAAAACCGAATGCTCTTCGTGAAATATCTGTAATATCGTTTACATCCTATCTTATAATTCTCATCTATATAACTATAATTATTAAAAAAAAGATTTGTATTTATGTTTGTTATGTTTGTTTGAAAAATTCTTTTACCGTTGGAAAGGTCCATTACTCCCGGGTAACAGGTAATATTATATTTTTTTTAAAACTAACGATCCTTACGTAACCCGTGTGAAGCTGGGAACGGGGCGCTAGTATATAAAAAAGGCAAAAAAGCCTTGCCTTGAAAAGATTGCTGTCAGTAATAAGGCCGCCTTGTTGCAAAAACACTAGTCCGTAAGTTTTCTGTATATACCTACTGTATTGTCTTATTTTACTCAGTG
Source organism: Endotricha flammealis (assembly GCA_905163395.2). Classification (NCBI taxonomy): domain Eukaryota; kingdom Metazoa; phylum Arthropoda; class Insecta; order Lepidoptera; family Pyralidae; genus Endotricha; species Endotricha flammealis. The sequence goes on from LR990873.1 coordinate 474,501, forward strand.
TTTTGCAAATAAAGCATATCCATTCATTCATTCAAAAAATTATTGCTTGTTTTGTTGTACTTTTAGTTTAGAGTTTAGACGCGACAGTTCAATTATTTAATTAATTTAACATTGATTGTTATAAGTTACATTAAAAAATTATAACAGAAAAAAATTGCTCGTTATGGGAATCTATCACATGATTAATTGTAGTAATAACAGATTTAATACATGACCACCGAGGTTAATAAATCAAAAATTTTGCAATCAAAAACAGATATTATATTACACAATAATTTATTTGTTTGTGCACAGTTTGGGTCGCAGCTTAACAAAATGAGTAGACTCACTACACGATGTACCTAAATTGTTTATTGAATAGACGAATACAGAGGATTGCAGCTCGTAATAATATTTGTTATACCCAGTGCAATATTAATAAGCATTCTATTGGTTGTAATTATGAGTTAGTATCATATCGGTGCATTTGTAACTCGCCTTTGTTGTGGCTCGCCTATGTAGTAACTGGTCTACAAATGAAATCGGTGCATTTGAAGCTCGCCTAGGTAGCAGCAGGCCTACAATTTTTTTTTACAAAGTTTGTATGATGTATTATTGTAGAAATTAGAAATTCCTTTAGGATTATTTTCGAATGTTTTTGGGATGGATTAGGATTGACGTTAGGATTATTTTGGGATGGATTAGGATTGACTTTAAGATTATTTTGGAATGTTTTTGGGATGGATTAGAAATGACGGACTATTTTGGAATGGATTAGGATTGACTTTAGGATTATTTTGGAATGTTTTTGGGATGGATAAGGAATGATTTTAGGACTATTTCGGAATGTTTTTGGGGTAGATTATGATTGACTTTAGGATTATTTTATAGGTAGGGACTCAAAAACACAATGGATTACAATTTGACAGTAGTTATTTCAAGTCGGTGGTCTTCAGACTGCTTGAAAACTTTGGTCTCCGCCAATCCGCATTGTAGCAGCGTGGCAGAGTACGCTCTAATCCCCTTCGATTAAAGGGAGACCCGTATCCCTGAAGTGGGATGATTACGGGTTGATACGATGAGATTTCTATAAAAAAAGTTCTAAGTAACGACGCAATGTTTTTTTTTCCCGATTTTATTTGTCATCGGCCATTCAGCCATAATCAGAATTTATTGGAATTGGAATTAATGACGAATTTTTATTTATTATTTCCACTGCAGTTTGGTTATACTGTGACTAGATGGGTATCCTTCGGGAAATTTAGTGGTACAGTTATTCATGTGACCAACAAGGAATAATAACGGACACCAAGCGGGGTGACGGTACGGGAAAATATTTAAAAACTCTAGTGCAACTGGGTACAAGAAAAAGGCAATGATTTTGTCAAAAACCATGTTAGATTGTTTTGTATGTTTCTTAGGATGTATGTGTTGTGTATGTTAGTTACATCCAGAAAATATAAACTTTAGCTTTTTTTATTTTTTTTTTTATTTTATTCTCTCTCAACTAAAATAGTTTCACTTAAAAAAATATAAATAAAGTACACAATTCACACAGCCTCAAAGTAAGCTAAGCGCCTAAGCATAACATGCTTGTGTTATGGCTACACACGTCGGATAAATTATTGTAATATTAGAAAACACACAGACACGACAATAAACACAAAATGCCCTCACAAAAATGTTTGCCCCGAGCGCGAACCGAAACGCGCCCTCTGGTGTCGAAAGGTAGTAACTACTAACGCACCACCAGACTGTCTTTTATAATATGTCATCGTTGTAAAAACCGTTAGATTGTAATCCGTAACATACTGCTTATCTGCAACGGTAACATCATAGCTTAACAGTAGGTTCGTTAGGTTTACCTTGTGGCCCTAAACCCAGAAATAGGAGAAAGAGAATCGCGCAGCTGGGCTTCGTCGTCGTCTTAGTGTAATTACAATTTTACGCTGACAATTTTTCGATAAATTATAATCTAACGGTTTTTACAATTTTACGATGACGTTTACATTTTTTCTCTTCGTATCTTTGACAAAATAATAGTTATAATTTTTTTTTAGTCCACAACTTTTGCATCCAGTTTATTTCCAGTGGCAAACATTCTTTATCTGTGGCGGCGCACGTAAATCAGAAAGATAATAAGACAGTGCTGCCACAAATGTACTGTTGTTTATGCAAGACACGCGAAAATAATTATATTTACGATTTTTATCTGTGAGTCACTATTTATACCATGCTCTATTCAAAAGAATACTATAAATAATAAACGCTTCTATGAATAATAACATACAATACCTACATGTAATTGAAGTAAAGTTCAGAATTTTGATTCTTCATTAGAAAATTTCGATAACAAAATATATGCATAATTTATTATTCCATGTGAATTCACACTTCGAACTACAACATTCTTTGGCTATGAATGACATTCAGGCTCAGTCAATCTGCATTTGAGCAGCGTGGCAGAGTACGATCTAATCCCCTTCGATTGAGGGATTGATTCCATTATTCGATTGATCAGTCCCTATGGTACTACGAATGATTATATACGTAGGTATCTATCGTATAATAGAAATAGAAATATTATATAATATTATATAATAGAAATATAATAAACTAGTTATGTCTTATCTTACTCCTTAATATGCGCCATCCTTAAGTGCCAGTTTTCAGTTAAAACAGTGTTTCCAAGACTCTTTGTAAGCTTTTAGCAACATCTGAGATTAAATTATTTCCTCATTAGTCAGTCTTTCAAGACAAAGAACATGAAGTATAAATAGAATTACTACATAAATCATATCATACTAATATTTTAAATGAGAAAGTTAGTTTGTTTTTTATTCCTTCACGGCTTGAATAATCAGCCGATCGTCATGAAAATTTGTTTATATATTGTCAGGGGTACAGAGCCCAACATAGGCTACTTTTTATCCCGTGAAAGTATGTCATTCCATTGGGAAAATATTTTTTCTGCGCTGTAAAGGATGCTATCGGCCAACAGATGGCGCCACAAGTCGCGCTATGGAATGTGTTGTTGTCAAACGAGATCTATGTCATAAAATTAACTCGAGCGAAGCCGCGGGTAAAAACTAGTTGTATATAATTTACATAACGCCCACGACTTTCAAATCATTTATTCAGACTATAAGGCTTCATAAGCATTTTCTTAATTCATATCTTCTATAAAATGTATTAGTTATGTACTTATAGAGGTTTTTGTACATAAACAGTCAGTTTCTAAAACACATTTTTAAAGTTAATGACTCATTAAATTATATCTGTCACTGTCAAACTAAAGAAGAAAACAAGAGATAGCATGAAACTTAATGTGGAATTAAAATGCTTTTTAACTGACTGGTAGTTAGCCTGATTACCACCAGGTGGCGCTTTGTCTATTGCGTAGAATTATATTATTTATTTTTATTATAAAAGTTCTTATATTAAGAAACCATAATTTTATTTTTGTTAAGCAACCCTTTGTCGGGTCCGAGTAATGAGATTCGTATCGCTCCACCAAACACGGGTACCTACACCTTCCACTTTTAAGGTTATCCAATTTCCTTCATCTTGCCTACATTACATATTATGTAATGAAATCGCTTATTTCCAGAGAGTAGACCTTCACAGGAACTTTTTCTAGACAAAGCTTTTTTTTTATACCACAATATTGGCAAACAAGCCTACGGCCCGCGGCCCGCCTGATGGTAAGCATCACGCACGCACCGTAGCCTATAGACGCTTGCAATACCGGTATCAATCACGTGTTGCCAACCCTCCCAAGTGGAGCTCTGGAGACCTTACTCACTGTAGGAACACAACATGGCCAAGACCTATGCTATTTGGCTATGATCTTCTATAAGGTGGAGGTCCTTCCCCAGACGGGCTGCTCCGCTACCTTCAAAATATTCTAGACAAAACATAAGTGCAATGGTGTCATACAGTAATACTTACTTGTAGAAGTTGGAAATAAATAAAATAAAAATTAAATAAAGATCAAACGTAAATTCGTACTCTGTAAAACCATTTTACAAATAACATTGTTTTTAATATAATTACAGTTGCTGTAATTATTCTAGTGTGAAATTGATTCAAAAGCATCCACCAAAAATTAGGTATTTTTATCTGTCTGCAAAAACATCATAAATTACGGGAAAAAATAATCAAAGGCAGATCCTCTGGACCACGCGGGCAAAGCCGCGGGTAACCGCAAGTGAATAATATAATGAATATTGCGAAATTCCCACGGGAAAACGGTACAAACGCAAATGAAGTTTTTCGCTAGTACAATATATAAATTAATAAATTCAAGTGGTTCCTTATTGACTCGCCATGCGTAATAAAACCCCGCGCCCCCATACTCCCCGCGATAGCCCATTATTTAAAAAAATATTATTATTAATATTATGCTCTGAAATCTGTAAAAAATCAGAATATTTGTTAGTTAACAACAAAACATTATGGAATTAATAGTACTAATTGTAACTAACAGATGGCGCTGTACGAAAGCTGAATCGCGCTATGGTTTCGTTTTCGTGAGATTACATAAGGACCGTGTGAATATTTTCACGTTAACAAACAAACAAACTTTCGCTTTTAACTAGCTGTTACCCGCGACTTTTGTTCGCGATTTTTTTGAGAAGTCGCCTACTTTTGGTAGTAGGTTGGCTTTATTTATTAAATAAATTGAAAATTAGACGTGCCTCTTCGGTCGAAGAGCCATCTCTAATTTATTATATGGTTTATCGTAAATTAAGTGAAACCCGAGTCCCGTATTGGAATTTCGGATTCCTCTTCAATCATCACTCTTATTTATTTATTAAAAACGCATCAAAATCCGTGCGTAGTTTTAAATATATAAGCATTATTAAGCATACATATAGACAAACAGACACCGAGAAGCGACGTAATTGTTTTATACTATGTAATTAGAACTATCGCATTTTAGGCACAGAACATTATCTGGTTAATAGTTCAAACCAAACACTATAATAATTTAAATGATGTGCCAAGTATGAATACGGGACGGAATATACAAATCAAATTGTTGCAATGCAAACGTCTTTGTAGCAACTCGTATACAATTTTGCAATGCTTTTGGTATAGATTAGGTAGGAAGTCTTTGAGTATTATCGGGGGGACTGGTCTGCTCATTTTTATCGGTACTATTTTATTTATTTATTATTATTTTAGGTGTAACCAAATACTATAGAAGACTAATACGCACAGCTTCGGAAGAATTCGGGCAAGACGCGACACTAGCGCCCCTACGGCACGAGGGCGGCATGAGGTGAACGATTTCAAAACTTTTGTATGCAAAATGTTATAGCGCCCCTAGCGGCATGAGGTGAACGGAGGTTTTTTGTATGCAAAATGTTATAGCGCCCCTAGCGGCATGAGGTGAACGGAGGTTGCCAAGTCATTGTATGAGAAACGTCTAGAGCTGTGCGTATTACTATAGTATTTGGTGTAACGCAACATTATTATTGATACCACCTTCGCGGATTGGTGTACAAAATACCTATTTCGAATACAATCAGTACTTACTGGGCGAGTCAAAATTCACACATCAAGTCGTTTTTGATATTCGATTGGTCTAATCTGCTCACTCTTGTCATTGATAGTTTTAAAAAATCAGCGGTTTACTTTTACAACAGCACTGACAAAATCCCGATAAAAGATCTCTTTTGAATTTTTAACAAGTTTTATCTACATTAAACTTTGAAAAACAGTCTAGACAGAAAACACACAAATCGATCTCTAATATTCGATTATATCAAAATAAGTATATCATAACTTTAAGACCAACACAAGATGTAATATAATCTGACGGCGGGAATATTTGATCATCTCTATAATGAACACTAGCGCCTCACCCCGGCGTCACATGGGTTTAAAGTAAGGATTTTTATTTTTTTTTAAAACATAAAGTAGCCTGTGTCATCTGGGAATAGAGTAACTTCATACTGAATAAATACTCCCTTTTTTGTGGTCCTATTGTATTGTCCTATTAGTAGGACCACGAGTGAGAACTATTTCTCTTGGACCTACTATTAATATTAAACATAGAAAAACATCTAGACGAAGACAAGCATACACATGTTCATGCACATGTCCCGAATGTGAATGAACCCGCGGCCCAGGAGACAAAGTAGCCATTGCTAGCTACTCGACCATCTGATATAAAGTAACGCTGAGGTTATCAACTAGTATATTTATCAAATGATAAATAACTAATAAGTTAAATGTTCCAAATTGACAGGGGGATAGTTGGGATAGATAAATCAATAGTTGGCAAGTTCGGAATGTAATCTATTAGCTATACAAATTGGCATTCAATCTTGTTTAATGATTCTAATTGATCGTGTATTGTCCTTACGGCTTAGGGATTCCTTAAGGGATCCTGATGGGTTTTTGGAGGAGTCTAATGGTTTTTTTTTGTCATACCAAAGGCAAACAAGCTAGTGGACCACCTCATCATCATCTCGGCCACAAGAAGTCCACTGCTGGACATAGGCCTTCCCCAAACGCCAATAATGCGACCTGCTGGCAGCGGCCTGCATCCGACCACCTCATGGAAAGTGACAAAGCCAAAAGCGGTCATACCCGTCTTGATTTCTACTTTCAGTTTCCTTGTCCCTTCATAGGTAGACTCCTAAAGTGGATATCAATGGTCAGCTATGATTGCTATCGGGACAAGCCCACCACACATCCCCACCGCTGCTGTGTCTACTGTATGGCCAAGATCAACAACGGCGACCTCAGAATGACAATAAGCAATGAAGCTTATTGACTCCCGGAGAGAAACTACAGCTGTCTTGGAACTCACAACGAATTTAATCAGAAAGAAATTAGACGAAGTAGGAATTATTTGAAGGACAAGTAACTTAGAACGTTTGTTCTCCTCTGTCACAAAAAAAAATGATCAAAAACAAATTCAGGCAGCATATCGCCTTAAAATAATTTTTTTTAGACACACACAAGTCATCCTGAGAAATATCCCTCGAAGGTCACCGGGGATCCCAAACGCACCTGTCCCTCAGCCAGGGGGTTCTTCCAACAAATAGGCAATCCCGCAGTTATTGCTCCACAGATTAATAGCCCAATTACACGCCTCCATTGCTCGGATTAAGACCCTTAAAATTAACTGTGTTATAAGTTAATTGTCGTTTAAATTGTGACAATTGTCATAATTTCTCGTTTTAAAATGATACTTTGCCTTGAGTATATTTTTAGGCGTCTATTAATTAAGTTTTTTTTTATATAATATTAAAGGTAATTAGGTATAATGAGACCTTTGTAAAGTCTGCGAGGGAAGCAAAATAATACAACGAGTGTCTAATATCATATCAACTCCTAATCACTCACTGCAGGGATACGGGTCCCCCTTCAGTCGAATCAGTCGATGGGGATTCAAACGCACTCTGCCACGCTGCGGATTGACATTTCTTTTTAAACCACAAAGTTGGCAAACAAGCATACGGCCCGCCTGATAGTAAGCATTACCGTAGCCTATAGACGCTTGTAATACCGGGGGTATCACTCACGCGTTGCCAACCCTCCCAAGTGGAGCTCTGGAGACCTTACTCACCGTAGGAACACAACATGCCGATGGAGGCCGAGACCAATGCGGTCTCGGCCATGTTGTGTTCCTAAGGTAAGTAAGGTCTTTGGCTACGATCTTCTGTAAGGTGGAGGTCCTTCCCCCAGACGGGCTGCTCCGATTTGAGCGGATTATCCGCTGTGCTCTCCCTGCCTACCTCTCTTACCAGTGTTTTTAAGCCACCTGAAAGCCACGGACTCTGCTTACCGACCATCGATGAATTCATCGATAAAAACAGCAACACACAGAGTAACTAAGGTTAAACTAAAACCACAAAACACTTAACTTTTAGCATGAAACAGTAATTACAAACAGACAGAACTCGTTATCACGGTAAGTTTAAAATTTGCTGTATTTAATTAAGGTTATGAACTGGATGACTCGCGCAACTTAGCCTGTTTTTCTTCGTTTGCGCAAAAAAAAACAGAACATCAATTTATAAATAAATTATTTTTAAATTTAAAAAAGCATGTTAGCACTTTTTTACATAACTGTTTGTTAAAATGTATTTTATTATTATGTACGTTATTATGTGGTCTTGTGTTTAGATTCTGTGTCTAAAATAATTAAGATTTTAGGCATTTTAGTTTTCATTATTTACTTCCTTGGTTACCTCTCTCATTGTTTGTACGAAAAACAAGGGAGATGTAATTTATATCCTTAAAGCATATCCGTTTAAATCGAGTACTCATTATCGATACAGCGTTAATACGAGTGATCAGGTAAATTGGACGTTGTATTGCAGCGAATGCACTGCCAACCACCATTGTTTACATTCAGTTAAAATGCTGAAAGGCAGTTAAATAATTAAATAAACTGTTATAATTTAAATTAAAAAAGGAAAAGACCCTATTGAGAGGAAATTGGAGAAGTTGGAGGGAAGCCTTTGCCCAGCAGTGGGACACAAATGGCTGATGAAAAAATAAAAAAATAAAATTAACTGTTAATAAGTTCTTAAATCGCATATGTGTGGCGTCGCTGTGTGTACATTCGCATTCTAAATGAACATGCAGGTTAAGCGAGGTCGATGCTAGCCAGTGTTTGGTTACATTTTTAATACCACATCCAATCAAAACATGAAACACTGTGCACCAATACCATACTAACTCTGTTTAAGACATTGGTTTGAAACAGATATTATAAACAGTGAAGTGGTTTCATACCAAATATTCTTGCCAACACTTTAAACCTCGGTTCCAAGCCAAAGTTTTTCCGTGAAGCGCAGGCTGTCAAATCGAACTCCTTTTTGTTTACTTTAACTCCACATTTTTTAATAGCCGATCAGTTGCTTGAAATAAATATATATTATTATTATTGTTAATTGTCTATGTTTTTTAAGTCATACTTACACAGCCACAAACTTATCTGTGCCGGTGGCGGGGGCGCTACGGTCGAAGCTATTAAATGTAATTGTCAAAGTATTCAAGGCGTATCCATTAGTTCTAGTTTTGGTCACCGGCACAGATAAGTTTGTGGCACTGTATTTCATGTTTTCCTGCTATTCACTTTCGTTTTTCTCACTCTATCTTCTCTCTTAATATACCAGTTTTTCCATGCATTTGTTATATATAGTAATATACTGATTAAAAATAATTTTATGAATTATTAGAAATTCATGTAATAACAGAATTAAAAACTGTAGTGATTTCAAATTAATAATTATGACTTTTGAAAAACCGGAAATCCGAAGGTCGTGTGATTAGCTAGATAGAATTGGTTCACCAAATATTATGTTATGATTACCATGATTTATTGTATTAATAAATCATGTTGTTTTATTATTTACTATAATATGTTAATTAGAAAGTTGTATCTTCTCAAATTTTAAAGATTAACTTTATAAGTTGTGTTGTGTAAAGCAAAGTCAATGTCGCCAAATCTTGATTGCTATTGGCTAGACGTTATTCATCAAAAACTGTGATTTAATTAGATTATTCTAATGTTTATGTAATTCCTAGGATACACTGCATTATATTTTATGTAAAAAATATACTTAAACTGTTGTAATGTTTCTATATTTTGAATAATAACAAGTTATACGTTTGCTCAATTGTCATTGGTAGATGATTTTTATCGTCTGTTGCGAGGTGGGAAAAGAGTTTTTATAAGCGATAGCATGGGCGAATTAGACACAGTTCTACCCCCGGAGACGACACGAGTTGACTCGCCAATAAGCCTGGCTCGCACTGAAGTTAACGAAGTTCTAAACTGACACTTATTCTCTGGTACTTAACAAAGTAAAAGTTAAAATAGTCAAATAAGTTGTCAGTCGCGTTGTTGGCACGTATTCCTACCACCTAGCAACAAACAGATTAAGTTAAGTACTAAACTTGTTTCTTTATCTATTATGGTCGTAATATTGTAATAATGTGCTGGTATAATTTTCGATGTATTTGTGAAAGTTCTATTAAAAAAAGGCCGTAACCGGTTTTCTTTCGCCATTTCTTTTACCGGTGGTCATTTTGCTTTGTGTCCGAAATGGTAGTAGTATATAGAGTAGTTTATGTTAAAAATGGATTGTTTACTAAAAATATACAATTTACTAAGTATTTTGTTTAATTTACTTTCTTGATATTTACTCCCCTTAATAGTACCTCATCATATCAACCCGTAATCATCCCACTGCTGGGATACGGGTCTCCTTTCAATCGAAGGTGATTAGAGTGTACTCTGCCACGCTGCTCCAATGCGGATTGGCAGATGCCGGTGTTTTCAGAACGCCCTAAGGCCACCGACTTGGCTTAACGACTGTCATCCATCAACAGCCGTATTAGAACTAATAAACTGTTGATTCATGGGATTGATAACTTAATTACCCATAATATAATTGTAATAAACAAGCTGTAAGCGACTAGCAACAGTATCAACACGCTATACATACATACACTTAGGTACACTGTCTGATATAGTTGGGGAGTTTCTGACACATTCATATTATTTTCTTGTACAATTTCCCATCATCCATAACATCTTCACTTTACAATGAAAACTCAAATCATATTTTTTTCGCGTGGGCTAAACCCAAGACGCCTTGCACGAGCCCACCGGGCCGTGGTTATAAAGGATAGCTTAATTAACTCTACGCTGTCGTCATTAATTTAAAAGTAAGTGACTGTAAACTGGCGTTTCAAACGCGGCGTCTTGGAGGCAGCGTTTTTTCTTGGTGAATTGAAAATACTGCAATTCACAGTGGAGCCTGCGAGGGCAATGAAGTTCTCTTTTCAAAGAATCAAAACGTTTATTATTTATTTATTTATTTATTCTTTATTGCACGATTGAGAGTACAATTGGCGGACTTAATGCCTAAAGACATTCTCTACCAGTCAACCATCGGGTAATGCAGAAACATTGTTGGCGGGACAAAAATTGAAGGGAAATATCTGGTTACCTAAGAACTTATATATACGGCTATAAACATACACATATAAATATATATTAATAATAAACTTACATATACATACTATACGCACTTAGTAAAATATTCTGACAAGTATTGACGACTGAAAGAGAGGTGATGGTGATAGTAACAGTAAAAAACAAATAACTAATGGTCGCCAAACACAACAAGAAGAAGAAAACACGGCTTGAAAACGTCAGGGGGAAAAAATGTACATACATTCGTTCACTTAAAAAAAAACATATTTAATTAACTGAAAATTATTAAACGGATATAAAATTATTTGATTAGTATAGTATTATGAGTGTAAGTCTTCACAAATACTTTCTCTCGTTAAAGATATACAATAATAAATTATTGGTGTAATTCAATCTACTCTTCATGCTATTACTATATCGAAAAGAAAAGCTTGATTGAAAAAAAAATATTTTATTGATTTTTGGAGTGGTAGAGCAATTATTACGAAATGGGCTGGCTCGACCGGGGAAGTACCACCCTCTCACAAATTATCAACGTGAAGCAGCAATGCGTTTCATTCGGTGAGTGTGAGATCCGGAAGCCCAACTCCTTCCCTATCCCCCCCTCCTTCTTTCCCTTCCCTTCCTCCAATCTCCTTGGTGGACAACGCATTGGTAGCGCCCCTGGTGTTACTGATGTCCATAGGCAGCGGTGACCGCTTTCCATCAGGTGGGCCGCTTGCTTGTTTGTCTACTGTATGACATAAAAAATAAATTGAAGAAATACAAATAAGATCTAACAGATACAGATATTTTACTAAATGTTAATTAATTACTGGAGTAGTAGAAAAATAGGAATCGGGCCAATGACGTTTAAAAAAACGTCAGTTTATGTTTACACAACATGATTTAGAAAACCTCTTGAGGATGTCGTTCAGTGGGGACGAGCCCAATTTTAATTTGAGCCTTTTGACACCCCCCTCCTCCCCCCCGAGAGGATAAACTTACGCCTGCAGTTCAAGTTATATCACTTAAGAGGGTTAAGTGGAAAATTTTAATGAAAAACTAATTGTCTAAAAAGTTTTTAACAAGAAAACACTAAACTTGATTTTCTTAACACACGTAGCCTTAATAGGAGTTGGAAATTGTTCTCTACATCATCTTAAATACTAAGTTAATAAGTTTATTAATCTGTTCAGCAAAGGAACTGGTTTACTCTTTAATAAAATCGCAATTTCAATTCAATATTAATAGCAAAACTTTACTTTTACTACCTTTTCGTTCGGATTTTAGTTCAGTATTTATTTAGCTTTTTTATATACCACTTAGGTGGCAAACAGTATACGGGCCTGATGGTAAGCAGTCCCCGTAGTCTATGGATGAACGCTTGCAATACCAGGGGTATCATTCGCGCGTTGCCAACTCTGTAAAAAGTGGAGCTGGACCTTACTCTACAACGTAGAAACACAACAAGGCTGAGACCAATGTTATTTGGCGACGATCTTCTGCAAGGTGAAGATCCTTCCCTAGACGGGCTGCTCCGATTTGAGCGGATTATCCGCTGTGCCCTACCTTTCTTCTCGTCTTAAAAATTAGGCTACTTTAGAAGATAAAAATATAAAAACGAAATGTCAGAAAAAATTACAGTTTATCTGACGGATATGATAACAGCAAGTTGTGAAACATGATTTATTTAAAAAAAAACACGTAATCCACGTCATGTAACAGTACATTTTATTATTGTATATTGTGACGTCATTCGGCGGTTTCCTGCAATTTCGCGAACACGGCCCAACGCCGGCCCCAAATTAACGAAGAGTGTTCAATTAAATGTTTTAAAATATAAATTAAGACTGAAAATGTCTGTAAATATTTTTAAAAGTCTATTGTGATCGCTTCACGGTAATTGACACTTAATACTGCGTTTAAATTAACCGAAAACATTTTTAATTTATTATCAACAACTAGCGAATATTGGGATATTGCCTAGTTGTTGATAATAAATTAAATCGAAGGGTCGTTTGCTCCTGCATTCCCGTGGGAATTTCGAATAATCTTTTCTTATTGTATGATTACGTCATACGTACACGCTCTCCAAGTTCAGCTCTCTACGATCAGCAGTTTTATCTGTGCGTTGCGTCAGTCAGTCATGCAGGTCATCAGGTCATTGCAGGTCAGCACAAAGCGTTTTATATGTAAATACCGTACCTATAGATTAAGTTTCCAATTCCAGGAACGGCGAGACGTGCAATTCTTCACTAGTCGCAAAGTTGACCGAGGCACTTCGTCCAACTTCGCCTCGCTTCGTCAAAGGGCTTAAGTTTAGACTCATTTTAATGAGTCTAGATTAGCATTATTTAACACAAAGTACTGCAGAGTGCACTTTTGCTCTTTGTAATCTCATACCGACTACGTTTCCAAGCGGTTCACTATGAAATAGTAGTAATAGGTATTCGTTTATTAAAATAGTTTCACTCATATTACACGTTCTGTTTTTAACTCGGTTCTCTCCCTTAACTGTGCTCAATTAAAATGCATTTTGCAATTATCGAGTAGAATAATTAAGGTACCTAATTAGTTTTAGATACAGTTACAATATAAATCTAAAATTATTTCGCTCTAATATTTATAATCAATCGTATAACTTATTACTATGAGCTAGATGGCGCGTCTCTGTGTGTCGCACTGTAAAACGGAGGTTCCATCCATCACAGAATCCAGCCAAACACTGGCTTGGGTCGACGTTGCTTTACTTCTCTGTTTAAGAGTGCGACACACAGCTGCTCCATCGAGCTCTTCAATAATTCTACTATTATACATCTGAAATAAAATATTTTTATTTTATTGATATTGTGAAATGAAAGGATCTTTTATTATAACAAAATTTTTGACATACAGTTGACTAATTATGATTCTTAAATGAGAAAAACATACAACACTTGGAGTTGAGTGAGTATCCCTGAACTCCACAATAAGATTCCCTGTATTGTGGACGTCTTCCTTCCCGATTGAAAACATTTATTTTGTAATCGAATACTAATAATTTTGGTAGGTACCTATAGTCCTAATTTCATTATCGCAACCCCAATAACAAGCATCACTGTTTTATCAGCAATAATTGGCCATCGATAAGTTTATCGTAATAATAAAACGTTATCGATAAATTTTAATACAAGATAACAATTATTTCACTGATCTACCGACTAACAAACAATTTAATCCAATTTAAGAAGTTATTAATTAATTTAATTATACATAATACGGTATTGGTCGAAGAATTACTTTGTACGTATTATGCTCAGCTCTTGCTCATACAAATACAAAACGAGCGAGATATATATTTTTTTATGCCACAAAGGTGGTAAACAAGCATACGGCCCGCTGGTAAGCATCACCGTAGCCTATAGACGCTTGCAATACCGGGGGTATCACTCACGCGTTGCCAACCCGTCGTTCACACAAATATCTATACTAATATTATAAAGAAGAAAAATTTGATTGTTTGTTTGAATTTAATAGGCTCCGAAACTACTGGACCGATTAAAAAATTCTTTCACCAGTAGAAAGCTGCATTATCAGGGAGTGACATAGGCTATAGCTTTTCCCGAAATTCAATGTGGTTCCCACGGGAACGGGTCTGGAACTTCACGCGGACGAAGTCGCGGGTAAAAAAGCTGGTATGAAATACAGGTGTTTCAGTGCCGCTTCCGATGCAGTGTGTTTTGCCTATAAAGAAGAGACATTCAGCATGGCCGGTTACATCCTGCAACCTTCTTGGAACTCACAGCGAATATAAAGCGAAATAAATCAAACCGAATTGGAAGAATTAAAATGGTTTTTAACAATAGAACAGTGTCACTGACTCCTGACGATCAGCACGAACCAGCGTAAAAATCACTGAATCTTCTAGACTAGAATGTTCTAGCATACAGTTTTGTTGTTTAGATCTATTGGCAACCTCTTCATACAGAACTCTAATCATCATGATCATCATCTCGGCCACAAGAAGTCCACACATAGGCCTCCCCGAAACGTTTCCAGCGCGACCGGTTAGTGGGCAACATACAGCGGCTTCCTGCGACTTTTCCAAACAGAACCCTAATATCAAGGTTAAAATGTATTGTATAATTTACAACTAGATATAGTTATATTAACCCAATAAAACAATTCGAGTATAGATAAAGCCACTTACACGGTATAAACCATTTGCCTGTCAAGATGGTCAACCCATTATTAGTAGTAACCTTTTTAGGTGTTTTTATTACTGCACTAGGTGGAAAACATGACATTTATTCAGGGTAAGAGTTTATTAAATTATTGTACCGTCAGCCAATGAAAGAGTTGAGCAGGGTCGTATATATGACTGTTTTCTATATATTGCGTGAAGGGATTTACACGAATTTTTATATTACCTCGCAACTTCGTTTGCGTATGTCTCGCTTTCCCGTGGGAATTTTGAAAAATCCTTGCTTAGTACATCCCTAGACGTCGTAAGGACACATTCAAATCATTGATGATCAGTTTCGGAATTATTTACATTTATCATGTCAGTTTTTGTTTTGCACGGTGGCCCCCCCCCCCCCCCCTTTATCTCCGAAAGTCTTGTTTAGAAATTTACAAAAAATCATGGTAGTAGTCCATATGATGAACCTTAAATGAAAACTATAACGGTTAAGTAGGCTCTACTAGTTACTGAGTAATAGCCGACGAACTTATAAAATAAAATTTATTTGATGAAAACTTACAAATGTCATAGAATTTGATATTGGACTCAACTGAAGGCAAGCAAAGCACAACAAAAACGGAACCCTACATTGTGCGTGGCCCGACACGTACTTGCCCGGTTTTAAAATTAGTTTTAAATTTTGACATAATTTAGTTTTTTAATGTTAGTTTAGTTTTAACGTTAAGTAGTAGTTTATTATTTTGTTGTCCAAATTTAAATTATAAAAAAAATATTTTTCATTTTAGATTTTCAGTTCATCGTGTCATGCCACGTTCCGCAGAAGACTGCGAATTTCTATCACAATTGGAGAACACCCTGAACCTGGATGAATGGGAAGCTGGTCTACCTAATGAAAGAGAATTCTTATACATGGTGTCTCCTGATAACCTTGACACGTTTCTAGAGGAATTGGATGCTAGAAATTTACAACACACTGTGCATAGATCTGATGTGGCTAGGTAAGCTTGTATTAAAAAAACCCCTACTAATATTATAAAGGCGAAAGTTGGTGTGTATGTTTGTTACCTATTCACGCTCAAATGGCTGGACAAATTTTTATGATATTCAGTATGTAACTAGCTGATATCTTGTATTAACATATACTTTTTATCACAATAAAATAAAAATTAAAAAAAAAAAAAAAACCCGCCTGCGTAAAAAGCAACTAATAGAAAATCAACTGAAAAGGCAGAAACAAGATAAAAATTCAATAATTACCTAAAGCTAGCGAAACAAATCGAAACAATATCAAACATAAGTACTGTACACTTATAAATATCAATTCGGTAATTCTTCGAAATTTTATGCAACATATAATACATAACACACAGTCGGAGGCACACATAGTAAGTAAGGAAGTAAGTAACTATACTGGCAAAGATATGGTTCCTTGATGGTACGCCAGTTACCGCAGATCCTGGAGAAAATAAAGACTATATACCTGAGGAAGCAGGGTTCAAGAACATTATAACAAAAAAAAAACATTATCTTCGCAAAGTAGCAAGTTAATTACGCCAGTGGGGGATCGAAAAAACCTCCCGTGCACTGGCGGCGAATCGCTGGAGGTCGATTTCGGCCCGCCGTCGCACCAGATGAACGTTCATGATTTGACTTGCCGCAGTGAACATAATAATATCTTTTTAAGGTCTTTTGAAGAATTCGATGAGCACTTGTCTGCATGGAGGAACAGCCGAAATGGTAGAATGGAACTCTTTGAAGACTACCTAGAATATCCTGTGGTAAGAATAAATATAAATGTACTTATTCAATCAGCTGGTTAAATAATTCTAAGCTTTGAATAATTAAATTTTTTTTGGTTACAGATAGAAGCTTATTTGGACAGGATAGCTACCGAATATCCAAATCTGGTGACCCTTGTAGAACCTGGGCTTACTTTTGAAGGTCGTACGGTTAAATATTTAAAGGTAAGATTAACTTCTTCATGATAACTACTTCACAGTCAAAGAAAAAAAGTATTTATTTGTAAGAAATAGGTTACAATAAGGTCTTGAAGTATAACAATTTGTTTACTATTTTGTTAACACTTGTTAGCATGAAAACTTCTTATTATAGAAATTTATCTTCAAACTATTTAAATAAACATCCGATGGTATGACGAGAATCTACGTGACATTGTGGTCTTCAAATCGCATAACTAAAAGTACCTAATCTGAGCAAGCCCTAAATAAGTCCATCATTTTCTCCACTTTCTAACCAGAATTTTTGTTCTAGATATCCACAACAAACTTCACGGACACAAGCAAACCTATATACCACATGGATGCTATGATCCACGCCCGTGAGTGGGTCACCACACCAGTTGCCCTATACGCCATACATCGTTTGGTAGAAGACCTTCGGGAGGAAGACAGAGATTTATTGGAGAACATCGACTGGATCATAATGCCTGTCGCCAACCCTGACGGCTATCAGTATACCCATGATGTTGTAAGTTTCCAACTAAGTCCTAATTTAGGCTTTAGATAATATCGAGAATCTACAGACAATACTTCCCTGCATTCTTGCATCCTAGCACTGTACATTATGAAGCAAACTAGTTATTTAGTTTTTTTATACGCAAGTGTTTGAGTACCTACTACTCCTGTATAGTATTCTGGCCTTGTACAGAATGGAAAATCGTAGCGGAGTTCAAGTCTTCTCAAGGCACCTAATCTGACCCACTCGCTTAACGTGCCCTCATCACGGAGAAGCTCGAGATAACGAAATTCAAAAAATTCAAACGAATACGCAAGTTAAGCAACGCCGACCCTAGGGTCGACGTTGCTTAACTTGCGTATTCGTTTTAAGGTGCAATACACAACATAATGATTAATCATGATGATCTTTAACAGGAACGTCTTTGGCGAAAGACCAGATCATATAACTTCACGAACAGTGAAGGATGTTATGGGATTGATGGCAATCGGAACTTTGACGTCGCTTTCAACACTGTTGGAGTTTCATCAGATCCTTGTCAAAACACATACCCAGGTGTTGAACCATTCTCTGAAGTAGAAACTGGGTATATGCGTGACATTATGTTGGAATATTTGGACCGTATTGCTTTATACATGAACATACACAGCCATGGTAACTGGATTTTGTACGCGTATGGTGACAGGAGTCTCCCGCCCAATGGTTTAGAGGTAACATAATCCATACTTTCATTCTAATATTATAAATACGAAAGTGTGTTTGCATGTATGTCCTTTTTTTACGTCGAAACTAATGAACGAATTGACATGATTTTTGGGGATAGGTTCGTTCATCTGGAGAGTGACATAAGCTATTTTTTATCACGGAAAAACATCTTATTCTCAAGGGAAAAAATAAAGTAATCAATGGCAGATACTCTGGACTACGCGGACCAAGCCTCGGGTAAAAGCTAGTTAGTTATAAATAAAAATTCGAGTTAATCTCTTCGTCCATTAGAAAACTTTAATCATATGTTTTACCTGTTTCATTTGTTGACTGCACTAGATAATTATGATTTTACAAATAATAAAATCTATTATTTCACAGCTTTTCCATGTAGGTGCTGCAATGGGAGCAGCCATTGATTCTCGAAAGCTGCCTGAAGCTCAGTTCTACCGCGTCGGCAACAGCGCTATGCTGTTGTATGGTACCTCGGGTACAGCCCAGGATTACGCCCAGGTAACTGTTACTTTATACTAAAAGTTCTCGGCCTACAACCAGCCTATTTACGAGCCACTACTAATTTTATTATGCCACTACTAATAGTAGCTGCAGCTATGTTCTATCTACTCAAATATTATCGTTTAACAATTTTTATCATATCACACAAAAGCTGACAATAAAATTTATTTCACTTACCATTACGACAATGGGATTCACAACATTTGACAGGTTATCTGGAACGGCAACAGGGATGATTGGAAGCATAAAGAGGAGACTTTTGAGCAGTAGTGGCACCTAAATAAATAAATGGAAAAAATGTTATGCCATCTGTTGGCTAGTGGTGGAACAACTCTAACGTAGATTTATACTGCTTTGCAAACTTTAAAAAAAACGAAGCAAGGTCTCATAACAACGCGTAACTCAAAAAGCTTACAGCAAAAAATGGTTTACTCCATAACTTCCTGGTGTTCTAGTAAAATGAACCTTATTTTATTCTGTTGAAATTTATTTTAGATAGTTTTACGCCAATCTATTTCTGTCGCTATATACAATACCTTTGTATAGAATCGCGTTTGTATATCTTATTCCTGGAACCCATGAGCATCGTACGATAAAAAACATATTCTGATATTTAAACATAAAATGTGATAAGCATTTCGAAGCAATCAACATGGCATTTGGCAAAGCCAGTGTTATAGACTCTGTTATAGTTTCAAAGATGTCTAAAACAATAATAAACAGTGTTAACAAAAGAACATTTGTAATAATAGTGACTGTTTTAACTCTAATCGTGATAATAAGTGCTATACTCGGTGGAATAGTGGGAACCAATAAGAAATCTGTTCAGACCGTACTTGGAACTACTTTTGAAGATACATCAGACAGAGAATGGTTTTATAGGAGTGATAAAACGCTAGATGAAGCTTATTATAATGACGATTATAGGAATAACACTGTGGTTGTGTTTCAAATACCAATACAACGTGAGAGTAAAGAGATAGTTTACACAAAATGGAATAGAAACTTAATTGGAATTTTAGCTATTGATATGAAATACAATGACAATATAAGAAATATAGATAAAACTTTTACTTTAGACGCAAGAGTTGCTGAAAAAGAGAATGATACCTGGAAGTTATATGCAGAATCAAGTGAATTGCGTCACATTAGATGCAAAGTGTCAATCGTTAACTTGGACTGCTCAAATATACCTCTGTTTGAGCTTGTGATGATTCAACACAAATATTTAATTAATATTAGGATTTTAGATTTAACTGATGTTGCTGATGTCTGGCTAATAATTATTTGCGACAATGAGCTCTATAATAAAATCTGGGTGTCATTTAAAACATTTTTCTTATTGTGTAATCTAGCTGTAATAATTTGGTATGTACACCAAGTTTATAGATTTCCATTAGCATTTGTATTTCATCATAAATATTGTTTGTATTTGATGTCTTTGCTGTGTCTTGTAAATTTACCTCACGAATTTCTGTCTTTGTATTCAGATGAATATTATTTGTATTTTATAAAGGATATAACAGAAATGTTTCTATACGTCAACCTTTTCTTATTTTGGTTAGTTTCAGCAAATGCAAAAATGCAGATTGAAAATTTATCTATGCTTTCAACCAAGGGAATAGAACGTAAAATTTGTATTTTAGTGTTAGCAATCATTTTTATAGTGTGTTTTGCTATTTTTAAAGATATAAATAATAGTGATCAATTTTACAAAACTTGCGGTGGACTCAGAACTATTTCGGGATATTTATTTGTCGGTATAGTTGTTTTATGTTATTTTTGGTTTTATTCTTCTTTTTTATGGAAAGCTTGTAAAAGCTTACCTACTGATGAAAATATTACTATTCGTTTAAAATTTATATTGATATCAACATTTATATGTGCAGCGATGACAATAGGTTTTATATTAAGGTTTTTCGCAAATGGATTTTTGTGTGAAGAAACGTTTTTTTTGGATTCCTCAACGGCATTCCTCTTTGCTATGTATGCTATGTGGAACTCGTATGTTATGGGTATTCTGATATTGTATGCACCAGTTCAGGAGGAGGAGGAGATACAGAAACAAGAGATCAATTTCGAGGAAGTGGAATTGTGTATTAAATAAAAATATTTTTGAATACAACAACATCTTTCATTTTAATTTAAGTATGTTACACTAGCAGCCCTGGTTTCGCACGTGTTTTAGTGAAAATTCCATACATTCCATATATTTTTAGAAAATATTATACATATAAGTCACCAGGGGCTAGTGTTTTGAAAGAATATATCAAATCGGTCCAGTAGTTTCGAAGTCTATTCAATGCAAACAAACAAAATCTTTCCTCTTTACAATATTAGTATAGAACTTACATATGTGGCGACACCTATCGTCATACAGAAGCACCACAGTGTGAAGAAAAGTTCACAATACGAACACATGACAGCATCACTAGAATTCTGAGTTACGTTAACTATCTAATTAATAATCCATTTTTCTATTGCAGTCCGTCAAGTATTTATAACGGCTTTTTTTTAATTAATTGTTTTTTTTTCGCAGCACGTTGGCATCCGTCTCTCTTACACCCTGGAGCTCCCTGGCTACGGGGTACAATTCGAAGTTCCACCACGATACATCCCGCAAATCAACGTGGAGACCTGGGATGGAATTGCCGTCACTGCCAGACTGGCTAGGTCTTATTACAGGTCTTCTAGACCATAAAATGTAAACACCAAATTTTCTACTACCTATGTTACTTTTTGACCGAGAAAGTGGTATGCCTTTTAGCAACGATAGTAATGACCCTCAGATTTTTAAAATACATCGCAAAAAAACTTTATTTTCGTACGAAACTGTCTTATAAATTATATTAAGTGTTATGATTACCTAAATTAAAAATGTATTTTTCATATATATTTTTTTTTGGTTCATCTGAAATCTGTAACCGGACAACCTGTAATTTAGTGTCTAAATAGTAAGACTAGAAGATAATAGAATAAAAATAGAATAAACGTAACATACATACAATATTACAATAACACTATTCAACACAGTGGTTAACATTTTAAAAAGAACACGACACGTACTGACTATTTATTACACAGGATGTAATTTTTAAATAAATTAGGTAGTTTATCCACGGAGAATGTTGAAATTCCTCGTGGTCAAATCAGTTTGACTAAAGAGTTTGACCACGAGGAAGAAAGGACTTTGTGTTACAGCCATTCAAAAAGGCCATAAGCTTCGTATAATCTTAACTCACAATTAAGTAAGCTTGTCTGTATCAATCAAATCATAGAACAAATTCGTTAGTTCCAAAAGGAAACGTCTTGATCAACTTGTAGTCACTTAACCCTGCCCAAGACAGCCGCAATATGTAAAGACCTTCATTTTCTTCTTCCTACCATTAGTCCACTTTACGTGGACTCGGTAACAACATGTTATAATATTTCCGCTTCGCCCTACCATTCGTCATCTCGACCGTAATATTCCTTCTCCATCATCCTTCACTCACTCCACCACTCAATCCATCCTATGTTTGGTCTTCCCAACATGTAGTGGACTAATTCCAAATAAATACCAGCTTAGCCATATTCAAAATTCCTCCACGGTAACTGCATAAAATCGTATTTTCCGACGTTATCCTGAATTTCATAGTAAACTTTAGTTTTTGGCGTACCATCTGCGCTGAATTTAAAACAGCTTCTTGTGGGGGCGATATGTCAGGATGTAAATGAAAAATTGTCTGAAATAATCACCAAATAATAACCAAACCACCAAACTTGGTGAGTTGTGTACGGAGACACAATATTTTTAAGTTTTATGTAAAATGTGTATTTTCATATTTAAAAGTATTTTAACATCCATACTTTTAATATTATAAATGCGAAAGTGTGTTTGTTTGTTTGTTTGTTCTTCTTTCAAGTAGAAAATAATGAACGGATAGTCAAATTTTTTTTTGGTGAGGTTAAGGTCTGGAGAGTGACATAGGCTTCTTTTTATCCCAGAAAAACATCTTATTCCCTGGAAAGCTAGTTTTAAATAAAAACACGAACATTTTAAATAGAGAATAAATAGACATATTTTTTTAAATCTATGGATAGAAAAAAAAACGTTCTGTTGCAAAAATAGATTTGAGTGTTTGTAATGAAATCAACGTTGGCGTCGAACGGAAACCGTCGAACGGAACCCGTCGCTCCTCGCAGGAAATTAGCTGAGGAGCAGAAATCAAGTGGAAAACGACGGATTAGCGAGGAAATCATGGTTTTGCTTTGACTATATTTACATGGGAGTCTTTTAAAATGACAAAGGACTATTCTTTTTTAATGCAGTTCACTTGTTACAAAGTGTTTTTATTTTTAGTATGTACTTACTCGAAAGAGTAATTTTAGAAAAGTGCAATAATAAATGCATTTTAATTTAATTAATTAATTCTACAGAATTTACACAGAGCCACCTGGTCTCAAAGTAAACTAGGGTTAAAACTGCCTGTGCTATGGCATATGCGTATAACATATGGGGTGAAAACTATGCCTGTTTAAACATATAGGGATAAATGAAAATAAAGATTAAATTATAATATTTATTTACTACAATACCATGGCACGGATATTTATAATCACATTATAAAAAATACAGTAATACCTACATAAAAATCTTTCAAAATAATTAATAACCATGAAAATGTTTTTTTCTTTTTGAAATAAATAAATAAAATGTCCTTATATCACAATAACTACAAAAATTAGCACTAGAGGAAAACCTAGGTAATTAGCACCTAAGGGTCAACGCACACGAACGACACGGAGATGTTTTAAACGCGCGAAAGACGCGCTGATATGATATCCAGTGGCGGATTATCCTTAAGGCAAAGTAGGCACGTGCCTAGGGGCGCCAGGTAACAAAGGGGCGCGCGGGCGCGTGGAATTTTTAAACGAATAAAAAAATTACATAAAATTTGATGGATTTCCACCTGTTGGGAAACTCGATTGAGGCCGCGCATGGTGCTAAGTCCGCCAGCGACTATCCGCCATGATCACGATGTCGTCGGCAAATCGAAGGTGAGTGCTATACTTGACGTTCATGCCGAATCCTTTCCAGTCCAAAAGCTTAAAAGCATCTTCCAGAGCGGTCGTGAACAGTTTCAGAGATATGTCATCTCCCTGTCTCACGCCTCTGTGTAATGAGATTGCCATCGTGTTCTGTTCCTGTACTCGAACTGACATGGTGGGATTTTTGTATAAGCACGTCAACGCTTCGATATAACTTGCGAGCGAGACGATTCATGTTGACCCTTGAGAACAGTAACTATAGTTCTTCAAGAGGGTTTTATCGCCCTTTTTAAAGAACAGAACCACCACTCTTCTGTTCCACGCCTCAGGCGTTTTGCCCTCGAATAACACGGAATTAAAGAGCTTCTGCAGGACTTTAAGTACCGGTGTACCACCCGCTGTCAGAAGCTCTGCAGTGATTCCGTCCTCGCCCGGCCCCTTGTTGTTCTAAAGCTGTTTAAGAGCCATCCTAATCTCGTACAAGCTGATGTCCGGGATGTCTTCGGTGTAATGTTGGCTTAGCGTGGCTCTTGGGTCCCTCGCAGTTCTGCTGCTGACGGGTTTGTTGAATGAGGCATCTTAAAGCTGCCCGTCGAACCTCGACTTCCTTGAACACCTCTGCCGTCGTTTACGCCATGCTACCATCCTTCACTTCCAGCTATGCAATGAGACAGATAAAATACAGTCATCTATGTTTACTATTACCCGTGGTATTTAGTAAAAATTTTGTAATATGGCCGCTAGGGGCGCCCATGCGGTGCTTGCCTAGGGCGCTCTCGACATTTAATCCGCCTCTGATGATATCACTTGCGAGAAGGAAAACATATCCCTATCTGTCTATGAAATAGACAGATGGTCGGTTTTACCTCTAAGATGGCAGATGCCATAGATAATTAAGTAACGTTAAACTCTGAACAGATAATGCGTTATCATCGAAAATACGTCCTACACCATGTGCAGAGACCCTCATAACAAAACTTCGTGACAGTCTGAGGTGACAATATGATATTAATTTATTAGCACTGTCTTAATAATTACATGCCAAGTCAGTCCTGATTTTATTTAAGTACAGATTCTGTAAAACACTTTTTTAGAATAAGAGCTAGTTTTACAATATCCGGATAAGTTGCAGATAGGCTATTTACCAGATAAATTGAGTTTGACAGTTCTTGTGTACAACTCGACAGTTTTCCAGCTAGACTATTTGCCAGATAAACTGAGTTTTCGACAGTTCCCGTTAATTAATACTAATTTGGCAAATAGGCTAACTGTGACTTATCCATAAGTGGCAAAACATTCTCTTCGACAATTTAACTAGCAGATAAATCTATTTGAAACTTATCATTGTGAAACTGACACATAGAGATGATTTATAAAGAGATAATAATCATCTATACTAAATAAATGTTTACAATTCAATACCAACAGTCTCTGTCTATACCGTGAACAAATAAAGGTTTAAATCCTACGTATTTAATGGAATGTCTACTGTATGTATGTATACATATGACTTAGAATAAATTAATTCTAAATAATATAATGAGATTATACTTTTAAAATATAGTTTTGCTCAAATAAGTACAATAATTGGTCGCTCAATAATTAAAATGAGTGAATGATTAAAAACACAGTGAGCTGCTCAAAATGTTTTAAAGAAAATTACATTTTAAGGTGCTATTTTTTGTACAATTTTTTTATTATAAAAATGCACACATCGTAAAATGCCACCTGGTCCCAGGTTAAGCTGGACTCTGCTTGAATCTGCTTGTGTTATGGGTACCAAACAACGAATAAGTACTTTTTCTTCACACCAGCCCCACGGGTACATAGTACATACATTATACATAGAAAACACCTAAGCAAGACAAAAATTTAATTGATTGAATTCGTGAGCACTGGCGCCGACGGTAGGTACAGAACTTGGCGAATTGTCTTTGGTCACGGTCTAAATTAAAGGAATAAAAAAACCGGGCAAGTACCTACGTGTCGGACCACGCACAATGTAGGGTTCCGTATTTTGCTGTGCTTTGCTTGTGATTGTGATAGAATTTACATGTAGGGGAGGCACCCCAAAAAATATTTTTCTAAATTTTGTTCCAGCACTTTGTTAGCATTGATAAATGTGTATACATACCAAATTACAGCTTTCTAGCATTAAGCGTCTAAGCTCTAGACCGCGGAGCGGACAGACAGACGGACATGGCGAAACTATAAGGGTTCCTTGTAGTACTACGGAACCCTAAAAAAGAGATAGCTTGAGATTGAACGTGTCATTTACCTTCAAAATATATTTGTGCAGCTTACTGTACTTCTTCATAAAATATTAATTTAATCCCCTTTACACGCTTATAAATACTAGGTATTTAACGAATATTTGAGACCTCATTTTGAATTCAAGTCAACTTTGATTTTATTCATAATTTTAACTCGTCTGCTATAAAAATATTACGTGTTTCACTGGATACTTATTTTTTATTTTGTTTTTAATCAACCAGATTTGTTGCTGCTCGTTTTTATCCAGCTCAACACGAGTTCATCCCTCCATAATTGCTCACTCAAATATTGAGCATTGACTTATGCTGTGTATGTCAGTGGTGTCATTTCTACCACTGCTGGTGGGGCTGTAGAGACTGGCAACTGGGGTAG
Organism: Endotricha flammealis; assembly: GCA_905163395.2. NCBI lineage: Eukaryota > Metazoa > Arthropoda > Insecta > Lepidoptera > Pyralidae > Endotricha > Endotricha flammealis. Next base: position 500,993 of record LR990873.1, read on the forward strand.
CAGTAACACCTTTCCTCCCCTGGGCTTTCCTGCTCTCATGTATCCTCGTTTCGCTGCCACTACCAGCAGCAGGACTGCTGATATCACAAATGACAGCACCTGGAAAAATTAAGTTTTTTTTTTCAACTCCGTGGTATATTTCACTAATTTTGCACATGAGACACGAGTCTTTGACATTTTGACTTGACGTCACAATTAACGTCAACAATCAACTTGTACACGGCAAATACCTTGTTAATTTATTTTATTTAACAATTTACTTAATATATCGTTTACTATACTATTTTATGCGTCATTTGCACAGTCAACAAATGAAAAAGGTAACCAGAGTAGAGAACTGAGAACAAAGATTTCTATACAAAATTGTAAGCATCGTACTTTGTACCAAATTAATAATCACATAGTTAAACACAAATACTATTGTTAAATTAACATTCAAGTAAATCAATATTTAGAAAACATCCTACTAATAATAATACATACATATATACATAATATTATAAAAGAGAAAGTGAGGTGTTTGTTATTCCTTCACGGCTTGACTAAGCAGCCGATCATTATGAAAATTTGTTTACATATTGTCAGGGGTACAGAGCCCAACATAGGCTAATTTTTACGCGGGCGAAGCCGCCGGTAACAGGCACAGTTGGTAAGTTATATGTATGTTTGTTACTTCTTCACGCTCAAATGGCTGGGTCAATATTTATGACATTTGATACGTAGGTAGCTGATACCTTGGATTAACACATAAGGTACTTTTATCCCGAAAAGTACGCGATTCCCGTAGGATTTGATCAAAAGTCTTAACTTAGACTTTTGATCAAATCCTACGGGAATGGCGCTGTGCATAAATAAATACACGCAAACACAATTGCGCTGGTTTACTAGTGAATTATCATTTACGGCTTGTTTACCTCTTTCATTGGTTCATTGAATCTACAATGACGAAATAACCTTTATTTTTTTTGGCAAATTTTGGAAAAGTATACATAATTTTTAAGCTTTGTTTTTTTAGCCTAAAAGTTACCTATGTACACATTATTATTTAATTTGTAACCTCGTGATTCGTGGGCAGAATAATTAATTACCAAAAAGCACTATCGATTTGATGCAAATTTGAAAACTTTACCCGAATATTAATCACAAAACGACAGATTGTTTTGTAACTTGTATAAATTTGAGAAAGTGTTTACAGTGTGCTGACAACATTGTAGCCATTTTATAAATAGTGATGTTAAAAGATTTTAAATTAAATGAGACTTAAAAGTATGTAAGCTTAAGGTGTATACTTATTTATATTACCTCAAACGCTATCTTGCTCATACAAGATATAAAAACAAGAGATATAGAGCTTGAGATGGACACTAGATTGTAACTATTATTTTTTTTCGAGAATTTCTTCCCAATATAGATGACTAGTGAAACCCGCGCAACTTCGTTTGCGTGTATTTATTTATGCACAGCAGCGCCATCTATATCAGACTTTTGATCAAATCGTACAGGAATCGCATACTTTTCGGGATAAAAGGTACCCTATGTGTTAATCCAAGGTATCAGTTACCTACATACCACATATCATAAATATTGGCACATCCATTTGAGCGTGAAGAAGTAACAAACATACACATAACTTTCGCCTTTATAATATTAGTAGGATACATAGATTTTTTAAGCGATCTAGGGTTACTTATACTAAGAAAGGATTTTAAAAGAAAAATTTAGAAAATTCACCCCGTAAAAGGGTCCAAATTTTGAACGGAAAAACAATATTGGGTTTTATTCGAAACTTCACAGAAGTCTCTTAACAGTCCTATATATTCCAGAAACCATCCCGACACAAATTTTTTAGGGAAATCAACGGGCGTTTTCTAATAAAGAGATACCACAAAATATACAAAACAATATATTATGCAAGTTAACCTTTTTTAAACACAATGGTTATTTCACAAAGTAAAACATACTTAGTAAAATAAAAATACTTACCGCGGACAAAGTGAACACAGTAACCAGGTCGTAGGATTGAAACATTTTCACTATTTTTTTTCACTTTTTTTTTATTATTAATACGTAGTAAGTGATATCGCGTTGCCTTCTAGAATATCATAAAAAATGTAAACAGCAGACCACCATTCACAAAGGATGTTGAAGTGAGACAGACTATCGAACTGTTGTTGAATCAAAGCACGGTATCTCTTTTAGGCTGCCTACAGGCTGTAGACATAGCGACATTGCGCACCCATAAAAATATGCAAATTCGATATTATTTGCCTACCAAAAATATTTCTTAGAACTCTTCCCTTCTTATACCACAAAGGTGCCACACAAGCATAAGGCCGGCCTGGTAAACCGTCACCGTAGCATATAGACGCTTGCAATACCGAAGGTAGGTATCACTCACGCGTTGCCAACCCTTCCAAGCCTAACCATTGAAATTAATATCTTTAAAATCATGAGTGAACAATTTTACTTCTTCTTTTTCCAAATAACCAAGATCTAATTTTGTGTAAATTAAGTCAACATACGTACGACTTATCTGCATAGCTGAGTATTATAATATCTGTTGCTCAGACAAATAGTATGTGTGTAGGCAGCTTTACGCCGATACCTGCGACGTCTGGAAAACTGGTTGAACGTTTCGTGGCAATCGCGGCGCGGAGCGGCAACAGCGCACTCGGTTCAATTACAATGGCTTTGTATGCGCACGCGCCTACTTTTAATGCAGTGTTGCTATCTTTCACTTTTAAATATCCACACGGTTTAATTTGGTATAAAAATTATGAGGTGCGTTAAATAACTGTTTATACCAGTAGCACAGATTAGTAATATTTACTTGTAGTTAGAAGGAATCCGAAACGATTTGATGTTTCAAAAAATATATATTATTTTTTTTAAATGGTAACGAAATTCGATTTGTTAAAAGTTTAGGATATAGGTTGAGTATGATTTTCATTATTCGAAATTATCGGGTCAAAACTTAATTTATCAATAACTCAATTTAATTTAATGTTTGTGTAGATTCAACTTTCCATTTACCGTTATTCTATCCCAATAATGTTATTATCAACAACTCCTGGTAGAAGACTGGTGTACGTACTGTGATTAAGATATGAGCTTGCGCTTAATTCAATCACCACTTCACCAGACTCTCACAAGCAATTAATTTTGTTTTTTATTTCCATTTTAATATGATGTACAAAGAACTATGTAATTGAGATTGAAGTGAAAAATAAATTTGAATCTAATATTATAAATGTGAAAGGAATTCGTCCAAGGTGAAAGGTGACAGAGTACAGGTGGACCACGACCAATACGGGAGTTAGAGTTACTTTCGCATGATTTTTTAGTATGGCTTATCACACCCGCATTCTTTAAACCTTAGTACATAGACATGAAAATAAACGTTAATTTTTATAAATAAATATATGATGACAATTCATACAGATTGAGTTAGCCCCAAAGTAAGTTCGAAACTTGTGTTATGGGATACTAACTCAACAATATTATATTTTATAACAAATACATATATAGATAAACATCCAAGACTCGAGGCCAATCAGAAAAAGTTCGTTTTTCATCATGACCCGACCGGGGATCGAACCCGGGACCTCCTGGGTGGCGGTCTGGCGTGGTAACCATTACGCCACGGAGGTCGTCAATTCAATGCATTCCATAGATTAACAGCGAACCACAATAATTCCATGATAAAATGAGAACGCAATAATGATTTATCGCTCGAATGAGGCAACACTGTCCGGAATGTTATCAAACGGGCGTCACTTAATCTGCTTTTCATTGGATTTGAAATGCGAATATGATGGCTGTAATCTATTTGTGCTAACATACAAGATTAAATTTCATGGAGACAATCCTTGGCACATAACTATTCAAGGGTTTTTGCAATAATTTTCCCCTTTTCTCTTATACCTTTCTTATTTTCGTGTGCTTCCCAAAATTAGAGTCAACTGCGAGTAACTGGTGTCAGTGTTTTCAACTTCAAGTCACCTAACGGTCACTGACTCGACGATTGTTTCCTTTCTACAACAGTCAGGACGACAGCTTTAAACGCTCTCCGAGTCACGGAGGAGCTCGTGTTAAAATAAGTGTCCCTAACTACTTAACAGAAAAAGTGGCCTAGGATCCATTGAGGAATCAAATAATGGATCCAAGTGGGAGGAGGGGATATTACCGACCCCACGTAAAGTGGGATAAGGGTAAGAAGAAGAAGAACAAACTACTTAACAGATGTTCAGAGGCGGCGCGGCGGGGGTGATTACTGTCCATCAGTTGTTAACCGCTTGCTTGTTATGTATGCCATAGCCGATATTTAAAAGTGGTAAATGATGTCGCTGTGTAAATAGTTTAATTAATATCTGTCTCTAAAATCTATTACACCTCAAGTTTATATTAGACATCATTAAAATCGTCCATATAACTTAAAAGCAGTAAGTTCTCAAAATAAAGCAATCAAAACCGACCACAGGAATAAACTTGCGGAATTAGGTCAATTCCTTCACAGCGGGGCGATCTGTGAATTACTAGTGATAAGGACGGATTTATGGCACATCCAACTTGTGGGATAAGGACGGAAAATCTTGATCCTAAGTGTCCGAAGTGCAATTTAAAAGTTTTCTTTAAAAATATTGCAGAGACGCCGCCCGTGAGAATTCTTTTTGAGCATTGCACACCCTAGATGATTGATGCCGGGAAGTAATTTGAATTTACGCATACTTAAATTTTAATTTTTTTATGTATTTAATCTAGAACTAGCAACCCACTCCGGATTTGCTTAATTTTTAGTAAGGATCTAATTTTTTTTAGAATATAATAGTCATCTTTGTCACTCGGGGCTAGTGTACCTAGCTTACTTTTATTCCCAGGAGTTCCTTTATTAGTTCCTTTATTTTTTATACCACAAAGGTGGCAAACAAGCATACTGCCGGGCTCACCGTGGGAACACAACATGGCCGAGACCAATGCTATTTGGCTACGATCTTCTGTAAGGTGGAGGTCCTTCACCAAACGGGCTGCTCCGATTTTAACGGACTATCCGCTCTGCCCTACCTCTCTTAATATGTAGATCTATGGGAATTTGAGTCGAATTGAATTGCTTTTTTTTTAATCGGTCAAATCGTTTCAGTCTCTATTATATTGCTATGTTCATAATCTAGCTTTTTAGTAGCGGAAATAGCTTAAATGACTCCATGTTAATTTTATATGCTACTTGTAATTTTATGTTTTTTAATATGTTGGCATTTAAATAAGTACGGAAATCTAATAAATAATTTAGAACATCAAAGAATATACATTCAACAGAAATGCGTACAAATGTTGGGACGATAAATCTTGTCTGGTTTTCAGCAGTTGCGACGGAATTAATATGGCGACGCTCACAAATCAACATCAAATCCTAACTGTTGTTCTGACCGTCCACTGCATGTGTTAGATCGGAACAGAAATAAACAATAACCATTTTTTATAAGTGACGGATTTGGCAGGAATTTCGTGATAGGTTTTACTAAGTACTATTCCTCCTTTTTGGCACAGATCATTACATTTTGAAATTACCTTCTGACGATAGATCCATGGTGCACTTATTATCTGTGAAAATAGAACTTATGCAATTACATGCTGGTAGCACATAACGCGTTAAAAGCCCGGCAAGAAAAAATAGAACGTTTGCTTCAACGTGCCATAATGCAGACAACACAGATTTTGTATGCCAACATACACATTATCTCGTTATCTCCGTAGACGACTTGACGACCTTTACCATACCGGTACGCCACCCAGGAGGTCCCGGGTTCGAATCCGGGTCATGATGAAAAACGTATTTTTTTCCAAATTGACCTGGGTCTTGAATTTTTATCTATATTGTATTTGTTATAAAATATAGTATCGTTTAGCTAGTATCCCATAACACAAGTTTCGAACTTACTTTGAAGCTAGCTTCTTTGTGATTTTGTCCCTATATTTATTACCTAATATTATTTATTTATTATTCAGAGCACCCGGCGGCACCCGGCGGCACCCGCCATCGAGTCTCTAAAAAATCCGCGACGGACATTTTGCGCGCTAAGCAGACTTTTTGTGCGTCGCAGACTCGATAAGTTTGTACTGTTACAACAATATCATTTTATGTGCGGTTTTTATGCGTGTCTCTTTGTGAAATTCGATTCGGAACAAGCCCACCGCACATTCCCACCGACCAGGATCAAAAACGGCGACCTCCGATTGACAATAAGCAATGAAGCTTAATGGCGTCCCGGAGGAACTACAGAAGTCTTGGCATTCACAACAAATTTAATCAGAAATAAATTAGATGGATTAGGAAGTATAAAATAGATTATGTAAGCAATCGTCACCTTGTGACGTCATTGGTTTTCCCCCAATACGTCTAGTCGTCTAAGGTGGCAATAGGCGGCCATGTGGAAGTCACTGCTTCAATATACAGCCGTGTATCACAGTTAATTTGTTGGACCATTACCGAAGCACATACGTTATGTTCTGAAACAGGGCGTTCACACATTTCGGCAACAAAAATAAGTTTAAGTAGGTACCTACCTACACGTTTTTATTGAAATAGTAAAGTTGTAAAGGGATAGATTTATTAACCAACTGAAAACAACGTTCAATTTCTGGCGTGGGCACGCACAGTGAACCAATGAAAGAGATAACCAGAGCTGTAAAGATTCTAGTTTTCCAATTTGCAAAGATTATATAAACGATTATATTTTATAAACTATTGTATGCCTGTTATACAACTATTTATAACATACGTGAAAGCAGAAATTAGTAGTACCTAATTATTTCTCGCCTATTACACAAATTCAAAATGTTCATTTCCCTACAATTTCTTGTACATTAAATACATTGAACGCCTGAATTTATCGCATGAGCAATATTTCTCATTTACGCAGAACTGTTGTGTTACAACAGGCGCAAATTCGAAACTTCGGCATCCAGTTTTGTCATTACACCTAGTGCTGAATGAGTGAGGATCTATTCATTTACGAACGTCTATATTAGTCATATAATTTACCTATAGCTAAACGTACTCTGTTTTCGCGGAATAGGTAGTTTATTATTTTGATTTCGTAGCGTGTAGATTATCAAGCGTTTTGACGGTTTTGCAATCTATATTGGTCTATCGGAGGTGGCCGTTGTTGATCCTGGTTACACAGGAGACACAGTGGTGGGAATATGTGGTGGGTATATCCGTATGTTTGTGAAAATATACATTCTTATCCTTTGCAAGTAACAATAGTATGGCCTTTATCAATTCAAAACAGAAGATCAAAATGGCCATGCCGTTGTCAATATTATGTATTTCTCCTCGAGATAGCAACATCAATTAGGTAAACAACTTCAAACAAAATATATAAAGGTAATCCCTAAAGGTAATAAAGAATTAGGATTACATCAGCCAAAGCTAAACTTTGTTTTCGTGTCATGCCTTAAAAATGTTATCACAGGCTTATCTATTCTAATTTATTGTAAGAAAGCTGAGTTAACTTTTAACCTTCGAAGCTTCAGAACCAGGGTCGGATTAGCCTTATACTTATTACTTAGCATACTTACGCTACTAAGCAATGCTACGGACACTTTCCATCAGCCCCGCTTGTAATTTGCCTGCGGTATGATCATGAAGAAGTTACTAATCATGGATATGACATAAAAAGGTTTTAGATTGAATTAAAATCAAAGTAACAATATTTACTACGAAAAAGATGACATTAAAATGTTCTACTCATAAATTATCTCATCTAAAATATGGATAACTTTCTACAACTGTGGCTTCACTGTATTGTCCTAAAGCCATCGTAAGAAAATCAAACCCTTTGATAGAATTTATTTGCTACAGTCACCGCGCCGTCTCAATCTAACACTGTTCAAACTGGCTCAGTTTAATTAGCTTACCTCTAGATTCCTTTGACTAAAATAACGCGTGAAGTTTCTAGAACTTTATTTAAGTCTTTGAGTCTATTAATTTACTTGTCTGTGACTTTGAAAGCCTTAGCACTGGAATTAATAAGGTAAGCGAGGTGATAGCTTACGATTTTAAGCCTTAATGTAAACATTTTTGAGCAATCGAGTGTAAAAAAAATCCTAATAGTCTAATAAATAATAAACAATAGACAAAGCATTCAAATTCATTTTGTTATCTGTTGGGCTATTTCAGTAATACACAGTGGAATATTCTCATTAATTACTTTTATTTTTACTTTTAACATAGAGAGGCACACTTACACACTTTGCGACCATTACGAGAGAGAGCGCTTTCTTCCTCTTCTCTTACAATTTGACAACTTACAATCTATATTCTTAAATCGATATTCAATACCTCCCCTCAATTTAAAGAACATGAAATTTTAAAGTTAACATGTTATTGAAATTGGTACACACTTAAATATAATTATTACTAAATACAATCAAACTTTATGCTTATTGTTTCAAACTTAAACAAACAGTCTTTCTCTTATTTTTCTAATTAACAATTTTACCTTATTTTAAATCTCTAATCTTCTAATCTATATTTTAACAATTATTATTTCAAGTTGTTCAAAAACTAATTTGTTATTAAACAAATTATCCTTAAGTTTACATAATACCTAGTTTCTCTACAAAATACAAATGTTTACTATACTGCAATGACTTAGTAAATATATCAGAAATATTTTCTTTAGTTGAAACATATTTTACACTTATTAGCTTTTTATTTATTATATCTTTAATGAAATGAACTTTTATATCTATATGTTTACATCTTCTACTATTTTCATAATTATTTATCATATTTATTGCACTCTGATTATCTATCAACAAATGAGCAGTTGCATCAATACAAAAATCTGACAGTAGTCCCTTTACATACATTAACTCACAAACTGACTGAGCACCAGCTACATATTCAGCCTCGGCTGTAGATAATGCTACGGTTACCTGTTTCTTAGTGAACCACGTTATTAAATTTCCACAATAGTAGATGGCACAGCCGCTTGTGCTTTTCCGATCTGTCCTGTCAGCTGCCCAATCTGCATCTGAGTACGCTACTATGTCCTTTATTTCCTGTTTTCTGTAAATAAGTCCTTTATCCTTGGTACTTTGTAGATATCTCAAAATTCTCTTTCCCGCATTCCAAAGATCAATCGTTGGTTTATCTAAAAATCTGCTTAAATATGATACTGCAAATGTTATATCTGGTCTACTAACAGTTGATATATACAACAATGATCCGACTAATTCCCTGAATGGTACTTGTATTATTTTTCCTTCTTCATCAGCATTAAAGTTATTTTCCATAGGTGTATTAATACCTCGACAATCCTGCATATTAAATTTCAATAAAATTTTATTTATCAATTCTGTCTGTTTTATTTTTATCTCACCATTTTCTCTTGTTATTTCCATTCCTAAGTAATGCTTCATGTTACCTAGATCTTTTGCTTTAAATTCATTCTTTAATTCTTGTATAATACTCTGATCATTTCCTAACACTAAGATATCATCCACGAATATCAATAACCACGTTTTATTTCTTTTGTATAAACACACATCATGGTTTGATTGTTTGAAATCTTTTTCTATTACAAAATTATGTATTCTTTGATACCAGCATTTAGGAGCTTCTCGCAATCCATATAATGCCTTCTTTAATTTCAATACTTTTCCTTCTTCTATTTCTAATCCTTCTGGACATTTTATGTATACATCTATATCAAGATTTCCATTTAAGAATGCTGTTGGTACATCCATTTGTTTTATATTTATATTTTCTTGTATAGACTGATTTATCATTAATCTCACAGTTGACAATCTTGCTACTGGTGAATAGCAATTATATGACATTTCTTCCTGAAAACCTTTAGCTACTAATCTTGCCTTTTTAATGTTATTCTGTTTGGTTGTGAAAATCCATTTGGTGTCTATAGCTTTCTTATCTTTAGGTAGTTCTGCGATTTCCCATGTGTTTAACTCTTTATGTGCTTCTAACTCTTTATTTATTGCATCTTGCCATTCTTTTCCCTCTTTAATAGCTTCCTCATAGTTCGTTGGATCTCCTGCGCATAAACAGTACGCTATATTTAAATCATAATCTTCTAATCTTTTAGGTTGTCTTATTTTTCTTCCTGATCTTCCTGTTGTTTCTGTATTTTCTACATTTTGTTCTGGAATTATCTCTCTGATATTCTCTTCGTTTTCTCTAGTATCTTCTTCTTCTGTCACAATTTCTTTATAAATTTGTTCCTCTTCATTTTTCTGTTTTAATTCAGTACTCTCTTCTTTTCCTATGTATTTAATTTGTGATTCGTCAAATCTTACATCTCGTGATATTACTATTTCATTTTCAATTGGATCCCATAGTCTATATCCATTTCCTGCATATCCTACCATCCGCATTTCTTTTGCTCTTTTATCTAATTTATTTCCTTTTGGTACTATTACCATCCATGCCTTTGAACCAAAGACTCTCAGTCTGTTCAAGTTAGTTTCACCATAATATATGTTAGTAGGTATTTCAAAATTTAATGCTTTAGTTGGTGATCGGTTTAACTGATGAGCAGCACAACTCATTGCTTCTCCCCATAAATATTTTGGTAGGTTTGTTTCTGCTAACAACGTTCTGGCTTTATTAAACAAAGTTAAATTCATTCGCTTAGCGACGCCATTTTGTTTTGGTGTATATGCCTGAGTGTATTCTATTGTTGTTCCATTATTTCTACAAAACCATTGTAGCTTATTTGCTCTAAATTCTTTTCCATTATCACATCTAACTCTACTTACCTTTTGTCCTGTTTTATTCTGAATTCTATTTATGTAGTCTATTACGTTATCCGTTGCTTCACTTTTATTTTTCAATAAGTATACCACAGTAAAATGTGAATAATCATCAATAATAGTTTGACAGTACCGATGACCATCAATTGAAATTGGATGAACTGGTCCTGCTATGTCCGTATGCAGCAACTCTGCTATCCTTCTTGATCTTGGTTTCATAATCGTTCGAAAAGGTGGTCTTGTTGCTTTACCTTCCATACAAGGTCCACATACCTCATCACTTCTTGGTAACTTCATAATACCTAAGCATTTTCTATTAAGGTGTCCCAGCCGTTTGTGCCATAAATCATTATCTACTTTATTTAACATACATTGCTCTCTGCTCAAATGTTGAAGTGTTAAAGTATACAATTTCCCAGTTAACTCCCCTTTTATAGAATCATTTTTATTACTAATAACAACCCCATTATTACAAAATTTAATTTCTGAACCTTTTTCTGACAATTTCTTTACTGATAATATATTATGAGATAACTTATCAAGAATTAACGCTTCAAACTGTATTCTATGTTTACCATCTGTTAAAAACAATTTACCTTTTTTATTTGACATTATAAACTCACCATTGGCTATACAAATCTTTACTTCATTGTCCAGTACTTCCACTTCCTCCATATATGGCTCATATTCTGACTGTATTAAATGTTCAGTTGCGCCCGAGTCCACAACAAATTTAATGTCATGTCCTTGTTTCATCATACTTGAACCTGTAAACGCTGAAAAGAAATATTGTTTATCTTCTTCATCTATATTTTCTGCTATCATTGCTTTTGACTGTCCTCGTCCTCGTCCTCTATAATATGTATTTCTTCCTCTTGGCCTTCTCTGTCCTGATATATTTCCTCTTATATGATTATTGTCTTGTCCTTGTTTGTTTTTGCACTCATATGATTTGTGTCCTCTTTTTCCGCACCCATAACAGGTTATAAACGCTTGCTCTTGTTTTTCCTCTATCCTTTCCTTCGTGCTCACTTTTAATTCCTCATCCAGCAATCTTGCTTTTACAAAATCCATTTTTAGTTCGTTGTCCGTTCCTATTGTTTCAATTGTTGTTGACATGACAGTGTCATATTTATCTGGTAAGCCTATCATTAGATAGCATACTTTATCTACTTCCTGTATTCCTTCTCCCAGACCGTCGAATTCTACAATCAAGTTTTCAAACCTTTGAAAATAGTCTTCCAATTTTTCACCTTCCGCACATTTCATCATTAATAGTTTTCTTCGTAGATTCAGTTTTGACAGAACACTTTGTCTTTTAAATACTTTTGTTAACTCCTCTATCATAGCTCTGCTCGTTTTACATTCTCTTATATAATTCAGGTGTTTATCGCTCACACAATTAATTATAATTGTTTTGGCTTTGGCATCTTTATTTTTGAATTCAATTTTTTCTTCTGCACATAAATTTTCCTCATTTATTTTTAGCATTTCTCCCACTTGTCTTTCTTCTAATATGCTTTTCACTCTGAAGAGCCAATTGTTGAAGTTTTCCGCTCTTAATTGTGGATATAATGTAGTTTGCTGTTGTGACGCCATTTTGTTGCATCACCCAAACCACGCCGCAAATAAAATTAACACAAGATTGTGTTTTACTTACGATAATTTCCGTCTCTTTATTGTATTCTGGGCCCATAACCTTTGTTGGGCTATTTCAGTAATACACAGTGGAATATTCTCATTAATTACTTTTATTTTTACTTTTAACATAGAGAGGCACACTTACACACTTTGCGACCATTACGAGAGAGAGCGCTTTCTTCCTCTTCTCTTACAATTTGACAACTTACAATCTATATTCTTAAATCGATATTATCTAAAATACAGGATATTTTACTTTGAGCAATCTCAAATCTTTCAAGTGGATCCTGATAAAATTAATAAGCTAATAAAACAAACGCCAGCATTGCTGTTGAAATTTCATCAGGCGTGTCGTCAATGCACAGAGAACCTTAATTCAATGGCTTCGCCAAAACATTGTTACTCTGAGTGGTCCACTAGCGCCTTATTATCCGCACAATTTACGTCGAACCCCCGTCGTATCGGATTTATAGGGTTATGTGTGATTTTTATGTTTGCCGGTAAATATACGTAAGCAGAAATACGGTTACTGCAGGCTTTATATGCAATCACCGATGTATATTGACAAACCAGTTCGTATGGTTATGGAGATTGTGGCAATTTTCGTGAGCCAATGCTTCTAAATCTTAGGTAAGGAAGGTTGCTCCTTTTTTATACCCAACCACTTAGGTAAATAAACCAAAAAAAATATATGGTAACTGTTCGTGTGCCAAGTGATTATTTTACTTTTTTTTTATGTCATACCACAGGCAAACAAGCAAGTGGGCCACGTGATGGAACCATGGAACTACCGTCGCCTATAAACATCAGTAAACAGCGGGACCAGACACCAGAGGCGCAAATGCGTTGTCTCCTACAGGAGTAATGGGAGAGAAGAGATAAGAAAAAGGAGAAGGAAAGAAGACTTACCGGCCTTAACACGGCACAACTAACCTCTGACAATCCGCATTGGAGCGGCGTGGTAGCGTACGTAATCCCCTTCGATTGAAGACCCGTAATCTTGCACGTGAAGTGCAATGATTATGGGTACCTACCTACCAAAAGACAAATAAAATCTTGAAGAAAAACAAGTCTAGTCTACAATTTTCTAGTAATTCTATGCAAAAGTCTTTAACCCACTTTGTCCTAACTCCCAGGCCAACATAAAGTACCTATTTAAACTAAAGAAAAAGTACCATTTAGTTGAAGCTTTAGCCATTTTTTACGGCAATATATCTCAACTAGTTGTCTAACTTTAGTATAATTTTAATCCGGGGATAAGGACAAAAACGGGGTATAATCTTTTTTGCAGTGATGTGATGTTCCCGTAAAATCCGTCCCGTGGATCCAAGGGGCGCGGGACCCAGCTCAATCTCTGTCCAGGAGCTTGAAGTACACCGTCCTACCGCTGACGTTTTTGAGTAGAGGACATTAGAATTAAGTTTAAGCGAAAATATACAGATAACCCGTGTTTTTTTTCATGATTATAATAATCATGAACAGTTTTTATTAAATGTTTTCTGTTATTTATTTTTTTTTTCTCTTTATTTTGGCACAAAACAGTCATTACATGCATAATATGTTAAAAAGGACATTATTCTTAAATAATTTTTTAACAGACAATGAGTGCCGAATATCACTATCAATAAAAAATTGTTGTGAAATTCGTTGAAGTTGTTTAATTAAATAATCAAAATTTTAATAATTCATAGCCATTGTACACAATTGTGGGGGCGTTGCATTGCATCCTCGGTCAGACGACAACTTGCTCGCTTGTAACATAAAACACAAAACTAGATTTTGTGAGACAGCAGGCTACGGGAGATCGAGAATTGCAGCGTTATAGGTACATAGTTGTTGTAGGTAACTTTTATTAGTACCATTTTAATACTGCAAGTCCTGAACTGGTGGTAGGAAAAAATTGTGACGATTCGAAAGAGTGTTTTCTTTTCTAAATGGTAGCATAATACAATGGTAATAGTGAGCTTTGCACCAGTAACATTATAGGGGAGATTTGACATTTACAATTTTATATTAGAATAATTTAGCTTTTGAATGTAGCGTAATAGAGTAGATTAATGAAATTACACAAATAATTTATTACTGTATACTGTAATCTTTGACGAGAGTCTCTGAAAAAACCTATTGAAAATAAATTTGAATGTTTGAATCAATAGTTGCCCGCTTCCGCTTACACCAAGTCACGGGCCTAAGGTAACCCGTCTCGCTAGCTTTAATAAAGTGTCAGCTACTAATCCTATCCTCCGGCCACTACAGCCTAAGCCCAGCAAAACATTCATGGCTTTTTTGAGTGGAAAATGCTTCGGACATTATAGGATTTCGTTAAAGAGAAGGGTACCGTCATTTGCAGAGAAACCTACAGAAAGATACAAGAATTAAGTTTTCTCATGTTTTTATTACACCACGAAGTTGGCATACGGGCGGCCTGATGGTAAGCCGTCACCGTAGCTTAGAGACGTTTACAATACCACTCACGCGTTGACAACCGTCCCAACCCCCCACAGTGGAGCACTGGAGACCTTGACCTCACTGTAGGAACACAACATGGCCGAGACCAATGCTATTTGGCTACGATCTTCTGTAAGATGGAGGTCCTTCCCCAGACGGGCCGCTCCGATTTGAGTGGATTATCCGCTGTGCCCTACCTCTTATAAAATCATAAAATGTAATTTCCAACGAAAATGAATAAATTTTACATTTTGATTACGTCTAGTATTTTATTTGATGAAATTTTCGTTTAAATGTGGGGGGCAACCATGAAAGCGTCCATCCGAAACAACGAAACACGTAGTCCTGCCAAAAAAGACATTACTAGTTAGAATAAGGTTTAAAACTGTTTAGAATTCAACGAAACGTCAGTCATTATTTTTCGGAATTTCGTTTCATAGTTATGAGGCAGATTTACTCTATGTGCTGTTGTTATGTGTATTGCAAATAAACTATATTCTATGTATCTATCTAGAGTTTAGAGTTACCTAAAAAAACTTAAATCTTACTTCGCTTGGGGGTCATGTTTCTCTGCAGCTGACTGTACGTGTATGGTAGTACAGTCAGTCAATGATAGAGGTGAGTGGCCGCAAATATGATTCAATTTTTCCAAATATTTTTCTTGAATATTATTAAAATTTATCAAATTGCAGCTGCTGCCCGCAGCATGCATGCCTGCAGTGTTACCCGCGTTTAATTTTATGCACAACAGCGCCATCTATATCAGACTTTTGACCAAATCTTACGGGAATCGCGTACTTTTAGGGACAGAAAGTATCCTATGTGTTAACCCAAGGTATCAGCTACCTAAGTACAAAATATTTTAGCATAAAAATCTTTGTTCTTAGGTCTCTACCCTGCTCAACTCTTTCATTGGTTGTACAGTCAAGAGCAGGTCGACCTTTACACATCGGACTTTGTATTATTCTTAAGTTCCATGTCATAAGAGCCAAAATTGTACAGCAAGTGTGAAGCTCGACGTGCTCCTGACTGTACACACGCACGATACATCTTGTACGAGAAATTATAGGCGTAAAGTGATTAACAGACTTTTCAATTAATGTTAAGAAGCAAGGCTTATCCGATTAGCTATATGAATATTGCGAAAGTCTGAAAGTAGTTTTAAGACTTTCAAGTCAGACATTTGCATTTTAGATTCATTGTAATAATGTTATTCATTATTTTTGATGCTAAGTATTGCTTAAATATTCATAGTAACTGTTTATATTTTCAAGAAAATACTTATTTATTTATTTATTTAACTTTATTGACCACAATACAAAGTAATGATACAATTGGCGGACTTAATGCTAATTGCATTCTCTACCAGTCAACCATTGGGAGTGCGAAAATACACGAAAGCGGCTATGGTTTTTAAAACATGACTACTTATATACATACGTACAAACTAAAATTATTATAATAAATACATAAATAAATACATATATAAATATATATAATACATACAAATATATAATATAACTGATGATTATCTGAGACAATAAAATAATGTTGATGATGATTAATCACTTTGGCAAGCTATCGAATAAATGGGATCGTACTCTTTTTTTAAAAATGAAATTGTTATGCGTGTCTCTTATATGGTACGGCAGCGCATTCCAGAGTCGTGAAGCTTGGCGAGTAAAAGAATAGGTCATGAAACCGGAACGAAAAAGGGGAGTGAAAAGTTTAAGGGAATTATCTGAGCGAAGTTGAAGGTCATGGGAGTGACAGAGATATTTAAATTTACATTTCAGATATTCTGGAGAGTGAGGGTTGGAAAGTATAGAAAAGAGAGTGCACAACATCCTCTGTTGTCTGCGTTGGCGAATTGGTAGCCATCCGAGTTTCGACCGAAATGATGAGATATGGTCAAATTTGCGGAGACAGAAGATAAATCGGATGGCATTGTTAATAAGCCGGTCCAGCTTATTGAGGAGATCTTCATTAAGATCAGGATAACACACATCACAATAATCAATAAGTGGAAGAATAAGAGATTGGGCTAAGGTAGTCTTGGTAGCAGTGGGAAGAAAGTGCCTGTATCGATTAAGGGTGCGTAAAGTCGATATGACTGAGCGGCTAACTTCAGCAATTTGTGTACTCCAACTAAACGTGTTGTCAATATGCAGACCAAGGTTTTTGACACTGGAACTGTACGAAATAATTTTGGAGTCAAGCGTGAGAGGTATAATGGTGGTATAATCGATTTGCACTACTTGTCTTGTACTCCCCACAATAATCGCCTGACATTTATTTGGATTTACCGGTATACCGAACGACTTAGACCAGTTGCTGATGTTAGCGAGGTTTGTATTTAGCGTGGTAATAGCGGCATTAATATTGTTGACAGGTGTCTGCATATATATTTGTAGATCATCCGCATAGAAATGGTAAGAGCAGCTAATCGAAGAAGACAATAAATTGATAAAAATAGAAAATAGAAGAGGGGATAAAATACCACCCTGCGGTACACCAGCGGAGAGACTATTCCAGTCTGACATATTACCACCAACTCGCACTGCTTGCTGGCGACCACGAAGATATGACGAGAACCAATCCAAAGCAGGGGAGGAAAATTTTAGTTGTTCAAGGATGGTAAGAAGAATATCATAGTCAACCATATTAAAAGCGTTAGAGAAATCAATGAGAACGACAATGGTGACCAACTTATCTTCCATACCTTCGCGAATGTCTTCTGTTACTTTGAGAAGAGCAGTAGCAGTGCTGTGTCCAGGGCGAAAGCCAGACTGAAGTGGAGAAAGAAGGCCATTAGAGAAAATAAAAGATGACACTTGTTTGTGTGCCATAGCTTCAAGAACTTTTGAAAGGAAAGGTAAGATAGAAATAGGCCTGTAATTATTTAATAGCAAAGGAGTAGGAATTTTTGGGAGAGGTGTTACTAGCGCCTGACGCCAAATAGGAGGAAAAGTGCCACTCAGGAGAGAGAAATTAACAACGTGTACGATGACAGGAAGAATCTTTTCCATGACAGCAACGATCATGTTTCTACTGACGTCGTCGCAGCCCACCGCTTTGGATTTAATAGACATAATAATCTTACGGATATCATCTTTAGAAGATGCAGAAAAAGAAAAGGATTCAATAGGCGACTGAACCATGGAAGCAATCTTCGAAATGGTGTCGGATTTTATCTTGTTGTCAAGAGAAGGCACAGAAGAGAAATGTTTGTTAAGTTCATTAAGAGAAAATTTTAAATTCTCACAAGGAGTGGGTGACTTGCCCAAACCTAGTGAGTGAAGAAACTTCCATATGTTGGCTGAAGAAGAGTTACTGATATTATCATGGAAATATTTTCGCTTAGCCGCTCTCACCATGGTATTACAACGGTTTCTTGCAATTTTATACAACTCCCAGTTCGAATCCGACCTCCCACGCTTGAAAACACGAAAAGCGCGATCACGTCGAGTCATGGCCATACGTATCTCTTTAGAAATCCAGGGTGCAGGTGGCCTCTTCACTTTGACAGCTCTTAGGGGAGCATGAACGTCAAACAACTCTAAAATCAATGTATTAAGGTGAGAAACTTTTTCGTTAATTGTTGACGCATCAAACACCATAGAAAAATTAAGCTTGGCCGCATCACTGTTTAGTTTATCTTTATCTATATTAGAAAAATTACGCATCCAAACAATTTTGGGTTTGGATTTAGGTGGTCTTAGTTTATACTGTAAAAAGATTAAGTCATGTCTGGAAAATCCTGGAGCTAAAAGCTGTCCATGTTTGGCAACATGGTCTACAGAAGATGTAAAGATTAAGTCAAGCCATGTGTCCGGTGAAGAAGGGTTATGATGTGTAGGCTCCAAAGGCAAAACAGAGAGGTTGACTGACTTAACTATGTTGAGAAGCTTGTGAGATTGAGTATTAGTACTCATGAGATCTGTATTGAAATCACCCATGATTATGTGATGTGTGTAGTCCGAGCAGAGAGATTCTAGAATTGTCTCAAGGTGAGCGAAGTAATCTATAGTAGGAGGACAGTAAACGACTCCGAGAATGGCTATAGTACCTTTCAATGAAATTTCTACGAAAAGGTACTCCGCAGAACTGGAGTACATAGATGGAGACGACACGAGAATAGTGTAGGGTATGTCACTACGTAGGTAGATGGCAACACCACCACCACCTTTACCAGTACGGTCATTACGAATCAGGACATACCCTGGAAATGAATAAGAAGAAGAAGATAGATTCGGCTTAAGCCAGCTTTCTGAAACAAGGATAGCATGAATAGAAGCAGAAGAAGAAGTAAAAGTTTCAAGAAGATCAGCGTAATGAGAAGGTATGCTTTGCGCGTTTATGTGGCAAGTATTAAAAAGATAGGGCTCCTTGTTGAGCACATCATTTAATAGCACACCCAGTGTCTCTGGTTCATTAAACGAATCACCACTATTATCGGACGAACTGAAATCTAATGCAGAATGAAAAGAATCATCATCGGTCATAATAATTATAAAATATAAGATATAAGATATAATAATATATAAAAAAAGATTATTAAAATATAAATATAAATAAAGCTAAGTAATTTGCTCCATACGTCCTGCCGGTTGCACAGATAAGAAAATTAAAGGTTCAAAAGAAACACATATCAATAACAAATAAAAATTACAAGTGGTGTTTGATGTTTGATTCATGGCTATATATAATGTAATGCGGAAACAACTTTGTTACATAGTGGAAAAAAAAAAAAAAAAAATTGTAATTGAAAACAAAATAAAATATACATGAATACATTTTGGAACGTTGCCAACAAAAAAGAAAATTACGTAAAATGTCATAATTACATTTGACAGAAACGTCAAAAAAAAAGTTCTTGTAAAAGCGAAAGTTGAAAATAAAACTTACTTCTCATAATTTTAGAAGTGACGAGAATAATAATTATTAAACGTTAACCCGCAAATGTAAAACTAAAATATACCTACAAATGCATAATAAAAATATCAAACACCACCGATAAACTATGGCTTTTGCTTGCGACAAACAAAACTTATTTGCGTGCCCTGGCTGTCCTTTTTGGTTTTGGACAATGCTCAAGCGAGACCTGTCCTGTCGTCCCCGCCGCTGCCGTTGCAGCCGCCGCCACCGGTGAAGCCGAAGTGTGAGACCCCGACGCCTGAGGCTCATCTTCTGATGCAGCAAGCAACGCAAGTTCGCTGTCAGTGAGCAGCCGCCGCCTGGAGCCATCCTTCAACTTCACAACTATAGTGCCGTCCGTCGTCCAGCATACCACTTATATAAGTTTGGCAAACTTATGAAGTTTAAATTGATAGCAAAATACCATGTATGTTGTATGGGAAATCCCCTTTAATATTTATTTTGTTTTTTGTGTCTGTTGATAAAGCGGCAACTGAAATCATCATCTGTGAAAATTTCGACTGTCTAGCTATCATGGGAATCTCATGATCATGATGATGATGATGACCAGGTTTTATCTCATGATGAGATACAGCCTGGTGACAGACGGACCGACGGACGGACGGACATACAGACAAACGGACAGCGGAGGCATAGTTATTTGGGTCCCGTTGGCACTCTGTGGTACGAAACTCTAAAAATTAACTTTTAAAAAAAAAAACGACTTCATTATTATTAAATTTAAATGGGACCACCCTTGAGGTATTACCTATAAGCCGAAAAAATATTTGTTCAAATCGGTTCATAATTGGCGGAGTTATCGCGTAACAAACATAGAAAAACATACGGGTCGAATTGAGAACCTCATCCTTTTTTGAAGTCGGTTGAAAAGAAGAACTATACCTAATAACACAATGAATAAAATAAAACATAACTTTAATATTCATATTTGTATATAAATAAAGAACGCACATTTTGTAAGACATAATCGATCGTGAGAAAAAAAACAAAACAGTAGCGCTGAACGCAGTACAATTTAAAAAGGTGAATGAAGCTACAGCAAGGCAGCTATGACATTATCAAAACTTACTTAATTAAGTAAACACGTAGACGTAGGTATCTCTTAAAAAGCAGTGCCAATCAAAGTGTATTACGTAACGTGTTTGAAAGAGCTAACGTGTGGATGTCGCAATAAGTGAGGTTAAGTGGTGCATCGCGCCGACTCAGCGCGGAGGGTTGGCGAAGCTCCAGCCGCCGAGTGGTATTGAGCTCTAATTGACACTACACTGAAATACTGCTGCATACTGATTACTTTAACGGCGAGTTGCATAGAAAAACTTAATGACACTTTAACGAGTCGAAAACTGAATCATATTGAAATTAAATAAATATGATGTTAAATGACAAAATGGCTTAAACTGGGTTTCTTATACAATTTATTTTACCTATGGGCATTTTGCTTTTGTTTCTGAAATGGTGGTAGTTGAAAGAGTAGATTTATTCACTAATTTATTCAAATGAATATTACACTGGGCGTCAAAAATAAGTAGTACAGTTTTAAAATTCCAATTACTCTTAAACTATAGAAGTTAGAGTTTTGAAATAAAAGTCATTTTATAGCAAATTTAACAAAGTTTTCTTAAAATAATATTTTATTTAGCATTAGTAAAGTTTTACACTGAAAATTAAGAAAAAACTAAAAAGCTAACCATTTTGAAGGAACTATCAAGAACTTAATTTTTACGTTTTGGGCCTTGTTCCCACTTTGGTAACTTGTGTTACCGCCTCGGGCTCTGATGACAGCTTGGAGCCGGTTTGGCATGCTGAACACAAAGTTTCGGAGGCGGTGTTGGGGAATATTCACCCATTCTTCTATCAGGGCCTGTTTTAGAACCCTGAGGGTGGCGGGGGGTGGTCTGCGTCTTCTGACTACCCTCCCAAGCTCATCCCAGGCGTGTTCAATCGAGTTAAGATCTGGGCTTCTTGATGGCCAAGCCATCAAGCTGATGCCAACCTCCTGAACGTACTCTTGTACGAGGTGAGCGGTGTGTGGCCGGGCGTTATCATGCATTAGTATCACTCCATCACCCATATTTACTAAATATGGCCCTGCATTCTCGTTAAGGATCTATAATGCATATCTTTCACCAGTCAGAGTGCCATTTTCTATGACCACTAGCTCTGTGCGACCCTCTGAAGAGATGCCAGCCCATACTTGTACAGAGCCCCCGCCGTATTGAACTCTTTCCGAGATGCAACCTTGAATGTATCGTTCACCAGGTCGCCTGTATACTCTCCGCCTTCCATCGGAAGTGAAAAAAGAAAACCGAGACTCATCTGTGAACAAAACTCTTGTCCATTCTTCTTCGCCCCATTGTACGTGTTGACGGGCGTAGCGTAGTCTTGCTACTCGATGCCCTGTCTCAAGTTTGGGGCCATTTGCTGGCCTGTACCACTTCAGGTTGGCTTCAGCAAGTCTTCTCCTCACTGTACTCTCACTAACGTAGTCTCTTCGGGTCTGAAGAAGCTGTTGCTGGACCTCAACTGCATTAAGGTGACGATTTCTTAACACAGTAGAGACAATTAAGCGGTCTTCTCGGGTACTAGTGCACCTGAGTCTGCCATTACTTGGTCTCCTTAGATGGTTTCCAGTCTCTTCGTACCTTCGCTTTACTTGTTGGATCGTTCTTAGAGTTACACCCACCGTTCTTGCAGTACGACGCATACTGATGCCTACTTCAAGAAAAGTTATGATTCTTGCACATTCTTCTGGTGAAAGAGGCATGCTTAGTAAAGTTTACTCGCTGACGACACATTTCCTTTCGAATTGCAATTGATTTATCAGCAATAAAGAAAACAACAAAAAACAAAAGTACAAGCCAACAGGTTAAAAAAGAGTGTTTTTGTTTATTAAGTGTTTTTTTCAGTCAATCTTTAAAAAATGATATTATGCATGAAGTTTTTATTAAATGAAATTAAATTGTCTTTTAACTTTTTTTTATTTCAAAGGTCTAGCTTCTGTAGTTTAGGAGATATTGCAATTTTAAAAGTGTACTACTTATTTTTGACGTCCAGTGTATTTGTACACTTCGACATAAAAAATTGCCTGTAAGGGCCTAGTTCATGAAGATATATTTTCATATCAACTAATGTACTACAAAAAAATGTAACTTTTCTGTATTGTTAGGCTTAAGCCACAAACTACCCTTCAGGTAATTTACATACATATAAGCAAAGTCATAGGTTAAAGGTTAGTAAACTAAATTATGCAGCATAAGGTTCGAACTGATCCTTAGTTTGTTGGTTTGCCTGTGAAAACAAAGGACCTTTGTTAAAAGTTACACGAACGGTTTAAAGGTTAGATTTTGGAGTACAATTAGATTTTCTACATGCATAGCGTCGCGCCTATAATCCCCCAGGGGGTAGTATACAAAACTTTTTATGTTATGCTTTAAAACTGTATGCTTGATATTATTAAAATAAATTTTAATTACATTATTTGCTGAGAGTTTTAAATTAGATAATGTTGTGCGGCAAACAAAGTTCTGTGAACTGTGTAAAATAAATTTTATTAATGTATCTACTTTATAAATTGGAGTAGATTAATTATACAATTTTTTTATTGTATGTATTCATTGACAAGAGAAAGTCAGTATTTTTTTCTTGAATATACAACATTATAACACATTAGCCAGAACTACTACGGTCTGGATACCGGGCAATTGCGAGAGCGGCAGGCTTTTACCGCCTAAATTTACATTGTCTGCTAGTAGGATTAAAACATCGACGTGCAAAAGTATTTCCGCCTATTTATTTATTGTTTTAGTGCTCGCGTGCTGTGCGTGGCTCGAACTTCGGCCTAGGACGACACTATGGGATCGAATTTTTTTTTTTTTTTTGGGTGGACTAATCAGTTTGGGTGTACCCTTTACTGAGACACCGGACTGTTGCGGGAGCGTAGGGCTCTCACCGCCTAAAATTTACAGTGTCTGCCTAGGGGCGCCCCAGAGGGGGGCTCGAACCTCGGCCTATGGCGACACTGGGGGAAGGCGAACGGATTGGAGAGAAGCGGCCGGGCACGTGCCGGTACCGCGAAAACCGAGTCCCTACAGGGTGGCGCGACGCGCGGCCCCGCCGCCGCCGGCGGGGCCGATATGACGGACGTGTGTGTCTACTTTGTGTCGCGGAATCTAATTGTTTGTATGCCTCGATGGCGACTGTAATGGCGTCGTCCGGGTCGTTGAGGACGTGCCGCGGACGACGTTTGGACCTAATGGTGTCAGCCGGAGCGGGATAATCCCCTGCGGCTCTCACCAATGGATTGGGGTGATGGTCGAGAGAGTCGAAAAATCTGACTGAAATGGGATCGAATTGGAACGCAATAAGTATATATTCCTAAACTAACCAAAGTTTGTATGGTACTGAATAGTTGATAAAAATATTATGTTAGAAAAACCGGGCAAGTGTGTGTCGGGCCACGCACAATGTAGGGTTCTGTATTGGCTACGCATTTCTTGCTTGCAGATGAGTACAATGCCATATTCTATAACATTTGTACGTAAAGAAATTTTACTTTATAAGTTCGTCGGTTATTACTCGGTAACTAGTAGTGCCTACTTAACCATTATAGTTTTCTTTGTAGGTTCACTATATGACCTACTACCATGAATTTTTTCAAATTTCTAAACGCAAGACTTTCGGAGATAGAGGGGGGGGGGACCACCGTGCATAACGAAAATTGACACGTTAAATGTAAATAATTCGCAAACGGATGTATCGGAAAATGATCTTCCGATCCGACACCCTCAATGTTTTTAAGAGACCTTTCTAACGATATCCCGCAACATGGGGTCGGTGCGAATAAAAATTTTCATTCCCACTTTACCTGTAAGGCATCCCATAAAAAGTATTTTTTCTCAAAATTTTATTCTACCATTTTGTTAGCATTGTTAATATGAGTATACATACCAAATTATAACTTTCTAGCATCAAGCGTCTAGGCGCTAGACCGCAGACGGACAGACGGACAGACGGATAGACGGACATTGCGAAACCATAAGGGTTCCTTGTAGTTTACTACGGAACCCTAAAAAGGATTAGACTTCCAGATTGCAAATAAAATGCATTGCCCCATTGACAATATGTGGTACCCTAGTCGAAACTCGAACTTGACTATAACACAGCCATACATACCTTAATTAAATCTTCGAATAAGTTCTTTTTACATCCACAAACAATCCTCTGGCAACATTAACGCTTAATGCATTGCCAAGGGGCAGTAAAACAAAAGGTATAAGTGCATTTGTGAGTGCACTTCTCTGAAACTTGAAATGCAATTAAATCGTGCTCTAGGGATAATATAAATTTTAGATTATTTTAGATTCTTAAACGTTATTTCGCTTAATAAGTAAACTAGTCTAAATATTATAGACGTACTAGTGAAACCCGCGCAACTTCGTTTGCGTGTATCCCGCTTTCCCGTGGGAATTTTGAAAAATCCTTTCTTATCAGATTATCTACATCATACAAAGAACCCAACCTCCAAGTTTTAGGTCTCTACGATCAGCGGTTTGGGCTGTGCGTTGATTCTCAGTCAGGACAGGACAAACCATTTTTTCAACGTAGATTTTTTTATGACAGACGAGGACAAACGAGCTAGCTAAGCATGACCAATGGTAAGCATTCACCCGATGATTGTTAAGCTTCCTGCCCTCTCACTCATAGTCAATCTCTCAATAATTCGCAACAAAGTACTGCGCCATGACAATGATCACGACCGTCAGCATTGAGGAGACCGACGAGCAGCGGGGAGGAGGAATAGATTAATAAATAATAAATAAATACATAGGGACAAATCACACAGATTGAGCTAGCCCCAATGTAAGTTCGTAACTTGTATTATGGGATACTAACTCAACCATACTATATTTTATAACAAACTAGAGAAACCCGCGCAACTTCGTTTGCGTTTATCCCGCTTTCCCGAGAGAATTTAAAAAAATCCTTTCTTATCGGTTGTCTACATCATACACCACACTTTTCAGAACATACCCAGGTTTCAGGCTTCAGGTCTCTACGATCAAGACAAAACATTTTTACATACTTCTCATTACAGTCTTTGGAGTTTATGAAATAGGCTAGCCCGACCGGTGAAGTGCCACCCTTTTACAGAATATTGACGTGAAGCAGCAATGCGTTTCGTTCGGAGAGTGAAATATCCGAAATTCTTGTTTGCCACCTTTGTGACATAAAAAAAATCTAGCTCCGTCCTTATACTATTTCTCGCTATATCATGTTTTTTCCTGTTATAGGTCGGCAACGGGTCAGGGACCCTAGAATCTATGTGCTCCATAGTCGACGGTAATCACCTAACATCAAATGATCCATATTCCTGAGCTTGTTTTCCAACCACTTCCGTAGAAAAAAAAATTAAGTATATCGGTATTTCAATACATACAACCTCGGCCTGAGCGAGTCGACGTAATGAGATTTCCTATAAGTGAGAAAGAGACAATATCAATATGCCGTTTAACCATTAACCAATTTAACTTGAACCCTGTCAAATATTATAAAATTTAATTACTTACTGTTAATTATCGATGAATATGATTCAGTCCGCTAGGATGTAGTTAGAATTTTACCTTTTTTCCCAGATCACGAACAGAATAAATAGTACGACGACATTATGAAATCATTTTGTTTGAATATTCACAATTTACAAAAATATTACATGACAGATGACACACTTCACTTCACGGATATGTCAAAATGAAATGTAAATTGAAATCACTATAGCACTAAGGAGTAAGAGTATTGATATCAACTCGAAGAAAATTACCCACAAAATGCATTTTTTTCAAGAATTTAAATAAAATAAGAATCTCGTCTTCCATCAATTCTCTTAAACAATTTTTATGCCAAATTTGAAGTAGATTGGACCAAGGAATCAAGTTGTCCCATAGTAACTTTGCCCCCCTTTTTTACCCCCCTAGAGTTAGAATTTCGAAAAATCCTTTCTTATCGGACGCCTACGTTATACAAACAATCCACCCTCCAAGTTTCAGATTTTTACGATGAGCGGTTTAGGCTGTGCGTTGATTCTCAGTCAGTCAGTCAGTCAGTCAGTCAGTCAGTCAGTCAGTCAGGACAAAGCATTTTATATATATAGATAAATATATAGATAAACATTCAAGATCCAAGGCCAATCATAAAAAGTTCGTTTTTCATCATGACCTGACCGGGGATCGAACCCGGGACCTCCTGGGTGGCGGTCTGGCGTGGTAACCATTACGCCACGTAGGTCGGAGTTAGTATCATATCAGTGCATTTGTAACTCGCCTTTGTTGTAGCTCGCCTATGTAGCAACTGGTCTACAAATGAAATCGGTGCATTTGAAGCTCGCCTAGGTAGCAGCTGGTCTACAATTTTTTTTTTACAATGTTTGTACGTCATAGATATGACAATAAAATAGAACAATACAAACGGAATGATTGATAACACAAATTTATGTATTTAATGAAATAAGTATTTACATCCTGTCTACTTAAAATAAAATCATGACAAATCTACGACCTAGACTTGTTTTTAATCCTATAAGTTAATATTGAGTCACAACAGTAACTGCTAACCAAAACCACACGGTAATTCATGCTTAGTTTATTATACTGTTTCCGTTTGTTTAACTTCATTCACTAACTACGTGTTTATGTTGCAAACAAACTAAGCTTAATGATAAAATATATAATTCTGTTTTCAATCTGTTTGTTTAGAATTGGATTCTGAACTGGCTGACGATTGATGTTAACGTTTATTCAATTAATAGGATTTCGCATGCACTTTTTTTAGTCATATACAAAATGTATACGGTCAGGTCAGGTCAGGGGTAAGACTATCATAGGGGAAAACCTTTTTTTTTTTTTTGTTTAAAGTCAGGAAAATGCATTACTGCATGTCCCGCCACTTGGGGGAAGCGACGGGGGTCTGTCGGGCTCGCCTCTCTAAACCAATGAGGGATACCGACTAAAAACCTGACTGTCTGCCACCTTCTCCGCCTTCACGTGGCGGGGTCGCGGGCACTGGTGATACTTCCGCAACCCCGCCGGCGGGTGTCCGTGGACCCATCTTATTTGGGCACGGCTCTACAGCAGCGTGCGCGAATAGGCACGCTGCTCCACTCGGGGACTTCCGTTCCAATGGGCGGCGGTTTCCCCTAACCGTCGCCCGGAAGCCTCCGTTAGGGTGGCAGACGCCGGGCGTGTGCCAAGCGCCTTCCGCCCGGTCTTTTACGGCGAAGCGGGGGGGCGGCAGGATCTCTTTCCCTCACCCGCTCCGCGGCCTCCTTCTGCGTCATGACTTCGCCGCAGAAGGAGACCACCGCTTCCCACGACCTTTCGCTCTCGACCATCGATAACCTACTGGAGCAAAACTGCCACTGTTTGATAAGCCAAGAAGCCAAGATCATTTCAATACTTTCAACCTTCGTATATTTTTTCTTTCTCATTTCATTAATACTTTATTCTGGGCTTTTTTTTGTTTACCACCTTTGTGGTATACCACAAAGGTGGTAAACAAGCATACGGCTCGCCTGTTGGTAAGCATCACCGTAGTCTATAGACGCTTGCAATACCCCTATCACTCACGCGTTGCCAACCCTCCCAACCCCCCCAAGTGGAGCTCTGGAGACCTTACTCACCGTAGGAACATAACATGGCCGAGACCAATGCTATTTGGCTACGATCTTCTATAAGGTGGAGGTCCTTCCCCAGACGGGCTGCTCCGATTTGAGCGGATTATCCGCTGTGCCCTACCTCTCCTACATGGCTTTCTATTTATTACTGTATGTACTCTCTAACGAGAGAAAGTGTTAGTGATGACCTCAGAATATACGCTTTGAATCTTTCGACACGCAGAAATCCAAGACTTTTACGTAAAAAAAAAATATATTTTTGAATTTATTTTTCCTTATACGAAAATGGCAAAAAATTGCTGTACAAAACGAATCTATAACATTGACAAATAGTAGTCAGATAAGGGCAGTATGTTCCCGTCTGAGGAAATGAGATTTTTGTCGAGTGAACCGTGGTATAGCATAATAAAGGCACTGGATCTTCCTGCGCTGGCTCAGATGTTCCTCCTACACTGTTTTTATATGAGCAAAACGACAAATTGACTACATTGCTTGTATTATGTATATCTATACGTATAACGCTATGTACTGAAAGACGTATCAACGCACAAAACCGCTGGTCGTAGAGATCTGAAATTTGGAGAATGTGTTTTTGTATGACGTGGGCATATAAGAAAAGTTTTTCCGAAAATTGTTTTTGGCATTTGGAATATTTGGATTCATACACGCAAACGAAGTCAGATCCCTCCGTCAGTTAGGCCACATTATAACAATCAATAAATAAATAAATATATAGGGACAATTCATACAGATTGAGCTAGCCCCAAAGTAAGTTCGAAACTTGTGTTATGGGATACTAACACAACGATATTATATTTTATAACAATTACATATATAGATAAACATCCAAGACCCGAGGCCAATCAGAAAAAGTTCGTTTTTCATCATGACCCGACCGGGGATCGAACCCGGGACCTCCTGGGTGGCGGTCTGGCGTGGTAACCATTACGCCACGGAGGTCGTCAATAGATATACAATATAGTCTACATATTAATGTAACAACAGAGTACCCCCCGGGGTACACTACAATACTCCGAAATACGTAACTCCGATTACCTTCATTTGTTTTGCCATCTCACTATTAGAAGTCATAATAATGCCTTTTGTTTCAAATTGCTGTCTCTTACGAACTTGCTGTAGGAGGGAAAATTCTTTCAATACGTCCAACTCCGTCTAATTTGCTGATTAAATTCATTTTAAAGCATTTTCTATGTATAGACGAGGGAACACCGTATTGTAATTTAACAACCGAGTTGTTAAATTACAAATAAAACCGGGCAAGTACGTGTCAGGTCACGCACAATTTAGGGTATTGTATTGGCTACGCATTTCTTGCTTGCAGATAAGTATAATGCCATAATAATATTCCATGATATTTTGTACGTTTTCGTCAAATAAATTTTACTTCATAAGTTCGTCAGATATTATTCGGTAACTAGTAGAGCCTACTTAACCGTTATAGTTTTCCTTGTACGTTCACTATATGGACTAATACCTTTTTTCAAATTTCTAAACACAAGACTTTCGGAGATAGCGGGGGGGGGGGGGGATTGGCATGTTAAATGTAAATAATTCGCAAACGGATCATTGTATCGGAAAATGATCTTCCGAAAAAAAAAAACATGCCAAAAATATGCGTAGGTATACATACCAAATTACAGCTTTCTAGCATTAAGTGCGAGAATCTAGGCGCTAGACGGCGGACAGACAGACGGACATGGCGAAACTATAAGGGTTCCTTATTGTACGGAATCCTAAAAAGGCCATAACCGGTTTTCTTTCGCTATTTCTTTTACCGGTCATATTGCTTGTGTCCGAAATGGTGGTAGTTTAAAAAGTAATATATTTTATATTTATTTAAATAATTAAACAAGTTGTAAATGACCAGAGTAAGTGCCTGTGTGTGCCTAGACTCTAAATAAACGGTTTGAGTTCGAAATCTTGTTCAAAATTTTGGGTTGCGCTGAAAAATCTCGCGAGGGTTGCCAGTTCCCATTATTCCAGTGTATTTTAACAATGAGAATATTTTCATTTCCTCGTCGCGGCACCTGTCACGAACCCCAATAAATAACGGTAATTTATTAACCGAAATGCATGTTTCGTTTAAAAATAATATGTTTACTTTATTTTTAAGTAAATTTTTTTTGATATACATACCACCACCGGGTCAATTCTCGCTTCTCGCAATAACAGTACAAATCTAGTATTAATATTAAGCGCTAGCTCGCTCGTTTTGTAGGAGCAAGATAGCGTTTGAGATAGAGACTAGATTTTAAGCTAGCTCCCCCCCCCCCCCCCCCCCCCTCTATCTCCGCCTAGTCTTGTGTTTAAAGTATTGTAAGTAGTAGTTCATATAGTACATAGTAAATCTACAATGAAAATTATTACGGTTAAGTAGGCTCTACTAGTTACTAAGTAATAAAATTGATTTGATTTAAAACGTACAATCAGGTGCACGTCGAGCTTTACACCTGCAGTACAATTTTGGCTCTTATGACATAGAACTTAAGAATGGTACAAAGTCCGATATGTAAAGGTCGACCTGCTCTCGACTGTACAAAATATCATAGCTAATAATACTGTTAAGTATTATAATATCTGTGCTAATAAGGAACTGTACGCTGTGCGTGGCCCGACAGGCACTTACCCGGTTTTTTAAATGTACAATACATATTCAGTTTACTTATTCAATTTATTTGGGCTACGTTGATTTATTTCTTATACCCACTAGTCCCATTGGTAGTTCCGTTAAAGGCACTAGTGAAACTTATGTCGCACTAGTCCATTACAATGACATTAAAGCACAAAGTTATAGACGCACTTTAATACTATGTATTTGAAAAGTGATGTCGATAAATTCAAATAAAATCCATTTTGTGGAATGATCACTTCTAATATCGAGCCGCGACGCGACATAAATCATTTCGGTGATTCTTTCCAAAGAAAAATAAAATATATCATATTGATTTACGAGATTTTTGTCATTTTAATGCTGGCGAAAGATTTATATGAAATTTTAAATTTAAATATAATATTAGTTTGGTAGACTGAAGAGTATAAGACGACTGATTCATCATTAGACCTCGTTGAATTTATTATTTTGACAGATTTAATATTTAGTAACATTAAAAGTACAGTAAAAAAAATGTTTTCCACGCCTACCCGTTTTTCCCTTCCCATCTTACATACTCTTCGCGCTTCCGTTTCTGCGCTCGCCAACTATACCAGAACAGTACAAGTTTCTAATAAATCAAAAAAAAACATACCAACTTTCATATCCCACTTTTCGCGGATGATTTTCGACATAAAAACATCCTTCGGTTCAGCGATTTTAGCGTGAAAAGCGAACAGACAGACAGAAAGTTATTTTCACATTTATTTCATAAAAATCATAAAAGACAACAACAAAAAAAGTTCTTTCTTTCCCGTCAAAGAAACATTGAAACGAAGTGCGACGACACTTGTATTCACCTAACTTCGACATTTGTCATTTCGTCTAACTTCACCTCAGTCAACTTCGCGTTAGTAGAGCCGGGAGATTGCGCTAACACAGTTCACTGCACCGCGTGTTATAACTCACAAAAAGTGTAAGCGCAATAACTCAGCGTTGTTTACCTTCTGTGGCTTTTGAGACTTTTGGCACATCGAAATTTTGCGTACCATTTTGTTGAGCGATGACGCAATTTTGATTTAATAGCTGACCCCTTTACCAAACCC
Source organism: Endotricha flammealis (assembly GCA_905163395.2). Classification (NCBI taxonomy): domain Eukaryota; kingdom Metazoa; phylum Arthropoda; class Insecta; order Lepidoptera; family Pyralidae; genus Endotricha; species Endotricha flammealis. The sequence goes on from LR990873.1 coordinate 533,178, forward strand.
TACATAAAGCCCATACAAACTCAGCGACCACCAAAGCATGTGGCCACTGCCCGCCGCCGTAAAACAGTGTCCCGAAATACTCCGACGTTGCTCGTACAATAAAAACCAAAACGGAATAGCGAGGAGCGCGCCGTGAGCACTGCTAATATTAGACTGAGATGCAAAGATCAGTTAACCGTAGACGGACATAGTCATGGCATTAAAGACAGCCATAACAGCTCTGCCTGTCAAAAGGCCTGTTCAAACAGTATTAAACTGCTGGCTCAAATTACGATTGAAAAATAAAAACAATTTCAAAGTGAAAATTCGGCCCCCAATCTTCACCCGCTGATGAGATCAGATGTCAAATTGCGGAGAAGGTAGACTCGATATTAGAAACAATTTTTGTTTTTGTTTGACGACCTCCGTGGCGTAATGGTTACCACGCCAGACCGCCACCCAGGAGGTCCCTGGTTCGATCCCCGGTCGGGTCATGATGAAAAACGAACTTTTTCTGATTGGCCTCGGGTCTTGGATGTTTATCTATATATGTATTTGTTATAAAATATAATATCGTTGAGTTAGTATCCCATAACACAAGTTTCGAACTTACTTTGGGGCTAGCTCAATCTGTATGAATTGTCCCTATTTATTTATTTATTTATTTTATTTAAATATTTTTTTAGGTTAATTTTGACTAGGTTTTCGCCATCGGTACGTGTTAACGAAATCCGTAGAGCGCTCGGCCGGATTTGGAGAGGACTAGGTTTCAAATCACACCTATCTCACCTAGGGCGTGAAATTTAGCTTTCAAAAATATTTGCAAAAATCCTGGTGTCTCTGTGCGGTGGACGGCGGTGACGTTATTCTCACAAATAACGTTATTCTTCCATAAAAAAAATACCCTAATAAAATCTTACTGAACAAAGCAAAAAATAAATAAAACAAAGCGACCAGTCTATATTAATAATATCTTTGGCACGTCTCTAGTCACACAACAAAATGTGAAGTCACTTCTACGTTGTTGATCTTTGGTTTTGCCAACCCTACCGCTCGTTCAGTCGGCGCACACGCACCTAACGTTACATTCCTGTTATCCAGATAATTATTTAGTTATTTACCATAGAATACATACGATTTGTGATACCTAATGCAATATGTGTGATTGTGTTGTGTCGTGTAGTGATTATTAAATGGGTGGATATTTGTTTATATAAATGTAAGTAAATATTTCTTTTAAATTTCACTAAGGGCCGACATTCATGGACTCTTTGAAGCAGACTGCTTCAAGCAGTCACAATGAACTGCTTCAAGCTGCGACTGCATAGTGAACTACATTCTTCTACATACACACAAATACGAACCGCTAGACCAGTTGCAACTGATTCGGGCGGTCCTGCGGTCAAAGCTTCAAACTGTGTTGACTATGTCTGCAAGAGCGGTACACGGACCGCTCTGTGATTAATCTATGTCGGTTCTACGGGCCTACGACAATAAAGTTTCAGTTTGCATCGGGGCAAGCCCACCACACATTCCCACCTTTGTGTCTCCTGTCGACCCAGGATTAACAACCTCAGATTGACAATAAGTAATAAAACTTATTGGCATCCTGTGGGAGAAACTACAGCGATCTTGGCGCAACGAATATAATCAGAAAGAAATTAGATGGAAAAGGACAATTTGCATATCAGATGAGTAAGTCAAAAGGCTGTCAGAATCATACAAAACTGTCAATTTAACCGAATGAAAACTTATCCGTAATATAACACCTAAACGGTTTAAAACATTGCATTGAGAGAGAGATAAAAAATAGTTGAGACAGCGGTTTCATATCAAATCTTCCTGTCAACTAAGCTATGCTTAACCTGCTTGTGATATGATGGGTACCAGACAAAAGATATATTTTTTTATATCATTTAAAAATTAATTGATATGCCTTTGTCTCGCTAAAACTCGAGAATGGCTGGACCGAATTGACTAATTTTGATCTTGAAATATTTGTGGCAGTTCAGGGAAGGTTTAAACGGTGAGAAAATACGGATATCAATCCGGGAACGGGACCAATGGGATTTCGCGGGCAAAACCGCGGGCATCAGATAGTTGTAAATATATACAAATTAGTGTCAAGTCGGTTCAAATGTAACATCGTTTACATCCTTGCAATGCTTTTGGTATGAACAAAAAAAAGATTGTTTCGGGAATTCCCATGGGAAGGAAGGTAAAGGGGAATTTTATACCGGTCGATACCAGGATAGTCTGTTATACAAAATACACAGAGGACACTTTATTCGAAGCTTTCGTTTTTCGAAGCTTTCCGAAGTCAGAAAAGCTCGCCAATAAATCATGGACGTTGATTGCGTTCAACATGTCCCCGTTAAAATTAATGTGAGAATAAACTTTTATTTAAAAAAAAGCACGAAAAAAATTACCGGCGGAAAGGAAACCACAAATCATCGGAAGTTTATGTTTTTGTAAATATCTAATCGAAAAATGTGTCATTTGTGAAATGAGATCGCCATTATGTCGCAGTGGAATCGTATAATTAGACAGATCGTGAAAAGGACAAATTATAAAACATTTCATTTGGCATCAAAATTACAAAGTCAATGAATCATCATCATTATCATCCCACTGCAGGGTCTCCTTCAATTGACGAGGATTAGAGTGTAGAGTCAACTAATAAAAAAAATGCAGGGTAGAGTACCATGAATAAAGAATAAGAAAGGTAGGGCATAGCGGATAATCCGCTCAAATCGGAGCTGCCCGTCTGGGGAAGGACCTCCACCTACCTCCACCTTACAGAAGATCGTAGCCAAATAGCTTTGGTCTCGGTCATGTTGTGTTCCTACGGTGAGTAAGGTCTCCAGAGCTCAACTTAGGGGGGTTGGGAGGGCTGGCAACGCGCGAGTGATACCCTCGGTGTTGCAAGCGTCTATAGGATACGGTGATGCTTACCATCAGGCGGGCCGTATGCTAGTTTGCCATCTTTGTGGCATTAAAAAAAAAAAATATAACAAACAAACAAACAAACTCACTTTCTCATTTATAATATTAGTAAGGATACATATATATTATTATAAACATCCAAGACCCGAGGCCAATCAGAAAAAGTTCGTTTTTCATCTTGACCTGACCGGGATTCGAACTCGTGACCTCCTGGGTGACGGGCAGGCATGGTAACCATTACGCCACGGAGGTCATCTAATGCAATACGAATACTATTGTTAAATAAAAATTCGAGTAACTCCCTTCCCGCATTGTTTTTGACACATAAATATATTTTTAGTTAAATTTATGGCTCTGCTCATCTCTTTCATTGGCTGACTGTACTGTGTCATGATGGCGGAGGCCAGTGTTTTCAAGCCGCCGCCTGAAGGCCACCAACTTGGCTTAACGACTGTCATCCATGCGTGAACCTTAAAAATGTTGTTTTTTTTTGTCAAATAACATAAAGACTTTTAAAGTGCGGAACTCTAAAAAGGTATTATAACTGAAAGTTTTAAAGTAGATAGTGGTAATCTATCAATAATGGAATCGACATAACGTAAACAATCCCGTGGAGTACGCCTCATGATTTACAGACGAGCTGAATGTTTATATTGGATTTTGTTTATTGAGAATCATTTTAATACCAACTATTACTTCTGACGACAGCTTCATCTAGAACGTCTTTTATCGTGATTACCCCCTCTTTAATTCATTGCTTGATCTCTAAATGCATCCAAGGCTCCATTTTTTTCCACTTGAATCCCTCAATGGATCCTAGGACCCTAACCTCTTTTATTATTGTGCCAATAGAAATATTTATTTCCAAATTATTCCTGTTGGCACAACTAGTTATGCGACTGTGCGTAACAGTTGTTCCACGAGGAAATGGTGTTGAGTGGTAGAACCTAGCCACTAATATGAACTTGTAGTTGCTTTTCTTTCCGAAATGGTAGTTTAAAGAGTAGATTTGTTACATATATAATAATTATGTAATGTACTCTTTGACGAGAAAAAGTGTCAAAGTTTAGTGGCTCGTAAGTAGGCTGGCGAGCAGTTCCACCCTCTCGTAGAAGCAGCAATGCGTTTCATTCTGTGCAGCACCACTGTAATTACAGATGTTCATATGCAGTGGTAATCATCAGGTGGCTATCTAATAAAGGGATTAGTGGGAATAAAGGGCTTCTCTTTGCTAGCTTCTTCCTTGGGGATCTGAAGATTTTCGAATCCAAAAACTGGTTTCCATTCATTCAGTATGACACGTCCACGTCCAACCACGTCATGATCTTCTTCAAATAATAATGGCGTGTTGAATTTGTTAACAACCAGTTCCAGGATGACGAGTGTCTCCACACTCGTCATCCAGGGCATGGTGGAAGGTACTAGACCGCGCGGAAGGTCACCCTTGCGATGGACCGACCAAGAAAAATCTCGCATGAGCGGCCGCGTGCATGAGTGCACCTGCATGATCTGACAGTGAGAATGGCGAGATGTCGTGAGGCGCATTACATCTTCCCCAGGTCAAGTCCCTACATGACGATGTCGACCGTTCTGTCCAGAGCGTTACGACACGACCAAGAAGAAGAAATCCTCATTAAGTTTCAAACTATTTCTTTTTTCTTCTTTAGTTTGACAGAGACAGATATAATTTTGCGTAATTAATTACTGGCTGTAAATCTTTTGATTACGAATTTTTATGAAGTCACTCGCGACGTTTGATCATACCAGACTGTGGCGTCTTGTACACGTTTACCGTGACGGTGGCGTGGGCGTGTGACGTCACACATGAAGGTCAACGCACCAATAAAATATTGCATTAACACGACATAACTATGACTAAACATAATCACTGTTGTAATTTATATTAGTATATTTTGGCATTCAACATTTTTTTAAGTACAATCAATAAAAAATATTTACAGAGAGCTAGTAGAGTGGTTTTTGTGGAGAGCATGAAATTGGATAGCTCGACAGTGGAAGAGCTTAATGGCGTCGCGTCACTGTGTGTCGCACTCTAAAAGAATAGGTACGAAAGTTAATTGTTTGGATATTGAGCATCTCTGTGCTTCGAAGGATACGTGAAAGCTCTCGTTGGTCCTTATTGTAGATGGATGACAGTCGTTAAGCCAAGTTGGTGGCCTTCGGGTGGGTACACAGTGTACCCAGTCTTCTTCTTTTTAACCTTATCCCACTTTACGTGTACCAAAATAATTAAACAATTTTTTTCTAACGCTCCCTTATAGTACGGTCAGCTTGGCACACGCACAGGTGTGCTGTAAAAGCTATTTCGGAAATTCTGCCATAAACTTGGGCCATAAAACGAAGGTATGAAATTAAACTGTTTATGTTACAGTCGGCCTTTTTGATACCATCTTAACTTGAGAATTTCCCATGGTACTTCCAATAACCGAAAATCCTTTTCATTCGGCTCTTATAGCTCGATGACGCTGCGGTCCGCGGTGTATCGCACTCTGAAAATGGAAAAAAAGAGTAATGAACAACGATCCTGTATGTTGCTAATTCTATGTTAAATATTAATATTATGTAATAGATTGGCAAACGAGAATGCAAGTCACCTGATGATGTTAAGTAGGTAATCACCGCTACCCATGGAGCACAGAGACACCAGGGGGGTCACTGAGCTGCCGGCCTTTTATGTGCATGTATGCTCGCTTCTTGAAGGTTCCCAATAAAATTCATAGTCATTCGGAAACACCGCTAGTGGGAGAATGAAGCATATTTTTACAAGTTTTTCAAGACTTTACCTGTCACTTATAGAGGGGTTGGGTGATCAAGCAATTTGATTTAAGTGGAAGGAGGGAAGTAAGTTTTAGCAAACAGAAAAGACAATCCGATATAAAATATTTTAGAATTTTCCACCATGACAATTTTGTCGCCTGTTTTAAAATTGTCTAATTGTCACTTTTTGACAGTAAGATGTAATAATATATCGGTCTTGTCGGATTACTTATTTACTTCCGATGGCGCTACAACCCTTTGTGGGTCTTGGCCTCTTCTACAGTCTCCCTCCACTTGTCACGGAGCTTGGCTGTCCTTCTCCAGCTGGTGACCCTTCCCATCCTCCTCAAATCTTCCTCCACGCAATCCAGCCAACGTTTTTTGGGCCTACCTTTTGACCGTTTCTGTTGCGGCGTCCACCTACTCATTACGGACACTTTCACGGATCTCGTGTCCGGCATCCTCTCGAGGTGACCCGCCAATATCGGATTGTTAGCTTTATTAAATAAGGCCCTGGAATTTCTAAAAAAAAAAACAATCATTGTTGCTCATCGCTCCCTACAACGGTAACATTGAAGATACATTACATTTTAAAGCAAAGGCGATGAGATATTCCTAGATGTTTAATTAAATCTGGCGTTCGGCCTCAAAACTAAACAAAACTATAATTCATAATACTCATAGCATAAAGTATAGAAATAACAATCATTTAGTTTGATTCATAGATGTCTATCACTGTTTAATGTCTGTTACTGCAGTATATCAAAATAGATCGTATTTATAAAGATTTAGAGTTTATTATTGCTAACTGTTACAATATTTATTTACGACGTTTCTATTTCACACTATTATTCGTCATCTCCGCTGTATGTAATCTTTCTACACAATTCAAAAGAATTTCTAGACGAAACAACGAAATGAAGACCCAGTTTATGTGGTAGAGTCTAGTTATTACTATGGTAGTGGTTTGTGAATGGGCTGGCTATATAAGATCATCTCACAGAATGTCGTCACCCATCAACATGATGCACCAACATAAGCTAAATGAAAGCTCCTTGTGATATGGGTACCAAACAATGGGTATCCATTCATACTAATAATATAAATGCGAAAGTGTGTTTATCCTTTCACGTCTAAAGCAACGAACGGGTTGACATGATACTTTTGAGCATAGGTTAAGGTCTGGAGACTGACAAAGACTACTTTTAACATATTATTTCAATGGGAAAAAATAAGTAAAAAAAATGTTTTTTCTCTTAGCCACGCGGGCGAAGCCGCGTGTAACAGGTGGTTAATAAATGTATACTTACAATACATAGAAAACGGCAGACTCGAAACATAAATGCTCATCACATAAATGTTTGTCCGTGCGGGAATCGACGCCGCGCTCTCTGGTACCGAATGTTCGTTAAACGGAATTTTACTTTTCTTGTGCGATCTAATAGGAAAAGTACTAAGACTAGTATTAGTTTAATTAGTTTACCGTAGGATCACAATGGCTGGGACAGGAGTCAAAATCAACAAATAAAACCGTTTAAATTAAATCTATGCTTACTCAAGCGGAGATCTCGATAACATCCGAATAATATTTGTGTAACCCTGTCAGTTTCTGGACGTGTAAATTCCAACTAATGTGGCATAGCGCACACTAAAGACTATTGTGTAAATTGTATCACATTTTTTTTGTGTCACCTTTCTAGATCGGCGCTTCCCTTTTGTACTCTGTGTGGTTCGCTTCCATTAGACTAGAGCCATTAGACGATGTTGTATGTAATGTATACGGAACAACAAATTACTAAAAAACTACGACTGATGCGTTAAATGAAAGTCATTACTCCTGTCACTTTCAGGTGGCTAGCCAACAATTAAGACCAATTTCAGGAAACACAGAAACAGAAGACTACCTTTTTATATCCTAGATTACCTTTTTGGCTTCATTATTTTGTCTTGAACACTTGTCACTAAAATATAAACATGAAACATCATTATGTTCTCAAATTTAAGGTACGGCAAACTAGTTCAAACACCAGCATAGAATTTCACTGGAAATCTTATGCCAAGTACAGTGAAATGGAATTATGTCTGAATTGTGCGCTAAGTCTTAGTTTATTTAGTATTGAAATATTTTGATTAACGATCTCAATTTGTGTTTGGAAATTATTTTACTAATAAATATTGACATTTGTTAGAGCTTCATAGATTAATTAATTGAATGTGTTAATTTGAGTAATGTGGGCATTACATCACACAACATTTATAATACACATGTAAACCATTCTCTTGAATCACTAATATCTATTCCTGAAAACTGAATTAAAACCCATTGAGTAGTTAACAAGATCTAATCAGACGGCGGAATCGACTTCATATTATTCTATAAATAAATAAATTTATATGGACAAATCACTCAAATTGAGCTAGCCCCTATAGTTCGAAACTTGTGTTATGGGATACTAACTCAACTATACTAGTATATATATGTAAAAACATATCCGTGTCTGGTATCAAAGGTATTATCATATTATCATTACTTACTTATATAAAAATTTTGTAAATACATAAGATATATTACCTTATAATATACAGTGTGAATAAATGAGAATTTCATTCACAAAAGCACACGTATGACACTCATAAGAACGCATCTTCAAAATCCGAGGCAGACAATTTGTCTCTGTCAACTTGCACAAAATGTTTTTGTATTGAATTATGTAGGAAACACACATAAATATATGTAGATACGACTTGACATGAGATTTGATTCGAACGGCTTTTAAAATAGCAATCTTTACTAATATACAATTGCGAAAGTTTGTACGTATGAATGTTGGTAACTATTTCACGCAAAAACAGGCAGCTTCAAATTTGGTAGTCAGCGAATGAAATAGGTTAGCAAGGCCTTAAATAATAGATTCAAGTTTTTTAAATTTAGCGTGTATTTTTTTTTTATTTTTTTTTTATTAAGAATTTACACAGTTTTATACAATAGTTGATTCCTTTACATCAGTGTGTCAAAAACCACTGCTGGTTTGTCCGCACACCGGCACTCATTTTCGCTCGCCCGCCGCAAACACCGCGTCGCTGCCGTCGCTCTTCGCCGCACGCGCAAGTACACTGTGCACTCAGTATTGTGAAACTACACGGGGTGAACAAGTTATTGTTTATTTAAATTAACGATAATAGGAATTTTTTTAATTTATTTTTTCAAATTTGATTTATTTATTTGGGATTTTAAGGTTACAGGTAGGTCGTTTATTAGTCTCGGTATTTGATACTGTAGTAACTGTTTTCCATAAAGGTTATTGTAAGTTTCAATCTTCAGTTTATTATGATTTACACTTCGTGTGGGGTAATTATTGTTAACGACTATCTGATATTCTTCATTATAAAATTGTTCAACAAGCAGCATATACTTTACTTGGTAGTGAATGGGAAGTATCTTACAATGATAGAATAGTTTTTCATAATTATTTCTGTTTTCGTTCTTAAGTTTAGTTGGTACAATAGCTTTTATTATTCGCGTCTGGAGTCCATATATTGGATCAAGATGTGATTTGCATGTTCTACCATAGCTGCTTAATCCTAAATGCTTAATAATAATAATGCTTAATGCTTAATAATAATGAACGTTATATTATAATATTAATCCTACCTAACTAATATTATAAATGAGAAAGTGAGTTTGTTTGTTTGTTATTCCTTCACGGCTTGACTAAGCAGCCGATCATTATGAAAACTTTATATACATATTGTCAGGTGTACAGAGCCCAACATAGGCTACTTTTTATCCCGTGACAGTATGTCATTCCAATGGGAAAATATTTTTTCTACTATAGATGGCGTCACAAGTCGCGCTTTGGGTTGTTTTGTTGTCTATGTCATAAAATTAACCTTAAATAATTGCAAAGTTTCGTAACATTATTTATAAAAATCTATGTTCTCAATTTTTACCCTGGTCACCTTTTGGTTGACTATACACATGTAGTTTATGTGCAACCAATCAATAGTGGAAGACTGGTGCCTAAGCTAGTTGAACTCTACATTACAAAAAGTATGTGATATCTCAGTTAATGTCTAAGATCATTTTTCATCCGCAGAGTTCCGTAAAAGGGTTTCAATAAAATACCAAGGAGTGACAAATAACAAAACTTTTCGAGCGAGATAAGATAAAAAAGGAATTTAACGGTAGATTAATGTTGTTTTAATCTTAAAATCGGTTATACCACATGCTAACTTCGAAATTAATGAGCCTGCGACTAATTTCATTAATTTTAAATTTTTAAGAGATTTTTAGGTGAATTGTTTTTTTTTCTTTTTTTTTTTTGAGTCGCGTACTCGCGTGTATGTATCATAGTTCCCGTGACCCCGCCACATAGTGGGCGAGCACCCCGTCAGTTTTTTTGCGGGGAGCCCCACTGTTTCCACCGCACATTTCTCGGGCTGTAGTAACTTAGTAGGTAATGCATTTTTCTGACGTAAAAATGTGGATAGTAGAAGTACCACCCTCTCACAGGATAACAACATGACGCAGCAATGCGTTTTGTTCGGTGTGTGATGAAAATAATGTGTCATGATAATATACGAGTAACAATGAATGAGAAAAAAAACATATATCCTAATTTTATTTTATATTTCTGTTTTCTTCATAATCACCGACGGTTTTCTGTTGACAGTGATTGGCAGCCACCATCGCCACAACAAAGAGATCTTAGAAAACAATATTTTTGAATCTTCAAAACAAAACTCAATTTTATTTTTATATTTCTCTCTGACAGCCCAATTAACTGTAGAAATTAATTAACGATATTTTGACAAGGTACCGGCTTGAACATAATTTTTATATTTCTAAATCTGGGGGGTTACTATCACGTCTTATAACAAATTTATATACAGCTCTGAGCAGCTGCGGACTCGCAGGACTTTATAAGAGAAGAGTACGAGTATGTACAGTCAAGAGCTGCTAGGTTACTCTGCATAGCAATCGCGATTTTAATTTCAATTCTGTATAATTTCAAACGCAAAATAACAGCAAATCCTAATTCGTAGCATTAAAATTTTATACTTTACTAACTATTTGGTTAGCATACAATCCGATTTCAATTAGTTTAGTATTTAGTTGGCGCTAGTTTAGCTGTAAAGAGTACCTAAAATTAACAATCCAATGGCGATCGTGCGGAATTATCTTCAAGAGTAAGGTCGACCTTTACATATTAGACTTGGTACCATTCTTAAGTTCTATGTCATAAGAGCCAATATTGTACTGCAAGTATAAAGCTCGACGTATGTTACACCTGTCTGTACTACATATTTTGGGTATTTTGATTTTCATCGGCGGCCGATAAAAAAAAATTAAATTAGTAACCTAATTATTCTATCATTCCAGGTCCCAAATTAGCCTAGACGTAGGAACCTAAATGCCGCCGAGGGGACGGGCCCGCCCCGCCACGATGGCGTGATGTCGCGACGGAGGCGCCCCCTCGCGTCCCGAATCAGGGGCTCCGCGCGGCAGCTGCTCGCCTTCCTCTTCAGCAACGTGGGGATCATCGTATTGGTTGTGGGGTACACCATTGCTGGTGAGTCTTCACTTAGAGATACTTTTAACATGAAAACATGAGAAGCCAAGGTGCAATATGCTTTTATCTTTTTTAATGCGCACTGCTAAAGAGTGGAACGCACTGCCACCGTCCATTATTCATTTATTCATTTACAAATTAAATTGTGTTTGAAATCATTTATAGGTAGGTATTCATTAATTTTAAATATATATACATTTGTCAATAAAAATAAAAATAAAATACAAAACAATTACATTCATTAATTATAAATATGCATCCATTAACAAAAATAAATAATTTAAATTTAATTAAGACATAACAAAAAACAATAAATTCAGCACTCATTTGCCCAGATAATTTGGGTTCAGTTTAAAACCCAAGTGAATAGGCTACTGCTATGTCAGCCACCTACACCCTCGACTGCGTCATCGCTTTCCATCAGGTGAGGCAGTGGTAAATCGTTGATCAGTTATACATACCTAACAAAAATAAATATTAAATATAAACGCTTCCACGACAGCAACGTCAAACGGAGACCACGTTACAGGGGAGATCGGTATGGCGGGGCCGACCCAAGCCCGCCAACAACTGTGCCGCCAACTGTGCCGCCAACTGTGCCGCCAACTGTGTACCCAATAAGCTCTCGATGACAAGTAAACCGATGTATCTCAATACACATGACAGCATAAAATTGTAAAGCGTCGCCGGCTACCATCGTGTTGTGACTTCTGGAGGCGCGACCACGATAAAAAAACGAAGATTTTTCTTTGACACAAAGCATTTATTTATCTTCTTCTAAATTGTGCTCTTGTCGGTGTAGCAACCTCTATTTTCCTCTGTCTTGTACCAACTCCTTCACCTCTGCAAAACACACGACTCCTGCCTTTTCTTTTACTTGATCTATGAAATCTTCTCAGCCTTCCTCTTCTACCTTCTAAGATGTTTCTGATAAAGTCGTCGTGTTTTATAAGATGTCCAACCAGTTTTCTCCTTCTATTTTTTATCTCTTCCATCAAAGTTCTCTCTTCATTTAAAATCTTCTTCATTAGCAATATTTTCATTCAGTCTTTATTTATATAAATGACAATTTATCTGTATATTAAGAACGTCTTGTATGGCAATAAAAAGTTAGTAAAAGTGGATATCAGCCAATATATTGCGCTGTTTACGAAAACGTTCGAACGAAAAGCGCACTGAGTTATTGTATTTACCGGTCGCTGAGTGTTACATTACCTCTATATATTAACTTTAAGTTCCATTTGGAGAAATTGTTAGCACCGTTTTACAAATAAACAACCATTTTTGTTATTAAACAACAAATCTATTTTTCTGTTTACCACAAGGACTTTTATGAAATACTGGCGGATGCCCGCACGTTTTACCAGATAGATAAATATAATATATATTTGCCAACTACACACCACCAATTTTAACAGTAATAAATTTTACTCAATTTACATTTGACAGAGCAGCAGTTAGCAGTTGCGTTAGCGTGCGTTGCAGCGGTACAAAAAGGTTTTAGCTCAGTGTGTCAGAGGGCTGGTAAAGGTAGCTGTCACCCCCGGTAGGTAGTCGGTATGCGTTGTCTCAGATCCTTGAACAACGAAGTATAAACCGTGTGAAGCTAAATTCCGGATTGATATTCAAGGATAAGAACAAGTTAGTGTCAAAATCCACAAGTACAAATCTTGTAGAATTCAAAACGTTATTTAGAGAGTAGGTATGTATTTACTTTATAGGTAGGTATTTACTTTTTTTTTCAACAGACCCTTTTTCTCGTCAAAGAGTACAAAGTACAAACTTACTACATACTTTACATATAAAAAAATGTTTTATTGAGTGAACTTGATATTAAAAATTCTGTTACATTTATTATAGATGACCCAGTTAATTATTTAATTGACAGGGTCTGCAACGATCGAAAATAATGACACTCACAGCATTAAAACTAATTTAACCAGTACCTGGGCACGGGAACACCTTTATCGATTGCTATGAGAAGGTCCTCCCGAGTACACTCGTTGGGCACAGTGGACAATGTTAAGTGTGTGGGCCTTTTCCTATTTAGTATTAGATTAAGATGTTCATAGGCAACAGTAACCACTTCGCAACAACAACCTGCAAACAGTAAATGTGGAATGTCAATCCAAATATCGGTTTGCGGATATTAAGAGGATCTCCACTGATCAAATTTCGTCCCTTTGCACCTGAACCCAGACCTTAACGGTTGTAATAAGTAAGAAAGAACCATTCAGACTAGTACGCCCTTTGTAATCTCGGTTACTACACAAAAGGTCTTTTTAACTGATAATTTATTATAATAGATTATTTTAAGAAAAAAAAACCATGAACATAAATTCTCGCTTCATAATGATGTCAAAAAAAACATGGCTTTAAAAATGGTTCTTTGATGTTATATTAAGGTCGAGTGGCCATCTGTGGGGATAAATCAAATGTTTTATCTTTGGTACAAAGTAAAATTGACAAATTAAAATGCTTTATGAACTACGATTAGCTAAACTGTCAATAAGGAGCTCGCACTTCAAATCTAAACGAACAATTAAGTTAAGCAACGTCGACCCTAGGCAGTGTTTGGATGGATTTCGATGTCACGAACATCTTCCGAGATTCGAGAAGATAATTTTCTGGTTAACTTCGTTGTGAGCTCCAATATAGCTGAAGTTTCTGCCCCAGGACGTCAATAAACCTTATTACTTATTATCTAAGGTTGTTGTTGATCCTTGCTTTACAGGATACAGCGCAGCGGTGGGAATGTGTAGTGGTAGTGGGCTTGTCCGGAGTGTGGTACTTACACATCGAGCGAGCGTCACCCAGAACTCATCGTCCTCAAACCGCGTGGTTCTTTTTGCCAGCTCGGTGATATAAAATACGCCTTTTTTATGGCATTATTATATTAAAAGTGCGCTCCAAGCTTTACACTAAAAGATTTGTTAGGGATGGCAATTTCCCATTCTCCGTTGAAGAATCACAAAGCCGCAGGGGCGTCACGTAAACGCACCGAAGTGGAACCGTCCCATTCATGTTCTCTAATGACGTGAATCGACAACCCTAATTCTATTATTGAGTATCGACAACGGGCATATAATAGAAATTTAATTTGATCGAAAAAAAATATTATTTTGTCGCTGGATGATGACAATGAAAAAACACGTTTAGACCGGCTGACATTGTCGAATGTCCAAACATTTTACAATATTTTTAATGGATATTTTACATCTATTGGTGTTCCTCTCTCTTCTCCATCTCCTTCCCTCCTCTTCCTCTATATTATAAGCCTCTCACCGTCCTCTGTCTCATTTGCGGTGAAATCCTTTACGCTTCCGTAATTTTGCAGTAGCTATTAAGTAATCGGTGATATTCCCCGCTGTCGTAGCAAAAGCAACAAATTACCTACCGTTTGCAAAAAAACTGAAGTTTGGCTACTTTATAGCCAGTTTCTGAGAAGCATTTTTAAAGTGAATGTCACATTAAATTACATTTGCCACTGTCAAACTAAAGAAGAAAAGAGATAGCATGAGAATTAATGTAAAATTAAAATGAGTTTCACAAACGGCGGTTAGTTCAGTAAAAAACCTCTGTCTCACACTTATAATACCTTAGAGACTTTGGGCGTTAATGGATATGGATTCACGGTTATTTTACATTTTTTGTTATAATATTCTGATAAGTACAATTATGTTCAAAATAGTTCTTTGAAATCACTTTTAATGAGGGCGGTGACTGGCTTTTCGCAAAGTTTTGATTTCAAAAGACGAGCAACTGCAATTTATCAATGACAAAGTTCCAAAGTAATTATAACTAGGCTTAGACACTTGCGTCATATTTGCGGCCTAAGCATTAAGGGTGTTAAGGGTAAACCCTCATTATAAAAACTAATAAATAATAATAGGATTATAAGTATTTATACAATAGCATCCATACTAATACATAATTATTTCTCATTTTAATTAATTCGTTATCTCGAGCTACTCTCTGCTTCGGAAGGCACGTTAAGCCGTCGTCGGTCCCGACTGTTGTCGATGGATGACAGTCGTTAAGCCAAGTCGGTGGCCTTGGGGCGTTTTGAAAACACCGGCCTCTGCCGGAGCAGCGTGGCAGAGTACGCTCTAATCACCTTCGATTAAAGGGAGACCCGTATCCCAGCAGCGGGATGATTATGGATTGATATGATGATGATGACATAATTATTATAAATGCGAAAGTGTGTTTGGTTGTCCGTTTGTTTCTGCTTTTTTTTACGTCAAAAGTAACGAAGGGATTGACATGATTTATTTTGTGGATAGGTTAAGGTCTGGATAGTGACATTGGCTACCAACTTTTTATCCGGAAATCCCGGAATAACATCCAATATATTATTTTTCAGAGCTATAGCTTTTCAAACCTTTTCAAATTTTGTTTCTCTTTTTTCAGGCGC
Source organism: Endotricha flammealis (assembly GCA_905163395.2). Taxonomy (NCBI): domain Eukaryota; kingdom Metazoa; phylum Arthropoda; class Insecta; order Lepidoptera; family Pyralidae; genus Endotricha; species Endotricha flammealis. The sequence goes on from LR990873.1 coordinate 548,871, forward strand.
TTTCATGTTCCAGGCAATTGAAGGTGCGAGTGAGATGGAGCGAGTAAACCATATGGCGATGGAGAGGAACAACACAGCGCACTACCTCTGGCAAAATGTCACGTTGGCATTAAACCTCTTTAACGAAACAGCGCTTAAAGACAGGTACCTATATATAACCACAGATAAAGCGGCCCCCAGCTCAAGTTCGTTCGCCCACGACGCAATTCACAATTGTACTTTGTATTGTTTACGCGTATCATACTAATCGCTTGAGAGTTGCTTCCATACGAATGCACCTATCTCCGCATACGATGCAACTCGTCTGCTATCCATTGGATACCAGGTGCTCGCGACCCGAGTTGCATAGGTAGGTACGTAATACAATATGGCGACATAATAGTATTATCTGACAATTGAAACAGGAACTAATTTAGTCGTATGTAGATAGCGCAGCCGTGTGCAAAACACAGGCGAATGAAAGTTGCGTCGCGGTAGAGTCGCAGTCGAGTAGCTTCATTTGGGTATCATCGTCGAAGAATGGTCACTGTTAATCTTTTTAGAGTATTCTTCAATTCTTTCTACAAATAGTTACAATATGTTACACTCTTTCTCAGCCCTGGTAGCTCAATATTTTAAAACGCATCGAAATACTGACTGTATCCGTCATTGCTTAACTTTCGTTCAGTTTAACAAGCGCGACAAAACAATCAATCTCCTCAGTTTTGAATTAATAAACACGAGTTTTGCATTCTTAAACTAGATAGCACGATATCGAAATTCGAAATGCAGACATTCCGTTTGTAGGACATGAAGTATTCAAGCTAATAAACATTGCGAGCTAAAAGTATTCATAAAGCGATGGAACTACAAACAGTTTTAACCTACATTCCGGAGTTGTTTTATGCTGGGTTTAGTACAAGAACTAATTATTGAAACTTTAGAAAGAAAAGAGGAAAGAAAATATAGTTTATTTATTGTCTAACTTACATTTATGAACTTAAAAAATTGCTAACAACCATCATACTTCATTAATATACTTACTAATATTATAAATGAGAAAGTGAGTTTGTTTGTTTGTTATGCCTTCACGGCTTGACTAGTCAGCCGATCATTATAAAAATTTGTATATATATTGTCAGGGGTCCAGAGTACTCCAGAGCCCAACATAGGCTACTTTATATCCCGTGAAAGTGTGTCATTCCAATGGGAAAATATTTTTTCTACCATAGATGGCGCTGCAATTGCGATCGGCCAACAGATGGCGCCACAAGTCGAGCTATAAGTTGTTTTGTTGTCAAACGAGATCTATGTCATAAAATTAACCGCGAGCGAAGTCGCGGGGAAAGCTAGTAAAATAATAAATGTAGATCAGACAACAAAAAGGCATCTGCTCAGCATGAACCTTGGGGTCAGTCTGGGTCGTCGCGTTGGTCTTCCACAGATGCCTGTTCGCAATATAGCACTACTGTACGCAAAACGTAACAACAAGTTTTAAACAAAATATAATTTAGAAATACCTTTAGATACCGCTTTTTAAATGACAGAGGAGCGCAAGCAAGCTAGCGGGTCACGTGATGGTAAACAATCTCCGTTACTCGTAGACATTGAACACGGCTACAAGATCTTGGATGTGTTGCCCACCTATGAAAGAATGAAAAAGAAAGGACGAGGGAAGAAAAGTAAAAATGGGAGTAGGAAGCAGGAGAGATTAGGCTCACGACGCTCTCACTCATCGTTTGGAACACAGCGGCATAGCACCGCTATTTCACGTAGATATTCTGTGAGAGGGTGGCACTGCCAATCTATTTACGAGCCACAACCAGTCCATAGTAGTGGCTAGACCCTACCACTACAATTTTTTTTTTTATAAACTTAAATAATATTATCGAATCCCGGTCGGGTCTTGATTAAATACATACTTTTTCTAATTGGCCTGGGTCTTAGATATTTAACTGTTATAAAATATAGTATCGTTGAGTTATTATCCCATAACACAAGTCTATCACATAGATTGAGTTAACCCCCAAGTAAGTTTACTTGGGGGTTAACTCAATCTGTGTGATTTGTCACTATGTATATTTACTAGCTGACCCGGCGAACTTCGTATCGCCTAAAGAACCTTCATGCTGAATTTCATTCGAATAACTTCAAAACGGCAAAGTTTCATACTAACTTTGCACCCCCGTTTAACCCCCTAAGGGATAATTTTTGAGAAAAATATTTTACTCGTGTTTCATGCCTTTCAATAAAGAACCTTAATGCTGAAATTCATTTGAATAACTTCAAAAACGGCAAAGTTTCATACGAAATTTGCGCCCCCGTTTAACCCCCTAAGGGATGATTTTTGAGAAAAATATTTTACTCGTGTTTCATGTCTTCTAATATAGAACCTTCATGCTGAATTTCATTCGAATTACTTCAAAAACGGCAATGTTTCATACTAACTTTGCACCCCCGTTTAACCCCCTAAGGGATGATTTTTAAGAAAAATATTTTACTCGTTTTTCATGCCTTTCAATAAAGAACCTTCAGCTGAATTTCATTCGAATAACTTCAAAAACGGCAAAGTTTCATACTATCTTTGCACCCCCGTTTAACCCCCTAAGGGATGAATTTTGAAAAAAATATTTTACTCATGTTTCATGCTTTTCAGTAAAGAACCATAATGCTGAATTTCATTTGAATAACTTTAAAAACGGCAAAGTTTCATACTAACTTTGCGCCCCCGTTTAACCCCATAGGGGATGTTTTTTTTTTTTTAATTTACTCATGCTTCATGCTTTTCAGTAAAGAACCTTCATGCTGAATTTCATTCGAATAACTTCAAAAACGGCAAAGTTTCATACTAACTTTGCACCGCCGTTTTACCCCCTTAGGGGATGAATTTCCAAAAATCCTTTCTTAGTGAGCACCTACGCCCCAAAACGAACCCCCATGCAAAATTTGAGACTCCTGGCACTCGTAGTTTCGGAGATTTCGTGATGAATCAGTCAGTGATTTTCTCTTTTATATATATAGATTTATTATCTCTAATTTCAGAATCAGTTATGAGCTACTGCACTACCAACGCAAAATAGTGGTGGCAGTGCGGCGCGGGTGGGACGGAGGCCGCTCGTCCCGCCAGTGGAGCTTCTCTTCCGCCTTCCTGTATTCATTGACTGTTATTACTACTATAGGTAAAGGATCATTACTGCCTTATTGACTAATTGCACTTATTCGGCTCGAGCAGCAAGCGTCGTCGGCAGGGTTTGTCGTACCTTGTAGTCTATTTTGTAAACAGGAAAATAATTCTTCAATTACTAATAGAAATAGAATATTACTGCATAGGTACTTACAGGATTATTTTGAAAGACAAAATTGTTTAATACTTTGTTTAGATTGTTAAACTTTTTGCAAGTCGACAGGTGGAACATGGCGAAGAACTCTGTAATTTGTGTAATTTCAACTATGTATACTCATGTTCGCAGATAAATATGTACTTATATTGTATTATATACATACCATCGCATACTAAAACCTCAAATACACTTTTGTGACGACCACGAGACTTAAATAAATCATCTTCCGCCATAAGACTATTTTATTCTGATGATAGTTCATCCTCCACAAGTAAATAAATTAAAGCTAAATCAAAGTTAGCATTTGCCCCATTATGACTGCACCTGACATTGAAAACCGTATGAAACTCAATAAATTTTTATGATTTTAGACAAAACAAGAGAGACGCAGAAAGCAATTTTGATAACGTTAAAATTTTAATGTACTTTGGTTGTTAAAATTAAGCCACCTTACGACCATTATGGGGAAGTGTTGTTCACCCCTAATTTGAACGTGCAAAATAGCTAGTCGGTCCATAAATGGTGCCGTTCCCAGTTTATTAATAGGTTTACAAACTAGGCTTGTGCATGTTAATTAGATATTAGGAAAGCTAACGGGATCGGTAGACTTAGCTTCAATTAGTTTATCTAGCAAATTGGACAATGTTAGGTTTAGCACAAAATTCTAGTGCCATGTCTAATCCTAAATAGTGTGTCCTTAAGTGCTTTGCACAGCCTAAACCGCTGATCGTAGAAACCGAAACTTAAAGGGTGTATTTTCGTTTATAAAAAACCGGGAAAGTACGTGTCGAGCCACGCACAATGTAGGGTTCCGTATTGGCTATGCATATCTTGCTTGCAGATGAGTACAATTCCATTTTCTATGACATTTGTACGTTTTCGTCAAAGAAATTTTACTTCACAAGTTCGTCGGCTATTACTCGGTAACTAGTAGTGCCGTTATAGTTTTCCTTGTAGGTTCACTATATGGACTACTAGGTACCATGATTTTTTTTTAATTTCTAAACTCAAGACTTTCGGAGAATAGAGGGGGGGGGGCCACCGTGCAAAACAAAATTGACACGTAGATGGGGTCGGTGCGAAAAAAATAATAATTTCCACTTTACCTGTTAGGCACCCCAAAAAAAATTTTTTTTTTTTTAATTTTATTCTACCACTTTGTTAGCATTGTTAATATGAGTATACATACCAAATTACAGCTTTCTAGCATCAAGCGTCTATCCGCGGACGGACAGACGGACATGGCGACTATAAGGGTTCCTTGTAGTTTACTACGGAACCCTAAAAAGGATTATCTGAAATTACCTGACTACGGACCAAATTCTCGTAACAAAAACCGATTCTATTTCGATTCAAACACACTCGCTGTCCCGTTCAATTCATATTTTGTATGAGTGAGACAGCGATTGAGTTTGAATCGAAATAGAATCGGGTTACATTACATACAATAATAAAATTATTTAATTTGCGTAATTTTATTTTTTTTAATTTTAATTGGGTAATAAATCAACTCTATAAAATAGCTTTTAACTCTTTCAGGTTACGGACACCTGTCACCGCGGACCAATTGGGGGAAAGTGACGACAATTCTCTACACGTTGTTAGGAATGCCACTCTTCTTGCTTTACCTCAGTAATGTTGGTAAGTTGAACGATGACATGTCGAAAGTCCTTCTAATACTTCCTACTATGTCTATTTTCTTTTTGATTAAATTCATTTTTGAGTTCCAAGACCGCTGTAGTTTCTCTTGCCACCGGGACGTCAATGAGCTTCATTGCTTAATTGACAGAGGTCGCCATTGTGTTGTTGATATTGGCAATACAGGAGACACAGCGGTGGGAAGAAGGCTTGTTTCCGATGTCCCATGTACCGTTAGAAAACACCATACAACAACAATTCGCAATTTCAATCCAATCAATATTCGGAGTTTCACCACGTCCGTATAAAATGTCGGTTAGCCTCGTCAGATAAAATTGACAAAATCTGTCAGTTTATTTAAGGGACAGGTTATTCATATGTAAAGTGGTAAACTGGCTCTCAGTATAATAATATCTAAAGTACTTATATGGTATGTGTATTGTATATTTTATGCGTTTTAGGTGAACTACTGGCGCGATGGTTCAAATGCGTGTACGCTTTGGTCTGCTTATGTCGAGGTTGCCCAGGGTTCACCAGACGAAGAGTGGCCAGGTTGCGTGCTCAGGTAAATAATAAAATAAAAATAATGTGTAACTAACTTTTTGATTATTGTCTAGCTTTACCCGCGACTCCGTTAGCGTCTATTTTACGAAAATAAGATTTTACTCACTTCGCTCTCCACCCCTCCGTTTTTAGGTCAAAGAGTTACCTATAGTTGAGTGAAAGAGTAAATAAAAATAAATATCCACATATACATAGAAACTTTCGCGTCTTCATAATAATATTATATTATGACATAAATAAGCAGGTAGAGATTAATTAATATGAAAAACGAAATTAAATTTCTCTATTTGCAGATGAAATCTTTGCATTTTTTTTATTGAACCATTTAAAATAAAATAGATAAACTTTCAGATAGACATAAGTGAAGCTGAAAGTATAGAACGTCCCGAGGCCTGGAGGACTCCTTACTGGGACTCGGAAATCGCAGACAGGATGCCCACTTATCGTGTTGCACCACTTGTACCACATTTGCCAAGGTAACTTGAATCTATATTTTTTTTATCGAAATACCCAATGCTTAAGTGGCCTAGGTACCCCCCCAGTAATTCCTGATTTTCTTTAATATCAAGGTACCTAATCAAATAAAGGTTCAGAATATTATTTTCTTAATTTTAAACGTTAAAAATGTCCCTGGTAATGACCGCAGCCGTATTTTTGTTTGCCACCTTAGTGGTATTATTTTTTTTTTTTTGCATACCACCCTGACTACCGAAACAAGGAAATTGTATCAACCCATGGAAGTAATAAGTACTAGCAAATACTATAGACGAGTAATACGCACAGCTCTTGACGTTTCTCATACAATGACTTGGCAACCTCCGTTCACCTCATGCCGCTAGGGGCGCTATAACATTTTGCATACAAAACGCACAGTTCACCTCATGCCGCTATAACATTTGGCATACAAAAGTTTTGAAATCGTTCACCTCATGCCGTAGGGGCGCTAGTGTCGCGTCTTGCCCGAATTCTTCCGAAGCTGTGCGTATTACTCGTCTATAGTATTTGGTACTAGCGTACAACGCTAAGTACTTATTACTTCCATGTATCAACCATATGTCATGTCATGTCAACGATGTCAACAATGTTGCAAAACTAAAAAGTGCCATAAATTATTAATGTTGCCATATTTAATTTTAAAAGTGCTATCTTATTTATTTATTTATTTAAACTATATTGCACCCAGTACCATGGAAGTAATAAGTACTGTACGTAGTACTTATTACTTCCATGCCCAATACATAATGTGTAAAAAAGGCGAACTTAATGCTCAAGCATTGTCTCCCAATTTACCTTTGGGACATTTTAAACTGTTACAATCTTATCTTGTATCATAAAAATTATTGTTCTTATTTCCAGGAGACCCGATTACTTTCGTAGTGTGTCCATGCCTCAGCCACACAGGTATCCACCCCCTGACACCAGGAGAGGCTGGTCGGAGCCCTACTCTAGGGAGACGCCGGAGACCAGCGAATTCAGTTACGTCACATTCGATGCTCAAACAATTACTGTGCCTATTAGCGTATGTGTTTTTATTTTGGTCGGGTTAGTATTTTTATTCAATATCTACAAGAATTTATCGACTCCATCCGATGTTATATCTGTAAGTGTCTTAAATAAATTATTATTATTTTCAGATACGTCATGTTCGGCTCCATGTTATTTGGTATATGGGAGAAGTGGGATCAGCTCGATGGGGCCTACTTCTGCTTCATTTCACTTAGTAGGTATGTCTGTTAAAATCTGTCTCGTTAAGTTAGTATACAATTATTTAACACAACAAATCACTATCTTTCTTTTTTGTCGGTCCTTCAGGATTCCATTCGGGAATGGATAAATTTCTCCATCGACCTCTGTCGTATAGTTTGTATCTTTCTCGCTACAATGTACAATTTTTGTTGTACAAAAAAAGACATTTATTAACTTACTTTATTTTATATTATAGATTTTGTAACTGTATTGATTTCAGTATCGGCTTCGGCGACTTCGTGCCGGGCGAGCGCGTGTATACTCCGCGCATCGAGACCTCGTTTATCGCGTGTTCTTTGTACTTAATGCTGGGCATGGCTCTAGTCGCCATGTGCTTCAATCTTATGCAGGTCAGTCTCGTATATGGTATAGAGAACCGGTACTATCTCAAGGAACCGGGATTTTCGGTACCGGACTATGCTGGAACCGGGATTTCCTGGGAATTTCGGTACCGTCGGGATTTTTTTTAATACATCAACACCGCCTAGAGATGTTTTGATTTTGCTCAATTTACACATTTTTTGTTAGACATTCTTATTTTTAGAAAGCTCATATATTGGACTAGGTACATGTAAAAGTAAAATAATATTATATTTATTGCGTAAATATTTTTAAAAAAGTGAAATAATGATACAAGTAACGACCGTATTTGTTTAATACGGTCGTTACAAAGAAAAGAAAAAAATACTTATGCAGTTTTTTGCAATTATGCGAAAAATCTGTTATCAATAAAATATCCCATGATTCATACAATGGTTCTGCATCGATTTTTCATGTCATAAATAAAATCTTTTTGGGCGACATTACCCAAGTCCTGGTATGAAAAAAAAAGTTGCTCTTGTCGCAAGGCTTGCGGCAATCAAGGTTAAAGTAACGTTATCATGCTACTGGGGAAGTAAGTGAAAGAATGCCATGGCCAGAAGCGCAAGGACCATACGCACGAAGACCGATTTTTGCTAACTGATGCCAAAAAAACAGCCAAATGTTACGGCAATGCTGTTTCTTCAAATGCTCTCGTCAGAGCACCAGTTGTTTGTGTTAAATAAAAATTGTCAATTGGACACTGGAATTGAAGGTTTGTGGTGTTAATGTCCGTACGCAGACAGCGCGAGTGGTGACCAGCTGGCTTCAGGAGCACGTACGACATTTCGGTCTTAGACTGGCCTGCGCAATCACCAGATCAAAATCCCAAAGAGAACGCATAGAACATGCTTCCTCCACAAACATTGAGACTGAAGAGCAATTTTTTTGCATCTTAACAGGACTTGAGACAATTCTTGGGAAAATTGAGACTTCGTGATCTTGATTCGAAGCATAAAAACCGTTTCAGAACCATTGTAAACATAGGTGTTTTTAAAGACAACATTTTCTTTGGCAAAATTGCAAAAAAGGCATAGCTTAGATATTTTTTTTACATTTTCTTGAAAACATACTCGATCGTTTGTTGACCATCAAAATATATTCGATCGCACGTAGCGTCACTAGCGTCAGTGTTGCCAATTGCCATATAATTGAATAAATAAAAAAAATCCCGAAAGTACCGAAAATCCCGGTTCTTGTATTTCAATTCCCGGTTCTTTTACAGCTATAAAAAAAATCTATACCCTAGTCTTGTATAATGATATCTATTTTATTTCAAAAATATTTTCAAAACAGTGATATTCGTTCAATCTCATTGTTACTGTTACCATAGGAATTTCTTAAAAGTAAAAAAATAAAATAACATCCTAAACTTTAAAATGGAATCTCAGATCAAAAATGTAAATAAGCAACCCGCTTGGTTGGATCACTACAAGAAAATAACTTGTCCGCGGTATTCTCACCGATGTGTTTCCTGTAAAACCAAGATCAATAATGACGACAAGCAGTGAAGTTTATTAATGTTCCGGGAGAGAAACTACAGTTGTCTTGGATGTCACAACTAATTTAACCAGAGGAATATTAGATGGAGTAGGATGTAGTTACTTATTGAAAGGATTTCAACTACGTAACACATAAAATTAAATTACTTTTAATGAGAAAAATCACTATTGGTTTTTTATTTACAGGAACAAGTGATACATTACGTGGCAGGAATAAAAAGAGCTGCGAGACGCATATGTCGGTGTAAAAGATGACGTCACTGTACACGCGTGAAAATGTGTGAAAATTGTATACGAGTGCTTGTATGTAAATTAATAAAGACGTTTAAGTATTTTACAATGGAATTTTTATGTTTATTAGAACGGAGATGCATTTTCTTCATCCTTATCATCATCTCAGCCACAAGTCCACTAGATATATGCCTCCCAAATGCGACCGGTGGGCAGTGGATTGCATCCAGCAAGTATAGTATTGTTCCAATAAAGTCCCTAAGAGAATGTCTTTTTTTTATAGGTAGGTACTAAGTTTATTTAACAAATCCTTAATTTGCCTGACACAGTAATAGCAAAAAAAACAGTCCTAATTACAAGTAAGAATAGAGCTGTAATAAGCTGAATCCAAATTATCTGATGTAAGTATATAAACTATTTGCTTCATAATATACCACGTTAAACATTTTTTGTTATATGACGATGAACATCCCATTTATGATCTTGATGCCTGTAATAAAATACGGGAGTCTCAAAAAACATGAGTGATAAATTACAAGTGTCTTAAGAATATTTTATTATCCTTATACCTTTACGAGTAAGCTGATACTTAATATTAAAGTACTAGTAACTTTTTACCTTTATTTTTACATACTTGGATAAAAAAAATTGTGTATGGGTTTTTGAAAAGCATTTTCATTCCACATTAAGTGTAAACCTATCCTTTTAGATTTTAATCCAGTTTTCTAACACATCAAGATTCGGGGTCCGTTATCTAAGTTTAAGCCCCTTCGTACACAAAGCAACTCAAATCTTCGATACATAACGATCCAAAAATTCGATGGATTCGTATAGAGATAGTCGCTTAGAGACAATCATCTAGTATCGAAGATTTGGGTAGCCTTGTGTACGACGGGGCTAAGTGTTTGGCGGAGATACAGATTTTTATACCTAACCAACTTTAACTGCACAACTGTGTTTAGTATTCAGTATGTACATAATAAGTAACAAAACTTCAGAAACTAAAATATCCTGTAAAATTGTGACACTGTTCATGTCTTTTCAAACCCACTCATTTACAAGCTACTCCACTAATAAAAGAAATTGCCGTAACTAATCCCTGCCACTCGAATTCGTCTCGAATAAGACTAAACGTCGCAAAGATTTTTTAAGAACGACGGACGCTGTAAATTTTCCAAACAATCACCAAAGGACTGACTGAAAAGCATCCTGTTTCTCACGCCACTAATGCACTCTAAGTCGTGCGCGAGTAACAATTACTTATGGTAAGTAGTTACTCCTTTGAAATCCCAACCTCACCAACATTCATTGCTTAAAAATGCACTACTCTCGTTCCTGCGCTTCCAACCTTTAGAGTTCCTCAGTACATAAAATGTACTGAGGAACTCGAGGTTTTGCAAGTTCAGACACAAGCTTATACTAATAATACTATGAACAGAGCGGAAAAATGTCTAATACATAATTAGATCGTTATCTGCTGATCTATTCTCATAACAAAAACTATTACAATCTAGTCTCGAACTCAAGTACTATCTCGTTCACATAAAATATAATACGAGGAAATAGCGCTTGATATTGATATAGATTTTTAACTGTTTTTATTACTGGAATAACTGGCTGTTCTTTATAGATGTCTGATTAGACTATCCGCTATTTCTGCTAAAGAGAATAGTAATATTGATTTCTACGAAATTCCGTTAATACCCTTTCAGAGTTAGTAGCTCTAAAGAACCTTTAAATGTGAAAATACTCATCAAAACGCTTTTTATCAACTTTGACTAATTCACAAAGTGAGTGTCAATTTAAATACTAGACGAAGAATTTTATACAGAACCATGACACAATTTCGGAACGCAGTCTCGAAGTGCCCTGCATCTGAGAGCATTAATTTAGCGTCCTTTAAACTTGTAGGAATTTAGAATAAATTCTCTGCACTCTTAAATTAATGTATTATGAGCTTAGTAACCGTACTTAAATTGAAATAGTTAAAAGGCTATTAAATAATTGGTCACAATAAAATTGTCTGTTAAAGATAGGTTAACTGGATCTTTACAGCAAGTGGTGAAACAGGCCCTTAGATTTTTTAAAGTAAAATAAAAAAAACTAGTAGGTACGTACACCCTTTCAGAACAGACAGTACTAAGCGTGCGTTCATGTTTAAAAAAATATTTTGGCGCGAAATTCCATTTTACCGTGCTGATACGGTGTCGATCGTTCATGCGTTTGTCTAGGCACATAGTGCAAGGACAGTTGCGCGGCAGCGGGGCGTTAGAAGCCAGTCGAAACGTGTTCCAAGATGGAGGTTATGCTTGTGGAGGACACCGGTAGGCGTAAGTATTTATTTTTTGGTTTAAACTTAATTAATAATTACTTTTTTTAGTTTCAATAGTTATTTTAAATGTTAAACTACAGTAATATAATATTATTTTCCTTCAAATAATGATATTTGAAATAACAATGAGTCAAAGTTAGAACGCACGATAGTGCGTTGTCGTTTCAAATTGTACTTATGAAACTGAGTATTCAAACAAGTAATGCTTCTTTCTTTTTTCATAGGACGGCCACTAGTCGATAATTTGTTAGAAGAATTGTTTGGCGATGGATGTCAGTCGGACCTGGATACCTCTGGTGAAGAGACAGAACCGGTAATTCAGATCCATCGTTTGATAGATGAAGATATACCTGTGTAGGATTCCCCTGACGATCATCATAGTGATCCTGAATTCCATGTGCTGTTATATCAGTTACATCATGGGCTTCAGGAACAGGTAAATCTACCACCTAACCTACCACCAACTGCCATTAGTTTGAACAATCGTGGGCGCCAGAAACAGCTAAATCTACCACCAGCTGCCACAAGGACGAGCAACCGACCACGACAGGCAAAAGGGTCAAGATTTTGGAAAGCCACTGACTTCACTGATAAGGGTCATGAGTATTCTACTTTCCCTAGTGCTAACGAAGTCAAAATTCTATTGCAGTATTTACAAAATTAATTCAATGAATTCAATGAATTGAAAATCTGCCGACTGCACTAACCTATACTACCTTCGTAATACCAGATCAGTAATAAGTACGAGTAGTCAGGAGATTCGTAAGTTGTTCTATACTTCTGTTAATGGGATGTATTACATACCCAAGAATTAACATGTACTGACTGGCATACCGGCATGAGATTAGAAATAATAGAAAATCAAACGCCTAGAAATAGCTTTTTCTAATGAAGACATATTATGCACGTTGTAAGTTCAGATGATCCGCCGCCAGGCAATACGAACCCATGGAAGGTACAACCTATGCTCGACCTATGCCGTAAAAAATGCTTCTGGCACTTACTCAATGGATGAGCAGATAATTCCGTTCACGTTAAGTGCAAACTGCGTATATTGGTTAATAACAAACCACAGCCTCTTGGACTGAGAAACTACGTCATTACAACTATTAATGACTTAATGATTGATTTTGAAATATATGCCGTGAACAGCCTCGCTTTTACTGATAAGGCTTTTACGGGTAGGACCTGCAGTTATATTAAGTCTGGCTAAGAATGTTGCCCCAAATAGCTGCTTATATTTTGACCAATATATTATTATTAATACAATTCTACTGTTGGATTGCCTAAATAGCATGCAGTTGCATGGCACAGGAATAATCATGCTTAATCGTGTTCCAAACCATAAAAACTTAGACCTGAAACAGGACAGGACAATGAAGCATGGTGATTGGTACAGTTCATATCCAACGACTCCTGTAGCTTAGTCTTGAAAAGGTTGATACTAAGCGGGTAAATATTGATAAAAATTGATTTCAAAGGATTGTAATGCTATTGATTTATAAGAACTACTAGGTACTAATATATGTCATAGTGTCAAAAATCTGTTTTAATTACCGCCATTTCTTAGTTATGCATGATCGTGCTTTCGTATGGTAAAACCGGGAACGCACATTCGTGCGGGGGGGTTGTAGGAAAAGGCATGGGGGGGAGATTTTTTTCATTATTTTTCTGAGGCAAGCTCCTAGCGACTTTGTATTTACTTACTCAATAAATATATCAAAATTAGTAAAAATATTTATCGTTCTGAAAGGGTTAAGTAAGTATTGACTGCGCATTTAATTTATCATGTAACGTTCATCCACCATCTTCATCACAGCTGTTTTTGTCCACTGTTAAGCGTATGCGTATGCCTTACGTACGCCTTTCTCAACAAGGTATATACTAACTCGCGATTACCAATTTACCAAAGTAATGTCATGACTTATTCATTTGAGCTCATAAACAAGGAGCAAAAATACCTTGACAGTTTGGCCCCTTAAAAAAACATGCAAAATAAAAAAAATGGGTCAGTCCTACCCTACTACCTACTTACAAATTACAAGCCTTATAAATATTACATTATTATCCATGATGCAGACAAGAAGCAAAAAATATTAAAATAAAACATGCCTCCTTAAATTGTGTTTTAATGGTAATTTAAATAAACGGGGCTAATAAATTAAATGGAACATTTTGTTTACAAAGATTAAACTTTACAAAACTTGAAAAATTTGGTCGCTGATAACACTGACATAATTAATGATTCTCACCAATGTCGCCAGGAATTCAACTTTATTTTAAATAAATTGGATTATATTAATATAGGAACCATTTTTAAACAGACAGAAGAACCATTAGCTGGAATAGTAAAAATCATTTTATTTATTAAATAAAATCCTACTCACATTTTATATCTAAGCATTTTATGGAAGACGCTTCTTTTATGGAGAACGCAGACAAGACTCGATAATTATTATCAACTTAAGAATCCAATCATTATATTATAAAAAATATATTTTAAAAGAGTAGTGATAGCCCAGTAGATAATCCTAATTAATTAGGAACAAATTCGGAATGGGATAACACCTTAATAAGAAGTAGCATAAAATTAAAAATATTCTAGCACTTTTTATTATTTCACATTCAACACTGAACTATTGCGCATGCCATGCTGGCAACCCAGCTTTCTCGTTTTTCTTTTTCGCTTGACATTTCGTTCTTGTCGAACGTTTTTCATCGGCATAACACGTTTCGTGTCTTTACGACTTAAAAGTAAGTGTTTTAATATAAATATTGTGGTGATTTTCAGCATTAATAGTTATTATTTACAGGGAAAGTTATAAAATGTGTAATAACTGCATATAAGTGTGAGATTTACTTGGATACAAAATGTACGATAGGAGGTACCGCCTCCGCGGTGGAGGCGCCAGAGGTATTCTAGGATAACGTAAAAACAGGATAAAAATCACTTATTTCTTGTTGAAATAATTGTTAGATCACGTCTTTTAAGTCCACTGTGCAGTTTAATTTTTCCTTTGTAAAATTTACAAGAGATAACCTCAAAACAATTTTTTGGCATGTTGTCAACATGCCGCATCCCGCATCGTTCTAGTAGATCAGTATGATGAATATCATGATTAAATAACCTAACCTGCCCCTAACGCGACTCTCTGACCTAATGGTCTGAAAGTCCCCGTAGAATTTACAATAATTTACACGCGGCAAAGCTGTTTTTATGAAACGCATTGAGAAATACCGGTCAGAGTTACCTTGTGTACCTTAACTCATACGGTGGGTTTCCATTGTTGCCGAAGCTGTACAAGCATCCACAAACCCCAAGCGTCCACAAATCTCGCTTAGCATTTGGAATTGGAAGTCGTTTACACGTTTGTAGATACGTCATTGTACTACGTACACATCCAAGCATGTCTGACACCGAACTTGTATCGGCTATTACGTTTGGTTTAACCTACTTTTATTTCAAATACAAGCAAAGTAAAACAAAGGCACGGAAAGCCCGACGACCATGCGTATGGTGGATGATAAAGATCAATAGAAATCGTACCTGGTAACTAAAAGTCTTTCAGTTTAATTGGTATTTCGGTTACCATTATCTGTGTCAGTTAAAATATAATTTTGTATATTAACGCCAACGTGTGAACGCGTATGCCCAACGGTGGGCGAATACATGCTGCTGAAGAAGAAGAAGAAGTGAACGCGTCGCAAGCGCCCTTTTGTTTTGTATTCAAAAACAGACACTAGACCAGATCGGATGCAAGGGTCCACAAACTCTGCAAGCCAAGCCAAGCGCCCTCTTTACACGCTTGTGCTTGTCGAGCCTTGGCAAGCATGGAAACCCGGCTTTATAATTATCAGTAGATTTGAACCACATAGGGCGTCTTACTGTATTGCTGTAGAAAACTAAGCTTCCTTAGTTTTATAGTGTGTATGTAGGTGAAGGCAGTTTATGGTCTAAGCAAAATGAAAACCTTTATTCAGAGCCTAAGGCAACTCTAACCAAACAGGCACATTCTCTTGTAGCTATAGAAATCAGTGATTTGTTGAATCATAAAGATCTCGCATGATCATAAAAATAGGGCGACTCTGACCAAATCTTCCTCTAGTATTGATTGATTGGCATTTTAAGTCAATAATTTAAATGTAATTTCAGAATGCGTTACGTGGCCGCGTATTTACTGGCTGTGCTGGGTGGGAAGGCGTCTCCAGCGGCCTCCGATGTAGAGAAGATCCTCAGCTCCGTGGGTATTGAGGCTGATGCTGAGAAACTGAAGAAGGTCATCGCCGAGCTCAATGGCAAGAGCGTTGAGGAACTGATTGTGCAGGGTAAGATTTTATTCATTTATTCTGTAGTTTACCTTTGAATGTAAAGTTGGTGGTGTATTAAAAAATATTACTGAAAAATATACTAAACAGTAAAAATAAATCATGATGCCTTTATAGTTGTGTGTTCTAAAACTTCATAAACATAAAATACCAGAATTTTGTTATAATTACATTATTTGTTATTACAAACCATTTATAAATAGGTGTCCTTTTTTCCTTATGACTTTTAGGCAGTTTCAAGGATGTGATAGCCCAGTGGCTCGTCAGTAGTGAATCTATGTACTACTATCAACACTAAAACTCATGGGTTCGATCCCTGCATAGGACAAACATTTAAATGTGATGGCATTTGTGCTTGATTCTAGTCTGGGTGTTTTCTAACTTTTTAAGTATAATAATTTGTTGTACTTCTACATTGTTTTTACTGTTGTATGTATGTAGCAAACATTATCATGATGATCCAACAACCATACCATCTTTCGTCTGAATGACGTTGCTGTTAAACCCATATCTGATACATCCATCGCTGTCCAACACAGAACAGTTGTCAATAAACACCTAACAATACTGGCAATGTATTGCAGGTCGCGAGAAGTTGTCCTCAATGCCAGTGGGTGGTGCCGCGCCCGCTGCCGCTGCCGGAGCTGCCCCTGCTGCTGCCGCTGTTGAAGAGAAGAAAGGTATTTGTTAATTTTAATTGATAATCGTGGTCAAATTTTAGTCCCAAAACAATTTTTGGGTATATTTTTAAACTTAAATTATTTAAATTCTGGAAGACAATACTTATTATAAAGATGAAAGATATGTATATTTGTTTGTAACAATAAACTCGAACACTACTGGACTGATTCGGGAAATTCTTTCACTGTTGGGATGTTACTCTATCTGTGGGTAACATTAGGCTATATTATATATTTTTTGAAATGGAGACCTTACAAAAGCCCGTGTGGAGCTAGGACGGGGCGCTAGTTAACGTTATAGTGAAAGAGATAATAAATGTCTGTTGGCTTGGATATATTCACAGCGTTATGATTTTGACAGATTCTGTCTTGATATAAACGACATGAAAGTTTGACAAACACAGTTTCTCATTTGTAATATTAGTATGGATTTCTATTAAATAAAATCATTTATTTTGCAAGTAGATTTACAAGAAATACTTTTACACGTCAAATTTTTTTTATTATCTTACTAGCACTTCAGACGTGAATGGCCTGTTGAGAAGAACTCAACTATAGCCCTTTTTTTAAAAGCCATTTAAACATTTGGTTTTTCTTTTTTAATTATACATTTAAAAAAATATTTCATAAGAAAAAGCAGAGGAGCAAATTATAGTGACCACAAATTTTTATCTGTAAAATAATCTTCCACATAGATTAAAAGTCCACGTGTGGATATTATAGGCACCTCCTAAATTATTTTAGTTCATGATGATTTCAATCAACACCATCTTTCGACTGACGAATGCTGATGTTCATATACATTTACTGATATTATTAATTTTATTATGTAACATGGAAATGTTATTATTCTATTATTAAACATGTATTCCTCAATTTACAGAAGAGAAGGAGACCAAGAAGGAAGAATCCGAGTCTGAGGATGAGGACATGGGCTTCGGTCTCTTCGATTAAATGCATTTTATGGTTAGTACACATTTTATTATTAACTTCTTCTTTTCATATCAGTGATCCAAATAAAATAATTTGCATTAAGTTAAGAGCTTTTTAAAACGAATATGCAAATTTAGCAACGTTGACTCTAGCCAACGTTTGGATGGATTTGCTTATCTCTTCGGTCCGTCGATCTCTGCTGTTGTCAATGGCTGACAGTCGTTGAGCAAAGCCCTTCAGGCGATTTTACATCAAATTATGTTAAAATCTCTGCGTGATTTTGTACGCGTACATGTCCTTTTTCTTCTAAGTATCTAGATACCAAATTACATTCATATATATTATACTGAACCATTATTTTTTGAAAATACTTCTTATTGAAATGAAATCGTTTATTTCAGAAATTAGACCTTCACAGGCACTTTTTCTTGTCAATTACAATTTGTATATATGTATAAAGAAAATAAACTACGTTATATACTACCACCATTTCGGACACAAGCAAAATGGCCACCGGTAAAAGAAATGGCGAAAGAAACCCGGTTACGGCCTTATTTAATAATTACCAATAATTTGGAATAATTCAATGTCAAATAATTTTTTCAATCAGGACTAGATACATAGAATATGCTTTATTTGCAATTCAAATTCAAAATATTTTTATTCAAATAGGCCTAATATAAGCTCTTTCGAATCGTCACAATTTTTCCTACCACCAGTTCAGACGGCAGATCTGTGCTAAGAAGAAGCTGGCAAGAAACTTAGCACTTGCCCGTTTAAAATGGTATTAATAAGATACAATTACAATGACAGAAAATATAAAAATAGCACAAAATATCTGCAATTTCCGATGACGAAAAAAATATTATACAATACACTAGCAAGTGATACAGATTATTGTATATGCAAAGGCGGCCTTTTTGTGTAAAGCAATTTTTAGGTCTGTTGCAAGCTCTTTCCAAATACATATTATCTAACCTGTGTGTTTGTCTTTGTCCACAGTACAAGCGGCGCGCGGTCGTTATTCCAATATTGGTGTAAGCGTAACTTGACGGCATTTATGTTTCTATGAAATATATTTGCTAAATTCATAAAAAGTCGTTTTATTTTTTACGTAAGCCGTCACCGTACCCTTTAGACGCTTGCAATACCGGGGGTATCACTCACGCGCTGCCACCCCTCCCAACCCCCAAGTGGAGCTCTGGAGACCTTACTCACCGTAGGAACACAACATGGCCGAGACCAATGCTATTTGGCTACGATACGATGTAAGGTGGGGGTCCTTCCCCAGACGGACTGCTCTGATTTGAGCGCATTATCCGCTATGCCCTACCTCTCTTGACCTCTCTTACCTTTTAGTTTATAACAGCGAAAACCGCGCAACTTGTGCACGTCGTACTTTACACTTGCAGTACAATTTTCTCTCTTATGACGTAGAACTTAAAGCGCCAGCCACACCGCAGCTAGGCGGGCTAGGCCAGCTAGGCGGGCGAGCGAAGCGGGAGAAACTACGCGGAATATTGGCGAGCTAAGCTATGGGGTTCACACCGAAAACGGACTGACGGGCGAACGAGCGGGGGTGCGGGTAGCGTTCTGTGCGCTGCCTTCACACGATACGCGTTTTCACTCGCGCTCAGGAGCGAGCGTGCGCGATTGAACGCGGAAAAGCTTGCACGCGCAAACGCGAGTGATTGTTAGCGAATTACTCAATCGCGCGCTATTACTCCTGGATTTTTACTCGCAGTAAAGAGTGTCTGTGTAAAGACTAATCGCGCGTGATTCAGTGCGGGAGACTTCGCGTCGGATTGTGTGAAATTCATGCAGTTTTGTTTAAAAGTTTTTTTTTTGTTAAAAAATTTCGCGCGCTAATTTGAACACGTGACTGGCATGAGCGGAAAGAGCGGCGCGCCCACACAAACGCATTCTCGTTCTCCTTTTCTTTACATGCGCCCTCTTTCACGCTCGATAGTGTGTAAAAGCAGCTCTCGCACGCAGTTGCCTTACTCTGCTATTCGAAAGACGAGCGTCGACTTGTCCGAAGACTCGAAACAGAGACGGGCGAGCTAGCGAAGCGGGCGCGCCTAACGGGATGAACAGGTAGCTTAGCTGGAATAGTTGGATATTTTGTTAGCTTCGCTCGCATTGCTGACGAAGCTTAGTCGGTAGCTCGCGGTGTGAACCGAAGTATGTAAAGAGGTGAAACGATGTTCGCCCGCCTAGTATCGGTGTGGCTTGCGCTGAAGAATGGTATAAAGTCGAATATGTAAAGGTCGACCTGCTCTTGACTGCATGTATCCCGCTTTCCCGTGGGAATTTCGGATGCCTATGACATACAAAGAACACAAGTTTCAGGTCTCTATGATCAGCTGTTTGGATGTTTGTTGATCCATCAGTCGCAAGACAACGTTTTATAATGTAAAATATCAGTAGAATAGATAGACACAGAAACGTAAGGGACCATCTCCACGAGCTAGAGAATCGCGACGATAATATCGCCGCGCCACCTAACTATACATTGCCTTGAATGTGTCTCCACGCGGCGATTTCATTCGGCCTCGTCGCGATTCTCTCGCTCGTGGAGATGGTCCCTCGAAGACTACGTTACCAAGGTAGGTATATTTTAATGCTTTAGAAAACATCCAGACACTCGAGAACAAACAGAAATGTCATCACATTAATGAATAAAATTTTTATTAATAAAACTTAGATCTAAAATAAACATTTGATAAAATATCACAATGTTTACCCTAAGCGGAAATCGAACCCACGCCCTGTGGTACTGAAGGTAATATCACTACCAACGCACCACCACCGGGCTGTCATTATTTATATACGCAAGTTTGATGGATAACACATAAATAAAATTATGCTAAGCCTCGCACGTGCTTAGTACACGACTTGTGAGTCATTTGTTGTCTTACAGTCTATTTAAATACCTCATATTTCCTGCTTGATAAGTAATCACGCTATTATTGTGTATTAATATTACTGCAACGGGCTGTTGAGTGTCATATGTTAGAAGCCCTATTAGGATAACATTGACTTGCCAAAGTATAAAAATGAATTTATTTTACTTGGTGCTGCCCGCGGTGTTACCCGCGTTTAATTTTATGCACAGCAACGCCATCTATATTTTAGGCGACCAAATCCTACGGAAATTGCTTACTTTTCCGGATAAAAAGAATCCTAGCTATGTGTTATTCCAAGGTATCGGCACGTGAGAAGGTGGTATCGGCTACCTACGTACCAAATATAAAAATCGGCCCAGCCATTTGAACGTGAATAAGTAACAAACATACACACAACACAAACATTCGCCTATAATATTAGTACGATATTAATCAAAGATGCAAATATGAAATACCGAAAATAGAATTGACTTATGTCATACTGCAAGGTCAACAAACAAGGACATACCGAGTCGCCTATGAGCGTCAATAATAACACTACCAAGGCCAACACTTTTTGTGCCCCTATTATGTTGTATAAGCCGCTTTTTCACTATGGGATATAATATTATAGCAATGTGAATTGGCTCGCACAAAATATTATATCTCAAGATGTAATCCTACTTAATATTATAAAGGCGAAAGTTTGTGTGTATGTTAGTTACTTCTTCACGGTCAAATGGCTGGACCAATTTTTTATATTTGGCATGTAGGTAGCTGATACCTTGGATTAACACATAGGGTACTTTTTATCCCAAAAAGTACGCGATTCCCGTAGGATTTCATCAAAGTCTAATTAATATAGATGGCGCTGCAGTGCATAAATAAATACACACAAACGAAGTTGCGCGGGTTTTACTAGTATTAAATATAAATAATAAATAAAGCTATTGAGCACATAAAAATGTTTTAATACCAATAATGCTTATTTATTAAAAAAAAAAAACAACCTAAGTATATTAAACATTTATAACTTAATTTTTTCTGTACAATTAAATGGAAATCTGCTATTTTTGGGGCTTTTCCTCTACATAAACAAATTTATTCCAAAAGAGTACCGTTATCAGTGACAAAATCTGACCCCGTTATCCCTACAGCCTTCTCACTGGCCAAAAACATAATTAGTTCGCCAATTTCTCTCGGATCGGATATTCTATTAAGTGCATTCTTCGCTGGCAATTCATCCCAAGTGTAGCCCATTGCTGCATTATCTAAAAAGTCCGTTCTAACTGGTCCTGGGCTGATGCCGTTCACCCTTACGCCAGCCGGCGCCAATTCCTTCGCTGCTCCACGAGTGAACATATCTAAAGCAGCTTTGCTGATGTGGTATGCCAGATTTTCAGCAAACAGCACTCTCTTGCCTGCCACACTTGATATGTTCACAATATTCCCTTTAGTTTTCACCAGGTACGGCCTTGCTAAGACGGTAAGCTTTATGACAGCTCGCGTATTAACACGAAGGATGTCATCGTATGACTTCAATATCTTACCGTCTGTAATATTACCGAGGACAGACAATCCCGCATTGTTGACAAGGACGTCTAATTTACCGTATTTATCGATAGTTTCTTTGACAACTCGTTTGGCATCTTCCTCTTTAGCTAAGTCGGCGATGATCACAAGTGGTACGTTGCCAGTCTTGGCACACATGTCTGCGACGCCCCTCAGCTTGGCCTGGTTTCTGCCGACCATGGCCACGCTGGCCCCTTCCTTGGTGAACAAGACTGCGGTCGCGGCGCCGATACCGGAGCTCGCGCCGGTCACGAGGACAACTTTGTTCTTAAAACTCATTGTGATGCGTTATTTGTTACTACGGCTGTACAAAACACGGCAGCCTATTTATACGCCACAATCATGAATAACACATTATGTAGGTACCTATACTCATACATTTGAGTATACACCCAAACGTTAACTGGTTTTATAATGATGTGAAGATGACAATTCAAAATCACATAGATGTGTATGTAGGTACCTACTATGCAAATAAACAATATAGAATTGAATAATATTTGTGTACCACTATGTCGAAAATTTATTTTGCTTACTGACCCATCAATGTGTACCTAGATACATTTTGACAAGACTCAACCCGGTTTTACGAGTAAAGAAGCCACTGACCGACATAACCCAACCAGATATACAAGAAGGCTTTTATTACCCAAGATTCGAACGTATTTTTTTATAGAAACTGCTACTGCAGTTGTTTACACTCGGCGATTTCATTCGGCCTCGTCGCGATTCTCTCGCTCGTGGAGACTACGTTACCAAGGTAGGTATATTTTTAATGCTTCAGAAAATATCCAGACACTCGAGAACAAACAGAAATGTCAATGTCATCACATTAATGAATAAAATTTTTATTGATAAAACTTAGATCTAAAATAAACATTTGATAAAATATACTAAGATAAAACATAATGTTTTATCTAAACATCTTTAAGCGGGAATCGAACCCGCGCCCTGTAGTACTGAAGGTAATATCACTACCAACACACCACCACCAGGCTGTCATTATTTATATACGCAACTTTGATGGATAACACATTATGCTAATCCTCGCACGTGCTTAGTACACGACTTTACTAGTATTAAATATAAATAATAAATAAAGCTATTGAGCACATAAAAATGTTTTAATACCAATAATGCTTATTTATTTTTTAAAAAAACTACCTAAGTATATTAAACATTTATAACTTAATTTTTTCTGTACAATTAAATGGAAAACTGCTATTTTTGGGGCTTTTCCTCTACATAAACAAATTTATTCCAAAAGAGTACCGTTATCAGTGACAAAATCTGACCCCGTTATACCTACAGCCTTCTCACTGGCCAAAAACATAATTAGTTCGCCAATTTCTCTCGGATCAGATATTCTATTAAGTGCATTCTTCGCTGGCAACTCATCCCAAGTGAAGCCCATTGCTGCATTATCTAAAAAGTCCGTTCTAACTGGTCCTGGGCTGATGCCGTTCACCCTTACGCCAGCCGGCGCCAATTCCTTCGCTGCTCCACGAGTGAACATATCTAAAGCCGCTTTGCTGATGTGGTATGCCAGATTTTCAGCAAGCAGCACTCTCTTGCCTGCCACACTTGATATGTTCACAATATTCCCTTTAGTTTTCACCAGGTACGGCCTTGCTAAGACGGTAAGCTGTATGACAGCTCGCGTATTAACACGAAGGATGTCATCGTATGACTTCAATATCTTACCGTCTGTAATATTACCGAGGACAGACAATCCCGCATTGTTGACAAGGACGTCTAATTTACCGTATTTATCGATAGTTTCTTTGACAACTCGTTTGGCATCTTCCTCTTTAGCTAAGTCGGCGATGATCACAAGTGGTACGTTGCCGGTCTTGGCACACATGTCTGCGACGCCCCTCAGCTTGGCCTGGTTTCTGCCGACCATGGCCACGCTGGCCCCTTCCTTGGTGAATAAGACTTTTGGGGTTCGACTGTCACTCGCGTCCGTAGGCTTTACCCTCGAGACCCTACACGTGAACCCTGGGTGGTGCTAATGAGTGACAACCTTACCGGTGGTAGGCTTTTGCCGTGGCTGGTGACCACCCTCAGTGACCTAATCAGGATGCCAAGCGTTCGCGCGTTCCACCCTGCATGCACTGAGTAGCCGTTTGAAGAGTGGGTCTACGCAGTTGCGTCCGTCGGCGTACCGTTCTCAGACTCACAGTGTTGCTGCGCGCGGTGCCTAGTTTCGGAGGGTAGCGGGATCCGGAGCAACGGTTTTTCGCTGGCCGCCCGCCGATAGTTGGGAGCCCAATTGCAGATTAGCCATCTGCGAAAGGCTGCTCCGCCATCGCGCGCATAATCCTGAGGTTGCTCCTGTCGGGCCGGTTGGCGACCGGGCGAGAGGCCTCGACAGGCGGCCTTAGGGGGGTCCGGGCGTCCCCGCAGTCTCCGCGCTAGTTTTTCCTACCGCGCAGCGGCACTGTGACTTCTGATGGGGCTGGCTGGTGCCTCGCGTAACTGCCATTCTTTGCCTGTTCTTCCTTCTTGCCTTATAAAAAATTACCATGAATAAAAGAAACAGAAAGTTGAGGAATCAACAGCGGATGCACGGCCTCTCGCTTAAAGTGCACCTCACTAATATTCGAGGATTGCACTCAAATCTCGTCCCAGTCCACCACCATCTTGAGACTGCTAGGCCGCATCTCCTCTTGCTTACGGAGACCCAAATTACAACCCCCGCTGATACATCTTACCTACACTACCCAGGATATGTCCTGGAGCACAATTTCCGCCCAAAGGCAGGTGTTTGTCTCTATGTGCGTGATGACATCTGCTGTAAGCGCATCCGTAACTTGGAAAATCCCTCTTTTTCCACAATCTGGGTGTATGTGAACTCTGGCACTGAGCAGACGGTCTATGCTGGTGTTTACCGTTCGCATAGCGGTGACCAGGAGACCTCGCGGCTGTTTCAACACCTAAGTGAGGCGGCTGATGTGGCTCAACAAAGGTACCCTACTGCGCAAATTGTTTTTATGGGTGACTTTAATGCTCACCATGAGCAGTGGCTGTTTCCGTTTAGAGATACGGACCACGCTGGTAGAGAGGCGTACAAGTTTGCCTTGTCCTTGAACCTCTCCCAGTTGGTTGACCAGGCTACTCGGGTTCCCGACGTTGAAAACCACACAGCCAATTGCCTGGACCTTCTGCTGACGACCGAACCAGACCGGTATCATGTGTCTGTTTCAGCCCCTCTGGGAAGCTCTGACCACTGTCTGGTGAGGTCTGTCCTGACTTGTCCTCCGTCCGACCCCAGCCCCAGAGGCACTAGACGGGTATGGAGGTACAAATCAGCAGATTGGGATGAGATGCGACACTTTTTTGCGTCTTTCCCCTGGCTGCAAGTATGCTTCTCCTCTGGCGATCCGTCGAGCTGTGCAAACGCTATTGCTGAGGTCATCGGTGTAGCGATGGAATATTATATTCCGTTTTCAAACCGAACCTCTGGCATCAAGTCTGAGCCATGGTTCAATGCTGACTGTTTGAAAGCTGAAGCTATCAAACAGTCAGCATACCAGGCGTGGGCTGACGCTCGTAGTCGCAAAGCTCCGGATACGCGCATAAAGAAGAAAGCTTTTAACTCTGCGGCCAAGTCCTGCAAAAAGCTGATTAAGAAGGCTCGCTTCGACCACATAGGCCGAGTGGGGACCAAACTTGCTTCGTACCCAACTGGTAGTAAAGCCTTTTGGTCTCTGGCCAAGAGCGTTGAAGCAAACTTCTGCCGCTCCTCACTTCCCCCTTTGCAGAAACCAGATGGAACACTGGCGCATACAGCAATAGAAAAAGCCAATTTACTTGCTTCTCTATTTGCTGAAAACTCACGTCTGGATGCGAGCTCTCAAACACCACCTCAGTTATCTCCTCGTGGATGTAAAATGCATGAAGTTCGCATTCACCAAAAGGAGGTTCTCAAAACTCTACGCAACCTTGATGTCAATAAAGCCAGTGGTCCTGACGATATTCCTGCGATTGTCTTACGGAATTGCGCAGCTGAGCTGTCTCCTGTTCTGACGCGTCTGTATCGTCTGTCTTTTCGGTCCGGAATCGTACCCAAAGCGTGGAAGCTTGCCAATGTACAACCTGTACCCAAGAAGGGTAGTCGTGCCGACCCTAAAAACTACCGCCCAATCGCGATCACTTCCATTCTCTGTAAAGTGATGGAACGTGTTATTAACAAGAGACTGCTGGCGTACCTTGAAGACAATGATCTCCTCAGTGACCGACAATACGGATTTCGCCAGCGTCGGTCTACTGGGGATCTTCTTGTGTATGCCACGCATATTTGGGGTGAGGCTCTTGAGAGGTTCGGTGAAGCACTTGGTGTCTCACTTGACATTTCAAAGGCCTTCGACAGAGTTTGGCATGATGGTCTTTTGGCGAAGCTTCCCGCGTACGGTATCCCCATTGGCCTTTGTAATTGGATTGCCGATTTCCTGAGGGAACGGTCTATTCGAGTAGTTGTTGACGGCTGCTCGTCTGACCTATTAGCAATTAATGCTGGCGTACCTCAGGGATCTGTTCTTTCAGCAACTCTTTTTCTGCTTCAAATAGATGATCTGCTTAAACCCGGTACCTTTGGGTATGCTGATGATAGCACAGTTGCTGAAAGATATTTTTCTAGTTCAAGGGCTAAAAAACCGGAAATCGACGATCTCAGAGAGGCAATGGTGCACCGTACCAATCGTGCCTTGCAGGCCGTCTCCGATTGGGGTGATGCCAACCGTGTCAGCTTCAATGCCTCTAAGACTCAGGCATGTCTGTTCAGTGCAAAAAAGAGCCCGTTCAACTTGGCTCCTACTTTTCGTGGTGTGCCTGTTCCTGTGACCGACCATCTCGAGCTTCTTGGTATCGACCTCTCGTCCAACCTTAACTTCGGTAGCTATATCGAGACCAGGGCTAAGACTGCTTCCAAAAAACTGGGTATCCTCTCCAAGGTTCAACGATATTTTACCTCGTGTCAGTTGCTGAATCTTTATACAGCCCAAGTCCGTTCATGTATGGAGTACTGCTCCCATTTGTGGGATGGATCTGCCCGTTATCAGCTCGAGGCCTTGGAAGCTATCGACAGGCGTGCCAGGAGACTCATTGGTGACGACACACTTTCGACCAGACTTCAGAGCCTCGAACACCGCCGACTGATAGCGAGTTTGTGTGTTTTCTACAGGCTACACTTCGGGGAGTGTGCTCAGGAATTACATCATTTAATTCCCCCTGCACCATTTCGAAATCGGACGACACGGCGTGGGGAGCGATTCCATCCGTATGTGGTCGATATTCCTGCTCACCGCACCTGTCGATTTGCCTCCACTTTTATAATGCGAACCGCCAAGGTATGGAACTCCCTCCCCGCGTCTATGTTTCCCGATTCATACAATTTAGGGATTTTCAAGGCAAGAGTGAACAGGCATTTTTTGAGTTTGCGTGTACCACCCTAGACCTCATCACTGCTTAACACCAGGCAGGATTGTGGTCAAACGCACTCAAATTTTTTCTAAAAAAAAAAAAAAAAAAAAAAAAAGACTGCGGTCGCGGCGCCGATACCGGAGCTCGCGCCAGTCACGAGGACAACTTTGTTCTTAAAACTCATTGTGATGCGTTATTTGTTACTACGGCTGTACAAAACATGACAGCCTATTTATACGCCACAATCATGAATAACACATTATGTACCTATACTCATACATTTGAGTATACACTCAAACGTTAACTGGTTTTATAATGATGTGAAGATGACAATTCAAAATCACATAGATGTGTATGTAGGTACCTAACTAACTATGCAAATAAACAATATAGAATTGAATAATATTTGTGTACCACTATTTCGAACATTTATTTTGCTTACTGATCCATCAATGTACCTAGCTAGATACATTTTGACAAGACTCAACCCGATTTATTTATGAGTAAAGAAGCGAATGACCGACATAAACCAACCAGATATCCAAGAAGGCTTTCATTACTCAAGATTCGAACGTATTTTTTTATAGAAACTGCTACTGCAATTGTTTATAAAAATATAATAAACTACCAAGCCAGCAAGTTTTGTACAGCCGTAGTAACAAATAACGCATCACAATGAGTTTTAAGAGCAGAGAGTAAAAAACTATAATTATCGAAATCGTTTGGGACACTTATTTAGATCGCTATTGAAGAAATGTTTTCTTTAATAGAGTAGGTACAAGGAATACTTAAATAGTAAAATAGACATAATTTTATATTATTTGTAATGTCATCGTAACTTATATTTATTACATACATAATACTACCTTACCTACAGATTATTTCAATGATCAAATTACCTATATAATTTGTGATCCACAGGTAAATAAAATACAGTTGTTACAATTAAGTACAAGCTGTGCCGGCTGATCAGCCTTATAGGCATACAAATGTGTTGCAAACAATAATATTATAATACCTATTATGTTTTGTAATCGGCCAATCAATCGGACATCAATGATAATCCTAACTTCACAGAGTACTAGCATGTTGTAAGGGACTTTTACTTATTCAGGAATTTTTAATTTTGCGTGCCATCTAGTTAAGGCTCACATCGTAATATACCTCAGAACACAGAAAGAAGAGAAATGTAATAAGACAGTTTTTGTACCGGAACCGATGTCGCCACTTACACACACAGTTACATTTTAACACATTCATAGAATAATCTCCGACAGTCACACTCACACGAATCGTAAGCCCGTGATTTGCAGTTCGATTACGAACACAGATGTAAGAAGTTATTATAGTGACGGGCACCTAATGAAAAAGGGCGACAAGCATTATCGATAACTACCTCTCGATGTTTTACAATAACAATTTATTACGGACTACAACTATGAACTAATAATACCTATTTAATTTTAAATAATTAAAAAAGAAAAAAAAAGTTTTTAGTTTTTATTTATTTTATTTTTGGAAAATAGTAATTTTTATACAACCAATTAAAAGAAAGAACTTTAAAAAAATTAGTACATAATAACAAGCGATTTTTTTTAAACTAATCAAATGAGTTTTTACGTGAGCTACTTTCCCCTTGAGTTTGATCCAATACTTATGGGACTAGAACACCCTGTACAAGGAATGCACTGTAGTAAAAGTTTCAAATTATTATACTTTCAAAAATTAGAAATACAAAATTATCGATACTAAAATATTCTACTTTTGGCAGCACTACATGGCTTGTGCGACGGCCATTATCACTTTGACAGATCGCGGAAGCTACAAGCGGCGGTACCACGATATTTTCACAACATTGTAATTATCGTTACGTTTGCATTCCATTGTACGTGCATACCGCAAAACATTGAAAAACGCGTATCCAAAACAAGTAATGGACAATATTTTTAACGGAAGTATCGACTATGCCGTATATTGTTTAATGATTTCTATGCCTCAAAAATATTTCGTTAATTTGTCATTTATATAGAAAAATATTAAATAAATGACTTACCTATGATAAGTAACACCACTATTACTTGAATTTACCGTATCACTGCGATTTTTGCACGTAATTAAAGCACAAGCCGGCATTTTTGTTGACATTCACGGACGTGTGTTCGCGGAAGCGTTGTTTTGTGAATGACTTAGAACAATCAAGTTCCTGCACATTTGTGCAGAAAATGGCGTCATGTGCCCCGCCCACAAACCATATCTCTTGTATTGTGATATCTGTGTAATATACCTACCTATGTTTGTTACTTACCACATTCAATTTTATTTAATTTTATTATACATTGACATAAATATAATTCTGAAATCCTGAAAGATTGTACACAACACTTTTTCTAAACATTATTGACTAATTAAAATGACAAAAACAAAGATATAAAATATACTAGCTTCCGCCCGCGGCTTCGCCCGCGTGGCCTAGTAACAATTAGCATATCTTTCTTCAGAAACAAATTCCGGTCCGGCACGGCCCGGTACGGTACGGTTTCATCTGGTCCGATCAGGTCCGGTCATCTCTAGACGCAGCGGTTTTGGCTGTGCGTTGATACACCCTCGCAAATTCGTTTGCGTATATCTCGGTTTCCCGTAGGAATTTTGAAAAATCCTTTCTTATTACACCCCTAGACGTCGTAAGGAACCTACATTCCAAATTTGGAGTCTCTAGACCCACCGGTTTGGGCTGTGCGTTGATATATAGTTAAGTCAGTCAGTCAGGACTTTGAATTTTATATATATAGATGAAAAAAAAAACGGTCCGGTCCGGTTCGATCCGGTCCGGCACGGCCCGGTACGGTGCGGTTCCTTCCAGACCGATCAGGTCTGATCCGTTCCGGTCCGGTCCGGTCCGTTCCGGTCCGGTCCGGTCCGTTCCGGTCCGGTCCGTTCCGGTCCGGTCCGGTCCGTTCCGGTCCGGTCCGGTCGGTCTGGACCTTATAAGGACCCTACATGACAAATTTGGCATCTCTAGACCCAGCGGTTTAGGCTGTGCGTCCCCTCTCAACTTCGTTTGCGTATATCTCGCTTTCCTGTGGGAATTTTGAAAAATCCTTTCTTAGTACATCCCTAGACGTCGTAAAGAACCTACATGCCAAATTTGGAATCTCTAGACACAGCGGTTTTGGCTGTGCGTTGATACACCCTCGCAACTTCGTATGCGTATATCTCGGTTTCCCGTAGGAATTTTGAAAAATCCTTTCTTAGTACACCCCTAGACGTCGTAAGGAACCTACAGTCCAAATTTGGAGTCTCTAGACCCACTGGTTTGGGCTGTGCGTTGATATATAGTTAAGTCAGTCAGTCAGGACTTTGAATTTTATATATACTTATAGATTATGAGAGAATTTAAATAATAACGTATTACCACGTATTACTAACTTGGCTCCATTGCTTGATCCCTCAATCCCTATCTGCCTTATTACGTGACATGACTAGACTATTATATATGTTTAAACTTACAGTACCCATAATGCAAACAAATAAATCGTGTTACATTATGGAGTATTTATGTAAAAATGGATTCCCTGTCGGTATTAGAATGCTGTTAGCGTCGTTTATAAATAAATTATTGAATACATAATTGAGATTAATGGGTTTAAAATACTTTATCTATACTAATATTATAAATGTGAAAGTGTTTTTGTTTGCTTATTTGTCCTCCCTTCAGCTCGAAAGTAATTTTTTTGTAAATTTTATTGGGGATAGTTTAAGGTCTGTAGAGTGTCATTGGCTACTTTGTATCCCGGAAAAACATCTCATTCCCACGGGTAAAAAAAGTATAACAGTTTTTTCATAATTTTTTAACGGGGATAATTTTAAGGTCTGGAGAGTGACATAAGGTTTTTTTTTCCCACGGGATAAAGAGATTCCCATGGGAAAGTTATTGACATTTTCCTTTGACCCGGGCGGAGCCGCGGATAACAGCTAGTAATACATAATTATAATATCTATGACTTTATTAACGAGGCTTGAACACGTACCTAAATTTGTTTTTATACTCAACACATTGTTTTTTTTAACTACTAAGGTGGCAAACAAGCATACGGCCAGCCTTATGGTAAGCGGTCACCATAGCCACTGGACGCTTGCAATACCGCGGGTATCACTCGCGTGTTGCCGGCCCTGTAAAAAGTAGAACTCTGGAGACCTTACTCACCGCTGTGACTCACCGTAGGAACATGACCGAGACCAATGCTATTTGGCTACGATCTACTGTAAGTAGAGGTCTTTCCCCAGACGGACTGCTCTCTCTCCTCTCTTACATATCCTTCCGAAGTAAAATCTTTACAACTTACTTAGCAACTCTAAAGTGGTAGGCTATAAGTCGTAGGCTATTGAATTCAATGTCAATAGTGTGGTAGATACTTGTAATTTGCCGTGATAATGTTTAAGTATCTTTATTATGACGACGTTGACGACCTTCGTGTGAATCTACCATGCCGGACCGCCATGCGCCACCCAGGAGGTCCGCCCGGCTCGGGTTCGAATACCGGTCGGGGTCATGATGAAAAACGAACTTTCTGATTGGCCTGGGTCTTGGATGTTTATCTACAAGGTTACCGGTTATAAGCCCTATTCCTTAAAACTGGTTAAACTACAGGTCATTTGCAACAAATTAGCCCCCATCAATAGGGGGTCGAAAGTGACCGGTTACCGAGATATTGGTGTTTTTAGGTTTTTCCGACTTGCCATGGAAAATCCCCCTTAACTAAAATAGTATTTGTTTCTCAAGTGACGTGTGATGAACTAGCAACTATTTTTAATCAGAATGCGGGTTTTAAATGTTTAATATCCCCGAAATAGTAAGGTCTTAAAACTTAAAATACTTTTTTCGCACCTTCTACCATCGACATGGATTACACGAAAAAAATTGATGACACTTGGCGTACAAATTATGTAGATAACTGCGGAATTTCATGACCTTTCCAAAAAGGTAAAAATATTGATTAATGGATTAATTATGCACCAATAGAAAAAAAAAATGGCATAACACGTCACCATTTCCTGTTGGACCAACTGCTACCACCGTAGCAGGTAGCAGATTTCCTAGATCAAAGATACCCTACTGTTCCAATTTTTTTCCTTAAAACATACCATTAGCAATACAGGATATGTCGAGAAGCCTCCCCCTGGCATCCCATGTTAAAGAAAATCGAAATTTATGTTTGCAGTTGGAAGATTTTTTTATTTTATTATAAAACACTACCTTTTAACACCAATATCTCGGTAACCGGTCACTTTCGACCCCCTCTACCAATGCACTTTTTATCCCGTGAAAGTATGTTTATCCAATGGGAAAATATTTTTTCTACTATAGAGGGCGCTTTATCGGCCAACAGATCACCACAAGTCGCGCTATGGGTTGTTTTGTTGTCAAACGAGATCTATCCTACTTCCTACTAATATTATACAACATAATTATGTAAAATATAAAGATAAATATGCTATTTTGTCTTAATAAAATTATCAAAAGTTTAAAATTTCTCAAGATTAGTTGCGATATTTAGCGTCATATGTTCGTATTGCTTTTTGTTTAACGTTGTTCACTAGATGGCGTTGTAATAAGTCACGAAAATGAATTTAAAATTTATTTTTAATGCAAAAAAATGTAAAACAACATCAAAAAAAAAATTATGCAAAAAAATTACGGGTTGCACTCCGGGAGTGCCGGCAGAAGTGAAAACTCAAACATCAACGTTGTGCATTTTCAGCGCCGCCGCTAAAGAAGTTTTCACTTCAAAAAAATATTCAATAGATGGCGCTGTGCAGTTTCTTTTTTTAGATCAGGATCTGACGACGCGAGGATGGAGTTGGAGCTGGCTCGAGTTCTGTTCAGCAGTGAGGCAGTTCTCTTTCTAACGATGGCATAGAAATCATCAGTATGGTTTTGAGCGAACATACCCGATGCACTGCAGAACCAAGACAGCCCCATCAGCATCCTGAAACCATTAATATACATATATTTCTTCTACTATAGATGGCGCGGCAGTTGCGAAAAAGATGCTGAGGGTTGCTTTTGCTATGACAATAAATAAAGCGCAAGGGCAAACATTGAGGGTCTCTGGTGTACATTTAGATTAACATTGCTTTTCTCATGGGCAACTTTATATAGCATGTTCCCGTGTCTCCAATGCCCAAAGTCTACATGTTTTTGCTCCCCAGGGAAATACATACAATATCGTATATCATTCGATTTTTGTATAGTAACTTATATTTTTAGTTTTAAGTTATTATACCAAAATCGAACGATGGACGATGAGAACAACATCGTTTTTTTAAATAAACACAGTCTGCAATTTCATCTTTTACTTCCGCTGTATTGCTTACTAGATGTGCAGCATAGACTACTTTTATCCCGGAAAAACATCTTAGTACTACGGGAAAAAGTTTATTTCCTTGATCACGCGGGTGAAGCCGCGGGTATCAGCTAGTGTACAATAATTTAAAATAGATCTACTAAAAGATCTGTTGCTTAAATTAAGACGATATAATTTACAATTAAAAATAAATGAATCAAGATTTAAATAATTTTATTTTGATGGAAAGCGGTCACCGCCGCCTATGGACATCAGTAACACCAGGGGCGCTACCAATGCGTTGTCCACAAAGGAAGTTGAAGGAAAGTAAGGAGGAAGGCAAGGGAAAGAAGGAGGGGGAAAGAGGGGATAGGGAAGGAGTTGGGCTTCCGGATC
This sequence comes from Endotricha flammealis, assembly GCA_905163395.2. NCBI lineage: Eukaryota > Metazoa > Arthropoda > Insecta > Lepidoptera > Pyralidae > Endotricha > Endotricha flammealis. The sequence continues at coordinate 583,127 of LR990873.1, forward strand.
TCTGAATAACCCACCGGACTCACCGAATAAAATGCATTGCTGCTTCACGTCGATATTCTGTGAGAGAGTGGTACTTCCCCGGTCGAGCTAGCCCATTTCATAATAATTGCTCTACCACTCCAAACTAATAAAGCATGGTAGGGTTCACTACGATCATAGGAGTAGAAAACTAAAAAAAAATATTACTTATTACAAAAGAGTTCCGTTGTCTGAAAGGAAATCAGACCCGGTTATTCCTACGGCCTTATCACTAGCTAAATACATAATTAGTTCGGCAATTTCGTGTGGTTCAGACACCCTTTCTAGTAGAGTTGCTTTGCTTAAACTATCCCAACTTATTGTCATGCCAGCATTATTTATAAAGTCAGTTTTAACTGGCCCTGGGCTGATTACATTCACTCTCACACCAGATGGCGCGAGTTCCTTTGCAGCTCCTCGAGTGAAGATATCTAAAGCTGCTTTACTGATGTTGTAAGCGAGATGACTAGTAACTCTCACTCGTTTTCCTGCCACACTCGATATGTTAACAATATTTCCCTTAGTTTTCACTAAGTAAGGTCTTGCTAAGACGGTAAGCTGTATGACTGCTCGCACATTAGTAGGTAGGATGTTATCATACGCTTGCAAGATTGTTCCCTCTGTAATACTGCCAGTAGCTGCAAACCCTGCGTTGTTTACAAGGACATCTAGTTTTCCGTATTTGTTGATAGTTTCATTGATAATACGTTGAACATCGTTTTCTTTGGCTAAGTCAGCGACGATCACAAGTGGAGCCTTGCCGGCCTTGGCACATCTGTCCGCGACTCCCCTCAGCTTGGTCTCGTTCCTGCCGACCATGGCCACGCTGGCCCCTTCCTTGGTGAACAAGACTGCGGTCGCTGCGCCAATCCCGGAGCTCCCACCAGTCACGAGGACCACTTTATTCATGAAACTCATTGTTATATTCGTCTCTAGTTGCCTTTGTAAACAATGTGGATGAGTCGGTTGTTCGGTTATTTATATGCGTGTCATTTATCAATAGTTACATAACTAGTGATGGGGCGTTATCTATGTAATAATCCGCTATCATGTTATTTGCTTTTTATCCGGTAAATTCTGGATTTTAAGTGCCACTAACAAAACAAATAAATTTGATTGCTATTACTTTCTGTCATTAACATTTCTAACTGCACAAACTGGTTGGATAGACAAGTAATTGTACCAAATTGTTTTGATTTTTTTCATCACCAACTATGAAATGAAATATTTCATAACATATCGTAATATTTAGTTTCATAATATTATGCAATGAAACTGTAGGTATCTTAATTTGGAGTGGTAGACGATATAATATAATGTAACAGACTTGCTCTGCCTGGGAATACCAATCCCACAAAATATCGGTGTGAAACAGCAATGCGTTTTGTTGGGTGAGCGATTGATCTGAAATCTCCTACTCTGTCTAGCTCATTTCCCTAACCCTTTTCTAGATAATTCCCTTCCGTGTAGTGACACGTACCTACCGTACCGTACTATATGTGTATTGTGTCTTCTTCTTCTCCGAGTGTCACCTCAAACCGGAGGTCGGCTATCATTACTATCTTGATCTTGGACACAGCGTCACCGAACAGAGATCTCAGATTGAACCATGTGTCCACAACTGAGTGGACCTTTTTTGATAGTTTTAATTTTATATTCTATATTTGTATTTTGATAGTTTTTTCCTTTTTTGTCTTTGTCATGCTTCTATTGTTCATTATTGTTTTTTCTTCGTAATCTAAAATACAGTCCATTGAATTGCTCTCTTTGAAGCTTTTATTTTTATCCAATAATATAAGGTCCTTCGAGCCGGATATGAACCAGCGACCTATGGATATTCAAAAGTTGAGATGCTATCTCTCTTTCTAAACCAAGAGGTGGACCTGGAGAGTAAGTTTGGTGTGGTGATGGACCTGGTTGCACCGGTTCAACCTCGCTCACATTTAGTGTCGGAGTCCCAAGTGGCAACGGGGGCTATACCCAAAACTTCTAGGTCAAACAACTCAAAATTCCCTGTAAAACATGAAAATTTATGTTATTATTGTTCAAAGACAGATCATTTTATTGACAAATGTCACAATTTTATGAAATTGTCAATAGATGCTAGATGGCAATTCATTATCCGGCTCGAAGGACCATATATTATTGGATAAAAATAAAAGCTTCAAAGAGAGCAATTCAATGGACTGTATTTTAGGTTACGAAGAAAAAACAATAATGAACAATAGTAGCATGACAAAGACAAAAAAGGAAAAAACTATCAAAATACAAATATAGAATATAAAATTAAAACTATCAAAAAAGGTCCACTCAGTTGTGGACACCATGCTTGGAGATCCTGGAGCCATGATGTATGTATGTATCTTCTAGGTAATCGTGTTCCCTTTTTCCTTGCATTATAAGGAGCAGATAATATTTGTGTATTGTGAACGAGGTTTTAATCTACGAAACTTCAGATAAAGTAGCAGTAAATGTACGCGTGTATTTTTATCAATGGATTCATAAAATATCAATAAACGTGAATAATCATAAACAATGACGCTGCTTCATTCATGGCCAAACGTGTATCTATAAACCTAATGACAGCCCGGTGCGGTGCGGTGGTGCGTTGGCATCAGTGATCATACCTTGTAAGAGAAGTTGTGAGTCCGATTCCTGCTCAGGGCACACATTTATGTGTTTGCATTCGTGTTTGATCACGAGTCTGGGTATCATAAGTATTTAGAAAAGTTCGTATTGTATGTGTGTTAGAATCCTACTAATATTATTGGAAGGAAGTAGCGCGGGTTTAGCTAGTATTCAATAAATTGCCAGACTCAGTAAAATGTTTAATGAGTTTAAAAATAAGCTTTAATTTTCTAATTTCAAATTATTTCTATTCTGTAAATTATTTTATGAATTCCAATTCAGATTTTTATTATATTGTAATTAAAGAGCCTGTTAATTTATTTATTATATATATATGTAGAGTATAATGGCTAAGATTATTTTAATAAATTACATGCAGATTATTTATTACCAATTAAATATTCCAACGCTTGCGGAATATGTGGTCATAACTTAATTATTATAAGATCTCATTGTAAAACCTTTATTCCCTGTAAATAAATATCATTCATTGATTAAATCAGCAAAATTTGTATTTGCTCTTGAAGTTTATAAAAATAACACTTCTTTTTATAATCCTGTGTAGAGCTAATGATCTTGTTATTGACCATAAATCCATTGACATTCTTGGAGTCACTCTGTGCTCCTTCAAAAACAAAATTCATTATGTTATGGATACTTTGGCGCTTGTTTAATCTGCTGTGTGATTTGTCCCTATATATTTATTTATTTATTGTGTAACGTTAACAAAGAGTGAGTAACATACATTGGGGCTCATCCATTATTTAAATTATGAAATTACTTGACACCTCCCCCCTTGTCACACATGGTCACATTTAGTAACCCCCCTTTCACCCCTAGTATGACGTCACACATTTAGCAATTCACGCGTCTACGGTTAGTTGTATTATTGAATCGTTGCTTTTTTTGTATTTTATTATAGTCGCTAGTCTTCTTCTTCTTAGTCGTACACTCTTGTCAGAGTGGTCGTGATTGCGCAGATGAGGTACACGGAGAGATGTTGGTTGGGTCGTAAACTTTCTCGAGGATTGCTTTCCTAGCGATTTGCTTCCACTCCTGCCGGTTAGAGGCGCTGCGTGTACATTGGACCATGGTAGACTCCGTAGCTTTTTTTATAAGGTTAGTCCATCGAGTAGGTGATCGGCCGCGCGATCTCTTGCCTTCAACCTGACCCCGGACCACCAGTCTCTCCATCGAGTTCTCATTCCTGGAGATGTGCCCAAAGAACTTCAGTATTCGTAACTGCACAGTTGACGACAGTCTATCCTTAACTTGCAGTTCTTTGAGGATGGATATATTGGTGCGAAACGCCGTCCACGGGATCTTTAGGAGGCGTCTCGTAAGCAGCTGGTGATCAGAAAGACAATCAGCACCTGGTAGAGTATGTGCATTTGTTATTGAGCTTCGCCATCTAGATCTTACTAATAAGTAATCTATCTGATTGCGATGTTTGCCATCAAGAGAGGTCCATGTGTATTGGCGTCTAGGATGGTGTTTGAACATTGTGTTCACTATAGCCATGTTGTTGTCCGCAGCGAACTCTATGAGCCGCTCGCCTCTGGGGTTACGAACACCAAGGCCATATCTTCCAACAATATTTCGAATGCCTGTGTCCAACATTGTGTTTCCCATCTTGGCATTAAAGTCTCCAATGATGAGCAACAACTCTCTTTTTGGTATCTTTGACACATAACCCTCAAGTTGACAATAGAAGTTCTCTATTTCTTCTTCGCTGGCAGAACATGTAGGAGCATATATCTGAAAGATGTTGAGTGGGGTCGGTGATGCGCTAAGTTTAATGGAGATGATTCTTTCACTAATAGGGTGGTAACCAAGCACCGAGTTCTTCCACAGTTTAGGAATCGCAATAGCCACTCCCGAAAAACTACTCGTGTCATTTCCGGAGAAATAGATGGTGTGCTTCACTGAGTCAAAGTGGCCGCTACCATTCCAATGTGTTTCGCTGATTCCTGTGATAACGAGCCTGTATCGATCAAGCTCTTGTTCTAAAATATGAAGTTTCCCATCGCCAAGAAGCCCTCGTACGACGTACATTCCATGTACCGATACGATGATCCTTTCGTAGGTTGACGTTATTACTTCTTCCAGTAGCATTTTTTCCATAAGATGCCTGGTTGCCCGCCTCTTTATGGCCGGTAACCCATTTCACACCCTCAGCCCCGGAAAGCTCAGGACGCCGGTCGCTACGCGGATCGCCAGGCGGTCTTACATTGTTTACATTCTTACTCATCATTGCAACTCTCATGGGACAAATTAATGTAGTAGGTTCCCGTTACTTTCTACATCGCGGTACTATAACCTCAATGGCTATAGTAATCCAAGAGTGAACCGGTTCAGAACATATGGTTCTTTCGCTTCACTTCGGTACTGATGGATACCGCTGCTCTCCATCAGGATCCAGGTATTACGCCCCTGTGGCTCGCCTCTTCCGCTGGTTTGGCCGTACCGACAACTGTTGTCCCCGCCCTTCCCCACCGTTGAGGTCTTCACCCGTAACCCTGGGTACGGGATCCGCGTTATACTAGTTAGAACTGGGTCCCTGCTGAACTTCGCCATCTTTACATTCCGGCCTACTAAAATGTAAGATGCCCACCCCCGCGACGAGGACGCGTCAGACAGGAATTGCCCAAGTGAAGAGTAGAGAAGTTGACTCTACTCCTCCAGGGGCCGGGTTAATGGACGTGTATGACCCCACGCCCAAATAGTCGCTAGTAAGAACATTAATTTATTAAACTTTGCTAGAAAAAAATCGGGCAAGTACGTGTCGGGCCACACACTGCACACAATGTAGGGTTCCGTATTGGCTACGCATTTCTTGCTTGCAGATGGGTACAATTCCATATTCTATGACATTTTGTACGTATTCGTCAAAAAAAATTTACTTCATAAGTTCGTCGGCTATTACTCGGTAACTAGCAGTGCCTACTTAACCGTTATAGTTTTCCTTGTAGGTTCACTATATGGACTACTACCATGATTTTTTTCGAATTTCTATACTCAAGACTTTCGGAGATAGAGGGGGGGACCACCGTGCAAAACGAAAATTGATACGTTAAATGTAAATAATTCGCAAACGGAACATTGTATCGGAAAATAATTTTCCACACCGTCGATGTTTTTAAGAGTCCTATCTAACGACAACCCAAAAGATGGGGACGGCGCGAAAAAAAATTTTCACTACCACTTTACAGGTAAATAATAGTGAAAAATTTTTTTGAGGCACCCCAAAATAAATATTATTCAAAATTTTATTCTACCACTTTGTTAGTATTGTTAATATGAGTATACATACCAAATTACAGCTTTCTAGCATCAAGCGTCTAGGCGCTAGACCGCGGACGGACAGACGGACAGACGCATTTCTTTGATTTTTAAAGTAGACAGAAAAAATTCTAATGTCGATAATATTAACAAGACGCTGTCTCTTCTACTACAATGGTTCACTGTAAATAATCTGGTACTGAACGCCAATAAAACCAAATGCATAGCCTTTACACTCCCGAATGCAACCCAAGCTATTAGTCAGTCATCAGTCGTTATTAACGATGAAAAGTTAGAAATGGTTGAAACGACTACTTTTCTGGGCATTGTACTTGACAGTAAACTACAATGGCATCATCATATAAAAACCCTAGCAGGTAAACTTAGTGCGGCTGCTTTCGCTGTTAGGAAAATTCGACTGTTCACCAATGTCGACACGGCACGACTAGTTTATTTTAGTTATTTTCATAGTTTGCTGTCGTACGGCATTCTACTCTGGGGTAAAGCAGCGGAAATCGATACGATTTTCGTGCTGCAGAAACGTGCAGTGCGTTCTATTTATAAACTTGGTTACCGGGTGTCTCTACGCGAGTTTTTTAAAGCCACCAATATCCTCACGGTGGCATCACAGTGCATTTTTGACAGCATCATGTTTGTTCGTAAAAACATTCATGATTATAACCAGGTGTGCGATGTTCATAGTTTTAATACGCGTAATAAGAACAAATTAGGAAAGACTTTTATTATTCAAGGCTTGCGTATGTATAATAAAATTCCCGATTACATTTAAAACCTCTCCAATAATAGCATCAAATTAAATGTTAAAAAATTCTTAATCAGTAAAGCCTATTACACTATCAATGAGTATTTAAATGAAAAGTCTCCATAAAAGCCAGTCAATGTTCGATAAACTCCATAAATAATAAATGCTCGTTATCATATTTTTTCTCATAATATCAATGGACTCACGTCGTGGTGTCATCTAAATAGTGCTGCATTTTCATTATACTACTTTTAATTCTTTTTGACGTGGTTGTTTTTGTGAATGGGCTCTTCCGGGATTACGGTCGCATCGGGAGTCGGGTCGCTGTGTTCCCTCCAATATTGTTCATAATATTGTTGATGGTGAGCTCAGTGATGGAGGCTGGCGGGCCGACTCTCAGTTGTGGTTGTCATCTTGGGGGACTGGTCTGCTCGCTTTATTAACATCTACATATTTGACATAGGATTTGACCATAGCGCTATTTGGATCGACATCCCGCGTTTAGAGCTTGATTTCTGTATGTACCTGGATCTGTATTTTATTTATTCTTATAAATGTACTTATATATTGTAACAAAAGAGGTAAAGAAAAAAATTGATAAATGACAAAAAAGGTCGTAACCGGGTTTCTTTCGCCATTTCTTTTACCGGTGGCCATTTTGCTTGTGTCCGAAATGGTGGTAGTATATAACGTAGTTTATTTTCTTTATACATATATACAAATTGTAAATGACAAGAAAAAGTGCCTGTGAAGGTCTAATTTCTGAAATAAACGATTTCATTTCATTTTCATTTCGACGGACAGACGGGCAGACGATCAGACGGACATGGAGAAAGGAACTTTGCTGGGAACGAAACTGGATGTTTGTTACTCATTCTTGCGTGAAAGAGTAACAAACATCCAGACATCTGCGCTTACAAACTTTCACTTTTTTATATTTATAAGGATTAGCAAAATCCAATTACTTTACTTTAGCCCGTTGAATGTATTTAACACCATCTAACAAAGTTTTGCTGAGAATATCATTAAAAAAATTATAAGTTATTTATTTATCTTTATTGACCACGATACACAAAGCACTGAGCCACACAAATAGGCGGACTTTTTTTCTCTTACAATGCAGAAATACACGATTACGGTTTAAATTACAAGAATAAAATGAAATATTAATTCTAATATAATCGTCAATTCAAAATAGGTCTTCTAAAAGAACTGTTACATAAATTATGACAATAGTATTTAAAAATCAATGAATCAGGATTAAAATAATAAAAATATTTACAAACTAATAATGCACAGGTAGGGTTCACTCCGGACTTAGGAGTAGAAAACTAAAAATAAAAGATTACTTATTACAAAAGAGTTCCGTTGTCTGAAAGGAAATCAGACCCGGTTATTCCTACGGCCTTATCACTAGCTAAATACATAATTAGTTCGGCAATTTCGTGTGGTTCAGACACCCTTTCTAGTGGAGTTGCTTTGCTTAAGCTATCCCAACTTATTGTCATGCCAGCATTATCTATAAAGTCAGTTTTAACTGGCCCTGGGCTGATTACATTCACTCTCACACCAGATGGCGCGAGTTCCTTCGCAGCTCCTCGAGTGAAGATATCTAAAGCTGCTTTGCTGATGTTGTAAGCGAGATGATTAGTAAATTTCACCCTCTTTCCTGCCACACTTGATATGTTAATAATATTTCCTTTAGTTTTCACTAAGTAAGGTCTTGCTAAGACGGTAAGCTGCATGACTGCTCGCACATTAGTAGGTAGGATGTTATCATACGCTTGCAAGATTGTTCCCTCTGTAATACTGCCAGTAGCTGCAAACCCTGCGTTGTTTACAAGGACATCTAGTTTTCCGTATTTGTTGATAGTTTCATTGATAATACGTTGAACATCGTTTTCTTTGGCTAAGTCAGCGACGATCACAAGTGGAGCCTTGCCGGCCTTTGCACATCTGTCCGCGACTCCCCTCAGCTTGGCCTCGTTCCTGCCGACCATGGCCACGCTGGCCCCTTCCTTGGTGAACAAGACTGCGGTCGCTGCGCCAATCCCGGAGCTCGCACCAGTCACGAGGACCACTTTATTCATGAAACTCATTGTTATATTCGTCTCTAGTTGCCTTTGTAAACAATGTAGATGAGTCGGTTGTTCGGTTATTTATATGCGTGTCATTTATCAATAGTTACATAACTAGTGATGAGGCGTTATCTATGTAATCATCCGCTATCATGTTATTTGCTTTTTATCCGGTAAATTCTGGATTTTAAGTGCCACTAACAAAACAAATAAAGTTGATTGCTATTACTTTCTGTCATTAACATTTCTAACTGCACAAACTGGTTGGATAGACAAGTAATTGTACCAAATTGTTTTGATTTTTTTCATCACCAACTATCAAATGAAAAATTTCATAACATATCGTAATATTTAGTTTCATAATATTATGCAATGAAACTGTATCTTTTATTGTTTATATTCAATAAGAATTTGGAGTGGTAGACGATATAATAATAATGTAATAGTAAGTAAGTGGCTTCCCATCCGTCAACGCAGAAACTTGCATACTCTTTACTTGTTTTATTCCACTCTTTTTAACCATTTTACACCTCCTTGCTTAAAAGAGCGCTTTGAATACCAAGCAACACTCAGGGTCCCACTCTTCGTAGTACTTTAAATCTCCGCCTTGCTACTCCCTCCCACTCCACTGATTTCTCTTCCAAATCCTTTTCCGTTCAAGCTGTACGTCTCTGGAACGCACTATCTCTCCCGATTTGTCAAGCTCAATCTTTAGATTCCTTGAAACATTTGGTTAATCGTCACTATCACTCCATTTAATATAAATATACTTATTTGTAACATTTACTTAGTACTTAGTTATTTTTATTATGTTGATCATATTGTTATTTTCCTTTTCCTTAAATCTTTATTTGTTGTTTTTATTTACTAGTTGCGTCACCTGACCATGTGACCTAACTACCCATTTTTTTTGTCTGCATTATTTTTGTATCTGAGGTTGCCTGGAAGAAATTGCGTAGCGATAAGGCCGCCTATTGTACTTCTAAATTGTATGTCCGTGTACATTGTAATGTTGTTTTGTGCAATAAAGAGTATTTGTATTGTATTGTAACAGAGTAGCTCTGCCTGGGAATACCAATCTCCCACAAAATATCGGTGTGAAACAGCAATGCGTTTTAGCGATTGACCTGAAATCTCCTACTCTCTCTAACCCTTTTCTAGACAATTCCCTTCCTTGTAGTGACACGTACATACCGTACCGTACTATATGTGTATTGTGTCTTCTTCTTCTCCGAGTGTCACCTCAAACCGGAGGTCAGCTATCATTAGGGCAATCTTGATCTTGGACACAGCGGCACTGAACAGGGATCTCGTGCTTAGATTGAACCATGCTTGAAGATCCTGGAGCCATGATGTACGTCTTCTTCTAGGTAATCGTGTTCCCTTTTTCCTTGCATTTAGGAGCAGATAATATTTGTGTATTGTGTACGAGGTCTTATTCCACGAAACTTTAGATAAAGTAGCAGTAAATGTACGCGTGTATTTTTATCAATGCATTCGTAAAATATCAATAAATATGAATTATCGTAAAAAATTACGCTGCTTCATTCATGGCCAGATGTTTATCTTTAAACAAACTAGCTTTTCCCCGCGGCTTCGCTCACGTTAATTTTATGACTGTATAGATCTCGTTTCACAACAAAACAACCCACAGCGCGACCTGTGGCGCCATCTGTTGGCCGACACAGCGCCCTCTATAGTAGAAAATTTATTTTCCCATTGGAACGACATACTTTCACGGGACAAAAAGTAGCCTATGTTGGGCTCTGTACCCCTAACAATATGTATGAAAATTTTCATAATGATCGGCTGCTTAGTCAAGCCGTGAAGGAATAACAAACAAACAAACTCACTTTCTCATTTATAATATTAGTAAGGATTACAGCCCGGTGCGGTGCGGTGGTGGTGCGTTGGCAGTTGGCATCAGTGATCATACCTTCGGCAAGAGAAGTTGCGGGTCCGATTCATGCTCAGGGCAAACATTTATGTGTTGGCATTCGTGTTTGCTCACGAGTCTGGGTATCATAAGTATATAGAAAAGTTCGTATTGTGTGTTAGATAAAATCCTAATAATATTATAAAGGTGTTGGAAGGAAGTTGCGCGTGTTTTGCTAGTCTATACTAATATTAAAAAGAGGAAAGATTTGATTGTTTGTTTGCATTGAATAGGCTCCGAAACTACTGGACCGATTTCAAAAATTCTTTCACCAGTAGAAAGCATTATCAGGGAGTGACATAGGCTATAGTTTTTCCCGAAATTAAATGTGGTTCCCACGGGAACAGGTCCGGAACTTCACGCGGACGAAGTCGCGGGCAAAAAAGCCAGTATTCAATAAATTGCCAAGCTATTTAATTTTCTAATTTCAATTTGTTTCTATTCTGTAAATTATTTTATGATTTTTAATTTAGATTTTATTATATTGTAATATATAGATTCTGTTTTATTTATTTATGCTCTATGTAGTGTTCAATAATGACTAAGATTATTTTAATAATTACATGCAGATTATTTATTCTAGACATCGGATTATATGCACTATCAAAATGCCAAAATATGCTTGCAAATATGCACTAAAAAAGTGCGAAATATGCACAAAATATGCACAATCAAAAAATCATTTATTATTGCAATTTACGTTTATTTTAACATTATTTTAATATGTTATACTTATATTCATATTAGTTATTGTTATAATTCTTGTGACAATAAACAATAACATATTTTTCCAGGTTTTTTACGGAAAACTTGTGACGTTTGTCACTTAATATTAATTTAAAGGCTGAAAATGACCTTTCGACGTCAAACTGACGTTACCGGACAGAACTTGAAATTTGGCGCCATTTCTGCAGAGACCTCTTCAGGCAGAGTTTGTCCGGTGCCGTTGATAAATGCGTCAATTTTCTTTTCGCCTAAAACGTATAACTACTGAAATATGCACTATCAATGAAAAAGTACCAAAATATGCAACAACGCTATAAAAATGGAATTATTATGCATTTGCATATGCAAACATGCAAATGCATATAATCCAATGTCTATTTATTACCTATTATATATTCCAATGTTGGCGGAATATGTGGTCATAAATTAATTATTATAAGATTTCATTGTAAAACCATTATTCTCTGTAAATAAAAATCATTTATTCATTCATTAAATAATTTGCAATCCGTTGCCTGGTACACATAACACAAGCAGGTTTAAAGGAACTTACTTTGGGACTAATTGGTGCTGTGTGAATTGTGGAGAACTTATTTATTTACTTTTGAAAACTTTATTTTAAACCCGTTGAATATTTTAAAAGATCTAAACAAACAGACAGAGGAAACTACTTAATTACTTAGTCTGACCATAAATACTGTTACAACTGAAAATAAACAAAATATTACATTTGAATTTGGAATCTGTCATTTTTATATGATTTTTCATTGTCTTTTCTTATTTTGGCGCCAATACATTGTACAATATTTTGCGATATTAAAATGGAGTAGGATGATAAAGAGAACCGAATCGCTGTGATTGCATTTCACAAAGTAGGTATGGAGCCAAGTGCAATTTTTAAAACTCTCCATACGCTTGGTATTGGTAAAATGTTTGTGTACCGGGCTATTAATAGGTACAATGAGAGCTCCTCTGTTTGTGACAGAAAAAGATCTGGCCGTCCACGTAGTGTTCGTCGAAAAAGGTGGTCAAAGCAGTAAGGGAAAGAATTCGAAGAAATTCTGTCCGAAAGCAATAGTTATTTGTTATGCAAGGCTGCAAAGTTGTTTTTTGGCGCGAGTACTTAAATTGAATCCTGAGCGTAGCGAGGGTTTCAAAGGTACGAGACGCAGAATAACTTTGCTGCCGAGCGAAACACAAAATTTTTCACCTCACTACAGCGAGGAAAATCCTAGGTGCAAGAAAAACGCAAATAATATATTAAATAGTGTTTATTTTTTATCATGCGGTGTCGTGCTGGCCAGTTCGATTATTCTAAAAATAAGGTTGGCGCACTGGCATGAAATAAGTATTAATGCATTTTCAGAGGACTGGCGGTATAAAAAATTAAAGAATAGAAAGGTTCGAATTTTAAAAATACTTTCCACGCTAGGGCACAAAATGCACTTTTGCGCTCAGATTTCGAATGACAAACAGATTCTTTCCGAGCTTGTGAGGTGAAAAAGATTTTATCTCGGGAGATGAAGATAGCACCTAGAACCATGCCGCGTATTTTAAAAGATGACTTAGGACTTGCAGTCTATAAGAGGCGTACTGGTCATTTCTTAAATGATAATTTAAAAAAGAATAGGGTGGTAAAATCAAAAAACTACTGAAGCGGTACGCAAAGGAAGGTCACAGAAAATTTTTGTTTACGGTTGAGATTTTTTTTTACAATTGAGCAACATTTTAACAAACAAAATGACCGTATTTATGCTCAAAGCTCTAAGGAAGCTTCCCAATTAGTCGACAGAGTGCAACGTGGGCATTACCCGACTTCAGTGATGGTTTGGTGGGGTGTTAGCTATGACGGAGTGACTGAGCCATACTTTTGTGAAAAAAGTATCAAAACATCGGCACAAGTGTATCGAGATACCATTCTTGAGAAGGTAGTTAATCCCCTTAACAACACCATGTTCAATAACCAAGAATGGTCCTTCCAGCAAGATTCTGCGCCGAAGCACAAAGCTCGGTCCACGCAGTCTTGGTTGGAATCGAACGTTTCCGACTTCATCAGAGCTGAAGACTGGCCGTCGTCTAGTCCCGATCTGAATCCGCTGGATTATGATTTATGGTGCGTTTTAGAGAGTACGGCTTGCTCTAAACGTCATGATAATTTGGAGTCCCTAAAACAATCCATACGATTGGCAGTGAAGAATTTTCCCATGGAAAGAGTGGGTGTTTCTATTGATAACTGGCCTCAACGTTTAAAGGACTGTATTGCAGCCAATGGAGACCACTTCGAATAAACCTTTTATATTTTAAATTGTTTTATAGTTATGTATTAAACTAACACATTGTAAAAAGTAATAAATGTTATTTGCAATTGAAAAATAATAAAAAACTCTTTTACAATATTTATGGCAAGACTAGGTATATATATGTGAAGATATATTATTATTTAGGTAGGTACCTACAATTTAATTGCATAATATTATGAAACTAATATTATGATAAAGTTTTTTTATTCATAGTGACGTCCTGTGTGCAACGTTTTATTCAATTTATTAAAAAAAAAAATACATCTTAAATTTATTAGTTTTAGGTACTATTGCTGCTTTTAATGCCATTACATAACCGACTGTTGTTGTGATTGAAACCATGATTCCCAAACTCAAGAGTATCACTAAAAGTCTCAAAATCAACATATTAGTCCCTATGTACTTGCCTATCCAACCAGTCAACCAGTTTGTGCAGTTAAAACTTTAATAAAATAAAAAATAATAGGAATCAATATAAAAGTTTTACTATTTTTTCGGGTACGCTGCCGCAGGGATACCTACTATCTTTTTAATTCTTAATAAAATAAAAAATTGCGTAATTGTGGGACTTAATATTAGAAATCGACCGGATAGAGGACGAATAATATTTATAAGCCAACTATAACATGATAGCGGTTGATTTTTTAGTCTGACGATGTCCCATCTCTAGTTATCTAATTGTTGATAATAATGGCAACTAGTGACGTCGTGTATCGACCATATATGGGTGCGTAGCGGACCACATGCTCACCTGTAAGTTATCTGATCATTATTTAGTGGGTGTGAATCTTGCATCGGGAAAGACAGTGCGCGATAATGTAAACAAAAACAAAGAAATATGTTTCTTGAACAATAATTTAGTGTGTAGGAAATTATTAGAAACTAATTGGCATGAACTACTTAGTATAGACTGCCCGTTAGTGATGTATGAAAGATTAGTAAATATTTTTTCTAAGATATATGAAGACTCAAAGGTTAAAAAAATTGTAGGTAAAAGTAAAAAAAGGGAATCACAACCGTGGGTAAATAAAAAACTAGAAACTATGATAGATAGGAGGGACGAGTTATTTAAAAAGTGGAAATCTAATCCAAACAATATGAACTATAGGCTGATGTATACTAGACATAGAAATATAACAAATAAGCTTATTAATTACGCAAAAAATGAATATAGAAAAATTGAGATAAGTAACTGCGAAGGAGATACTAGAAAAATTTGGTGTCTTATCAAAGAATGGCTAGGAAGTACAACAAACAGTTTAGATCAGGTTATAATGAAATCGCTAGGGCAAAAGGATAGTATACATAATATTTGCACGCAATTTAGTAAATATTTCACTGAGGAAATAGATAAGATTAAACATAAATGTGACAAAAAATTTTTGGATAGAAATTCGTATGTTATTTCTAGTAACGTGTCAATGAGATTTCAAAAAGTATCAGCGCGTGATATAGAAAAAGTTATAGATAAATTAAGTTTTAGAAAGTCGCCAGGAGCAGACGGTATTAGGGTCCAAGACTTAAAATTGATTAAAAAACAATTGGATTTGGTCAGTCCCGTATTGGCAAAATTTGTAAACATTAGCGTGTCACATGAATTGTATCCCGATAAATTAAAGTATTCATTAATTCGCCCTATTTATAAGCAGGGTAACCATATGGACTTCACTAATTATAGACCTGTGGCTATACTGTCGTCAATAAATAAAATTGTTGAAAAGATTATTGTAGAAAAAATTAAATTATTCTTAGAAAAAAATAAAATAATATCAAATGTGCAACATGGCTTTAGAAGAAATAAAAGTACGATTACAGCGCTCAGTCAGTTCATTGACGATATAAATAATAACCTTAATGAAAAAAAGTATGTAATTGCGTTATTTATAGACTTCAAAAAAGCGTTTGATACATTGGACCACGGACTCCTACTCCAAGCTATGGAGGAGTGCGGTGTCCGTGGTCCAATGAATAAATGGTTCAAAAGTTATTTGAGCAATAGAACACTTAGTACATTGGTCAATGGCACTACGGGTAAAGAAGCGCATGTTATGTATGGCGTTCCAACTAGTTCTGTAAATGGGCCTGTCGGGTACATTATGCACGTGAATAGCATGCCAAATGTAGTCAAAAACTGTTCAGTATACATGTATGCGGATGACACGTGCCTAATGTACGCCGATAGGGACGTGAAAGCAGTGGAAAAGTGTGTACAGGAAGACTTGGAAAATGTGCTTAGATGGGCACACGATAATGGAATAATATTAAATATAAACAAAACTAAATGTATGTTAATTCATTCGCCATATCTAAAAAACAAGTTAGTGGGACCGATACAAATTATAGGTCATACATATGATTGTTTGCACAGAAACAAAAATAATTGTAAATGTTGTAACGTAGAATTTGTGAATACATATAAGTATCTGGGGCTAACAGTAGACAGTAAAATGAATTGGAATAAACATATTGATATTGTTTGTGGTAAATTAAGGGGAATACTGTACAAGATGAAATCTCTTAAATATATAAGTAACAGAAGGATATTGTATATGCTGTATCATGCACTGGCCGATGCTACTTTCAGTTATGGGTTAAGTATATATGGCAGGACTTTCCGTACATATTTAGATAAAATTTGTGACTTACAAATTCGATTTCTTAAAATACTAGTGGATAAACAAACGAAAGAATCATGTAGACATAATTATAATATCCTTTTCAAAAAGTGTAATATTCTGCCAGTGCACGATAAAGTGAATTATTTATTAGCTATAGAACAGTTTCAAAGTAGTGAATTTAAAATAGAAAAAATATATTACAATGAGCCCAGAGCAAGTAATCGAAAAATATATAAAGAACCGGAAGCATGCAATTTTTATGGAAAAAGAACAAAAAAATATATAATACCTAGAATTTATAATAAAATTCCTGATTGCAATACTTGTAGTAGTGTTAATGTTTTAAAATCAACGTTAAAGAAATCTATGTTAAATAATATAATATAACTTTATAACTTTAGATATATAAAAGCTCAAAAATCAAACTAATAGTATGTATGTAGTATATAGGCTATAGCTATCTAATATCTAGATTAAATGAGTGCAAATGTATTTCGCCAACAAACTGTTATACAGTTTGGCGATTTTTAGTTATTAAGATATTATGTACATGTTTTGCTAAAATAAAAAAAAAAATAAAAAAAAAAAAAAATAAAAAAAAAAAAAATAACAAGCATATAAATAGCTGAATTTTCCAAGTCATCCTCATTATGTACAAAGGTAACTGAAGGCTTCAGCACGATGAGTTTCAAGAACAAAGTTGTCCTCGTGACCGGCGCGAGCTCCGGGATCGGCGCCGCGACCGCCGTCTTGTTCACCAAGGAAGGCGCCAGCGTGGCCATGGTCGGCAGGAACGAGGCCAAGCTGAAAGGCGTCGCGGACAGATGTGCCAAAGCCGGCAACTCTCCACTTGTGATCCGCGCGGACTTAGCCAAGAAAGACGATGTGAGCCGTATTATCAATGAAACTATCAACAAATACGGAAAACTGGATGTCCTTGTAAACAACGCAGGATTTACAGTTGCAGGCAATATTAAAGACGGAACAATCTTGCAAGCATACGATAGCATTCTGCCTACTAACGTCCGAGCAGTCATACAGCTTACCGTCTTAGCAAGACCTTACTTAGTGAAAACTAAGGGAAATATTATTAACATATCAAGTGGGGGTGGCAAGAAGCCGTATCCTGATCATGTCGCTTACAGCGTCAGTAAAGCAGCTTTAGATATCTTCACTCGAGGAGCTGCGAAGGAACTCGCGCCGTCTGGTGTGAGAGTGAATGTAATCAGTCCTGGGCCCGTTAGAACTGATTTTTTAGATAACGGTGGCATGGAGATAACTAGCGATATGTTAAGCAAAGCAACTGCACTAGGAAGGGTGTCCGAATCACTTGAAATTGCCGAACTAATTATGTATTTAGCCAGTGATAAGGCAATAGGAATAACCGGGTCTGATTTTATTTCTGACAACGGATTTCTTTTGCAATAATATAAATTCTTTTGCTATGTAATTTTTTGTTACATTTAGTTATACAAATAAGTAAATAAGTAACTGATGTACATATTTTAATAATAATGTATTTTATATCATAATAAATCGTTTTAATTAAACCATTATGCTTGTAATTAAATTAAATCTGAATTTTAAATAATTCAATTAATCCTAAGGGCAGGCCATTTGCCATTTGGACTTCACACATCATCTCGCTCGCACATTTCACATTTTGTTTTAGTGAGATAGCATTTGCGATGAAGATATGATTTTGAAAATTTTTGTTTAAAAAAAAACATTTATTAGGGTTCCGTACCACAAAAAGAAAAAACGGAACCTTTATAAGATCGCTTTGTTGTCCGTCTGTCTGTCAAGACCCTTTTTCTCTGGAACGTATAGAGGTATCAAGCTGGAATTCATATCAAATACAATTACTTAGGTCTACTTTTGTCCCTAGGTGCTGTGAAAAAATCAAACTTCTGAGCCAACGCAATCAAAATACAGCCATTTATGCCGCATTTTCGACACTCGCAAGGCAATCAAAACCTACAGGGTACTTCCCGTAAACTCAGAATCTTGAAATTTGGAACAAAGCAAAGCCAGGGTGATTTAATTTATTTTTGAAAACTTTATTTTAAACCCGTTGAATATTTTAAAACATCTAAACAAACAGACAGCGGAAACTACTTAATTATATATATGTGAAGATATATTATTATTTAGGTACAATTTCATTGCATAATATTATGAAACTAATATTATGATAAATTTTATGTTTTTTTTTTCAATTAATAGTGATGTCCTATGTGCAACGATTTATTCAATTTATTAAAAAAAACACGTTAAATTTATTAGTTTTACTATTGTTTAATTGCTATTTTAACCGACTGTTGTTCATAGATAGAGTCGTTAAGCCGAATCTGTGATTGAAATCATGATCTCCCAAACTCAAGAGTATCTCTAAACAGTCTCAAAATCAACATATTAGTCCCTGTGTGCTTGTCTATCCAACCAGTCAACCAGTTTTTAACTGGTTGACTGGTTGGATGGTTGGACAAGTAGTTGGTTCTAATAAAATAAAAAATAATAGGAATCATAATAAAATTATTTTTTTCTCATACAGCGAGGTAATGCTATAAGCGTTTTTTCCGGGTACGCTGCGGCATGGATGCTATCTTTTTAATATAAGCCAACTATAACATGAAGCGGTTGATAGATTTATAGATAGACAACGACCAATCCCTAGTTATCTGATTGTAGATAAAAATGACAAGCATATAAATAGCAGGTTTTTCCAAGTCATCCTCATTGTGTACAAAGGTAACTGAAGGCTACACGATGAGTTTCAAGAACAAAGTTGTCCTCGTGACCGGCGCGAGCTCCGGGATCGGTGCCGCGACCGCCGTCTTGTTCACCAAGGAAGGCGCCAGCGCACACTGGGACCCTTTCATACAATATGCTGGCCAATACTCAAATTCTAGGATGAGGGTATTTAGCATAAAAAAATAGTTTATTCTAAACTTGAGGGTATCACGCATCTCAGTAGTTAATATATGACTCATTGCGTGCTACCGTTTCTGTGACATATAACGTTAAAGTTTGCATAATACGCTAATTACGGGTACGTTTGCGATATTTTGTTTATGCGGTTCTCGCATTAAAATAAATTATTTTTATTGTGCAGTAAATATTTGGAATAAACAGTTACAATGTCGATTGATGATGGTATGTAGATTATATTAATAATATAAACTTTGATTCATATGCTATATAACTATATTGAGCTGGGTCATAACATGATTGCAATTTTTTTAAACTATCAGTAATTTCAACAAAGAATATTTTAAAAATTCGCAACGTTCTTTTACAATCTGGTTTTGTTACATGAAGCTCGAGATGTACTCCTTATAATAAAAATAATCACAATAAAAGAACATTGCGAATTTTTAAAATATTCTTTGTTGAAATTACTGATAGTTTAAAAAAATTGCAATCATGTTATGACCCAGCTCAATATAGTTATATAGCATATGAATCAAAGTTTATATTATTAATATAATCTACATACCATCATCAATCGACATTGTAACTGTTTATTCCAAATATTTACTGCACAATAAAAATAATTTATTTTAATGCGAGAACCGCATAAACAAAATATCGCAAACGTACCCGTAATTAGCGTATTATGCAAACTTTAACGTCATATGTCACAGAAACGGTAGCACGCAATGAGTCATATATTAACTACTGAGATGCGTGATACCCTCAAGTTTAGAATAAACTAATTTTTTATGCTAAATACCCTCATCCTAGAATTTGAGTATTGGCCAGCATATTGTATGAAAGGGTCCCAGTGTGCAGCGTGGCCATGGTCGGCAGGAACGAAGCCAAGCTGAAGGGCGTCGCGGACAGATGTGCCAAAGCCGGCAACGCTCCGCTTGTGATCCGCGCGGACTTAGCCAAGGAAGACGAAGTGAGCCGTATTATCAATGAAACTATCAACAAATACGGAAAACTAGATGTCCTTGTAAACAACGCAGGATTTACAGTTGCAGGCAGTATTAAAGACGGAACAATCTTGCAAGCATACGATAGCATTCTGCCTACTAATGTCCGAGCAGTCATACAGCTTACCGTCTTAGCAAGACCTTACTTAGTGAAAACTAAGGGAAATATTATTAACATATCGAGTGGGGCTGGCAAGAAGCCGTCTCCTGATCATGTCGCTTACAGCATCAGTAAAGCAGCTTTAGATATCTTCACTCGAGGAGCTGCGAAGGAACTCGCGCCATCTGGTGTGAGAGTGAATGTAATCAGTCCTGGGCCCGTTAGAACAGATTTTTTAGATAATGCTGGCATGGAGATAACTAGCGATATGTTAAGCAAAGCAACTGCACTAGGAAGGGTGTCCGAATCACTTGAAATTGCCGAACTAATTATGTATTTAGCCAGTGATAAGGCAATAGGAATAACCGGGTCTGATTTGATTTCTGACAACGGATATCTTTTGCAATAATATAAATTCTTTTGCTATGTAATTTTTTGTTACATTTAGTTATACAAATAAGTAAAAAAGTAACTGATGTACATATTTTAATATTAATGTATTTTATACCTTAATAAATCGTTTTTATTAAACTAACTAGACTAAACATAATTTTACATACACATAGACACAAGCTGAAAATATTGCTGTCACTTTTCAGCTAATTAAATTCAAAATTTTCAAAATTTATAACCTTGACCCTTTCTTTCATCAATAGCAACACTAACGCACACTTACTCAATTTGACAGCCGTGCCTTGTTTTGGTAAACGGAATTTGTATCAACGGAAGATGGCGATTTGTTCTCGTTTAAAAAGTGACTTTTAAAGTTAAAATTTATTGAATATTATTTCAAATAGACAAAAATATGGGTGTAAAGTGCTGTGTAATACATTTTTAAAACTCTTCGTACAAAAGCAGCCAAGCAAGCAGTACAAAAGTACCTACCCATTTGTGTCTGTGTGACTGACATTTGATAGTGTGCGTTTTTGCCACGATTTCTGATATGGAATGTTCTGTCTGTTATGTCTGTGTAATTGAACCATTATGCCTGTAATTAAAATAAATCGGAATTTTAAATAACTCAATTAATCCTAGGTGCAGGCCATTTGCCATTTGGATTTCACACATCATCTCGCACATTTCACATTTAGTTTGAGCGAGACAGCATTTGCGATAGAGATTTGATTTTGACTATTTTTGTTAAATTAAAATATTTTTTAGGGTTCCGTACCTCAAAAGGGAAAAACTGAACCGTAATAAGGGATTGGCCGCGTTTCGTGAGTCGACAGTACGTAGTAGTACGCACGAAATGCGACCAATTCCTAATAAGATCAGTTGTCCGTCTGTCTGTCTGTCAAGACCCTTTTCTCTGGAACGCATGGAGGTATCAAGCTGAAATTCAAATCAAATACTTAGGTCTACTGTACCATTTCGTCCTATGCCGCATTTTCGACACTCGCAATAGAATCTACAGGTACTTCCCGTAAACTCTGAATCTTGAAATTTGGTACAAAGCAACGTCTTGGTCAGGTACAGATAAAGGAAAAATTTCGAAAAGCATACATTTTTGGTTAGGCATCATTATAACAAAAATATTTTTTACTTATATTCCTTCAGGTTTGTACGGAACCCTCGATGCGCGAGTCCAACTCGCACTTGACCGTTTTTTTTTTCAGATAACATTGATCCATACATTTTTAAGATAGATTCCTTGTAGTTTACTAAAAATACAAGGAATCTATCTCCGAAAGTCTTATGTTTTGAAATCTGAAAAAAAAACATGATAGTACCTAGTCTATATGCTGAACCTTCAATGAAAACTTAACTTCAATGAAACAACAGTTAAGTAGGCTCTCTACTACCTACATAGTTAAGCCGACTAACTTATAAAATAAAATTTCTTTGTTATAAACTTACAAATATGTTAATTTTATATTGGTCTCATTTGCAGGCAAGCAAATCGTAGCAAATATGGAACCCTTTTTTTTTTTTTTTACGTCAGAAAAATGCTTTGTGGCAGCCCCACCGCCCGGGGAGCACGCGGTGGGGACTGTGGAACTTACCACTAAAAAACTGACGGGATGCCTCTTGCCCTGTGTGGCGGGGCCACGGGAAACTGGGATACAACCGCGACCCCGCCAGGGCCGTCCGGCCAAGGTACCAGCCGGACCCGCTCGCCCCCGATACGCTCCGTCAGCAGTACACCGCATCCAGGTGCACTGCCGACACCGAGGACCATCGCTCCCTCAAGACGACGGGCCTTCCCCGGCCCGCCGTCTCGGCTGGGCTATGGTCCCCGTCCACTCGGCGATCGCACCCACTGTGCCGACCGCCAGCCAACGGCCACACCACACTTATTCAGCGTGGCGCGGCCGTCAGCTCCGCTCGTGATTTTTATAGAGGTTGTCTTCCTCGCGGCCCGGGCGGTTAAGCCAAGGCCCCCGGCCCGTGGGTGGAGGACCCACGGGTTACGGTATGCGCCGCACGCCGGCTGGTAAGGCCGGCGCCCACCAGGGCGTCCGCGTCAACCCGCGAGCCGAGCGCAGGGAGTGGACACACCCGTCCGCCTGCAACCCGCACCCGGCGAAACGCAGGGACCGGACCCCGCTCGTCCCCCTCAACCCGCGGCTCGCCGCAACTCGAGCGCAGGGAGGGGACCCACGTGTCGGGACTTCAGCCGCCGGCAAGGACGCGCCGGCGTTGCCCGGGGTGGACCACGTGGAGGTATCCCGACAACCACCCCAGCAAATATGGAACCCTACATTTTGCGTGGCCCGACACGTACTCCGGTTTAAAATAAATTTCAAATTAAAATGAATTATTTCAAAATGCAGAGAGAGAGAGAGAAATTCAGAAATAATGGTTAAATTAAAACGTTTAATAATGTAAAAAATACATATTATTAAGTATCAACATAAATGTACATATTTGTATTACTAATTTTAGAACTACAAAAGAATTCCGTTGTCTGTAACAAAATCAGACCCGGTTATTCCTACTGCCTTGTCACTGGCTAAATACATAATTAGTTCAGCAATTTCATGTGATTCAGACACCCTTTCCAGTGGAGTTAATTTACCTATGTCATCATAAGACATTTCTATGCCACCATTTTCTATAAAGTCAGTTTTAACGGGTCCAGGGCTGACACCGTTCACTCTTACTCCATCTGGCGCCAATTCCTTCGCAGCTCCACGGGTAAAGATATCTAACGCTGCTTTGCTTACATTATAAGCAACGTGCCCAGTAACCACAACCTTCTTGCCACCCACACTTGATATGTTCACAATATTCCCTTTAGTTTTCACCAGATAAGGCCTTGCCAAGACGGTAAGCTGTATGACTGCTCGGACATTAGTAAGAAAGATGTCGTCGTAGGCTTGCAAAATTTTACCGTCTGTTATAGTGCCATTAACTGAAAACCCTGCGTTGTTAACAAGGACGTCTAATTTCCCGTATTTCTTAATAGTTTCATTGATAACTCGTGGAACGTCGTTTTCCTTGGCTAAGTCAGCGACGATCACAAGTGGTGCCTTGCCGGCTTTGGCACATCTGTCCGCTACGCCCTTCAGCTTGGCCTCGTTCCTGCCGACCATGGCCACGCTGGCGCCTTCCTTGGTGAACAAGACTGCGGTCGCGGCGCCGATGCCGGAGCTCGCGCCGGTCACTATTACGACTTTGTTCTTGAAACTCATGGTGATGTGGTCTCTTCAGTTATCTTTGTAGACAATGTGGAAGTGTTGGGAAATCTGGCTATTTATACGTTTCATTCATTTATCTATAAGTAGGTAGATAGTGATGGGACGATAGTCACATTTGTAAAATAATCAACGATTATCTTATGTCAGGTTACGTTCTGTTTGCTAGTGTGGATTTTGAGTTCCTCAATTTCGCTTTTATTTTATTTTATTCTAATAGTGTAGGCATTGTTACGATACTTTTTAATTACATAGTACAATATGACTAATAAATAAGAATTCGAATAAATCACTTGAATCCTTGAATCATTATTTACGGCACTGCTCACCTCTTTCATTGGCGGACTAGGTACCAATTTAATTAATCTATCGACAAAATTTGGATTAAATCTTATAGTGTGTATCCAAAGCAGTGTACATCACGAAAATTTCATAACATGTTGTAATAGTTGTTTCATAATATTATGCAATGTTAATGTTATCTAATAATACGTTTTTGTTGTCAATAATAATCATTACTTAAATTTTTACTAGAGTATTCTTCTTCGCTGGCCATTTTTTTACCTAAGACTGAATTTTCTTTTAATCTGATCGATAGTATATAGTTGAGCGAACAGGATTTTTTTTTGCTAATCATTCCTGTTGTACCAACTAGTTGTGCATAGCAGTTGGTCCAACAGGAAACGGTGTATTATTATATAACTCTTCTATAATATTATTCAAAGTATCTAAAAAAGAAATAAATATTCTTGGACGAATCAACAACGCCATCTAGTCCCAAACTAAGCAACTAAGCTTATACTATGGGGTACTAGATTTCTGATAAAATATTATACATAAGCTTTTTTTTTGTAAATAAATACTTATTATACATAGAAAACACACAGACCAAGGCAAATAGACATGTTAATGCACGCAAATGTTTACCTTGTGCAGGATTCGTACCCGCGGCCCTCGAGATAAAGTGACCATTGCTAGCCACTCGACCACCAGGCCAGTCAAGTGATTATTATATATAAATAAAAAAGAATTGCTGTACGTTTGTCTCGATAAACTCGTGAATGGCTGGACCGATTTGGCTGATTGTGGCCTTGAAATATTTGTCGAAGTTCATGGAAGTTTAAACGGTTAGTAAATACGGAAAAAATGCGAGAAAAATACTACAAACGACAATTTTATTTTCCCATACAAACGCTATGCAGACGTAATTTGCGAGGGGCAGCTAGTTGTAAATAGATTTATAATTTATTCGATTTTTTACTGCACTTCAAATGCAGGACACTTCAAATACTTCCTAATTTTTAGTTTAAGTATGTATTTATTATACTGTTAAGCAATGTTTCTAGCCGTAACTTTCATGAATTCCTAAAGATTTTTTTAAATCTTTTAAGGTTCCGTAGTAAAGTACAATCGCCATGTCCGTCTGTCTGTCTGTCTGTCCGCGGTCTAGCGCCTAGACGATTAATGCTAGCAAGCTGTAATTTGGTACGTATTAGCAATGCTAGCAAAGTGCTGGAACAAAATTTAGAAAAAAAATTTTTTGGGTTGCCTCCGCTACATGTAAAGTGGAAATGAATTTATTTTTTGGCACCCACCTCATGTTATGGGGTATCGTTAGATAGGTCTCTTCAAATCATCGAAATGGTGGCGGGTGTGGAAAGACCATTTTTCGATACAATGATCCGTTTCGGAATTATTTAGATTCGAAATTCTCCTACGAAATTCTTGTGTTTAGAAATATGCTGAACCTTCAATGAAAACTATTACGGATAAAGTAGGCTCTACTATACCTTGTTCAAGATGACCGTAGAATTGATGTAAACAAACCATATTTAGGGTTATCACAGCATTAGTAAAAATTTTTTTTGTAAAGTCATTATGAATGTCGTTAATACTCCTCTATCGATTACAGCGTCGTAATAAAATATATTTTATAACGAATGAAAGCACTACATTGCATAAAATAGTTCATTTGGACACAGAAACCGGTTTTGTTAAAAATAGAAATGTTTCTCTTGACTCGTCAACCCTTAAAACTAATTAAAAAATATTTTTATCATTATAACAAACATTTGGGAGTATTTTTATAAGCGCCCAATAAAAGTAGTAATTCAATTACCTAACAATTCATGTTCTCTATGTGATATTGAATTTGGCGGGTTATCACGCTTTAAAACCCCGACCTATTTATAACGTTCTGTATATCACATGACGTTTCGTTTCATTCAACTGGCGTTCCATAATTATGGAAACTAAATATGATAATTTGTCATAAAAAAATATAATTTCAAATCAATAAAAATAATTATAACTACTAATATTGTATACAATAAAAATATTACGTAACGCGTATTTATTAATCTAAATAAATTGTTTATTTTTCTATTTTATTATATTTATTTTTCTACATATATTCTGTGTCCATTGGAACGAAACGACGATTCAATTTGAATATGACACTGACCAATGACAGGCCGCCGTCATTGGCGCCATTATTGTCTTGTTTACAAGTTATTATTTTCTCGTTGAAAATTGCAATTATAATATTTGCATTAAATGTTGCTTGTTGATATATTAGTAAAAAGTGGCACAAAAAACCGCCGAAACTTTCGTCGTCAGTTTGGCCACCGTATTCAACGTTTTAAAGGACAGAAATGAAACACGAGTAAAGTATCCAGTCCCGAAGAAACTACGACTATTCTCAAAATTTTTTGGACGAAATAGACATTGGTAGGATTCGCCGGAAAGTCCATGATGAAGGTAAGTTTAACAATTATGAATTCAAAATTAAATTTATATACCTATCATAAACAAAGTATTCAAGTGTTTTGTATTTATTTATTGTCGATATTTATATTACTATGTGATGAAGATTTCTACATTTTGAACTCACAAGTTCCGCAAAAATAACACAAGGCTGTCTCTTTACTTCAATTCAACAATCTATATCATCTCCGTACATAAATGAATGTAACTTGAAACATAAATGTTTTGAACATTATATTTTCTTTTTTAGGTCATACTAAGACCAAAATGTGGGAAGATTAAGTCAGTGAAATCTGCGAGGGAAGTCTCAATACGAAGGTTTATTCACAGGCTTAAAAGCGCCCCCTAAGCAAAGGAAAACAATTAATAATTTTACATATTGGTATGAATATAATTTTTACATATTGCTCATTTCATTTTGAAGTTCACAGTAGTAGTTGCAACAATATCTTTAATTTGATTGTGCAATTATTTCAGGATCACAGGATGGTTTCTTAGATGGAGTAATCTAATTTTTGAGATCAAAAAAGGCAATGGAGATTACCACAAGGAAATGAAATCAAAAGTCTTCGAATAATGGTTTGAGAACAAATATATAGAACAAGTAAAAAAGAAGAGAATAAAATGGCAACGCTGGATGGAATTACTGATGCAGTCATGGATGAATTTGTTATGAATAACACCTGAACCTACCATGACCTGAAGGTCACTAGTGAAACAAGCTGATCATCATCATCATGCAGTGATGATTTGTTGAACTAATCAATGAATGATCAGTTATTCCATAATTATAGAGTAGCTTATATAAGTAATATTTAATACACAAATAAAATAATGTATTTTAAACTCTCATTGTAAATGATGTGTGTAAGTGCCCGCTAAGGGACCAAAGAATAATGTATTTTTGACTTTGACTTTATTATAACCATGATGACGATCAGTAATACATAATATATTATTTTTTCTTTTTTGTAACTTATATTTATTTCTTTTATATTCAGTTTTAGTAATATGGCCATCACAAAATGTATATTTAATGTTTTGCCAATGCATCCATAGCATTCAGATATTTTGTTAGGTTTCATTAAATCCAATACTTCCTCATTGCCTCTTGGATTGTAGATGTCAGTTAACTCTGTATATCTTTTTTGTCCCTTGTATTATAGGAATTTACTTCAACTATGACTATGCTGTGTACTATTAATGTCTATGTTTGTTGATGTTACTGTGATGGTCTAATCAGAGTAACTTATTGCTGTTGTTTTTATTTTAGAAGTATTGAACAGCTGTAGCACACGTCCTTCATACCTTTTATTAAGACGATATAGAAAATGTTTGTTTATCTATGTCTACTGGACAAAATTCTAAACGATATTAAAAACCGTCTCAAAATGAGTTGTGTGATTGAGGTGAAGATAAAAATTGTGATTGGCTTAAAACTCGTCATTGTCTTCCTACCTTGTACAAATGCAAATAAAACAAATGTACATATTGTGTATGGTTTTTTTATATACCCTACCTTCATACATTTCCAAAAATGACAATATGCCTCTTAGTATGTTGTTGAGCGGCTGCCGTTGTCTATTTACAAAACCCGGCCGATTGACAATAATTTTCCTGGGTGGGTTAACCAGGTAATTGCTGTTTTTATTAGTGCATACATAAAATGGCAGACAGAGACACCCTTATAACTTTCACTTTTAGATAGATTAGATATAATGTTTTTTTTGATAAGTAAATAAATAAAATCTATTGATTTACTTATTAATATTATTCAATACATACCTAGTTGTTTTAAGTCATACAAACTAGTTGTGCATATCAGTAGGTCTATTTAGGATAACGGGAAAAATGCACGCTCAAAAAAATGTTGGTGAAACCTGTCTGTCACTGGTTGCTAGGCAACGGTTTGTCATTAAACATTCTATCTTGTAAACGACTCAAGTATAGTTACCGAGTAATTACCAACGAACTTATAAAATACTTAAACCTAAATCTTTTGTGATAACGTACAAATGTCATAGAATATGTCATTGTACTCATCTGTAAACAAGCAAAGCGTAGTCAATACGGAACCCTACATTGTGCGTGGCCCGACACGTACTTGCCTGGTTTTTTTTGGTATTTGCATTGGGCTATTTTTGGGATTCGAACATTTCTGGGTTACTTACTGGGACTTTTCTTTTTTACGTATGTATGTATAATGGAAAAAAAAAGCGGCCAAGTGCGAGTCGGACTCGCCCATGAAGGGTTCCGTAGCCGCAATTGTGGTTTACGATTTATGACGTACTAAAAAAAACTACTCACTAGATCTCGTTCAAATCAATTTTAGGTGGAAGCTTGCATGGTAATATATCATTTTTTTCTTTAAAAAAAAAGTAGGTAAAATCCGGGTTGCGCGCGAGGTATCTATGAATTCAGATAACTTTGAGATGCTATGACTTCATATTTTAGTACTAAGTGATACTAAATGAAAAAACACGTCACATCATGATTTTCACAACAGAAAAATATTTAAAAATTTGGATGGTGATAAAAAATTACACCCGTATAAATAGACGAAGCAATTATAGTTTTGTATCCAGTCGTAGTGAGAACGCATTACAATGAGTTTCATGAATAAAGTGGTCCTCGTGACCGGAGCGAGCTCCGGGATCGGTGCAGCAACCGCCGTTTTGTTCAGCAAGGAAGGCGCCAAAGTAGCCATGGTCGGCAGGAACGAGGCTAGGCTGAAGACCGTCGCAGACACGTGTGCCAAGGCCGGCAACGCCCCACTTGTGATCGTCGCCGACTTAGCTAAAGAAGAAGATACCGAACGTGTCGTCAAAGAAACTATCGACAAATACGAAAAATTAGACGTCCTTGTCAACAATGCGGGATTAGGTGTCCTCGGTAATATTACAGACGGTAAGATATTGAAGGCATACGATGACATCCTTCGTGTTAATATGCGAGCTGTCATACAGCTTACCGTTTTAGCAAGGCCTTACCTTGTGAAAACTAAAGGAAATATTGTGAATATATCAAGTGTGTTGGGTAAAACTGCGAGGCTTGAAAGTAATGTAGCATACAGTATTAGTAAAGCTGGTATAGATATATTTACTCGTGGAGCTGCGAAGGAACTTGCGCCAGCTGGTATAAGAGTAAATGGAGTCAGTCCTGGTCCAGTCAAAACAAACTTTTTTGATAGTGCCGGCATGGACGTCACATCGGAGAGCATTGGAAACGAAACTTTGCTTAAAAGAGCATCAGAAGCAGACGAAATTGCTCAATTAATTATGTATTTAGCTAGTGAGAAGGCAATAGGAATAACTGGATCTGATTTTGTAGCCGACAATGGATATCTGGCATCTTAAATTCTGTATAAGCTAACATGTACTAACTAATTTAACAAAAATGGAACTTGTACGTACAGTCAAGAGCAGGTCGACCTTCACATATCGGACTTTGCACCATTTATAAGTTCTATGTCATAAGAGGGGGTAATTCAGCAGCTGACACCACGAAGGATTGGAACCATGGTGTCAATAGTGGAAGAAAGAGGGTATAAGAGCCAAAATTGTACTGCAAGTGTAAAGCTCAACGTGCTCCTGATTGTACCTATAGTAAAATTCTTTTTATCCTTTTGTTTTTTCCAATTGTTTTATTATTCCATCTCCTATCTGAAATTCTGCAACTTATAAATTGTGTTCAACGAGTGAAACCCGCGCAACTTCGTTTGCGTGTATTTATGCACACCACCTACATTACCACGCCGTTAATTATCAGACGATTTACCAAATCCTACGGAAATCGCGTTCTTTTCGAGATTATAAGTACCCTATGTGTTAATCCAAGGTATCAGCTACCTACATACCAAATATCATAAAAATTGGCCCAGCCATTTGATAATGTACATCATATTTTTTTTAGTTTTATCATGCTTTTATTTTGGAAGTTACGGGGGGACACATAAATATTAGAAACCTTAACATCATTTTTGAAGATCTATCCATAGATACACCACACGTATGGGTTTAATAAAACAAAATTGCATAGTGAACCCCCAAAATTTATTGTTTTTAGGGTTCCGTAGTAAACTACAAGGAACCGTAAAAACAATAAATTTTGGGGGTTCACGAAAGCTGTAATTTGGTATGTATACTCATATTATAAATGCTAACAAAGTGGTAGAACAAAATTTTGAAAAATATTTTTTTTTTTAGGTGCCTCCCCTACTGGTAAAGTGGGAATGACATTTTTTTTCGCACCGACCCCATGTTGTTGGGTATCGTTAGATAGGTCTCTTAAAAATGAGGGTGTGGGAAGATCATTTTCCGATACAACAATGAGTTTCAAGAACAAACTGGTCCTTGTGACCGGAGCGAGCTCCGGCATCGGCGCCGCTACCGCTGCCTTGTTCACCAAGGAAGGGGCCAGCGCGTGGCCATGGTCGGCAGGAACGAGGCCAAGCTGAAGGGCGTTGCGGACAGATGTGCCAACGCCGGCAACGCTCCACTTGTGATCGTCGCAGACTTAGCCAAGGAAGACAACGTTCAACGAATTATCAATGAAACTATAAATAAATACGGAAAACTGGATGTTCTTGTTAACAACGCAGGTTTTGCCGTTAATGGCACTGTTGCAAATGGAAAAATATTGGAAGCATACGATGACATCTTACCTACTAATGTGCGAGCTGTCATACAGCTTACCTTACCTAGTGAAAACTAAAGGAAATATTGTAAACATATCAAGTGTGGCTGGCAAGAATGTTAAGTTTAGTGATTATCTTGCTAACAGCATCAGCAAAGCAGCTTTGGATATCTTCACTCGTGGAGCTGCGAAGGAGTTGGCACCAGATGGAGTAAGAGTGAATGGAATCAGCCCTGGACCCGTTAAAACTGAATTTAAAGATAATACTAGTATGAAAATAAGTTGGGATAGCATAAGCAAGTTAACTTCTCTTGAAAGAGTGTCTGCATCACATGAAATTCTTGTATTAATCATGTATTTAGCCAGTGAGAAGGCAATAGGGATAACCGGGTCTGATTTTGTTACTGACAATGGCAGTCTTTTGGAATAATGCCTAATTTTATTTATTTTATTGATTAAAAACATGGAAGGGAGTAAAGTATACATTTTTAGTATAGGTAAGTGTTTTTTTACCATAAAGCGTATTTTTTTACCGAGTAGTATTTTTTTATTTTTTTTATTTGGTTTTCACAGACTCTTCTCTTGTCAATGATTAGGTACATTACAGTTTACAGTACTAAATTATTTATGTAATTAATCAACTTTATAAACTACTACCATTTCGGAAAGAAAAGCAAAATGACCACTAGTAAAAGAAATGGCGAAATATAACATAATAGCAAAGAAGTTTAACCCTTAACTGGTATCGTAGGGGCATTTTCTAACTGACTAAACATCGTACGCTCCTGATATTTTATGTATTCTCATTACGTCACTACTAACAGCGGGTGAGGGAGGTACCTGTTGTTGACGACAGTTTTTTGGCATAGTAATTTTTATATGTTTTCCATTTTTTACTGTTATTTCACCAAGATATCGCGACTTATAAGCAAATATACTATAGAAATGATACCGGACGAAGATTCTGATTCCCAATCAGTAATTTATAGGTAGTTCGGAAGGAGTTTTTAGGTGATACGGAAATAATAAATCCTAAGGATTAGAGAAGATTTTAATGTTATTTTTTGAAATGAGTTTTTAGTGAAAAGAGAGACTAAGAAACTTTGTAACTATATAATTTTATTTGTTATTTAATTTATTATAAGATTTAGGTTTATTTTTACTTTCATGATTGCAAGTTTCATAGATATACTTATTATAAAAGTTACAGAAACTATTACTTATCAAAAAGCTGTTCCTAATTTGTGATCACCTGTAAATAGGTAAATAATAAGAATTCTGTAATTAAAAACTGATTGATGACTTAAAGTGAGTCTATTAAGTTATTTAACCGCAATGTTAAAACTTGCTTGCTAAAAACTGATATGCTATGGGGGTCGCGCGGTCTCCGCTACTAATTACGTATGTTGAATTTACGATACCAGTTAAGGGTTAAGGTACGTTTTGATGTTTATCTAGCATTTCTTACAACCCTTTTACTCAAGAATAGCATTGGCCCAGCGCAGGCGTTTGACGAAAGAAAAATAGTAGATTTTACAACAAGTGCACAAAAAGAATCATTTCTATAATAAAAATGGTTTTGTGGACGAGTTATAAACTCTGCTTTTCACTTCGATTGCGAGGAAATAAATTAATAAACGCACGAAAAAACAAGACCTGTTTCCCGCCGCTTTTTTTAAAATCTTACGACATTGATATTAGGCTTGGGCTGCAGACCTATACAGCCTACTATTAAATTAATTTTGTAATAAAACAATTTTCTTAAATTAACTAAATAACCTACCGAACTTTAATTTAAATTTTAATATCTTTTATGACTTAAAAAACACATAAGACAAATAAATTAAAGTAAATATTATAAAATAACAAATTCTATCTCTGAACTTTTTATTGTGTTTGGCTGTATGGCTCATTTCCTGTGCCTTAATATACACTGGGCGTCAAAAATAAGTAGTACAGTTTTAAAATTGCAATTACTCTTAAACTATAGAAGTTAGAGTTTTGAAATAAAAGTCATTTTATAGCAAATATAACAAAGTTTTCTAAAAATAATACTTTATTTAGCATTAGTAAAGTTTTACACTGAAAATTAGGAAAAAACTAAAAAGCTAACCATTTTGAAGGAACTATCAAGAACTTAATTTTTACGTTTTGGGCCTTGTTCCCACTTTAGTAACTTGTGTTGCCGCCTCGGGCTCTGATGACAGCTTGGAGCCGGTTTGGCATGCTGAACACTAAGTTTCGGAGGCGGTGTTGGGGAATATTCACCCATTCTTCTATCAGGGCCTGTTTTAGAGCCCTGAGGGTGGCGGGGGGTGGTCTGCGTCTTCTGACTAGCCTGCCAAGCTCATCCCAGGCGTGTTCAATTGGGTTAAGATCTGGGCTTCTTGATGGCCAAGCCATCAAGCTGATGCCAACCTCCTGAATGTACTCTTGTACGAGATGAGCGGTGTGTGGCCGGGCGTTATCATGCATTAGTATAGCTCCATCACCCATATTTGCTAAATATGGCCCTGCATACTCGTTAAGGATCTCTAATGCATATCTTTCACCAGTCAGAGTGCCATTTTCTATGACCACTAGCTCTGTGCGACCCTCTGAAGAGATGCCAGCCCATACGTGTACAGAGCCCCCGCCGTATTGAACTCTTTCCGAGATGCAACCTTGAATGTATCGCTCACCAGGTCGCCTGTATACTCTCCGCCTTCCATCGGAAGTGAATAAAGAAAACCGAGACTCATCTGTGAACAAAACTCTTGTCCATTCTTCTTCGCCCCATTGTACGTGTTGACGCGCGTAGCGTAGTCTTACTACTCGATGCCCTGTCTCAAGTTTGGGGCCATTTGCTGGCCTGTACGACTTCAGGTTGGCTTCAGCAAGTCTTCTCCTCACTGTACTCTCACTAACGTAGTCTCTTCGGGTCTGAAGAAGCTGTTGCTGGACCTCAACTGCATTAAGGTGACGATTTCTTAACACAGTAGAGACAATTAAGCGGTCTTCTCGGGTACTAGTGCACCTGGGTCTGCCATTACTTGGTCTCCTTAGATGGTTTCCAGTCTCTTCGTATCTTCGCTTTACTTGCTGGATCGTTCTTAGAGTTACACCCACCGTTCTTGCAGTACGACGCATACTGATGCCTACTTCGAGAAAAGTTATGATTCTTGCACATTCTTCTGGTGAAAGAGGCATGATTAGTAAAGTTTACTCGCTGAAGACACATTTGCTTTTGAATTGCAATTGATTTAACAGCAATAAAGAAAACAATAAAAAACAAAAGTACAAGCCAACAGTTTAAAAAAATAGTGTTTTTATTTATTAAGTTTTTTTTCAATCAATCTTTAAAAAATGATATTATGCATGAAGTTTTTATTAAATGAAATTAAATTGTCTTTTAACTTTTTTTTATTTCAAAGGTCTAGCTTCTGCAGTTTAGGAGATATTGCAATTTTAAAACTGTACTACTTATTTTTGACGCCCAGTGTAGATACATTTATGAGTAGATACGTTTTTGCCCTTGTGCACAAAATTCGATTTCGTGCAGCCTATATCCTGCGCAAATAAGCATTTTCTGAGCATAAGAAGTGAAAAATATATTATAAGTTTAATAAAAATATTTCACAATGGACGCCACATGAATGGAAAAATTTCGTGAATTAACTGTTCCTCATATTATTTACATAATATTATGCAATGACACTCTTTATTTATTATATCGATTTACGATCATTGGTCTATATATTACAGTATAATATATTTATTATCAAATAGGTACACGATAAGTTAGATATATCGCAAATCACAGATTTAGCACTTAACCTACGTAATGCTGCGATAATGTGAAAAAAATCATAAGTAGATTATTACATTACATATAGGTAGTTTTGAAACGAAAATTATCAGGGCTTTATAGG
Source organism: Endotricha flammealis (assembly GCA_905163395.2). Classification (NCBI taxonomy): domain Eukaryota; kingdom Metazoa; phylum Arthropoda; class Insecta; order Lepidoptera; family Pyralidae; genus Endotricha; species Endotricha flammealis. Next base: position 618,467 of record LR990873.1, read on the forward strand.
TTAATAATAAACATTTTTTTATACCACTAAGGTGGCAAACAAGCTTACGGCCTGCCTTATGGTAAGTGGTCACCGTAGCCATCCGTAGCCTACGGACGCTTGCAAGTTGCAACACCTGGAGTATCACTCGCGCGTTGCCTGCTGACACCCTGTAAAAATCTTTTTTGTGTCTGTTTTGAAGAACACCATGTTAAAGTCTAAAGAAAAGACCTCGGCGGGGATCTCATTCCACAGCTTCGGCGTTCGCGTGAGGAAACTTCTTTGAAAACATACAAAATTATTAACAATTAATACATAATATGTACTTAGATGTTTCCTACTAAAGAGAGTACTTCTCAGTCTATCTAATCATTGCAAATTACAAAGATTACTATTGACATTCAATTTAATTGACACTTGGGACGATGACGTAGTAAAATATTATTTCAAACTAAACTAGCAAACAGGCGCATCTTCGCCTGCGTTTATGGAGTTAGTATCATATCGGTGCATTTGTAACTCGCCTTTGTTGTAGCTCGCCTATGTAGCATTATCTCCTTTCTTCCCAAACCCCACATTCCCTCTCTCCCTTCTTAGTCTAGTGATAATCTCTCGCAGTATTCTGTTTAGAACTTTAAAAAATCTGTTATTTTTTTTCCTTAAAAGTACACCAATCTTGTGCTGATCCTAACAATACAAACACACAAAAAAATCTCTTTACTCGGCCCATCCCGACATTTACTTATGGACGACTTCTGTGTCGTGTCGTAATGGTCACATTCACGGCCAGGTCGGGTCACGACGAAAAACGAACTTTTTCTGATTTGTCTTGGATGTTTATCTATATATATAATGTATCATACTAATATTATAAATGAGAAAGTGAGTTTGTTTGTTTGTTATTCCTTCACGGCTTGACTCTGCAGTCGATCATGATTTGTATGTATACATATTGTCAGGGGTACAGAGCCCAACATAGGCTACTTTTTATCCCATGAACCGTTTGGCAACGTGAGTGATACCCCCGGTATTGCAAGCGTCTATAGGTTACGGTGACGGCTTACCATCAGACCGGGCGTATGCTTGTTTGCCAGTTTTGCCACTATTGTGCTATAAAAAAAAGGTACGAGTAGAATACATTATGGTAGAATAATTGAAATGAAATAATTTATTCAGAGTGTCAATGTGCCTTACGTTCATTTGTCATGTTGTACAGTCAAGAGCAGGTCGACCTTACATATCGGACTTAATCCTAAAGGAATTTCTAATACATCTTAAAAATATTGTAAAAAAATAATAATTGTAGACCAGCTGCTACCTAGGCGAGCCTCAAATGCACCGATTTCATTTGTAGACCAGCTGCTACCTAGGCGAGCTTCAAATGCACCGATTTCATTTGTAGACCAGCTGCTACCTAGGCGAGCTTCAAATGCACCGATTTCATTTGTAGACCAGCTGCTACCTAGGCGAGCTTCAAATGCATCGATTTCATTTGTAGACCAGTTGCTACATAGGCGAGCTACAACAAAGGCGAGTTACAAATGCACCGATATGATACTAACTCTTCTTAAGTCCTATGTCATAAGAGCCAAAATTGTACTGCAAGTGTAAAGCTCAACGTGCTCCTGACTGTACCTATACATATTATTATTGTGTATTACATCTTTAAAGGTATAAAAATAAAAATGAATTCCGTTGTCACGCCATTACTTGAGAACGGCTAAATCAATACAGCTGGTATTTTCTTACAGAAAAACAATATATTAAGAAAATGGCTCAGAAAGATTTTTTTACACCACAAAGTTGGCAAACAAGCATACGGCCCGCCCGCATGATGTAAGCATCACCGTAGCTTATAGACGCTTGCAATACCGGCGGGGATCACTCACGCGTTGCCCACCCTCCCAAGTGGAGCTCTAGAAGATCGAAAAAAAAATGCAACATAGCTACACTGAGGCGGAACCTATTTATGTAGTAATGGTAAATAAATAAGCTACTCAAACAAGCAAAATGGCCACTGGTAAAAACATAGCGAAAGAAAACCGGTTACGGCCTTTTGTGAGTTGAGTGAGTTCTAATAAGTACAGGAGGAGCTTGATGGCGTCACTGTGTGTCGCACTCTAAATGAACGCAAATTAAGCGACTTCGACCCTATCCAGTATTTTGATGGGTTTCCTTATCTCGAGCTTTTCCGTGATCCGGCGGGCACGTTAACCCGTCGTCGGTCTCGGCTGTTGTCAAAAGATGATAGTCGGTGGCCTTCTGAAAATACCGGCCTCTGCAAATCCCCATTGGAGCAGCATGGTAGAGTACCTTTACCTTCGATTGAAGGGAGATCCGTATCCCTGCAGTGGGATGATTATGGGCTGATATGACTAATAGGTAGCTTCAGTTGATTATTAGTGGAATAACTAAAGGTTGAGCCTTATCTTCATCAATGCCGTTTGCTACAACGACCTTAATAATATCTTTAATGTTGCAAAACATTACAAATATCAGACACTATAAAACATAACTAAGTACATAACACAAAACACTAATAAATAAATAAAATTAATCATTATTTTGCAAGTAGATTTACGAGAAATACTTTTGCATGCCAATATTTTTTATCCTACTAGCACTTTAGACATGAATGGCCTGTTGAGAAGAAGTGCCGCAAGGAACTCAACTGTATCCTTTTTTTTAAAGCTATTTTAACATTAAAGTGTTTTTTAAAAAATTGTACATTATAAAAATAAAGAAATCTTCCACTTTGGAGCATAATGTTGTATTTTGTCTTCGTTATATCATTCTTAACAGTTAACTGCCACGCTGAGTGTCTAGACAATCATCTATTAATGAATGACATTTTAATGATCGTGGTATATAAATAGACGAAGTAATTATAGTTTTGTACCCAGTCATAGTGAGAACGCATCACAATGAGTTTCATGAATAAAGTGGTCCTCGTGACCGGAGCGAGCTCCGGGATCGGTGCAGCAACCGCCGTTTTGTTCAGCAAGGAAGGCGCCAAAGTATCCATGGTCGGCAGGAACGAGGCTAGGCTGAAGACCGTCGCAGACACGTGTGCCAAGGCCGGCAACGCCCCACTTGTGATCGTCGCCGACTTAGCCAAAGAAGAAGATACCGAACGTGTTGTCAAAGAAACTATCGACAAATACGAAAAATTAGACGTGCTTGTCAACAATGCGGGATTGGGTGTCCTCGGTAATATTACAGATGGTAAGATATTGAAGGCATACGATGAGATCCTTCGTGTTAATATGCGAGCTGTCATACAGCTTACCGTTTTAGCAAGGCCTTACCTAGTGAAAACCAAAGGAAATATTGTGAATATATCAAGTGTGTTGGGTAAAACTGCGAGGCTTGAAAATAATGTAGCATACAGTATTAGTAAAGCTGGTATTGATATATTTACTCGTGGAGCTGCGAAGGAACTTGCGCCGGCTGGTATAAGAGTAAATGGAGTCAGTCCTGGACCAGTCAAAACAAACTTTTTTGATAATGCGGGCATGGACGCCACATCGGATAGCCTTGGTAACGAAACCTTACTTAAAAGAGCATCAGAAGCAGACGAAATTGCTCAATTAATTATGTATTTAGCTAGTGAGAAGGCAATAGGAATAACTGGATCTGATTTTGTTGCCGACAATGGATATCTGGCATCTTAATTTCTGTATAAGCTAACATCTAGTACATGTTAGCTTAACATGTTAACTAATACGATGATTATAACAAAAATGGATTTTGTACATACGTACCTATAATAAAATTCTTTTTATCCTTTTGTTTTTTCCAATTGTTTTATTATTCCATCTTCTATCAGAAATTCTGCGACTTTTATATTATATACAACTGGTGAAACGCAACTTCGTTTGCGTGTAGTTATGCACAGTAGCGCCACCTACATTATAACACGCGTTCTTTTCGAGATTATAAGCTATGTGTTAATCCAAGGTATCAGCTACCTACATACCAAATATAAAAATTGGCCCAGCCATTTAAGCGTGAAGAAGTAACAAACATACGCTTTATAGGTGTGATTGAAAATGAATAGAAGAAGTAATTAGCAACAAAGGATATAATAATTGTATTTTATTTAAGGTCAGTTGGGGTAAGGCCACTACCAAGGCAAGACTACCAGTGCCTGATAACTCGAGAAGTACACCTTCCTATTCTATTTTGATATACTAGTTTTAAAGCGGACACGGTTAATATCTCCATTTAAAACACAGAAGTCGCTACTGCCACAAATATGACCACCACATCGAAAATAAAAACGGACATTTGAAAAGTTAAGAATGCTAGGTGTAAGATAGTTTTATTTTTATATTTTTTTGTGAAAAAGAACGTTCCTATCGAGTTGTTACGGACACAAGTAGCATCATAAATATATGGGCTTTAAAACAATGTAACTCGTTAAACATAAAATAAAGAGGTTTCTGTAATATTTTACTTTGAAAAAACATAACCCGAAAAGATCAAGTGGGGTAAAACTACCAGTGAGCCCGGAGTAAGTTTATAACATGTTAAATTTGCTGTTTAACAGGAGTAATAAACATTTTTCGAATGAATACTACTGAGAAGTGTTGTACACAATTATTTTAATATGGCAGGTTAGTATAAGATACCTTGTCTGGTTTCCGTACTGGGTTTTGTAAATCATATGTTGGACTTGCCCTGTCTTTTTATTTATTTATATTACTACAAAACTAAAAGGTTTTTCTGTTGTACATTCGATTCAAAATATTCGTTTTCCTTGTAAGACCAGTTTACAGGTTTTACATTTTCTTTATTATTACTGTTTTTATTGAATTTTGTGGCAAAAACTTCATAGTATTTTAAAGCTTAATTTATATTTTAGATCCCTGTACTTATATTTAATTTAACTCTAGGTCAAACAATTTCTGCATAAAACCCGATTTAGTAAATTCACAATATCACAATAAAGTAAGTCTATCTTACACCACCTGACCTTAATTAATATAATTAAAATAAATCACGCAATTCATAAATTAATTACGTCAGAAATGCACCATTATCACAAAGGAAGTCGGAGCCAGTGATACCTCTGGCTTCATCACTGGCCAAATACATAATCAAGCTGGCAATTTCTTCAGGGTCTGATGATCTCTTGAGTGGCATTGTTGGAGCCAAACTGTCAGCATTAACACTCATTTGTGCTTCTTTTGGATTACAAGAACTGGTTTGAAGAAACCAGTCCTTGTAGGTCGTTTTTTTATTATAGACAGGGAAATGCATTACTGCATGCCCCGCCGCAGGGGAGGCGGATTCCCCCTTTATACCTTTTTTTATGTCATACAGTAGACAAACAAGCAAGCGGGCCACCTGATGGAAAGCGGTCACCGCCGCCTATGGACATCAGTAACACCAGGGGCGCTACCAATGCGCTGTCCAGCAAGAAGGTTGGAGGAAAGCAAGGAGGAAGGGAAGGGAAAGAAGAAGGGGGAAAGAGGGGATAGGGAAGGAGTTGGGCTTCCGGATCTCTCACTCACCGAACGAAACGCATTGATGCTTCACGTCGATATTCTGTGAGGGGACTTCCCCGGTCGAGCTAGCCCATTTCATAATAATTGCTCTAACACTCCAAAAGAATACCAGGAAAAACCGACTAAAACCATGTCTCACTGCCACCATATCCGCCTAGATGGGCCACGGGAACTGATACTTCCGCGAGGTCCTTGTAGGTCCAGACACTGTTCACTCTTACTCCTGAGGCCGATAGCTCCAAACCCCGTGTGAAATAATCTACCGCCGCCTTGCTAACACTGAAAGCCAAACCATAACTTCAGACTTTTTTGCCCACTATTTTTGAAACATTTTACGATATTGCCTTTAGTCTTGATAAGGTGTGGGGCAGCTAAAGTCGTCAACCGTCATACCGTTCGTAATAGTACCCAGCACAGCTAGCCCAGCGTTGTTGTTTACCAAAATATCCAATTTACCATATCTATCAGTGGTGTCCTTAATGATTTGTACAGCATCCTCATCTTTACTAACATCTGCTACAATCAGCAGCAGCGTACTGCCATGTTGTGAATACTCTTCAGCTACTTTCTTGAGGTAAGTTTCATTACGGTCAACCAAAGCCAAACTTCCAATGCCGTAGAGGCTCCAATATAAAAATATATAAAATATAAATATATAGGGACAATTCATACAGATTGAGCTAGCCCCAAAGTAAGTTCGAAACTTGTGTTATGGGATACTAACTCAACGATATTATATTATAACAAATACATATATAGATAAACATCCAAGACCCGAGGCCAATCAGAAAAAGTTCGTTTTTCATCATGACCCGACCGGGGATCGAACCCGGGACCTCCTGCCACTACCAATGCTAGCACTTGCTCGGGGTTACCATCATCTTTTACCTAAGACGGCGGAGACGTGGTGGTGTGGTGATATGAATTCTGTGGTGATGGTGAACCGGCGTTGAAATAAGATGCAGCACGCAGGGCGTTGTGTGCTGACTCAATAGAAAAAGTCAATTTACCGAGGGAGAGGGGAGAAATTGGTCTTTTTTAGGAATTTAGTAGAGGAGATTAAGAGATATAAAAAATACACTGGGCGTCAAAAATAAGTAGTACAGTTTTAAAATTGCAATATCTCCTAAACTACAGAAGCTAGACCTTTGAAATAAAAAAAAGTTAACAGACAATTTAATTTCATTTAATATAAACGTCATGCATAATATCATTTTTTAAAGATTGACTGAAAAAAAACTTAATAAATAAAAACACTATTTTTTAAAAATGTTGGCTTGTACTTTTGTTTTTTATTGTTTTCTTTATTGCTGATAAATCAATTGCAATTCAAAAGCAAATGTGTCTTCAGCGAGTAAACTTTACTAATCATGCCTCTTTCACCAGAAGAATGTGCAAGAATCATAACTTTTCTCGAAGTAGGCATCAGTATGCGTCGTACTGCAAGAACGGTGTGTGTAACTCTAAGAACGATCCAACAAGTAAAGCAAAGGTACGAAGAGACTGGAAACCATCTAAGGAGACCAAGTAATGGCAGACCCAGGTGCACTCGTACCCGAGAAGACCGCTTAATTGTCTCGACTGTGTTAAGAAATCGTCACCTTAATGCAGTTGAGGTCCAGCAACAGCTTCTTCAGACCCGAAGAGACTACGTTAGTGAGAGTACAGTGAGGAGAAGACTTGCTGAAGCCAACCTGAAGTCGTACAGGCCAGCAAATGGCCCCAAACTTGAGACAGGGCATTGAGTAGCAAGACTACGCTACGCCCGTCAACACGTACAATGGGGCGAAGAAGAATGGACAAGAGTTTTGTTCACAGATGAGTCTCGGTTTTCTTTATTCACTTCCGATGTAAGGCGGAGAGTATACAGGCGACCTGGTGAGCGATACATTCAAGGTTGCATCTCGGAAAGAGTTCTATACGGCGGAGGCTCTGTACACGTATAGGCTGGCATCTCTTCAGAGGGTCGCACAGAGCTAGTGGTCATAGAAAATGGCACTCTGACTGGTGAAAGATATGCATTAGAGATCCTTAACGAGTATGCAGGGCTATATTTAGTAAATATGGGTGATGGAGCGATACTAATGCATAATAACGCCCGGCCACACACCGCTCACCTCGTACAAAAGTACATTCAAGACGTTGGCATCAGCTTGATGGCTTGGCCATCAAGAAGCCCAGATCTTAACCCGATTGAACACGCCTCGGATGAGGTTGAGAGGCTAGTCAGAAGACGCAGACCACCCCCCGCCACCCTCAGGGCTCTAAAGCAGGCCTGATAGAAGAATGGGTGAATTTTCCCCAATACCGCCTCCGAAACTTAGTGTTCAGCATGCTAAATCGGCTCCAAGCTGTCATCAGAGCCCGAGGCGGCAACACAAGTTACCAAAGTGGGAACAAGGCCCAAAACGTAAAAATTAAGTGCTTGATAGTTCCTTCAAAATGGTTAGCTTTTTAGTTTTTTCTAAATTTTCAGTGTAAAACTTTACTAATGCTAAATAAAATATTATTTTTAGAAAACTTTGTTAAATTTGCTATAAAATGACTTTTATTTCAAAACTCTAACTTCTATAGTTTAAGAGTAAATGCAATTTTAAAACTGTACTACTTATTTTTGACGCCCAGTGTATATTAATTTCTATAATTTAACATTTACTACTACTGTTAACTAGCATAACATTACTGATGAACATCGAAATAATATTACTACGTATAGAAATGACGGCGCCTTCAAATTTTGGCGCCGCGTTCGGCTGTGCGGGGCGCGCCCCTCCCTGGCTCCGCCCCCAACCGAGTCATTGAATATGACATTACTACGCAGGGGCGACACTTTGTTTATATTCTGCCTATTGGACATCTAACTGATTATTTTATTTTATTACAATATTTTATTTTATTTAATAAAATAAACTTAATAGAAAATAGGTATAATATTAGCTTTATAGGTAGGAAGCTACATTAAATTTTTGTTCTTAACTTAATATTAGTCAAAAATAAACTGAGATTAAATTTAATCAAAACTAACTTTATAATGAAGCTATTTATGTATTTTAAGTATTTTGTAATATATGCAATAACCAGGAGACGGTCGCCTGCTAGACAAGAGGAGTAGTGTTGAATGGTAACGTATTTTTACTCCGAAACTTGTTTGCCTGAATTTTATTTGTTCGAAAACGGTTGGTCGAAATTTAAAATGCTGTTTTGTTTTCCTTCTTTTTATTTTCTAGAAACAATTTTTTTTAGTTTTAGTTAGTAACTTTATCCACATTTACATATTTTATACCTACTATATAAAAATATTTTTTAAATATAGTTTAAAAAATCAATATTTAAATTACATATAATTTTTAAAAAAGTATATTTTTGAGTGAATATCAACTAGAGATTTTTATTTGTCATTTCGGTGTGTTTTTTTTATTTCAATGCTATCTACATATTTTTAGTGACAAATTAAACTTTGGCCTATTTTATAACATTGTGTGCGTGAGCGGACATCATAAGGTTGAACTTTTACACTGAAATGAAAATTGCCACCGAAATGATACTTACTTACTTACTCCGATGGCTCAGCGACCCAAAGTAAGTCTTGGCCTCCGACACAAGAGAACGCCATGATAAACTGTGTAAATTTATACACAATTTTGAAACAAATTACACGAATCCAGCACGAGTTACACAGGTTGTGACCTGTGACACAAGTTTGTTCACTCAAACCTACTATAGGCACCAACCTCACAATACATAGGTCGTCTTACATCGGTATACAACTAAGAAAATATACCTAAAAAAATTTTAATCTAAAGTCTGTAAGCAAACCTTGTTTTAAGAAAATAAATTAAAATTATTTTAGTTATAACGGCCAAAATATGTCAAAATATGCGCTTGCGCTAAATAGATCCAACACTAAGTATCTTACTATATCCACTGTGTATGTGTTGTGTATGTTGTATATGTATGCGTGATGTATGTCCGTGTTGTGTTGTGTGTATGTGTGGTATGCGTTCGAGAAATACACGATATGAAATAAAAATCCATTGTTGCAATTTGGTATAAACTTTATTTTCCCTTAAATAAAATTAGTTTAGTAAGTTTCTGGCGCTGAGAAAAGTAATTATTTGAAACTTTCGTTTCATGATCTAAACGAATACTTGTGTATTTATTAATTATCGCTTGAGGTGAAATCTGTCGTTAAATGTGGAAGGTTGGTTAAATGCTTGCTGAATTAAACAAGTGAATACTTCTTTCTCAATGAATATTTTTAAGGTGTTCACTGTGATGTAAGCGTAGTTGTATTTGGAAGAAAGAGATTCACCACCACTCTTCTTTATTAAATGACGTATAATAGTCTCGGTAGAGAGGCATATTTTGTAGACGTCCTCTGAAGAATAACCCAAACCGCCCATGTCTTTTAGCGTTATTAGTTTATGATGCAGAAGCTTACTCGTTGTGGTTAAACTGTCAACACACTCTTCACATTTTAAAGATTTTATTAGATAACGGGATATATACCCTGAAATATACCCAACTATGAGCTGTGAGGCTTGTGTTGAATTTTCATGAATAAGCATATTTGTAAATATTCCACAATTTTTTTCAGCTTCCAAATCAGATTCAAGTGTCGACTGCAGAACTTCATATGCCTTTTCATCGTGTCGGTTTAAACTGGATGTGCTATTGATAACTGTGAATGATTCGAAATTTGAATAGATCTATTTTTATTCTTTATTTGACATTTGATGTGACTTTTCAAATTCTCTCAAAATAATACATACAACATCTGATTATTATATTTGATTTCACTCTGTTTTATTAAATTATATCAAAAGGTTATGGCCCTCTCAACGAAATTTAGTATACCAAAACTAAAAGGCCTTGAAGATTTTTCTTCTTGGAAGTTCGCAATCAAAATGCTTTTACTGAAAGATAAGTTATTCACATATACTTCAAACACACCCGACTCCACCATTTCCCAGGAACTTGACAGGGATCAAGAAGCCCTATCAATAATTTGTCTACACATTGAACCACACCTATATCCATATGTTCAAAATTGTAAATTTGCTTCTGAGGCATGGAAAACCCTATTATCGGTATTCGAAGACAGAGGAGTTAACAGAAGGATTGTATTACTTAATGCGTTTCTTGATGAAACCCTAGAAAAACACGCTTCGATGCACGAATACGTAGCGGCAGTAATGTCTCACGCTCAAAAGCTAAATGAGATTGACAAAGGTGTTGATGATGAATTGATAGCTGTTGTGCTGTTAAGGGGTTTGTCAGAGGAGTACAAACCAATGCGGATGGCAATAGAGCATTCAGGAATGAAGAACATCAGAAAATGTTCGTATTAAACTTCTACAAAAAGATTTCCTGTCTTTAATATTGCCACCCCAATCAGCGTCCACGTAGCCAACTGTAGTGAACTGTTGTAGCTTAAAGGACAATTTCAGCTTCATAGTGCCTTTCAAGTAACGTAAAATTCGCTTTGCAGCATTGACATGGGTAGCGCGGCAACACGAATTGTACTGTGCAAGAAAGCTTACACTTGCTGCAATGTCAGGTCGTGTATTGCAGGCCAAATAATTTAACTCTCCTATGAGAGATTGGTATTTCCATGGTAATTTCTTGACGAGATAGTATATTACCTACTTCCCCTTCCGCCAATAATTTGTGTAAACCAAGCTCCATTGGTGTAGTAGCTGGCTTGCAATCAAGCATTCCATGTTTTTCAAGTAAAGTAGTAATGTAATTTTCCTGGTCTAAACAAATTTCATTCTCGTTTCGGGTAAGACGCATCCCGAGACATTGTCGAGCTTCCCCTAAATCCTTGATTTTAAAGAATACTCGTAAACTATTTAATAACTCATTTTTATATGATTTGTTTGTATATAATACTAAAAAAATCATCTACGTACAAAAGAATATAAATCTGTCTGACAGCATCAAAATATAGACAGTTGTCAAACTCGCAACGTTTGAAGTTCAAAGACAATAACACGTCATTGACTTTTTCATTCCAACTGCGTGAAGCTTGTTTAAGTCCATAAATTGCTTTCTGCAGTAAACAAACTTTATGCTCTGAACCTTTTTCTATACATCCCTCAGGTTGTTTCATATAAACCTCTTCATGTAAAATACCGTTTAGAAATGCAGTATTTACATCGAAATGGTCTATGAATAAACCTTTTTCTATTGCGTAAGACAACAATAAGCGAATTGTCGACTTTCGTACAACTGGAGAAAAAGTTTCGAAATAATCTATGCCATAGGACTGGGTGAAACCTTTAGCTACAAGTCGAGCTTTGTAGGTTTTGACACCATCTGCATCGAACTTATATTTAAAGATCCACTTATTTCCAACAACTTTGGCACCAGGTGGTTTGTCTACTAGCGTCCAGACTTGATTTTCATACATAGAATTCATTTCTTTGTCCATCGCCTCTTTCCAATTGACACGATCCTGTCGACTGAGAGCGTCTTTTACAGTCGAAGGTTCGAGGTCAGTAGACGAACAAAGAAAGTTCTCTTGATTAATGCGATTACGCAAAGGATATCTACAGGTGGGAATGGGAGTACTATCGCCTGTAGGTCCTGTAGGTGTCACCAAGTGTGATTGGCTATAGGGATCAGAAATGTCAATATCCCCTCTAGCGTTCTCATCAGCTACTGTACGTGAAGTAGACGGAGTCTCGGCCGTATTTAATTCAATGTTGGATTCTGGTTGAACCTTGTTGTTCATCTCCCAGGTAACAACAGTGTTGTCGACGTCAACATTTTCTGAATTATTGGCACTTGTTACTTCTGTACTGTGTAGTTCTTCAATGAAGGTGACATCTCTCGCTGTTACAATTAAACGAGGATTATTTGGGTCTGAGAAACGGTAACCTTTCGTTTCTTCACAATAACCCACGAAAATATATTTCTTTGCTTTAGGGTCCCACTTTTTGCGAGTTTCTTTTGGTACGTGCACATATGCTCGAGATCCAAAAACTCTCAAGTGATCAACATTCGGAACTTTTCCCGACCATAACTGTTCTGGAATTTTACCTCCATTTGCACTATGTGGCAGCCGATTCTTAATGTACACAGACGTGTTACAAGCTTCAGCCCAATATTTCTTATTAAGTGGCTTGTGAAGTAACATTGAACGTGCCATCTCCGTAATAGTACGAATAGAGCGTTCGGCAACGCCATTCTGTTCAGGAGTGTAAGGAACAGACAGTTGATGTTTGATTCCCTTACTACACAAAAAGGTATTAAAATTATTATTAATAAACTCGGTTCCGTTATCTGATCGTATAGCCTTAACTTTGAGGTTTGTTTCTAGCTCTACGAAAGTGACAAAATCTACAAAAGATTTAAACACTTCTCCTTTAGACTTTAGAAAATAACAGAACATTTTCCTAGTAAAGTCATCTATAAGGATGAGCATAAAACGAGCACCTCCATAAGATGGCTCTGACATTGGACCGCATACGTCCATATGGATCAGTTCGAGTTTTTCTGTTGCTCTCTCTGCCACACCAATTGGAAACGGTAAACGGTGCGCCTTACCTTGCAAACAGGCTTCACAGGGCTCCATTACGCTTTTTCCAAAATTAAATCCCGGAATCTTACGTAAATCCTTTTCATTTACATGACCAAGGCGTCGATGCCACAGCACCAACGGGTTGCTTGCCTTTGTCGCCAAAGCAGCGTCTACTACAACAGGAAAACAGTTGTCTAACTTATAGATACCTGAAGTAACACTCGCCGTAGCCAAAAGCTTACCCGTAACCTTGCCAGGAACAGATTGGTGATACAACTTACATCCATCCGATTCAAAACTAATTCGCCATCCTCTCTCTACTAATTTCGAAACAGAAAGAAGGTTAACACGCAAACCAGGCACATATGTTACATCCTTCACGATAAATTCTCTTCCGTTCAGTTTAATCATAATATTACCTATGGCTACGCTAGAAACCTTATCATTATTTGCACATGTCACTTCAATATTATTTACATCCTTAAAGTCTCTAAACCAAGTTTTCTGGAAACACATATGATTTGATGCGCCGCTATCTACGTACCATACATCCGAATTGAATGAATCATGCGCGCAAAGGGATGTACACATACATAAATTCGCTTTGCTCGAAGCTGACGGTTTATCATATTTTTCCTTGGTTGAAGGGCAATCAGGAGATCGGTGTCCCTTCACACCAGCGAAAAAAACTCGCTACCAACCCTGTCGCCCACCGAAGGACAAAACACATAGATATAAGAGCACATTATATTAGAGAGTGTGTGATTCAGGATGTTGTAATATTAGAATACATTCCAACAGAGAGTAACCCAGCTGACATTTTAACAAAACCATTGGGACGCATTAAGTTCAAAAAGTTTGCTACTGATTTGTGCTTAGTTTAGTGTGTTTTTATTTTGATGGTCTGCATGAAGATGGATAGATGATGTATGTCCTTAAGGGGAAGTGTGAATGATTCGAAATTTGAATAGACCTATTTTTATTCTTTATGTGACATTTGATGTGACTTTTCAAATTCTCTCAAAATAATACATACAACATCTGATTATTATATTTGATTTCACTCTGTTTTATTAAATTATATCAAAAATAACATTTATGGACGACGAATTTAAGATACTTAAATTATCTAAAGGAATGCAGTTCCCACTGAAAGATGACCGTAATTCAAGGTGGTTTAACGTTTTTTTATAGGCAGCTCTGAATTGTAGCACATTAGGGTTGTTGTTGTCGTCGCCACCGTGTTTCCTAATTAATCCAAAAAAAAGTTCTAAGTGAGTGTGGTTTATGCGATACATTGATATACAGGGTGTTTGGTAGAGGATTGAACATGGAATAATGGCAGAAGGGTGAGATGGTCAGCTATATGCTGAGCGAAAAAAATTTGACCTAGGGCCCATAGTTTTTTTTTAATTTTCACCAAACTTTCTTCCTTCGTGAATTTGAAGTACTATAACTTTTTTTTAATTGGATCATTCGGCCAGTTTATTTTTTTATTCTTATATTTACTGTATGTAGCTTACTCTTAAATTGACATTTGTCGGTTAGAGTTACCACAAAAAATGATATGAGTCCTCAAACATCAAAAAGACGAAAAGTACACGCCGAGCGTTCAACTTTGGACTGCTGTAAAAAAAAAACTAAAAGTTGTACTGCAGTTCTAATTCTAGGAAAACAGCTCTAGTTCATGCCCTTTGGAATGGTATTCAATTTACATAGTATTTTTTTTTTCTAAGTAGTCTTTTTCGTACATTCTACATGAAATTGACCATTTCTGACAAAAATCCTTTAAAGAAAATAAATCAAAATAATGTTACGAAACATAGAGCGGGATGGTTACACAAGGCAGGTAGAAACGTTAACGTTTCTCTTAATCAAAATATCAGCATCCGTTCTTCCTTTCTCACTATTCATAGGTGGGCAATGCATCCAAGACCTTGTAGTGGTGAAGAGTGGTAAGTGATAAGCAATCACCGCTGCCTATTGACATCTACGATTTTTTTATGACACGAAGAGGACAAACTAGCTAGCAAGTCACCTGATGGTAAGCAATCACCGACTACAAAATCTTGGATGCGTTGCCCACCTATGACGGAATGAAAAAGGAAGGACCGGGGAAGGAAAGTTAATAAGGGAGTAGGAAACAGGAGGTGTATCAGGCTTCCGGCTCTCTCACTCATCCTACGAAACACGGGGGACATACGAGGTACTGCCCCCGGTCGAGCCTGCCCATTTACGAGCTACTACTAATTCATAGTAGTGGCTACGCTCTACCACTCTTCACCACTACAAGGTCTTGGATGCATTGCCCAACTATGAAGAGTGAAAAAGGAAGAACGGATGCTGATAATGATGAACCGTAACCATCCCGCTCTATGTTTCGTAACATTTTTTTGATTTATTTTCATTAAAGTATTTTTGTCAGAAATGGTCAATTTCATGTAGAAAGTACGAGAAAGACTACTTACTTAGAAAAAAATAAACTATACAAATTACATACCATTCGAAAGGGCATGAACTAGAGCTGTTTTCCTATAATTAGAACTGCTGTACCACTTTTAGTTTTTTTTTAACTGCAGTCCAAAGTTGAACGCTCGGCATGGACTTCTCGCCTTTTTGATGTTTGAGGGCTCATATTTTTTTTCCTGGTAACTGTAACCAACAAATATCAATTTAAAAGTAAGCTACATTCAGTTAATATAAGAATTAAAAAATAAGCTGGACGATAGATCCAATAAAAAAAAAGTTATAGTACTTCAAATTCACGAAGGAAGAAAGTTTGGTGAAAATTAAAAAAAAAATCATTAAAAAAAATCTATGGGCCCTAGGTCAAATTTTTTTCGCTCAGCATGTAGCAGATCATCTCACCTTTCCGCCATTATCCCATGTTCAATCCTCTACCAAACACCCTGTATAGTTAATAAGTTTTTTTTCTTCAACTAAATAATTATAAAGTGTCTTCATCGATTAGATGCAGATAATAGCTCCAACAAATTTTATTTGAAGACTCCACAATTTTCCTTTTTGTAATACTTAGTACTATTTTGGGTTCTTGATTCTTTCTTTTGATAACTCTTTGTGTTTGTATTTGAAATTGTAGCTGCAGTATATATGACTTGACTTGATCTAAGAATGCAAAAATTTCTGTTTTTTTTTTTTTTTATCTATGGGACGTTTAATACCATAGAAATGAAATTTTCTTGAATTCATGACATCGAAAAAGTCATTCATCAAAGTTAAGAAGTTAACAACTGTGGCTGAAGAATCTAAAAATTTGGTTGATTTTAAAACTTCACCGCAAAGGGTTAATGCCTTTGCTACGCTCTTGCTTAACAACTGCGTAGCGAGCTTCAATTTCATTATCTGGTTGTGGAAAAATATGTGACGTGGTGTCAATTTATTAGCAAATCGAAGACCTTCGTTTTGCTGGAGCCTGTTTAAATTAATTAGCAGTTGACACTTTATTTGCCCATTATTGCCATCAAACATCAACCGTTTTCGTTCAAATGTGTTTCTGATTAATTTTATCGCATGGCAAGGGTCCAAGAAAATGCACACATTTTCTGACGTGGAAGGATGGGGAAAGTTAGTTTTTATGTTGTTTATATCGCTTAATTGACATCCTAAAATTTCGGCTGTCTTTAAATTTGTGGCACAGCCATCGAACGTGAGATTTGCAACAATCACGCCAACTCATGACACTTTTCTAAACATACGTTAATTAAATTTGCTTTTCTTTCCGCATTAATGCCGGATATTAAAAAATACCCAACTGGTAATTTCCAACATTCATTCAAAGAAACCAGCATGAACACTAAAGATTGAGTTGCTGTAGTATCGTCGTCTTCACCTATTACTGGACCTGCGCCAAAGTTGATTGCACCTAGTTTACGTTCCTTATTAAATAATTTTTGACTTTTAATCGCCATCTCGTCGAATACCAAAGAACATAGCACAGGCTTTTCGTTCAACTCGCTCTCTCTTTTTTAATACTTTAAAAGCTTCTTCGGTGAAGCCCGGTTCAGCGTCCACTGTCGAGTACCATCTGCTGATTGTTCTGATATGCGGTAGAGCTTTATTATAAATTCCTCTAACGTATTTGTAGGCAGCTGGAGAATAATAGTGCAGAGTCAGTGCAAACTTTCGTAGTGGTGATGTATACAGTAAAGAATATTTATTCTGTTTCGTTTTTTTTTATTCATGATTTATGTATCTCTACAAGTTCAGCTTTATTCATTAGGTCATTTTCCGCTTGAACATCAAATCCAAACTTACTTTTTATATCCTTCAACATCACTTTGTAAGATTCACATTTTTTTTTGTATTTGTTTCGGCGCTGTATTTTCTTAAATTTATTTGCAAGTATATTTTTAGTTGTAATTTACCTTACTTACCAATTTCCTTTTTAGCACTATTTTTCGAGGAGTGTCGAAGATTGAATCTGAATCACTGACCGATTCAGATATTGGTTCCATTAATTCTGAAATACCTGATTTGGAATCGCTACCGTCGTATGGTACTGCGCATTTCTTGAGATATAGTCTACCTGTCTTTGTAACGTATTTATCTTCATGTTTAAAATGGTTTGAGCATAGACCTGTATGATCGCTCGGTAGCCACGTATCTTCCTTGCGATTGTTTTGCACAAATCTTATCCATGTCTTTCTTTTGACACCAGGGCGAGGAAACCTAAAAGAAAACATTCGCTATTAACCATGTAGCGGTATTTCCCTGAAACGTGTAACTTTTTTGTTTACGGGTAGATGTGCATTGATAAACATCATTTTTTTGTTCTTAGGTTATAATATATCTCTAATAATAAATATACTTTCAACATACATATATTAATTTAATATGATGTCGTGACATGCCTACCTATCAGTAGTGCGATTATATCCTCTGTAAATTGACGCGATGATTATAAAGATACCTTGAGCGCTGTGACACTCCGGGAGTGCCGGCAGAAGTGAAAACTTAAACATCAACGTTGTGCATTTTTGAATATTTTGTAATGGTTAGGGAATCTTACGCTTTTTATTATCACGCTCCAGCTCCATCATCAGACCCTGGTTACCATATAGTATCAAAGTACTCGTCAAGAGAAATCAAACGAGCCCAAACTCGATAGGGTTGCGTCGTTTAATTACGGAGTTACTATGGGCACCTTCCAGCTCCATCATCAGACCCTGGTTACCATATAGTATCAAAGTACTCGTCAAGACGAATCAAACGAGCCCAAATTCGATGGGATTGCGTCGTTTAATTACAAAGTTACTATGGCCACCTTCCAGCTCCATCATCAGAACCTGGTTACCATATAGTATCAAAGTAGATAGATAGATAAAACATTTATTCGTTTGCCACGGACAATACAATTTACATAACACAATTAACACTTATTACTAACTTACAATAACACAACAGCAACTTAAATACAAACAATCCTGGCACATCCGCAGCAACGAAATGGTCGCACCTCAATGTATACTAATTGCTCGTACTGAGCAAAACACTGATTTTCAGTTGCAACCAAACAAGGCCAGTCGCGAGTCACGAGACACAAACTGTAACATCGTTTCAAAAAAAAAAGCTAAAAAATTTTCAGAAATAAGTACACTAAATTATATTATAAAATTTACCTACGCTTAGTACCTAGTAGTACCTACGTATCCCTTCTGTACGATTACTTTTTGATAATCTATGATTTTCACATAGAAATGGCGGATGCAATCATGATGCAATAGAAAAAAATTGTTTTGGTTGGTTTTACTTAATTTTTTGTATACTTACCGATGATAAGTCACGCCGCTATCTTTCTTCCTTACTGTTGAACGGTTTTTACAAGTTTTTATCGAACATGACTGCATTTTCCATTTTTTTTTTGTCATAAGTCCGAGGACCAATCGCGATGGGCGTAGGCAAGTGACTAAACGAGTTGATGTCTATTGGCCTCAACGTATGGGGGCAAAAATTTTGTTCGCGGTTTTATAGTGTTAATGTTCATAACAATAAATGTAATTTATATAAATGTATTACAACAATACATTTTGTGTGGTCTTTTTCTTTACTTTCTTATTTATTTATTAGTTTCTTATAATTATTAAATTATATAAAACAATTCGCACCAAGTAGCCATATTTAGATAGAAATTTGATAGATATTATCGTCAATCAATTTTCATAGGCAACAGCGACATTTGGCGGCTGGCGGGTGAACTAAAATAAAAAAAAGCGGTGGCCATTTTCCAACTTCACATGGCGTCTGATGGACCACGGAGTCCACGGACCATTTGATACCATTGACGTTATTTATTTTATTAGTTATTTATTTACTTAAAATGTAAATAAAATACAAATTGGATACATAAATACTCAAAACTTTATATATTCCGTTGGTTGGGGGATGTATTTGGGGCGCTAACAAAGAAATATATTCAAAAAATAAAGGGTAGCGTATACATACTATGTATAAAGATATATAGTTGAAATTTTAGTTCATCTCTCAGCCAGTGCATGGCAGCACCTTCCATACATGACGATTTCATCCCGGTGTTGCCACTCTTTCCTCCTTGACAGTCCTTGATTCAGTTTAGGTTGACAGCTCTTTTGACAGATAAATCCTTTCAATTTAGGTCGTGGAAAGACATGGTGGTACGCTGTCACCTAAACCGAGTCGTATAGAATACATGGTGGTACGAAATGACTATTCTATTCTGTTTTGTTTAGGTCCTGAATAAAATGGGAATAAGAGATGGTGGTAACCCCGCGTTATGAGAACAACTTTGTTAGAAAAACTCATTTTCTAATTCTTAAAACTTGAAAATAAGATAAAATTGAGCTGAAAAAGGTTCACAATAAACACACAAGACAAGTGCTCATAACGTCGTATTTATCGAAGTGTCATTTATCAAAATAATCAGCAATGATGCTACTTCTATCGTAGCTATTTAGGATGATAGCAAATTTTGTTATTGTCTGTCACACTATAGATTGGCAATGCAAAAGAGATAGGTAGATCATAGCATACGCGTTTGTTAGAGCGAGATAGATAGGCGAGACCATTCCTACCATATTCCTATACACGCTATCGGCCTGTATCGGCATGACGTCAGTCGTGTTAAAAACAAATCCCACTTATTTTTACAAAATTTATGGTTTTTAAGTGTAGTTTTGGTGTTAATTAGACGTGATTAAATATGGTTACCACTGCAGTGCCTGGATGTTACTCAAGCAAAAAGGAAAATCCACAAAATTATTCATCTTGCTTGCACACATGTACTGTACATTACACGCACACTTGTATTTTGTTTTTGGTCTCGCCTTAATCAAACCATTGCCGATCTATACGCTAGTATGTATATACTAAATCTATGGTCACGAATATTATATTCGTCACGTTTCGTAAAAACTGATGTTTGCGACGTGACAGCCGCCAGTAAATTCCGGGATTCACAAGCAATGACAATAAATTGGAAAAATTGACATCCATGATGCGATATCACTTTTGATTTGGTACAGATCATTATCTGCAAAGTCTATCTATGTTGAAATACGTCACAGATAAAGAATTTGTTCAGATAAAATTATACATAACACTGTTATACAGAACATTGATTGCTTAATATTTTGGGCGATGTCGCATCACTATTACCTGACTATTGATAATAAGTGAGGCGTATAAATAGACGTCTTTTCCGTTTTATACACATTATCTACGAATGTAACTGAAGACGTACATCAAAATGAGTTTCAAGAACAAAGTTGTCATTGTGACCGGCGCGAGCTCCGGTATCGGCGCAGCGACCGCCGTCTTGTTCAGCAAGGAAGGCGCCAGCGTCGCCATGGTTGGCAGAAACCAGGTTAAGCTGAAAGGAGTCGCAGATAAATGTGCTAAGGCCGGCAACGCCCCACTTGTGATCGTCGCCGACTTAGCCAAAGAAGAAGACGCCAAACGTGTTGTTAAAGAAACTATCGACAAGTACGGAAAATTAGATGTCCTTGTGAACAACGCAGGATTGGGTGTCCTTGGTAGTATTACAGACGGTAAGCTATTGAAGGCATACGACGAGACCCTCAGTGTCAACTTGCGAGCTGTCATACAGCTTACCGTTTTAGCGAGGCCTTACCTCGTGGAAACTAAAGGAAATATTGTGAACATATCAAGTGTGGCAGGCAAGAGGGTAGAAGAACCAGAAAGACTTGCATACTACGTCAGTAAAGCAGCTTTAGATATTTTCAGTCGTGGAGCTGCGAAGGAATTGGCGCCGGCTGGTGTGAGAGTCAATGGCGTCAGCCCAGGGCCTGTTAGAACAGACTTTTTGGACAATGCTGGCATGGAATTAAATTGGGATGATTTTAGTAAGGCGACTCCGCTTGAAAGAGTGTCTGAACCACAAGAAATTGCCGAATTAATCATGTATTTAGCTAGTGAGAAGGCAGTAGGAATAACTGGGTCTGATTTTATTATTGACAACGGTTGTCTTTTGTGATAATGTTGTATTTCTAAAGTAATAACAAAATAATTTAAAAGAACGAATTGAAGTTATATTATGTAGAATATTGTTTTTACTATATATTTCTATTAAATCTGTTTATAGTAAGTATTTTTTTTATAATTTATTTATCGTTGTTGTTGCGGACTAGCCGTCAGGCTGGATGTGTAAATACTTTTTAATACTTTTTATTTTTTATTCTTTTTTGTTCGCCTTTGACGTTTGATTGCGTCTCTGTCGGTCTTGGTTTTAGTTTGCTCTTATTATTATATTTTCCTTTATTACATAATTATCTCATTTTGAGCTCTTGTTTCCACTTCTCTCCCCTATCCTTAACAGTTGTGATTTTGAAAAAAAAATCTACACTGTGTAAAACATTAATTTGATTTAGAGACTTAAAATAGTGAAGACATCACAATTTCTTCTAACACTGTTTCAAATCTCGCTTTCAAACCAATGATTTAAACCGCGCAAATTCTACTTTAACTCTTCACCTGACAACGTCTCCGACATACTATCTTGTTCATTTAAAATCAATTACACAAGAGCACAAAAGACGAACTCAATACGATTTCTCCATCTAGACAGCGGTAATGACTTTCCTATGCCTCCACATTGACGCGTGTGTGATGTGATATCAAACGATTACTTGCAAATCTTATTTCTAGAATAGGAACAAAATGTGCTATCTATATTGATTGTGGTACCGTCCATCATTGCTGATAAGTTTGATAAAGGTTTGATTATAACATATCGTAGTTCCAATCCAATCCCTTATCATTGAAAGTACGACACTATATATCGCTTTAAGCACTCATTTATATCATCATATCATTATCATATCAACCCATTATCATCCCACTGCAGGGATACGGGTCTCCCTTCAATCGAAGGTGATTAGCGATGCGGATTGTCAGAGGCCGGTGTTTTCAAGCCTCCCGAAGGCCACCGACTTGGCTTGACCATTGTCATCTAACGATTACAACCGTGACCGATATGGCATAACATGCCCTCCGTAGAACAGAGAAGCTCGAGATAACCAAACCCATCCAAACGCTGGCTAGGTTCGAAGTCATAATAGAGTGCGACACACAGCGACGCCATCGAGCTCCTCCATTTACATAAAAACTTTAAAAAAATGAGTTTTTCTGACAAAGTTGTTCTTATAACTGGAGCAAGTGTTGGGATTGGAGCCTCTATGGCATTGGCCTTTGCCAAAGAAGAAGCAAGTTTGGCTTTAGTCGGTCGTAATTAAAATAACCTCAAGAAAGTCGCCGAAGAGTGCTCAAAACATGGTATCACGCCGCTGCTGATTGTAGCAGATGTTGGTAAAGATGAAGACGTGAAAAGAATCATTAGGATAGGACACCACTGCTGATAGATATTGAAAATTGGATGTTTTGGTAAACAACGCTGGGCTAGCTGTGTTCGGTAATATTACGAACGGTAATGTAGGAGCAGCTTACGATGAAATAATTTCTATTAATTAATGTTAGAGCGTTGACGACTTTAGCTGCCCCACACCTTATCAGACAAAGAACAATATCTGAATGTTTCAAGTATAGTGGGTAAAAAAGTTAGAAGATCATAATGTTCGGCTACAGTTTTAGCAAGGCAGCGGTAGATCACTTCACACGGGGTTCTGCTTTGGAGCTATCGGCCTCAGGAGTCAGAGTGAACAGCGTCAGTCGAGGACAAGGACTGGTGTCTTCGATGCAGCACAATTGAGTGTCAATACTGACACTATAGCTTCTACAATGCCACTAAAGGGGATACACCCACTTGCCAGAATTTCATTTGCCCGAATTTCAACTGCTATAATTGATCAACAGAGATAATATTGTTTCTTATAATTTCATTATGTCATACTCATTGTTTACTATGTTAGTCACGTGCTAGAATAGTGTGCATAAAGTCAATTTCAATAATATCATTTGCTATCATGATTGTAAGCGGTATTATCACAAGCCATAACATTATTTGACGTCAAAATAACTTCCAGAAAAAGAACATAAATTCGTTTTATACTAAATGAGCATAGGTTTAGGTACCAAACCAAACCATAGTTTGGTTTGGTAAGGTTGGAACAACCAATACCAACAACATAGATCGGTCAATCCGGCTGATCTGCCGGCATATCGAATCCATTAAATTTTAATATGGCCCATAACATGGGAATATTTTGGTTAGGTTTGACTTGTGATTATCAACAGTCGAGCAAGCGAAGCGAGCGAGGCTCGACATAGTATTCGAAAAGGACTGCTAAAATAAGTGCTAGAAAGTGTTAAAAATTGTACTAAAAGCGATAGCGAAAGTGGGCTGAGTTATTAGATAGATTCGAAAACAATTTTGTGAGGCATTTAAATATTCTATTGAATAATATTATTGCAATAAATAAAATGGATAACAATATGTATGGGCACTCGTATCATTATGGAACCTAATTTTAGGGCGAACAAAAGTATGACACATGAATATTATGGTCAACAAAACATTCGGGCAACTGAAATTCGGGCAAATGAAATTCTGGCATTTGAATATTATGGCAAATATTCTTCGGGAAAACAATAGACAATCCCACTAAAGAGATCATCAGATCATCCTGAAGAAATTGCTAGCTTGATTATGTATTTAGCCCATCGATATATATGTAGTATTCCTTTACGTCGATGATTTAGCCCAATGAGGTTTTATATATTCTGATTTAGCCAGAGATAAAGCAAGAGAAATATGGCTCTGTCGTTTGTGATAATGGTGGACTTCTTACGTAACTAATCCTACTTAATATTATAAAGGCGAAAGTTGTGTGTATGTTTGTTACTTCTTCACGCTCAAATGGCTGGCTCAATATTTATGATATTTGGTATGTAGGTATACCTTGGATTACCACATAGGGTAGTTTTTTTAGTAGTTTTTAGTTAGTTATCCCCAAAAGTATGCGATTCCTGTACGATTTAATCAAAAGTCTGATATAGATGGCGCTGCCGTGCATAACTAAATACACGCAAACGAAGTTGCGCGGGTTTCACTAGTTAATACTTAATATTTGAAATAATGACATGTGATAGCTTATATTACGTAAAAATTGATTGGAATTAAATATAATACAATATTTACATATTTTGTCTCTTAATTCTGTTTTGATTGATTCAGAGTATTTTCTACGAGGTTACAACATTACCATTGCCGACTTACGAGGTAAAATTATGTTTAATAATAATAAGGCGTCGTGACGAGCCTATTGTCATCTGTGTAGTGATTTTAACACTGAAGATATTGTTTAGGTATTTAAGCATTTGTGAATTACTCCGCTAAATACAGTGTTGAAACAGATGACCACGTTGCGTTGCCGCGTGCCGTGGAGGGATCCAAGGCAAACAATTGTGTGCATGAACATGTCTGTTTGCCTTGGTTTGAATGTTTTCTATGTATAATAAGCATTTTATCTATAATATAAAAAAGTAGACCCCGATATGTCTGTACATTGGACATATTTGGCAAAAATGAAGAGTGAACAGAAAGTAAGGTAATAAAAGCAAAAAAAAATTTTTTGGATTTTTTTGTTTATCTGTCTGTCTGTCTGTTTGAACACGCACATCTACATCGAATCTTATGGCCGTGGATGCTCCTAAAACAGAACTCGCTCTTGTCACGAGGGCGACTATAACAGCAAAATCCATTTTTAAAATACATATTAAAATACACAAATGCAATTATGTTCAAAATGATAATTTTCAGAAGATATTAAAAATGTAGTCAAGTGACAATTCAATGGTATTATTAAGATAAATAACACTCAATAAGATTACTCAGTGTTTGTTTGTTTTCGGTCCCGGAAGTTGATGATGGATGACAGTCAATCGGTGGCCTTCAGATCAGACGGCAAACATTGACCTCCGCAAACCCGCATTGAAGCAACGCGTAATCTCTAATCCCCTTCGATTGAAGGTACACCCTTATCACTGGCAGTAGGATGATTATGGGTTGATATGGATATGGAGGTTTACCCTCTTTTGATACCTACCTAATTGTAGAACTTATATAACATCTAGATCAGTAAACTGATAAATCAGTAATCTCAATCTCTATCCGTGGATATTTTATGATAAGAAATCACAAAAAAGTCACCTAATGTTATTTAATTTCATATTCTAACACAATACAGCTAAAATGAAATAATAGTTATGAAACAGTATTAATTCTTTTGAGTATACCTGGATTTAACAAGTCTCCGTTTGATTAATATTGGGTTCTGCAAACTCTCCGACTTACATTCTCTATACATCTAAGATGTCGAATATCTATCTTCAGGCACAGACTGGAGTTCACTCTCATTTTAGATAATAAATAGCGCGTGTTTCTACTGCAAACCACTGCTTCAGAATGGAACTAGCAGCGCCATCTAGAAGACAATACCGGAGTTGGCAAGTATACCGTAACAGAACTGACTCTTTTTATTCTTTACATTTTTGTTGAGTGGTTTTTCCACTCCGCCACAATCACAATTTCATGACAAAGATGTGAAAATAAAACTTCTTTTAGTCAAACAATTCCTCGGAACAAACCCCATTAAACAAGCGGTATAACAAGCATAGGAAGGCGAAGTCTCTCCGCAGACTGAGGGGCTCGATACCGCTTGTTAGCTTGGGATCGTGGACAATCCTTATTCATCATAGCACGTATTTGAGTCAAGTCAAGAGGTCCAAGTTGGTATGCCGGCGCTTCAGCCCATGTGTGAGAGCAACCTCGGACTTGAGATTTAAACAGTACAAGTCTCTGCCCCGGATTGAAGCACTGCTTTCGCCCTATTCAGCACTAGCAGCAGTTCTAGTTAGTACGGCGGAGTTCGAATAGATGGCGTTAAGATGTATTATAGTATAAAAGATGATAACGAAGATTATTATGTTGTATACGCTTGAGATTTTTAAAAAGAAAGTTCAACAGCCGGACTAGGCCTTCACAGGCAGTTCTTCTTCTCTTCGTAAAATAATCATAATTATAGAAAGTACATTTTTATAAACTACTTTATTAACCTACACCATTTCGAAAACAAAGCAAAATGACCACCGGTAAAAGAAACGGTGAACGAAAACCGATTACGGCCTTTTTCTGGAGACCTTACTCACCGCAAGATTACAACATGGCCAAGGCCAATGCTATTTGGCTACGATCTTCTATAAGGTGGGAGGTCCTTCCCCAGACGGGCTGCTCCGATTTGAGCGAATTATTCGCTGTGCCCTACCTCTCTTGAGATTTGGCTCTCATTCACTGTACGAAACGTAATGTTGCGATAATGTGAAAAGCATCCCTTTTGAAAATGAAATTATTAGGTACGGCTTTACCGGTTAAGTACCCAGTAAACATTCAAAATTATTAACAATTGCTAACAGAATACATGTCATAATATGTTTGCTACTACTATGAGTACTACAACTTGACTATCTAATCATTGTAAATTACAAAGATTACTATTGACATTGAATTCAATTGACACTCGGGACGATGACGATGACGTAGTAAAAATATTATATCAACTAAACTAGCAAACAGGCACATCTTCGTCTGCGTTTATTTTCCAACTCCTTTCTTCCCAAACCCCTCTACATTCTCTCTCTCCCCTCTTAGTCTAGTAAATATTTTTTTTATGTCATACAGTAGACAAACAAGCAAGCGGGTCACCTGCCTATGGACATCAGTAATACCAGGGGCACTACCAATGTCGTGTGAACACTCTATAGCGATTTTCTTGAGATTAGATTTTTCATTTTTTTTTGTATGACAGCAGACAAACAAGCAAGCGGGCCACCTGATGGAAAGCGGTCACCGCCGCCTATGGACATCAGTAACACCAGGGGCGCTACCAATGCGTTGTCCACCAAGAGGGTTGGATGAAAAGAAGGAGGAAGGGAAGCGAAGGAAGACGGGGGAAAGAAGGGATAGGGAAAGAGTTCGGCTTCCGGATGTCTCACTCACTGAACGAAATGCATTGCTGCTTCATGGCAAATTTGCAAATTTTGTGGTACTTCTCCGGTCGAGCTAGCCCATTTCATAATAATTGCTCTACCACTCCAACCAAAGCCAAACTTGCATTTTTTTTGCCTTAGAGGCTCAAATTCCAGCACTTGCTCCAGTTATAAGAACAATACTTATAAGAAAAACTCATTTTCGAATTCTTAAAACTTGAAAATAAGTTAATTTTATTGATTACCGCAATAGCTGAAAAAGTTCACTATAAACACACAAGTGACCATAACGTCGTATTTATATTGTATCAAAGTGTCATTTATCAAAATATACTACATCATTAGTAGCTATTTAGGATGATAGCAATTTTGTTATTATCCGTCACGATTCACGAAAATTATATTCGTCATGTTTCGTACAAACCGCGACGTCACGGCAACCTATAAATTATGGGACACACAAGCATTTATTGGAAAAATTGACATCCATTATGCGATATCACCTTTGATATGGGTACACTAAAAGTCTAGCCATGTTGAAATACGTCACTGATAAATCGCGATGCCGCATCACTATTACCTGGCTATTGATAATAAATGAAGCATATAAATAGTACTTTTTTCCCGATTAACGCACATTGTCTACTAACGTAACTGGAGACGACATCATAATGAGTTTCAAGAACAAAGTTGTCATTGTGACCGGTGCGAGCTCCGGCATCGGCGCAGCGACCGCCATCTTCTTCAGCAAGGAAGGCGCCAGCGTGGCCATGGTTGGCAGAAACCAGGTTAAGCTGAAAGAAGTCTCAGATAAATGTGCTAAGGCCGGCAACGCCCCACTTGTGATCGTCGCCGACTTAGCCAAAGAAGAAGACGCCAAACGAGTGGTTAAAGAAACTATCGACAAATACGGAAAATTAGATGTCCTTGTGAACAACGCAGGGTTGGGTGTCCTTGGTAATATTACAGACGGTAAAATATTGAAGGCATACGACGAGATCCTCAGTGTCAACTTGCGAGCTGTCATACAGCTTACCGTTTTAGCGAGGCCTTACCTCGTGAAAACTAAAGGAAATATTGTGAACATATCAAGTGTGTTAGGCAAACATATAGTAGATCTAGACAAACTTGCTTACAACGTCAGTAAAGCAGGTGTAGATATGTTCACTCGTGGAGCTGCAAAGGAATTGGCGCCAGCTGGTGTGAGAGTGAATAGTGTCAGCCCAGGACCCGTTAGAACAGACTTTTTAGAGAATGCTGGCATGAAGTCGACTTGGGATGATTATGGTAAGGCGAACGCACTTGATAGAGTGTCTGAATCACATGAAGTCGCCGAATTAATCATGTATTTAGCCAGTGAAAAGGCAAAAGGAATAACTGGGTCTGATTTTATGATTGACAATGGATATGTTCTGTGATTATGTTGTATTATATAAAGTAATAATAAAAAAAATCTAATGAGCCAATTTATTTGTTTATCCTTATGATCCTGAAATTTTTAGTAAAACCTGCGCTACACGATTTAAAAGATTACAAAGAAAGAAAGAAAATATTATATTTATATGTAACACTATATATATATATATTTGGAAATTTGGAAGGGCTCACAAGGGAAAAGAAAGAGAGGGAGACCTGGTGGGATGATGAGATTATATAGTAAGCCGGTACCAACTGGATTCAAGCAGCACAATCTAGAGAAGCCTGGCTAGCTTTGGAGGAGCCCTTTATCTGTAGAAGGGTTCTTGCAGAGGAACAAAGTGAATAAAAAAACTCCCATAATTACTTTTACTTTTTATATTATTTTTATACTTTGTTAAAACTTAGATTAAAACTTCTTATATAACTTTACTGTATACAAATAAAAGGCTTTTTTTAAATTTATTATAATGGAACACATACTCGTACGATTTTAACTTAAAATTAAAAATTAACAAAGAATTTTAACTTAAATCTAATCAAGTGTCTCCAAATCGATCTCCACTCATCATGATGCCGCGGCACACGTTTCACGATGCTGGTTTTCTATAGACACCGTATTTTTTAATAACTCATAAAACAAATTAAGGCAATTTTTTTAAGACAATAGTTTGTTAGGATTTAAAACAGTAATTATAGACAATGATTTCGTCCCAAGTTTCAAATCTCGGTTCCAAACCAATGATTTAAACCGCGCATATTCTAGAGAATACGAACAAAATTTGCTATCTATATTGATTGTGGAACAGTCCATCATTGCTGATAAGTTTTATAAAGGTTTATTGATTAGTGTTATAACATATTGTAGTTCCAATCCCTTATCATCTCCAGTACGACACTATATGTCGCTTTAAGCACAGTTACATAAAAACTTTTTTAAAAATGAGTTTTTCTGGCAAAGTTGTTCTTATAACTGGAGCAAGTGCTGGCATTGGAGCCTCTACGGCATTGGCCTTTGCCAAAGAAGGTGCAAGTTTGGCTTTAGTTGGTCGTAATGAAAATAACCTCAAGAAAGTCGCTGGAAAGTGCTCAAAACATGGTATCACGCCGCTGCTGATTGTAGCAGATGTTAGTAAAGATGAAGACGCGAAAAGAATCATTAGGGACACCACTGATAGATATGGAAAATTGGATGTTTTGGTAAACAACGCTGGGTTAGCTGTGCTCGGTAATATTACGGACGGTAATGTAGTAGCAGCTTACGATGAAATAATGGCTATTAATGTTAGAGCGTTGATACAGTTGACAACTTTAGCTGCCCCACACCTTATAAAGACAAAAGGCAATATCGTGAATGTTTCAAGTATAGTGGGCAAAAAAGTCAGAAGACCAGAAAGTTTGGCTTACAGTGTTAGCAAGGCAGCGGTAGATCACTTCACACGGGGTTCTGCTTTGGAGCTATCGGCCTCAGGAGTCAGAGTGAACAGCGTCAGTCCAGGACCCACAAGGACTGGTTTCTTCGATGTAGCACAAATGATTTTGCGAATTGCGGATTTGATTATGTATTTGGCCAGTGATCAAGCTAGAGGAATCACTGGCTCTGACTTCCTTTGTGATAATGGTGCACTTCTGACGTGAATTTCGCAATATATTCTATTAATAAATACAATGTTTTAACCTTTTTGGCTAATTCTTTCTATTCCTAGTCAATAACACAAGTAGTAGAAATTCCTTTAGTTACCAACACAGATTTCATGGCCTTGCAAACAAACGGCAACTTGCAAATTGTAATAATAATATGACAATACGAACAATGGTTGTTATCAATCACTATGATAATTTGGTTTTGCTATTGCCTTGATTATATAATTGTAGTAATCTCATATTATCGTTTATAGTACGACACTATTCATCGTTCTTAACAATCCATTTCATAATAAGTTTCAAAAATTAAAAGACGAGTTTTTCTGACAATGTTGTTCTTAAAACTGGAGCAATTGCCGGCATTGGAGCCACTACGGCAGTGGCATTTGCGAAAGAAAGTACAAGTTTGGCTTTGGAATCGTAGACATCCATTAGTTTTCCGTCAAGAATACTTCCAAATTTTGAAATGCCAGCATTATTTACAAGTAGGTACATCCAGTTTCCCGAATTTATCAATGGTATCTTTGACTATTCGTCTGGCGACATCGTCGTTTGAGACATCCGCTAGTATTTGAAGTGGTGTATCACTCTTTCAAGAATATTCCTCGGCTACGTTTTGTTTGTTCCTTTTTCTTCCCACTATGGCGATTTTTTCTCCATGTTCGGCAAATTTTATGGCAGTTGACGATCCAATACCTGAACTCGCTCCTTTTATAAGGACGCCTTTATCAATAAAATCCGTTTTATAAATATTAAAATTCAAATAGTACACACAACTGCAATATGTGCTCTTCAAAGTGATACTCTTTATTACGAACAGCGAAAAAAA
Organism: Endotricha flammealis; assembly: GCA_905163395.2. Lineage (NCBI taxonomy): Eukaryota > Metazoa > Arthropoda > Insecta > Lepidoptera > Pyralidae > Endotricha > Endotricha flammealis. The sequence goes on from LR990873.1 coordinate 649,830, forward strand.
AATAGTTGGTCCAACAGGAATACTTATTTTGGATAGCACAACTAAGCACAACTTAGTTGTGCGAACAGGAATTTTTTTTGCGAATTGTTCCTGTTGGACCAACTAGTTGTGCGTAATAGTTGGTCCAACAGGAAATGGTGCTTTAAAATGATAATTTTCAGATGATTAATAATTAAAACAAGTTACAATTCAATACTATAAATAAAGTCAAGTAAATCATACAATTCAAAATATTTTTATTCAAATAGACTTATCACACTCCATAAGATTACTCAGCGGTTGGATGGGTTTCGGTAACGGCAGTTGACGATGGAACAGTCATTATGCCAAATCAGTGGCCTTCAGGCGGCAAACATTGGCCTCCACCAACCCGCACTGAAGCAGCGTGTGCGCTCTAATCCCCTTCCATTGAAGGGACACCGTATCACTGCAGTAGGATGATTATGGGTTGTATGATGACCTCGGTGGCGTATTGGTTACCACGCCAGACCCAGGAGGTCCCGGATTCGAATCCTGGTCAGGTCATGATGAAAACGAACTTTTCCTGATTGGCCTGGGTCCTGGATGTTTATCTATATATGTATTTGTTATAAAATATAGTATCGTTGAGTTAGTAGCCCATACACATGTTTCGAACTTACTTTGGGGCTAGCCCAATCTTTGTGATTTGTCCCTATATTTAAATAAATGGATATGGAGGTTTACCCTATTTTGATATCATCATCATCTCAGCCACAAGAAGTCCACTGCTGGACATAGGCCTCCCCCAAACGCCTCCAATGCGACCTGCTGGCAGCGGCCTGCATCCAGCGGCTTCCTGCGACTTTCTTTAGGTCGTCTGACCACCTTGTAGGTGGGCGTCCTATGCTGCGCTTTCCGGTACGTGGTCGCCATTCCAGAACCCTCTTGCCCCACCGGCCGTCGGTTCTGCGCGCTATGTGCCCTGCCCACTGCCACTTCGGATTGCTGATCCGTTTGGCTATGTCGGTTATTTTGGTTCTGCTACGGATCTCCTCATTCCTGATTCGATCTCGTAGAGAAACCCCGAGCATAGCCCTCTCCATAGCTCGCTGAGTGACCGCGAGCCTTCTTATGAGGCCCATAGTGAGCGACCACGTCTCGGATCCATATGTCATCACTGGTAACACACATTGCTCGAAGGTTTTTCGTTTTAAGCACTGAGGAATTTTGGACGAGAAGATATGCCGTAATTTCCCGAAAGCTGCCCAGCCGAGACGGATTCGTCGATTGACCTCTTTCTCGAAGTTGGACCTACCTAATTGGATTGTTTGTCCAAGGTATACATACTCGTCAACAACTTCGAGGATCGAGCTCCCAACTGAGACTGGAGCGGGCGCGACATGGACATTTGACATGATTTTTGTCTTGTCCATGTTCATTTTTAGACCCACCTGTTGGGAAACTCGATTGAGGTCTTCGAGCATAGTGCTAAGGTCCTCCAGCGACTCCGCCATGACCACGATGTCGTCGGCAAATCGAAGGTGAGTGATATACTCGCCGTTGACGTTGATGCCAAATCCTTTCCATTCCAGAAGCTTGAAGGCATCCTCCAGAGCGGTCGTGAACAGTTTCGGAGATATGACGTCTCCCTGTCTCACGCCTCTGTGCAATGAGATTGCCTTCGTGTTCTGTTCCTGTACTCGGACTGACATAGTGGCGTTTTTGTATAAGCACTTCAACGCTTCGATATACCTGTAGTCTATGCGGCATCGCTGGAGAGACTGTAGCACGGCCCATGTCTCGATCGAATCGAAGGCTTTCTCATAGTCCACAAACGCTAAGCATAGTGGCAGATTGTATTCCTCGGTCTTCTGTACAATCTGCCGCAGCGTATGGATGTGGTCTATGGTACTGTAGCCTTTTCGGAATCCGGCTTGCTCGGGAGGCTGGAAGTCATCAAACTTGTGAGCGAGACGATTCGTGATGACCCTTGAGAACAGCTTGTAGACGTGGCTCAGAAGCGAGATAGGTCTATAGTTCTTCAAGAGGGTTTTATCGCCCTTTTTAAAGAACAGAACCACCACGCTTCTGTTCCACGCCTCGGGTGTTTTGCCCTCGAACAACACGGAATTGAAGAGCTTCTGCAGGACCTTAAGCACCGGTGTACCACCCGCTGTCAGAAGCTCTGCTGTGATTCCGTCCTCGCCCGGCGCCTTGTTGTTCTTGAGCTGTTTAAGAGCCATCCTAATCTCGTACAAGCTGATGTCCGGGATGTCTTCGGTGTAGTGTCGGGTTAGCGTGGCTCTTGGGTCCCTCGCAGTGCTGCTGACGGGTTTGGTTACTGAGGCATAAAGCTGCCCATAGAACCTCTCGACTTCCCTCAACACCTCTGCCGTCGTTGACGCCACGCTACCATCATCCGTCTTAAGCTTAGTCAGCCGGCTCTGCCCAATAGACATGTCTCTTGCGAACACTTTCGAGCTTTTATTCCGCTCTATCGACTCCTCAATGCTTTTAGCATTGAAGGAGCGAATATCACGTCGCAAGGACTTTGATATGCGTCTATTGAGCTGCCGGTACACTTCAGCGTCTTCGGAGGTACGCAGCGCCATAGATCGGCGTTGGTTCATTAAGTCGAGGGTGTGAGTCGAGAGCCGCTGTGGCCTGTTTTTGCGGTTAGGCCTATAGTGTTTCATGCCCACCTCACAGACAGCTTTTACCAACCCGTCATTTATATCGTCCACTGAGGCGCAGACCTCTAGACCATCGAAGCGATTGGACAGATCGAGTTGAAACTTCTCAGCATTCTGGATATGGGCACGTGTGGGTCGAAGAGTAGACTTCATCAGACGAGACCTCTCAAGTGTGAGATTTAAATTCAGTGTGCCTCTGACCATTCGGTGATCGCTTCCGGATTTAATCCTATTGATCACGGAGACATCACTGAATATTTGTCTCTTTGTTGTCATGATGAAGTCTATCTCGTTCCTGGTGGAACCATCGGGGCTCATCCAGGTCCATTTCCTGTGGGGCGGCTTTTTGAAGAAAGAGTTCATCGCGAAGAGTCCCTCTTTCTCCAAAAAGTCCGCCAGCCGCTGTCCCCTTTGGTTCCGCCGCCCATACCCAAACTGCCCCAGTCTCAACTCCCCATCGCTTCGTTGGCCGAGTTTCGCGTTGAAGTCCCCCATAACAACATTAAAGTAGGTATTCGAGGAGTGTATAGCCCGACTAATGTCTTCGTACAACTCCTCTACCTCTTCATCTGAGTGTGCCGAGGTCGGCGCATACACCTGGATGACCTTCAACGAATATCTTTTAGATATTCTGAGTATCAGGTATATTACCCTGTTCGACACACTTTCGATGGTAACGATGTTGTTTATGAGGGACTTGTGGACGAGGAACCCGACACCACCTTGGGACTGTTGGTCGCCCTCCCGGTAATAGAGCAGGTTACCAGACTTGAGGGTTATCGTGTCCTCCCCCTGTCTTCGGACTTCTGACAACCCTATAATGTCCCATCGTAACCTGCCTATTTCTTCTTCCAGCTCGACAATCTTCTCGTCAGTCCTCAGAGTTCGAATGTTGTGTGTTACCAGGGCCAGTCGTCGTCGTTGGGGGTGGTAGCCGGATCTCTTCCGGAGATTCTTAGCACCCCCTGCCCCGCCGTTACCTTGGCCGCTACCGGAGCCAGGAATAGCGGAGCTGCCGGGTACTGGGGGCCTGGGCCATTTGGTCTTTAACATTTTGGAGGGGTTTTGCCAATACTCGCCACGCTTGGCAGGCGGGTTGGCGAGCGCAGTTAAGTTGGTAGTCCAGTCCAATTGAAGAAGAATGCTGCTGCCCATTCTTTTCTTACTATAATCCCTTAGTCGCCTTTTACGACACCCATGGGAAGAGAAGGGGGAGGTGGTATTCTAATCTGCCGCCACCACACGGCATAATTTGATATGACCTACCTAATTTTATAACTTATATAACCTCTAGATCAGTAAATTGATAAATTATAGTAATCTCTATCCGTAGATATTCTATGATAAAAAACTCACATAAAAGTCACCTATCTATAATGTTATTTAATTTCATATCTTATCACAATACAGCTAAAATGAAATAATAGTTATGAAACAGTATATTTTAAGGAAAACAACATTACAGACGTGTTTGCGCTTCTTCGAAATAATGAACTTTTTTAACAAAGTTATTCTTGTTACGGGTGCCAGCTCAGGTATCGGTGCTGCTACTGCCATTAAATTCGCTAAACAAGGTGCAAATGTTGCCATCGTTGGAAGAAAAGAAAATAAATTAAAAAGTGTAGCCGAAGAATGTAATCGGAGTGGTAACAAGACTCTTCAAATAGTAGCAGACGTCTCAAACGACGACGACGCTAAACGAATAATAGATAATACAATTGCCGAATTTGGAAAATTAGATGCACTTGTAAATAATGCTGGCATCGCTGGTTTTGGACGAGTTCTTGGCGGTAAAATAATGGACTCCTACGATAAAGTGACAAATGTAAATGTTAGAGCAGCTGTATATATAACTTCATTGGCCGCGAGTCATCTAACACAAACTAAAGGTTGTATAGTAAATGTTTCTAGTGTCGCTGCCGTAGCACCTCCAATTCAGTCAGCTATTGCATATAGCATGTCAAAAGCAGCATTAAACAGTTTTACTGCAGGCGCTGCTTTAGAATTATCTTCCCTTGGAGTACGAGTCAATGGTATTAGTCCAGGACCTGTCGTCACAGATATAATGGAAAATGCTGGTATGAAAGCATCATGGGAAGAAATAAGTAAACAAACAGCGCTTAAACGAGCATCTGACCCAGAAGAAATTGCTGATTTGGTTATGTACTTGTGTAGCGAGAAAGCCAAAGGCATAACCGGTTCTAACTTTATTACTGATAATGGATATTTATTGAAACCATAAAGATAGATAGATAGATAACTCTTGAAGACACACAGAAATAAACAGTTTACGTTGTCAGCTCATCACCTTGAATATCCACAATCCGCTTTCGTTATGAAAATATATAAAATCAGCGTTGACCTAGAAAGCTATAAGGAAGGATGGTATCCTTAACATTGCAAGCATCTAAAACACTTTGCACTGACGTAATTTTTTTGTCATAACAATAGAAGTATAATAAAAGAATGTTATATTTCAATTTGTGTATTTATTTATCCTCATCTATTTTTTAATACCATTTCATGTTCCACTGTCATCTTCGAGTTCCTATCCTAGTCTACAGGTCTTTAAACTTATTTTTTACAAAATTTACATACCTATTAAACAACTTTAACATGTTTATGATAATAATAAAATTGTCGCATGATTTAAAATTTTATTTTATCTTTGCTTAAGAAGCAAACCGTTATCGTGAGTGAAAATTGATCCAGTGATTCCTTTGGCCTTCTCACTTGCTAAATATACAATTAAGGCACCTAATTCTTCTGGCTCTGACACTCTATCCAGTACAGTCAACGCTGAGAGCCCATCCATATCCAGATCCAAAGCTTCACCAATATTAGTTCTGACTGGTCCAGGACGAACGGCATTTACTCTTACACCGTGTTCTGCTAATTCTAATGCGGCGCACTTTGTAAAAATTTCAACGCCAGCTTTTGTTACATTATATGCAGTAGCTGGATAGTCAGGAATCACGGACACAGCATTAGTGCTTGATACGTTTATAATACTACCTTTGCTCTTTACAATATGTGGTGATGCCAGACTTGTCAAGAATACCGCAGCACGTAGATTTATGTTGAGAATATCTTCGAATGTGTCCATCACAGTGCCGTCCAAAAGACCTCCAATATTAAATATGCCAGCACAATTCACAAGAACATCTATTCTGCCGTATTTATCGATAGTAGAATCGACTATAGCTTTGAGATCGTCTTTTTTCGACAAGTCCGCATTAATAGTGAATGTTTTGCTTCCTCCTCGATTTGCAGCTGTTTTCAATCCGTCAATATTTCTGTCAACCATGGCCACATTTGCACCCTCTTTGGCAAACAGCAATGCTGTAGCTTCACCAATGCCAGAGGCCGCTCCAGTCACCAAAACTACTTTGCCAGAAAAACTCATTTTTATAAATTAAAATACACAACTCACTAATACTTTGGAATATTTGTTAATGAGACCGTACACGAGTGCATTTAATTTAAGATAATGTTATCAGAATTTTTTATCCATGACAAATAGATTACTGTTGCCTTGTTTGATAAAATAAGATTGCAAATATGCCAATGTAAACTGAATCCATGTCTCCAGGAAACACCAGAAACTTTTAAAAAATACTATTTTGTTTTAAGGTTGCATTTCGATCATAACGACTGCGATGGGCGCGACGGCGACCCACGACATTACTTTAGTATCAATCTATATAGACTGGCCACCCCGTCTATCGGTCGTGCGTGGCAGAGACATCGCGCAACATGCAGTTAGTTGCACAACCTAGTTTTATTTACGGGTTACTGTCGCGCGTCGAAATTATGCAATTTACTTCTTTTCTGCTTCGACTTTTATTTTATAAAGACTTCAATGCTTTTAATATTTATTTCTATTGCATTAACATTTTTAGAATTTACATAATATTATTATTTGACAACTTTATAACTAACTTACTTAATCCGCTGATCCCCAAATTAGTCTTAGCTTCCGATTATGAGAGCTAACTATACTATACAACTTTATAATGTTTATGACATTATTTGAAATACATTATAAAACAAATTAAAGTTTTATTTAACTTTGCTTTAGAAGCAAGCCGTTATCGTGTGTGAAAATTGATCCAGTAATTCCTTTAGCCTTCTCACTTGCTAAATATAAAATGAATGAACCTAGTTCATCTGGCTCCGATACTCTATCCAATAAAGTCAACTTTGAGAACTCACTCATATCTAAACCTAGGGCTTCACTTATATTAGTTCTGACTGGTCCAGGACGAACGGCATTTACTCTTACACCGTGTTCTGCTAATTCTAATGCAGCACACTTTGTAAATATTTCAATACCAGCCTTCGTAATACCATATGCAGAAGCTGGACTATCAGGGAAGACGGAGACAGCATTAGTGCTTGATACGTTTATTATACTACCTTTGCTTTTTACAATATGAGGCGACACCAGACTTGTCAAGAATACTGCAGCCCGTAGATTTATGTTGAGAATAGCTTCGAATGTATCCATCACACTGCCGTCCAGAAGACCTCCAACATCAAATATGCCAGCACAATTCACAAGAACATCTATTCTGCCATATTTATCGATAGTAGAATCAACTATGGCTTTGAGATCGTTTTTCTTCGACAAGTCGGCATTAATAGCGAATGTGTTGCTTCCTCCTCGATCTGTAGCTGTTTTCAATCTGTCAGCATTTCTGTCAACCATGCCCACATTTGCACCTTCTTTGGCAAACAACAAAGCTGTTGCCTCACCGATGCCAGATGCCGCTCCAGTCACCAATACCACTTTGCCAGAAAAACTCATTTTGAAATTAAATACACAAGTGACTAGCTCTTCACAATATTTTGGAATGAGAGTAAGACCAATAATAATATGTAATATATATTTTGGTTATCAGATTATTTTACGATTAAGATAATGTTAGCCGAATTATTGACGGTAATTAGATTATGGCTTGACAAAATCAGATTGTATGCTGGTTGAAATTAGAAAAATAAAAATCCGAGAAACATAAACAATATATATTTTTTTCGTAAAAATCTTAAAAACAAAAACGTGACTCTAATTTTCCATTTTATTCGACGGCCACAACGCCCTCAGCGATTCAGTGGTTGTTTTGACATTAGCGGAATTGAATTTATCTCTCTACATAATTGTTTTAATTTAACTTGCGTTGTTTATAACTTTATATCATCGTCAGTTCTCGTCGACCTACACCAGAACTTGAGAAACAACTTAAAGCTAGGAATAAACACGAAAAATCAGTCAATGTCCAATTTCTTGAATGATCCCTCAACACCACCGAAGATATCCGAAATGGTCTTTGGTTTTCCAGGTCGTTTAGATTCGACTACCCTTCGCTTGTTCTCGTTTTCAAAATAATCCTTATTATCATTAAACCATTTGACCAATGCATCTGAAAAGAGGACAACATTTTTAAGAACTCTTTAGGCAATAATGTCTAAATTACAACAAAAAAAAAAACAGCACTCTTTTTATATTTTGTGTATGTAAAAAGATATTAATGCTAGTTTTCACCAACGTTTCCCAGCGGTAAGAATAACCTTGTCATCAAATGTCACTAACCCTTGGAGGCATTGGTGAAAAGAGTATAAAAAACATACCATTAAAAAATCATTGTCAATCTTCAACTATAATTTATTTTTACTATTCTCAACAATCGTTGACATTTGACACAGATTTCCACTTATATGGAACACTAGTTAATTATTATAACAATAATTTAGTGTTACAAAGACATAACTCATAATGACATTTTATAGTGTTTATGCAATTAAGTATAATTTTATGTGCACCATAAATTATATTAAAATAGACACCTAATTATCATCCCTCGCATGTGTCTGTATAACAATCTACATTAATATTATTTAAAAAAAGATTCGTATTTTTGTGTGTGTACCTGTTTGCAATGAATAAACTGAAAACTACTGGACCGATTTCAAAAATTCTTTTACCGTTAGGAAGGTACATGACCCCCGGTTAACATAGGCTATATTTTGTTTTCAAAAAATAGAGATCCTTAGTGAAATCCGTGCAAAGCCGGGGCCATCCGCTAGTATATAATAAACAGGGGAAAATTATTTATGGTATAGTAGATTTCTACTCGTCCACAGAAATGAACCACCCTGATAGGGCATCAGAGGGCGCGGGCCTGGGTGTTTTCTTTGTATTATAAGTCTATATTTGAAATAACATATCCGTTGTCTGGCTCCCATAACACAAGTAGGCTAATATAAATCAGCCTCTCTAAGTTGAGTACAAATTCATTTCTTTATTTCTATAAATTTACCTGTATATTGTTTAAAAGTCTTGCCCTCTCCACCAGCCTCTTTGGGCAGTCCAGAAATGGGTACGAACTTCTCCAGGGTCTTGGAGCCCACCTGATGGATGTGCAGAGCCTCCATCAGGGTCTTCTTGAGGAATGGTTTGATCAGCATCAGCAGTTTGTCAATGAATGATGGCGCGTTTAGGAAATGGAGACCGTGGACTTTTACTAACATGGCTTCCTGGGGAGTTAAAAAAAAAGTTTATTTAAGAGAGGTAGGGCACAGCGGATAATCCGTTCAAATCGGAGCATTCCGTCTAGGGAAGGACCTCCACCTTACAGAAAATCGTGGCCAAATAGCAATGTTGTGTTCCTACGGTGAGTAAGGTCTCCAGAGCTCCACTTGGGGGGGTTGGGAGTGTCGGCAACGCGAGAGTGATCCTTCCGGTATTGCAAGCGTCTATAGGCTGCGGTGACAGCTTACCATCAGGCGGGCCGGATGCTTGTTTGCCATCATAGTGGTATAAAAAATGTAAAAACTAAGGTGAATGATATTGGCATTAAATCTTTTAAATAAATTGACATAGAGGTGCCATATGGGTGTTATTAGTACCAACTATTATGTATTCTGTGTTAGTACTTAGTAGTATTCGTCTTCGACTTCGAACAAATTGTGACATTCAGTGTGGAAGCAAAAATAATACGTTTTATAATGTTAGCTTATAAAGTTATATAACACCGGTGTGGCAGCACAGAAATCGCCTCTGCAAAAAGTTGTGGTCAACAATGCTGGTCTGACGAGAATATTTATTCAGTTCATAATTCTTTCGAGTTGTGTTTCTATTTGAACCGCTGTTCACGAGTTTTCACTTTCATAATGTTGAAATTATGTTCATTTATGAATTGTGTGTCCATGTTATTTGTCTTAATAACGTTGAGATACAAGACAAAGGATAAGTGTAGATGCAGTAGTACTAAGTGCCCGTTCACACTCTCGTTTTAACTTCGCGAGAGTGTAGAACTAGCATAACGATAAAGTGGATGGACTATCCGTCCTACTTCTTCATCATAATTATATATATCAACCCACAATCATCTCATCTCGGAATACGATCTCCTTCTCCTTCAATCGAAGGGGGATTAGAACAAACTCTGCCACGCTACTCCAAACACGAGCTAGGATCGACGATGCCTAACTTGCGAGTTCGTCAAAAAGTGACGCCATGCTCCTCTCCGTTCTACTTCGTCTTCACATTTCCTCTATCTTCTAATCCGTCCCTAACTTCGCTTCACTTCGCTCAAATTCCCGAGAGTGTAGAGCTGGCATAACAATCAGTACATTCGCAAAATCCTAAAGACTCTTGCTCCTATCCTAAGTCCTAACTAGATTAGAAAACGGTATAACGCAAAAAGAAAAAAGAATTTATAAACTTAACTTGCCTGCAAATAATAAAAGAACTGTTGTAGTGTCTGTAAATCCAGCCGAGCTAGGTGCCCTAGAGTCAGACATTCTAAGTCAAACAGCAAGATGATGCCGGGCCACGTGCCCGTCTTGAACTGCCAGAGGTCTATCATCATCAACGCGGCTCTGAAAAATGACAGTACACACTTTCTTATTATAAAGTACTCAGTTAAATTTCTTTCAGATTAAATTCGTTGTGAGATCCAAGACAGCTAGTAGTAAGCTTTATTGCTTATTGTCAATCTGAGGTCGCCGTTGTTGATCTTGGCTTGACAGGAGACATAGCCAACGGTAGGAATCTGTGATGGGCTTGTCCCGATACAGTGCACATACCAATAACTCTCGATGCATCTTTGTCCTCTTCTGATTAGTCAGGGATAACGGGTCTGTCTCGTAAAGGGCACCAGGGCATTTTAGCTAATATTTCAATTATATACACCGTTGTGTCTCTTGTCACGCCAGCATCAATAACGGCGGCCCCAGATTGACAATTAATAAAGCTTATTGACGTTTCAATATGATCAATTTAATCAAAAATATATTAGATGGAGTAGGAAGTATTGAAAAGACTTCCTTATCAATAACGTGCGAGACAGCAATTTATTTATTTTAAACCAAACTTACAACTATTATCACAGGTGATATTTAATGCGATTCTGAAGAGAATTATACAAAAAAAGGACGGGTTGCACTCCGGGAGTGCCGGCAGAAGTGAAAAATCAAACATCAGCGTCCTCTCCATCCGTCTTACGCGTTTTCGTTCAGCAGCCGTATTCTCTAAGCATCATTTGTTAACTTGAAAGCCATCTCACCGCGGATCCGGTTTCGAGTTAACAAATGATGTTTAGCGAATACTGGCTGCGGCTACGAATCTGACGCGAGTTTAACATTTTTCACCCATCTAAAAAAGTGCCAAGCGCCGTTAAAGAAGTTTTCACTTCAAAAATAACAACAAATATACCTTATAATAATTTGGACAACACAATAAATCTATTTGAAACATAAGGCATCACATTCGAAAGAGATGGAAAGCTTTTCTTGTGAATAACGCACCAAAAGTGACACTTACTTCATTTCATTGGCAAATATGAAGTTCTTGGCGTCCGTATCCAAAAGTCTTCCGTAGAATATGGCTTCGTCGTTTTTAGAACGACACTCCAGTGGCGCTAATACACTGAAAGAAAATATCAAATTAAATTAATTTTGTAGATGTTTCTACTAAACATATTTAGTATCTAATCACCCTTCGATTGAATAGAGACCCGTATTCCTGTAGTAAGACTATGAGTTGATATGATGATGATGATGATTTAGTACTCAAAGGGCACATTAAGCCGTTGGTCCCGGCTGATGTCGATGTATGACAATCATTAAGCCAATCGGTGGCCTTCACGTGGCTTGAAAACACCGGCCTCCACCAATCAGTTCCCTTCGATTGAAAAGAAACCCCGTATCTTTTTTTTTGTTTTAAGTCAGGAACCTAACGACACGTGACTGGCATACCGACTAAAAACCTGACTGACTACCACCTCTTCCGCCATATCCGCCATATGAGAGACGCATATTCCTGATGTATTATGGGTTGATATAATAACAATTCAACTTACCACAGTTGAAGGCTACGTATAATAAGATTGTCAACATGTCTCTCTTTGAAAAGGTTGAGGAACAATGTCCTTAATGTAAGGTTGATGTCCAGGACTTGCTTCGTGACCTCCGAACTCCTATTGCAGCAGTGATAGGCACAGATGAGATCCAAATCTGGAATATAATCTATATATATAAAATGCTTTGTCCTGACTGACTGACTGACTGACTGACTGACTGACTGACTGACTGAGAATCAACGCACAGCCTAAACCGCTCATCGTAAAAATCTGAAACTTGGAGGGTGGATTGTTTGTATAACGTAGGCGTCCGATAAGAAAGGATTTTTCGAAATTCTAACTCTAGGGGGGTAAAAAAGGGGGGCAAAGTTACTATGGGACAACTTGATTCCTTGGTCCAATCTACTTCAAATTTGGCATAAAAATTGTTTAAGAGAATTGATGGAAGACGAGATTCTTATTTTATTTAAATTCTTGAAAAAAATGCATTTTGTGGGTAATTTTCTTCGAGTTGATATCAATACTCTTACTCCTTAGTGCTATAGTGATTTCAATTTACATTTCATTTTGACATATCCGTGAAGTGAAGTGTGTCATCTGTCATGTAATATTTTTGTAAATTGTGAATATTCAAACAAAATGATTTCATAATGTCGTCGTACTATTTATTCTGTTCGTGATCTGGGAAAAAAGGTAAAATTCTAACTACATCCTAGCGGACTGAATCATATTCATCGATAATTAACAGTAAGTAATTAAATTTTATAATATTTGACAGGGTTCAAGTTAAATTGGTTAATGGTTAAACGGCATATTGATATTGTCTCTTTCTCACTTATAGGAAATCTCATTACGTCGACTCGCTCAGGCCGAGGTTGTATGTATTGAAATACCGATATACTTAATTTTTTTTTCTACGGAAGTGGTTGGAAAACAAGCTCAGGAATATGGATCATTTGATGTTAGGTGATTACCGTCGACTATGGAGCACATAGATTCTAGGGTCCCTGACCCGTTGCCGACCTATAACAGGAAAAAACATGATATAGCGAGAAATAGTATAAGGACGGAGCTAGATTTTTTTTATGTCACAAAGGTGGCAAACAAGAATTTCGGATATTTCACTCTCCGAACGAAACGCATTGCTGCTTCACGTCAATATTCTGTAAAAGGGTGGCACTTCACCGGTCGGGCTAGCCTATTTCATAAACTCCAAAGACTGTAATGAGAAGTATGTAAAAATGTTTTGTCTTGATCGTAGAGACCTGAAGCCTGAAACCTGGGTATGTTCTGAAAAGTGTGGTGTATGATGTAGACAACCGATAAGAAAGGATTTTTTTAAATTCTCTCGGGAAAGCGGGATAAACGCAAACGAAGTTGCGCGGGTTTCTCTAGTATTATATAAATTAACTTCCATACAAGCCAAAAAGCCAGGCTTGCCCTACTAAAATACTCTATATAACATTCAAAACTCAATAAAGCCTATATGTGTTGCTTTACTATTGATCTGATGAAACTAGCTAATACCCGCGACATCCCGTTGTTGCCGTTCCCGGAACGAGATAAAAATCTAATCTGTGTTAATCAGTATTAGGGTCCGTTTACATGAGTTTTTAGTATTTGTAGTAAGGTTTATTTTTGCATGTGCACTGCTTTTGTCATTAAGAATGCTTGAACGCGCTTGGTGCGAAATAATAAGAGGAGCTGACCGGCGCCGATTGCGTACTTTTTCTCGTTCGCGCAGCCGTTCGGCTACGATTGCATGCTCGCATGCATGCAGATCGCTTCCCGCCGGTCTATGTGAAACAGTTGACGGCTCCGCTCCGGCCAACTCCAAGCGTGTCTGTGTCAAAAGAAAAATGCGCGCCGATGCTCTCCGAGCCGGTCTGTGTAAACGGACCCTTATAGACTACCTGTTTACACTTGCAGTACAATTTTGGCTCTTATATGATACTAGCTTTTCCCCGCGGCTTCGCTCGCGTTAATTTTATGACATAGATCTCGTTTGACAACAAAACAAGCCATAGCGCGACTTGTGGCGCCATCTGTTGGCCGATACTGCGCCCTCTATAGTAGAAAAATTATTTTCCCATTGGAACGACCGACATACTTTCACGGGATAAAAAGTAGCCTATGTTGGGCTCTGGTACCCCTACAATATGTATGCAAATTTTCATCACGATCGGCTGCTTAGTCAAGCCGTGAAGGAACAAACATACTCACTTTCTCATTTATAATATTATAGTAAGGATAGAACTTAAGAATGGTAGAAAGTCAAATTTTTTGTTTATTTAAAAAAAAAAAAAATGTTATTGTAAGCCAATAATGTGATACTTCCTAATGACACGATAGGATTCGAACTCCCGACCTCGACTATTTACGTTGTCATCTTCAAAGACAAATACAATTAGACTAGTAATTATTACTACAATACACCAGTCTACATGGTTTAAATACTAGGGTACCTAGTAATTGCTTGATTATGTAGTTATGTTCAAGGTCTTATGTCCAGTTGTTTGACACATGGTAATATAATAGGAATATAATTACTAATGACCAGTTATTAACTACATGGACGTAAATGGTCCATGACTATTTTTTCATTATCTCATCTCTACACTATGCGTAGTTGACCGAGGCACTTCGTCTAAGTTTGTCTAACTTTTCTTTTGATGATGAGCACAGCGGGCGGGGAGTTATTCAAATATTTTCTGTCCAATCTTAATTACATAGTTCTTTGTACATACATCATAAATATTCATATCGTCATCTCGCACGAAATAACTCGCACAATCGTGTGACTTGGCTGGCACCAATCTTTACCAATTTTTTTGTACGTATGTACGTTCTAATTCTAAGTACTTTAGGGGGTGAATTTCGACTTAAATTTAATTAAAACTCTGTTTCGACTTACAATTAATTTATTCCCGACAAAAATCTTACTTGTTTTTACATCCGTCGTCGTTTCGACATTCTGTTCACACGAGATTACACAGAATTGAAATTAAAATTGAGTTTTTTTAAGAGTAAGTTAGCGGACTAATCTGCTGCCAGTTGTTTGGATCTCTGTAATATCTAGGCACTAAAGTGTTAGACCCGGTTTCCACCAAAGCGGAGAGGAGAGTAGATGCGCCGCCCGGTTACACGCATCTCCGCTCGGCCGCGCACACTTGCTCGCGTGCGGCACAAGATTCAATAGAAGACAATATTTAGATATCTCCTTTCGTCTCCGCTTTGGTGGAACACCGCGCCATAATCTATTTTCTTCCTGACCGTACTTAAACATGGATTGATAAGCTATCTACGTAAATATTATAATGTACAGTCCAAGAGTCAACTTATAGAAATTACGTAACATCTTTTCTTTTAGTATTCATATGGTCTTCCAAGTGTCATTGCAGTTGACATAACTTTGTTAAACGCACTGTGACTGACATTTGAATTTATATATTATGTTAAATAATTATATAACGTTGTAAATCGTTTACATAATTGGACGGATCATGAAACTCGGTACTTTACTTGTCCTATGACATTGAAGCGTTATTTCTATAGTTCATTCAAAAAGCGTGAGAAAAAATAAACAAATAACATAGAGAGGGTCAAAGGTTTTTTTTTGCGGAGATACCAACTCCACAATGTATATACTAATTACTTTTGAAAAGTAAAGGGCAGGCTACACAGCGAGCGGACGAGCGAGCGAGAGAGAGGTGCGATTTTGCTTCAATCCTACTAATATTATAAAGGCGAGAGTTTGTGTTATGTTTGTTACTTCTTCACGGTCAAATGCTAGACCAATTTTCATAATATTTGGTGTGTAGGTAGCTGATACCTTGAATTAACAACACATAGGGTACTTTTTATCCTGAAAATTACGCGATTCTCGTAGGATTTGGTCAAAAATCTGACATAGATGGCGCTAAACAAATTATATATTTTTTATTTTAATTAAACACGCGGGTAACGCCGAGGGCAGCATCTAGTAAATTATAAATTCTACACAAATCCCACAGCGCCACCTGGGTCCCAAAGTAGAATTATGTAGAATTTATTATTATATTTTTATAGTACTCCACCAGCACGCACACGAGCCTGCGCTCGCTAGCTGCGGCGATATGACCCGCGAGCTTGTTCGCTCGCTAGTTGGCGGCGGTCTAACCTGCACTTAACAAGGTGTGATTTATATCATTTATTTAATCAATTTTAGATTCAGTAATGTCGTTTACCATTGGTCTAACTCTGGCAAAAAAACTTTGCAAAATATTTTTTTTTAAAAGTGATATGATAAATGACAAGACCATGGTTTTATGATTGCCACTAACCGGTTCATCACGTACGTAATAGGTATGAGGAAACATGAAAATTTTTGTTTCTAAAATTAGAACTGTGAAGGTCACTTTAAGATTACAAATTGCACTTCTGCGGGTCTATTCTAGTAATAAGAACCAGTCTCAGTTCAATCTAAAGCACTATCTTGCTCACAAAATATAAAACGAGCCAGATAGCGCTGCGATTAAGGCTAGATTTTATTCAAAAATTCAAAATATCATAGACACTTTCTCTCGTTAATGATTACATTACAGGGGCCGTACCAAAACCGCTTAAAACAAAAGAAGAACGTCTGAGTAAAGGAGACAGCGCAATACATGATGTATGGCGACGTCTCGTGTACACAATCGTTTAAGAATAGTTTATAAAAGGTCGTGGTACGGCCCCAGTATTCAATTATTTATGTAATTACTTAATCTACTCTATCAACTAGGTACTACCATTTCGGAAAGAAAAGCAAATGACCAGGGGCCCGATTCTACTAACACAAATGCACCAATGGACTCTCAATGGTGTCTCAATCGTGTCTCAAAAGAATGCCGATGGTGTAACAGTGGAATAGTTTTTGACATTTGTTATGGACTTAAACAATAAGTTAAACATTATGTTATTGTTTAAGTCCATAACAAATGTCAAAAACTATTCCACTGATACACTAATACAGTAACAGTAAAAGAAATGGCGAAAGGAAACCAGTTACGGCCTTTTTAGTCATATAACAATACATTAAAATTGCATATGTTTAAATATTTATTTTATTTATTATATTTGTTTTATTACGAAAACAGAACCGCTGGTGTTACTTTGCCATAATGCCACTATATCGTCGCTTATGTAACATACCGCGTAAGTAATTTTTGTAAAAATTTCAAAATGAATGAAACAGTACTTTTCCTGAAAACTTGATAAATTTTAGTTGTTTATGCGACGATATGTAACTTTGCGAGAGTGTAGTGCTAGCATAAGATGTAAAGTTCGTCACGAAGTTAGAAGACAAAGACAAAATACAGCCGAAGTAGGACGGAGATCCCTTCCACACTGTCGATTCTGCTCAACTTCGCTGCAATGTAGAGGCATTGTAATAATGCTACCTCTTCCTTATAAAAAAATCATTTACGAAACCCGCGCAATTTCGTTTGGCTGTATTTTTGCACAGCAGCGCCATCTACTTAATAAAGCTCCATTGACTGCCAAAATTTTGACCAAATCCTACGGGAATCGCGTACTTTTCGGGATAAAAAGTATCCTTGTGTTAATCCAAGGTATCAGCTACCTACATGCCAACTGTCATAAAAATTGGCCCAGCCATTTGAGCATGGAGGAGTAAGATTTGGGATTATACTAATTATCATTTTGTTTTTATTACCTGTTGGTTTTTAATTATGATAATTTTGTTTCGTTTTTTATTTTTGCATGCCAATGTATTTAGTGGTAGTTGTAAAAAATTCATGGTCGGCCCCTAGTTTTCCAATTAGCACCTTTTCTTTGTAAATCACAGATACATTTTTTTATGACATGTGTGTCATCTATTAAGATTTTTTCATAGCAAATGTAATATTATTTTATGTAACGTGATATCAAAATTAAATCGGCCTTCAGCCATCAGTTAAATGAAATAATTCTTTAAATCTGTAGTCGGTCCACATCCGCATGATCAAGGATAAATCTGTGATTTTGTTGGCATATTTAGTTTTTCTAATAACATATAAAATTATTAGTTACTATAAATAATTACAACTGTGTTTTTAGGTTAGGTACCTATTAGATAGATAGATAGATAGATAGAATATACTTTATTTGCAATTCACAACAGTAGGACACAGTATACATAAACACAATATACACACTAGTGAAATCGCAACAAGGCGGCCTTATTGCTAAAAAGCAATCTTTTCAAGGCAACCTTAGGGTAACGAAATATTTTATGGATTGGGCAGGGCTAGTAAAATAAGTACTCATGAATAAGAAATAACATATGACACAATAACGAATATATAGTGCTGAAATAACAAATACAGTCCCCGTATTATCTTAGTAAAAACAGGTCACAATCTCACGTCTTTCTCAAGCGCTCTGCCTCAATCATACAAAATAAGAATTGAGATAGTGCGTGAGATTGAGATGCGTTAGAAATATTTTTTGTAGGCTGGCCGATATTAATTAATATATGAATATTATTAATAAAGGTTGACATTAGCCGAAACCGACGGTTTAACATGTCCTCAGAAGCACAGAGAAGCTTGAGATAACGAAAACCAAACACTGGCTAAGTTCGACGTCGCTTAACTTGCCTGTTAAATTTAGTGTCTAAACAGACTATGCCGAAAATACGCGACCGAATTTCCGCAACTGATTTTACGTTCGGCTCTTATCTTAGTTATGTATTCGGCTGATATGACACACCATAAGCGCCGAACTTACGCGGCTGAAATTCGGTTGCGGAACTTTGTGTGTGTATTGTCAGTGTCAGTGTCCGAGCGCTGTCGTGGCAATCGAATCGAACTTCGGTCGCTTATAATGTGTTGCTATACGCCGAATCGCTGCCGAACTTACGCCCGACCGAAGTTCGGCTGTACGCTATAACGCAACGTAATTTCGGCATGGTGTGTCGTCAGTCATTTAAAATACATTGCAGGCGTAGTCACGCCGAACTTCGGTCGCGTATTTTCGGCATAGTGTGTTTAGACACATAGAGTGTGACACAGCGACGCCATCGGGCTCCTTTACCATTCCGAACTCTAAATGTTAGACCAACCTGAGATGTGTTCTTCAGGCAAGTGAGGCTGTGTCTTCAGCCATCCCCTCAACTTCTTAATGTCCTCCTTACTGATACCAGTGTCCTTGTTGTACTCCTCTTCGAGGGGATACGTGCCTACTGTATCCCACCACATGTTTCTGTAAAGAGAAAATACTCTATACAGAAAATAAATTAATATTTAATTAAATAAATTAAATAATAATCCCGCTTTCCTGTGGGAACTTCGGAATGTATAATACATATAAACGAGTTAGTATTCATATCGGTGCAAATGCAACTCGCCTACTTCTTCTTGAACCACTCTGTCTTTAAAAAAAACGCATCAAAATCCGTTGCGTAATAGTTTATTTTATTATTTTTAGATAAGAGAGGTAGGGCACAGCGGATAATCCGCTCAAATCGGAGCAGCCCGTCTGGGGAAGGACCTCCACCTTACAGAAGATCGTAGCCAAATAGCATTGGTCTCGGCCATGTTGTGTTCCTACGGTGAGTAAGGTCTCCAGAGCTCCACTTGGGGGGGTTGGGAGGGTTGGCAACGCGTGAGTGATACCCCCGGTATTTCTTACGTCTATAGGCTACGGTGACGGCTTACCATCAGGCCGACCGTATGCTTGTTTAGCACCTGTGGTATTTAAAAAAACAAAAAATAAAAAAATATATTAAACGAGTTAGTATCATATCGGTGCATTTGTAACTCGCCTTTGTTGTAGCTCGGCTCGTATGTAGATGGAGTGGGGTCATACAAGCGCTCTGTCAAAAGTGAATCGCTAAACGCTCGATGACATGTCGGTGACATGCACTTGACACTTGCGGAATGTTGCCAATGGAGGTGTAGTTTCCAAAAAGCGGGGAATTATATAGAGTTTGTTTAAATTTCTCAACTTTCAAGTAACAACATTTTAGGTATATGATATAGAATAGAATAGAATAAAATAATCATTTGTTTGTCCTATATTGTAGCACACAAAACAATATTACATGAAACCTTAAATAAATTTATATGTATAATAATGTAAAATTTAATTAAATACAAACTAAAACTAAAACATGCTGTGTGAAATTGTGTGCCGCAGTAATACAAAATGGTCTTAGCTCAGCTGAAAATGTTTTACTCATAGGAGCAAAACGCTGATAATTCTGCTATGACCAACCGCTGAGACTAACCGCGGAAATAGATGAACATTGAAGATATTGCTAATGCGCAGACAAACAAGAAACAAAAAGAAACAACTAATTAAACATAGGTACCTACTCGGATAATATATTCAAAAATAAAAAATAAATAAAATAGTAACAAACGATACCATTAATTTATTTAACTTGTTTTGTATGTATTGTACTGTACTAAAGTGAATGATATCGTAAATTCACAAGGACTTCCATTAGAGAACGTGTCACATACCTACGTAAATATCAGTAGCAGCAGCAACTGTTTTGAAATTAATCAGTCGAAGCAATAAAAATAGTTAAAATGGGAAACTATTTTCACAATCGGGCAAATAATACGCTAGAATCGTATTATTTCTTTTTCATAATTAACTACAAATTACTATGAAATATTTAAAACTTTCCTGTGAAAAGTGATAGGTATCATTACATTTCTTTTGTTTTTCAGACGTGTTGTGGCACGATTTATTAGCACAAACAGCCATATTGAATTTTTTTCCGGGAGATACGTTTAGTGCGCTTTGACATCGACAACTACGAAGCGGTTCGGCAAAGTTCGGCGTTTGGTGCCAGTGGCACCAGTTGAGGTGCATCAAAACGGGTGCAGGGACACTCCCTCTATACATTGTTATTTACTCTAAGCTTTTTAGCTTGTTTTTAAATATATTTTCTAAGTCGGAAAACTAAGATCCAAATATACAAGACGACAATCCATCCGATCTTGATATACGGAAGTGAGGCCTGGACACTAACACAGAAGGAAGAAAACAAGCTCATGGTGGCCGAAAGGAAAATATGGAGGAAAATGCTTGGTCCTAAACACCAACCTGATGGCAGCTGGAGGGCTCGAAAGAATGTGGAATTGGAAGACCTCACGGGAATACCCAGTATAATTGGAGAAATTAAAGCCAACTCTGTTGGCTCGGCCACCTAGAAAGAATGGTTGAGGATCGATCAGTGAAAAAATATATATGGGTCGCCCAATCGGCCGCCGGACAATTGGACGGCCCAAGTACCGCTGGAGAGACGAGGTGGACCTGCGAACTTCAAATCGAAAACTGGCGAGGGGTAGCGCAATGCCGGCGTCTCTTAGTGTCGGAGGCCAAGACTCACTTCGGGTCGCTGAACCATCGGAGTAAGTAAGTATACCAATTGTCTGGCACCCCATAACACAAGCTGGGTAAGCGTAGCTCACTTTGATGTGAATGGTGTAGAACATTTGCACGTTGACTGGAATCGTGCACGAAACACACAAGTAAAATGATGACGAATTGTTTACATTTTATCTTTTGCTACAAGAATTAGAACCCTGGTGTCGGCCCCCAATAATAGGTTTAATTGTTTTAATTGATGATGCGATGATGCTTTATTAAAAGAACGTGGACAGAATTGCCAATCTACAATTCCTCGTTATACAATAACTACTTTTATATTTATATACTACTTTTTCAATCTTTCTGAGAGATTTTCTTAATATTTTTTTCCGTAAGAACCTTGTACAGAGTATTAGAAAACTACAAAAAAAAAATCAGCCAAATCGGTCAAGCCGTTTTCATGTTATGTCGTGACAACGGAAAACGGGTTTCATTTTTATATATATAGATTAGTGAGTCAATACATTAATTATTTATAGGTTTATCTGGTGTAATATTGGTACTAATATTATAAAGAGGAAAGATTCGTATTTTTGTTTGTAACTCAAAAACTACTAAACCGATTTCAAAAATTCTTTCACCGATGGAAAGGTACATTACTCCCGCGTGACATAGGCTATATTATTTTTATATATATTTTTATATTATTATATTATATTTTTTTTAATTGGGTTCCTTACAAAAACCCTTCCCTCCCCCCGCCCCGTGACGTGAGGTCGGTTTGATTTGAGCTCCGTGCTATTATTCGATTTTAATTTATTTAATTGAATTTTTAGTGCAGTGAGTGGTTACATTTCATTTGTCTGTGTTTTCTAACTGTGAATAAATAGTAAACAACAGCTCATAGCATTAGGTCCCAATAGTAATGTAACAATAGACCGTGGTGCTCGGCAATCGAGCCTCACTTGATTTGCCATCTCTCTAGGGTATAATGCCTTTTGCTTCAAATTGCTGTTTCTCACGTAGTTGTTAAGGAGGGAAGTCCTTTCAATACTTCCTACTCCGACTATCTTCTTTCTGATTAAATTCGTTGTGAGTTCCAAGACAGCTGTAGTTTATTCCCCGGGACGTCAATAAGCTTCATTGCTTATTGTCTATCTGAGGTCGCCGTTGTTGATCCTGGCTACACAGGAGACACAGTGGTGGGAATGTGTGGTGGGCTTGTCCCGATTACAAAAACCCTTGCAAAGCCGCCGGTCCGCTAGTGTATTCTAAAAAGACTGTGGAATGATATACTGCCATAGTACAATTCTAAGTGTAGTTATTAGCATTCAACACTTTCTACAGTATTTTACGTCATACGGCAGGCAAGCAAGCAAGCCGGTCACCTGACCGAATGTGGTTACCGCCGCCAATGAACAACTTAACCTGCCGTACACTTAGGACCTCCACCTAACAGAAGATCGATCGATCGTAGACAAATAATTGGTCTAGGCCATGTTGCGTTCCTACGGTGAGTAAGGTCTCCAGAGCTCCACTTTTTACAGGGTCGCCGGTCTGCAACGCGCAATTGATTCCCCCGGTATTGCAAGCGTCCATAGTCTAGAGTGACTGCTTACCTTCAGGCGGGTCGTATGCTTGTTTGCCACCTTAGTTGTATAAATGCTTAAATGCTACTTATGTAATCTAATCATTATTTATATTTATCGTTATTTTGGTATAAAATTATCTATTATAATATTATAAAGAAACAAAATTTGTGATGTTATGTGCAATTGTGGACAGCTTATACTCGTAATCTTTTATCATAAAATGTATGTGTCAATATTTATGATATAATAGTTGTTTCCCGCGGCTTCGGGCTTTATATTGGTAAAACAATTCTCACAATCGGTCCAGAAAATCCAGAGATAATCCCAACAAACTCACCAACTTTAACTTTTTGTAATATTAGTATCAAAAAAACAAATATTTTATTCGGAGACTAGGCCTTCACTGACACTATCTCTTGTCATTTACATCTTTAACATTAAATAATTAGTTTTATTTATATAAAGTACAGACAGCTACAGGGAAACCCAAACGATGGCACATCTCCTGAATAGACTCAAGAATAGACAGTAAACCTAAACGAAGTAAGTTAAGCTTTCTCATGTAATTCTCAATTTTTTTTTTTAAACGAAAATTAATAAAAATTTACATTTTCATTGCGTGAAATAAAATTTTCGTTTACTTAGATGTTTTGTTGAAATCTAATTAAATAAAAACCTAATAAAACTTAATTCTTACATAATTCGGGGGGTCAGGGTTCTCTTCAGCTGTCTGTACATTATATGCTACTATAAAACTACTCTACAAGCTACCACTATTTTACCATTTCCTGTTGGACCAACTATTATGCACAACTAGTTGGTCCAACAGGAACAATTCGCAAAAAAAAACCCGTTCACACAACTAAGTTGTGCATAGTTGTGCTATCAAAAATAAGTATTCCTTTTCGGAAACAAAGCAAAATGACCGCCGATAAAAAAAAAGACGAATAAAACCGGCTACGATTATCGATTATTGTTGGATAATTAATAAATTATTTTCTATACTATACAAAATATATCTACTTACCTAATCACAACTAAACACAAACACAACAAAAATCACAAGTAAGTGCCTCGGACACGACCTTAACACTGTAATGGTGGTACACAAATGATTATATCTGTGTTAAAAAAAGTTTGTGATCTTCATAAAGGTGCGTGCAAACTTGATGTGTCTAGTTTTAAATAAATTAATGAATATCTAGGGACAAATCACACAGATTGAACTAGCCCGAAAGCAAGTTCGATACTTGTGTTATGGGATATTAACTCAACGATACTATATTTTATAACAAATAACATACATATAGATCATCCAAGACCCAGGCCAATCAGAAAAAGTTTCTTATTAAGTAGATTTATTTTAAAGTGTGATAATTTGTGGTTACTGTAATTTGCTCATCTGAACTCTTACACATTTGTCAATGTTTAAAATACTTTAAAATACGTTTGTGTTATACTCGTAACATACTCGCAACTTCAAAAGGAAAGGTGGGCTCGGGTCGTCACATCATGGCCCCCAACAGAACGGGAAAAGGTCTAGAGATAAGCCAAGGATGCGATGGTCGGACGACTTGACTGCCTTTTGCGGAGATTGGGAGGCACTGGCAAACGACAGAAATAATTGGAAGCGTAATGGGGAGGCTTTTGCCCAGCAGTGGGACCTAAATAGCTAGCTTCGGACCGGATTGGACCGTACCGTACCGGGTCGTGCCGGACCGGAATCTATTATATAAAATTTTGTTTCTGAAGAAAATTATGCTAATTGTTAGTAAATTTTAACGCGGGCGAAGCCGCGGGCAGAAGCTAGGATAATAAATGTTTATTTATTTTCCACAAACAATGTTACTAATTAAAACCTAATTATAGTAGGTTATGTATTAATTAACTACATATGTAAGTATGTGATAAACATTTGTGTTTGCCTCGAGTCTGGATGTTTTCTACGTATTTTATCAAGTCCCCAGGCCACCCCATTAAGTACCTATAAGGTACAAAAACATTATCATAGTTATGTAGGGTAGAGCACTATTCGTGGGAGAGCACTGGGCCAAGTGGGACACTTTAATGTCTTATCGATTTTAAAAGAGAGAACTTGGATGAGATTTTTTGATAAATAATATTTATTTGTAATTGCACAATGGTACATCATTTTATAGACATAATATATTGTGTTATTAATCTTTAATTATTTTGTATAATTTTTTATTTATTAGAAATTCCAGATATTTTGTTTTATTTTTATATTTTCTGTCAAAGAGCAAGTGCTAAGTTTCTTGCCAGCTTCTTCTTAGCACAGATCTGCCGTCTGAACTGATCTGCCGTCTGAACTGGTGGTAGAAAAAAATTGTGACGATTCGAAAGAGCTCATTTTAGGCCCATTTGAATAAAAATATTTTGAATTTGAATTTGTTTTTGTTATACTTACAATCTATAGGTATGTACATTATTTTGTAACATAGACCCTGGTGTCCCTGGTAGTGTATCTCTAATTAATAATCTTAATTCCTTGCCTTTCCATCACAAAGTTCAAAATTTCTAATAGCTAGCGAAGTTGTCTGTTACCACCACCATCATTGATTAGATTTTAGGACATTTTTTCTATTAAAAAATATTAAAAATATTTATGCCGAATTAGATAGATAGATATATAGAATATACTTTATTTGCAATTCACAATAGTTAGGACACAGTATACATAAACCGACGGCCGGTGGGGCAAGAGGGTTCTGGAATGGCGACCACGTACCGGAAAGCGCAGCGTAGGACGCCCACCTACAAGGTGGTCAGACGACCTAAAGAAAGTCGCAGGAAGCCGCTGGATGCAGGCCGCTGCCAGCGGGTCGCATTGGAGGCGTTTGGGGGAGGCCTATGTCCAGCAGTGGACTTCTTGTGGCTGAGATGATGATGATGATGATACATAAACACAACATACACACTATTGAAATCGCAACAAGGCGGCCTTATTGCTAAAAAGCAATCTTTTCTAGGCAACCTTAGGGTAACGAATTATTTTATGGACTGGGCAGGGCTAGTAAGATAAGTACTTACTTAGTAGTATTAGGTGCTGATTAACGAAAAATTTATAGATTCACTCCTCTCTTCAGCGCTATCTAGAGGTATATTTACTTCGTCTTAGCACAACATGTAGGTACCATTGATGTATATGTACTTCATGTCGATGGTATCTTATCATTCACGCGTGGCCAACCCTCTTAACCCCCCCAAATGGAGCTCTGGAGACCTTACTCACCGCAGGAACACAACATGGCCGAGACCAATGCTATTTGGCTACGATCTTCTGTAAGGTGGAAGTCCTTCCCCAGACGGGCTGCTCCGATTTGAGCGGATTATCCGCTGTGCCCTACCTCTCTTAAACATCTCTAGGTACATCGAGAAAAAAATAATGCAAATCAAAACAAAATAAAATGATAAAAAGTTTTATATTATGACTCGTCCCTGCTTTTCACGGGTTTTGTATTGTAAGGATCCCTATCTTTTTTTTAAATAAGTATAATAATAATTTATCTTCTGTTACCCGCGTATAGTGCAGCTTCCCAACGGTAAAAGAATTATTCAAATCGGCCCAGTAGTTTTTGGGTTAATTCGTAACAAACAAAAATACGAATCTTTCCTCATTATAATATAGGTAATACGTATAGACTTGTATACTTGTTTGGTTCACGGAAATGATGGATCGTGTAATTCGTGTACCCAAACATGACAAGGTCTTCTGGTGACCCCGACAAACTAATATCCATATGAAAAGAACAACCTGATTATATTTTCTTAACATTAAAATAAATAGACGCAACACCTACCATCTAAATCATCATAAAAAGAATGAAAGTAAAAAAACAATGGCCTGTATGTTTTTATTTTATTATGGCAGACAAACAAGTAAGCGTGGAGCATCAGTAACACCACCACCAGAGCAGGGGCCAGTTAGGCCGTTATCTGTAATTTTAAAGAAAATTGACAGGCCTGGTGGTCGAGTGACTAATATGGGGCGGTCACTTTATCCCAAGGGCCGTGGGTTCGAATCCTGCGCAAGGCAATTTGTGTGCGTGAACATGTCTGTTCTCGATGTTTTCATGTTTCTCGATGTTTTCTATGTATAATAAGTATTTCACAAGAGATTTACAAAAGAAAAGTATCGCGCTCCTGACTGTACAAACTTAGTTGCTTAGTTTGGGACTAGATGGCGTTGTGCGATTCGTCCAAGAATATTATTTTAAAAAAGTTAGAAAATGACGAAACAAGTTTTAGTTAAATCTTTGCAGGCCTTATTACCTATCTTCACTTTTAAGTAAGATCTTACATCTTACTTGCATCGTATGCAACATAGTTTCTTGTTTACAACCATCCTAGTCTTAATAAAAAAAAGTTAGCCCCTGACGATTAGTAAATAGAAATTTATGATATCTGTGTTTTGTTGCTCAGTAAAATCATAACACAATTATATATTTTAGAATAACATTAGAATTCGCTTCCTGCAACTTAGGTCTCCGGACAAGCCCACCCCACATTTCCACCGCTATGTCTCCTGTATTGCCAGGATTAACAACGTCCACCTCAGATCTTATCTATACATACATATAATAAAACAGTAGACCCCGATATGTCTGTACTTTGAACATATTTGGCAAAAATGGAGAGGGAACAGTTAGAGAAAGGTAACAAAAGCGAAATTTTTTATTTATTTATTTATTGTCTGTCTGTCTATCTGTTTGAACGCGCACATCTTCTAAGTTACTGAACGGATTTTAATCCTGTTTTCACAGGGAGATAGAGCTCGGCTTGGAACAGAATATAGGCTTTGTTTCATTTAAATCGCATGACAAGAAAAGGAGTTATCCTTATTTGAACATTTCACGCGGACGAAGTCGCGGCTAACAGCTCGTTGACAATAAACAAAGAAGCTTATTGACGTCCTGGGAGAGAAACTACCTGTCTTGGATTGGAACTCACAACGAATGTAATCAGAAAGAAAATAAACGAACTAGGAAGTATTGAAAGGACTTGTCCAACTGTTTATTCGCTAACTTCACCTAAACTAAGCAACCAGTTTACTTTTCACGGCAGGGGGAAATTGATTTTAAATTTTCCATGAAAAAAATAGAACTGCGTGAATCAATTTTATGAAACAAGAAAAACAGTCCTGTACCTGTATTACGTAGTTACTATTTAATAATCTATGCCTGTATGCAACTAACAGCCAAAATGAATAATCTATCGGTGAATTCAATCTCGGATATTTACGTATAAAAAATATCACTTTAGTCAAAAAAAATTATTGAATTTTTAATCTTAGCTAGCAAAAAGTCTGTCCGGGTCGATTAATAATTTTGGCTGTATGCAGACAGATCTTGTGATGGATAGCTCATTAATAGAGGAAGGCTATAGATCACAAGATGATAATATATAACCATTTGTGACTGGGGGGACTTATGGTAATTTCGGGACGACTCTAATTATTGATGTTACCTCAATTCACAATTTTCCTTATTCTATACTAATCTATACCCTATTTTACATGACAATGTAATAATCCAGTAGTTAAAGCTCCTAGTGGACGAAGGGTATCTAACGACAACACTCCATTGTGGTGGGCAAGGTATGCCCTGCAACCAGCAGTTAGCTGGTTAATACCAGCTTTTATTACCTGGCCAAATGCGAAAGTAGTTCTATTTATAGTACATTTAGAATAATTTACTAGCTTCACAAGTACTTTCTCTTATCACCATAGATAGAACATGAAACTAGTAATTGTAAATAAAAACAAAATGGCCATTAGTAAAAAATCGAAGGAGATTGCGCGGAGGGTAACACCGCACCGCAACAAATCACAATAATATTAGAAAACCTTCAATGAACATTTACGTCATGAGTGCAACCATTCATTCAGAGTGGTTCACCTTCGTTCACTCGCCAGTTTCGTGGCGTGCATCCGAGCGGATTGACGAATCCGATTTGAAATGTGAGTGATTTTTTTTCTCTTAATTACACGCGCGTGTTTTGTTTATTGTGTCAATTGTTTATTCCAGTGGTTGTTTTTTTTTATTAGAAACGAAAAGGTTGCTTTAACTTTAAGTTATATAAAGTTTGGGAGACATTGCTAATTATAAAAATTCTACTAATATGTAAAGTCAATAATATTGAATTAGAATAATCTTATTAAACTTGTTGTGTGTGTAGTTAACAAATAAATATTCTATCTATCTATTTAAAAATCTGTTTTTACTAGATTAGGTACAGTCAACAAATGAATGTGGTATCCATAGCCATAGATTCAAGTTTTCTAAATGTTGCATTAAGGGATTTACTTAAATTTTTATTGAATAGTTTTCTTTCATATTGTACTATGTAATAACAAAGTTTCGTAACGATACTTGCATTATTAGCTTCAAAATCTTTGTTCTTAGATCTCTACCCTGGTCACCTTTTTCATTAGTTGACTGTCACCTAAACGTCTTCCGGTTTCAAACTATCTATGTACCAAATTTTTTCGAAATCAATTCAGCGGTTTAAGCTGTCAGACAAAAAATCATTTGTATTTATAAACCGTCATTGACTATCAAACTTTTGATCAAATCCTACTGGAATCGCGTAATTTTCGGGATAAAAAGTACCCTATGTGTTAATCCAAGGTATCAGCTACCTACATACCAAATATCATAATTGGCCCAGCCATTTGAGCGTGAAGAAGTATACTCACAAACTTTATAATGTTAGTAGGATATCAGTACGGATTACGAAATTTGGTCATATAGGCTCTCGTAGGTGCAAAATCATAATTTGTATTGTACCAATAGAAAGAGAAGTTTGTCTATAAGGCTATTAGTGAGTTGTACAAAAAGATTTAATTAATGACACATTAAATTAAGGATGTCACTGACCTCTCCCCATTCAAAATGGTTGCGCTTCGAGGGATACCTCGTCAAAGATTCAAAGGAGAAGCCAAAGAAGAAAAAAAACTGGGTATTTATATATGGGGTCAAGCAATGTAGGGTTTTGAATTTGCTAATGAGTGCAATGTCGTATTTTATGACATTTGAAAGTTTTCACAACATAAAAACACATTTTTAAAGTTCGTTGACTATTACTTGGTAAAATATGTTTATATTTATTTATAAAGATGGAAACCAAAAACATTGAGTTTGAAACTTAAAGTGAAATTAATCTTAAAATGCGTTTTAGAAACTGCCTGTATAATAAATAGCAAGTCTCAATTTTGTTCGTGTAAATATTTTGTCTAGTGCGACACAAATTGCGGTTATATTATTACATCAATAATTTAAACAATACAGTACAAAAATCACATTCTAGAAAAAGTCATTTTTTTTGTAACTTTAATGCGTGCGAATCCAGGGCGTGTCGCTAGTACGCAATTAAGACGTTGATATAGTATAATCTATTCCACTATAATTGGCACAAGATTTGTAGAGAAATTCAATGATAGTGATTGAACTAGTTGATCTGGAAGATTGCTTTAGCGATAAGACCGCCTGTTGTACTTTTCCTACCACCTTGTACTATTTTATTCTTATATTTATTTTGGTGCAATAAAGAATATTGTATTGTATTGTATCATGCAATTGTGGTAACATAATGTTGAGTGCTTATTGCAGTAAAGTGATTTGTGCTTAAACAAGGCTTAAACATATTTATTTCATATCGATTTATAATTTAAATCCGACGATTATTTAGAGCAGAAATTCGTATGAGTTCCAAGACAGCTATCTCCCCCGGGAAGTCAATAGGTTTAATTGCTAATTGTCAATCTAAGGTCGCCATTGATGATCCTAGCTATACAGGAGATACAACGGTGGGAGCATGTGGTAGGCTTGTCCCGATTACTTATTTCAACCCTCATTTTACCTTTCCGATTAGAGCTTTTGTGCCAAGTATATTGGAACGGAGTATACATTGCGTTTGGCTTGTAATTACTCTATTATTACGCTACTCCGATTCAAGATTGCGCATTGCATAGCGTGGGAACCATGAGTACATACTTTGTTGCATTATTGCTTGTAATAAATTAATTTATAATAAACACAGAGCCATCGAGAAGCTCGATGACGTCGATGTGTGTCGCACTCGAACGAACACGCAAGTTAAGCAACATCGATCCCAGCTAGTGTTTGGATAGGTTTCAAGACACGTTGAGCAGTCGATGTATGACAATCTTTAAGCCAAGTCGGTGCGAATGGCAGCTTGAAAACACTGAAATGAATAGAGTGGCAGAGTACGATCTAATCTTCGTCGATTAAAAGGACCCGTATCCCTGCAGTGGGATAATTATGCCTAATTATTAATTGATAATAAATTGAGGGGGTTGTTATTTCAAAATGGAAAAACGGGACAAGCCCACCACACATCCCCACCGCTGCGTTCTTATCTCCATAAATCCTCTTAATCCAGGTTCAACAACGGCACAGATTGTCAATAAGCAATAATGCTTATTGACGTTTCGGGAGACAAATACAGCTGTCTTGGAACTCACATCGAATTTAGTCAGAAAGACATTAGACAGAGTAGGAAGTTTGCCTACGGGTCGAACCTACGCTCTTTGAAGCTAGAGTCAACCAACGCGCCATCGGACTATCAAAATTAATATCTTTACATAATATCAAATTAAAGGCGCTGTCCCACTGCTGCGCACGAAGAGGCTACGCACGTGTGTTAAGCTTTGCTTTGCAAGAGGATGTACGTGATTGTTCCCACTGCAACCCACGGACACGTTAACCATCAAGTGACGTCATTGATACACGCGTGGCTTGCACAACATAGCTCAACGCTGTCAACGCCATGCACGCAGTGAATGCGGTACACAGCTTGTTCCACAAAGCCTGCACATCGCTGCGCACGCTGTGCACGAACACGTGGGCCACGTGGCACATTACAAACCAAAAACTATGACAATCAATGCGTAGCCTCTCCGTGCGCCGTGGTGGGCCACGCTACAGCTGTACGTAGTCGTGGTTTTGTATTCGTGTATAGCTTGTACTGCAGTGGAAACGTAGACCCACGTAGTCATCCACGCAGCCGTAATGTGCCACGTGGCTCACGTGTTCGTGCGTAGCGTGCGCAGCAGTGGGACCGCGCCTATCTCTGTCTGTATGCTTAGATCTTTAAAAGTACGTAACGGATTTTGATGTGGTTTTAATAGATAGAGTGATTATGTATAATACATTCCCAAATTCCCACGGGAAAGCAGGATACAGGCGAACGAAGTTGCGCGCGTTTTGCTAAATTAATATTATATTATAATAGAATGTGAACGTTTAGATGTAAAAAACCGTACTGGCCGAGCGATTGTCCTTGGTCGTGCTGCGAAGGTCCTGGGTTCATAAGAAATTCAAAAGGTTATTATTGCATCATCTATACATATTCTTATTGTATTTTCAATCAATTGTCTTTATTTATACATCTACAGAGCTATCACCGACGACTAATTTTGTTCGTTCATCATTTTCGTTTTTAGGAAGTTGTCGTTTTCAGGAAGTTGTCGCTTTAGGAAGTTGTCGTTCTCAACCTGAGGGATCATTTCAATCTGTGTTAGTCCACCGCCTGTCAAAGTCAAGTCAATTTTGTTACCACAAGCGATGCTTACAGTAATTTCATGAAAATCTTTATTTTTAGTTGTCTTCCCTGGTCATCTCTTGAAATAGTCGCTTCCTTTAGCGGAGGGTCCACTTGGTACCTCAATACGGGGACTTGAGAACCTTTCTGCTACTGACACATACTTAGTTTCTTCAAGCTATGTGACTCGACCATTTTACATAATTCACAAAACAATATTGATGTCGAACGACCAATTAAAATTCCATATTTAATATGTTAAATACGTATAGGGAAAATGTATTTATGTAATAGATATAGAGGCGATCTGTGGGTGAGACGAATGTAGAACATGGATAGGCAAGTAGGCTCTTTTATTTGGAAAATATTTTTTGAACCTCGCCCAATGTGAGATTCGAATCCACTGTCACTGTCAAACTAAAGAAAAAAAATATTAAAATTTCATGTGCAATTAAAATTAAAATGCTTTTCAAGAGCTGGCTGTTTAAGTTCCCACTCGTCCTCTTGTCATCTCTTTCTTTTTTTGTTTAGGTATCTCTCGAAAACGATGTATCGTAGTAAATTTAAGCTGATAAAAATTTCTACAAATTTGATCCTATACACTTTTTACCTATTCCCAACCATTGACAAGACATACAATGAAATGCAATTAATTGTTGAAAAGTTTTTTTACTTCATTTTGACACTCCATACAAATAAACAGTATTCATTTACCGGTCTAAAATCACAGAATTTGAAATACTTCCATAAACTTTCCAATGGATATAAAACACAATGTGATTTATGTGATAGTGCAGACTCTGCCTACACCTGCCGGCGTTACAGGCTTGACGAAATTAGTAGCGGGGAAAGGTTGGTACATAAGTGTAACTATTTGTGCGAGGCATTGCCGAAATTATGTTGCGAACCTCAAGGACAATTGATTGGTGTATATCCGGTTGAAGGCGCCTTTTTAAAGCACTTATTAATAACATTACTGGCATAGTTATTACCGATGCTAGAATGGATTCGATTCCTCGCATATGAGTGTGGTGGACAGCCCAGTCATTACCGGGCGGCATTAGTTGATTGATAGTCTACACCTAC
Source organism: Endotricha flammealis (assembly GCA_905163395.2). Taxonomy (NCBI): domain Eukaryota; kingdom Metazoa; phylum Arthropoda; class Insecta; order Lepidoptera; family Pyralidae; genus Endotricha; species Endotricha flammealis. The sequence continues at coordinate 683,460 of LR990873.1, forward strand.
CTAGCATACATTGTAGAGCACCCTTGGGGGATTGAAGTTGAATTAAAAGTGTCTTATGATCCACTATGGGATAGTGAACAACAGCTCATAGAATTAGGTCCCAATAGTAATGTAACAATAGACCGTGCTGCTCGGCAATCGAGCCTCACTTTATTCATCTCTCTAGGGTATAATGCATTTTGCTTCAAATTGCTGTTTCTCACGCAGTTGTTAAGGAGGTTTCAATACTTCCTACTCCGACTATCTTCTTTCTGATTCAATTCGTTGTGAGTTCCAAGACAGCTGTAGTTTCTCCACCGGGACGTTTCTTCATCTCATCGAAGCTTCATCGCTTATTGTCAATCGGAGGTCGCCGTTGTTGATCCTGGCTACACAGGAGACACATCCAAATTACAGCTTTCTAGCATCAAGCGTCTAGGCGCTAGACGCGGACGGACAGACGGACAGACGGACATGGCGAAACTGTAAGGGTTCCGTGTAGTTTACTACGGAACCCTACGTTTTTCGTAATTACCCGACCGGGATTCGAACCCGGGACCTCCTGGGTGGCGGTGCGGCGTGGTAACCATTACGCCACGCAGGTCGTCAGTTATCAATATAGACCGCAAGAGTCAGTTGGGCAATTGAACTCAGAAGTAGGCCGGCGCGCTGCATCGAAGCCAACATGTTTACAATTCCTATACAACTTAGTTTTCACTTTCATTCGCTCTTGGTATGCTAAGTAGGTATCGTACGAGACTCGTGCAACTTCGTTTGCGTATATCTCGCTTTCCCGTGGGAATTTCGGGATGTATTAAACATGTTAACCTTCCTCTTGAATCACTCTCTATTTACCGCATCAAAGACTGCACTCATTGATCGAGTTAGTATCATATCGGTGCATTTGTAACTCGCCTGTGTAGCAACTGGTCTATTTATCAACTCGGTAACTTTTGTAAGTTGTAAATCGCCTATTTATCAACTCGTCTATGATTTTGCAAAAATCATGTAGTTTGGATTTATATTATTTTGGAATGTTTTTGGGATGTACATATACTATGTAAAGATACGTGAATAATGAAATAAATAAAATATACACAATTTACACAGCGCAAATTAATCACAAATTATCTGTCAAAAATTAGCGGTCAACGTGGTTAAAAAAGACAAAAAATAATGTTTTTTCAAAAGTCAAAACAACTTGGGACCCTCATTAAATGTCCTTTCAATAACGATAAACGAATACAACTAACATTTTATTATTGCTTTGGTGAATAGTAAAATGTCGAGCAAAATAAATAGGTCATTATTTTACAAAGATTTTGAAGGCTCGGTGCTCGTATCGCTGGTTTATGTCACAATAATAATATCATCTCATGTTGGCAAATCAACCAATTATTATTGTATTTACCAATGTGCCATTTTTATTGCTCGTCACTGTATAACAAAAAATCACTTTGTTTTGACTTCGAATCCCTATATATTTTAAAAATAATCTTTGGAAATACTTGAAATATTTATATTGTTTTGTTTGTTCTTTTTTTTTTAAATAAGCCACAGAGAGGAGGAATACCCATCAATGCCCTCAATGACCCCTCGATCGGGTCGAGGTCGAAATTCGTGTGTGAATCGACTTCGTTGTAGTGAAACTAAATTAAATTCTCCCCTTAATTACTCGTTTTTTATTTTTCAATAGTATTCATATTGTACATACTATGTTCCGATTTTGAATATTAATTTAGTTTTTTTTTATAAGTGACAAATGTATTTTTATATTGTTTTGTCAATGTCAAAAAAATGAACTAAAAATATATATTTTAATTATACCAGCATTTTCATGGTCCCTCGAGCCGGATTACAAAATCTACTATTTAATTACAAAGTTTCATAACATACTTAAATTATTAGCGTCAAAATATTTGTTCTCAGTTCTCTAACCTGGTCACTTCTTTTATTGGTTGACAGTACTTGTTTACTACTTATAGTACATGCAAAAAATCTTTCAGGGTCAGAAATAGCAGCTTAAAGGCCTTGACTTGACCCCCGGGGTCCACATTTTTGTATATTAATTGAACCAACTCATATGATTTCTTACGTAATAAAACTGGATCTATGAATTTTTTTCAAGTGGTAATTTTTTTAGGCTTTTTTATGACTAGACTTATTTTAAATTATTATTATTTTTAAAAACAAAATCCCACTGTTTCCGTACCCATGGGTATTTCGAAAAACTTTTGTAAGTACATTCTCCGTACGTTCATGTACAACTTCACCAAAATTGTTAATTGTTGAAAATTCGTAATTTCTAAATTTATATTTTACCATTGAGGTTTTGTATTAATATAGATAGATAGCTTTATTAACATCGCCAGTCGTACACATCCCATTACAGAAAATATACAGAAACAAAGTTGGTTATTTTACATTGCTAATTTAAGCCTACGCTAGACGGAAAACATCGATCTAACGGAATATTGATTTTATTTAAAGAATTAAAACAGTATCATAGTCAAAGTTATACTAAGTAGTAAGTACTATTATTATTCTGTGGTTATAAATACAAGCTCTTTCGAATCGTCATAATTTTTTCCTACCACCAGTTCAGTTGGCAGATCATACTAAATCATCTTGTCAACACTATTTTAAATCTTCGCTCCAAACCAATGTTGTAAACCATGTAACGCACTGACATAGTAAAATAAGATTTACAAATACAACTCCAATACATAATCCTTAACATTCCAGCAAAAACTATTTCTCCGTCAATTCCCCATCTCCATTCGGGCGTACACGATAACCGCCGACCGACCATAACCGATTACGAAAACGTGTGTGTGCCAACCCTGATCGCATCTAACGCATTTCGCAACGCGGCTGTGCAATGTTTTTTGCACTCAAGTGCACGACGCCACCCGGAACTGTTTAAATTTCGAACATTGTAATGTCAATCTGTCAGATTGTCCGATTAGCTTTTTAAATTGAGAATGATGTGTTCGATTGTCGGATGTGATTTGAATTTGAAACTTTTCTGGTGGAATTTTTACACGATTTTTAAACGCCGAATTTACTCAAAGGTTTCTGTTCACACCACACATATCCAACACCAGTTACCTATGTTATTATGTGAATATTTTTGTTTGAGACCTGAGGAAAAGTAGAATAACTTTTATCCAGGACATGATTGAAATGAAAACCTTTTTTCAGCGAGTAGGCTTTCACTGGCACGTTCTTTTGTTATGTTGTACCTACATATTATATAATTCATTAAAAAAGCTACCACAATTTCGGAAACAAAGCGAAATGACCACTGGGATGGCCTTTTTTATCATTCAGTCTTATTCAGTTTATGTTTTTGACAATATTAGAATACATAGAGTCATTCAGGGAACAGCCGCGAGCGTTCGCGAGTAATAAATATTTTTTTAAACAATAGCTCATAGTGGGATGCAATTACAAATTGATGACATATTAACATACGCCCATACTGATAACGAATATATAATAACTCACTATAATAGGTACATAGTGGGCGTAATTGTTATGTATGATTGCATGATAAAAATTCACGGAACGCACATCTTCATTTACGTAATTTCCTGGATGAAAAAAAATACTGCCTCTGAACCGGAGGCTTTTTAAGAACATCTTAAGAGAGGTAGGGTACAGCGGATAATCCGCTCAAATCGGAGCAGCCCGTCTGCCATGGGGAAGGACCTCCACCTTACAGAAGATCGTAGCCAAATAGCATTGATCTCGGCCATGTTGTGTTCCTACGGTGAGTAAGGTCTCCAGAGCTCCACTTGGGAAGGCTGGCAACGCGTGAGTGATACCCCCGGTATTGCAATCGTCTATATAGGCTACGGTGATGCTTACCATAAGGCGGGCTGTATGTTTGTTTTCCAACTTTGTAGTATAAATCTAAATACTGCCACCTGGTTCCAGAGACACAGCCAGTTTCTGAAACGAATTTCATTTTTAATTCCACATTAAGTTTTTCTTCTTTAGATCGAACCCGCGCCATCTGTTGCCTAAGTTAGGATAACTACCAATGCGCAACCGGGTTGTCGTTACGCGCCGCCGTAAAGTTGCTCAGTCTAGACTTTTGATTTTGACCCGTTTTCGACTGTAACCAGGCAGTCTTTACATCGACAAGTGATTGTAGTACAGTACGAAAAGAATAACATTACTCCGTTAATACAGTCTGTGGAAAGTGACAGCGGGTCAAGGTGAGGGCCGCGACGTGTGCCCAATTACATGCCGGCACTCGGACTCGCCTAAACTGTCACAATTTATGAAAAAATACACGCTTATTACAAGCGGGTTCGTTCGCGTAGAGAAGGGGAAGTCTCGATATATTTCTACCATAGACTATTATATACTAGCATAAGATTGGCAATGCAAAAGAGATAGATCATAGCATACACGTAGGTTAGAGCGAGATAGATAGGCGAGACCATTGTCCTATACACGCTATCGGACTGTATCGGCCTGACGTCAGTCGTGTTAAAACCAAATCCTAGTTATTTTTACAAAATTTATGGTTTTTAGTGTAGTTTTGATGTTAATTAGACGTGATTTAATATGGTTACCTGTGCAGTGCCTGGATGTAACTCAAACAAAAAGAAAAATCCACAAAATTATATATCTTGCTTGCACACATGTACATTCCACGCACACTAGTGTATTTTGTTTTTGGTCTCGCCTTAATCGAACCAAAGCCGATCTATAGGTGCGCTAGTATATACTAAATCTATGATTTCTAATACTAATATTATAAAGAGGAAATTTTTGATTGCTTCGTCTACGAAGCTATTATACCGATTTTAAAAAATCTTTCACCGTTGGAAAGCTAATGTTAATGTTGTGTTGTATTACAATAAAGTGATTTGTTCTTGGTTTGTTTCATATCCGTTCCAAAATACATGAATTGTCATGTAGGTACCTATATATGGTATACTAGTGAAACCCGCGCAACTTCGTTGGCGTGAATTTATTTATACACAGCAGTCCTATTATTCCCGTTCCCATAGGAATTTTGGAATAAAAAGTACCCTATATGTTATTTCAGGTTATAGTCGACCACTGGTAGACCGTGTACAAAATTTCATTAAAATCCGTTCAGTAGTTTTTGCGTGAAAGAGCAACAAACATCCATACATACATACATACATCCTCAAAAACTTTCGCCTTTATAATATTAGTAGGATTGGTTCCAAAATAATTGAATTGTCATGTACCTATATTGGAATGAATTGTCGGCACTAGTTGATTTTTTTACGCCATAATTAACATTACTCATTAGTAATTACATTATTATTTGTATACATCCGTAATAAATAAATAGCATTTAACATGATTATGGTCATTAATTCAAGAAACACACGACTTGTAGAGTTGGTGCTGTTTACAATATATTAGGCCACGAAACAGGAGATACAGTAATTTATTATGTAAACTATTGTGAATTATGTATTTATTAAATAATTAAGTTTTAAGACTTTTTGTGCATTTTAAAAAAAAAAGTGCACAAACTTTGATTTAAAGTAGAGACCTTAAGGTAGCCTTTCGAACTAAGCGTCAATAGCGTCTGTGACGCTGTGACGCCGCGACAGAGCGACAGATAGATGTCCTATGCAAATGTATGAAATGAAATGTATGTGATCACAGACGCCGCGTTAGTGTCGCTGCGCTCGAATGACGTTCCCAAGACCCCCAGGCCCCAGTAGCCCCAGGTGGCTCACTTGCTTATTTTCCTGTTGTATGTGATAAAAAATTATAAAATCTTAATAAAGATAACTAATTACAAATACCGAATTAACGTTAAGGTAATAATATTGCTACGTACCCTAAAATTTTTTTCATTCTATAATCATCAACAAATAAGTCTATAGACACCTTTTTTTTTATTATAGTGAAAGAAATGCATTAATGCATGCCCCGTCGCTTGGGGAAGCGGCGGGGGTACGTCGGGTTCCCCCTCTAAGCCACTGCAATACCGGGAGTATCATTTGCGCGTTGCCGACCCTGTAAAAAGTGGAGCTCTGGAGAACTCACCGTAGAAACACAGCATGGCCGAGAGCAATGCTATTGGCTACGAAAGCTGTTTGATCTATCAAGCGCAAATCTTTTGCTGATTGATCTTGTTAAGAGCAGCGTATTTTATGGCCTCAATACGCTAAGCGGATCCTATCTCACGCTCTGTGACGCAACAAACCTCAAAGGTCGGCCAAACTTGTTCTAAGCCACAAACAACGTACGAACATAAATAAACACCTTATGTTTATTGCAACTTACCTATAAACAGTCGCGTTTTAAGGAAAAAGATATTTTTTATTGTGGTTATTAAAGAATTTAGGTATTTGAGGGAATCTATAAGGATCGTTAACACCTTTTATTGTCTACAAGGTGACATATCGCATAAAATAATTATTATTAATTTATTTTAAATCATCATTATACTCCATACAGGTAGTTGACGTGAATACATAAATAAATAATCCAATAATAATACTAATACCAATATTACAAATGTGAAAGTGTGTTTGTTTGTCCTCTCTTCACGTCGAAAGTAATTAACGGATTGATATAATTTTTTTATTGGGGATAGTTTAAGGTGTTTTTTATCCCGGAAAAACGTCTCATTCCCACGGGACAAAAGTATGCAATTATTTTTTCATAATTTTTTAACGGAGATGATTTAAGGTCTGGAGAGTGACATAAAGCTACTTTTTTTTTCCACGGGATAAAGGGATTCCCAAGGGAAAAGTCATTGACATTTCCCCTTGACCACGCGGCCGGAGCCGCGAGTAACAGCTAGGTAGTTATAAATCAATTCTTCACAATTTACACTGCGCGGCTAGGGAATAATCTGCTTACTGTTGTTATTGGCGCCAGACATCGGATATATTATTATTTTAAATATACAAGGTTACTAGTAAATCGACGTATATCCGGAACATGCGTATTGAAAGCTACAATTGAACCACACCAATGTATGGGCGAAGTCCATTGTATCTCAAGATATATCGGATTTTGTGGTTTTTGAAATATACCCAGAATCAAAAATAAAAAATATGAGCCATCACAGTGCCAAAATTAGTTGTGCGTAGCAGTTGGTCCAACAGGAAACGGTGAAAAATAATTCTTATCAAAAAATTTCATTCATGTTGCAAAAAATGTCGACTATGTCAAAAAAGTACTAGAACTATGAGAGGAACTCAAAAACATCTCTTATCGTTTCCAGATGCTGTGCGGCTCACTGCTCCTATTAACGGGCTTGGCTCTGGTCCGATGCGATGTGGCCCACTTGAGCCACGAGGAGCTCAGTACGGAACCACCTCCACCCAAACCCTACGTGTTCTCGTATACCGCCGGCAGGTTCCCGGGACACGCTGACCGGCAACATACTGAGGTTAGCGATGGCAGTGGAGTTATCAGAGGTGAGATAATGCTCGTTTTCACCAACACCTCCCAGCGGTAGGAATAACCAAACTAGAATCATTTGTATGACATTTAATGACATAAGGTTATTCTAAAAGCAGACTTCTATTTTAGAAGAGGTAAAACTTGCATTTATGAAATCAGCTCAGTCTGATTCTGCAGGGCTTCCTGTAGATTCTTTAGATGTTTTATATCATACTGCAGAAAAACAAGTTAGTGGAGGACCTGATGGAAAGTAGTAACCGCCGTAATACCAGAGGCGCTACCAATGCCTGCTACAAGAAATTGAATAGGGAGATAGCAGCGGTTAAGGAGTATGGAAAAGAGTTGGGTTTCTGGGTTTGTTTCACCGAGCGAAACGCATGGCATTACGCTGATATTCTATTAGTAAGTGGTACTTCTCTGGTCGAGCAAGCTTATTATATAACTGTTCTACCACTCCAATAATCTTGGCAGATGCTTATCGTGTATTCAAATTCCGTTATATAGTTCTAGCCACTTGACTACCAGCCCCCTATTCTCGTTACAAAAACAGTTATCAATCATTTCGTCATAGGCCGTCTGTGACGAAATAATTGTTAGCTTATATAAAATTATTTCAATAACAAAGAATCCATACAATTCCAGGCACTTTCTCCTATGTGGACCCACGGCAGAAGGTCAGGACAGTAGACTACGTAGCAGACAAGGACGGTTTCCATCCGATCTTGAGCGAAGAGCCACCAGTACACCCAGCTGACTCCGAGTCCGTTGCCAAGGCCAAGGACAAGCATTACAAGTTATATGCCAAGATAGCTGAAGAGCACGCACAGTATCCACATCCTATTGGTAAAGAGTTTTATTTTATTTTATAAATAGGTACATAGGTTACCCTAAAAGTTGTTCACTTCTGGCATCTGGTAAATGACTGAATTATGAATATAAAAGCTCAAAATCTCATCTAATGACTGGACTTCTTTTTGGCGGGCAAGTCTTTAAATTATTTTTTTATCACAAGTTGAAATAGTCCGAACCGGAGTGAAAATCGAGACGCGAAACAATTTTAGAGGGATAATTTTTGACGATTTTACAAGATCATTGTTCTCTATAAAAATCGAATTGTATTTGACCTTTAAAACTTATAGTAGTTGATAATTGAATTGTCATTTTTAGATGTTGCATCGCCGAGACAATCAGAGGCTGTAGCGTTGGCCGCTGCGAAACACTCCCAACTCTTCAGGGTTATAGCTGAGCAGCACGCCAGGATAGCAGCAGAAAGAGAAGCACTGCAGAGGGAGGAGGAAGAAAAACAACACTTGCAAGAACTTGGACAATAGACAATAAATAGTATTAAATCAAAATGACTTGACATTAGCCGGACTGAAGATTCGTACAAATTAACGTTTTTAAAACCTTCAAATCGTCTTCATAATGATGATTTTTAAGTTTCAAATAATGTTAATTGCATTAAAAACATGACATTTTTATTACAAATCTTGTAAAATATTTTTTATATTTACAATAAGTCTTAATAATGATTTTCATATCTAATTGATAAAGTGCAGTCAACACATCAGAGAAGTTCTACCTTACTCCATAGATTTGAAATTTAGATTTAATCACTATATTTGGTAGCTTGATGTGTTGTCAGTACTTTTAAAGATAGCGCACATTATGGCAGGCCGCACTGTGACAGATTGTATAAACTAACAAGAATATTTTTCTTTAATTTATAGTGAGTAGGAATATTTTGTCAACTTATGGAAAGTCGCGGGAAGCTGCTGAAGGCAGGCCATTGCCAGTCGGTCGTACTGGAGACGTTTCGGAGAGGCTTATGTCCAGAATTCTCATAGAAATTTGGTTATTCGATAGTAATTCGATAAACAACACATAATCCCTCTTCTCTTTATATCCTACTTTCTCTCTTTGTATTGTCGGTAATGACTCAAAGATCATTTAGCTGTATTGGTTGCTCCATGAGCGGCGGTTATCACTTACCATACGGTGTCCCGCTTGCTCGTTTACAAACCATAATATAACTTAAATGAAGTAACATTTACACAGTTTTGTGTTGCAGTGTGGCCCAATATAATGAGCGTTATCCATTAATGTACTTTTTAATTTTCAAATTGTATATTAATATGTCACTCGTCTATTATATTAAAAAAATATATTATAGGCAAAGTGCATAATGGGCTTTCTGTATCCTAATCAATCACCTTGTCGATAGTACCTTTGTAAGTATTTACCTTTTCTGGAAAGCTATTTACTTCGAGCAATACTCAAAAATTTGTATCTAATTAAGTATTTATGTAGTCTCAAAAATTTTTTTCTTTTAATTAAATAACCGCGTGTTATTGAGTACTAGGCAAAGAATATGTAAACTCTATTATGTATTACAAAATTTTATTAAATACAGTTGTTTATTATATAAATGGATCGAACCTGCGCCCTCTGGAGTTAGAACCACCGGGCTTTCATGACTGTGTTTTTATTACATCTGACAAATATTTATAATATTCACATTATACTCATTGTAATGCCATTATTGTAAGACTAGTCTAAAAATCTAGCTTACTGTTAAGTTTTGTACATTTTGTATAAAAAAAAATCATTTCTATAAAATAAAAAAATTCAAACATTTTACACATTATTTTTATTTTTAAATTATTATTATTATTTATTAAGACATGATAATGATAAACAGAATCGCATTTTTATAGTTCTGTCAAACTAAAGGGTTCTATGTTTGATATAATATGCTTTGCTTGCTTCCAGATCAGGTACAATTTCTCCATGCATTTGTACGACGGACCACTGTGTTAAACGAATGGCAGGTTAAATGTAAATAATTCGCAAACGGATCATTATAATGTCATTGTATTTTAAAATGTGGCCACACAACTAAGCACAACTTAGTTGTGCGAACAGGAATTTTTTTTGCGAATTGTTCCTGTTGGACCAACTAGTTGTGCGAAATAGTTGGTCCAACAGGAAATGGTGAGATAAAGTTATCAATAAAAACAAATAGTTAAATAGTTAAAACATTTTATTCCATTATCATAGCCGAGTCGTGCAGTGGATCATACATTATCTGAGTTAACCGGAGCTGTCTGTAAAAAAAAAACATAATCGGAGCTCAGCGGACAATTTGCCAATACAATGGGAATTGAAACATGCATAGAATAGTTAAGTGTCATATTAGTATTTTGCATCCCTCTGGGGAAGGACCTCTACCTCACAGAAGATCGTAGCCAAATAGCATTGGTCTCGGCCATGTCATGTTGTGTTCCCACGGTGAGTAAGGTCTCCAGATCTCCAATTATGGAGGTTGGAAGGGTTAGCAACGGGTGAGTGATACCCCCGGTATTGCAAGCGTGTATAGGCTACGGTGATGCTTACTATTAGGCGACCGTATGCTTGGTTGCCAACTTTGTGGTATAAAAAAAATATATTAGCATACAAATTACGCAGCTTCAAATCCGACCGGTGAATCGCGGATGCGCGCGTGTCCGCGACTCTCCAGGGTGTGAATCGTACTTATGCTCAGACGATAACTTATCTAATGTTAGTATGAAGGAATAAAATGACTTCTCTTCATAAAATTAGATACTGATAAGTAGATGAACTTACTAGATGGTGGTGGCGGCGGTGGAGGACCACCGGGTCCACCGGGTCCACCGGACCCGCAGCCAGCGCGGGTCTTACCAGCTTCCAGCCCCGCTTGTTTTACACCCACACTCATGCCGCTCTGTAAATATCAAAGAAATATCAGAGTCTTCACTGGCATTTTCTCTAATTATGTACAACTTGAACAATTAAATTAATATAAGTTTATTTTATTATAACTACCATCACTTTCCTTTTTTTTTTACTTATGAAACAAACAACGTAAAAGACTGGCGAATTAAGTGTTTCTGCTTACTATTTCCAAAAAAATATTTGATTGCTATATTTTAGTTTTTTGGTATTGCATTATAAAAATATAAAGCTTTCGTTTAAAAATTTAATGCATATGCTTATTAGGGCGCGTTTTGACGACGCGAAAATTTTCTTGCGGCCGCCGCGTATAGCAAATTAATCATTTCATTCATAGCAAATTAATCTTTATTTATTAAAGTAAACTTGATGGCAGCGACGCGACAAGCGGAGTGTTGGGGAACGCCCTTGTACTCTTTTTGAAGGGGGCTGTTCGCACCGCGGTGCGATACGCCCCAGTACCTACTCTTTTTGAAGGGGGCCATTCGCACCGCTCCAACCACAGAGGTGCCAACACCCGACACCATACATCATTGCGGCGTCGCTGTTGCCCCGCTTGTCCCGGACATCGAGTTTGAAGCCTAAGAAGTTATTTATACGTTGTAGATTCGTCAATAAAGCATTTACATTTGCATGAACGAAAACAAGCACAAGAAAATTTTTGTGTCTTCAAACGCGCCCTTAATGTACGCATGGGGTACTACCCCAAATATCGTAACAAAAATCGTACTCACCACAGCAGCAAAAATAATAGCTATCACCACAAGAATAAGTCCTAAAACCTTCATGCTGATGGTTGCAAGTCAGACTGCCGGAACACACTATTTCACACCGTATAAATACTTTACAGGAAAACTGAAAATTGTCAACGGTTTCCGTTCTGTGAAATGATTTTATTTAATGAGTATTATTATAGATATTTTTTATGTAGTATACAACTAGTGCACTTAGCTGTGCTCGTGACACACACATAATTTTAAGGTATTTTTTTATTAAAATTGAAAACATTTCTGACAAATATATAGTTTATTTTTTAAATGATAAGGTCTATTTTATATTACGTGAAACATTGATTTTTAAGTTTGTCTTAATGCTAGTTTTACCACAGAGTAATAGTTTTACCCTCTCGGGAAGTTGAGCGAAATTGATCAAATGAACGGGCACTTTTTACTACTTCGGCCTCACTTTGTCTTCTCACTTCGTGGCTAGTGTAGAGCAAGTATAAGTGTGGACTAGTAATCAGGACAGCTATTAGGCATTCTCTCATCTGCTGCTCTCACTCATCTTATGAAATAAAGCAGCATATCATTTTTATTTCAGAGGGTGATACTGACGCGGTCGAGCCAGCCCATTTACGACCCACTACCAGTCGTATTCTCTAAGCATCATTTGTTAACTCGAAAGCGGAATCCGCGGTGAGATCTCTTCGCTTTCGAGTTAACAAAATGATGCTTAGAGAATACGGCTGCAGTTCACAGTAGCCAGGTTTTACCACTCAAAAAGATAAGTCAACCCGCTTACGAGCCACTATTTACCAGTTCATAGTATCTGGGCCCTACCACTTAAAAAGGTAAAGTTATAAATAAAATAGTTATACAGTTAATACATTTTATTCCGTTATCATAGCCGAGTCGTGCAGTTGATCATCTGTTTTCTGAGCTAACCGGAGCTGTCTGTAAAAAAAAACATTATCGTATCTTTTATTTGGCGCAACATAAGAACACCTTCCCATGCAAGTACGATTTTCTTGCCTTTTAAAATCCAGAGCTGATAAATAAATATTAATATATAGGGACAATTCATACAGATTGAGCTAGCCCCAAAGTAAGTTCGAAACTTGTGTTATGGGATATTAACTCAACGATATTATATTTTATAACAAATACATATATAGATAAACATCCAAGACCCGAGGCCAATCAGAAAAAAATCGTTTTTCATCATGACCCGACCGGGGATCGAACCCGGGACCTCCTGGGTGGCGGTCTGGCGTGGTAACCATTACGCCACGGAGGTCGCCACGATAAATATCTCAAAAGTTGGCAACGCACCAGTGGCTTTCTCAGAGTTGCGGCTTTTTATGGGCAGTGATTGCTTACCTTCAGGTGACCCCGTGGTTCTACCATAAAATGGCATTCGTCCAACGTCGACGTAGTTGGCATCACTTACAACCATAATAACTTTTAAACTTTCTCGTGGCATTGTTATAAATCTTTGTCCTGAATGACTGATGGATCAATGAACAGACTAAACTGCTGATCGCAAAGACCTGAAACTTGGTGGATGTGTTTAAAAAAAAAAGGTAAGGTGAGTAAGGTCTCCAGAGCTCCACTTGGGGGGGTTGGGAGGGTTGGCAACGCGTGAGTGATACCCCCGGTATTGCAAACGTCTTACCATCAGGCCGACCGTATGCTCGTTTGCCACCTGTGTGGTAAAAAAGAAATGAACTTACTGGATGGTGGTGGCGGTGGTGGAGGTCTACCGCCCCCGAAGCAGGCAGCACTTGCCTTACCGGCCTCCAGCCCCGCTGGCTTTTCACCAACACTCATGCCGCTCTGTAAATATTAAAGTTAAAGCCAAATTATTTATTCAGAGACTAGACCTTCAGAGTCTATCCTATATCTAACCGTTGTCTGGTACGCATAACATAACACAAGCTGGTTAATCCTAGGTTGCTTTAGGAGCAGGCATTGTGTGAATTGTAAATTTATTTATTTCTCTAGTCATGCACAACTTTTATAATAAACTACCGTTACTTTCGGGAACAATCAAAATGACCACCAATAAAAGAAATGGGAATTGTTACGTTGCGAAATTGATTCTGCATACTTAAAAAATTACATTTGATTGCTATATTTTGGTTTTATGGTATTTATATTCCACCATCACCATTTTTCTAAGAGAGGTAGGGCACAGAGGATAATCCGCTCGGATCGGAGCAGCCCGTCTGCGGAAGGACCTCCCTCCACCTTACAGAAAATCGTACTATTAATATTACTTGTAACCGTAACACAAATCGTACTCACCACAGCAGCAAAAATAATAGCTATCACCACAAGAATAAGTCCTAAAACCTTCATGCTGATGGTTGCAAGTCAGACTGCCGGAACACACTATTTCACTCCGTATAAATACTTTACAGGAAAACTGAAAATTATCAACGGTTTCCGTTCTGTGAAACGACTTTATTTGATGGATATTATTAGATATAATTTTTTATTATTATATACAACTAGTGCACTTAGCTGTGCTCGCCTATAATACTACTTTAAATCCATACTTATAATTTTAAATAGTTTTTAAAAATATTTTGAAAATTTTCATAAAATATAGGCATGCAGTGACATCTTGTTTGACGACCTACATAATATGTATGATCGAGTTGGTTACATAGCCCAGTGAGGAATCATTTTGAAGAAAGACGGGACTCGAAAACACCATTACAAAGGTTTAAGCTAAATAAATATTATCATATTTGACAGGCCCGGTAGTCGAGTGGCTGGCAATGGTCACTTTATCCTAAGGGCCGCGGGTTCGAATCCTGCGCAAGGCAAACATTTGTGTGCATGAACATGTCTGTTTGCCTTGGTTTGGATGTGTTCTATATGTAATAAATATTTATTTACAAAAAAAAGTATTTAAGTCTATTTATCAGCAATCTAGTACCCATCGTACAAGCTTAGTTGCTTAGTTTGGGACTAGATGGCGTTGTGTGATTCGTCCAAGAATATTAATTTATTTATATTTATATTATTATGTATTATCATCATCATCTCAGCCACAAGAAAACTACTCCTGGACATAGACCTCCCCCAAAAGTTTCCAGTGCGATCAGAATTCGAGACTATGTATTCAGCTGATTATAATTAGTTAGTAATAAAGACACTAATGACGCTAAACTAAACAGTACAAGAAAATATACAATTATTGCTATGCACGTGTTTAAATATTAACTATTTATTTTTATGATATTTCATCACTATCATCCATGACATCGTATTTTTGATATTCGGAATTATCAAATTCGTGTTTTTAATTAATCGTAATTTTATTTTAAAGGAAATATGAAATTCGGAATTTTGAACATCGGAATTTTCAAAATCGGGTTTCATATTTCGGAGTATTTCCTATGTAGGTAGTGTACCCACATGAAATACAATGTATTAAAGATAATTTTTTTATAATATATATTTTTTAATAGCCATGAATGTCCCATTGCTGGGCAAAGGCCTTTTTCAATACACACACAATAGAATGTAAAATTTAAATTGTTATCAGAAAAAAAATTGTGTAACGACAGGAATAAAAACAGGAAAGCGCAGCGTAGGACCGATTATTCCCAGCTGTCCCCTCTAGCACTGTCCCTCAGGGTCGCAACTGAGAATCGAGGCCAAGGTGACTTTTCCCAACTGTTCCCTTCCGATACGTATCAGGAGGACAATTGTTTTTTTTCTCAATTGTCTCCTGTGTGTGACTCCGGAGGGGTGATAGTTGCTACGATTCTTTACCAGTTGTCCAATCCGACCAGTTAAGAGTCAATATTTTTTCTCTGAGTGAGTGCGACAATAATAGCGACGTCATCCAAATGAAACTTTTTCATCAATCATTGATTTGTCCCAAATCATACAGATCACACAGCTAACCCCAAAGTAAGTTCGAGACTTGTGTTGTTATGGGATACTAACTCAACGATACTATAATTTATAACAAATACATATTTAGATTAACATCAAAAACCTTGGCCAAACAGATAAAGTTCGTTTTTCATCATGACCCGAGCGGAATTCCAACCCGGGACCTCCTGGGTGGCGGTCTGGCGGCGTGGTAAGCATTACCCGAAGTCGTCGGAATAAAACTAGCGATATTCCGATACATTCAATTTACAAAACTTTTAAATAAATAAAAATATACAATAAACAGACAAAAAATTACACATTTATTATATATATTTTGTTATGTAAGGTCGTACATAGGTGTAAATTGTTGTACCTATTACATAATTATGCGTTATTTGCTTAATGTACGCAAAATGTGAACATTCAGTGTCCCATTTTACCATTATTTAGTCTGTACGATAGTCATCGCTTATCATTAAATAAATAAATAAATTTTACACAATTTACACAGCGCCAATTAGTCCCAAAGTAAGCTGGGCTTAACCTGCTTGTTATGGGTACCAAACAACGAATATAATTATTGTATATATACTTTTAATACATAGAAAACATCCAGACTCGTGAACACACACACCACACAAATCACAAATACCACAATCACAAAATATGTTTGCCCGAGCGGGAATCGAATCCGCACCTTCTAGTACACACCACATGGCTGTCATCATCATTAACTACTGGTTCATTTGTTCCTCCTTTTTTTCCTTTTTTTCAGCCAATACAAGTTGATTCCACACCACGTGTTCTATGAAGGGCAATGTAAAAAATATATTTACTTATGTAAGTATTTATTAATTCATATACCAGTAAATAGCAACAAATTTATTCGCTTCACGCAAATATGCGCAATTTTATTTATTTTTATCCGCTGTTTACAATAAAATCATTAAAGATTTTCACAAATTCTTCCGCAAAAACTTACAGATGTAAACGCTGCCTTACAAAAACTTATAAATGACGGCATTGAGCGTAAAACACACAGAGAATAAGTGCCGATCGGGCACGGCACTATTACGTTTATTTTTTAAGAAGACACACGGAAAGCATAATTTGCGCGTCGGCTTGACACGCCTCCCCATCCCATCAAACACCCATCTTTTCATCATGAGAACTGGATTCCCACAAGATTCTAACAATTTTATTCAAATTAAATTTTTGCAAAAATTCAAATTTTCAAATTCTATATTGGGCAAAACACACTGCCCGTCGTGGTAATTGAGATGACAGCCGTGCCGCCACAGACTTGCGCCGCGTTTTGTGTGCTGTCACTCACACAAATATATGAAATACAGAATGCTCCCGTCGCCAGTGTGTTTTACCTTAGTGTACCTACAAATATTTCATTTCACGAAGAACGTTCGTCTATGAAGTTGTAACGTTCACACGCTCATTGTTTTAGTGTGCGTCTCACAACATTCTATGGCCGAACGCTCTTCGTGAAATAGAAATATCTGTATTAGTTTTATGAATTACATTTCACAATTTAATCTATATCCAATTTCTTAAAGCTGCCTTGTATGCCGAAGATCTCCTCAACAGTAGTCCGTTTTCCGTTGGGACGTAACTTCTCGTTCACTCGTCTCACTTTCTCGTCCAAATAGAACTGCTGGTTTGCCTCAATACGCTTCAGCATCTCATCTGGAAGAAACAAAATATAATATTACTACCATCGGTACTAGAGGGCGTGGGTTTGATTCCCAGTCGGGGCTGGGGGGTCCCACTCCACCCGCCCGCCGGGTATCTTCGTCTCAAGCAACCGGCACGAGCGCCGCTAGCGATAGAAAGAGAGGCAAATATAACTGTAGGTTGTGTGCGCTGTGCGAGCTGAATTGCACCTTATTGTGTCGTAGCGAGAGTCCCTATTTCTTTAATTGATTTTGCTGTGACTGTGCTCGGGGCAAACATTTATGTGATGGATGACATTTGTGTTTTTTCTCGAGTCTGGGTGTTACAATAGTATATCCGTTGCCTGTACCCATAACGCATAAAGGTTAAGTCTAGCTTACTTTGGGACCAGTTGGCGCTATGTGGATTGTGTAAAAAAATTACCTCTGATCGTATTCCGGTCCTTATATTCCCCACCATCGTCCTTCGGTAAAGCCTTTATCGGTAAAAAGTTTTCTAAAGTATTAGATCCGACTTCGTGTATGTGAATTATGTCCATTAGAGCTTTTGTGAGGAATGGCTTCAACATCATCATCAGCTTTCCCATGAAAGACGGAGCGTTCAAGAAATGTACGCTTTTTAACTTAACCAGCATGCAATTCTGAAATTCACAATTTATACTTGAATATGATGATCGTGACTAAAACTCCAAACCTGATTGAAGTCTTATTTTGTCCAATTGATTTGAATTTGACAACAGGATCATTAACGATTAAAGAAACCGAAAATTTTATAACCGGACTGATCAATTCTGACCGTTCGGGATGGCGACGCACCGTGGACCGTCTAGGTGACTTAGGACCTTAACTCAAGTAAGTCATCAATGACGGCGACCTCAGATTGACAATAAGCAATGATGCTTATTGACGTTCCGTGGGAGAAACTACAGCTGTCTTGGAATTTACAATTTGATTTGAGAAATTAAATGTACTCACCTGTAAAAAATACAATACTTCTCTAATAGACGAGACATCAAGTCTTGCCAAATGTCCTAAGGCCGTCTTATCCATATCAATCAGCATTATGAACCTGTAAATAAAAATATTTTTCAATTCAAAACTCTAGTGTTTAGACTACATTAGTAAACCCTAAATTGATCATCACACCTCTTCCAAAAGTCTTCAAGAGAGGTAGGGCACAGTGGATAATCCGCTCAAATCGGAGCAGCCCGCCTGGGGAAGGACCTCCACCTTACAGAAGATCGTAGCCAAATGGCATTGGTCTCGGCCATGCTGTGAGTATGGTCCTGGTCCATGGTTCCCACGGTGAGTATGGTCTCCAGAGCTCCACTTTCTACAGTATCGGAAACGCGCGAGTGGCTATGGTGACAGCTTATCATCAAGCCTACCTCCCGTATGCTTATTTGCCACATTAGTGGTTTAAAAAAGTCAGTGTGCGACAGTTCAATGTCAAAAACAGGACGAAAAGCATGAAAACTTAGATAATACATGATAAATGAACCCCAGGTCTACGAAGAACACCATGGCTGGAGAACTTACGCCAATAATGGTACAAGAGTACCCGTTATTCCGAGCAGCGGTATATAAAGTTGACATGGCCGTTATGATGGCCAACCTTCTCAAGACCATACCACCACACACCACGGTACCATAAGAAGAAGCATGAAAAATATTGGCAGACAAGGTTGGCAGTGTGTGTGACAGCCCAGGACAGGACCTTCGACACATCTGTTTGTTCTCGAGTCTGAGTGTTTTCAATGTAGTATTATTATTATTTTCAATGTCTATTATCCGTTCTCTGGTACCAATAACACAACCTGGTCATACCTAGCTTACTTTGGGACCAGATGGCGCTGTGTGAATTGTGTAGAATTTTATATTTTTTTACCCAGGCCAGGTTCCTTCTTCGTACTGCCACAGGTCGAAGACCATCATGAACACCTTGACGGCATCAGTGAAGATGAAGGTGCGAGGGTCAGGATCCAGCACTCGGAGGTAGATCGCTTTGTATCCTTCCTTACTCGGCATTGGCAATGGTGCAAAGAGACTGTAAAATTTTACATAATTGGATACAAAAATTAACGGGAACTGTGTTCCGTATAAGCTTTGCTTGCTTGCATCAGCGCTACGTCATTTTCTATGACTTTGTACATTTTCATAAAAATCTACTTACTATAGTAAATTTGAAAAAAATTTTTTTGTTTACAGTTTCGTAACTAGTTGTGAAAGAAGAATTATTTTTCCACTTTCATATTATACCAAAATATATATTTTTTTTACCAGAGGATTTGGCAGTCGGCTTGCGGGCGCAGTTGGATTGGCTGGAGATTTCGTGCATATTTGCTGCCCATTCCATTCTTTATTATAATCTCTTAGTCGTCTTCTACGACACCCATGGGAGGAGAAGGGGTATATTCTAATCTACCGCCACACGACTTGGCCGTTTCGATCCGATCCGATGCGGACCGTTTTTTGAAAATCCTCTATTACAGAATATTTTCAAAAATTAGTTTCTAAATAAACTTACACTTTCTCCATAGTGTATTTAACGCTGGCACCAAACCGTCTGTCCTTGAAGAAATTGGTGAACAGTGTCCTGAGAGTATAGTGTAGGTCGACCACTTGCTTTGATACTTCTTGACTCTTCTCGCAACAGTGAAACAGGATCAATAGATCTAGATCTGCAAATTAAATATTTTATATTAAACACATTGATTTTTAATACGTGTACTGCAATGTTGGTCTAACTGTACATGGCTACAGTGGCTGCTTTAGACACATATTTGTATTGTGTTTGAGCTCGGTTGTCCATCTCTCTGGTGAGCTCTGTGGTGACTAAATGATTTTATTTATTATCTAGCGGATATCTAGGGATTTAGAAAAAATATATATTTTATTTTATTTATTCATTACAAGAATCCACAGCCCTTATAAATAAAAAAATAACGATCTTGAGTATTACACTGATGGCCAATTACGTATTTACAATTTTTAGGTACTTCATTCAGCAAATTACGAGCAGACAATTATGGGCCAGAATATTGAGACTATAGAAAAATACAACTGTGAATGTGTATGTGTTATTTTTTTTACGGTTCTGATATGATATGACTGACATCTCATTCTATGTGGTTGTTGCGCGCGCTCGAAACTTCGTACATCTGTTTATGTATAGATACTTGCTACACAAACATGCCATGTTGCATCTTTTCAGATGACTTTTCAGAACATCTTTGTACCTGCTGGGTATTAGCCACCGCATTACCGCTTACCATTTTATGAGTTCTAAATAGAAGTTCCGCGTGGTTCCGCTATTCGAAATACGTGCGTTAATCATACAGACAAAGACGCGGGCAGACACTAGTATATCGAATAACATTACCCAATTTATGTCATTGGTTTACTATGTGATTATTTCATTAACTGACGCCATTTGAGCACACACGAAATCCCTTCCATCGGCTGTACAAATAATGTACTTAATTCACGACAAACTGACAAATACCGAGGAACTCGATGGCGTCGCTGGAACTCTAAACGAACACGCAAGTTAAGTAACGTTGACCCTAGCCAGTGTTTGGTTGTGTTTCGTTATCTCTAGCTTCTCCATGATACTGAACGGTCTCGACTTGAAAAATCTGCCATATTATAATATTTTTTCTGCCCATCGTCTAAATAAATATTCTGCCCTGTGTGTTCTGCCAAATGAAATTCGGAGTAATAAGATTCTGCCAGATACTTGGCACGCAATATATTAACGGTTTTAAGGCGTCAATGGCGTTTAGGAAATCATAACCTTAATGGATTCATTGTATGACACCTACTACTTCAACTGACCACTCGGAGCGCTAAGTGTATGTAATTATGACAATTATCAGTGCAGTTTCCTCTTTGTCAAGGTTAATATGTTTTCTAAGATGAACGTTAGTAAGTACCTACTTAAATTATATAAGTGATTAATTGTTTTATTTATTGTTAAGGCATCAGTCGGTTGGTTAAAACAAGTTGGAAACACTGGCCTCTCCCTTCAATCCAAAGAATTACAATGTTGTAATCCCATTGGATTGGAGGCGGATCGGTATCCCTGCAGTGGGATGATTATGGATTAATACTGGATATTAATTGATTTATTAAATAAACTAAGCAATACCCGCGCTCTCTTGCGTGTATCTCGCTTTCCCGTGGGAAAAAAAAAACCTGAGGTATCAACAACCTGCCAAATATCATAAAAAATGGCCCTGCCAATTTGAGCGTGAAGTAGTAACAATTATACACACAACTTTCGCCTTTATAATATGTTTTTTTTTTTGTATTTTCTTTTTTAGTTTTTTTTTTGGACAAATCACACAGATTGAGCTAGCCCCAAAGTAAGTTCGAAACTTGTGTTATGGGATACTAACTCAACGATTCTATATTTTATAACAAATACATAATATAGATAAACATCCAAGACCCGAGGCAAATCAGAAAAAGTTCGTTTTTCATCATGACTCGACCGGGATTCGAACCCGGAACCTCCTGGGTGGCGGTCTGGCGTGGTAACCATTACGCCACGGAGGTCGTCGTCATATTAGTAGGAATTAGTAGGATAGTTGGCCTTTAGCCATTGAGCCCGCTGACAAAATTTGGGATATAGTTTATACCTGTTAAATGATCTCCCGGCAGGTGTGGTTGTGTTTTCAGCCATTCCCTTAGCTTCTGAATGTCTTGGGGTGATATATCCGGATTTTTCTCATACTCCTTTTCTAATGGGAATTCTTTCACACAAGTCATAGTTATCTGAAACAATAATATACATTTTAAAAAATCTGAGTGAGCGACAATGTCCACCTTTTCTTTTTGAAAACAAATACATATATAAATTTAATCTTTAATAAATAATATGCGATTTGATTTTGTCAAAGTACATAATAATTACAAAATAATAATAAGTATAATTACAAAATCGCACCCTAGTTCTTTTAAAATACAAAAGTGAATGAAGTCGATGTCGATGTCGAAAACGACTACAATTTACCCTATGTTTTTCAAATTTTATCAGTATGTACCTGTGGTGTCCTATTGTAACTTCAACGCAACAAACCTAATACAATAATGAGACAAACATACAAAATAATGGTAATTTATACTGTTCTATATCACAATGATATCTTGCTTCCGTCATTAAAATAATTTCCGAATTCTATTACATATTTTAATTATATTGTTTACATAAATGACAGCAAAAACCCGCGTTATATACTTTGTTTGAATGTGTCCGTTTTGCCGTGGGAATTTTGGGAAATTCTTATAAGTTCCATCAATCGTACCATCCGCCACTGACTCCAGTTTCATTAACAGCATCTGGATGAATGGAGCTCTACCACTGTTCGATTCCTGCGACACTTTCTTCCTTGCACAGTAAAGATTTGGAACCAACTCCCGCTAGCGGTGTTTCCGAATGACTATGACTTGGCCCTCATTCCACTTGGATCCATTATTTGATCCTTCAATGGATCCTAGGTGACTTTTTTTTTCCACTTGAATCCATCAATGGATCCTAGCCCACTTTTTTATTCCACTTGAATCCATCAATGGATCCTAGGCCACTTTTTTTTTCCACTTGAATCCATCAATGGATCCTAGGCCACTTTTTTATTCCACTTGAATCCATCAATGGATCCTAGGCCACTTTTTTATTCCACTTGAATCCATCAATGGATCCTAGGCCACTTTTTTATTCCACTTGAATCCATCAATGGATCCTAGGCCCCTTTTTTATTCCACTTGAATCCATCAATGGATCCTATGCGACTCTTAAAATTCCATTTGAATCCATTATTTAGTATTATTTATGATTGCTTTTAGGATTGTTTTGGGATGAATTGGAGATGGTTCTGGGATGGGAAATGGGAACCTAAAAGGCCGGTAGCGGTTCAGGGGCTCCGTGTCTCCGGTGTCTTTGTGCTCCATGGGTGGCAGTGATTACTTAACGTCATAATTGTTTGCCAACCGTTGCGTTTACATTTTTTTTTAATATATACATAATAATAAACGTTCCTCTTGAATCACTCTATCCATTTCTGAAAACTACATTAAAATCCGTTGACTAGTTTATAAGATTTAAGCGAACGGTCAGCGATAGTGACTTCATTTTTCAGCTTTCTTCAGCTTTATCCTGAATGACTGACAAAGCGGAGAAGGTGACAGACAGTCAGGTTTTTAGTCAGTATCCCTCATTGGCTAGAGAGGTGAGCCCGACAGACCCCCGTCACAGTAAATATATAAGCTAAAGCTATAATATAAAATATAAAGCTTTAGCTTATATATTTACTGTGCCCCCGTCGCTTCCCCAAGTGGCGGGACATGCAGTAATGCTTTTTCCTGACTTTAAACAAAAAAAAACTATAAGGGTTCCTTACTCGTACTAAGCACTCTGAAACTTGCCGATAAGAGATGATCATTATAAACCTTTAATTAAATGGATAATTATTTTGTTGTTAGTGTTCAAATCAATCGTTATTGCGTAGTCTACAGTAATGCTTATGCCGTATTCATTTCACTGCATTAAAGCGTTTCGCGTAGTTAGCGTAATCAGCGGAGCGTATAGGTACGCTAAAAGACAGTTACAATATATTATTCGATTGAAAACTCTAATGCCTAGTACAGGCTGATGTAACGAAACGTAACATGTAATGATGAAAGGAGCATTTCATAGTGTAGACGCAGCGCAGTGTCACAGTAAATATATAAGCTAAAGCAGTAAAGAAACTACGTACAAACGTTCGAAACGACGCACGCACACACGCACGCACGTCTAAACAAGGCCCCTAAGCGGACATCACAAGACAGCACTGCGATGTCCGCTTAGGGGCCTTGTTTAGACGTGCGTCTGTGTGCGTGCGTCATTTCGAATGTTTGTACGTAGTTTCTTTACTGCTTTAGCTTATATATTTACTGTGGCAGTGTTGTCTTTGTGTTTTCGCGAGCACGAGTTGAATGCTCGGTTCGTGTGCGTAGTGAGGCGATCACAATATGGGAATTCTGTTACATGTTACGTTACATACAGCAGTCTGTACCCGGCATTATAAATAAATAATAAATAAATAATAAAATTTTATTGATAAAACTTAGATCTAAAATTATGAAATTATGAAATGTTTAAGGTCTTATTCACATGGCATTTTATTACGATTAAACGCGCAGGTGAATCGTATGTATACGCGCTTTAAACGCAATCCAAACGCGCAGGAGACAACCTTAACGCACAATTTAAAAAAGTGTCACACACGCGCGCTACGGTGATACCAACCCGGTATAACTGTGTGTGTACGTTTTGTTTAAAAAAAAAGGACGGGTTGCACTCCGGGAGTGCCGGCAGAAGTGAAAACTTAAACATTAACGTTGTGCAACTTGTGCATTTTTGAATATTTTGGAATCTTACGCTTTTTCGATCAGGCTACGGATCTGACGGGAGTTTAACATTTTTTACCAAGTGCCAAGCGCTGCAAAAGAAGTTTTCACTTCAAAAATATGAAGTGATTCAAATCAAATCGACCTCTAACAACTCTCCACCCCTCAAACAATTCAATCCCTCGAATCGAGCCAGTCGATTTCATAAATTATGCACTAAGTTATACTTCAAAAAAGAATAAAATTATAAGAAAGAAATTGATAAACGAGGGGTTACCTTGAATTATGATGGTTTCTAGTAATCGCTGGCACAGATTCAAAGCGAACCTACTAAATAGTTGTTCTGTGCCAGTTTCTTAATTTATTCCCATATTTAATATTGAAGTATTTCTAGTTTTAGTTCTGCGTAATTATTAATTTCTACATAATTGATTTCATGTGACCTTGAATGCCAATCATGATGTTACGTGAAAAAAAAATGCATAAATAAACAAAAAAAACGTAGGTATTTGCAACGACGCTTCTACATTATCAAAAGCCTTTTATGGTTACAAGCTGAAGTAATTTTACGAATCCGAAAGTCAATAAAATGTCGTGGAGACTTTCCTCGTCTCTGGTGCTCCATGGGCGTTGATGGTCAATTACCATCAGCCGGATCCACACCAGACGAACCGACGACGCGATCCAAATGCGCGCGATATTCTGATGTGGACTTGCATCGCGCGAGGCAAAGTCCAAACGCTCTTTTGCTTCATACGCTCTATTGGATCGAGATCCTGCCGAGCGCGTCGCATCGTCTGGTGTGGATCCGGCTATTAGTCAGTATGACTAAGCTACATCCATCTTTTCGATTTTGCCAGACTAAACTGCAGACAAAACCTGGTGCTTTAAAAAATTGTTAAGCCAATAAACAGTGCTAAGATGTTATTATCTTTGCAATAAGAATAAACTCATTTCATTTATAGAAATAAATAAATCAATGTCAATTATTATTTGTATCATAGTTATTATGCCAATTATTACACCTATAGATAGTTTTCAATAATTATGTTAATAGGGGGGTAATAGTTATTATGCCGGCCGTGCCGGCCACACACGTAACGATATATCGTAGCGATTTCAGACGAGCTCGATACAAAACAGATTAGCCTACACAGAATGACCAGAGAACTTTGAATTGTTTGACTATGCGATCCCCTCCCCCCTCCTAGATGCAGTAGATGGCGCTGTATAATAATTCGTGTGTATGCCGAATGCCGACAGATGGCGCTGATCGCAATTTGGTTTCCTTTTCGAAAACGAGATCTATGTCACTTCAAAACCGCTATAAAAGCTGCAGGTAAAACCTTGTTATGTTAAGGTATATATAATGTGGGGATAAAATTCGCAACCATGGCTCTAAGCAGGTTTTGAGAGTAAACCGGTCGACTAGGCGCTATTAAATAACGAACATATGCTTTTTTGTCAGAATTTTTTGCTTGAAACCATCCAAAAAGTAATATAATCTACCTAAAATAATTACAAAGTTTCGCAACGATGCCTACATTATTAGCATAAAAGTCTTTGTTCTTAGTTCCGTAGGTACATGAGTTTATTCAATTAAATTGTTTATTAGCAATTTTAAAGTGTACAATGAAATGAAATGAAATCGTTTATTTCAGAAGTTAGACCTTCACAGGCACTTTTTCTTGTCATTTACAACTTGTATATTTATGTATAAAGAAAACAAACCACGTTATAAACTACCACCATTTCGGACACAAGCAAAATGGCCACCGGTAAAAGAAACGGCGTAAGAAACCCGGTTTTTGTCATTTAGCATTTTTCTTCCACTCATTGTTTCAATGTATAAGTACATAAGAATAAATAAAATACAGATACAGGTAAATACAGAAATTAAGTACGAAACGCGGGACGTCGATCCAAATAGCGCTATGGTATGTCAATTTATGGGTCTTAAATTAAATGACGAATTAACTGACGACCTACGTGGCGTAATGTTTACCATGCCAGACCGCCACCCAGGAGGTCCCGTATTCGAATCCCGGTCGGGTCATGCATGATGAAAAACAATTTTTTTCTGATTGGCCTCAGGTCTTGGATGTTTATATAATGTATTTGTTATAAAAATATAGTATCGTTGAGTTAGTATCCCATAACACAAGTTTCGAACTTACTTTGGGGCTAGCTCAATCTGTGTGAATTGTTCCTATATATTTATTATATATGTAGCTAGCTTTTTTGCCCGCGACTTCGTCCGCGTGAAGTTCCGGACCCGTTCCCGTGGGAACCACGTTGAATTTCGGGAAAAGCTATAGCCTATAATGTCACTCCCTGTTAATGTAGCTTTCTACTGGTGAAAGAATTTTTGAAATCGGTCCAGTAGTTTCGGAGCCTATTCAATGCAAACTAACAAACAATCAAATCTTTCCTCTTTATAATATTAGTATAGATTAAATAATAATATGCATTTTTAACTTAATCACCCTTTCTAGATATTGCTAAAAGGGTGCGCGTACTAAATACTCGTATCCTTACGTTAATATTATAAATGCGAAAGTTTTTCACTCAAAAACGACTGGAATTTTACGGAAATTTGGTACACGGGTAGTTCATAAGCTGGATAGTTTTGCCGGATATCAGTCCGGGTACGGCTATTAATTTATAATACCTACTAGCTTCTGCCCGAGGCCTCGCCCGCGTGGCCTACTAACAATTAGCATATTTTTCTTCAGAAACGAATTCCGGTCCGGTCCGGTCCGGCATAGGGTTTCTTTCCCGGGTTCCCGATCCCGGGAATACCCGGGAAAACTATCGATCCCGGTCCCGGGAAATTCATTCGGTAATTCCCGATCCCGACTTTCGGGAAATAAATCAAAAGTTTTGTATTACGCGGTGCGGCCGCACTGCGCCGCGCGATCACCGTTCGTTTCGTTCAGTCAGTCAGTTATTAATTCGTTGGCTATGCAAAGAGGATAGTAATATTGGTAGGTATAGAGTGGCAACTCCGGGGTGAAATCGGCATCTATGGAAGGTGCTGCCACCGCAGGGGTGGGTAAACTAAAATTGTAAGACTTAACAAGGATTTTCAACTATTTGAGGCCTCCCGGAAACGTACACCGAATCTGGAGTTACTGTACCAACATCCACAGAGAGTGAAAGAACGTTTTCGGTAGCAGGTAATTTGTAACTTTCAATCATAAATAAATACGAAGTTCAATGAAAAATTTTCATTATTTTATTCCACTTCACACCTTCGGTGTCGGTCAGCAGCGTCGACGCGTGGTCTGTCCGCTCGTATTTTATAACATAAAATTTACAGAAAGGAGTTTTTAAACGTTATAATGCACATTTTTATAAATTCCCGAGTCCCGGGAATTCCCGGGAATACATATTTTTCGTTCCCGGGTCCCGGGATCGCAAAAGCCCCGGGAATTGAGAAACTCTAGTCCGGCACCGCCCGGTACGGTACGGTTCCATCCGGTCCGATCAGGGCCGATCCGATCCGTTCCGGTCCGGTCGGTCCGCTCCTTATAAGGAACCTACATGCCAAATTTGGAATCTCTAGACTCAGCGGTTTGCGCTGTGAGTTTATATATAGTTAAGTCAGTCAGTCATTGAGGACTTTGACTTTTAAATATGTAGATAATATAAGAACTTTTTGTCATAGAAACGTAACAAAATATACCTATTGACAGAAATACATTTACATAATGTATCAACAGGCTAATACAAGTCTATTGCCCTTCGTGATTAAGTAATGAAATTTTTTATTAATCGTTATGCATTTTTTTCTTTAGTAACACAACTAGTTTTAAAAGGTTATGATGACCTTACGCTTCGAGAACTCATGGTGTTATCTTGTTGCCCTTAACACCATACCATGAGAGATGGAATAAGATATTTTACTATGCAAACAAAGTGGTGAAACAAAATCTTAAAAAATATATTCATGCGGCCTCCCCTACACGTAAAGAGTGAGTGAAAATTTTTTCACACCCACCCCGTGGTGTGGGATGTCGATAGATAGTTTTCTTAAAAACATTGGGATGTGAAAAAATCATTTTTCGATACATTCGTTTGACAAATACGTGGTAATATTGTTACGAAATGGTAAACGATGAAAATGGCAAGGACCGAGTTGGTTGGCGTAACTAGAGAGAGGCCTGTGCTGAACTGTGGGCAGAAACGGGCTGAGATGAAGATGATTGTTACCAAACTAAATTTAGAAAAAAAAAAAACTAAATTTAGAATTTAAAAAGAAAACTTTGACGGTTCTATTAGTTACCGAGTAGTGGTCGACGAACTTTTAAAATATTTTCTTATGAAAACATAGACATTGCACTCATGTGCACCAAAGGTACATACTTGATGTGTGCAACCAACCAAGCATAGAGTAGCAATTACTGAACCCTGCACTGTGTTTGACAAGACTTTCCCGTGTTTTCTCCCTTTCATAATACTTATGTCAAAATGCATAGTAAAAAAATATAACTTTATTTTCTATTACCAGTTACTTTGTTATTTTTCTTCGCATTCCTATTTCTATTTGAAACACTAGTTTTTACTACCTAATTGAAAAGGAAAAACATATTATTTTGATTTATTATTGATTTTATGCAAATTTAAACTTTAATACATAAATGTTGGAAATCAGAAAAAACAGTTACAAAACACTTACGTTATTATTTTTAAACAGCACAAACAATTTTCTTATTAATCACATTAACACAAGTTCTGCTTATCGAATGCAAAGACGCACTGAGTGGCGGGTAACTGGTAAGCCGTACGTAACTGTTAGCAGTGGGCAATTAATATTAAGACCCGGTTTTCCTACCGCTTTATTTTTTTTTTTTTTCTTGACGATGTTGTGCAAGCTAGTGAAGCGCTAACGGGATACGCTTCACCAGCAACATTGGTTTTACGTGGGCGAGGTGTCAACCCGCCGCACAACCCCCGAAATGCTGGAGGACCACACCCGTCGTTGGTCAGCGAGTCCATCGGACTTAGCCGGTTAGTGTAGCTAGGCTGTACTACCGACCATTCCCCTATCCGCCACCTTGGGGACGCTCCCCTACGCTGTGAGGGCCAGCGCGGGGTACCGCTTTATTTGTTTATTAAAACTTTAGCGAAATAATTTCTTCGTGATCTGAAATACAGTGTGATTCCCCATAAAGTGCACATAACGGGGGTCAAAGTAGACCTAATTGTTCGACGAAAAATAAAATTAAAAAAATCCCCCCTTTTTTTTGTCGAACTATGGTTCTATTGCGAGAAAAAATACGATAACTCGAAAACTAAAGGATCTATCGTGTTAAAATAAACTGAGTGGTACTAATAAAGACCAGGCGATGCTGATAAAATCTCTATGAAAAACATTAAGTGTAATAAAAAAAATCGAATTATTTAGAAAATATCCAATTTTTACGTCTTTTCTTAGGTTTTTAATTTTTTTCTCAAAATGATATCCTATTTACAACATTTTTTTAGTGACGTATACTATTCTATATTACATTAGCTTTATTTTAACACGATAGATCCTTTAGTTTTCGAGTTATCGTGTTTTTTTTCGCAATAGAACCATAGTTCGGCAAAGAAATTAAAATGCCTCTTATAAAGTAATAAAAGAGGGCTGGATTTTTTTTATTATTTTTTTCGCAGAAATTGTGGTTTGTATAATATTGTCATTTTATGTAACGTAGTTTATTTTCTTTTATATATACAGGTTGTAAATGACAAGAAAAAGTGCCTGTGAAGGTCTATTTCTGAAATAAACATTGTGGCAAACCGAACTCTCTGTCACCTTCACTTCACTTTTTCACCTTCTCGCCATCAAACATATTTTTATTCAATATAAGTTTTCTTTATCCCTTCCTCTTTTCCTAATCTTTCCATCTTTAATATTTTTATTTACATAAATAAATCTAATTCGCAAACGGAGTGCTGCAACGCATGAAAAAGAAATATTTTCCACTTTACACAAAAATATATTTTTCAAGATTTTATTCTTTCCCAGAGTTGTCAATCAATCAATACTCATTTGAGTAAACATAAGTCTAATAAACATATTTATGTTTATTGCACCAAAGTGCACTATGACCCTGTTGGCCGTAGCAATTAACAGAGGGCACAATATTTAAAACTATAAATTATACTTTTCATTTGTTTAACTGTCTAATAGGGACTTGTTAAGCTGTGCTAATAGTCATTGAACAACA
Organism: Endotricha flammealis; assembly: GCA_905163395.2. Lineage (NCBI taxonomy): Eukaryota > Metazoa > Arthropoda > Insecta > Lepidoptera > Pyralidae > Endotricha > Endotricha flammealis. The sequence goes on from LR990873.1 coordinate 714,528, forward strand.
CATGGTAAAGTGTACAAACATGATGATTACATACCTGTCAAGTGACGCACCATCACCATTACAAAAACATGTTTTTCTGTTTGAGACATTTTGACATTATGTAGTTTTTTGTTCATTTCATGTGAAACCGCCATTAACAAAAATATAATATAGGTACATAATGTACATATAGTGCTACAAAGGTCTTTATGAACGTAGCCGAAATTGGAACTACAACTCCCGTTCATATTAGTCACTTTTGGACAGTTCGCCTTTGACAAAATGTCTGAAAATATGCCACAGTAACGCCCTCCTACAAACGTCACTCACGTTCATAAACATTGTATGCCGCATTTCCACGCTCGCGTTCAAGTGACATTCAACGAGCACAAGCACGGGCACGAACATGTAAACAGTTTGAATGTGCATGCGCTCGTGTTTGTGCCCGTGCTTGCCGCCGATCCGGACTACTGTCGGTTTTTTGGCACAGTTCAAAGGATGAATGTGCTTGCGCCCGTGCGCCTGTTCACACGCGCGCGTTTGATTTAGTATCCCGTGAAGTTTCGCAGCGACCGGAAGGAATACTATCAGACAGAACCTATAATATGGGATGTGGGATGCTTGCAGTGCTTGGAGATACTGGCGTGTCGCCATGCGTGTAAACATCTTGCTTGGCCCGCCGCGCGCCGCCCGTCGACGGGCTACGTGCCGGGCTGATTGCCGGGTCGCCTGCCGGGCTACGTGGCATGGGTGTAAACTCAGCAGTACATCTGTATCAACTTGCAAGCAGAGACTCAAAAAAATTACGTAAGTATATCTCGCTCGATATGTGATAATGAAAAAAATTATAAAAGAATAGTGGAAAGGATACTCTACCACAAGTTTTTAAAAAAGCTACAAAGCGTTCTCTTCGAGTTTTTGCAATTTTTTTGCTATTTAGTTATCATTGAATAACTTTAATCAATTTAATTTTTCCAATAAATGTAAGTGAATTGACAAATTACAGATACAGAAACACAGATAACTCTATGTTATTATAAGATATTTAAAATTACTTTTCTTGAAGATTATGAAGCTATTTAGTTCTTTAAAAATTACAAAAGTGCATGTTTGAAAGGTACAAAATAACTGGTTTGAAACAATTTTCACGTTTCAACCTACTATCCTTGATCTCGGTCTAATGCCCAGTCACCGCATGCTATGCATTTAAAAAAATAAACTACTTTATACAGATCACTGAACATATTAAACAGATAGATAAAAAGTATTAAAAAAACTGGGCAAATGCGTGTCGGGCCACGCGGTCCACGCACAGTTTCGGTTCTTGCTTCCAGATGAGTACAATGTCATTATTCCATGACATTTGTGTATGTGATGTGTCTCTGGGATTCAAAGAGCATTTGGAGCTGCCCTGCAATCTGTCGCGACTTGCTAAGTAGTTTAAATTAGCAAGAAAGTTGCACGGCTTCAAGGATAGCTATGTTTTTAAAAATATTATAGCTTAACGTCACTCAAGTGTAGCGTTGTGTAGCTTTGCATAACGTTGATAGATTTTTTAAAATCAACGCATAGTTTCGGAGACTATTCAATACAAACAAATATCTTTCCTTTTTCTAATTTTAGACTAATAATGTACTTATAGATATAAAAATCTTTGATGCTTATGAGACGGATATAGCATAGACCGAGTCGGAATAGTTATTTCGCGATCATTAGCTACATAATAAAATACAAGGTCGAAGCCAAAAACCTACTAATTTTGATTTTATTATCACTAAATAAATACCTAGTTTTATTGTAGTAATCTTGAGAATAGAATATAATATATTTATTTGAATAAAATATGGTTGATACAAGGTGTTATCTAATATAAAGAAATAAATGTTTCACATATTTTTTCAAGATATTTGGCGTGCAAAATACAAGTGTCATTAAATTATTCATAAAAAAATATTACATATGTTTAGTATTAAAATTTAGGTATTGTATATAAAATTTATGATATTAAAACAAAATTATACAAATAGAAATTATACAATTTGGTCATTAAGATATTTTTCAATGGAGTAGTATGCTTTAGTGACAAGGAATTTCTTAAATGAGGCTCTAAACATATCAATTTTCCTGTTTTCTTTGATACAGTTAGGTACCTTGTTGTAAATTTTGATAGACAGGCAGAATACAGTTTTATTATATTTGGAGGTCCTACCACGTCCTACTTCTTTGTGCTTGTAACTTTTAATGTATCTTTTTTGCTGTGCTTTATGATGTATAAAATGACTTGCAAAATCGAATTCTTTCTTATGTCAAGAAGACAAACAAGCAACCAAGCCATCTTGGAAAGTGTTAACCTCAGCCTTACTTCAGCCTATGAACATGAGTTAAACCGGAGACAGCAGAAGACATGGACTTCTGGATCACTTAATCACGAAAAGAAACGCATTTCTTCTTTTTTTTTTTATACCACACAGGTGGCAAACAAGCATACGATCGGCCTGATGGTAAGCCGTCAGCGTAGCCTATAGACGTAAGCAATACCGGGGGTATCACTCACGCGTTGCCAACCCTCCCAACCCCCCCAAGTGGAGCTCTGGAGACCTTACTCACCGTAGGAACACAACATGGCCGAGACCAATGCTATTTGGCTACGATCTTCTGTAAGGTGGAGGTCCTTCCCCAGACGGGCTGCTCCGATTTGAGCGGATTATCCGCTGTGCCCTACCTCTCTTAAAATCTTCTTTTGGAAATTCTGTGAGAAAGTGGTAAACACAACTTTTTGGCCGGATATATTTAATCGAAATTAAATTATTTTGTAACTTACTTCACTGTTGGCGTAACGGCTTGTTGACTGAGTGGCGGTTGTTGTTTATTTCAATAAAAAAAATTGTCTATGTAGAAAAGCATATAGACTCTTTGCTCTGTGTCATTTGACTTGATGCCACGCATATAAACTGCATTATAATGTTTAAGAAAATTCTGAAGGCTAACAAAGTTCAATAATATTTTGTTTTTATTAAGAAAACACAAGGTTTGCAACAACAACGTATGAATAGGTGGTATTTTTTTGAAGTCACGCGACAAACAAGTGGTAAAGCGCTTAATACATAATGACTTGCTCGAACTATCTTTCTCACAGAATATTTACGTGAGAGGAGGAGTTTTTTTATTTTATTATTAATTGAGCCGCTCAGTTTAGGGTGTACTAACACCCTCTTCTGATACACCGGACAGTTGCGATAGCGTAGGGCTCTCACCGCCAAAATTTACAGTGCCCGCGAGAGGAGGAATAGATAGATAGATTTTTATATAGATAGATTTGGGGGAGGCTTTTGTTCAACCTGAGGAGGCCTACGCCCTGGGCAACACAACGAAAGTAGGATAAGCCTGGTGTTCTATAATACAGGCCTTAGTTTAGAACTCCAGATCTCCCACAAGTGACACCTGTTCTGTTGGAATTAAATATCTAAGCCTTCCAAGAACGAAACGAAAAAAAAAAATTATTATGGTCACACTTGCGTTACGTGGCTTCCTTCTCTCTGTTAAAATTCTCATCCGTGACAGCCATTGTAAAATTTATTAAAATGTAATTAATTTAATAAAGTTAATAAGTATAAAAGTGCTATATTTCTTTCAAAATACAACATGTTCGATGCTATTGCTGTTATTCACATATTACAGTTGTTGGCACATATAATATATTCGTTATTTGGTACACATATTTACTGTGACTGTATAAATTGTGTAGAATTTATTTATATTTTGATAGGTTTATTTAATAGGTCCCAGTTTCTTTAAGTTAGGTCTCACATCTATCGAAACATCTATTTTAAACGTTAGTTTCCTCATCAAAGGTATTTTTCTACTCAAATAGTCATTGTCTCTTGAGAATTGCCATTAAAGACAAAATTAAAAATAATAATCCGTTTAAAGATAATTATCGTAATGAACCCTCTTCTGAGTAGGTGTTGGATGATTTTTTATATCAATTAGCGCATAAACAGCCATGCAATCTATAATACTGTTTTAAAAATATGTAAATAGGTAAAAACTGACTGAGATTAGCGTCATTCAGAAACCTTACCTACCGTATTATTACATATCTACTGGATTTTTTGTTTGTTATTTTTTGTTTGGATTTCATTCAGAGTTTCTGTCAAAATATAATTTAGAAGAAAAAAAAATAGTACGTAATTTACACACCGCCATAATGCACATGGTCCCAAAGTAAGCTAGCTTTAACCTACTTCTGTTATGGGTATATATTTTTATAAATATTATATATATAAAGAAACTAGAACCCTAAAAAAAAGATACATTTTTTGGAGTGGTAGAGCAATTATTATGAAATGTCGACCGACCGGGGAAGTACCACCCCCTCACAGAATATCGACGTGAAGCAGCAATGCGTTTCGTTCGGTGAGTGAGAGATCCGGAAGCCCAACTCCTTCCCTATCCCGTCTTTCCCCCTCCTCCTTTCTCTTGCCGTCCTCCTTCCTTTCCTCCAACCTCCTTGGTGGACAACGCATTGGTAGCGCCCCTGGTGTTACTAATATCCATAGCCGGCGGTGACCACTTTCCATCAGGGGGCCCGCTTACTTGTTTGTCTACTGTATGACATTTTAAAAAAAAGACATGACAAATCAATCAGTTTTTTTATTATATTATCACTCACCTTACACCAATAGGATAACCAATCTACAAATTCTAATATCATTGTATTTTATGCAAGTAACGAGGTGTTGTTAAGGAATGTCCGGTGATTGCACAATCATCACAACTGCACAGTTTTTCTAAAGGCCATTATATCATTGAAATTATAGTACTACGTATAAGTCAAGTCAATACATAACATGGTGTTTTTACGGCACCCTCAACGCGCATAAAACGCAATCTAAACGTAATTGCAATATCAAAACTAATGGAAAGTAATCCTAATCCACTTTATTATGTAGAAGAGAGTTAGACCCATCGATTTCTATGGTTAGACATGGGTTAGACCACTTGATTTTTTGGTGACATAATTATAATAGACGAGTGAGAAGCGTTTTAGACGAGTTGCTATTGTAGACGACTTACGTTTACAACGATTTGACACTAACTCAATGCATACATGAATCTCCCAACTTATATTATGCCGTATTTATGTTTTTCTGTTTTATGTGGTGCATAAAGTAGAAAAAAAACAAATAAAACTCAATCAAAAAGATTTTGATTATTCACTGGTAATTTCTTATTATTTCATCGGTTAATCTCCGAAATACACTGTGAACATGTGCTAATAAGCTGTTAATGTTACTTTAACAAAATTTATAGCAATATATCCGAACAATGATATTGCTAAAATATTTCATCAGGCGTTTTTAAAAAAAATATTTGTCTTGATTTCACACAGCACCACCTAATTCCAAAGTGAACTAGGCTTAACGTGCTTGCATTATGGGTACTAGACAATGGATTTATTATTGTAAATATACATCATAGAATTATATAATTTCTAATACATAGAACACACAGACTCGTGACAAACAAAATGCTAGGTATCACATAAATGTTTGGCCCCTATGCAGGTTTCGAATTAGAACCCACGCCCACCAACGCACAGGGCTGTCACGAGTCTTATGACGTAGTAAATAAAATACCATCTCACTTTCATTGAAGCTAGTAAAACATGGTAAATAAAAACTTTTCCTTTTAAAACTGTATTGCTCACTATAAAATTATCAACTGTTACATTGTATCGAACGTTCTACATTCTATTGCTCTCAATGGAAGCGAGTGTTGTGAATTAGTCGATAAAAATGTTATCGATAATATCGATACAATGATTAATGTAACTAACTGTGTATTTCCCATGGCCATTGTAATCGAAGTTGTAATCTCATATTCTGAAGCAAACAAGGGAAATTCATGAACAGCCTTTTTTGATAGGAATACGTATTTCATATTTCCACCCCAGATATGTGGTTAATGCTTATATTTACTTTTCATTATGCTCTGTATCTCGGTTTAAATATTATTTTCACTTCTCATGCTCAGAAAATGCTTATTTGCGCAGGATATAGGCTGCACAAAATCGAATTTTGTGCACAAGGGCAAAAACGTATCTACTCATAAATGTATCTATATTAAGGCAAAGGAAATAAGCCATACAGCCAAACACAACAAAAAGTTCAGAGATAGAATTTGTTATTTTATAATATTTACTTTAATTTATTTGCCTTATGTGTTTTTTAAGTCATAAAAGATATTAAAATTTAAATTAAAGTACGGTAGGTTATTAAATTAATTTAAGAAAATTATTTTATTACAAAATTAATTTAATAGTAGGCTGTATAAGTCTGCAGGCCAAGCCTAATTTCAATGTCGTAAGATTTAAACAAAAAAGCGGCGGGAATGGGGAAACAGGTCTTGTTTTTCGTGCGTTTATTTATTTATTTCCTCGCAATCGAAGTGAAAAGCAGAGTTTATAACTCGTCCACAAAACCATTTCTATCCTCGACATTACTATCAGCCCTCGCCTTAAAAGTCTCGGATAGAAATGATTCGTTTTGTGCACTTGTTGTAAAATCTACTATTTATTTGTTAAAATTAAATTATAATTTTTTCTCCTGTACTTTTCTTTCCTTTTGGTTATGTAGTAACGTAGTAGTCGCCTCAGCCGCGGCGCGGGCCTCCCCTATACCTCCATACGTTCCTCTCCCTTGGCCATCGTAAACGATAACGTAACGAACGTATAATTATTCCCACTAGTCCCTATCAGTCGACCAATGCAAGAGGTGACCAGGGTAGAGTTATTAATACCATTGTAAAAGAGCAAGTGCTAAGTTTCTTGCCAGTTCTTCTTAGCACAAATCTGCCGTCTGAACTGGTGGTATGAAAAAATTGAGACGATTCGAAAGAGCTTATATTAGGCCTATTTGAATAAAAATATTTTGAATTGAATACAGAACTAAGAACGAAGATTTTGACGCTAAAAATGTCGTTATGAAACTTTGCAATTACACAGTACAATATGAATACTATTGATAAATAAAAACTCAAGTAAATCCCTTCACGCAATATTTAGAAAACTTGAATCATGTTTACGGCCATGTTCACCTCTTTCATTGTCATTGGTGGACTGTTAATTAAACTATCGATATATTCAACCATGCATACCCCACACCACTACGATCGTGGGTTCAACGTCTCGTCTCGCAGAAACCGAAAGTGATGCTATGGGAACCGGGTCGGGCCCAATAGGAGGCATTGTGCCACAAAAGTGTGGCTCGTGATCTTATTATTGTGTTAACTAACTTTCGCCCTAAATTTGTTTAGATTGACTTTATTGACCATGTTAAGGGTGCGGTTTCACTCAAATATTTTTATTATAAAAAAAATAGGCCCTCACAGATTTTTCTAATCGAGCACTTTCTGTTTTCGAATTATTTCAGCCCACCCAAATCCACTGACGGCCTACCTTTTCTCACGCCACTTTACTCAGTCCTGTGCCAGTCTCATCCTACAAGCAACAGGCCAGTGGTCTGCCGATTTAATTATCTTAAAGCTTTTCTTTTATTTAAGTACTAGCGAAACCCGCGCAACTTCGTTTGCGTGTATCCCGCTTTCCCGTGGGAATTTTGGAATGTATGATACTTTAAAACCTTCCCCTTGAATCACTCTATCAATTAAAAAAAACAGCATCAAAATCCGTTGCGTAGTTTTAAAGATTTAAGCATACAAAGGGACATACAGACAAAGGGACATAGGGACAGAGAAAGCGACTTTGTTTTATAATATGTAGTGATTATCGCTGGCATGCAAGCAAGGCCACCTGATTGGAAGTTAACGCGTTGCCAAGGAAGGGAAGGGAGATAAGGTAAGGAAAAGAAAAAGATAAAAGAATTAGGCTTCCGGATCTCTTGACGACCTCTCTGTGGCGTAATAGTTACTATTTCGGACCGCCACACAGGAGGTCCCGGATTCGATCCCCGGTCGGGTCATGATGAAAAACGAACTTTTTCTGATTGGCGTCGGGTCTTGGATGTTTATCAATACATATATGCATTTGTTATAAAATATAGTATTATTGAGTTGGTATCCTATAACACAAGTTTCGAACTTACTTTGGGACTGTTAAGTATTATAATATCTGTGCTTTGGGGCTAGCTCAATCTGTGTGATTTGTCCCTATATATTTATTTTATATTTCTCTCATACACAAACACTATATCAAAAAATTTGTTTTAATTTATGTAGGTATTGAAAAAACATTTTTTTTTCAAGGTAAACAAAAAGCAATCATCCCACACGATTTCACAAATGAGTAACTAATATACCCGCCTATTTTTGGTATTATAAATTCAATTTTTATAATAATAAAGCACCCTGACATTTCTCAAAGTGGTTTAACATTTCGCGAAGGTGATGTGGGGCAAATGTGTCGGATAATGTGATGTGATGTGACTTAAAATAATCCTTACATTATTATGAAACAAAGTCCTCCGCCTGTCGTCTGTCTGTCTCCGTCGGTCTGTCTGTACGCGATAAACTACAGAACCTATTTTCATGTTGTTTTTACCAGTCGAAAGAGTGGTTTTTGAAACAAAAGCCTGAGTTTTTTAAGGTTATAATTTGCATAGGTTAAATATTCATACTATATTGAACATCAAGCAACGCCAAATTTTTGTATGTTTGTTTAAAAAAATATATTAATTACTCTCCTAAAACTTTTTGTTGCTGTCGTAAAAAAATGAAGAGTGTCGTGAGAACCAGGTCGTGAGTAATTGCTTATAATTACATCGCGATCTCGATATTTTTGCATAGAAATTACGCCTAAACCACAAGCCGAAAATGCACAGCGCCTAAATGTAAACAGCCTTGAGATTACACAAAACAAGTGCCTAGGTAATTTCACAATAAGTACATTACATTTTTTTAGACTTAATTTATAGACAAACTCAGACAAGTTTTCGTCTGCGCTGTGACATTTAAATAAAAATAAATATATATATCTCTATATCTTCATATACAAATCACACAGATTGAGCTAACCTCAAAGTAAGTTCGATACTTGTGTTATGGGATACTCAACGTTACTATAATTTATAACAAATACATATAGATAAACATCCAAGACCCGAGGTCAATCAGAAAAAGTTCGTTTTTCATCATGACCTGATCGGAGTTCGAACCCGGGACCTCCTGGATGGTCCGGCGTGGTAACCATTACGCCACGGAGGTCGTCTTTAATAGCCCAACCCTAGGCTATCAAACATTTATTTAAGGTATTATTTATTTATTTAGTAACAAAGACTCATATTATAGTTAGTATACTTATCAACTTAAAAATAGATTGAAAAAACATTACCTGTCGTTGTGCCCATGATTGGATCTGGGATTGCGCTGTGTGTGTATGTATGTTGTATGCCGCACCACACATATACACACAGTGCAGGCTGTGTAGTCTATATGAAATAGATTAGATAAATATATAAATAAATATATATATAATAATTCATACAGATTGGAGTAAGCCCCAGGGTTGGTTCGAGACTTGTGTTATGGGATATACTGGCTAAGTTATCAAGATCTATATTTTATATGGACTGCACGGACATATATAATATTTATGAATAAATAAAACTAAGTAAAATGTTAAATAAAACTTAATTATATAACTATAGCATAGTGTGTATGTGTGTTAATCCAAGAGAACCTGCCGACAAACTGTTACACAGTTTGGCAGAAAATGTATTTTGAACACTTTGTAATATTTCTGGAAAATAAATAAATAAAAAATAACTAGGGGTTAGTAAAAATTAAAAAAAAAAACACTTGACAAACAAATTACACTTTGGGTCATTCCTACACCATACCGCCCGATTTTATGGTTTTCACTCGAGGTCTATATCAATCAAATTTACGCGTATCGAAAGATAGTGTGCCAATAACTTTAAACTGCTTATGAGCAACTCATCAACAGATCTGTAGTTTAAAGGTAGAGTCAAAGTATTTTTTTAAAAGTAAGTTTACCTAACATGAGTTTCACAAATCAACAGCAATGCCTGGAACTATAGAACCGATTAAGAATATTCTTTTACCAATTGTGCCAATAGAAATCCACGTTATTTACGGCTATAAATTAACCTTAAAAAGTCCACGCGAAGCCGCGGGCAATAACAAGTGACATATAAAGTTCATCTTCCTACAAACGCAATAAGCAATCAGAGTGTACCAGTCTACTCTGTATTACGCATGAACTTCTCGGAAAAGCTCCGACAGGCCGCAGACCACAATTTAAATCAGCTTATTATTAGCAAAACTTATATTATCACTTATATTCAACGATTTTCAACCTTAAACTTATATATATAAGGATATAGTAATGTTATTTTAGTTTTAAATCCATTACAAATTTTATTTTGTAGTTGGAAATCGGTATTATAGACCTTATTACTTAACACATAAGGATTGATTTAGTTATCTTGTGCAATATTATTACAAGTAAGTTTATCACACGCATGTTAGTAAACTGATTTAGTTTTTGGTACAGTTCGTAAAGAAATTATTTTATTTTAATAATAATAAATTCTTCACAATTCACACAGCGCCTAGGCATAACCTGTTATGGGTACCAGACGACGGATATATTATTGTAAATATATACTTATAATACATAGAAAACACCCAGATATGAGAACAAACACTAACCTATTATTTTTTTCCATCTTGAAATCTGCGGTTCTATTCAAAAATTGTATACAATAATCATTTAAATCTCGTGTCAATGTCCTTATCCCGCTCAATTCCTATTTTGTATGAGTGAGACGAGACAGCATTGAGATTGACACGAGATTTGAAATAGAGCTGCTTAAAGTAAGGGCCTGCTTCACCGCTTGTGTTCTTCGACATAAAAGTAAAGATAAGTTGTCCGGTACTGAGATTTTGCGGCATTGCGATGGTGCATATGCACACCACCACCCTTCACCCACAGGTGCAGTGGTGTCCAATTGACAAAAAACAATCTGTTAAAAAAAAGACAAAAAACGATCTGTTAAATAAAAATTATCAATTGGACACCACTGCTTCTGTCGCTCGTTCGCAACTGACTGAAGGGTGGTGGGTGGTGGTGGTGTCAATTTTGCACCATCGCAATGCCAAATAACATATTTATGCTGCTGACTGTAGTCACTCATGTGCACGTATGACGTAATGCAGCTAACGCAGTGGAAAGTCGGCGCACCCTGCGACCGCTTATCAACGCGAATGACTTATCTATCAGTCATAATCCCAGGGTTGGGAACGTTTTACCACTGTCAAAAGTGTCACATATTATACATAATATACACTTTTGTCAAAACTGTGAAAAAGGGACAGAAAAGCGCGTGGTCCACCTGCTTAGTTCACCTGGGTGGACCACAGGTACTTTTTCCTGCCTGATGGGGATTTAATTCTTGCCGGTAGTCCACCTGTCTAATAATATCAAGTCTTTTCTTTTGAACTCTAAATAGTTACTCTACCAGCAGTTATTATTAAATAGCTTGTGAATGAAAGCTTTGTGACATTGCAAAACGGAAGTAAGTAGGGTAAATGTCTAGTCGTGGGACATGCCTAGTGGTGAGACATTTTCTTTTGGATTTTAAAAGAACTAGGATGCGATTTTGTAATTATATTAAGATCTGCTAAAATGTAATATATTAAAAGCATGCAAATATTATTTACTTTTATAAATATTAACTACGCATTTTTATTTATTAATTAAAAAAAATACTTTGGCTAGAGATTTAGTCGTATTTTTTTAATGTGTACACAATTTCCGCAAAAAAAATACATATTATTTAGAAAAAAAAACTTAATTCAGAACTCTTTTTATTAATACTATCAAAAAGTACAGTCAATTACATTATCGACAACATCAAATTATTTTCTTGTGTAACAATGTAAAAATAAAATCTAATTTATCGAGTATAATTTCACACTCGAAACATTGCAATTATTGCGAATTATCACATCTATAAATGTAAACATCGATTTGTTGGTTGTAAATCGAGATTAATATCGAGTTACATAAAAAGATCTATAAGAAGTGTTTTTTTATCGTAAAACAATCTAACATGTACATGTTAATTTGCTTACTTCACAATTAGTTTAATTTTTTTTGTACGACAATGTCTATCGAAGCGAAATTCCCATGGGAAAATTGTATTAGCGCTTGTTAAATCGCAATCATTCGCAAAGCCAAATCAATATTCATTCAGTCATTTAGGACAGACAAACAATCACGATATAGATTTTCTTTTATCTCAATGTGTTGTGTATATTCCATTTCATCCCACAAGAGCGTGGACTCTTGGCCATGCTTCGTCTTTACTTTGTCTAACTTCGTGCCTATCTTCAGCTCACTTCGCGAGAGTGTAGAGCCTGATTTTTTTTTATCTATCTCTTCGAACTAGAGATTTTGTGGGCGTGACGCTTTAGGCCGTAGCAAAGTAGCAAAGCGTAATGCAAGGCTTACTTTGGCCGCCCAAGGCGAAGGCTTCACTAAAAAACTACCTTATGTAAGCCGTAGTTTTTATTGTGATCAATGGCTAACGGAAATGGGCCTTTTATTTTTGTTACGGTAATGACAAATTTAACGAAGGATTACTTCTCGCTGTGTGCGTTTGACACAGGTCACAACAGAAGCCTACGTATTTATATAATTAATTGAAAATGAAATTAGTTTAATTACTCTTAATTTCACTCATTGCAACCGCACCTGAGAAAAAAGACGCCGGTCGGCGTATGTCGCAAAGAATGGGTCTAATTGTATTAAATTACAAAAATGTAAATTGACAACAGACCCAGATTGAGTCCAGACTGTGAGTTCTGGAATACTTGCAAAATAAATGTTTATTTTTATTTTTATATCCTTTTTCATTTTCAATTTGTTACTAATATTTAGTTTTCTAAAAATCGTTTCTTCTAATACAACGTACAGACGGAACTACTGAGTGTGGAATGTTGAATGGAATATAGGTTATCTCCAATGATCTAAGGAAGAATTTTATGAGTAAGCTGTGATTGTGAATTGAGTCATTTACGAGAATTAATTACTTACATCAACATTTTATAATTAATCTTTGGTCTTGTTAAAGGCTATGATATAATTAATATTATGAGAACTAACCAAGTCAGACCTTAGGCTTCAATATATTAACCTAAGTTTTAAAAAGAAATTATAGTTTAAGTTGTTATTTAAAAAATTATGTTGTTATAAATAAATTTCAGGACTGACCATTGAACTTTGCACCCATTAAGATCTCTATTCTTGTAGAAATCAGCAACCAGCATATCATACCATTGAACTTGCCTCTCATGTCACATTTTGTTTTTGATGGGATTCTATACTTGCTTACCCTTGATAAGCGTAGAAGAAGAATCTTCCGACCTTCATGGTAAACAAAAAACAAATGCATCCAAGAAAAGTACAGTCACCTTACCCAATCTGACCTCTGAGTTTGCGGGTCCATCTCGCGGCGGCAGTTCGAAGCCGCTGAGCGTGTAGAATACACGCACTAACCATTCTCTTTGACGGATTGACGTTCCAAATTCGTGTGGCGGTTATTTTAAAATTAAATTTTAATTTAATTTTGTTTTTTTATATTATTTTGTGCTTGTGACTGTACTTGGAAGCTGTGAAGGTATGTTTATTTTTGTTTTTAATATTCAGATTTGACGATATTTTTTAATTAAAAAATTAAATTTAAATGATTAAAAATGGGCTGTTAATAATGGCTATTTATAATTTAATCAACCGAATCTAATGAATTTTTAAAACAAACTTAATCTTTAAAATATTTTTCACTCTTGTGTTTTTTTTTGTTTATTACTTACTACTAATTAGTGACTTCTACAGTTCAAAGTTTACAAAAGTTTTTAGTGGATCCTTTCATATCAAATTCAGACCAGAAACATACAGACACATATAACATACCATTACAATGTCTTAAATAAGTTGTGGCGGTACAAAATTGCGAGTGGCCCTTATTTTGTTTTGACTGTATTGTAAAGTCAAAAGTCCGAGTCAAAAATATTTTATTCTGTAGCACTAGACACGTCTTTTAGAATATATTATTACTATAAAATAGATAAGCTATTCTCATAAACTACCACCATTTCGGAAACAAAGCAAAATGACCACCGGTAAAAGAAACGGCGAAAGAAAACCGGTTACGGCCTTTTTTGTCCATCTACATCATTTGTTTTTACAATGTTCACAAAAAATAAACATACAAGCATGAAAAACTGCGGAGTGTCGAAAATAATAGTGTAGTGTCAACAATAATGTAAAAAAAATAAAACTAAGAATCAGTACCGATGAATATGAGCAGACCAGTCCCCCCCCCCCCCCCCCCCCCCCCCCAGGCAAAAAATAAATATGAGTTCCAATTTTTCAATATACTTTAGTTTTTTTGTTTTTTTTTTTAAATAAATAAATACTTACATTTTACTGAGTTCCAATAAAAATTTTTAAAAAAATAGCCTTACGACAAAATTATGTTCTCATGATAAAATCTTAAAATAGATATTGTATTCATAAGTTTAATTAAAATAAGAATAGTCTAGAGCACCGGGGACCATCGCAAATTGACCTCGACAATGCATTATCTAAAACCTTTCATTTTTTTACACCCGCCTCAAAAACTTACACACTCTATTAGGTGCTATTAGTTCCGCTTGGTTGTGTCGCATTACCGACTTTTTGTGACTATATATTGGTCTTTCTCAAACGAAGAGAAAGACAAAAAGTTAACTTTTTAAGAGAGGTAGGGCATAGCGGATAATCTGCTCTAATCGGAGCAGCCTGTCTGGGGAAGTACCTCCACCTTACAGAAGATCGTAGCCAAATAGCATTGGGCTCGGCCATGTTGTGTTCCTACGGTGAGTAAGGTCTCCAGAGCTTCACTTGGGGGGTTGGGAGGGTTGGCAACGTGATACCCCCGGTATTGCAAGCGTCTATAGGCTACGGTGATGCTTACCATCAGGCGGGCCGTATGCTTGTTTGCCACCTTAGTATAAAAAAAGTAGAACAGCGAAAGTCCAATATAAGTACCAGGTTGATAATTCGTCTTAGGTTAAAATCCTGCTATGGACATGTAAACAATTGTGGTAAGTATATTGTAGAAATTAATAACAAAGGTTTTTAAGTGATAGAGAATAGTTACTACTATGAACTGGCCCCTTATTCTTGTTACAAAAACAGTTACAATCTCATGTCAATCTCACGCGCTGTCTCACTCATGCAACATAGGAATTGAGAGAGCTAGTGCGTGAGTTTGAGATGAAATTGAAACTGTTTTTGTGACGAGAATATGGGAACTTGTAGTGGTTTGTAAATAAGCTGGAACTATGACTGGAACAGAATATTTTTCGTTTAACTGAAAAGTTATTCAATTCAATTATTTCAATAGACAATATACATTGTGCATTGTTAAATATTTTTAAGTATGCCGTAAACGCCTAAACATATATGTCAGTCAAAGGTAGAAATTGTAATTTCCCTCCGTGTTTGTTATACCAGTTATTCCGCGAGGCTACATATCGATGTTAGGGTGACAATTGTGACAAATCTATATCGAGCTATGCTGCGCTGTGCTGTGCTGTGTTTCTTAAGCACCGTTTTTTTAATAATCAACATCAAGCTTTGCTGCGCTGCGCTGTGCTGTGCTGACGTTTTTTTAACAAGTTTTGACAGCGCTTCATGGTTGAGTTTTTCTTTTTAATAGACATTATTTTGACAGACAGTTGTATTGTGACAGTAGACCTAGCGCAGCTCGACACAGCGCGGCTCAGGTAGCGCGCCTCGCTCGAGACTGTTGCGGTTTTAAACAGAGCGTAGCCTCACACAGCGCAGCACAGCATGGTTTGTTTGTATCCTCATTAAAATATTAGACGAGCGAGTTGACCAAACATAGCACAGCGCAGTACAGCGCAGCATAGCTCGATGTAGATTTGTCACCCTTCGACTATAATATTATTCTATAGATTAGGAATTAAGAATTTGGAAATGAGATAACAATAAATGAAAGTTCCTTTTCATCCGTGTCCATGATTTCACCATCTGCACATCAGATGCAAACAAATTAATGACGAAACAATGGATGCAGGAGATGCACCGTTGTGCAGTGTCGGCGATAAACAGTGGAACAATGGGCTTATCTAATAACTATAGGTGTAGGGTTGGTTGCGTGACTAGTTAATGGACACATGGATATTAAAAAAAAGCTATTTTGTGTTTAATGACCGCATTTTGGTGAGAATTTTGTGTTGACCTAAAGGGCTGACATACACGGACCGCATCTTGCAGTTGCAGCTGCTCGAGCGGTTTCGTGTATAGTGTGTATGTAGAATTGTTTCCTTCGAGTCTGAGTGTTTTCTAAATATAAGTAGGTACGGTGGCCTCGAAATAGGAGGACCATTTTAGAAAAAAATCGCTTGCACATCTTGTAAGCGGATTTTTTGTGAGCTCCGTCCTTTTCATTGTTACCAAACAGGGTTTTTGTTTATTAGAGCCACATGTGTCCACTAGGATGTTGGATGTTGCAACCAAAAATCATCCTAAAGATGGTCCTGCTATCCTCGAGGCGACTGTACATACATACTTACAATATATTGTAAACCTTCACGGATGTCGTCCTCAGCATTCGGCATAGCAAATAACGATTGAAACATTTAAAGTAATTGCTGTAACTACTACCGTTAACACGAAAATTGTAACATTTCAATAATAAATAATAAGATGACAAAACTATGTCACGCGCCGGCTGCGTTTGCGCAGGAATCGTCGCGGAACCGTTGCGTAAAAAAGGGTACAAATGCAACTCGTCACTTGAGTACTTGTTGGACCTTTTTACAATAGGAACTTTTAAAGGAGAAAGATTGTATTTGCACTAAACAAAAACCACCAAGCGAGGAGCTCCTAATCTGTGGGAATCGCGTAGTTTTCTGGATAAAAAGTACCATATGTGTTAATCCAAGGTTTCAGCTACCTATATACCATATATCATAAAAATTGGCACAGCCATTTGAGCGTGAAGAAGTAACAAACCTACACACAACTAGATCCGATTTAGTGTTTTGCTAAATATTAAAATTATTTAATTATTTTGTACGACACGATTAAAAGACATCAACGGGCCCAAATCCTACTACACGTACAGTCAACAAAGGAATTGACTGACCCCCTGTAATTACATAGTAAAATATGAATACTATTGATAAATAAATTTTCAAGTAAATCCCTTCACGCAAAATTGTAAAAAGTTGAGTAATTTTGCACTTCTTATTATAAAAAAAAAAATTTTTTGTTAAAGTAAAAGCTATGTTGATTTGAGTTGAAATGTCAAATGTGATCAATTATTTTGTCCCTCCTTTATTAATTCTTCTTCTTTAGTTTGACCACAGAGTAATATTTAATTACAGCACAGCAAGAAAAAAAGCTGTACTCATGTGATAAATTAAGTCCTAAAATAATAATT
Source organism: Endotricha flammealis (assembly GCA_905163395.2). Classification (NCBI taxonomy): domain Eukaryota; kingdom Metazoa; phylum Arthropoda; class Insecta; order Lepidoptera; family Pyralidae; genus Endotricha; species Endotricha flammealis. The sequence goes on from LR990873.1 coordinate 732,008, forward strand.
TACAAGAACATAGATTAATAGTACAAACACGCTAATTCATAACGTTATCGTTGACAGCGATCAGTTTTTAGTTAAAATATCACGTTTAACAATTGTTAGTTCCGCATATTGAAAGACATACTTATATACTTAATATCGGTAACTAACTTCGGCCACGTCGCGCGAAGGGATGTGGATAACATAGAGAGGCTGATGGTGACAGGGAAGATCGAAGGCAAAAGACCTTGTGGCCGGAGTCCCATTCGATGGTCAGACCAGATATCCAGTCAACTAAATATGACTGTCAGCGCCGCACTACACCAGGCGTCCGAGCGCAACCGATGGCGGCAACTAGTCGACAAGGTCGTGTAGAGTCACGATCCTCAGCAGTGAGGGAACGATCAGGAAGAGAAGATACTTAATATATGTACTTAAAATCATAAGAACAGATAGAAATCCACATGGTAGTATTAGTGGTAAATAAATAATTATGATACAATTCCAGAATGTTTCGAATTGTTAATTCTTATTTCGGGACAACACCTCCACACATCGTGGTGTCTCCTGTAAAGCCAGGATCAACAACGGCGACACAAATTGACGACCTCCGTGGCGTAATGGTTACCATGCCGCCGGCCCGCCAGCCAGGAGGTCCCGGGTTCGAATCTCGTTCGGGTCATGATGAAAAACGAACTTTTCTGATTGGCCTCGGGTCTTGGATGTTTAGCTATATGTATATGTATTTGTTATAAAACATAGTAAGTATCGTTGACCTAGTATCCCATAACACATGTTTCGAACTTACAAGCTCAATCTGTGTAATTTGTCCCTATATGTTTATTTATTAAACTGACAATAAGTTGTGAAACTTATTGACGTACCAGAGGAGTAACTACAGCTGTCTTGGAACTCACAACGTATTTAATCAGAAATATATTCGACTGAGTAGTAAGTATTGTATTATACGTGTTATTTATCCGTATAAGTTTTATTATATTCTGTATTAACTATTATATTAGTTGAACTTAAACACCAAATATTACAATGCACAGCTAAATTCTCACGTACGTGCACAATGCAGAAATCAAGGTTGACTTGTAATATCCAAATAAGGCCATTCGGTATAGTGAATTGATAAAAATGATTGTATATGATAATAATATTGCTATTTTTTAAGATGTAATGCATCATTCGAGGAACTCGATGGAGTCGCTGTGTGTCGCACTCTAAGACGAACACGCAAGTTAAACAACGTCAACCCTAACCAGTGTTTTGATGGGTTTCGTTATCTCGAGCATCTCCGTGCTTCGGAGGGCAGCTTAAGCCCTCTGTTCCTTCTGTATTCGATGGATGACAGTCGTTAAGTTAAGTCTGTTGCATGGTGGCATGAAATCACTGGTCTCTGCCAATCCGCATTGGAGCAGCGTGACAGAGTAGGCTCTAATCCCCTTGGACTGAGTGGAGACGTATCCCTGCATATGGGATGATTATGGGTTGATTTTGACACACACAAGACGCCACTAGAAGCCATCTATACATATAATAAAACAGTAGACCCCGATATGTCTGTACATTGAACATATTTGGCAAAAATGGAGAGAGAACAGTTAGAGAAAGGTAATAAAAGCGAAAAAAAAATTTTTGGATTTTTTTGTCTGTCTGTCTATCTGTCTGTCTGTCTGTCTGTCTGTCTGTTTGAACGCGCACATCTTCTAAGTTACTGAACGGATTTTAATGCAGTTTTCACAGGAAGATAGAGCTCGGCTTGGAGCAGAATATAGGCTTTGTTTCATTTAAATCGGATGTCAGGAAAATAAGTTATGTTCATTTAAAGGTCTCCTCTCTGTCAATGTAAGAAAAAAAAATTCTCGCACTTACAAACTTGAGACTTGGTACACCATACCTACCGATAACAGACTGGACCGGACCGGACCGGACCGAACCGGACCGGACCGGATGTCAGGAGAAGAAAAAGAAGAAGTTACACTCATTTAAATTTTCAACAACCAAAGAATTTTAAAATTGTCACTGTGCAGAGTCGGAATCGCCTGACCCCTGATTACGACCATTTTAATATTCAATAGCACTGTGTATGAAAGTTTTTTATTTACTTGAGCTGTCCATTTTGAAATTTAGTTCCTCAAAAATTCACTAGATGGCACTGTGCAGATATATAAAAGAGAAAATCACTGACTGATTCATCACGAAATCTCCGAAACTACAAGTGCCAGGAGTCCCAAATTTTGCATGGGGGTTCCTTTTGGTGCGTAGGTGCTCACTAAGAAAGGATTTTTGGGAATTCATCCCCTGAGGGGGTAAAACGGGGGTGCAAAGTTAGTATGAAACTTTGCCGTTTTGAAGTTATTCGAATGAAATTCAGCATTAAGGTTCTTTATTGAAAGGTATGAAACACGAGTAAAATATTTTTCTCAAAAAACATCCCTTAGGGGGTTAAGCGGGGGCGCAAAGTTAGTATGAAACTTTGCCGTTTTTGAAGTTATTCAAATGAAATTCAGCATTAAGGTTCTTTATTGAAAGGCATGAAACACGAGTAAAATATTTTTCTCTAAAATCATACCTTAGGGGGTTAAACGGGGGTGCAAAGTTAGTATGATACTTTGCCGTTTTTGAAGTTATTCGAATGAAATTCAGCATTAAGGTTCTTTATTGAAACGCATGAAACACGAGTAAAATATTTTTCTCAAAAATCATCCCTTAGGGGGTTAAACGGGGGTGCAAAGTTAGTATGAAACTTTGCCGTTTTTGAAGTTATTCGAATGAAATTCAGCATGAAGGTTCGTTGCTGAAAGGCATGAAACATGAGTAAAATATTTTTTTCCAAATTCATCCCTTAGGGGGTTAAACGGGGCGCAAAGTTAGTATGAAACTTTGTTGTTTTTGAAGTTATTCCAATGAAATTCAGCATGAACGTTCTTTATTGAAAGGCATGAAACACGAGTAAAATATTCAAAAATCATCCATTAAGGGCGGTAAAACGGGGATGCAAAGTTGACTGATGCATCACGACATCTCCGAAACTACGTGTCAGGAGTCTCAAATTTTGCATGAGGGTTCCTTTTCGGGCGTAGGTGCTCACTAAGAAAGGATTTTTTTAAATTCCCACGGGAAAGGGAGTAATAGGACTGCAAGTGTATTATCGCAGGCGCTCAACCTAGAAAGCTGAAATTTCGAATAGAGGTTTCCTTTATAATGTTGACAAGGATAAAGACGGGGTTTTACGAAATTCCCACGGGAAAGGGAGTAATAGGACTGCAAGTGTATTATCGCAGGCGCTCAACCTAGAAAGCTGAAATTTTGTATAGAGGTTCCTTTTATGATGTTGACAAGGATGAACACGGGATTTTTTTAATTCCCACGGGAACGGGACAAATAGGACTGCACGTGTGTTATTGTGGGCGCTCAACCTAGAACGCCTAGATTTTGTATTTAGCTTCCCTTTATAAAGTACTTAGACAAGGATAAAGACGGGGTTTTTTTTTTATTCCCACAGGATTCGGAATAATTAGACTACGCGTGAATTATCGGAAGCGCTTGACCTGAAAAGTTGTTTTTTTTTTCTAGAGATTCCCTTTATGATGTTGACAAGGATAAAGTCGGGTTTTTTTTAAATTCCCACGGGAACGAAATTATCGGCATTTTCGCTTGACCACGCGGGTGGAGCCGCGGGTAACAGCTATTAAAATAATAAAACAACAGGATTTTGTACACAGTAGGTAGCCAAGATTAACAGCGGCGAGCAAATAGACAATGAGCAATGAAGAACACTGACGTCTCGGGGAAAACTACAGTAATAGGAGACTGTTAAATCCGTCTATATTACTTAATTAGTCACAAGTCCAATTCCACGCGAGCGAAGCCGCGGGCACAGCTAGTATATAAATAAAAATATTAAAATCTATACATATAATAAAACAGTAGACCCCGATATGTCTGTACATTGAACATATTTGGCAAAAATGGAGAGAGAACAGTTAGAGAAAGGTAATAAAAGCGAAAAAAAATTTTTTGGATTTTTTTGTCTGTCTGTCTGTCTGTCTGTCTGTCTGTCTGTCTGTTTGAACGCGCACATCTTCTAAGTTACTGAACGGATTTTAATGCAGTTTTCACAGGAAGATAGAGCTCGGCTTGGAGCAGAATATAGGCTTTGTTTCATTTAAATCGGATGTCAGGAAAATAAGTTATGTTCATTTAAAGGTCTCCTCCCTGTCAATGTAAGAAAAAAAATTCTCGCACTTACAAACTTGAGACTTGGTACACCATACCTACCGACAACAGACTGGACCGGACCGGACCGGACCGAACCGGACCGGACCGGATGTCAGGAGAAGAAAAAGAAGAAGTTACACTCATTTAAATTTTCAACAACCAAAGAATTTTAAAATTGTCACTGTGCAGAGTCGGAATCGCCCGACCCCTGATTACGACCATTTTAATATTCAATAGCACTGTGTATGAAAGTTTTTTATTTACTTGAGCTGACCATTTTGAAATTTAGTTCCTCAAAAATTCACTAGATGGCACTGTGCAGATATATAAAAGAGAAAATCACTGACTGATTCATCACGAAATCTCCAAAACTACAAGTGCCAGGAGTCCCAAATTTTGCATGGGGGTTCCTTTTGGTGCGTAGGTGCTCACTAAGAAAGGATTTTTGGAAATTCATCCCCTAAGGGGGTAAAACGGGGGTGCAAATTTACTACGAAACTTTGCCGTTTTTGAAGTTATTCGAATGAAATTCAGCATTAAGGTTCTTTATTGAAAGGTATGAAACACGAGTAAAATATTTTTCTCAAAAAACATCCCTTAGGGGGTTAAGCGGGGGCGCAAAGTTAGTATGAAACTTTGCCGTTTTTGAAGTTATTCAAATGAAATTCAGCATTAAGGTTCTTTATTGAAAGGCATGAAACACGAGTAAAATATTTTTCTCAAAAATCATCACTTAGGGGGTTAAACGGGGGTGCAAAGTTAGTATGAAACTTTGCCGTTTTTGAAGTTATTCGAATGAAATTCAGCATGAAGGTTCTTTATTGAAAGGCATGAAACACGAGTAAAATATTTTTCTCAAAAATCATCCCTTAGGGGGTTAAACGGGGGTGCAAAGTTAGAATGAAACTTTGTTGTTTTTGAAGTTATTCCAACGAAATTCAGCATGAAGGTTCTTTATTGAAAGGCATGAAACACTAAAATTAAGGGCGGTAAAACGGGGATGCAAAGTTGACTGATGCATCACGACATCTCCGAAACTACGTGTCAGGAGTCTCAAATTTTGCATGAACCCTCATATACTTATTTTAAAAAATCCTTTCTTAGTGAGCATCTACGCCCCAAAAGGAACCCTCCTTTTGGGGCGTAGGTGCTCACTAAGAAAGGATTTTTTTAAATTCCCACGGGAAAGGGAGTAATAGGACTGCAAGTGTATTATCGCAGGCGCTCAACCTAGAAAGCTGAAATTTCGTATAGAGGTTTCCTTTATAATGTTGACAAGGATAAAGACGGGGTTTTACGAAATTCCCACGGGAAAGGGAGTAATAGGACTGCAAATGTATTATCGCAGGCGCTCAACCTAGAAAGCTGAAATTTTGTATAGAGATTCCTTTTATGATGTTGACAAGGATGAACACGGGATTTTTTTAATTCCCACGGGAACGGGACAAATAGGACTGCACGTGTGTTATTGTGGGCGCTCAACCTAGAACGCCTAGATTTTGTATTAAGCTTCCCTTTATAAAGTACTTAGACAAGGATAAAGACGGGATTTTTTTTTTATTCCCACAGGATTCGGAATAATTAGACTACGCGTGAATTATCGGAAGCGCTTGACCTGAAAAGCTGTTTTTTTTTTTCTAGAGATTCCTTTTATGATGTTGACAAGGATAAAGTCGTTTTTTTTTAAATTCCCACGGGAACGAAATTATCGGCATTTTCGTTTGACCACGCGGGTGGAGCCGCGGGTAACAGCTATTAAAATAATAAAACAACAGGATTTTGTACACAGTAGGTAGCCAAGATTAACAGCGGCGAGCAAATAGACAATGAGCAATGAAGAACACTGACGTCTCAGGGAAAACTACAGTAATAGGAGACTGTTAAATCCGTCTATACTACTTAATTAGTCACAAGTCCAATTCCACGCGAGCGAAGCCGCGGGCACAGCTAGTAGTTTCATAAAATAGAAAATACAATAGCAAATATATAAAAGTATAGTAATAAATAATATATATACAGAAGATCGTAGCCAAATAGCATTGGTCTCGGCCATGTTGTGTTCCTACGGTGAGTAAGGTCTCCAGAGCTCCACTTGGGGGGGTTGGGAGGGTTGGCAACGCGTGAGTGATACCCCCTGTATTGCTTACGTCTATAGGCTACGGTGACGGCTTACCATCAGGCCGACCGTATGCTTGTTTGCCACTTGTGTGGAATAAAAAATAAAAAAAATAAAAATATATAATATAAAATAAAATACAACAGAAAACATATTTTTAAACTACCTATAACTTAAATTACTCTTGTTAAATTTAGCACTAGTATGCCGAAAGAGGGGCCTAGTTACTTGTAGTACAGGTTCTCATTGAACCTATATCAGGGACTAGTCTCTTCACAAGGTTATATTTTTCTACAACAAATGGTATGATGAGGATATTTATGCCGTTGTCAACACCTCCAAGGGTTACATGACTGTCACCAAGCCTGCCCTTTTTCATTTGCATAACACATCACCCTTTTCCGTCTGTTTCCAAGCAAACCCTGACGCAACAATAGTGAGAGATTGTTTTGTGATCAAAATTCCAGCATAATGATGCTAATGCGACATCCATTTAATTAGATCATTAATGGATACGCAACGACACTACGAAACGTGTGAATATTAGGTAAATTCGTAAAAACGTTAATTAAAAAAATATATTACGTTCCACTTATTAATTAAACTTTAAAGTTTTGATATAACAGCTTTGCGGATAGTGTAGGAAAGCTGCTGAACGGATCTCTCAAGTTCCTTGAAATTTTGTGATTTCGGTAATTATTTGCATTTGTGTTGCATTCTTTGACCGTCTCGACAAAATAACTCTACACTCTCGGTAAAGAAAATTGTAGCGAAGCGAACCGGCCTGCTGCACGAATATGAAACCGTGAGCGAGTTCGTATATCTGGGGGCAGTCATTAACAACACTGGGGTATGTGAGCGGGAACTAAGACGTCGAGTCGGAATGGCAAATACTGCGGCAACACAGCTTGACAGAATATGGAAGGACAGCAACATATCTGTGCGAACTAAAATCCACCTCATGCGCACATTAGTTTTCTCCATCTTCCTCTACGGTGCCGAAACGTGGACACTGAAATCCACGGATAGACAGAGAGTGGACGCTTATGAGATGTGGTGCTGGCGAAAAATGCTGCGTATTCCCTGGACTGCCCACAGAACGAATGCCTCTATCTTGACGCAGCTAAGACTTGATGGACAACAGCGACTCTCTTCCATCTGTCTGCAACGAATTCTACAATATTTTAGACACATAGCGCATGATGACAACCTCGAAAAACACATGGTGACAGGCAAGGTGGAAGAAAAAAGACCAAGAGGACGCAGCCCTAGACGATAGACGGACCAGGTAGCTGAAAGCCTGGAAATGCCGATGAGCGCAGCTCTCCATCTGGCACAAGATCGAAACAAATGGAAAGAAACTATGACGAAGTTACGTCGGAGTCACGATCCTCAACATTGAGGGACCGACTATGAAGTAGGAATCATTATATACAGGGGGGGTCAGCCCATTCCTTTGTTGACTGTACATAGATATTTTTGCATCTTATCTAACACAGGCACCAATTTATTTTATTTATTTAACTATATTGACCACAATACAAAGTAATTATGACAATGGGTGGACTTAATGCTAATTGCATTCTCTACTAGTCAACCATTGGGAAGCGCGGAGATTCACGAAAGCGGCCATGGTTGTTTAAAACATGACTACTTATATACATACGTACAAACTAAAATTATTATAATTAATACATAAATAAAATACATACAATACCAATGTCCTATGTCGACATGTGAACAGCAAAACGTCTAACCGGATTACTTTTTACCGACTTCAAATATTATGAAGTCGCACCGAGTGACTAGTTTTTGTCGTACGTGTGAACACGGCCTTTTCGCAACGATACGATTGTGATCGCATTTTAAGAAAGAGATGCAAGTTTTTAATTGGCCTAAATCATTAGTGTGAAAGGGAGCGAGCTAGATTTTCCTTCGTTTTTAGATAGGACAGTTGGACTTGAAGTTAATGGGTTATTACAAGGTGAAAAAGATAAGATTAGTTAAAGTAATTTTAGTAAACTCAAGGTGTTCTCTCCTTTAAAGAACTGTAATATAAATCGACAAAACTGGAATCGTTGTTTTAAGAATTTTTCCATAACAACAGCAACTTATCAACAAGTATTCCGAGGGAGGGGCCTAGCCTAGTTACCAGTAGCACAGGTCCCCATGGGGTCTATTTCAGGAACTAGTCTCTTCACAAAGTATGTAATACCTCAACCTTAACAATGTATTAGCGATAATGGTATGTACCAAATTTTATAATATTTTTATGTGAAGAAAATAAACGATTATGTACCTATCTATCTATATATATATATATATATATATATATATATAGATATTTGAATTTTATCTATCTATATATATATATAGATAGATAAAATTCAAAGTACTGACTGACTGACTTAACTAAATACTGGCATACAACGCACAGCCCAAACCGCTGGGTCTAGAGTTTCCAAATTTGGAATGTAGGTTCCTTACGACGTCTTGGGGTGTACTAAGAAAGGATTTTTCAAAATTCCCACGAGAAAGCGAGATATACACAAATGAAGCGCTGTTTTCGCTAGATGAATTAGATTTGACGAGTAAACCGTTTTGTTAACTGCAACAATGCAGTGATCAAAATATTAAAAAAATACTTTCATTATTCATCTACTCAACCTACATATTAATAAATACGTTTCACAATCGAACAAAAATTTGTGTTAAACAATAGTTTTCATAACAACTCATAATAAATTATAACAGTTACATAGAATTAAAAACTAAAAGTAAAGCCCATGACAATAGAATGCCTGAGAAATAAAATCACAATATTTAATTATACACTTAAGTAATATTCTGTGTATATAGAACGATCTGATAAGAATTTTTCCGACTTTTTTTATATCATTGTACGCCAAAATGAACAATGGACCTGAAAAAATGTGAACGGATTTTCTTAAAATTTTCACTAATAAAATAGTGCTTTATGAAACTGTCTCATCATAAAGCGTTTAAGAGCGCGCATTCTGTCCACTAGCGCCGTCATTTGAACGAGGTGATAGCTGGTAAACGTAGATGAAAAAGAAAATAATGTTCTATTACGCATTAGAATAGACGAGAAGTATATTTACATCGCTTTTATAACATTTCAAATGTTGCTGGTTCGTTAAATAACGCATTGGAAACAAAAACAACGGTTTTTTTCTTAACTCGTTATTTTTATTGAAACAGCATAACATTGTGCACCAAAATGAACAATAAGTCTGAAAAATGGGGACGGTTTTGAAAAAAATCACTAAAAAAATAGTGCTTTATGAAACTGTTTTATACTAGTAATAAAGTGTTTATAACGTGTTAATATATTACATATTAAAGACTTATCAATGAGTAAGAGAAGTACAAGCGAGTGAAAAACGTGCGAAAGAAGTTCAAGACAAGTAAGTTTCTAGTGTGACAAAAGAAACATACCATAATCCCATTAGAGATTATTTCAACAATAATGACTCTATTATAATTTAACGAAACATCGATACATCACGTTACATCACTAGTTTTCAAAGCAACAATGGTCGATTATCGACAAAAGGAGGTATCGACACAGTTACGACATTGTGTGACAGAATAGTTTGAATGGGAGAAATTAATGGTACCTACTATCATTTGTATGGATTATTGAGACTATTTTGTAAAGTGTTTGGGAATGAAACACTGTGATCGTTATTAGTAGAATAAAATACTGTATCTAAACCTCTAAAAGTTTAGTTTCCGTCAATAGCAATGATCCGTTACTTTAATAGAAAATTTTAACAAGAATTATTATTGAAAACTCATATATTTTTATTTTTGACACAATTTTGTACATATTTTTAGATTAGCTGAATACGGTATGATATTAAATTTCATTAGAAGCCATATAGAATAAGTAGATTTTTTGTAATTTAAAATTAAATCGTGCATAAACAACAGTATTATATAAGGTAGGGAATAGGGACGGAACGGTAAGGAAAAGGAGAAGAGAAAGGAGTTGGGCTTTCGGATTACTCAATCATGAAACGCATTACTGTTTTACGCCTAATATTCTGTGACGGAATGGTGCTTCCCCAGTCGAGTTAGTCCAAAGCTCTACCACTTTAAAAAGTTACCCACCACGGTTGGTCTAAACGTGAACACTACAGTATTTCATCATGTCGTGGACCTATTGAGGAGCCCGCGGTGATCGATCCACTACCAGCCAGTTATTTACGAAACCATTTAATAAATAACCAGTGCACTAGTACAATTAGGGCTGCCACCTATTGAAAAAAAAACGGATTGAAGTTTTAAAAACAAAAATCTTTTTTAAGCTTTTAATTTGAACATGCATTTTCAATGATGCGAAAATTTCCCCTCCTTCCATATAGATTTACCGTCTAGGTCCTTTAGTGGATTCCTGAATAAAAATCACTTGAATGACCACAAGGGGGATATAATAATGATGCGAGATGCTAACCCGAAATTGACCGAACTTAGGCGAAAGTCCAAGGACTAATAGCGCTTTTGTGTTGGTAACTAAATAGTCTGCTTGCTTGTTTGTCTGCAGACAGTTTATTTGTTATTTTATAAATAGTTCTCCATTGTAGCACCACAGCCCACGGAATTCGAGTTATTTGCTGCTTAACTGTACAGATGCCAAATTTTGTCAGCGGGCTCAATGGCCCAGTTCAAAAATTGAGCCCGCGGACATCGGCCGACCGGCCTCAATTGACTAAAAAGCCCACGCACGTAGGACCACGAAAAAACGGAGAAGAATACAATTTTAACATCTGCCAGATGAAATAACATATTATAAAATAATACATTTCAAAAGTATCCACTAGATATCTTTTATTAGTGTCAACCCTATTTGCAATAAAATTATGAGAAAGTAGTCACTTTAAAAACCAAAGAGTGGCCTTAACATTTAGAATTTATGTGCGATGACTAAAAAGCGAACAAGTTATTTCTACGGTTCAATAAAATACATAATTAGAGTTAGAACTGCATTTTACACTAATGGAGATACACGAAATAAATCCTGTGGTATTCCTTACAAGTAACTTCGGGCGTAGTTTATTATTCTGATCTCGTAGCATTAGGTCCCAATAGTAATGTAACAATAGACCGTGGTGCTCGGCAATCGAGCCTCACTTGATTTTCAATCTCTCTAGAATTTTACTGTCTTTCACGTAGTTAATAGAGCTACAGCCGCTTTCTGAAACACATTTTTAAAGTTAATAACACATTAAATTATCTGTCGCTCATAAAAGAAGAAAGAAATTGACACTTTAATGCGGAATTAAAATGTGTTTCAGAAACTGTCTGATTGATTAACGGGTTAGGATTAAATCCGTCTATCTCAGTAGGTACTTGCTTCATTGTAGACAATGAAGTTAAATAGAAATAAAAATAATTTATTCAGTGTCACACGTAACTTTGAAACTGTAAAAAAAAAGATAAATAAATTCTTAAACGATTTTGTTCATTCTAAACTTTAGTTTAGTCTATTTCGGTGATTTTTTGCGGCTCGGAAGCGATTACTCGAACGCTCTGTTTACGTCGATATTTTACCAACTCTATGCAAAGTTTCCTTCTAAATACAACTTATGGGGGCTACTAGTGATTTGATTGTTTCTTACCGCTACTGGTCAGTAGCAGTAATTCAAAAATTGCCGATAGGGAAACGCGTATTAAAAGCCATAAAATTTTTTTTTTCTTTAAACAAGTTAGTTATTTACACAGTGCGTTAACTCAATCAGTTAAGCGCATTAACCTCACAAAAATATAGTTTATTTTTAACATTATATAAAGTATTTAATAATACAATAACACACCATTTCCGTCCGTCTGCGAAACGTGATCTCACGGCCGCACTCTGGTCGCAGACTCCTTGACATTACACGGAGATTCCTCGCCTCTCACTCTTCGGATTCAGAGAAGGGAATTGTACAAGACTTCTTTTACAAAATGCATACAATTATGCTAAAAGGTAAAAAAAATATATGGAAGAGGCTGACAAGGGGTTGGCAGGGTTAAAGATAAATTTTCCATGTATCAGTCGAAGTTCCACTATTGTCAATGGGTTTTAACCCATGGAGCACAGAGGCACCAGAAGATTAGCCGTAAGCGAACAGGAAGGCTCTTGGAAATAAGGAGAAAATAGATAGGAGAGACATTAGGTTACCAAATGTCTCACTCACCGAACGAAACATGATAATGATGATGATGTTTGTGCCAAATAATAATGTAGGTTTTTTTATACCACAAAAGTGGCAAACAAGCATACGGCCAGCCTGATGGTAAGCAACACAGTAACCTATAGACGCTTATTGAAGATCCTCTCTACACTCTCTTAAGAGCTGGTTAACTTCACATAAGATCTAGTTTTTAGTGGCTGAGGTGTTCTGACGGCATTAGCTACATATAAATATCATATTTTGTAAATTGAATTGCAACAGAGCAATATTTAAAATTTATGACTTAATATGTATCGCCGCAATTAGACATCCGTATCTTATTAATGTTTTTTATAACGCTATTATTTATTATTGTGCAAGTACAAATTAACACCAATATTATACATGCGTTTTAGTATTTTATTTACTTATAATAAATCATAAAATGCTTTCGAAGTTAAAAAGTTACGTATTTATTAGTACAGAAATTTTACGCATTTTACTTTACTAAAAAAGTAAAATCACTGTGTCAATCAACTCTATACATTGAAATTTATTAATTTTTCTGAAATGGTCTAGCCCTGCGCACTTCTTACAGATATTAGCTAGATATCTTTAAATGTCGCTTTGAAAAGATTTCTTTGAGCAATAAAGCAGCCTTATAAAGGCAGTCTGTATGTTCAATGTACCTTTTTTCTTTTTCTATATTGCAAAAAAAGCATATTCTATCCATCTTATTTGCCTGGTCTTTTCTTGATTGATTCCTCCAGTGATTTTCTTTCACCTATGATGCTGACTGTACCCAGTGATGTGAGGTGTCGACAAACGTGTTTGTCTATGAGTCGATATTATCCGTTATGTTCGCTTGTAAATTGTTTTTTACGATCTTCCGTTTGGCCAACCGCTCTGGTTTAATTCATGTTAAGTAATATTTATTAGTCGTTTATGAGAAAACTTATTTCATACGTTTAATTGGCTTTATCCTTTAATAAAAGTGAAATTATGTTGTTTATGGCACACTACTTAATAATAATGTATTACTAGACTACCTCAAAATAATAAACATTCATACTTACATTTGCATTTATAATATTTATGTTTGTCAAACGGCTGAATGGTTTTTCTTGAAATTTGATATACATGCAGTTCTTATCCCGTATAACATTCCGGGAATGAAAATAACGGAATTTTTGTCGAGTAAAACCGCCACAAAATTTAGGTGTTTCTTATAAAAAGGACAAACAAAATTTTGATGGATCCTTCTTTTCTCACTAGAAACATTAGAGACACTTAAACCCGTATGGTAACATAACAATGTTATTGTAATTTAAACGATAAATAAAAGTTATGGTTGTATAGTAGTGTACGAAATTACGAGTAGTCCTTCTGGTTTTCAGTAGTACCTATATTTACTTTCACATTACGTAAAGTACAGACATCAATTTATTTGTATACTAGCGAAACCCGCGCAACTTCGTTTGCGTATATCCCGCTTTCCCGTGGGAATCTTGGAATGTATGATACTTTAAAACCTTCCCCTTGAATCACTCTATCAATTAAAAAAAACCGCATCAAAATCCGTTGCGTAGTTTTAAAGATTTAAGCATACAAAGGGACATAGGGACATAGGGACAGAGAAAGCGACTTTGTTTTATACTATGTAGTGATTTATATGAAACTAGCTTTAGGCTTCGCTCGCGGTTAATTTTATTACATAGATCTCGTTTGACAACAAAACAACCCATAGCGCGACTTATGGCGCCGTCTGTTGGCCTATAGCATCCCATACAGCGCCTTGTATAGTAGAAAAAATATTTGCCCATTGGAATGACATACTTTCACGGGATAAAATGTAGCCTATATTGGGCTCTGTACCCCTGACCTCCTCATTATGAAAATTTTAATACATATTGTCAGGGGTGATTAGTCAAGCCGTGAAGGAATAACAAACAAACTCACTTTCTGATTTATAATATTAGTTATTATGGGATTACATAAATTTCTCCATTGGTAAATATCAAAACTTATATCCAATAATCATCACTCATATCATATCGTAACTAGAGGTTGTCATGTGAAGTAAACGGCCGTCATTCACATATCTGTGACAGCATCTGCTAACTGATCGTGGCTGTGAGGCATGCCACTGGTGTGGCACTGTGAGACTGGTGACTGGTGAATGACGTGCAACGTGTGGCATGTATGAAGGATAGGAATTGTCAAGCATGAACCCAGAGTTCGAAATATTACACCAGTTAAAATTTTGCTTTTGTTATTCTTAGATTTAGTAGTCATAATACGGTTACTTGTAATTTGACTTATATCCGGGACATGCGTATTGGGGGCTCAAAAGCTAAAAAAATAAACCACCCCAATGTATGGGAAGTCTAATGGAATCATTAGACTTCGATATATTTGGGTTTTTTGGAATTTACCTAGAATTTCACAGTTTGTTTAAAATTATAAAAAAATCGACTTATTCTATAGCGACTATTCAACTTTCATATTATACCTGGCACTTCAGCTAACCCAAAAACATCATTATATTATGCAAAATTACATCAAAACTAAAAAATATGAGCCAGTGAAAGTGAAATAAGATCTTTTCAAAAATTTCTATTTTAAGTACTAACTCATCTAGCTCAAAAAAAACTATGGAGTCGTATAAATAGTTAGAGAAACTTTATTATTTCCTAGGATACTTGGTAGCGGTGTCTAGCATGGTAAAGCTACCTAAATCCTAACTTAATTCATGTTTATGTCGGCGCAGGTAGAGAAAAACTACTATCATACTTATTATTATAAATGAGAAAGGAGTTTGTTTGTTTGTTTGTTAGTTATTCGTTCACGGCTTGACTAAGCAGCCGATCATTATGAATTTTTATATATATGTATATTGTCAGAGGTACAGAGCCCAACATAGGCTACTTATTATGCCGTGAAAGTATGTCATTCCAATGGGAAAATAATTTTTCTACTATAGATGTATGGGATGGGCTATCGGCCAACAGATGGCGCCACAAGTCGCGCTATGGGTTGTTTTGTTGTCAAACGATATCTACCTATGTCATAAAATTAACGGCGAGCGAAGCCGCAGGGAAAAGCTAGTTTTATATAAATGGATTTTATTATTAAAAACTGACACTTCGTTGTTTATTGAAACAAATAAACTCATTACCCTCCTTTACAGCTTTGGGTCACGAGATCAGTCTGCTCTATTGTAAATTTAATGATTTGTGAGCTTTCATGCTGCGTAATATTTGCATTACATTGCTTTGACCATTATATGGCAATTTGAAATACCTTGAACGCACAATGAACGCGTGTGAACCGAGTTTATTGTATAAGAATATCATATTTGGTAACCGCGTTAATGACTTAACATACCTCTCTTTAAGACACAGAAACTCACACAAAAAAAACAACATAAAAAAGACCAAAAAAAATCTTTAACTACAAAAAACTGACAGGCCGGGTGGTCTTCCTGGGTTCGATTCCTGCTCAAGGTAAACAATTTATGTACATGAACAAGTCTGTTTGCCTTGGTCTGGGTGTTTTCTATATATAATAAGTATTTATTTACAAAAAAAGTATTTAAGTATATTTATCAGCAATCTAGTACCCATAGGCCATAGTACAAGCTTAGTTGCTTAGTTTGGGACTAGATGGCGTTGTGTGTTTCGTCCAAGAATATTAAATTTATTATTTATTATTAAAGGTATAATAGTACAGTAAAGTTATAACATTTAATACATTTCGATTGCAGTGATTGTAGACTTAGTTAAAAAAATGAAATACAATATTTTTGAGTTTTTCAAGTGATTGCCACACCAGGCAAAGGCAAGCCTGCATCCTGGTTAAATGGTGGTAAGTCTGAATAAACGATTTGATTACCTTTTTGATTTGATCGTCATTTCTTTTCCTACCAGTTTGGCAAGTGTGTTTAGATGAACTGGCAAGTAATTTAGTACTTGCTTGCAAATCATGCGTATTGAGCAATGATTCCGGTTGCACAATCACTTCACTGACAACTTGTTAATTGCAAAAATACGTTTAATTAACTAACAAACCGATTCTGGCGATCTGTCGAGAGATGCAATGTTAATGTTTATAGTGAATGAGATTTATGAGATTTTTTGAGATAACGTAAACCTCCAATACGAGAGTGCCTTGCGCAGTTAAGACCAACTTGTACAAGGTTCGTTTTGTTTCGTCCAAAAATTTGCTTTGTTTAATATTCTAGTCAAATTAAGCCGATTATAGGCAATCAGGGGAAATAATTTATGTGGTTTTGAAAATTGGCACATCTACCGGGACCACTGTGTGACAAACAAAAAATGGCTTTTTATCTGTGGTCCCGTAGTTCATTACGTATTGATAGTAGAATAAAAAGATATACGACAGAATGATTTTCGAGATATAAACATAAACTGATGGACTTTTAATAATAAGTCTTGTATATAATTCGTTCTCTTGTCAGAGTACATATTAGGGTTCCGTAATAAGCTATCTTATGTTAAACATCACGAACAAAGTTTTCATAACACACTCTAACCATTCTCCCATAAAAAAAACCTAGATTACGTATATGATATTATAAAATCAGTATTTAGTGCGTGAATCTTGTCAATCTTTTGACAAGTTGACAGTAATATGAGAGAGGGATGCCATGAGAAGTGGGTCGCTGACTCGCTGTACTAACACCTATTTATGTATTGACCTTGGTCACTCATGTATAGCGGATTCATATCAATGCCCGTCCCTAAATAGACTAATAGCGTATGCGTATTTATAGTACAGTATATTTAATTTGGTAAGGTTTTCGTTGCTAATATTTTTTTCTTTTTATGTTTATTTGTTACTAGCTGTTACCTGCGGCTAAAGTGGTCCAGAGGATCTGCCATACTTTATTTTATCCCGGGTAAATAAGATGTTTTTCCGGGATAAATAGTAGCCAATGCCAATCTACAGTCCTTAATTTATCCCCAAAAAAAATCATGTCAATCCATTCGTTATTACGTGAAAGAAGGGCAAACAAACACAATTTGGCATTTATAATATTAATATTAAGAATATCAGTCACGCGTTGCCAACTCTACCCCCCCCCCCCCAAAGAGTAGCTCTGGAACCCTTACTCACTGTAGGAACACATGCGATTTGGCTATGATCTTCTGTAAGGTAAAGTTCCTTCTCCAGATTATCCGCTGTGCCCTACCTCTCCATAATGCTGAGTCGCTGGTCCTCCCCAGATGCCTGTTTGAAACGTTGATGTTACAACTTGCAATATTTCATGATGCTCGTCCTCACTTGATTTGCAACTGATTTATGTACTGCACTTTCACTAATGTCCGCGGATCACATTTCCATTGGCTCACGAGAAAGCTATGTGATGCATGTTCGAGGCATCAACAAACGCCCTGAAGGCATTGTTATGCAGTCGACCAATAAATAAATAAACTACACGATTTACAAAGCTCCACCTGATCCCAAAGTAAGCCCAAAGTATCCCAGCTAGTCTAAACCTGCTTATGTTATGGGTGTCTGACAACGGATATATATTATTGTAAATAAATATTTGTAATACACAGAAAACTCCCAGACTCGAGACAAATGCCATCGCGTAAATGTGTGTCCCAGGTGCAGGCCCTTAATATGATGTTTTCATGAAAAGATTTTTATTCATTTACATTATTAACATCAAAATCATTATTAGATCTCTACCCTGGTTACGTCTTTCATTGGTTTACTGTTCATAAACATTCTGATGATATAAAACATAATGATATCTAACACCAGCTAAAATGCTAGAATTAATTGGTACTATAACTTAAAGTGATAATTATTTAATTAACAACAGAACTTAACATTACATAACCTTCAATTATTTAATGATATATGTTTAATAAGGCATTGTTAGCGTGTCTATAACTATTATGCCTATTTTCTGTCTCCCCTGACATTTAACCCAGATACTGGGTGGGATTTTTTGTGTCATACGGCAGGGAAATTAGCGTGCCATCTTATGGAAAGTGGTGGAAAATCAGCAACTTTGAAGGCGCTACCTATGCGTTGGTACAGTCAACTAATGAAAGAGATGACCAGGTTCGCAACTAAGAACAAAGATTATGCATGCATCGTTATAAAACTTTGTAAATGTAATTACAGTACAATATAAAGTCTATTGATAAGTAATTCGAGTAGATCCCTTTTTTTTTATACCACAAAGGTGCAAAACAAGCATACGACCGGCCTGATGGTAAGCCGTAGCCTATAGACGCTTGCAATACCAGGGTATCACTCACGCGTTGCCAACCCTCCCAACCCCCCCAAGTGGCCCCAAGTCCCCAAGTGGAGCTCGGAAAACCTTACTCACCGTATAAACAAAACATGGCCGAAACCAATGCGATCTTCTGTAAGGTGGAGGTCCGTCCCCAGACGGGCTGCTCCGATTTGAGCGGATTATCCGTTGTGCCCTACCTCTCTTGACTGTACTACTGTTGAGTATTATAATATTTGTGACTGTACAAGGTAGGTGGGCAAAGGTAGAAAAGAGATAGAAAGGGACTTGTGCTTTTGGATATTTCTCTTTCTGAACGAAACGCATTGCAGCTATGCGTTTCGTTCAGTAAAAAATGTAGATGTGCAACCGAAAACATGAATGTCGAAACAGAGAGTAATCTTGCCGTCTCGTGTTAAACAGTGGTAACATCACTGTCCCTAATCAGACACGACCACATGTGCCTCTTATGGGCTGTATGTTTCCCGACACACCTCATTTAGTAAGTTGGCTAAAGGTGAACTGCATAGACTTAAAACAAAATAGATAACTCAAACGTTTATAATGGAAACAGCGCTATAGCTAACTCAAGAAACACAGTAGAGCTATAAACAAGTGCGAGTCGGACTCGCCCACCGAGGGTTCCGTACGTAGAAATCATTTTTTATATCATTTATTTGACAAATAAGAGCGATAGCACACGCTGTATTTTAAACGAGTAGAGGACGCGCGTTTCAGGAGTGTGCGTTTTCGACGCCGCCGTTTACGTTCAAATCTTCTTTGAAGAAAGCATCGTAAATGTACTGTACGTGCTGATCGGTGTAGAAACGACAAACCTTATTACTTACTAAAAATATTAACATGTATAGACACAACTACACGATAAGAGGTATGAATGTTGATGCTAATTGGAAGGAAATGGCTAAAGCAATAAGAACTGCTGCAAAAGAAGTCCTTGGGGAAACACGAGGTGGGCGAAAATTGAAAAGGAAACGTGGTGGTGGAACGAAAGTGTCCAAAAAGCATTAAAAATCAAAAAGAGTGCATTCAAGGAATGGCAGAGTTACGTGACATGATCATAGGAAAACTGAATTGAGGGAGAGGTATAACGAGGCGAGGAGACGGGCAAAGGTGGTGGTTGCGAGTTCCAAATCCGGGGTAGAAGAAAAAGTATATAATGAATTAGATAAAGAACTAGGTCAGAAAAAACTATACAGAATGGCTAAACAGCGCAATCAAAGATCGAAAGACATTTGTCACGTAAAATGTGTGAAAGACGAATGCGGTAAAACATTGGTAAAAGATAGTGACATTAGAGACCGATGGAAGGGATATTTTGAAAAATTACTTAATGTTGAGAATGATTATGATGGAAAAGAAAACTTAATGACATAGATATAGGCATAATAGCTAAGGTAGATGAATTAGAGGTAAAGAACGCCTTGTGGAAAATGAAGAATGGAAAAGCAGTTGGCCCGGACACAATACCAATAGAAGTCTGGAAGGTTCTAGGGGATTATGGATGCAAGTGGCTCACTTTGTTTCTTAATGAATTGTTGGTTCAGGATGTCATCCCAGAGGAATGGCAAGACAGTTCCTTGGTACCTATTTTTAAAAGAAAGGGGGATGTCCAGGAGTGCAATAGCTACAGGGGGATTAACTTGATGTCAAACACATTAAAGCTGTGGGAGAAAATAATGGAGGCACAACAAAGTACAAAAGAGCACACAAAAACCTACATATGGTATTCGTGGACCTCGAAAAGGCCTACGACCGGGTCCCGCGTCAGTACAACAGAATGCTTTTCTGTTGATGTAGGTGTGCACCAGGGTTCAACGCTCAGTCCATACTTATTCCTTCGGGTTATGTTGCTGGAGGATGCTGAGGTGGATGGATGTGTGGAGTGACGAGAAGGGACAAAGTCAGGAATGTACACATAAGGGGGAGTTTAAAGGTGGCGCCTGTAACCGATAAGAGAGGTCAGAGACTGAGATGGTTTGGCCATATGATGCGCAGGGTGGACAGTCTGGACAGTCATGTGACCCAGAGGGTGCCAAGAATGAATGTGGATGGATGGAAGGGCAGGGGTAGGCCAAAAAAGAGATGGAGTGATGGCGTGAGAAATGACATGAAAGTAGCTGGAGTAACTGAGGAAATGGAAGGAGTTTGGAACTAAATCGGCACAGCAAAAGTTTAATAATTTCATACAACGGTAGTTAGAAATACATGGTAATTGGTATACGGTAATTAGAAAACGCCGATTTTTCATAAAATTTTCGAAAACCTACAGAGTATTGAAATACTGCATTACAACACTGTACTGAGACCAAAGCACTGTCTCTATTTATATAAGCAATTAGAGTCTACCTTAACCAATCTAGTATAAAATTAAGTACACGGTAATTATAAAAGTTTTGAACGAAGGATACGGTAATTATATACTAACGTGCTTCATTGACTTATACACTAACGTAAAAGACCTGCACCTGCTGCAAGACCGCGGCAGAAATTGAGGGCTTGAGACGTGTACAAGTAGTTATGTGCCAAATATCGTAATTAGGAATGTGCACCCTCGAAAAGAAAACGTCACGGCAATTATAACTTTAGTTCGGACATGCGGTTACTCAATGATAATTATTTACAGACTGATTTTATTGAGTGGATATTTTTTCATGTGATACCCGTTGCCTAATACTCATTAAAATGTTGAATGGAAAAAATAAAATCCGTACATCATAAAAGTTACAAGCAAGTTTTAACCACATTTTGGGGTGCGGACAGGGCACGGTGCTTAGAGAACAGAGGTTTGTGAAATTAATTTAGCCAGATAACTATGTAATCGGGGCCTATGTTTTTGTTACCAGCTAGACATGGATGCTAACTAACATATAAAAATATTTCCCTTTTTGAATTTGATAATAATACGAATATACAAGCCCGGACGCACAAAATCTAGCTAATCGAAGAATGGCCGTCAAGAGAAAGCGGGATACACGCAAAAGAAGTAGGGCGGTGTATAAGTACTAGTAATTGAATAATATTTAAAAGGTCATCTATTTTGTTTTTAGATTTATCTCAGCGTGGAAGTAAACATCGTGATACCAACTTTGAAATTGAATCACGAAATATGTGAGTCGTGATTTGATTTCGCATTCTGCCATTTTATTTGATCATGCATGTTAAATTTCGTTGTTCTGCAATATTACTAGCTCTGCCCGCGGCATCACCCGTAATTACCCTACATTTTTTACTATAAGATAACCACTTACGCTATAGAAATAAGTTCTTTCAACCCATAAGCATCCTACTGCAGAGATACGGATTGGTAGAGGCTTGTGTTGTCAAGCCGCCTGAAGAGCATGACGTGGGTTACTACATCCATCGGCAACAGCCGGGACCGACGACTTAACGTCGACGTAACGATAAAACTTAACGGAAATGCTCGAAACCTGACCACACCTGACGTTGCTTGACTTGCGTATTCGTTTTAGAGTCACAACGACGCCATCGAGGTTCTTTTTAGAGTTCCGTAGTAAACTACACGGAACCCTTATAGTTTCGCCATGTCCGTCTGTCTGTTTGTCCGTCCGCGTTCTAGCGCCTAGACGCTTAATGCTAGAAAGCTGTAATTTGGTATATATACACATATTATCAATGCTAACAAAGTGCTGGAACAAAATTTTGAAAATTATTTTTTGGGGTTCCTCCCTACACATAAAGTGGAAATGAAATATTTTTCGCGCCTATCGTTAGATAGGTCTTTTCAAAATATTGAGGGTGTGGGAAGATCATTTAATTTTTTCGATACAATGATCCGTTTCGGAATTATTTACATTTATCGTGTCAATTTTCGTTTTGCACGGTGGCATTGTACACATCTGCAAGCAAGCAAAGCGTATCAAATACGGAACCCTACATTGTGCGTGGCCCGACACGTAATTGCCCGGTTTTGTTAACGCAATTAATATTGCTAATCAGAAACTCAACTACGATTGATATGATTAAAGATTATTTTCAAATAAGCTCTAGGTACCCCTTTCTCTAAGCAATCGATCTTAAATCCGAATCGAGTAAACGAATTATATAACTCAGATGTCATAATCTTGTATCGATTATATTTAAAAACTTCATACTGCTTCGGATATATTATGACAGGTTATTAGAGGCACCATACATATCAATAAATATGAATAACTAGCGAAACCCGCGCAACTTCGTTTGCGTGTATCCCGCTTTCCCGTGGGAATTTTTAAATTTTTCTCTCCGTAAGAACCATCCTCGTACTTCAAGGAATATTCTAAAAAAAAAATCAGCCAAATCGGTCAAGCCGTTTTCATGTTATGTCGTGACAACGGAATACGGGTTTCATTTTTATATATATAGATTAAAGAAATATTCTTGGACGAATCACACAACGCCATCTAGCCCCAAAGTAAGCAACTAAGCTCGTACTATGGGTACTAGATTGCTGATAAATATACTTAAATACTTTTTTGCAGAAATAAATATTTATTATACATAGAAAACATCCAGACCAAGGCAGACATGTTCATGCACACAAATGTTTGCCTTGCGCAGGATTCGAACCCGGGGCCCCTGGGACAAAGTGACCATTGCTAGCCATTTGACCACCGGACCTGTCATCCAATCCAGAATAAATCATTGACAGCTAACATTGAGAATGTGCCACCTTTAAAGAGGAAAAATTTGATTGTTCGTATCGTATTAAATAGGCTCCGAAACTACTGGACCGATTTAAAAAAATCTTTCACCATTGGAAAGCTATACCATGTATATCCTCGGGTGACATTTTCTATGTTATATTTCCAATAAAATTAGGGATTCTTACCCGTGGAAAACTGGGGCGTTGGTAAAGTATAATTTTATTTATGATAAGACCTGCCCGGCTTTGCTCGGGTTTTACTAAAGATCCCTAATTATTTTGAAAATATCATATAGCCTATGTTACCCGGGGGTAAAGAACCTTCACAACGGTGAAAGAATTTTTGAAATCGGTCTAGTCGTTTTTAAGTTTATTCATTTCAAACATACACAACAATCTTTCATCTGCAAACAGCAATACATATACGGAACGCTTCGCTTTGCGTGGCCCAACACAAACTTATCCTGTTCTAATTATAATGTAAGATTTAAACATGTTTCGATATCAAGTTGTATAAAAAACATTTTAAAAAGGGCTAAGCCGGACATCCCACGATTAAAATGGTCTGTAACCTTCTGTAACCATAATATTTTGAAACATTTCAAGTAATTCATTTAATAGACTTAAACACTATTCAATTAAGTAGTACACGCATTTAACCATACGGATGTCAAACTGGTAGATAGTGAACGCGCCTTGCATCAAGCATTTTTAAATTTCTATCGGACGGAACAGAAGTAACTTCGCTAGTAATACAGTCTTCATTTGACCTGGATTATTATCTTGGAAATGTACCCGGGCCGGGAACGTTTACTATTAACAAAAATAAACACTGGTCTCATTATTCAACCTTTAATCACGGTACATTAGTTATAACAAACTAGGAAAATCAAGAGCTCATCATTCGTACACAAGAAAATCTCTGCAGCAACAAGAAAGTTCAAGTGACACCAAAAAAAGCGCGGGCCGGTCAGTTCCGTCATTCTCTTTTTTTTTTAAAGTCGTCGCGTCGCGGTAGTCGTGGAATTTTAGCCACACAGTCGCTCGGTGGCGCCTCGTGTTGCTAACAATACCTAGCCCCCCCCCCCCCTTCCCTGTTGCGGATGGTAGGAACTACAAAAGAAAATAATTTTAATTCTTCTTTTCGGTCAATGACTTGACTACACACAGTTAATTCAGATTTCCCCAATACTTGGCAACGCTACCGTTATCGGTTGCCATGAGAAGATCCTCCAGAGTACTGACACTAGTTACGAGTTGGACTGGGGCTCCACAGTCGCAGTTGATGTGGGATGGATCAATGAAGCCCCACTTGGCCCACGATTATTTTTGTCCTTAATTTTAATTCAAAAATTTAAGTAGGTGTTATGAGAATAGTGAAAAACGGGACGAGAAAACAAAGGCAAAAAAATACAACCAGAGAGTTCGGTTTACCACAGAAATCATCTCATAGTAGCCCCTAGGCTTTTGCCCAGCAGTGTGAGCAGTGGGACAGTTTAGGCTAATAATTTTAATTGCGCGGGGAGTCCTCTTGATCCATCGCATTTCAACCGGTGGTAGCGACCTCAGGGCCACTACAAATTCACTTAATGCCAGTATAGTTCGTAGCCCGGAGGTCACAGACCTAAATACCCAGCATTTGCATTGTTCGTGGTACAGATAAGCCACACAATATATATTCTTATAGTAATGATTTTGTAACTTTTGACCTCCGACCTCTGAGCTCAATCTTTATTGTTCAAAATGATTTATTTACTTTTAATTATAGTATGACGTAGCTAAGTGGTTGTAATAGCCTTTTATTGAACAATTCTATTCAGCTTTTGTTAATAGTTCGGAAAATTCTGGCTGCATCGGGAAAAGTCGATCACATATTCCCACCGCTCTGTCTCCTGTATAGCCAGGATCAATAACGGCGACTTCAGATAGACAATAGGTAGGAGAGAAGTACATCTGTCTCGGAACTCACAACGAATTTATAATCAGAAGGAAATTGGACGGAGTAGTAAGTATTGAAAGGACTTACTTCCTTAGCAACTACCTGAGAAACAGTAGTTTGAAACAAAAGGCTATAATACCCTAGAGAGACGGGAAATTAAGTGACCATATTGCCAAAATTGTTTACCACCTCTACATGTTAAAAATAAATTGCATAAGCATAAAATAGATAATAAAACTATAATATACAACCGTTTAACTCGTAACTAATGTCAGTTAGATCAGAAATCGAACCCGCACTTAGCAACGTTTTCGCAAAAAAGCCAATTAAGTGCAATAAAATCAAACCATGCATATAGTTGATATTGCAAAATTTTAGTAGACCGCTTTCTAACAGCAATAACAGCATACATGTCACGCCTTTTATGTGGCATACACCAATAATACGAGCGATAGAGTAATGATAGCCCAAGGATTAAGGAACCGGCTTATCGACTGGTCCCTAGGTTCAAACCCCGGTGGATTTACCACTAAATTCAAGATAGATACATTGAATATGCTATGCTTTATTTGTAATACAAACAAAATAATACATCATACAATTTATACAAGGATACAAATGAAATTCAAGTTTTCGTAAATAAATAATAAATTCTACACTAACTAAATAGTACATTTAAATGAATATTACACAATTTGCACAGCACCACCTGCCCCCTTACTCTTTAAGATAATTCCGCTCGATCGCCATTGGATTGTTACTTTTAGGTACTCTTTACAGCTAAACTAGCGCTAACTAAATTCTAAACTAAATGAAATCGGATTGTATGCTAACCAAATAGTTAGTGAAGTATAAAATTTCAAGGGAACGAATTAGGTTTTCCTGTTAATTTTGCATTTGAAATTACACAGAATTGAAATTAAAATCGCGATTGCTATGCAGAGTAACCTAGCTGGTCCCAAAGTAAGTTAGGCTAAACCTAATTATGTTATGGGTATACAACAAGGTTTTATTGTAAGTACTTATCATATCAACCCATAAGTCATCCCACTATAGGGGAAAGGGAAAACTGAAAGGAGCTAGACAGGCCCGGTTTCCATCAAACCAAAGCGTAGAGGAGAGAAGATGCGCACACACGCACGTTACATCTCGGCCGCGCCCGCTTGCTCGCGTGCTGCGGCACAAGATCCTAAAGAAATATTAGACATATCTGTAACATTTTATTTTTAGAAAATTTTTACTAAACTTTTTATAACTACTTACAGAATATTCTAAATATTTTATAATGTTAATTATGATTGATGAAATTGTAATTTCATAAGTTATTATTATAATGTCGTATTTTGCATTTTGTCGTGTACCTCCATGCTTTAGGTACATGTATAGAATGATACAAAATATTGGTGGAACAATAAAAAAAAATCTCTTCTCTCCGCTTTGGTGGAAACCGGGCCTTACATCTGTAAAGTTATCTAACAAAATATGACTTGACCTCCAGTTTATTACCGGTTAGTTGCAAGTGGCAAGTGTCCGATAACTTGAACTTGCCGTAGGCACATTGCGCGATACCTTGATAGATATGATCGGTTTGGTAATCGAAATAATTGGGCACATCGGAGATAGAGGGAAGGGCTTGTGTGATAAAAGATTAAACACGTCGTTAACACAAGCAAGCCAAATTGCGATTTTAATTTCAATTTAATTAACAGAAAATCCTACTTCGTTCTCTTGAAACTTAATAACTTTGTTAGTGTACAATCCGATTTCATTTAAGTTATTTTTTTTATGCCACAAAGATGGCAAAAAAGCATACGGCCCGTCTGATTGTAAGCATCACCGTAGCCTATAGACGCTTGCAATACCGGATTACCGGAGGTATCACTCGCGCGTTGCCAACCCTCCCAATCTCAATCCCCCTTCCCCCTCTGGAGACCTCACTCACCGTAGGAACACAACATGGCCGAGACCAATGCTATTTGGCTACGATTTTCTGTTTCGGAGGTCCTTCCCCAGACGGACTGCTTCAATTTTGAGAATATCCGCTGTGCCCTACCTCTCTTAAAGTTAAAGCTAGTATAGTCTCTCAAGAGTACAGTCAGGAGCACGATGAGCTACACTTACAGTACTATTTTGGCTCTTGTGACATAGAACTAAAGAATAGTACAAAGTCCAATAAGTAAAGGTCGACTGCTCTTGTCTTGACTAAACCTACCGAATACCGATCGCTCAGGATTGGTTTCAAGAGTAGCCTAGCAGTTGGGGCTGTGTGAATTGTGTCGAATTTATTAATCACATTCCGTGTTCAATTGGTCACTATATCATAATAATCATAATAATACTAACATTATGTTTTTTTTTTTTATGTTAAACGGCAGACAAACAGGCAAGCGGGCCACCTGATGGAAAGTGGTCACCACCGCCTATGGACATCAGCAACACCAGAGGCACTACCAATGCGTTGCCCACCTCTGACGAGACCTCTAATGTACCTCTTAAACAGTCCCATGTCATAGTCTGAAGGAAACACAGAATGTATACACACATGTACTTACCAAAATTAGTATTCGGTAAGTTACGTTGCGTACTGTGTCTAACAATAGCCCAGGGGCGGCCGACTCGGTTACAATGTGTCTTGTTCTCACAAATTAATTACAGGCCTAATTGTTATGATCAAGATAAATTATAATATTCAATGACATATCACAATACATAATTTACATGTAAGTAATTAATATGACTGACTAATTAAATTAAAAAACTTGAAAACACTGACCTCTGCCAATCTGCATTGGAGCAGCGTAACACTTGGCTAAATCAGAGTCTAACAAAAGAGATGGTGCAATAATAAGAAGTGATAAGTTGTAAGTGCTTCTCGCTTATTCGTATGGCATCATCTCTTTTGTTAGACTCCGAATTTAGCCAAGTGTAAAGACCGTTTAACAGAGTACGCCCTAATCCCCTTTGATTGAAGGGAGGCCCGTATCCCAGCAGTGGGATGATTATGGGTTGATATGATGATTTATTTTAGTGTTTCACGATCACACAGAACGGCGGTAAACAGTTACAATCTCATGTCAATCTCAAGCCCTGTCTCACTCATACAAAATAAGAGATTAAGAGAGGTAGGACACAGCGGATAATCCGCTCAAATCGGAGCAGCTCGTCTGCGGAAAGACCTCCACCTTACAGAAGATCGTAGCCAAATAGCATTGAGTCTCGGCCATGTTGTGTTAAGGTTTCCAGAGCTCCACCTGGGGGGTTGGGAGGGTTGGCAACGCGTGAGTGATACCCCCGGTATTGCAAGCGTCTATAGGCTACGGTGATGCTTACCATCAGGCGGGCCGTATGCTTGTTTGCCACCAGATCACGTATCGAGGGGGGCAGATCACGTGTCGAGCTGTTCTAATTGTAGGTTAACATACCTTCTAACCTTTTCCTTATAGCAAATCCAGATAATCAGGCCTCGGGCAAAGTTAAAAGCAGTTAGATATTTCGTAATCCATATACGAGTTAATTGACTTCGCAATGAGTTCATACTGATATGTGCAAAAAAATTGCAAAAATTATGTTGTATAGTAGATAGATTTTAAACGGTTTACGATCTGAGTTTTTCAATTCACGAGTGGAACAATATTTCATATTTCTTTTTATAGCCTGCTTAGAGGTGAAGAAAAATGTGTGAAAACGACGCCTTCGACACACAACTCACACGAGGAACTCCAAATTTTTTATTGCAATCCAAAGGCAAAATTTCAGGTCCGACCCTTGCTGTGTCGTCCGCGTCCGTCACGAGTGTTCTTTAGATCAAATCAAAATATTTGCAAATATAGGTTACAAAGGTGATAAACTTCTTACATTTCATTTTTCCCTCAGCGTGTATCGATTTAAAAAAAAAACTAAACTCTTTAGGGGCTAATCTAGAATAATTTTTTTGTCGACTTGTTTTTTGTAGTGTCCATTCTAACAGGATACGAGGAAGACCAAATATACAGTTTGTAATATAATTGGCAAAAACTATAATAATAGTCTGTTTGCGGCTGTAGGCGTCGACTTTCATATTATTATTACACCATAATAATATAATTTATAGGTCATCTAAACATGACGACCTCGGAACAGGTCAACCACCATCACCTCAGAAGTCGGGTGGTTAAAATCGCTGTGGTTGCGTATTCCATTCTTGTATTAGGTATGTCTTAATCCATCTAGTGACATATTTTTTTTGAAAACACTCAAAATCAAGACGAACATAAATGAACATCACATAAAAATTTGTCCTGTATGTACGGGAATTGAACCTGCGCCCCATGGCGCCGGGAGTAGGGTCACCACGAAGTTATAGATTATAACTTCGTGAGGGTCACTAACAACGATCTGTCATTATTATGTCAATTTGAGTAAAAACCTTCTTTGACTGGACTCAAATCAAGTCAAAATTTCTTTACTCTGTGGCACTTAGATACGTCACGGCCTCACGGGGACTAGCTAGACTCTTTATTTTTTTGTTCTACCAACATTTCGGAATGACCATTTACGTGAATAAATGCCGAAAAAAGTCAGGTCTTTTTTCAATTGCCATACAATAAAAAGAAAAACTATTCATCATTTCCCTTTTCTATCAACAGATGGCGCTGACCTGCGACTGCCCGATGTCGCAACCGGGGCCCACGCTCGCGGCCACGTGCGGCGGGGGCGCTTTCATGCTGTTCATGGGGTTGCTGGAGGTATTCCTGAGGAGCCAATGTGACCTGGAGGACCCATGTGGGAGGGCACAGGTAAAAACATTTATGGGTATTAGGTACTTTCATTTTTAAAACAGCACTTTCTGTCCGGATAAAGCCACATTCTTCGGAATCGGAGTGGGGTAAGGTAAGTAGACCTAATGAATTAAAATTAAAGTTTGTCAAATGCAAAACAACACTTGCATTTGACAAACTTTGCGTAAGGCTTCCTAAAAATGGTTTTGCTTCAAAATGGTGGAAAGTTGTATCGACAAATGATTTTTACCAAATGAAAATATGAGAAAAATACTTTAGGAAACATTTCTTGCCTATACATTACTTAACTATTGCAATAATTTGACTATTAACAAAAAAAAACAAAAATTTTAAAACATTTATTCAGAGAGTAGGTCTTCACATGCACTTTATCTCGTCAAAAAACTTAGATAATACTTATTAGGTATTTATTATTTATTCACTAAATCACGATCCATCATATATGACATGATTTTCAAAACATTCAGCAACAACATCAACTCAGTGAACTCAGTCAGTTGAGTTGATGCGAATGTTTTGAAAATCATGTCGTGTATGATGGATCGTGACTGTTTCACTGTGATTGCATTGAGATTGCGATGAGACATTATCGTCAGTCATTACTGATGCAAATCCGAGAAACACGCCTTCCGAGGAAACATGGCGATTGGAAAGTTCTCACGACTTCCATATTACTTATTAAAATTTCATTTGGATTATTTTTATCCTTTTTATAAAGAATGAAGAAAGAAAATATTTGTATTCGAGCTAAACATGCATCATCTTAAATTAATTAAAAAAACCTTATTCTAAATAGCACCAAAATGGAGGCACTCAGCCTACGTACCTACCTACTTGATGCACTCAGCATATTATGTATTACCACAGAATAGATAATAGTACTACGTAGTATTACGTACGACTATTCATAATTGATGATTTTGATTGAAATTATTAATATGAAGGAATTAAAATGATATTTTTTTTATGAAAGGCGACTTGATGGAGAGTAATGTTCTTCATGATACAAGTTTACTATTATTGTGTCGGAAGTGTTTTAAAATTCATCTACAGCGCACGACCACAATCGCAGCGGAAAAGCTGTGAAAGCATAATATGTGAAAACCTAACAAAACATCTACATATCATAATTTACAATACAAAGCAACTTTAATAACATTACAATGATAATACAACCCACAAGAAACCAATGTTTCCTCAATAAAACAGATAACTGATGGGTTGGAACAAAGAGAACAATGGATCGTGATGATCACAGTCGTGATGGTGTGATAGCGAATAGGAAATGATGAGATAGTGAAAAATGGGATAAGTTTATAGAGACAAATAATATTTTTATTGAGCAGTGATAAAATAATGATAATAATAGGTTTTTCCTGGTTAAAAAGTAGATTTTGTCACTCTGTCCAGACCTAATATAACTATCCCAAAAAAAAACAATCATGTCAATACGTTTGTCCACAATCACACTTTCATATTTATTAAATGGGAATTACGCGATCATACCTTGATATTGTCGTGCGTGGCAATGGTTACATTAGCATTTTTGCAAACGTGTTCAAAATATAATGTGCTTATTGTTTTACAGTTTCGTCGTCACATGGACTCAGTGTATGACTTCATAGTGGTCGGTGGCGGCTCCGCAGGTTCCGTGGTGGCTGCGCGCCTGTCTGAAGTGCCCGAGTGGAGGGTGCTATTACTTGAAGCTGGTAGGTAACCCTGTCATTGCATTGCTCAATAAGCCATCGTCGATATTTTCTTTTAAAAAAACGCAAGTGAAATAATTACTAGATACCTTCAATGTTCGGGAATGTACTGGATTAGTCCTATTAAACGATAAAAAAAGACTGTAAAACTAGGTTTCTGTTGGCAGTTCGTAGAGTATATAAGAATACAAAATATTTTATTCATAATTCGTAAGAATTACAAATCATTGTTATACTAGTAAAAATAAACTTGATGGAATTTTTGAATCAATTTTACACTATAAAAGAAACGTTACAGACAATTATATCAACTGTACATTTTACACTTATTTGTACATTTTTTCTACTTTCAGGATTCGATGAGCCCACGGGGGCGCAGGTGCCATCAATGTTTCTCAACTTCATTGGCTCCAGCATAGACTGGGGTTACACCACGGAGCCCGAACCCGCAGGGTGTCTTGGCGAAACCGACAGGAAGTGCTACTGGCCGAGAGGAAAGGTAAGTTTATCCTGGAGTATGGACCAGTTCGATTCCACATTTTTGATGAGATGCAATTGGTAGAGGACACTAGAAATTGAGTATCTGGACATTGCTATTGTTACGATACTGCCAATAAGTGCGACAATCTTACTTAACAAGTGTCACGATACTATTTACTAACGAGTGTCACGACACTTACTGATCACGACACTGCTATCGAGTTTGTACTCTCTCGCTGGTCGAGTATCAGGACTTGAAAGGATTATATTAAAATATCTTTAATAAAGCCATGATAAGAGAGCTGGAAGTCCCCTTCAAGCTTCCTACTTCTGTTTCCTTCCTTCTTCCTTTTTCATTTCTTCATAGGTGGGCATCGCTTCCAAGATTCTTGTAGTCGTTATGTCCAAAGGCAGAGTTGATTGCTTACCGTCAGATGGCTGGTAAACTAATTTGCCCACCTATGTCATAAAAAAAATAATTGAAATAATCCATTTAGTCCTGTGTCATTAAACACAAAAAAAATATTCCAGGTCTTAGGTGGTACATCAGTAATGAACGGAATGATGTATATGAGGGGATCTCGTAAAGACTATGATGGTTGGGCGGCAGCTGGCAACGAAGGCTGGTCGTATGACGATGTGCTGCCATATTTCCTTAAGTCAGAAGACAACAAACAAATAGAGGAGATGGACCAGGGTTACCATGGCACTGGCGGTCCATTGACTGTCTCACAGTTCCCCTACCATCCACCCCTGAGTTACAGTATTGTGAAGGCTGGTGAAGAATTGGGTAAGTTAACCTATGAGTACCTAAGTTGCTGATAAGGAAAGTCGCAGGAAGGATTCAGACCGCTTCCAACCGTACGTACTGGAATCGTTTTGGGCGGCCTATGTCCTGCAGAAGTTAGTCTTCTTGTTGCTGAGATGATGAAGATAAAGATTTAGTTGCTAATAAAATTTTATTTATTTTTTGCATTCAGTATCGCGATTCCTAAACAATAAAGATTAGAGGTCTGCTATCTATGCTTGTAGCCAAATCCTTGCCATTGCAATGATCTTTATTTTTAGGTGTAAGAAGCCATTTGCATTAGACTCACATATGACTCCCTAGAGTTCTTCCTTGAGAACTTGCTGACGCAGCCTAACATATCTTTTTTTTTCAGGATATCAATCCCGAGATCTGAATGGCCAACATCACACAGGTTTCTCAATCGCGCAGACGACAAACAGAAACGGTTCTCGTCTTAGTGTGGCTCGCGCATTTCTTAGACCAGCGAAGAATCGTCCCAATCTACACGTGATGCTGAATGCCACTGTCACCAGAGTTCTTATCAACCAGACCACCAGGCAGGCGTATGCGGTCGAAGTTAGGAACAGCTTTGGTGGCACTGAGACTATTTTCGCCAACAATGAAATCGTTATTAGGTAAGATTGTAATGTGAATAAAATGTCCTGATATGTTTCTGATAACTTATCTATCAGATAAATTTCCGTTACAAAAGTTCACAATTTATCTGACGTTATAAGTTAAGAACTTATGATGGCGTATTGTGAAATCAGTCCTTATTTTTTTAACAGTGACAGCAATAATTTAATGTGTCATTTACTTTAAAAATGTGTTTCAGAAACTGACTGTAAGACGACAAAAGTATTTTCAGTAAATCTAATTATAATTATCTTTATTTTTAGTGGCGGTGCTGTGGCATCACCCCAAATCCTTCAACTGAGCGGTATTGGAGACCCGGATGTGTTGGCTCGAGCTGGTGTTAAACTGGTACAGAAATTACCACCAGTGGGCAGGAATCTTCATAACCACGTGGCTTATTTCCTGAACTTCCAAGTCAATGATAACAACACTGCTGCCCTCAACTGGGCCACTGCTATGGAGTATCTACTGTTTAGAGATGGACTTATGTCTGGAACCGGTAAACAAGTTTTATACTATAAAAAATTAACGTGCCCTCAATCATTTTTGCGTGAAAGAGTAACAAACATACACACTTACGAATTTTCGCGTTTATTATATAGTAATAAGAATAGCAACATACATAACATAACCAAAAACGAATGCCTAACCTCTTTCAGGTATTTCCGAAGTGACTGCTTTCATCAATACAAAATATTCAAACCCTGAAGAGGACAATCCTGATATCCAGTTGTTCTTCGGCGGTTTCTTGGCGGACTGCGCCAAAACTGGCATGGTGGGCGAAAGACTGGACAACGGATCAAGAACGATACAGATCATACCAACTGTATTGCATCCTAAAAGCAGAGGGCGGTTGGAGATCGGTTCGGCAGATCCATTCGAATATCCCAAGATCTACGCTAAGTAAGTCTAGTTAAGTTGATAGATATAACGTCTACCTAATAAATTGCTAAAGCCTCAGAGAGAGAAAAATGGAGAGATAGAAGGGATTTTTTTTTTATACCACTAAGGTGGCAAACAAGCTTACGGCTCGACTGATGGTGAGCGGTCACCGTAGCATATGGACGCTTGCAACACCGGGAGTATCACTCGAGAGAAGGGAGGTTGAGGAGAAAGAAAAGGCTTTTCCAACTTCGACAGGCTATAATCTTGGAAACCTGACACTTTACTATAGAAAGAAAAGTCAATATTTTCAGTTTTGGTTTTGTACATTGATTTTTCGAGGTTTGAGTGAGTCACCATTGTGAAGAAAATAATAGGTTCTAAGTTCTATACAAAAACATTCAAAGTACTTTCGTTTAGATAACATCTAAGCTACCTAAGTATTTAGATATTTCGAATTGCCACACTAAAGTATGTTTTTAACATGGCAACTGAATTTTTCCATTTACAGTTATTTAACACATCCCGACGACGTGAAAACCTTAATCGA
The DNA here is from genome assembly GCA_905163395.2 of Endotricha flammealis. NCBI lineage: Eukaryota > Metazoa > Arthropoda > Insecta > Lepidoptera > Pyralidae > Endotricha > Endotricha flammealis. Next base: position 767,213 of record LR990873.1, read on the forward strand.
AGGCATCAAATTCGCAATCAAGCTGTCCGAAACTAAAGCACTTAAGCGTTATGGCGTCAAACTTGACAAGACACCAGTAAAAGGATGCGAGAAGATCAAGTTTGGTTGTGACGCGTACTGGGAGTGCGCTGTGCGGATGCAGACAGCACCAGAGAACCACCAGGCTGGCTCCTGCAAAATGGGTCCCAGGGGAGATCCTAGTGCTGTTGTTGATAATTTATTGCAGGTAATTTAATGATTAATAGGTTCATCTTCATACCAACCCATAATCATACTGCAAGGATAAAGGTCTCCCTTCAATCGCAGGGGAGTGAATGGGAAGGGCGAAGTAAGCACGGTATTAGCGTTCCGGCTCTTTTACTCATTGTACGGAAGCGGCATTTCATGACTATTTCACGTCGATATTCTGTGAAGGCCTCGGTCGAGCTAGCCCATTTACGAGCCACTATCAGTTCATAGCAGTAGCCAGACTGTACCACTCTAGAAATATAATATTCGAAGAAATGACAAGAGAAACTCAATTGCCGACCACGATAGTCTATTTTTACACTGATATGGGAACTTCTTCTTGTCTATACAAGGATTGAGATCTTTATTTTAACGTCAGAAACAAGGATTGAGTAAGACTAGTAAAGTCTAACCTAACCGAACCTAATGCTGTGTTGTGTTTGTTTCAAACAGGTGCAAGGAGTCGATCGGCTCCGTGTGGCAGACGCTAGCGTAATGCCAGCGGTGACGTCAGGAAATACCAACGCTCCTACCATCATGATCGCGGAAAGAGCCGCAGATTTCATCAAACAACGCTGGCTGGGCTCCACGCATGTGAGTATTCACTAATGGCGCCCAACGTGGTACTCTCTTTTTTTTTTAAGTTATCAGCGAATGGTACTAATTTGTACGTCATATTTTTTTTACGTAAACAAAGACACATGAACAAAGTGACTTCCCCTTAATAGAGACAGTAAGAAAGTGCCGATGGACACATTCTTATATTACAATTTTATAAAACTAGGTCAATGTAAAATTACTCATTAGTCTATGTTTAGGCTAGATTGTAATTATATTAGCGTATTTAATAATAATATATTTTTTTTACAAACAAAAATTACACATATTGAAATACGGGCTAATAAGTAAGTAGTAATAAGTAATTTTAACATAAATTTACAAACGTTTGGGGAAGGTTTATGTCCAGCAGTGTACTTCTTGTGGCCAAGATGAAAAAAAAACTTCTAGCTATGTTTTAGTTTATGAATAATGTTCATTGACTTTTCTTAGTGTCTGTTAAGAGGAAACACTTTGTTCATGTGTTTTAAGTAAATATACTAATATTATTTTCAATAAATATATTTTCATATAAGTACTACCATCACGCCTTATAAGAGTCAATTAGTCATACCTATAGTACCTAATCAATTCCTTTTTTACAGGCCCCCTATCCCATAGGATCCGAAGGCGGAGTCTCAAACGTGTTGCAAGCGAGCGAAGCGCAGCACTTCCCTTGGCAGAGATGGTCATGATCACCACAACGAGGACTACACTACAGCCATAGGCACTAATGCCGAAATAATCCTAATTCAAATCAGATCTATCTGTTACTTTATTACTTAAGAAATTTAATTGTTTAACATAATTTATAGGTTTTGTAGTGGTTTTATATTTGTCTTTACAGACTTATCCATTTCTATAAATTTAAAAAAACAATGTTCCTAATAAAATCGCTTTAGCGCACTGATACCGAAATAATAGCGGGCAACAAAGACTACCCATGACGCACATTTTATTCTGTGAAAGTGGTGAAAGTATTGAAAAAACAGTGCTACAATGATATTTATAAACGTGAGTGACGTTTGTTTGTAGGAGGGTGTTACTGTGGCATATTTATGTTCCTACATTTTGGCAAAGGCGAACTGTCGAAAAGTGACAATATGAACGGGAGTTTTAGTTCCAATTTCGGCCACGTTCATAAATACCATTGTAGCACTGTAGAACCTAAAATATGCCATGCAATCTTCGATCATCATGCAATACAGACTTTTTGTGCTATACAGACTCCGTCGAACTGCGTTGCCCGAGTCTGGAAATATGAAGTTTAGAGTGTTGTTCAAATGGATGGACTTCTTTGTCCTGTCTAGGGGGAGTACACTTAGTATTACCGTCAATTTACATAGGCAACAACGGCATTTGGTGCCTGGCGGATGAACTAAAATTTAAAAAAAAAAAACGGCGGCCACATTGTACTTCACATAACGTCTGAGGGACCAATCGATAGCATTGACGTTATTTATTTTAGTTATTAATTAATTGGATACATAAATACTCAAAATTTGATATATTCCGTCGGATGGGGGACTTCTGTGGGGCGCTAACAAAGAAATATAATTATTCTGAAAATAAAGGATAGGGTATACATACTATACATGTACAGCTATAGTTGGAATTCATCCGCCAGGCACTGCAGTGGCAGCACCTTCCTTCCATAGATGTTGATTTCACCCCGGAGTTGTCACTCTGTACCAAGAAGCTTAATAATATTTAAGCTTCTTGCTCTGTACCTATCTACCAATAATCCTCTTTGGCCCAGTCTTACCATACCAACCAGTGAACGAAAAAAACATAGAAGAGTAACTTCAAACAAAATCTTTTTGATAGACGGCCCCACGACGTTTGTTTTCTTTGTACAGTTAGTTTGTTTTCTATTAACATCACTAAGTAATGATTGGGTAGGTTGTCAACGCTCATCGCTAATTGGCTAAGCAACGCATAGTAACAATGACATCATTGGCGCTGGAAATGAACGCATGTGACATTTTTAAGGGGCGGCAAAAATTGACAAAGTGGACGAGTAATGTAAAAAGGTAGCAATGAAAGATTTGAATATTTTTTTATGTATTTTTATTTCTTTTTTTAATAAATAATAAATATGTATATAGGGAAAAATCACACAGATTGAGCTAGCCCCAAAGTAAGTTCGAAACTTGTGGTAAGGGATGCTAACTCAACGTCACGTTACTATATTTTATAACAAATACATACACTTATAGATAAACATGATATACAAGACCCGGGGCCAAAAAAAGTTCGTTTTCCATCATGATCCGACCGGGATTCGAACCCGGGACCTCCTGGGCTCCTGGGTGGCGGTCCTGGTGGTAACCATTACGCCACAGAGGTCGTCGTCGTTTTGCGTATGATGTAGATGCATGACAATAAAAAGTTTTCTTCAAACGGGCGGTTTTGATTTTTCTACATATTGATAATAATTTAATTCTAAATAGGTTTTAATAGCCAAACTATGTTACTCGCACGCACTTAATAAAGAGTCTGGGTAAGAAATAAAGTTAATTTCAAAATCCAAAAATTTTATATTTTTTTATTGGTGTAATAACAGTGTCACAAAGTCAGAATACATGAAATATATAGTTTTACATTAAGACGTTATAACCGTGTCACCAGCACCGTTTACCACGGTTTACTTTAATTAATTTCTAGCAATTGAGATAAATTTGCACTGAATATAAACAACAATTAAGTACTTAGGTACTTTTGTTTTAAAAATAATAATTCGTTTTAGACTAAGCTAAAAATGTTGGAAATTTTAGTTTTGGTGGTCCATTGTTCTTTCTTACTCGGGTCTTGTGGAAATATATCAAAGGCGCCGAGTATTTTTTAATGTAGCATAAGGACAACACAAACATATTTTACTTCAAACTGTAAACGTTCAATATTAATTTACTTAGTCCATCGGGCATAACACCATCCCCATAGAAAAAAATTGATCCATGTTTTTAATGAATATAAAAATAATGTTCAAGTTTACGATGCTATTTACACGTGATAACTAATTCCAGTATTTTTATTATGTAGATGAGATCGATTTATGCACGATTTCACCGCACAAGAAGGCATAACTTACACTTGTAAACTAGACAAAAATACGAACAACGACATGTGCCGTCACAGCGTCACAGCCGAACTAAACTACTTCGTGTCACAATTTATAAGCCCCGCCTACCGTGGCACAATCCGCGTTGGGTCATTTTCGGGCGCTAGGAATGCTTCTATGTTTTTTTCGTTCACTGATACCAACACAACGCATATTGCGTTGTGAGTGTTGTTATGTACAAATTATTTAGTATTTATTAGTTTACTATTAAAGCTGTTGTATTATGTAAAAATATATTAAATAAGTTATTTTTAATTTCAACATTTTGTTTTATTCACGTTACTAACAAAACCCACGCAACTGTAACCCAATTTTTTATTAGAAATCAAAACCTCTTGAATCACTCCGTCTGTTGCTTGAAACTGCATTAAAATCCGTTGGGTAGTTTAAAAACAGAGGGTAGGTACAGGTTTAGATACCTAAATCAAGGTCATATTTCTCTACTTCAACGCTCGACATACCAACTTTACTTTGTACTGTTGTTAAATAGTGCCATTATTTACACAAGCACATATTGCAAACCAGTTAAGTGTGAAGCCACAGGACGTAAGTACCTGCTCGTATTCTGTCTTCCGTGGGTTACGTGGGTAAAGCATTTTAAATGGATTTAAAACAAAATCGATTTAAAATAGTTGGGCTTGGATGACCATATTTGTCGTGGTCCACCTGCTTAGTTCACTCCCGTGGCATAACCTGCACTGCGTACCTATGTATAATGCGCTGAAAGTATGGAGCCTCATAAGTTACGTACGAATTACGATATTTACGATACGACGTTAGTATGGGGTTACACATTAATGCTCATTGCCGTAAACCGTAAATAAATTCATGCGCCGTGAGCACAGAACATTGAATTGTCTATGTCATATCTGTCTTCCGTCCGTGGCCGTGGGCATCAATAAAGGCAATAATTTTGCAAAATTTCATTTTAATCAGAATATACTGGCAACACTGCCGACAAATATGTTTGTTCGTGCCAACTGTCACTTTACCCACCCGCCCCGCATTGGTACCCTCCCGTCCTCCTGTTTCTTTCAATAGTTTCAATTCGAAGCAAAGCATTCAAACTTCAAACCACATCGTAATCGTAAAGAAATGCGGCTAGTATTTAATTATTTGTCGTAGTTTTTATCAGTTTGTAGTAATTTTATTATGAAATATTGACAAAAGACAACAATTGTATTAATGTGTGAAATCAATCAATTTTTAATTCAATAAAATACATTATTGATCAAACTGCAATCTATGTCACGTAAGTAACCTCAATACAATTATTACACAAAACGATCATTCCTTTGTCTCAAACACAGATTAATTATTTAAGTATGTGCTATAATATAATTATTTTATGACAAAGGTGAGATTGTGATTTTTCGTGGCAATTTTAAACGCATTGTGTCGAAGATACCCGACTGTAGATCGGGAAAATAAACCAAGTTGTCGTCTCCTCCTGAACCTCAAGGGCACAGAAACGGTTTTTTCTGTTTTGTTTTCTAAACTAACAGTCCCCGGCGACTCTCTGACCAATATTTTTAAATAAAATGTGATGTTTCTGCTGACCATTATTATGAATCGACGTTTGTGACTGGTTGCTACACTAAAACAAGATGTGGTATCTCGAAACTCGTTTAATTGTAAATCAAACGGCAGTAAGGTCGCGTATCTTTGGCACTCAATTTAGAAAATTAGGAGTTTTTTGCAGACGCAAGGAAGTAATGTGGTGGGCGCAGCATTAACTCCAGTCGCATTCAAGTAGCCTTGTTCCAGTCTAGACTCTGTATTATGAACGCCAGAGGCCCTAGTCTATAACAATTCTACTATGCTCTTCGCATCCATTTCTCCCTGAATATAAACGTGTGAACACTACGAAAGTCTGCACAAGTGATGGATAAAATCCAACTGTCTTTATACATTGGAATTTTAGTGCCATCGCTATATGTAGACTGTCTTACAACAACTTCTCGGGTTTAAATTACCATCTGTAAGGTAAAAACCTTTGAGTGTGTAGCTCGGACGTGTTCATTTATTCTAAATTAACCATATTTTGGGACACATTTCAAAAGTATTCTGTATCTGCCTATCTATAATGGAATTTAATTTAAAAACAACAGTTACTGGCTAAAGCCAGTTACTATAATTTTCTATGTCCTACATTCCGAATATGTAGACTTTTATGCCAATACTTTACTACATGCATGTGCAACGTGCATAAAGGCTCAATACATAACAATACCTATACAATTTCAAGATCTTAAAAATTTAGGTTAGGTTTTATTTATTTATTTTTAAAATATTGTTAAACTATGATTTTATTTAGAATAGAATTTTGAAATGTGAAACTTAGTTGGGTAATGCAGAATAAACAGAATTTTAGTAGCAAATCAATGAGATAATTTTATTAAAATTTTCTGTCTATGCTATTAATTATATTTAGTTTCTATAATTTATTTTGAACATTTCAGTATTTCAGACATTATTTGTATAGTTCTTATTTATCTTGACAGGCCTGGTGGTTGAGTAGCTAGCAATGGTCACTTTTGCCAAGGGCCAAGGGCTCAAATCCTGCGCAAGTCAAACATTTGTGTGCAAGAACATGTTTGTATGCCTTGTCTGGATGTGTTCTATGTATAACAAGTATTTATTTTACAAAAGAATTGTATTTAAGTATATTTATCAGCAATCTAGTATCCATAGTACATGCTTAGTTGCTTACTTTGGGACTAGATTGTGTTATGTGTCGTCCAAGAATATAAAAAAAACAATATGACTAGATTTCGATTTTATACAACATTAAAATTCTAGTGATTCATTTGGATTTTTTTTATACAAAATTACTCAAAAAAATCAAGGTCAAATTTACTATATAGTGATAAATTCCAGATAGCGTAGTTAGATAAATCTTTGTATTTATCTGAAAGATAGGCCTTATCAGTTTTAAAATGAGACCTAAATGCTGCTTTTTCTTTCATTAAAAATTTTCTTCATTTTTTTTCTGGTCTTTTCTCACTGTCATGTCAAAATTAGTGTTATACCTTTCTCTCTCTTTTTTAAACTTTCCTGATATTTAATTATTCTCAAATTTCTCTTTGTTTAGTAAAATTCCCCAAAAATCAACAAATACAAACTTAAATCAATTAACATAATAATTATTCAATTTTACTTTTAATTTTAGTTATTTTTTTTTTTTACATTAAATGATGGCACAATGGATGAAAATACGAGTACTATTTTATTACTGTTTGATATTATTTCCTTTAATGCATTTTTTTTTTATTTTTTTTATATTATGTTTAAGAATTTATACTTAGATCTTGTCTAGAAAGAATTCGCCGAGTTTTTGTCCCATTTCATGATCCATCGTGAAGTTACAATCATTTCATCGTAAGGTCTAACATACAATGAGCTCAATGTAGCACGAAACAGGGTCTTAATTAAAATTCTATTCGACCCTCACTTTTTACTCCTTTTTTACATCCAGATGTTTTGACATAGTTCCCTCTGCTTTTGTGCATGGCCTAATGGCAGTATGAGGATATTACACAATATCGTTCAATTTTATTTTCAAAGCGTTTATTTTCTAAATAACATCATCAAATAAAAATAATGATTCTTTATTTGCATCGGCTAAGACAGACATTACATAAATAAATACAAAATATTCAAACACAACGTAAACAAAGAGCAACATATTATATCTGCTTGTAACATGGTGATAAAGAAAGTTTGTGTGTGCCGCAGTGATACAAATGGGTAATATAATATAGAATTAAAATAACTAAAGTTGCACTACTACCAAGGTTGTTGTCTTACTTTTAATTTGTCCCTTAGCCCCTTAGGCGCGGTTTACAGAAGTGACGTGGCGGTGGCCGATAGTCAAAGTAATACAATTAAAACCTTATAGTACATAGCATAGCTTCGTTTTTGTCGTAAATGAGAATTGGCACTCGAGAGTTAGTAACAATTTTTCCTTATACCTATTACTATTTACAGACACAAACATACAGTAATAGATAGATAGAAGTACTGATATTGTATTGTCAATAATTAATAAAAACCGTGTTTCAAGTTTGATATGATAAGACAAAGTGTACCAAACACAAGACATTATAATACTGTGAAATAGAGATGAACAGCTAGTAAATACAGAAAAAAGAAGTAACATCTTTCGCATTCGGCCGGGTAATAAAGGATATTTATTGATAGATATTAATAAAATATTAACTTCAAATGTGCCATCATTTCGTGACTAAAACAAATGTGCATGGAAACCATATTTTTAGGTAGGTAGTAAAAATGGGGGAAGATTCAGAGCAACCACCACTTAAGAGACTGAAATTAAAAAGGGATTCCGAAGCGATATCGAAAGAAGACATAGAAGATAAAGAAGATGATAAATATGTAGCAGAAAAAGAAGGTGTATCAAAAAAAGAAGAGAAAGGTTTAGCAAATAATGAATTACATAATGAAGAAGATAAAATAGAGGGAGGCAATAATCATCATGAAGACATGTATGGTAATTATGTGACAGCAGAAGAATTGGAGAAATTGTTTGAGTTCAAAGTTCTGGATGAGGTGAAGTCGAATGACGAGGATAGTAATGATGAGGATTCAGATAGTTCCGATGGTAAGTTTCCTGTTATCTATATCAATCGGCAGCTCGGTGGTGCGTTGGTGATTATACCTTCGGCACCAGAGGGTGGGGGTTACATTTCGCTGGGGGCAAATATTTGTGTCTGTTCTCGAGTCTGGGTGTGATAAGTTTATATTCACTATTTTAATTTTTTTATGACGACCTCCATGTTTACCACGCCAGACCGCCACCCGGAGGTCCCGGGTTCGAATCCCGGTTGATCCCCATGATGAAAAACGAACTTTTCTGATTGGCCTCGGGTCTTGGATGTTTATCTATATATGTATTTGTCATAAAATAAAGTATCGTTGAGTTAGTATCCCATAACACATTTCAAACTTAGTTTGGGGCTAGCTCAATCTGTGTAATTTGTCCCTATATATTTATTTAATATTTATCAATCTGAGGTGCATAAATATGTAGTTGTGGTAGAAGATATTTTCTCTAGTTTTTCTCGAAGGCAGATCTCTAAAGTAACTAGAAGTTGCATTGCGTTTCCTGTTCTGGACCTAAAACAATATATGTAAAATATTGACAAATAAATAATTATGTTATAAAAAGGCTTGGAGCCAGCCTGGTTGGATGGCCAGTCGCTAACATAAAGATTCAACTATTATGATAATTATAGGTAAATCTGACGAGCTCCCCGAAGATGAGATTGAGAAGATGTTGGAGGAAGATCTACCAGACAACTTCAAGGGGGCACCGAAACCGAAGGAGAGGCCGTACGTGACCAGACAGAAGACAATACTTGAAGGTGGTTAATTTATTTTATTAACTAGCCGATGCTAAAAAGTATTTATGTATCTTTCAGCAATCTACTACCTCAAAGTACAGACAACTACAGAGAAACCTAACCCCTAAACGAAGTAAGTTTTTTTGGTAACTTTTTTTATGTTGCCACAAAGTTGCAAACAAGCATACGGCTCGCCTGATGGTAAACATCACCGTAGCCTATAGACGCTTGCAACACCAGGGGTATCACTCACGCTTTGCCAACCCTCCCAACCCCGTCATGTTGAGTTCCTACAGTGAGTAACGTCTCCAGAGCTCCTCTTTGGGGGGTTGGGAGGTTTGGCAAAGTGATGCTTACCATCAGGCCCGTATACTTGTTTGAAAACTTAATTCTTACTTCGTTTGTAGGGGTCAGGTATCTACAGCTCTGTGTATAAGCTTATTTAGGTACTAGATGGCGCTGTGGGACTCGTCCAAGAATATTTATTAATGTATGAAGTGAAGAATGCTATTATGCTATGTACAGAGAAAGGAGTGAACCACTTCGAAGTGCTGCCCCTCGACTGGATGGTTGTGATGCACTACAGCGGTATGCCCATCTACATGCACCGCACGACACGCGTCTGCTCTTTATCCAAGCCTTACTGCCTCGGCAAGGGCAACATTAGGGTGAGATAATTATTTACTATTTGTTCTATCATATCAACTGATAAATCATACCACACTGCTTTGATACGGGTCTCCCTTGAATCCTAAGGGGATTAAAGCAACGTCAACCCAGTGTTTGGATGGGTTTTGGACAGCATTCGCGGAGTCAAAATGCCAGTTTTCAAATGAGACGTCAAGATGTACAGAATCGCCAATGTAAAGGCGTGTACGCACGACCGAACACGAACATGGTGAACATCGAACACGAACACGGAACGTGTGGTTCGCACATGTGGACGTAAATTAGCAAAGCGAACATGAACACCTACAAACATAGTTCTACTTGTGTTCGCGTGCAACCACTCACGACCGAACAAGAACATAGTGTCGAACAAAAGAGGCTACCAAGCCTTACTCTTTTGGTTCGATGTTCGTGTTAACAATGTTCTTGCTCGGTCGTGCTGAGAACATCGTCCACACAGAACAACCAAATTGGATCGACACGAACACTTTTGACGAACAAATTGTTTGATGTTCGTTAGTGGTACGCGTGGTACGTGCGAACAAAGTGTTCGTGTTCGATGTTCACCATGTTCGTGTTCGGTCGTGCGTACACGCCTTTATGTCCAGAGAGATCACGACAACATTGCATATCTTTTAGTTACTTTTTTCATCTATGATTATAACATCACGAAATATTTACCACAACTGAGAGTCGGCCCGCCAGCCTCCATCACTGAGCTCACCATCAACAATATTATGAACAATATTGGAGGGAACACAGCGACCCGACTCCCAATGCGACCGTAATCCCGGAAGAGCCCATTCACAAAAACAACCCCGTCAAAAAGAATTAAAAGTAGTATAATGAAAATGCAGCACTATTTAGATGACACCACGACGTGTGTCCATTGATATTATGAGAAAAAATATGATAACGAACATTTATTATTTATGGAGTTTATCGAACATTGACTGGCTTTTAATGACAAGTTTGAGCATTTCATTTTCGCATAGGGGCCATGGAGACTTTTCATTTAAATACTCATTAATAGTGTAATAGGCTTTACTGATTAAGAATTTTTTTACATTTAATTTGAAGCTATTATTGGAGAGGTTTTTAATGTAATCGGGAATTTTATTATACATACGCAAGCCTTGAATAATAAAAGACTTTCCCGCTTTTCTCAGCCTAAATTTAGGAACAGCTAATTTGTTCTTATTACGCGTATTAAAACTATGAACATCGCACACCTGGTTATAATCATGAATGTTTTTACGAACAAACATGATGCTGTCAAAAATGCACTGTGATGCCACTGTGAGGATATTGGTGGCTTTAAAAAACTCGCGTAGAGACACCCGGTAACCAAGTTTATAAATAGAACGCACTGCACGTTTCTGCAGCACGAAAATCGTATCGATTTCCGCTGCTTTACCCCAGAGTAGAATGCCGTACGACAGCAAACTATGAAAATAACTAAAATAAACTAGTCGTGCCGTGTCGACATTGGTGAACAGTCGAATTTTCCTAACAGCGAAAGCAGCCGCACTAAGTTTACCTGCTAGGGTTTTTATATGATGATGCCATTGTAGTTTACTGTCAAGTACAATGCCCAGAAAAGTAGTCGTTTCAACCATTTCTAACTTTTCATCGTTAATAACGACTGATGACTGACTAATAGCTTGGGTTGCATTCGGGAGTGTAAAGGCTATGCATTTGGTTTTATTGGCGTTCAGTACCAGATTATTTACAGTGAACCATTGTAGTAGAAGAGACAGCGTCTTGTTAATGTTATCGACATTAGAATTTTTCCTGTCCACTTTAAAAATCAAAGAAGTGTCGTCTGCAAAAAAAATAGTGTCGCATAAATTATGAGTTACATAAGGCAAGTCATTAATATAGACTAAAAAGAGAAAAGGGCCCAGAATTGAGCCCTGGGGAACGCCTATACTAGTAGGACAGCCTGCAGAGGTCGCTTCATTTACTCTCACTTTCTGAATTCTGGCGTTAAGGTAGGAGGACATGACACTGATTGAATAACTGTCCAAGCCATAGAATTTTAACTTCTTAACTAAGGTCTTGTGATCAACGCAGTCAAAAGCCTTGGAAAGATCGCAGAAAACACCAACAGCGTTCATGCTTTCCTCCCAAGCTTCCACGATAACTTTAAATAACATGGCAGCTGCATTCGTATCCGGGTTTCTTTCGCCATTTTTTTTTTTTATTATTTTTTTTTATACCACACAGGTGGCAAACAAGCATACGGTCGGCCTGATGGTAAGCCGTCACCGTAGCCTATAGACGTAAGCAATACCGGGGGTATCACTCACGCGTTGCCAACCCTCCCAACCCCCCCAAGTGGAGCTCTGGAGACCTTACTCACCGTAGGAACACAACAATGGCCGAAACCAATGCTATTTGGCTACGATCTTCTGTAAGGTGGAGGTCCTTCCCCAGACGGGCTGCTCCGATTTGAGCGGATATCCGCTGTGCCCTACCTCTCTAAAAATCTTCTTTTACCGGTGGCCATTTTGCTTGTGTCCGAAATGGTGGTAGTATACAGGGTGACTGGTTAAACATCGTACGCATTTTAATAGATAAAAAAGTAATTAATTTATATCCCTTCTGCATAAAAAAAAAACAAAAAAAAAAAACAAAAAAAAAAAAGATATGCGTATTTTAAAAAAATATTAAAATCGGCCAATTTACGTATACTGTGGTGTCACGTGGTGTCGAATGTGCCCTCGCCGCGCCGCGCCGCGGCCCGCGCGGAGTGCGCGGGCGGGGGCCATTCATTCATTTACTACTTAGTCTAGGATGGTCTAGGTATGCTACGTTGCCGTTGCTACGAATGACAAAAAATAAATTTGCGCGAAGAATGAATCGAATGAGGTAGGTAAGTAGGTGGCTAGTTATTAGTTATTTTTAATCACATTACATTTAAAATTTTTACTTACCTACTACGTGGCCTTCTTGCAATTGTTCAAATCATATAAAAATCAAGAAAATCACAATAATTGTTCTACTACACATCACTACACTCGTAATCGTTCACACCAAGTTCTTGGACGGGTCGATAATGAAACGGATGTCGTCTGTCAGTATGTAGCAGATTCCACACCGTATACTGTGACACATTAAAACGTCTTGCGGCATTCCGCGTACTCTCGCGTGGGTTGTGGTCAAAGTATTCTAAAATGGCTTCATGCAAGTCTACCGGATAAGGTTCTGCTCCTCGTGCTTGGGCATGAGTAGGCTGGCCTGGGTAAACTGGCCGAACGCTCTTAATCTAAAATTGAGTCCTAACATCAAATCATATGATGGTACTCGCCGGTTTGGGAACGTCTCGCGATACAACGTAATTGCGTGTCTAACAACGTTATTTGCCCTCGCGTAACATTGCACCATGTCCCAATACTCCTCATTGGTGTATTGATAAGCCATTATCACTACTCACTAGTTCACTCACACACAAGTTCACAACACAAGCGCGGCACACGCGATTCCAATCAAGTTCGCCTCAAGTTTGCCGGTGTCGACCGTTATGACGTCACATTAACGAGTAGAAATAAAAAAAAAATACAGAATAATCGAGTAATAGCGAAAATAATATCTTTCGCTATTACTCGATTCAGTGTCGCTCTCGCCGATTGATAATCAATTGTCTTTCGTTGTTTTGCGATAAGCTAACAGTCCGAGCAACTGCGGAAGCGGCAAACTTGAAACGGACGGGTAGTACATACGTACGCGACGGACGTGCGATCGATGCCAAAACAAGTTTGCGACTGGGGGGTGGGAGCGAAGCGAGCGAGGTCCGCGATCGGGTTGCGTTTGCGCTGGGGTGCGGGCGGGTCGCCGGGCGGGGCGCGGGGGGATTGCCGGGTCATGAGAGTTCATGCATAGTATAATGTAAAAAACGTAGAATGAACATTAAAATAAATAAAAATTAAAAAAAATAAGGTGGTGGTTTTTAACACTTAATGGAATAGGCATCAGCTTCTTATTCACCTCCTTTAATGGGTCCGTTGTTCAATCAGTCACCCTGTATAACGTAGTTTATTCTCTTTATACATATATACAAATTGTAAATGACAAGAAAAAGTGCCTGTGAAGGTCTAATTTCTGAAATAAACGATTTCATTTCATTTCATTTCAATAGGCATGACGACAGTCAGTATCAAAAAATCGACAATTTAATGTTTTTAGGTGAACATTCATATTAAACAAAAATAAAACATTGCTTTAGTTTTGTTTAAAAAAATCAGATTGTTAAGATTTTCAATAAAATAAAACATTAAAATACCTCAATCGGCCATTTTGTTGAAACACTAGCAGGTGTCATGGCGTCGGCTCTGACGTCACACCTCGGTAAACATTACAACATTTTCTTCGTTACGCCATAGACACAATGACATTTTTACCAAAGAGTGACGTCAGAGCCGACGCCATGATACCTGCCGTTGTTTTGGCGCACTATTTGAATAATATTAGAAAAATGGTTTTAAACTTCGTTAAACTTAGGTTTATTACCGAAATAAAGTTTTTTTCGTAAATAGTAGCTAGTAGGGTAAAAAATAAAATAAAAAAAATTGACGTGTAAAAGTATTTCTTGTAAATCTACTTGCAAAATAAATGATTTTATTTTTATTTTTTATTTTTAGTAAATGTGTACCCACATTACGGTAGAGGTTTTCAAAATCTTTCGTCACGCCTATTCTCGTCCCCACAACGTCAACTAAAAAGGTTTGTGAATAGTCTTTTTTTTTTCAGAGACACGAAATACCAGTTAGCGCTGTCCCATGTTTGGCATACCGCAAGGCGTTAGAAGAGGAAGAGAAACAAAAGGAAATAGATAGGAAAATTGAGGAGCAAATTAAAAGCGGTGCTTGGGCTAAGAAACTTAATGAAAAAGCAAATGTAGACGCAGAACAAGAAGCAAAATGTCCATTTAGCAAAGTTAAAAAAGCAGAGGAAAATAATGAGAATATATGCATGAAACATGATGAAAACGAATGTGATTCTAAGTCATTAAGTGATGATAAGAGTAACTTGACTGAAGTTTTAATTGATGTTAAAGCGACTGATTTAGATAAGGAATCTGAAAATTTGGAAAAAGTAGAGAATAATGAAGGAGAGACAAACGAGCAGGTAATAAAAATATATCTTTAAGTTAGAAACTGGTGTTATACAGGGCTACTTTTGGACCCCCGCCAATTTTATTTGGGGTTAAATATAATGACGACCATAAAATGCTTTGATACCCTTAGTTCTTTTACCTTAAGTACCAGCTATTTTAGACACGACGGCATTTCAAATTCATTCGAACACCAAATGTAGTAAATGATCACCAAATCACTATAATTGCATAAAATGGATTGTTTAAATAATTTAAAAAAGGATTATTGAAATAGTAAAAGTTTTATTTTTTATCTTAGGTAAACTTTGGTTAAATAAACAAAAAGCTCAAGATAATTTGTTTTAGGTAGTGGTTAATCAATTTGGAGACCAAAAGGTTAGGAGTTTATTTACTATGTTTGACAAAATATTTCTTTGCCGAGGGTAATTTACTAATCGGATAACGAGATGTAATTTTTTTGCATTTCATTTTAAGTTAAAATGTGGTTAATAATTTGGTGTTCGTTAACTATTTTTGGGTTAACAATGATATTTTTGGAGTCAGTTTGCTTAAATAAGATAGCGAGATGTTAAAACTTTGGTTATAATTTTACATTAAAATGTGGGTTTCATTTTGGTGATCATTTACTATTTTTTATTTATTTAACTTTATTGACCACAATACAAAGTTATGATACAATTGGCGGACTTAATGCTAAGTGCATTCTCTACCAGTCAACCATTGGGAAGTGCGAAAATACACGAAAGCGGCTATGGTTTTTAAAACATATACGTACAAACTAAAATTATTATTATTATAATAAATACATAGATAAATAAATATATAAATATATATAATACATACAAATATATAATATAACTGATGATTATCTGAGACAATAAAATAATGTTGATGATGATTAATCACTTTGGCAAGCTATCAAATAAATGGGATCGTACTCTTTTTTTAAAAATGAAATTGTTATGCGTGTCTCTTATATGGTACGGCAGCGCATTCCAGAGTCGTGAAGCTTGGCGAGTTAAAGAATAGGTCACGAAACCGGATATTTTTGTCTGATATATGTTACTAAATCTGGTGGTAAGTTAAACATAAACCATTTTTTTAGGTGATTCTTTATCAGCAGCAGTATAATGAATTTTTGAAATAAAAATAAATTATTTTAATGACTTATTTTTATCAAAATTTTACAAACACAAATTAAAATTATGGTCACTCTTTTGTTTACCGCGCATGCGGCCGTCTCGTTGCATAGCACTACGCGCATGCGTAGCTGAGATCATTCTTTAAACCAATGACAATGCGCCGTCCGTCGTTGACTGGCGCGAGGATGACCGAACTTTCCTAGAAATGTAAGATTTAAAAAAAAGTGACTGTAAAATGTGGATTTTAAAACTTTTTTTTAACCAAATATTTTTTTACTACTTTCCTTAAATCATGTCTATTTTGGCGGGGGGTCCAATAGTAACCCTGTATAGCGTTATTTAACATTCCTTGGACGGTTCTTTGAATGAGCATTAACTCCCTGTTAATTTAGTGAATTCCAACAGGAAAATGATGAGGAGGAGGAGATCCCGCTGAGCAGACAGCCGGTGCTGCTGCCGGGGGGCATCGTGATGCCGCCGCCGCGCGTCGAGACGGTCAACTCCAAGACCCAGCATTTGACGCATGAACAGATGAACGATTATTGCAAAAAGTTGTTTAAATTCAAAACTGTTAATATTATGCATTTTAAGTAAGTAGTTTTATTGTTTATTAGGGTTCCGTAGTAAACTACAAGGAACCCTTATAGTTTCGCCATGTCCGTCTGTCCATCGGTTTATGGTATAAGTTGGAAAAAAGCGAATTACTTTTAAGGGCTCAGACTAGCTACTTTATGTACACTCTCGTCAGGTTCAGTTGCGGTTGCGAACGCCGAGAGGATTGACGCTGAATTAGAAATTGCATCCGCTCTTGCTCAATTAGAATCAAAAACGGTTAACTCCATTTGAGTGTTATATTGAGTATGACCAATTTTCTGTTCTGAGCTCCTTGCACAGACTATTTAATACTTAAGTGTGTGTAAGACTTCGTTCGAGTTGGTATTACTAGACTAGGTGAGAAATTTAAAAAGATGACGTCAGAACAATAAATTACGGTTAATAGAGTTTGAAAATTGGATGTGACCTATTTCGATACCAATGCGTGGATTTAACTCGTTTTGATAATGACATCGTTGGATTTGACCAACTTTGATTTTGGACACCTTGGGATGAGACTGATTTTGAAACTGAAACAGAATCAGGACAGGGGGTTACCAACTAGAGTATTACTTACCATACTACCGTACCGTACCATAATCGGGGTTAAATATATTTAAAGAAAATTTAATTCACTTTCGTTGTTCCACATTTTGCTGGACGTCGTAGTAACACGTGTGTTCCGCACGGTCCCTCGCTGTGCACTGAAACGCGCGAGAGTGTACAGCAATGCTCTCGGCGTTCCACGCGAGACATGCCGAGTCCCTTTGTCTCGGGCGCAAGGAGCGAGAACGAGAGAACCCCGAGACATCTCGAGGCGAGGTGAGCGCTACACAGTACACTCTCGTACGAGTGCACTCGGCAAGCACTCTCGCGAGAGTGTACAGCCGCCATTGTAGCGCTCGCCGATAAGCGAGCACAGTGTTTTTTTTTAATCCTCCTTTTGTGACAGACTAATTTTATTGAACGATCGAATGGAGAAATATATTTATAATGCAAGAGTAAAACTCCCACGAAGCTCGCTATCATAGTTTTCGAAAAAATACAATCCGAATAAAAGTCCCGGTATTTTATGTAACTTTAGTTTTAATTATTTTTATATGTATGTAACACATAATTTTGCACTGTGACAGTAAAGGCTTGCCATAGGGCCAAATTATAAGCCATGCAGGGAAGAGCTACGACTTCGTAGTTTCAAGATAATCGCAAATATAACAAAACCTTATTTATTTTTTTATGACTAAAGTCTTTAGTATTAGCAATTTATTTTTAAATTGAAAATGTAACTACATATATGGACTACACCCACAAAAAAAAACGATTGCGAGAAATGCAGATTTTCAGAGATATTAAGTTCTAAAAAAAGTCCCGGTTCGATACCGGTTCTTGGACAATGCGGTTTACATATATGCTTATTAGCCGAGAAATTCAAAGATCACACGGGATAGCGGGATACTTGCAAACGAAGGTGCGCGGGTGGCTAGTCTAGTAAAAAAAAAAAAAAAAATGACTAGTCATAAAAAATTAAATAAGGTTTTGCTATGTTTGCGATTATCTTTAAACTACGAAATAGCTCTTCCCTGCATGGCTTATAATTTGGCCCTATGGCAAGCCTTTACTGTCACAGTGCAAAATTATGTGTTACATACATATAAAAATAATTAAAAATTAAAACTAAAGTTACATAAAATACCGGGACTTTTATTCGAATTGCATTTTTTCGAAAACTATGATAGCGAGCTTCGTGGGAGTTTTACTCTTGCATTATCAATATATTTCTCCATTCACTGTGCTCTCGGATGAAACACTGCTCTCGGACGAAAGCTCTCCGGCGAGACATAGCGAGTGCTCTCGTGCGAGAGTGTACAGCCGCCATAAGACGCAGCGATCGGCGTTTTTGTGCGATTCTATCTATTTTACGATGCAAGTGCCAAAATCACCCATCGCCGCGATTCAAAATAGTACTAGTCTATCTATTTATTATGTCTCGTATCGTGTCTCAGGCGCTGGGCGGACCGGCGCAAGTACACGAAGGCGCGCAAGGCGCTGCAGTACCCGACGCTGCCGGAGGGCACGCGGCTCATCACGATCCCGGCGCAGGCGGCCAACGGCGAGGCGGGCGGCCGCCGGCGCGACTGCGTCATGAACATGAACGGGCGCAGCTACCTGTCCGTCTTCCACGAGTACGTGCGCCGCTCGCTGCAGAAGCAGCCCGTCTACGAGTTCCGGCAGCTGGACAACGCCGCGAGCCCGTACCAGGCCACGGTGCGCATCGGCGGCATGCGCTACGGCGTCGGCCACGGCTCCAGCAAGCGGCAGGCCAAGGCGGCCGCCGCGCGCGCCTCCATCCGCATCCTGATCCCGGAGATGCGCGACGCGCCCGACGACGGCGAGGAGGGCGCTGGCGCCGCCCCCGCCACGCACGAGCCCGACTTCTCCTTCTTCGACTACGTGCCCATCGAGGACCCGCGCATCGCCGAGTTCTGCGCCGCCACCTGCGAGCCGTCGCCGCACGCCATCCTGCGCACGTGCCTGCTGCGCAACTTCGGCGCCGGCGACCGGCACATCCACAGCGAGATGCGCAAGCTCGAGTTCCAGAACGTGGAGCTCACCATGAAGGTGGGCAAGCACACCGCCACCGTCGTCTGCAAGAACAAGAAGGCGGCCAAGCAGCGCGCCTCGCAGAAGATCCTGCAGGCGCTGCACCCGCACGTGCGCTCGTGGGGCTCGCTGCTGCGGCTGTACGGCTCGCGCTCCGTGAAGAGCTGCAAGGAGCGCAAGCTGGAGGAGCAGCAGATCACGCTGCTGCAGGACCAGGCGCGCCACAACGAGCCCAACCGCGCCGTGCTGGACAAGCTGCGCCACGAGATGCGCCGCCTGCGCCAGCGCGACGCCGCCGTCGTGCCCATCGGCACGCTGCTGCTGCCGCACGCGCTGCAGAACATCTCGCACTCGGGGCTGGGCCAGCTGCAGCTATAGTACTCGCAGCGCAGCGAAGTGAGGGCGGCCCATATTAACATTGTTTATAGTAGGTATTAATTGCGAGTGGGTCCTTATTTTGTTTTGACTAGTATATATTAAAACATTTATTGATGTTACAAACAAATTTCCAGTAGGACTAGTGTTACAGTTGGCATGTTTAGTTAACATTTTCCTTCACACAGTTACAACACTGAAAAAGTACTAGCTACTCTAGTCAGAATTTTAATTTTTACACGTTTAACCACAGAGATTTTATATTACTACAGCCCGGTGGTGCTGTTCTTCCTTCGGCACCAGAAGGCGCAGGTTTGATTCCGGGTCAAATATTCATATCTCGAGTCTTATCTATCCTACTATAATATTATAAAGACGAAAGGTTGTGTGTATGTTTGTTACTTCTTCACGCTTTAATGGCTGGGCCAATTTTATGATGTTTGGTATGTAGGTACTCGCTACCATTTTTCTTTTCAATTACACTTTTTTCATTTACACAATATTATTACCCGCTTGTATTACATCACGCACAGCCTCCCCTATCCAAATTCTGTGTCTGAACTAGAAAAATGTAAAACTAGCCAACACCCGCGGTTATAGTCGCGAAATCCCATTTTTCGTTCCCATACTGATCCTGGATCCTGTTTCAATTCAGGTTATAAACTATCCTTGTACCAAATTTCAAGCCGTTTTCACGTGAAAGAGTAACAAACATGCTGTCATAATTTCACATTTGCAATATTAGAATAAGGAATATTAAAATTGTGAATGAATTGAATTAAATTTTAATAATAGTTTTTGAAAATTTTGTATTATACACGTACAGAAGAATTATAAACTTAGTTATTTTTCAGTGTCTGTAATTAATATATCTTATCAAATCAAAATGGGAATATAATGATGAATGATGTTAAATTTAAACGTATTTTTATTAACAACTAGCTGACCGGGCGAACTTTGTTTCGCCTTACAGGCACTACCCCACCCTACCCCTACCCTGCTAACGAGATAAAAAGTATCCCATGTCCTTCTCTTGCCAGTCTATGAAAAGTTTTGAAGCGACATCGTGCCTGCGCCGCGCCTTCACCGTACGCCGAATCTGTACAATTCAGGCCATAGGTAGAGACGCCTTTGCCCAGCAGTGGAACAATTTAGGCTAATAATATAATAAATATTTAATGATAGAAGCTGTCTATAGTCATATTTTTAAAAAAATATTTTGTTGTTTCTTCTTCTTTCTGCAATTAACATGCTTACACTATAGATAGTTTCTCGCACGCGACAAAGCTTCTTCGCCAATAGCAATGCCTGTTGTGTCTACTGTAGACATAACCAAGAGATACGCTATTAGCAGAGCGAGCGAGAAAAGTTTTTTCGCTTTTGTCATGTTAGCCCGGCTGGTTTTAAGCTACCTCCACAAATTTTCAGCTAAATCGCTTCAGCCGTTCTTGTATAAATGGTGTAACTAACACGACTTTTATATTTATTATAAAGATCGATTATAATCTTTGTTTTAACGGCGAGTTGCACAATAATATTTTACAGTTAACGACACAATCATAGCTATCACTGTAACTCAATTAAATAAATAAAAATACAGTCCAATTGAGAATCTCCTTTTTTGGAAGTCGGTTAGCGATTCTGCAACTGGATGTAAAAGCTAGTTTCACAATGCCCTGATAAACCATTTTCTCCAAACTCTTGCCAGGCTGTATGATGGAACAAAGGAGGAATTAACAAATAAAAAAGATTATCAGTAAAAGACATTTATTTTCTATACAATCTAAGTTTTCATAATCATTAAAAAAGATTATCAGTAAAAGACATTTATTTTCTATACAATCTAAGTTTTCATAATCATTTTAGTGTGCTGGTTTATAATTCAAGTGGTAACGTACATCTTTAATAAAAACGAAAAATAGTATGTAGCAAGTGAGGTCATACACTAACATCAACGGGTCTATTCTTATAATAAAATAAAATCTAGTCTCAATCTATCGCTATCCTGCTCACACAAAATACAAAACGAGCGAGATAACACTTGAGATTGAAAATAGATTTTGACTGTTTTTATTACAAAAATACACACCTATACGATAGTAGGCAGCGAGTATGTATCCAAATAGAGACTTAATGTTTGTCATTTTCTTCGAAAATAATTGTCCTCAAATCTTGTCAATTACTACGCGCGCAACCAAAATAGAGGTAATTTTAAAATACAATACGATATGTAAAAATACCAACACATTTGGACAAAGCCAATGGACTTGAAGGCGTCTATATTCAAAAGGGCTGCGTACTCGCTACCTGTAGGATATAATAAGACATGTCAGTCTCATATCAAATCTGTCAAAACACACTTTCGACAGATATGACACTGACAGCTCTTTACAAAAATTTCCAAATAATTTTTTTTAATGGCAACATTGAGGATAATGGTTGACGAAAATAGTGCAACATTGGCTAGAAAGGTTGACAAATTGGGCAATCATCTAGAGCTAACATTATCACAGTAATTCAGCATTTAATCAACGCTGAGATTTATCACCATACCCTTATACGCCTTATTTATTAAGCAAGCTGACTACTAGAGACCTTTTCAAACCTGCCCCACTATTCTCGTAACAAAACCCGATTCTATTTCAATTCAAATTCAATCGTCGTCTCATTCATACAAAATAGAAATTGAACGGGACAGCGAGTGAGTTTGAATCGTTATAGAATCTGTTTTTATCGAGAATACTCCGGGCAGAGCGGTATTCGCTTTAGGTAGAGAAAGGTACATACATAGAGGTACTCTGCAATGAAATCGCGATTTCAATCCTAACTAATATTATAAATGAGAAAGTGAGTTTGTTTGTTATTCCTTCACGGCTTGACTAATCAGCCGATGATTATGAAAATTTGTACAAATATTGTCAGTGGTACAGAGCCCAACATAGGCTACTTTTTATCCTGTGAAAGTATGTCATTCCAATGGGAAAATATTTTTTCTACTATAGAGGGCGCTGTATCGGCCAACAGATGGCGCCACAAGTCGCGCTATGGGTTTTGTTGTCAAACGAGATCTATGTCATAAAATTAACGCGAGCGAAGCCGTCGGAAGCGTATCGGATTGTACGCTAACCAACTAGTTATTAAAGTATAAAAATTTCAAGAGAACGAATTAGTTAATTGCGATTTCATTGCGGAGTAACCTAGCTATTCTGTATTCTGAGGCCTAATCTTAATTAACTACATAGCTTTTATGGTATTTTGTGGCCGTACCCTGTAATTTTGGAGATTTTATATCTAAACAAAGCTTATATAGGACACAAATGAGATATACGAGTTAGTGGAATCTTTACAAAGTAGTTTACTTAATTTATATTCTAGAAATGACTACTACTAAAGATGACTGACTGACATACAGTTGCACAAACACATTTTACACTTAACTCCTTATTAATTCCTCGAGTCACCTCTATTTATGTCTTTAATTAGACAATGTGTCACAACGTTCAAAATTACTGCAACTCACCATTAATTTAAGTTTAAAATGTCTTTGTGCAAGTTATTAAAGAGCATACATCAACAACAACAATAATGGAAATAAAATATAATACTTTAACAAAAAACTATTATAAAAAAAATACTTATCATAGTCACATTTTAAATTTTAAATGGAACAAAATTAGCAGTCGTCCATTAAGCCGCTTCCAGACTGGTATCTCGCGGAATGACGGAATCAATTATTGACTAAATACGAAACAGTAGTATGTGTGTATGGTGCTAGCAAATCGCCGAGAAATGATTGTTTGCGCTGCCTCGCACAATGGTTTTTATCTTGCGAAACCCGCGCAACTACGGTTGCGTGAAAATCTTTGTTTATCAGATGTCGACGTCATACAGAAACACCCTCCAAGTTTCAGGTGTCTCATTAGATCTGATCAGCGATTTGGCTGTGCATGGAGCCGTGTCAGTCAGGACAAAGAATTATGCATAGATTTATGTGCTTCCACTCAGACATTTTAGGCTACCGGCGGTGCCTTCGCGCGGCCCTGGGCGGCGGCGCCACCGACACGGAGGCCGTCTCCAGGTCTTCGGCCGCCGCGTGCTGCTGCAGCTGCCCGCGCGCCTCCACGAAGAACATCACGTCGCGGAGCTGCTCCTTTAGCTCGTTCACCTGGACATAATTATCCAAAACATTTATTACTGACAAGAGAACGCATTTGTAAAAACCTATTCTCTGAATAAAGTTTTGAATTTGACACAAAATTCAAATCCGCGTTTCTCCGGATAGTGACCATTGCCAGACCCAACCACCAGACCAGTTAACTATTATATATTTTTTTTTAATAAGTAGTTGTTGTCACCTCTCTGACGAAGCCTTCCTCCCTGACCTTGGCCCTGGCCTGCCACTCGGCCTGGCTGGCGGCCAGCGCCGACGCCAGGCCGCGCTCTTCCGTCAGCTCGGCTTGGAGCAAAGACAATCTGCACAAATTATTCAATAATAAATATAAAAACAAATACAAAAGTGGTCCGATGAAAAGCATATAGAATTAATTTATGAATAGATTCGCGATATTGAATGAAACTTTATAATTCTATAGTCGCATCAAACAGGGCAGTAACTCCACGGGCACGTTTTTTTGCATTTGCTAAAAAGCTCATTCACACACATAATTCAAAGATTTCATTAATGTCTACCTCTCCAAACTTAATGTTTTCCCTAGCACCAGTTCCGACGGCCGGTTTTATCACGTCAGACCATTGCGTTGACCTCCAATTCGTTGCGGCTGTGCGAGCGTGACACAACATATTTCAGGCGGGAGCGACAAAGATGGATAACAGGTCAATGTACGAACTTCTTTCTGTTTCGAGGCCGCATTTTAGTAAGAAGAACTGGTAAGAAACTTAGCTCAAATGTATTCTTAAATAAATAATTTCACTCACTTGTTGGTGACCTGTTGCAATTTCTTCTCCAAGGATTTGTTCTCCCTGGTGAGATTCTTGACCTGCTCCTTGAGGGACGTCGCATCATTCTCCGCGGAAGTCGCTCTGGCTTTCAATTCTTCTGTCTCGGCTAACCTCTCGCTCTCCATTCTGAATAAATAATTAATATTTAAAAATAGTTTTATACAAATAGACTCATTACAAGTCATTTGGAATAAATCTAGGCCTTCACGAGCATTTTCCGTTGCCGAAGTGTACTAATCACTCTTGCTTGAAATGTCGATCTGAATAGTTGATATTAAGAATAAATCGATAAATAACTAAGTAATCATTGTTTAATTTTATGAAAACTGAATTGATCTTTCAATCAATGATTCTTCGTGATTGACGGAAATATTGATTGATTGTTTACTTCCATAGATTAAAAGCAACGCATCGATTGGTTAAAGAGACGCGTAATCTGAGTTTTTCAATCTGACATAGGAAAAGAAGGATTGAAGGTTTTGAATCTGTTGGAATATTGGACAGGACAGTACTGACTTGTCCCTCTTGGCCTCGTAGTACTGGCGCTGGCGGTCCAGCTGCTGCGTCAGCATGTAGGTGAACTCCAGCTGCGCCGCCTCCAGCTTGTCGGGCGGACAGGCCTCGCCTGCAGCTACGAGCTTGCCGTCCGCCTTGTTCTGCACGAGCCGGTGCACGAAGTTGTCGCCTGCACGAGTAATAGACGCATCACACAACGCCATCTAGTCTAGTATTAGATCGCATCTATCATTACTGATTTTAATAGTCTACTGTCTACGTATAGAAATACTTACCGGCATAATCCCACACTCTGTTAGAGCCAAGCTGCAATGCGTATGTATGGTTTGAGGCGAGGAAATGTTTCGCCGCGTGCCCACCTTCGTACCTGAAATTAAAAAACAGCTCGTATATTGGACAGACAGACAATAAAGTGATACAATAAAGCTCGTCCTTACCTGCCGCAGCCCACGTGTCCGCAGATGAGGCAGATCCAGAGCGCGCCCGCCTCGACGCCGTCCAGCAGCCCCTCCGCCACGCCGCTCAGCGCGTCGCGCTCCGAGCCGCCCTCGTCGGCGCCCTCGCAGGCGGCGCAGCGCGCTTCGGGCCGCGGCTCGGGCGTCTGCGCGCAGCGGCAAACCGGGCAGCGCGCGCCCCGCCAGCGCACGAGGCACGCCGCGTGGAACGCGTGCGCGCACTGCACGCTCAGCACGCCCGCCACGCTCTCGTCCATGCGCTCTGCGTTGCAGAGATAGCGTTAGGCGTATTAAGAGCAACTGCATGCGATGCCCTTATAGAGTACTAGTTACCCAGGCACACGGGGCAGGTGGGCAGCTCGGTGTGCTGCGGCGGCGGGCTGCCGTCCCTGGCCCAGTCGACGCGCGAGACCCAGGCCACGTGGCACAGCGCGTGCGGCTCCAGGCTGCTGTAGGGCACGCCGTCGAACACCTCGTAGAACTCGCGGGCGGCTTCGCATGTGCGGAATCTGATCAGAGATTTGCTATTCACAAGCACGTACTTCAATGCCGAAATGTAGTATAAGTCCTTAATACATTTCGCCTTATTCAAACATGCAAAAATGTTGGGTTGAATTGATTTACATTATTTTCAAACTAGCTTTTCTCCGCTGACTTCGCTTGCGGTTAATTTTATGACATAGATCTCTCGTTTGACAACAAAACAGCCCATCGCGACTTGTGGCGCTTGTTGGCCGACATCGCAATTGCAGCCCCTATAGTAGAAAAAATATTTTCACTTCTCATGCTCAGAAAGTGCTTATTTGCGCAGGATATAGGCTGCACAAAATCGAATTTTGTGCACAAGGGCAGAAAAGTAAACTCATAAATGTATCTATATTAAGGCAAAGGAAATAAGCCATTCAGCCAAACACAACAAAAAGTTCAGAGATAGAATTTGTTATTTTATAATATTTACTTTAATTTATTTGCCTAATGTGTTTTTTAAGTCATAAAATATATTTAAATTTAAATTAAAGTACGGTAGGTTATTTAATTAATTTAAGAAAATTATTTTATTACAAAATTAATTTAATAGTAGGCTGTATAGGTCTGCAGCCCAAGCCTAATTTCAAAGTCGTAAGATTAAAAAAAAAAGCGGCGGGAAAGGGGAAACAGGTCTTGTTTTTCGTGCGTTTATTTATTTATTTCCTCGCAATCGAAGTGAAAAGCAGAGTTTATAACTCGTCCACAAAACCATTTCTATCCTCGACATTACTATCAGCCCTCGCCTTCGGCTCGGGTTGCTAAAAGTCTCGGATAGAAATGATTCGTTTTGTGCACTTGTTGTAAAATCTACTATTTCCCATTGGAATGACATACCTACTTTCACGGGATAAAAAGCAGCCTATAGCCTATGTTGGGCTCTGCACCCCTGACAATATGTATACAAATTTTCATAATAGTCAAGCCATGAAAGAATGACAAACAAACAGACTCACTTTATCATTTATAATATTAGTATGATGATAGGCATTGTACAAAAAAAAAACTATAAAAAAACTTCTGACGTGTTTTTAAATGACAAAAAATGACGTTCACAAATTAAGTTACAAGGTATCTCAAACTTTTGGCTCCACGACACGAACCCCTGTTACCCCCCCCCCCCCCCCCCCCCTAGAAAATAAGAAAATGGGGAGGGGGGTCTTTCAATAAAAGGTAACAAATACAGTGTCAAAAGAAATATCTTTTTAATATTAATGGGTGGACTTGTTTCTTGTCGCAAAGTGAGTCAATTTTAGAAGTAATTTTGGACAATTTTAACCTTAATTCTGAGTTGTCATCAAGACGCCATCACGCAAATATTGCCGCGAACCCTCTACCGACAAATGGCGACCCCTAGGGGTTTGGGAATCCCACTTTGAGAAACCCGTAAATAAAGTGGTATAAATAAATGACAATACTTACGTGAGCAACGCCATGTAGTGATCAGGTGATCCATCACGGAAGACCCTGACGTGAGCAATGTCCTGCTGGCAGGCAGCAGCGAAGGCCAGCAAGTCTGACGCACCAAGTGCACCAGGCACTGATAGAAGGCATAGAGTTTTCGCTTCTTCTGCTGCCTCCTTTAGCTCACTGAAAATTAATAAATGGGGTTTATAATTATGATGATGGTCATGTCGATATTCTAGAATAGGAATGGCAAACCATTTTTAATGGATTTTTTGTTTTCACTACATTTATAGTAAATAAATGTGTTTTTTAATGGATATGCCAAATTAAAAAGAAGTTCATGACGCCATCAAAGAGTTTTTTCATTGAACTGGTTTCATAAAAAAATACTTTAATTACACCAAGAATCTTATGCTACGTGCCAGCGATGCCTATTCTGAGATATTTACGAACTGAACGATTTGGTAACTATGAAAAGAATATTCTTACAGTGGTGCACAAAAACATTTAAAGCCTCACTGCCAGTAGCATAGACTCATGCAACTGATTGTATTGGCGGCTAAGGGTGTCTTGGCCACAGCGAGAGGTACACCAGGCTTAGTGGTGATTACAACAGCAATCCGAAGTGAAGAGACTTTATTAATTATTTATCTTATTATTTATACAAAAATATATATCTATTATATGAGTGTGTCCATCCATAGAAGCTTAAAACGAGCTCAAAGAGGATTGACCACACACAGAGACTGGATACAAAAACTCAAACAAGGACAAGTAGAAACTAAATCAAGGAAAGATATTATAAATCACGCAACGAAATTCTACAAGAAACTCTACGAGAAATCACTAGAAGACATCGAAGAAGAAAATATAACTACAGAAAGAACTACTTTAACAGAAAAAATAGAATCTATAACCGAAAACGAAATATTTGTACATATAAAAAAATTGAAACCCGAAAAAAGTCCTGGCTCAGATAGTATACACAATGAAGCATTAAAAATAGGTGCGCCTCTCTTGATTCCATACATTGCACAACTCTTCCAGATGGTATTTGAAATGGAAAAAGTACCCAAACAATGGTGTAGTTCTGATATCATTCTACTCTACAAGAAAGGTGACCCATTGGATATTGGTAACTACAGGCCAATAAGCCTTTTATCCAGCATTTACAAACTGTTTTCAACCTTACTACTAAGCCGAATTTCAGCAAAAATAGACTCCACTTAACCAATGGAACAAGCTGGCTTCCGCTCAGGCTTTTCAACAATAGACCATATCCATACACTAGAGCAGATATTAGAAAAGCACAAGGAATTCAACCATCCTCTGTTTGTGGACTACACAAAGGCCTTTGACTCTATTACACACAAATCTATATGGAAAGCACTTCAGTCATGTGGAATGAACAAAACATATGTCAATGTCCTAAAAAACATCTATTCACAAAGCGTGAGCAGAGTAAGACTAGAGAACAAAGGAGACGAAATTAAAATAGAAAGGGGAGTTCGACAAGGAGACCCTTTGTCACCGAAACTATTTATACTAGTATTAGAGGGGGGCATCTTCAAGGAAATCAATTAGAGAAACAAAGGTATATGGATACTGGGCCAAAACCTTACTCACCTTAGATTCGCCGATGATATCGTTCTTTTTGCGAAAACGGCAAATGAGCTACAAAAAATGATGCAAACTCTAGAAACCGAGAGCAGAAAAGTTGGACTACACATGAACCTTGACAAAACCAAAGCAATGACGAACAGCCAAACTAAAACGATATTAGTACCAGGTAACAAAATTGAGTATGTCAACAAATACATTTATCTGGGGAAACAAGTGTCCTTCAATGCAAAAAATAATGATGACGAAGTAGACAGGAGAATTAATACCTGTTGGAAGAAGTTTTGGTCGCAAAAGGAAATTCTTAAAGGAGACTACCACCTGAACCTCAAAAAAACAGTAATGGACACTTGCATCCTGCCAACCCTCACTTATGGTAGTCAAACATGGACCTACACAAATAAAATTAAAAAAAAAAACACGTTGTGCCAGCGAGCCATGGAGCGCAGCATGCTGAAGTTGAGGAAAATAGATAAAATCAGAAGCAAACACATAAGGGAAAAAACTAAACTTACAGATGCCCTCCACCAAGCGCTGCGTCTCAAATGGAAATGGGCGGGACATGTGTCGCGACTTAAAGACAAACGCTGGTCAATACTAGTAACAAAGTGGTCTGGGCCAATAGGCAAAGGAACAGAGGACGACCAATGAAACGGTGGGCCGACGACATTAAACAAATTGCTGGGAGTGGCTGGATGGAGGTCGCTAAGGACAGACAAAAATGGCTAGATTTGGAGGAGGCTTTTACCCTTAAGGGGTCCATGTCACAGGAACTAACCGTACTAAACTAGTTTAAGAAAACAACTAACAATACTAACACTACATTTGAAATGTATTTTGTGATTTGGAATAAATAAAAGCTTTATTATTATTATTATATGAGTGTGTGTGTGTATAATATTTACAATCTATTTGTATGTGTGTCATGTGTGTAGAATGCAGCGCAGTAGATGATACTAGATTTTAAGAATTGCTGGTTGCATCTTTATGTTCAGTTGGTACTTGAACATTCATGACAAATTAAATTATGGTTGTGACTTGTGACTATTAAAAAAATTATATTATTTATTTATTTAACTGGCAGGTAACTTTAAATTTAACCAAATACCTAGTCAACAACAAGCATATTACTTACTTCTCTTTATACAAATGCAGTACACCCTTCGTGACTTCCACAAGTGGGTTTCCATAGAAAAAGCTGATTGTTCCTTCATCCTCCGAGATGCTGCCTTCTGGTGGAGACCGTCGTGAACTGGTAGGGAGGATACCAGGTACAGTGTTCGTGCCAGAGAGGACACTGGCATATGTCTCGACTGTGATGGTCTTAGCTTCGCGAGCACCTCGGTCTTTCTTTTTCTGTTCTTTGGCTACTTCTATAAATAAAAATATATTAATCGCACATTTATCTACTGGATCTGAGTTTATACCAGATATCAAAAAATCATCTGTGAGAACTAAAGTTTATCATATATTTTTATATTGTAGTTAGCTTGTTGTATCTTGTGGTAGATTTAATATAAGACTGTTTAAAAAAAATTTGGTCAAATTGTTTGGCACCTCTCTGACTACCTACTGATCTCTGACTGACTACTGCCACTAAAACAGTCCAGTCTTTGATACAAGTGGTTTAGGTCAGCTAACGCGACTCTCTGACCCAGAGTGGACTCTTATTGAAAGATTCCAACATCTTTCACAATTTTCGCAATATAATGGTATTTTCTGTACTGTAAGTAAGGTCGTTGGGGTAAGGCCGCTACCAAGGCAAGACTACCAGTGCCTGATAACTCGAGAAGTGCACTTTCTATTCTATTTTGATATACTAGTTATAAAGCGGACACGGTTAATATCTCCATTTAAAACACAGAAGTCGCTACTGCCACAAATATGACCACCACATCGAAAATAAAAACTGACATTTGAAAAGTTAAGAATGCTAGGTGTAAGATAGTTTTATTTTTGTATTTGTTTGTTTGTGAAAAACCTAGCTACGATTCAAAATATTCGTTTTCCTTTTATGAGGGTGCCTATTTGTTAAAAAATGTGTAAAGTAAACATTTAAATAAAAAAAACTAACTGGTAGTCATACCCCGATTGGCAGGGCAAGACTACCAGTTTACAGGTTTTACATTTTCCTTATTATTACTGTTTTTAATGAATTTTGTGGCAAAAACTTCATAGTATTATAAAGCTTCATTTATATTTTAGATCCCTGTATATTTAACTTTACTCTAGGTCAAAAAATTTCTGCATAAAATCCGATTTAGTAAATTCACAATAAAGTAAGTCTATCTTACCCCAACTGACCTTAGATATTTTTCTCGAATATTCTGTACTTTAACATCATTGCTTTATACTATGATTTGAAGATAACAAAAATAAAGATGAACTTACCCATTTCAGCCGTATTATCGCCCATTTCAGGTAGATCTTCGTCAATCTCAATTCTCAACACGCACAAAGCGACAGACATAACAAATTGTAGAAAGAAAATCGAAAAAATTTCGGTCACTTCGACGAGAACATCACAACATCTGTACACATCAGCAAATGGATTCACCTATCCTCACTCTGACTCTGATCACATGTACAAACAATTTACAATGAATTTATTGCTTGATTACATGCAACATTGAAATCTGTGAACCACAAGAAAAAATAGTAAACAATACAATGATTGAAAAAAAGCTAATCAATGGAAATATGGTTAAATCAATGAATACCTGAAATAGTGAATACAGTTTGTGTATAAGAGTGAGCAAGAAAAAAGAATGAGCACTGCCTTTTTAATTTATCCGAGTTTTGTGATGACAACGTGACATTTAATTTTTAGTCATTTCTAAACCTTTAATA
Source organism: Endotricha flammealis (assembly GCA_905163395.2). NCBI lineage: Eukaryota > Metazoa > Arthropoda > Insecta > Lepidoptera > Pyralidae > Endotricha > Endotricha flammealis. Next base: position 799,357 of record LR990873.1, read on the forward strand.
ACTTAAATATTTTTAGGTAATAAAACAAAATATGTTCTTCTAGTTTATAGAAAAATATTTTCACAAAGATATTTAAATAAATTATTTGTAAATTATTTAAAGAAATAATGAAATTTAAATCAAAAGACATTAACATGAATCAATACTATTTGTTCGGATACACAATTAAGCAACAAAAATAAAAACAAAACTTTTTGTCAGAGATTTAAATCTTTGCTTTTTACACGCTTTTTATCAGTAGTTATAGCTTAGGATAGACAAATTTTTTATTCTCTAGGAATTGAATAGTAAAAGTTTTTTATACTCTAAAAATGAAATTTAAAAAAAAACTGTAAGAACAAATTATTGGAAGTTTTATTACTCAGTCATCGTGTATTCGAACATATCCAGAATCTTTAAAAAAAATTCAATATGGCTACAGATCATACGACGTGAGCTGTCAGCTGTAGCAATTTTTGTTTCTTTGTGTTTATTACGCCTTTAAAATGTTATGATTGCTACATTTATGCGAATATGGGTGCTAAAGACTCAAAACTATCTTTTATATCGTATGAAGAGGCTGAGAAACGAGGTAGACAGTTGTGCAAAATGTATAAGTGCGTTGTTAGATTATGATGAGTATCTTATTGTATCGTTTTATTTGCAGTGTCTGATAGTGAGTTAAGACGTATCCGCGAAGCATTTAAACGATGTGCTGGGGCGAACGGTACATCGCTGAGTTTGGACGCTTTCGTTCATGAGGTTCTTTGCGATGGGGTGCCATATGAAGTAGCAGAATGGTTGTACCAGGCCTGCGGTGGCACCAAGCGGGGTATTGGCCTAAGGGACCTGCTGCGCGGTATCGTAGTCCTGACTAAGGGCAACCTTGAGGAGAAAATCAAGTAAGAATCTTGTACAGCAAACAATAAATTTTTTATAATGCATTTTTATGAACACAAGACTAATTGCAAACATGAGCAAATTTAAAGAAAGACTAAATTTTCATACTTTTATGGTAAAATGCACATTGTTCGGTTTCTTGTGGTGATCAACAGTTAAAAAAAATTGTATGGGTGTAAATTATTTTTTCTCTTTCTTCTGAATTATATATTTAGTTTATTAAGCCATTTTCGTCCAAACCAAATGATACATTATGAAATGCACTTGTTTGTTGTGTCACAAGAGATCACTTAATGCTTTGTGCTTTCGAGCAAAGGCCTCTTCCAAGTCCTTCCACTGTGCTCTATCTTCAATACTCAATCTTTTATTACTATTCCACAAAGTAAATATAACATAATAATAACTCTTGCCAGTACTGACTTTTTATTATTTTAGATTTAAGACTCGTCCATTCCACACCATTGTGTATAACATTCTGCGTATTCCTCTTATAAATTTTAATGTACTTATACATTGTAACTAACGAGCGGAAGAAAAAAATTGCTGAATGACAAAAAAGGCTGTAACCGGTTTTCTTTCGCCATTATTTTTACCGGTAGCCATTTTCCGAAATGGTAGTTTATAACGTAGTTTACTTTTCGTTATATAATTCTACAATGTAAATGACAAGAAAAAGTGCTTGTGAAGGTCTAATTTCTGAAATAAACGATTTCATTTCAATACACAGAACATTTTATCGACCCTGATGGGCACACAAACATAAAAGTAAGGAGGAAACTTTGGCATTAAGAAGCCAGTATCTTATTACTAGTGTCTAAACATTTTTAACAAAGCTAAGAGCTACCCTGGGCATTTTATACCTTATAATACATATTTCTTCACAGGTTCCTTTGGACGTTGTATGTTAATAATCAGAGTGATAATGGCACATATATATACAAGAGGGATTTTGCGAGAGCCCTCCACTTAGAGAACACATCTTTGCCTGTAACGGGAGCCCAAAGATCTGCAGAAATTCTATTAGGATTATTCGGACCGGGCGAGAAGGTTACATTTGAACAATTTCGATCGTGGCTTCTGATACATAAAGATGGAACTGTGTTGTCGAAATGGCTATTAGCAGATCGTATTCATGCTGTACAGGATCTGGAGACGCCAACGTTCTATCAGAGTTTAGCCGGAGTCACACATTTGGAAGAGAGGGTGAGTTTTTTATACTTGTAATATTTATGCTAATTAATTGTACACAGTTCACACAGCGCCACCTGGTCCCAATGTAAGGTCCCAAAATGTCCCAGCTATAACCTGTTTGTGTTTCTCCATCTCTCTCAATTGGACTACTGCCTATAATTGTGCAAAAATATTTCCTTTAAATCTACTAGCAAGGTAAATAAATAAATATATAGTTACAAATCACACAGTTTGAGCTAGCCTAGCTAGCTCGAAACTAGTGTTATGGGATACTAACTCAACGATACTATATTTTATAACAAATACATATCTAGGTAAACATCCATGACCCGAGGCCAATCAGAAAAAGTTCGTTTTTCATCATGACTCGACCGGAAATCAAACCCGTGACCTGGTGGCGGGCCGGCATGGTAACCATTACGCCACGGAGGTCGTCAAAATACTTAAAAAATCGTTAAAATTATTATATTTTTAAGTAATTGCAAATTGTTTATCATAACCAAACAAAACACAGTGAAAATCTTTTTTTTTTCATGATTTTAACCTCCAATGCCAAAAGCAGTGTTTTAAGTTCGTGTATCTGTAATTCTGACGGGGCATCATCGTCAGATTATGATGCATTTTTTTTATTAAATTCTAGATGGGAAGCACACATACATTTGAAGTTATTATGTATGTATTTTTTGTTTTTTTATTCAACTTTATTGACCACAATCTATGCGTACAAAAGGCGGACTTAACTCTAAAATCATTATTTATCTACTAGTCAACCTTTGGGGAGTGCAGATATTTATGTAAAAAATACAAACAAGATATATTTAGATATTATTACACTAATGAGAAATTGGCAAGTATTGTCTTTCGTCAATTTTTATTAATTATTCAGAAATTTTCCATTATGTATTCTTAATTCATTTTTTTTGTCACATTAACCTTGGTATTACATTTTTAACATGAAAACGACATTTTATGATTCATAAGTTCGAATATTACCGCTTAAGCCCACCATTCACTACACGAGCCCGGACCCGACTCCCAACCCGGACCCGACCGCGACCAATCCGGCGTACCCATACACTGCACGAACCCTCCGCCAACCCACCGCCAACCCTCCACTCGAAGTGTGACTTTGGTGAGCCCTGCACATGTACTCATTTAATATGCCGCCTGTACTATCTAAGCAAAAGTAGCTTTAATCGTCGTCGGAATAATGATTTTATCCGAGAAATGAAAAAAGAAACGGTTTGTTATCGTCGAAAGACATTATAATAAATAAAAAACAAATAAAAACGTGGTTTCGACACTGACTGAGTCGGCCGACCAATCTGACCTTGCACACACACGCGCGGATTGGTCGGGTCGGGCGAGGGTTCGGTTGGCGCTCGCGGCTCGCCGCGAGCCCGACGCCAACCCATTTGACAGTCTGGCGGACCGGTTCGTCGCTTCCATACACAGGCGGATTAGTCCGATGGCCGACCAATCCGCCGGACCAATCTGCGTGTGAATGGTGGGCTTTAGACGCTTGCAATACCGGGAGTATCACTCACGCGTTGCCCACCCTCCCAACCCCCCCAAGTGGAGCTCTGGAGATCTTACTCACCGTAGGAACACAACATGGCCGAGACCAATGCTATTTGGCTACGATCTTCTGTAAGGTGGAGGTCCTTCCACAGACGGGCTGCTCCGATTTGAACGTAATATCCGCTGTGCCCTACCACTCTTGCTTGCTTGAATCTTTTTGTTGTAGTGATACATGGTTTATTTTGGAAATTCCCATGGAAACTTGTGAGCTATACTTTACATAATAATGCATTGTTTGTCTAGTAATGACACATAGCAATAAAACAATTAAATTGTTCAATTTTATTTAAAATTATATTATGACAAACAAAAATGTTATTATATTCATGATACCTAGTTATTGTGTAAAATTTTCAATGTTTTTGTTGTCTTTTTGTTATGGCACTCACAAATAACGTATTTCTTTCTATCGATAAAAATTCAAAAATCGGTTCAATAAGTCTAGAAATTACCCCTACAGCCTCACAAACTTTACCTTTAACTTTATCTTTATAATTATTATAGATTTTAGTTATTAAAGGAGCACACGCCCCGTGTCCGACCCGACAGTTCTTTAGTGTGTTTTACACTTTAAATAATACTTGAGATTACCAGCAACTTGTTATAGCTGCATTTCAATTACTGGAATTTCCGTTTAACTATAAAACGTCTGTAAGAAACCTTACTTTTCCTTATAATAAAATGTTTATTTTAAATCCAATGACTGCGTGTTGTTGGTGTAAGTAGAGAGGTTGTTTTAGGTGGAATGTTGATATTAGATATTCGGTTCTCTTTGAATGTTCTATCTATATTTTATTCCACTATACCTATTGGTACGAAAGCTCAAAACAATCAGCTCATTTGAAATATAAATCGATATGAAATAAACATCAATCGATTACAAATCGCTCTGTTCCGAGCTCACAATATTATGTCACCACAATTAAGATTATTATGAAATAATGAGTGATCCTTTTTTTTTTTTGAGTAGTATAATCTATATTCTATATCTATATATATAAAAGGAGAAGCTGACTGACTGACTGACTGACTGACAATCAACGCAGGGCCTAAACTATAAGGGTTAGAAACTTAAATTTTTGCACAGGGGTTCCCTTTATCACGTAGGGGAGCACTAAGAAAGGATTTTTCAAAATTCCCACGGGAAAGCGAGATATACGCAAACGAAGTTGCGCTCGTTTCGCTAGTAGGTATAAAGAAAGTCGTATTAGTTACACCATTTATAATTCAAGAACGGCTGAAGCGATTTGACTGATAATTTATGGAGAGGTAGCTTAGAACCAGGAGCAGGACATAGTATACTTTTATCCCGTTAGGATAGGGTAGGGTAAGGGTAGGGGAACGTCCTTGTATGTATTATATATAACTTATTATAATACATACAAGGATGTTCCGAAATACCCACGGGAAAGTGGGACACATGCAAAAGTTGCGCGGGTTTTGTTAGTTTCAAATAAAATATATCTAAGTAGACACGTAAAATGAATAAAACTACAACATGGCACTTACCATGTCATTATGACGAATTACAGGGAGCATAGGTGAATCTTATGACGTCAGTTCATATTGTCACCATACACTTTAACAATGTGATCATTTTAGATTCTAACACGTGCACATATGATTTAACATTACTAACTTTTTTGTATACCACAAAGGTGACAAACAAGCATACGGCCGCCGTGATGGTAAGCCGTCACCGTAGCCTATAGACGCCTGCAATACCGAGAGTATCACTCACGCGTTGCCCTCCCAACCCCCCCAAGTGGAGCTCATTACTCACCGTAGGAACATAACATGGCCAAGACCAATGCTATTTGGCTAAGATCTTCTGTAAGGTCGGGGTCCTTCCCCAGACGGGCTGCTCCGATTTGAGCGGATTATCCGCTGTGCCCTACCTCTCTTATAAACTATATAACTAGACATGAACAGAAAACCAGCGTCGTGGTATTTGTGCCACGCTATTTGTGCTGAGTGGAGACCGATTTCAACTTCCATAAGCATATTATTTCTCGGATATCAAACTCCATTCTTATCTAATTTCATCTAAATCAATCAGTTACATTCGCATTGTAGGTATTATTAATTATGAATTATCTATATACCTATATAAAATTCAAAGTCCTGACTGATTTATCTATATATCAACGCACAGCCCAAACCGCTGGGCCTAGACTAGAGATTCCAAATTTGGAATGTAGGTTCCTTACGAGTACGACGTCTAGAGAATTTTGAAAAATCCCACGGGAAAGCGAGATATACGCAAACGAAATAGTATTGCATACAAATGTAGCTTAAAGCACAGAATAAATAATAGTACTACGTACTTATAGCCTCACATATATAATAAAATATTTTTCTAGGGGACATAATGTTCCCCAACATGACTTGCAACATTGACACAAAGTCCTGGAACATGGCGCGCAACTTTTACGTCACGCGGGACATAATTCGGTACAGTACAACATTATCCCCGAGACTCGTTGATGAGCGCTATGTTGTGGGGAATGTTGACCAATTTGACCCCTAGTGAATACGAGGCTAATATATACGTGACAAATGAAATCCAACAACCAATCATAATTAGACAAATTTGATGCAATTCGTGAATTGATGACATGACATGTTTCTGATATTAACCCGCCCGAACAAACAAACAGTGTTAGTATAGTCACAAAATGTTTGTTTAACATATTTGTGTCTACGTGATAATGATTGTGATGATTTCGGCTTTTAGTGGGTGTCGTAGAAAAAGGCCGCGTATTTGTATAAAATGTTGTAATGTAGCCTCTGTGTCTAGTTTTTTTTTTAATGATAATAATTATGATGCTAAGTCCTAGCTACACAGTTAAATAAATAAAATCACTTTTATTTCGGTAAAAACCATAGTTGTAACAATTAATCTGAAGACTATGTTAGTAACTTTTCCATTATTACATTATATTATTTTATATTAAATACGTCCACCTATTGACACCAGCATGCAGTGTTTTTGTATGGGACAGTCTGGGCGTGCTGATATCATCTGTAGAATGATGTTGTTGCTATTCTACAAACGCCGTAATGTGGAAGCAACTTTCTTCCGTATTATGGCATGAGAGCCGTCGGTGCGGGCTTCGCAAACATGCCAGACGCACTGCATCTGGGTGATATTCCCCATATTCCCCAACAGCATTCTAAAGATGTTATTATATTGGACACGCAGGTCCCCTATAGTCCGACGCTTATAATGTGCCCACAGACTAGACGTATAAAAGCTTTGGCAGAAAGCCTGAAAAATGGTAATCTTAACCGGGACAGTGCACCGGCTAAAACGACGCGCCACCATATTTCCAATTAAAAAGTCCAAGTTATAAAATAATCTTCAAACTCGAGTATGTATAGAGGCTGCGTCAAACGCATGCTGTCTGCTGTCATCCATTGACGCGCGACGGCTTATCCTGCCGTCCGAATCATGGAGAAGTCTTTTATAAGCTCTTTCGAATCGGCTTTTCTTATCTTACGATCAATTCAGACGGCAGATTTACACTACGAAGAACTATATAAATATATATTTCAAATCATTTATTCAAGGTAAAACAAAAAATACAACAATAAATAGGGACCGCACTCCAAAAAGCCCAGGGCTTATCCGAGTGCCGGCTGGTCGCTCATATAGGTACAGCTCTCGCTCATATGCAGTTTTTTCAAGTTATTTTAAAACTTATAAAATTTTTACTGCGCATACAATTCCTGTAATGAGGATTGCAGTTGTAATAACTATTAATTTTATCGAAAATTAATAACTTATATAATTTCGATCCCACCTAAGTACATTGACCCCAACTTAGAATACAGGTTACTAAATTATTTCGCCTTATTCGCTATCATAAACGTTATCAGACTGTCTGTACATTACGTATGTTTTATTTGTATAAAGAAGACCTTGTAATATTACTTCAGATATAATGAAGATGTAATCTCCGGAACTGAAACTTACGCCCTTTTGCTTTCCTTATTTAGTTTTTTTTTATGTCATACCGCAAGCAAACAAGCAAGCGGGCCACCTAATGGAAGGTGAATACCGCGGCCTATGAGCATCAGTAACACCAGGGGCGCTACCAATGCCCTGCTGCAAACAAGGGAATAGGTAGAGAACAGAGAAGGAATAGCAGAAGGAAATGGAGCTGGGCTTCCGGACTTCTCGCTAACCGAAAGAAACGCAGAGGATGTTACTTCCCTAGTCGACCTCATTCCATAATTACCACTCCAAATTCGAAAAATTTCTAACTAACCTGCTGCCTCTTGGCATCACTGCGGCACATGTGTCTTCTACTAAGTACGCGCCAAAATTTGGGCTCACAATTTATGAAACAATTGAAAATTGATTGTCGTTATGCACTGAGCATCGAGTACGTAGGCCTTGCACTGAGTAATAATTATGAATTTCGAACTTCGTCTCATGACTGCGCGAGCCAGCCGCGTTGGCGACCAGTATACCTTTTCAACATTAATTGTTTATTTCTATCGTTCTGTGTGCCAGATACAAATAAATTATTTTTCTATCTATAGGTACATCCATGCGGTTGAGTAACACACATCCAAAAATCGTTAATAGGATTTAGGGATATGTTGTAACAATAGTTTTATCAGACAAATCGTGTTGACTATAATTATGTTTATCTATTTTGTAATTGACACACTTCTCTATCTTAGGGCGCATTTACATTGGCTAGAAATTGCCTACAGTTCTCTCAGAAATTTGTAAAAGTAAACTTGCACAAAAACTCGCGACAATACTTGCAAATTCGTGTGCAAGTATTAAATTACATGTCACGTATTTGCCAATGCGCGACAGTCCATCATTCCAACCTATAATCATCCCACTACAGGGTTACGGGTCTCCCTTCAATCGAAGGAGATTAGAGCGTACTCTACAATGCTGTTTCAATGCGGAGGCCTGTGTTTTTTAACCCCCTGAAGGCCTTGGCTTAACGACTGTCATCCAATGATAACAGTCGAGATTGCTTAACGTGCACTCCGAAGAGAAGCTCGAGTTAACGAAGCCCAAGCACAGGCTAGGGTCGATGTTGCTTAACTTGCGTGTTCGTTGTTGAGTGCGACACACAGCGACGCCATCGATCTTCTCCGCGACTCTGTGAATTGTGTAGAATTTGCTTATAATTCTAGACTTGTTCTGAAGTCGTTGTATGACCTAGTTGTAGTGTTTGACGTCTAGGTAATTCTTTGATGACAATTTAACACAATCATCGTTGACGTCATTTGGGTATTACGTAGAAATGAATCAGTTTAGGTGAATGATGTCTATCAGAGAATAAGTAGGTGTTAACTACTATTTAATTATCATTTATTACAAGAACTAGATTTTGCCCGCGACTTCGGTCGTGGTATATTCATCGACCATAGCCAAGACCGACGAAGTAACGAGAAGGTAAATTATGAATTGACAACATACGGGACACGGCTTAACGTGATTGAAGAAGCTCGAGATAACGAAACCATTCCATACACTGACTAGGACTTTACATAATTTGTGCGTTCGTTTTAATGCTAATCCTACTAATATTATAAAGGCGAAAGTTATGTGTATGTTTGTTACTTGTTCACGCTTGAATGGCTGGACCAATATTTATGATATTTGGTATGCAGATACCTTGGATTAACACATAGGGTACTTCTTATCCAGAAAAATACACGATTCCCGTAGGATTTCATCAAAAGTTTGATATAGATGGCGCCACTGTGCGTAAATAAAATACACGCAAACGAAGTTGCGCGGGTTTCACTGGTAGTATTATAAAAAAAACTGTAATGTTGCTTTTATGTACGATTTTATCATTTGACGACCTCCGTAGCGTAATGGTTACCACGCCAGACCGCCACCCAGGAGGTCCCGGGTTCGATCCCCGGTCGGGTCATGATGAAAAACGATCTTTTTCTGATTGGCCTCGGGTCTTGGATGTTTATCTATATATGTACTTGTTATAAAATATAATATCGTTGAGTTAGTATCCCATAACACAAGTTTCGAACTTACTTTGGGTAGCCCCAAACAAATATATAGGGACAATTCACACAGATTGAGCTAGCGCTCAATCTGTGTGAATTGTCCCTATATATTTATTTTATTTATATTTAATATAAAATGCTTTGTCCTGAATGAATGACTGACTGACGGATAGCATAGCCTAAACCGCTAATCGTAACCTGAAACTGTTCTTTGTATCAAGTAGGTATCCGATAAGGGATTTTCCTAAGTTCCCACGTTAAAGCGAGACATACGCAAATTTCGTTATAGTACTCGCCAAAATTTGGACTCACAGGTTTATAAAACAATTGAAAATCGTTATGCACTGAGTAATAAGACAGCATGAATTTCGAACTTCGTTTACGAGTCAGCCGTATTGGCGACTAGTATTAGTTCGGGACAAGCCCACCACACATTCCCACCACTGTGTCTCCTGTGTAGCCAGGATCAACAACGGCGACCTCAGATAGACAATAAGCAATGAAGCTTATTGACGTCCCGGGGAATAAACTACAGCTGTCTTGGAACTCACAACGAATTTAATCAGAAAGAAGATAGTCGGAGTAGGAATTATTGAAAGGACTAGTATTAGTTATAGGTACTGATAATTCAAAATCTTTTCCAGGATATAATAGAACTAGAGAAATGTTTCTGGTCACTTCGCAACAATGCCCCCACTGGCCAACTAGACTCGGAGAGCCTGACCCCCCTACTATCACCCCCCTTGCCGCGTGCAGCCGTCGCGGGGGCATTTCTGGCCTTTGATGAGAACAGAGATGGCCATGTGGATTTTAAGGAGCTATGCTGTGGGTTGAGTGCGGCTTGCAGAGGACCTAGGACCGAAAGGCTGAAATGTGAGTACTTTTGTATATTTTAAACTATCGCGTTTTGAACACAACATTTTATTAACGCGCACGTTCAAGAGAGGTAGGGCACAGCGGATAATCCGCTCAAATCGGAGCAGCCCGTCTGGGGCAGGACCTCCACCTTACCGCCGACTGTAGTCATGGACATAAGTATGCAAAACAGAGAATTAGAACAACATTTTTGTCATATTTGACGCTAATTATGTTACCGCTAGGTCTGAATAAACCTTTAATCACTTCCGTTAACGACCTCCATGTTTAGGAAGTAATGCATATTGTATGCGCTAACGGAAGTAAGTAATAAATCCATGTTATTTTGCATCGCAAATGCAGTTGCAGTTGATGCAGTGTAGTAGTATTTTATGGCAGCCCAGTGGTGCATTGGTAGCGATAGCAAAAAAAGTCGCTCGAATTTCGCTAGTCTATACTAATAAAGAGGAAAGATTTGGATTTTTTTTGTAATAAACTACTAGGCCTTTTTTAAAAATTCTTTCACTGTTGTGAAGCTACACTATACGCGAGTGACATAGGCTCTAATCAATTTTTTTTTAAATTAGGGATTTTCCAAATATCCATGCGAAGCTAGGACGAGGCGCTAGTACAATATAAAATTAATTTGTCCTGAATGACTGATTGATTAATGAATCAACGCACCGCACAGCCACCCCCCGGACACTCCATACAAACGTCTCGTTATAATCACCTACTACTATTACATGAACAGAAGAACGTCTGCACACACTGCGCGTATGTGTGTGCGTGCAACGCGTGACCACCGTGCCTTTCAAGTACCCCACTCGTTGTGGGCGAATGCTGCGGGAGGGGAGGGTCGCCCGTTTTGGTGCGGGGCGGAAAGTGGCCATTCTGTACGATAGTACTATATTATGAATTCTGTGGCACAGCCTTGACCGCTGTTCGTAGAGACCTGAAGCTTGGAGGGTACGTTCTTTGTATGACGTAGGCATCCGATAAGAAAGGATTGTAAAGCGGTATACACGCAAACAAAATTTTGCGGGTTTCGCTAGTCTCTAATATTATAAGAGAAAGATATGTATTTCTGTGTGTGTGTGTGTATGTTTGTAATGAATAAACTCAAAAACTACTAGGCCGATTTCAAAACTTCTTTCACCGTTAGGAAGGTACGTTACCCCCTGGTAATATAATAAATAAATAAATATATAGGGACAATTCATACAGATTAAGCTAGCCCCAAAGTAAGTTCGAAACTTGTATTATGGGATTACTAACTCAACGATATTATATTTTATAACAAATACATATATAGATAAACATCCAAGACCCGAGGCCAATCAGAAAAAGTTCGTTTTTCATCATGACCCGACCGGGGATCGAACCCGGGACCTCCTGGGTGGCGGTCTGGCGTGGTAACCATTACGCCACGAGGGTCGTCATAGGCTATATTATGTTTTTAAAATAATTAGGAATAAGAATAAAGATTTCTTCCTACTCCGTCAAATTTATTTCCGACTAGCTTTTTTGCCCGCGACTTCGTCCGCGGTAAGTTCCGGTCCCGTTCCCGTGGGAACCACATTGAATTTCTGGACAAGCTATAGCCTATGTCACTCCCTGATAATGTAGCTTTCTACTGGTGAAAGAAGTGATGAAATCGGTCCTGTAGTCTCGGAGCCTATTCAATTCAAACAAACAATCAATCAATCAAATCTTTCTTCTTTATAATATTAGTATAGATTAAATTCAAAATATTTTTATTCAAATAGGCCTAATATAAGCTCTTTCGAATCGTCACAATTTTTTCGTACCACCAGTTCAGACGGCAGATTTGTGCTAAGAAGAAACTGGTAAGAAACTTAGCACTTGCTCTTTTTATGATTAAATTCGTTGTGAGTTCCAAGACAGCTGTAGTTCCCCGGAGACGTCAATAAGTTTCGTTGTTTATTGTCAATCTGAGATCGCCCTTGTTGATTCTGGGTTTACAGGAGACAGCGGTAGGCGTGTGTGGTAGTCTTGTAGTATTGACTAAACGGTGCAGTGTGCACACAATTAAATCAATTATGCATACACGATAAGGGTACGCCCTTGAGATACAATTGTTCTGATAGTATATCTATGTAGGACATAAGGACGCGATAGCTGATAGAAAGTTCGTGAAATATAATTTGATTATATAGATAACGACTGAGACACAACTGATATACATACTCATAAGATGTCGGATGAATGCGTGTTGTAAGAGCTTGTTTGCCACCGTCGTGGTATATTTATTTATTATTATTTAATTATTTAGAAAACGGATTAACTTAAATTTATTTCTTCTACTATCCCTTCTACATTCCCATGTGAACCATCACACCTTATGTGCCATTAATTCTTTGTCACATTTTAATAAATCATTTATTTTATTTTTTTATTAGACAAATATATTAAAAGTTAATGAATACTTACCTATTATTTTAAATACAAATTTTATTTGTAAGTAAATAATAAAGTGCATTACATTTTCAAAGTAAATCGTCAGTTGTGGCTTAAACCTAAGAATATAATATCAATACTATTTTAATTATATTACTGTATTATAAAGATAAACTGACTACTTGTATTGTAAAGATATAATACAAAAATATTGTGTGTTATTTTTAGATTCCGCTTCGATAAGTGGTCCAATAACATAAATATTAAATCTAAATGTCTTTGTATGATAACCAAATGTTGAGATCGATAGCGTCGCACTGCAAACGAACACAGGGGTTGCGATATCTTGACTTTCTCCGTGATTTGATATTATTCCTTACAATAGGTACTTCCTACTCCGTCTAATTTATTTCTGACTAATAAAATACTCCCAACTTCGTTTGCGCATATCTCGCTTTCCCGTGGGAATTTTGAAAAATCCTTTCTTAGTACGCCCCTAAACGTCGTAAGGAACCTACATTTCAAATTTGAATCTCTAGACCCAGTGGTTTGGGCTGTGCTTTGATATATAGTTAAGTTAGTCAAGACTTTAAATTTTATATATAAAAAATTCGTTGTGAGCTCCAAGACAGCTGTAGTTCTTTCCCGGGACGTCAATAAGCTTCATCGCTTATTGTCAATCTGAGGTCGCCGTTGATTCTGGCTATAGGAGACACAGCGGTGGGAATGTGTGGTGGGCATGTCCCGATAACGATTTGATTTTAAAGTTCGCAGAACAATAGTTTATTCATTTTATGACCTAACCTTGGCATAGTCCTTCAATCCGCCATTCCGGCGTTTGTTATCGACAATGAATGGATTATTTATTATACAACTTCTTGTTTTTATTATGGCAAGTATTCATTACTACCTTGTAGTAATTTTTTCAGTATTATTTATTACTTTATCTTATACGAAATTGACTTTTTTTTTTCATTTCTGTTAAAAAACAAGAGGTCGTTTGCTTTCAATGGCTTAAGCATAAACTAAATGACTTAGCTTGCAAAAAAAATTAACAGTTGTCTATTAATAAATGACAGTTAAGGGCAGCAGTTATTAATTTATTTGAGAGGCAAATTAAAAAAGTACTCAGTTATCAAACCACCTTAGTAGATAGAATGCTTTTTTGCAACTAGAGAAACCCGCGCAACTTAGGTAGCGTGTATCCCGCTGTCCTTTCGGAAAATTCTTGTATGGTAAACTTTTCTATTGAATCACTATCTATTGCTCAAGACTGCATTAAAATCCGTTGATTAGTTTAATATAATCTAAGCGGATAGCCAGCGGAAGGGATTTTATTTTGTACTATACAAGCCGGCCTTATTGTTGACAACAATCTTTTCAAGGCAACGTTTGGGTAAAACAATGATGACATGAAATGGGCAAGGCTATCAAGACAAGAAGTAGAACTCATTTATTCTCTTTCGACTTAAAATCCTACTCTTAGAATAAATTATTTAATTTTGGAAATTACGTTGATGATTACGTACTATGTGCGTCTCATTTATGTGCGTCATAATGAAAATTTATCTATACGATTTTAAATTATCTATTTTAAATGTAAACTATGACATCATCCATATAACATTATCACATATGAGTAAAAGTAGAAATTGCTCTCAATATAAAATTTTACATAATTGACTTGACCTCCTTCCCTCTCTATTTAACTTAACGACGGCTTAACCGAAGCAAGAACCGCCGAAGCACGGAGAAAAATCGAGTTCACGACACCCATCCAAACACTGGATAGGGTTGACGTTGTTTAACTTGCGTGTTCGTTTAGTGTGACACATACCGACGCCATTAATTCCCAATAGTCCCTGAATTAATTCCTTTAAAGGGACCAGCTCCACAGTGTTTTTAAAGAGTTAAACATTTTTTGCTTAAAAGTGGCACTGTAAATTTTGGCGGTGAGAGTCCGGTGTATCAGAAGAGGGTGTCAGTACATCCGAGACTGAATAGCTCAATTAATAATAATTTAAAAAATGCTTAAAAGTTAATAAATACCGGCTTAATTACGCTAAAAATAAAAAAAAGCAAATGTACATTGATAATGAAAATACAACGTTATCATGTGTTTGTGCTATGTATACATACATAAATGTATGACTTGTCTGCGATTTGACTATAAATAAATTCCACACAATTTACACAGCGCCAACTGGTCCCACAGTAAGCTATTCTTTACCTGCTCGCGTTTTGGGTACCAGACAACAGATATATTTATGTAAATATATACGTACTAGCTTTTTTGCCCGCGACTTCGTCCGCGTGAAGTTCCGGACCCGTTGCCGTGGGAACCATATTGAATTTCGGGAAAAGCTATAGCCTATGTCACTCCCTGATAATGTAGCTTTCTACTGGTGAAAGAATTTTTTAAATCGGTCCAGTAGTTTCGGAGCCTATTCAATGCAAACAAACAAACAAACAATCAAATCTTTCCTCTTTATAATATTAGTATAGATAATACATAGCAAACACCCAAACTGAAGAACAAACACAAATACAATTGTACTTTTCGTTTGTACAATAAAATTGTACCTTCAAATACAATTGTACCATCACATAAATGTTTGCCCTGAGCGGGAATCGAACCGAACCCTCTGATGCCGGATGATCACTACCAAAGCATCGCCCCACCGGGCTGACTAAAATAAACCCTTTCTTTAACCATCACAACACGCACTTGCCCAGTTTTCTATTTATTTATAAATAAAAAAAACTATTTCTTTCAGTCTGTTTCAAAATCTTCGATCTGGACCGGGATGGTGTTCTAAACAAGAAAGAACTAATAGACATGGTCGGAATCCTATCAACCGTTGCCAACGAGTCCAGGAACCAGAATTCCAGGGCTTCGACACCTGATGGCAACGAGGAGGGGGAAAAGGGCTTCGATCCTGAAGTGATATTATTGAATCTGAAGGAGAAACTGGTGGCTGTACCGAAGAATGGAAGGAAACCAGTGTTTCAGTTGGGACCCAACGTGGAGGAAGAGATTATAGTTTTGAAAGAGGTAAAAACGTTGTACAGTCAGGTGCACGTCGAGCTCACTTGCAGTACAATTTTGGCTCTTATGGCATAGAACTTAAGACACAGGTACAAAGTCCGGTATGTAAAGGTCGACCTGCTCTTGACTGAATATACAGGTTGACTTTTCAAGGGGTTGTCATTTTTTTAAATAAGCTCTATAGAACAATATAAAAATATGACGTTTATCGTATTAATTCAAATTCAAAACTTTTATTCAGAGAATAGGTTTTCACAAACGTTCTCTTGTCAGAGTATACAGTAATAAATGATTTGTATAAATTAATCTACTCTATAAACTGGGACCATTTCGGAAACAAAAGCAAAATGACCACTGGTAAAAGAAATGGCGTAATTATATTTATTCGTAGTATTTTTTTTTAAACATTAACTTGAAAACTGTGGCGGTCCCTCCAATAAAGCCGGGCTTGCCCTATTAATATACGCAATATGATATTAAAAAGATTGCTTGATACACGAGTAGCTTGTAAACTCGATTAACACGGGATAGTAGGTATATCAGGCGTTATCCCGTTCAATGAAGTGTTTTTGTGCAAAAGTGTATGAGTAGGACCTCCACAACCTAAAGGGGGAAAACTAGACGACTAAGAACCTGTTTCTCCACTTACAAATATATCAGACAAGAACTATAATTATTAGTGGTGGCATATTTTTAATAGCTCTCTTTTTTCTCAGGAAGAACAGCAAGACGAAGGTCTGATCGCCAACGACATGGCTCTAGCTCTAGAAGACTTTCTGATATGGAGTGTGGAGAGCGCTGAGGCCCTGGTCACGCCTTTCTTGGATCTGCTGTTCGAGGTTTGCCACATCGTGCTGGGGCTCAGGCCTCAGTGCAAGCATCAGGAACGGGATATTGGTGAGAAGAGCGCAAATTCTTTCGCCACTATTTTATTTTATTTGCTCGCTCGGACGAGACAATAATATTGCTTTTAATTAATGAATTTAGTGCTGGGCTGGCGCCGCCGAGCCGCGGCCCGGGGCTACGCCGTGGGCCAGTTCTGGTACCTGGTGGGGGCGGAGTGGTGGGCGGCCTGGCTGGCCTACACGGCCGGCCGCGACGGCTGCTGCCGTCTTGCCCCGAGGCACATCGACGACGCCATCGTCTGCGACGAGAGCTTCACCAGCAATTCTACTGGTAAGTCATAAGATCATTTGTGTTCACAACAGGGATACCTAAAGTAGAAGCCAGTGCAACAACAAACTTAGCAAATATAATATTTATTTAGCGGTGTCGGTGACGGAGTCGATGGGCTCGCTGCTCTGGCGCGACTCGGGCTCCGAAGGCTCGGCCTCGTCGTCGGGCGTCAGCTCGGCCCAAGGCGCCGCGCCGCCCGGGCCCGTCGACAACCGAAGGCTGCTGGCGCCGGACCTGCTCAAGGTAACTCGCATACCGAACATAATCAAGATTGGTTATAATATTACTCATTGTATCAGTGTATCGTGTGTATCAGGTCCGCACGTTGACGGGCGAGGGCGGGCAGCTGCGCCGAGACCAGACCCTGGTGGCTGGAGTGGACTTCGAGCTGCTGCCCGACGCGGCGTGGCGGGCTATCGCCAACTGGTACGGGGCGCCGCACCCGCTGCCCAGACAGGTCAGCACACGTCACTTTTATTTACAGCTCTCAAACAGTGCCTTGGTTTTCTTGATTTTCATAGATGTGCTAATTAATTTTCGTCAGTTGTTCTTTTGCTTGTTTGCCTGCCCCATAACACCATAATTGTAATATTGGTAGTGTTTTCAGGCAGCAAAATTGTATAACTGCAACTGTTACAAATAATAATGAAGCTATAAACTGTTTTTTACAGGTGATAAGACCACCAAACTCGGACGTCGAATTGGAATTGTATCCGTTACATTTGAAAATATACCGCCACGTGTCTAACACACAAAGTGAGTATGAATTATTTGTAATTATAAATGTCGATGACGTCAGCAGCAATGAAGCCAATTGGCATACACAGGGCCGCTGGGCTTGAGCGCGGGCGCGGCGCTGTACGGCGGCGTGGCGCTGCCGCCGGCGCCGGCCGAGCGCCAGCTCGCCTACTGCGCCGCCTTCTCTCGGCTCGCCACCGTCAAGCAGGTGTCGGAGTTCCTGTGCGCGGCGCTGGGCTTGGCGCGCGAAGACACGCGCCTCTGGCTGCTGGGCTCGACGGCCGTGCTGCTGGACGACGAGCGGCCGGCGCTGCAGCAGCTGCTGGCGGGCCCGGGCCGGCTGCTGCTGGAGAGGCGGAACGCGGACCTCACCTGGCCAGAGGAGATCGGCGCGCTCAGGTACTGCCGCCAACTGGTCTAAACGTTTTGTTAGTGTACTAATTAACTTAAAGACCGGGATCAATATAATGATAGCGATTTCAGTACGAGCGGCTCCCGCGCCACCGAGCGCCGGGAGACGCTGACTGCGGCGAACATGCCCGGCGCCACGGGGCTGCACAACCTCGGGAACACCTGCTTCATGAATGCTGCCTTGCAAGCGGTGACTATTTTCTTTTTATACCACACACTTGAAACAAACACAAATGCCATCATAATGTTTTGATTTCTGATTAACTATTGGTGTTTTATCATCACCAGGTTTGGAACACGGGTCCGCTGCGCCAGTACTTCAACTCCGACATGCACCTCTACGAAGTGAACACGAGCAACCCGCTCGGCACGAAGGGCGCGCTTGCGTTGCGCTACGGAGAACTCTGCAAGGAGGTTTTTATACTTATGTGTACCTTTTAAATGTATAGTTTGTACTCAAGTTGTAAAAACAAATTAATATATTAACGTGAATTGATCACAAATTATATTGTGATAGAGCACACAACATTATGTTATTACAATAAGGTATGACAAGCTCATTCAATCACAATTGTTAAATTTCATTGGAAATTTTGTGCCAAGTATTTTAGAACGCGATATAGTTGTTAATTACACAGCTAGTTCTTTTATTGAATATTACATTTTGCCAATCAAACCATGGCGTTAGTTTAAAAAATAACAGTCGCATTGCGAACCTCCTCCTTTTTTGGAATGGACCTGTCAACAGTATGCTAACATGATAGGTGTGGTCGTGCTCGCGGCGTTCGCTGGCGCCGCTGCGCGTGCGCTGGGTGGTGTCCCGGCACGCGCGCGCGCTGGCCGGGGGGGGGCAGCACGACGCGCAGGAGCTGCTGGCCTGGCTGCTGGACGCGCTGCACGAGGACCTCAACCGCGCGCAGCCGCTGCCCGCGCTCACTGCCGCCCACAAGCACGACGACGACAGCTTGGGGCGGCCAGACCAAGAGGTATTGTTATAGTAAACCGGGGTAAACGGTGCTGGTGACACAGTTATAACGTCTTATTGTAAAACTGTATATTTCTAAAATAAAAATAGGTGGCGGCAGAGGCCTGGGCGGCCCATTCGGCCAGGAACCAGTCCATCATGACGGAGCTCTTCTACGGCCAGCTCAAGTCCAAGGTGCGCTGCCTGGCCTGCGGCGGCGACTCTTCCAGGTTCGACGCCTTTAACATGCTCAGTCTGCCGCTGCCCATGGAGAGCGCGCTGAGAACTGAAATCAGAGGTATAATGTTGTCACTAACCATAAAACTTTTTTGTATCAATATCTAATTGAACCACATTTTTAAAAAATGCTTTATATTACCATTATTTTTGAGCTAGCTGAACCCTCTATAAAACATTAAAACGAAGTTTCAAATAAATCCAAACAAAATTATTTCATTCAAACTTTTCACCACTTTAACGGGTGATTTTCGGGATAGATCTCCTTTCTTGAATCTCAAACTGTTCCCATAACAAATTCCGTCTTACTCAGTTCAGAGAATTCAACTCATTTTAAACGCTCTCGGGCCCGATTCTACAAACAATAATATAATGTTTAAGTCCATAACAAATGTCAAAAACGCGCGTCCTCTGCGCGTTCAACATACGCTGTGTGCTGTGCTTCTTAAAATTGCTTTTTCTATAAAAATAACAAAATATATGCGCAATGTGCAGTGGTGCTGCTGGACGGGTCGGTGCCTCTGAAGTACGGCGTGCGCGTCGGCACCGAAGCCAGCTACGGCGAGCTCAAGCAGAGGCTCGGCGAGCTGTGCGGCCTCAAGCCCAGCGAGTGAGTGATGCTGTTTGACGTTTATCTTACAGGCATGGTTCGCGTACAATTTGTACAAATGCTGGTGTTCCAGGATGCTGCTGGCGGAGCTGTCGGGCGCCACCCTCGGGCGCGTGCTGCAGGACGAGGCCAAGGTGCTGGCCGCCGGCGCCACGGAGCTCTTCGCCTACCAGCTGCCCGGCGACGAGCGCGACGACGAGCCCGACGACGACGACGAGCACGCGCACCACGACGACGGTATGTGCTTAAGATGTTGTAAACCCATCCAAGTGTTGAGTAAGGTGTGCGTTGCTTAACCTGCGTGATCGTTCCCTCGGCAGGCTGGGAGTCCTCGGGCCAATGGGCGGAGGTGAGTGTGCCGCGCGCCAACTCGCACTCGCTCTGCATGCCCGCACTCTTCTGCTTCAAGGTTAGCTCACACGCGCCATCGTACACACACCCACACACCCACACACCCACACACACATATTCCATTGCACTATACTTGGCATCAATCGAGATGAAATAAACATGAATTATTACGATAAAGCACACAATATTATGTTTCCACAATAAAATAGGTCATATCTTCAAATTCAAAAAAAAATCGTTGAACGTCACTGGAAATCTTGTGTCAAGTATATTGGAACGGAACATACACAACACAGCGTCCGGCTCGAAGGACCAATAATTTAATTGCCTTGACTCGATTTACGTACAAATATGACGTTACACTCTACAATACCTTTACCCCTTAGCTACGCTATCCAACAGCTTAAAAACCGTACGAAAAGCTTAAAAATAATACTTTCAACAATATAATAATAATAATAATAATAATAATATACATATTAGCCCAAAAAGCCGCAATCTTAAATACTTGTCGAATAGTCCGCAAATTCTTATCTGACGATACCAACAACACAGACAACTAAGGTTACTTGGTGTTTGACCCGTAACCTTAGTTCACTTTACCAAAATGTTGTCATTTTGAGAAAAAATATAAAAATCCAAATAATAATCTTTTTATTTACGACAACAAAGGTCCATGTTTGTTAGTTACTTACAAGACATGCTTAAAAAACTATGTTAGTCAACAAATATACGTATCTAGTGTTAGTAACAATTTCCTTAAAAACTACGTTAGTATTCTACAACTAGTAGCGATCGGGTACGACTTATGAGCCCCCACATGAGCGGGCTGTCAAACATGACCGCTATCGCATGCAAGATACTGTTGCGACTACCTCGCACAATACGCAGGAGTGACGCTGATTTTTTTCGCCAGATAGCGTCGAAGCCATCGGTCCGCGCTTCGGCAAACATTGCCGACGCGCTGCAGAAAATATGACCGCCTTGTCTAAATAAATTACACAAGAAATTACTACACAATTTTCGATATAACATTTAGAAACGATTAGGGTACTAACACAACTAATTTACTTCTAAGTTGCGAACTAACCTTTCATACATATTTTAATTTAAATATTTATCTAAATAATGTTATAATATTACATGTAATAATAACTATAACGGCTTCGCCTCCTCCGTGGTCCAAAGGATCTCAATAATGATTTTTTTCCCCCGTGGGTATTCTAATACCCAAAAACATCTATGTATTTCCGGTATAAAAAGTAGCTTATATCACTCTCCAGACCTTTACCCATCCCCAAAAAAAAAAACGTCAAAAGAAAAATATTTTGCAAGTAGATTTACAGGAAATACGCCAAATTTGTTTTTATACTACCAGCACTTCGACGTGAATGACCTGTTGAGAAGAAGTGCTGCAAGAAACTCAACAAATAGCCTTTTTTGAAAGCCAATATACTTAAAAGTATTTTAAAGTTTTTTTATACATTTCAAAATATGTTTGGTACAGAGGAGGAAATTACTGTGACCACAATTTTTTATCTTTAAAATAATCTTCATGTCAATCCATTCATTACTTTCGATGTGAAAAAAGAACAAACAAACAAACACACTTTCACATTTATAATTTTAGTATAGATATAACCGTTGAGGATTTCTAGATATCACGAGAGCCCAATTTTGGATTTACAAAAAAACATACAAATATTTGGACAAAAACATCACATACCACACTTTCAGTAAGTAAACTCATCAAATTAGTAGTTGCGTCATCACCTCATCGTCAATCCCACTACATTCATCATTTAGAGCTAGTGATATCCCGCTCGCTGCTAATCATCAACTATATTTATGTCGATAGATTTTTTTAAATATAAATTTGGATTTTTTTCTTCTATTTATATATTTTATTGTTACCATTCTTTTAAATGACTAATTCAAACCAAAAGCTAAGCGAATATAAATCAGCTTTGAATTTGAAACTATTTGAAGCTAAAATTTAAATATCTTTCTTTGAAGATTTTTGCCATAAATGATAAAGAATCCCTTCGTGTCTCTGTTTCATGAACGGTGACCAATTACCATCAGGTAACCCGTAACGCTTGTTTGCTAACTTGTTTCATAAAAAAAATAGTTCTTGGTTTGCAATTGGCATTCTGTTTTCTTTATCTTTACTTAGCTTTTTGTAATTTTAAAAAAGAAAAAACAATAATATTTTCAAACTAGTGTTGCCAAGTTAAAAAATAATTATCTGTTGTCAATTTGAGTAATACTTTTCCGCGTCAGACATTTTTCGTTTTACATGCGACGTGAACATCTACATCTTAGTACGAATTTTATAGAAATACGTTTTATCTACCGGTCCTGCGTAATTACATTGTTCCTGTGCTCATGAGAATATTTAAAGAGTTCGAATCCCACCTGAAGAAATAAAAGATGAAAAATTGATCTTTCAAAAAATATTTAGTTTAGACTATAATATTTGATTCATTTGAAAATAGCAAACAATCACGCTGCTGATAAGATGGAACACTGCTAACATTTGGGGCTATCCCCCTATGATGTAAAATTCAAAGTCAATCGAGACAAAATCGTGACTTACAACAAAATATCAAATTTAACTTGGCAACACAGTAAACCAAACGGAACAAAGCCAATATATTAACTGACCATCAATTTCAGAGGTCCAGATCGGAAATTCTTATGTCCCAGAGTCCACCGGGAACCTTCTACGGAACCCAGAACGTGTATACGGACAACCCCCGTGACGTCAGAAGCCAAACATTACCAAAGGAACTCCGAAGAACTAATGGGGGGTCCCCCACTCTCAGTGTGAAGTCTTTGAATGTCAAGCCATCTAGTCCACGACTGCCTAAAGTGAAGTTTGGATCCTCCCCCTCTAATATGTGCAGAATGAACGAGACGCAAGAACCTCTAATGGATGGCAAGATACAGTATTTAGTTGCTGTCCATCGGTGAGTTTTGCTTTATTTTTATAATTTTCAAATTATAAACCAAAAAATATTTATTAAATTAACTATTGTTTACTATATTTATTTTTACCCCAAATTGTAAATGAGTTGCAAGTAATAACGCACTTTCAATACTTTCTTTACTTTCAAACTCTTAACAACTTTCCTATGCCGTGAGTCATATCTGTCTCATGGCATAGGTTTGTTAAAAATTCAATGCACATGCAGGAAGCAGACGCGCTCGGACGCGTTCTTCCTGCCGTCGCAGCGCAGCAAGCCGGCGCTGTTCGGCGTGCCGCTGCTCGTGCCGCTCAGGCACGGCATGAGCGGCAGAGACATATACGCCACGGTTTGGACGCAGGTATGCTGTCACACTACTATTCACTCGATATTATAAAAATATATATAATAATAATAAATTCTACACAATTCACACCGCGCCACCTGGTGCTATAATAAGTTAGACTTAACCTGCTTGACACGACGGATATTGTATTGTAAATATAGACTTGAAAACAAATACAAATGCCATCATTGGAATACAGAATATTGTATTTGGAAAACATCTAGTACAATAATATAATTTTGTTCGGTCAGGTGGCGAGACTTCTCAGTGCGCGGCCGCCAACACAAGACCAATCCAACCACGCAACTGACTGGTAAGTAACACATTGTATACTATTGTATGTGATTGTTGATATTGAAAATAGTTTGGCTAGATTTTTTTAAACAAGCTAGCGGATCATTTGATGGTAAGCAACCATTCATCTATGAAGGTATGAAATAGGAAGGAAGGGAAAGGAAGCTCGTATTGGGCTTCGGCTGTTTCACTTATAATTATGATTATTTATTTATTTATAGAATACACAGCGGCATATCATTGATTTATTTGAAACTAATGTCAATAAGAAGAAGGGTACTTTTATTATATATAGCATTAAAAATTTATTCCGTCTATGTACAGCTTTAAAAGTATACCGGATACTTTATCGTTGATATACAGTGACGACAGCCTCGGCTACGAGTTCCCGTTCACGCTGCGGCTGGTGGCGGCGGCGGGCGGCGGCGCCTGGTGCGGCGCCTGCGCCTGGCCCGCGCTGTGCCGCGGCTGCGCGCTGCCCACGCACGACCGGCCGTTCGTGCTGCGCAAGGGAGGTCGGGCCAATGGCATTCGCTCACGTTTGACGTGGTCACTTTCATACGATTGAGCTATAAACGAACGTGTGCGTTGCGCAGGTGACACGCCCCGCGTGCGCGAGCGCTCCAGTGCGGCCCGCCCTCCGGCGCCCGACGCGTGCGGCTCCCCGGCGGCCGCCGCCAAGCTGCAGCGGCAGGCCAGCGCCAGGGTCACCGCCTTCTCTGAGGTTACTTCACTTTATCTATATATATAAAAATGAAACCCGTTTTCCGTTGTCACGACATAACATGAAAACGACTCGACCGATTTGGCTGATTTTTTTTTTAGAATTTTCCTTGAAGTACGAGGATGGTTCTTACGGAGAGAAAAATTTAAAAATTCCCACGGGAAAGCGGGATACACGCAAACGAAGTTGCGCGGGTTTCGCTAGTTATCAATAAAATAGAAATTCCTTAGTTTATACAAAAATGCCCCGTGCGCGATGTATTTTGTATGAACCTGCGGCGGGGTGTTTAAATTAACGCTTCGGTTTATGCTGAGTACGCGCCTTTTCGTTACCATATTGTACTCACCTACTTTAAGATTTAGCTGTACTTTTTTATTTGTATTTTGTATGTATAATATTGTAACCTAATAAATGTTTTTCGATGGAACAGGGCTCGTGCGACGGCGCCCTGCAGGTACTGGACGTGCGCCGCCGCGGGCGCCGGCTGCTGCTGGCCATCGACTGGGACCCCACGGCGCTGCATCTGCGCTACCAAAGCACCAGGGAGAAGGTGAGTCCATAGTCTGGAGAACCTTACGTCAAACCAGTTTTTTCGACAAATTGATAAGTTCATCAAAATGAAATGATTGAAGTAATGATTGTAATTTTCTCGAAATGTCTGAACGGAGAGTACATTCGCAGGCGTGGGTGGCGCACCGGTCTCTGGGCTTCTTGGCGGCGGGCGCGGCGGCCGTCGACCTGGCCAGCTGCCTGCGCGCCTTCACAAGGGAAGAACGCCTCGACGCAAGATACGCCTGCTCGCGCTGCCACGCCGCGCAGCCCGCCAGCAAGACGCTGCAGCTGTGGCGGGCGCCGCCTATACTAGTAAGTTTTATTTAACAACGGCGAGTACATCAGACGTGATGTCATAGAGGACAGTTTGATGTTACACCATTCTGTTTAATCCTTATGAACTCTGCAGAGAAGTGATCATCATATTTTCAACACGCTTTGACGTGAAAGCCAACTATCACTGTGGCTAATTACACGACAATTAATGCCTTTACAAGGTCCATATAAGATACCATACATATAAGACGTAAATTGTACGTAAACGTAGCCCCGCCACGCGCTACTTACCTAGGGCCTTTTTTAAATGACCGCCATTTACAAGTCACACTCAATAATACTATTTAACTAATACCCATAAATCAGGTCACCAATTATAATAATGAATGGTAATCCATTTTCTTTTCAGATAATTCATCTCAAACGTTTCCAATACGTGAACAACAAATGGATTAAATCTCAGAAGGTCGTAAACTTCCCGTTCGAGGACTTCGATCCCACGGATTACTTGGCATCTGTACCGCAGGAGACCATATTGCGGCACATGCAAGTGAACAACATACGCGTGCCATCGCCCGAAAACGCCGAGGGGAGCGACAGCGACTCGGAAGAGGATGTCCATGACGTTAGCCAGGAAGCGACGAGGGTCAAAGTAAGTGTCATACAATCTTATTTGGATAATTACATACCATTCGAAAGGGCATGAACTAGAGCTTTCCTATAATTAGAACTACTGTACCACTTTTAGTTTTTTTTTAACTGCAGTCCAAAGTTGAACGCTCGGCATGGACTTCTCGCCTTTTGATGTTTGAGGGCTCATATTTTTTTTTCTGGTAACTCTAACCGACAAATATCAATTTGAAAGTACATACAATTAAGATAAGAATAAAAAGTGATTAGATTAAGCAATAACAAATAATTGATGTAGTACTTACCATAAGAATAAATGCACGCCGTAAGGTGTACGCATGTGTGACATCGCTAGTTCGACAGTTCACCGCGATGCACCGATGTAAGCTCTTCGAGTTAATCGCCTGTTTTAGTCATTTTCAAAATGCTGGACACCGCACCTTACTTTTCTTTGGCCATTTCGAAACTTGTTCAGGCGCAACTGGACCGGCGAAGACGCTCGTCGCTGCAGGAGCGCGCGCGCAAGCGGCTGGAGTCGTCGAGCCTGGCCGCGACGCCCGTCACGCCCGACAACCTGCAGGACTTCCACCAGCACCGGCTGCAGCCGCACCAGGACCCCTTCGACCTCAAGTACCGCCTCTACGCCGTCGTGGTGAGTGAATGTCTTTGTCTTGAATGGTACTTTATTTAATATTTGATGATACAACTGAACTTGTTCGTCCAGTCGCACAGTGGGCAGATGAGCGGCGGACACTACGTGGCGTACGCGCGCAACCCTTCGGGCGCGTGGCTCTGCTACAACGACAGCTCCTGCCGCGAGCTGCCCGCCAAGGCCATCGACGCCAGCGCCGCCTACCTGCTCTTCTACGAGCGCCAGGGGCTGCACTACGACCAGTACCTGCCCGACGTGGCGGGGAAGGCGCCAAGGGCCGAAGCGGCGCCGGATGACGACCCGCGCAAAGGGTGCAGCCTCATGTAGCCAGGGCCCGAAGAATAGGTACGGTCATACAACGCCGGTGTTAGGCGATCTCGATTGATAAGGTCTACTTGCTTATGTAGCACTGGTCGGAAGAAATTTCCAATGCGTACTTATACGTACATGTAGACTTGAAATCAAGATCTACGCACTTATAGTGCAGATCCAAAGAATAAGCCTATTCTGCATTTTCATTTAGCGCGGGCCCGAAGAAATAAACAAGACTTGCGCGTCAAATATCGATGGGCTGCTTTATATGAGTTGCCTAAACATAAGGCCTGACGATGTAACGACGCATACGGTTCGGGCCAAAATCGTCATATAAGGCGGGCCTGAAAAAGCCTGCGTGCCAACAAGGTACGATTTGAGTGCATTTGATTTCGTCATCGATTTATTATAGCGTTTTAAATTAGAAGTCAAGTACATGTATAAATAAGGCGGAGAATTAAAAATATTTTTTTTGATGCTAAGCCCGTTCGCCCACGACGCAATTCACAAGCGACTCCAGTGGCATATGCGTATCATACTAGTCGCTCGAGAGTAGCTTTCGTACAAATTCGCTAACTAATTTAGTCGTATCTATATAGCACCTTATGCAAACAAAGCCAAATGAGAGTTGCGTCGCAGTCGAGTCATTTGAGTAACGTCGTGGAGGAATGGTCTAATAATGTAAGCATCGTTGGAGAATAATACAATTATGAATCATTTCATGCAGTATTTATAAAGTTTCCATCTTTATTCACGCCCTACATATTTATGGACTTGACTATAAGATGATTAATCGAGAATTTTTGCGCCACAAGAAGCTACATTATTGTATATTTTTTAAACATTTTTTTTTTCGATTTTCATAAAAATTTACAAGGAAAATCGAATCTCTATGAAGCGAATTACATATAGGTGTTTAGTGTAATGTCTCAAATTGCTATTACTATGGCGTTTTTATGTTATTAACCTATAATAAACAAAAATATTGCAAATATACAAGTCAAAACAAAATAACCACTCGTAATTTCATACTATAAACAACCCCTATTTTATAATAACATTATAATATTATGTTAAAAGTTGATGTAAGTGTCTGTATTGTTCCTAAATTGATTCAGAAGTGACCACCAAAATCAAAAAAAGCTCAAAATTAGATGAAATATAATAAAATAATTCCGCGAACGCTGAGGCTGTGGAATGAGATCCCCGCCGAGGTCTTTCCTTTAGACTATAATATGGGGTTCTTCAAAGATTTTTACAGGGTCGGCAACGCGCCCCGGTGTTGCAAGCGTCCATAGGCTGCGGTGACCGCTCACCATCAGGCGGACCGTAAGCTTGTTTGCCACCTTTGTCGTATTAAAAAAAAAAAATACGTTGCAGAGAAAAACCAAAGGCGAACAGAGCCAGGGCGCAATGACAGCTATCAAACAAAACAAAAGTATAAAAAATAAAAAGTATTAAAAAAGTATCTACACCTCCAGCCTGACGGCTAGTTCGTAACAGTAGTTCTTTAAGATTTGTGGCCTATTTTGTTTTGACTTGTTTAAATATTCAGAAAATTTGCAAATACACATTACATCATATAACGTATATGCTGTTACACAATAAACTCAAAAATATATACAGTTAAGAGCATTTTTCTATGTCATATCGCAGCCAAACAAGACAGCGGTGATTGCTCACCGACAGGTGGCGCTAGCTCCTTGGTCCTGTCATAAAAAAGGTTTAAATATAAAAGATATCAAAAGACTAACGTTTTCTGTGTCTAATATCTGGTGGTCGGTGGCTGAGTATTCTCTAAATTTCTTCAATCGGAAAAGGTATGTCCCAGAAATGGGTTTAGTAGTTAATAATAACCACAATCCAAACTAATATTAAAATTGCGAAAGTGTGTTTGTTTGTCGTTTTTTCACGTCGAAAGTAACGAACGGAGAGAAATTTTTTTTTTTGGGATAGGTTAAGGTCTGGAGAATGACATAGGCTACTTTTTACCCTGGAAAAACATCTTTTTCCCACGGGAAAAAATAATCAATGGCAGATCGTCTGGGCTACGCGTACGAAGCCACATGTAGCAGCTAGTTTTTTATAATTAATATGGATGTCTAAGATATGCTCTTAACTTGTATATGAAAATAACTGCCATAGTTCAACGCCATCTAGCGGTGACGAAGTTAACACAAAAATCGAAATAACCTGTTTGTTACAATTAGTTAAATTAATGTATTGTTTTGTTACAAAATGTTTGGTAGATTTAAAAGACTAATTTTGTTGAGTGATTGTTGCATTCCTATGTTTGGAAATTGTTTAATTCATTTTTAAAAATATTGGGGTTTTTATGGCTGGCTAAATGAAATTACCGGACTCGCGTCGCGTTATCAAGGCGTCTGCGCTGCGTATACGCTCATCGAACGCCTGCGCATGAACGAACTCTTATATCTTCGAGGATTGCAAGTTATTATTGCTCACATTTAAAGAATTTGATCAATAAATGCCCATAATAAACCCCAATAGCGTTAAACGTTTTGTTATTCAAGTACGAATTTAATTGAATCTGGAATGTTGAAGCTAATGTTATAAATCGAAACCACACTTCATACATAATAAAATTCTATACAGCGCCATCTGGTCCCAAAGTAAGACAGACTCACCTGCTTGTATTTTGGGTACCAGACAACAGATGTATTATTGTAAATACATACTTTATAATACGTAGAAAACACCCAGACTCAAAGGCAAACGCAAATGCAATCGATGTTTGCTCCGAGCGGGAATCGAACCCGGGTCCTTTGGTGCCAAGGTTCACTACCAACGCACCACCGGCCCGTCAAAAATACTTAATGACCAGTGTGATACTTTTGTTGGTGAGGACCAAATAACTTAATTTTATCATTATAATAATTCTGTATTTTTGAACTTCATGTCGAATATTAAAGTCACTAAAAATAATACATACAAAAAAAAAGTTTTATTCGACTAAGGGTGAGACTCCACTAAAGCGGAGATGTGTGCGGTGTTTTTTTAACAACATATAGAATTGCGTTATGCGAAGCTGAGCGTAGAGGAGGATGTATCAATAACGTAATTCTATAGGTTGTTTAAAAAACACCGCACACATCTCCGCTTTGATGGAGTCTCACCCTTAAAGTAGCATGTCTGCTCAGGCGTTTAATATGACATTCCTATTTTTTTTTAAATATGGTGGGTACAGACTGCTGTAACGTAGCATGCAATGTAGCACGCCACGAAAGAATTTCCCGTACGCATAATACTCTGTACGTGCGCGTAGCGTGCACTCGTGCGCACAATGCGTCCACACTATGGGCATTTTGTTACATTGCATGTCAAGTTAATAGCAGTCTGTATTACATTAGAAATGTATATCCAAGTGTGGTTTTTGATGTATTATTACTACTTAGTTGCGTGTGTCGGCGAAGGGCGCCTGCGTATTCCGAGACTGACGCGATGTATGTATTGTGCTATATTTACTCATTGCTCTATTTTATATTATAGTATAGATGCGATGGCTGGAATATTTTATGACAATTAGTTACAACCTACCACCCTGTTCAAGTAACAAGACCAATTAAATCTCAAGCTCTGTCCACTCATACAAAATAGGAATTGAGTGAATTGGGGAATTGAAACTGTCAAAAGGGTAGGGAGGCCTATGCCCTGCAGTGGGACATTATGGACTCCTAATAATAATAATAACGTACACTACACGTTAGACCTTCTTCCAGTGTCGTCTTAAGCCGAGGCGTATGCGAACCCTCTGCGGCGTCCCTGAGAATATGTCTGCTATAACATCCATGTTTAAAAAAAATGCCATAAAATATTCCAGAAATCTGTTAATATATTTACCTGCACTAAGCAGTCTAGCTATGATATATGTTATTCTAATAAGTTGAATTTATTTTTAAATAAAACAACGATGTAAGGACTCCTTCGCGCCAACGTGATCTTTTGAGCGCAAAGGTAAATACACCTGGCACATATAGACAGTCTTACGCCTGCGCGGGAGTGGATAGTGTGAAGGGGTCTATAGTCCTGGCGGGCTCAACGCAGCAGCTGCACGGCTGAGGCACAATGCTTGGTTATAGTGAGATCGTGTTATAAGTATTAAGATGCATAGTTTAGATAATGCTTAATGATATTATGTATCGCACGAAGTGAGTTTTTTTAAACAGGGGTTTGTACGCAAAGAACTGATATTTAGCTAATCCTTAAATAGGAATATAGTACCCTATTCTAACGGGACAAACGATGTTTTTCATTATTTTTTAACTTTATCTCTGAATCCGTATACTTCAGTGTTTTTATTTTGGTAATATACTGGTTTAGGGTGAATGTTACAAAGATTATAAAAACAATATTACATGTTAAAGGAATGTTATGTTATTTCAAAAAATATATTGAATGCAAGTGGTTGTACCTAACACGAGTTATTTGTGTATTTAACTTTCTTTGTGGAAACTAAATTATTTTGGAAAATTTAACACTCATTTTCTTAGTAAAATATGAGATCTTGGAATGTATATAAAGGGTACAATGATAAATATAATATCAGTATCGAGAAATCCCTGTTTAGATAATATTTTTCGCCTATATTTATAAATAATCATGTAATTGAATGAAGACTGTATGTAGCGCGTTTCAGAGCGCTGTTTGTGAACGCAGGGAATACTGATTTAACAATAACATCGTGTAGTTAGATGTCTATTTTTAGTTAGATGTCTATTTTTAATGGAAGTGCCATCGCATTATTTTAAAATATGTATATAAATTAATTTTCGTGATTGGCAACATTTTCGTACGGTCTACTATCTCGCACTCATAGACGATATTATAAAATGTGATATGGAATGTTTTGCAAAATGATGTACCTATCCATATTGATTTTTCTGATAATGTGATAAGTTCCAGATAGTATTTTGTCAGATAAGTGATAGTTTTTGTATGATGTCTGAATTAATTTGATTTTATCATTATAATAATAACTCTGAATTTCGATATAATAATCTGACCATTGGAAATTAGTCTTAAATGTATAAAAAAACTAAATTCATTTGTCCCAAATGTTAACTTTCCCCCGTTGAATAAACGAAATCACATTCAAACTCGAAAATGGGTTGGATCGTGTATTGATTTTTACAAAACATTTAGAAATAATATCGAGTCTATTTTTATTAGATATTGAAAAAGAACGATTTGAGATGATGATGAAGTCAGTAGACCGTACGGATTAATTAGTTGGCGGGGTGAAAGCATAGAAAATAAGTTAAAAACCAAATTGGTATTCGTATAATTGCATTGTTTTAATTTATACCAAATTGTAAATTCTAAAATCTTATTTGTTATTTTTGCTGTTAATTAGAGGTGAAGGATTAAGTTCAGTTATATTGTTAGTGCAGGGTGGACCACGGCTATATGACAAACATTTCTCCAACGTAATTCGACTGGCTATTATAACTAGTACCTACTTAAAATAGCCAGTTTGTTTTTGATGGTGTTGCCATGTCTCCCATACCTCGAAAATAAAGAAAAAAATATGGAGTTTTATTTGTTAAACTAAGCAACCGACACCTGACAATCTGAGCTATTCTTTAGTCACCACTAGAATATGTTATGTCAGCTTGGCTTCGTGATGTTATTTAGACCAAACTTATGTTCATTAATTCGATATAATTTCAATGTTATTCCATGTTAAGTATTGAATATCCCTGTGCAATAAATTTTTATAAAGCAATTTTGTTTTATTTTATTCAAATCTTACCCGTTCATACGAATATTTCCAATTACGATAAGGCGTGTTTGCTGCACTGTTTTGAACAACATTATTCTTGAACAGTTTGTTCAAAACAGTTCCCGTCCGTTGCTAAAGTTCAGTAAACAAAGATTTTTGTACTAAACATCGGCTCGTGCTTCCTGTGTCAACAGTGTTGACAACTAGGATTTTGAAAAAGTCGTAGACCCGATAAGAAAATTACGTAGCGGGGGCGCCACTGTTTGTACCGGAAAATATGCTTCTTCAGTCTTGTGCCATTTTGAAATTCAAATTAAAAGAAAATACGTTGATTCTGGGACTGAAGTACGTAGGTTTGCAGAAAAGACCTAAATATGTCAATCTACGTAAAAAGACGTAGAGTTGGCAACACTTGTGTGTCAAAATCAAACATAATGAACGATTCCCCCCGCCCGCAGATTGAACGCGGGGATGTTTTCCACAAACTCCGGCAAACACGTTCTAGTGTTTTTGTTGTACAAAACATTTACGCCACACCCCTTGTTTTTGATCAACGTTCTGTTCAAAACGTGGTGTTGCAGACGCGCCTTGAGACTCCAAAATCAATGAGTTTTTGTTATCGTCAAATAACAGACGAAATACTAGATTATATGAATAAAGGTTTGTACATGTGTGCTTGTATTGTAGACAGCTTTTGGAATGAAACAAAAATGTGGACTTTTGAATGTTTATTATTCGATTTATACCGTCATTTACAATAAATTTCCATGTAGTTGGTAGGACATAAATCAATATTGCATAACACTAAGGCTACCTGCATCAGTATTTTTGTGGATAAATTAACAAATTATATGCAATATTACAAATTCAAATAAAATAACGCTAATATCTTACTCGGGCACGCACTTGCTCGACACGCTATGCCACACTACAATTTGGAGGAGTAGAATCGGCCATCCGGCAGCGGGTGGAATGTCTGAGTAGGCATAGCCGAAGCCGCGAGCCGGGTCGCTACGGCAATTTACCAAACATGCGAAATTAAAAAAAATAAATTAAAATATACAAAATCTCTATCACAATACTCGTAAGTAATTAAAGCAATTCAAGTGTGAATACTCCAAACGTTGTAATACGAACAAGCACATCGACGTGCACAGTAAGCTCGGCCGGCTCCTCGTCGCTCCAAACGATACGAGAACACGCAAATCATTTGTTCAAACAGTATAGTACTACACAGTAGTCACAATTTACACAAACTTATTAATTTTCGCAATAAATACAAGTATGTACGCTCAATACGATAGATACATAAAGACCAACAGGGTGACGCGACTATCACTTAGCTAAATATTGCAAGTAACTACATTATACCACCCTAATAAGTAATGTTATCGTTAAAATATATCAATGAACGACCAAAGGTATAGAAATGTAGCGAGGGCGCGGAAGACGCGTGGGTGCGACACTATTTGTGCTGACGCGAGACGCGAGACGCTACGCCGCATACCTAGTGTACCAAATCAAACAAACTTCATGTCGCTATGGTGCTCAAGTCTGCGGAGTTAAATACATTAATTTTACACACGGTACAAAATACTTAGAAAATTTACAATTCCCATCTTAGAAGAGTAGCGTCGGCGATGGAGGCGTTCGCTCGCGACCGGACGCGCGGAGATCAAATACAACTCACGGAATTCATCCCTAAGAACATACAGTTAAAATGCAATACCAAAGTACTTTTTCTTAAACATTATTTCCTTTCGTAATTGAAAACAAATATATCAAAAGAAGGTACATATTTAAAATGTAAATTACTAGATAATTTGACGATACATAAACAAAAGTCATCCTGTACGAGGTGTTCCAACTGATAATTTCTCAGCGCACGTACGAAGAGCTGGGTCCCAGGCGCAACGGTGGTGGCGCTTCAACCGGTTGTCATTGAGGGCTGGGTCTTATATGATACTATAGTTATTTTTTTTATATTTAAATAGAATGTTAAAAGGTATTACGACACGTCCTGATCTTCCACGTCTTGTGCCTGTTCTTTCTGCTCGGCCTCACCTGCAAACGACAACCAAACACATTGTTAGCTTCAATTATTATTTAAACCGGATTTACCGACATTTTTGACCGTTTTTTTTTTGGTCTGTGTTAAGGAGTCCATTACTTGAAATTCCCATGGTAGTGCGAACAGTAGAAATACGCTGACAAAGTTACAATGATTCATTTAGGAGTTGAGAAGATCTATCTCCCAACTCGAAAGAGTTATTGTGCCGTACCGGACTCGCCGTCGCCCTGCATGTCGGACGTCCACAGCGTGAGGTTGTCCCGCAGCAGCTGCATGATGAGCGTCGAGTCCTTGTAGCTCTCCTCCGACAGCGTGTCCAGCTCGGCGATGGCGTCGTCGAAGGCCGCCTTCGCGAGCCGGCACGCGCGGTCCGGACTGTTCAGGATTTCGTAGTAGAATACCTGCAATGGCACAAAGGTGCTATGTTAATTAAGATAAACTGCATAAGTCACACAGCGTCAAGCCAGGCTTGAACCTGCTAGTACCAGGCGTGAAACAGTAATAATTTCGTTCGTAGTGGACAACGCATCTGGTGTTACTGATGTTCGCTCGCAGATGGTACGCTTGTTTGTTTGCCTGCTAACATTTAAAAAAATACATTCCTTTGGTTTACAATTCTTACAAACTTTATCTTGAGTCGTGATTCCATATATACCGTTGACGTGCGCGTACTTTTCACATCATGTCATTATGAAAACATCGTGATTAATTTACGTGTAAAAATGAATAGTCAATTCAGTGTAAATTTAATCATTCAAAATTAATATATCGGTGATTCACGATACTGACGCTGTTCCCTCGAAAGATAATAAGTAAAAAAAATTGCTAATTAGCCAAACTATACCTTATTCGTTTGATTGATATGATAACTGAATTATTTCGTCTTTGTTCAAACCTTCAAATCCAATTTGTGAAATTCGATCAATTTGAAAATTTATCAAAATTCAAACTACTTTTTGCTATAATATTACGTCATACATAGTTTACTGGATGCCGCCCGCGGTTTCACATGGGAAATCGCGTTATACCTGCAGTGTTTGTTCATAAAAACTATCCTATATTTTGAACCAGTTTATAAGTTTCCCGTGTACCAAATTCCAAGCAAATTAAGGAGAAAATTCAGATCTCCACCCAACTCTTTCCCTATCCAATTTCTTTTCTCCATAATCCCACCTTCATTAGCCAGCGGACGCATTGTCAGCGCCCCTGATGTTAATGATCTTTATAGACCGAACACTTTCCATCAGGCCAGTTTGCTTGTCTGCCGTATGTCATAATAAAAAAATCTATTCAGAACTTATAAATCAATGCGCAGCCCCGCTGATCGTAGAGACCAGAAACTTGGTGTATTCTTTGTATGACGTAAGCATCCGATAAGGAAGAGAAATTTTCACAGGCAAATGAATTTGCTCGGATTTTGCTAGTCATACATGTTATATTTGGATTTCCCATGAGAACTGGAACAATATTACGAGCGAAGAACGTCAGGTAACATAAAACATTGGGGCTTAACCTCATTAAGATATTTCAAATGGCGACAGCTAACTTATGGGCGCTTACATCAGCCGTGAGTCAGCTTGACCATCATATTTGTACTGTGATAACGCGCACGACATTCTAACGTCTAAATTACTCTAAATCATAAATCATACATAATCACGACTATATTCCTTTGATGTGGTTGGCTGCGTAGAGGATTTTCGAAAAAAGAAAAAAATCATTTACAATTTACGAGCGGGCCGTCCACGTCCTGAATCTTGGTTATTATGGGATTTTTCACACAGGACATCGTGTCAGAGTATTCTAAAACTGCTTGAAATTAAAGCCAGGCATATACCAGCAGTGCGAGTAAATTTCCAAAAATCTATTGGGACACAACAAAAATAAAATTGTACTTAAGTTGTTTTCTTTTTTATTTTATTTATGGCAACAAACAGTCCCATGTTCACCGCTTTTTGCTGTATTATATAGGTAAGACGGTTAAGTTTTAATTTTATTAAAAGATTAGTGACCCCAGCAAGCTGAGTCACTTTGTAAAAATATATTTAAAAAAACTGGCCCTCAACACATTTTAGACTAACATGTTGCATACTTCACTAGATGGAAGAGCTTACATCACCAACTCACGACACATGTTATCTCGACAATACTCTGATAACGTTGTGATAACAATAATTCTTAATACATTACTATTATAGAAATAATTTAATCCTCTAAGCGTCGAATTAATATTTGTATTTCCATGAAAATTATAATTTGTGAAATACGCACATGCATGAATATTCTGTTATTCTATAAACATCGAAAAATTACGCCTTATCTCTGTCTACGCTTGTTATAAAAATCGTATCTACTACAAACACCCACAACTTTTGACGTTCACGATCACATTATTGTAATGTTACAGGTTGATTGAAGTGCCTGTATTGTTTGTAGTGTGAAGTTGATTCAACAGACACCACCAAAAAAAAACTCGTTTTTTTAAGACACTTAGTGTCTAAACACACTATGCCGAAAATACGCAACCGAAGTTCGGCGTGACTACGCCTGCAATGTATTTTAAATGACTGACGACACACCACGCCGAAATTACGTCGCGTTATAGCGTACAGCCGAACTTCGGTCGGGCGTAAGTTCGGCAGCGAACCGGCGTATAGC
Source organism: Endotricha flammealis (assembly GCA_905163395.2). Lineage (NCBI taxonomy): Eukaryota > Metazoa > Arthropoda > Insecta > Lepidoptera > Pyralidae > Endotricha > Endotricha flammealis. Next base: position 837,056 of record LR990873.1, read on the forward strand.
AACACATTATAAGCGACCGAAGTTCGAAGATTAGTATTCAACCACAAGTATCCTCATTTCGTCACCAGTAATCAGTGTTGACGCCGTAAGCCGCGCGTCTGTTTAATTACGTTAACATGACGTTATCACAACATTAAATTATGGAATGCCTATCTTATCAGCTAAATGCCAATTACGGCCTTTTCGCCCGATATTGTATGTATTTTATAAAGAGGCCGCATTTGTATTAACTTTACTTTTATTACGAAGGATTAACTTTGAGACGCTTAACTCATTTTCATTTCACGTGATAGTTAAAATTTGATAATTGTGCATTATCATTTTCTCCGTAATCCCTGACGCAGGTAGGCACAAGAGCTTATGTTTAGTTACCATGTCAATAGTAAAAGTGTGACGTCATTCCTATTGAGAGTGGGGGAGAGATACCAAAACAAATGGCAATCTGTGACAAAGGAAAGTGATAAAAAAAAGTATTCTCGTCATCTTTACATAATTAAATGAAGTGGGTTCCCGATGTCTGTCCGATGTATTGCTTAGATCTTCAAAACCACGCAACGGATTTTTATGTTTTGTTAATAGTTGGTGATTCAAGAGGAAAGCATACAAAAATTGACACGGGAAAGTGTGATACACGCAAACGAAGTTGCGCGGGTTTCGCTGGTGTATGTATAATGTCAAAAGACCACATCAGTCATCATCATCTTGACACAGTCGATGGCGTCTAAATGACCTAAATACATGGCCAGAGTAGTTAATATTAAATGTGTGATGGTGGTGGTACTCACTGAGAAGTTGAGTGCGAGCCCAAGGCGGATGGGGTGGGTGGGGGGCAGTTCCGTCATGGCGATGTCGGAGGCGGCCTTGTACGCGACCAGCGAGTTCTCGGCCGCCTCCTTGCGGTCGTTGCCCGTCGCGAACTCCGCCAGGTACCGGTGGTAGTCACCCTGGAAGGCACACAAAAAATACATTGCATTATTTTTTTACCATAAAGATGGCAAACAGTCAAACCGTCGGTCCGTCGCTGTCAATCTACAGAAAAAGAAGATAGCCATTTCTGCAAGTGTCGTTTTAACACTTTCAGAATAGCATTTTAGAAGTAGGATCCTCCGTACTCCAACGGTAGTACATCCTGCCTGGTCGTATTAGGGCCCACGAGCAGACATGATCACACGATACTTGTCGCGTCGCGGCGATCGGCGTTTTACACCGTTTCTATCATGTTGTTTGTATAGTTCATCCTTATTGGCCCTAAGATCGTAGATACTGTTTCTGCTAGACAATTCTCGCACGATGCTACCCAAATGCAGCAACTCGACTGTGACGCAACTCTCATTTGCCTGTGTACCCGAGTCGCTTGTGACTTGCGTCGTGGGCGAACGTGCTTAGTGTCGATATACCTACATACCTTCATTTTGTAGTAGAAAACTTTAGACTCGCCGGTCTGTGAACTGGGGATTAAGTGTTTGTCGAGCACGCTGAGGATGTCTGAGCAGATGTCGCGGAGCTCCTTCTCGACCTGGCTGCGGTACGCTCGGATCATGCTCAGTTTGTCCTCCGCGCCCTGCAACATCAAAACAAAATCATGCACAATTACCGATAAAATGTTGTTCTCTGCACCTTGTATGATCACCATTGTACGATGGGGCCCTTCAAGCGGAGCGTGAAGACCTTTTAGGCCGGCATAGTAGAAGCGACGATACACCATAAAGGATGTCTCGTCGCTCCTATTCCTGGACCCCAGTGACCTGCGGCCCATCTGGCAGACGCTGGCGTCACATGCCGTGTCTCAATATATAAAAATAAAATACAATATTGTTGTACCTCCACAATCCTTGAGATATTCATGTGTATAAGAAAGAAACTATTTAGGAAACAAAGTAAAATTACCACTGGGAAAAAAAATGGAACGAAAAGACCAAATATATGAAAAATGAACTGAGGTCACTGAAATGGAGAGATTTTATCACAGATTTTAGATATAGAGAAATTACTCCACGCTCTCAAATAACAAAAAAAACTATCTAGTAACAAAGTCAACCGAAATCTATCTAGAAATAATCTTTTTTCTATAAATTCAAGTCAATTAGTTACGGAAACTTTAGAATTCCATATCTCAAGAGCGAAGACATCTCACATCGTAACCGCGTACGAGTATTAACGCGAGTTTAAGAGCGTACAACCACAACTTCCTTTTGAATGAAACAAAACCTATTGTATTTGTATAGCTAAGTTCGTCTGTGCTACGTATAACATCTCAAATTACTTAAAATATCCATTAAAAATATGCACTGTCATTCTGAATATTAATATGTGAGTAAAAAAACTAATTTTACTACTTTGTGTTTTTTGTGCTATAACGATTTTTTTATATTATAATCATTGACAAAACACCATGCTTAGGGTCGATTTCATAGAATCCAGATGGGCTCCAGTCAACCTATTAGTTGGATTCATCAATTTAACTATAAGATATGCCAATTAGAACATGTTAATTATCTCGGAGGTGTACTTGTAACTCATTGATGATTATTATACCATAGATACACATCATTTTAGATGTAGCGGGATATCCCCGGATAAAACGTGACTTTCGGAACGAATGAAATGTCATGTCATGATGATGCAACAGAACTTGATGATTTCGTCATATCAAAGTTTAAATAAAGTACGTAATAGTCAGTAAAAAAAAAAAATTTTACAGGACGCACTTGAAGAATCAAGACTGAAAATTAAGAGTAAATTCATTTACGCAATATTTAGAACTTGAATCATTGTATACGGCCCTGATCACCTCTTTCATCGGCTGACTGTGTCAAATATCATTAATTCATATTTGTCTTTCATCTTATTCCTGCAGCATTAAGTTAAATTGGTACTATTTACCCAAGATAATGTTGATTACATACGATAGCTTTAAACAGGGCTGGCATAAAGTTCCATATAGGTGATGTAAGTCAACAAATACCTATACTTTGTAGAACTATTGCTCAAACACTGTCAAGTGAGACGAGCGCAATCAATACATACCGAAACTTCAGTCACTCACTAATGAAAACGAGAACGACTTGGAAACTAAGTCATGTAGCCAAAAATTGTTTACCGGATCGTGACTTCAACTTACGCGATGGGATGCCTAACTCGTAACTGAATTAATCGCACACCTAGATCAAAAGTAGGTTCAAAATAAGGAGCAAAAAGCTATAAAATTTAAGTTTCTTCCTGAAATACTAAATTTTCTTTTTAAGCTATAAAATTGATGTTTCTTCTTGATAAACTACATTCAAAGCTTCAGGTCTCTATGATCAGCGGTTTAGGCTGTGCGTTGATCCGTTAGTCATTCAGAACAAAGCATTTATATGTATAGATAGATTTATACTTTTTGTAGCAAACAGAGGTTTATTATTGTTAAATACATTGGCATTTTTTTTTCATCAATTACCTAAATATTCATCATCAAGGCTTTATGCGTTGTTGATGATCACTGACCCAGCAACACACTGAACTAGTAAAAAGACTAAATGAGTAGTAAAAAAGACTAAACAAAACGACCTTTGCGACAAAAAAAAAACTAATGAAAAACCTGTTCGAGGTCGCAAGATTGACTTGCACTCGAGCATAATGTACGTAGTTAGTATCGATTTCTAGAGAGCACTAGATCACATAAAATCTATTGTACTACCCGCATGAGTAAATGGTTAAAATCACGCAAACAATCCCCGTAGCGGATAGAAGTTCGGGTCCAGTTACACTGGGTAAATTTTGAAAGTACCATCTATTCCATCCGGGAATAGAAATGAAATTTATTCAATTCTACTATTCATAGGGAAAAATACAACACTGCACCAAAACCAAAGTGTCATGGTCAAGTCAAGCCTACTTGTTCTTTTTCAAATCCCAAGTGCTTTGAAAGCGCTGACCTATTGGGGTCACTCACGCAGTTGTGCAGCAGTCAGCAGAGCCATTGTCAGAGAAAACCGCCAGCTTGTGATAAGGGGGGTCTCATATGCCAGGGCCCTGGATAAGTTCGAGCCTGACCCGAGTATATGTTACAATTGGAGAGGATAACCTAACTGTGAGACAAACAACGCTGTTTTTTTTAAATTCGACATACACAGACAGTCATAAAGTATATTAAATCCGCAAGGGCGTGGACAAAACACGTACATATCACGAAGGTCTCATGTCACGTACATTTCATTATTATTGACTGCTAACTAAATTTTTCTGCGCAGTTACCAATGACCGCTATACAAAGAACTTTATTCATAATTATTTATTTTTTATAAACAACTTCCATGTTGTTATAAAAAATATAAGGTTTCAAATACATAGCACATAATACACAATAACATTGTATAAAGCACATAATAACATTGTATACCGAATAATTTGCACGCCCCTGCGAGGGTAAAATGAGTTGGAATACATATTTTGAAACGTCTTTTGTACCTTATTTTCGCAAATAAATCTATCTAATCTATTCTATATTCTAAAAATATTGAGCTGATTTACCGTCCCCGTTTACTAGGCACGTGACGTGGGCAACTGGCATATCATTGTGGTGATAACTAAGGGCCGACATATGCAGACTGCTCGAATCAGTCAGAATGAACTGCTTCAAGCTGCGACTGCATAAGTTCACTATGCAGTCTTCTACATACACGAAACCATTCGAGCAGTTGCAACTGCCTCGGGTAGAAATATAACAATTTAGCCTCGTCACGCATTACGTTGTCATATTTCAAAGATAATGCAGATTGAGACATTTTTATGACGCATAGAGTGAGTCAAAGTATTTAGCAAGTCTACCGTATCCCACACTAGTGGATCAGTGTAGTGTAGACAAAAGCTAGTGGAAGTTAACCTTTCACAGGGGCCGTTGACCCAGACAACCACACCCGTATCGAGTTACAGAACGGATTTCAGTGTAAGAAAGACTTTTACTTTGTTACAAAAAAATTGTATCTGATTCACAATAAAAAAGAGTACCTATATTAGCAGTGCCCGGCGGCGGAATACATTCCACTATTTCCACTTCGGAAATCGTCGCATTCAACAAAAAAAATGCTTAGTTTTGAATTAAAAATCTGATAAACGAAGCGTAGTTGAAGTTGAGCACGTTTCTTTAGTTTCTAACTTCACTTCATTCCAGTCAACTTTCCGAGAGTGTAGTCGAAATAACTGTTGCAAAAATTGTCGTTAAATAGATAGCGTATAAAAAATACAAACAAAAAAACAAATCATGTGATCTCACTTTCATATGTGAGGATGATTCAGTAAGCGATTCCCCTGTAACTCTGACTGCTTAACCTATCTACATCAAATATAACATCACGCTTCCGCAAACATGAATCATGTGGGCAGACTACGTGAGAAAACTCGAAACGGTCATCAAAAACTGTACAATGTTATGCAAATGTAAAAATATCATTGACCGACTTTAGCCGTATTTTATGGCCTCAATACTAACAAAAGCGGAACAATTAGCCGCTAAGAATGGTTCCAACGAGCAATATATTAAATTTTAATTAGTTGTGATAGCAATTTTCAAATATTATTGTTACTCATATTACATTTCGTTGAAAACCTATAAAATTTACACAATAAACACAGCGCCACCAGCTAGGTTACTCTGCATAGCAATCGCGATTTTAATTTCAATTCTGTATAATTTCAAATGCAAAATTAACAGCAAATCCTAATTCGTACCATTGAAATTTTATACTTTACTAACTATTTGGTTAGCATACAATCCGATTTCATTTAGTTTAGTATTTAGTTAGCGCTAGTTTAGCTGTAAAGAGTACCTAAAATTAACAATCCAATGGCGATCGTGCGGAATTATCTTCAAGAGTAAGGGGGCTGGTCTATGGATACATTATTGTAAATACATATATACTTATAATACATACTTAGAAAAGACTCGGGGTCGAGAGCAAACACAATTTAAATCACATAAATGTTTGCCTCGAAAAATCGAGGTGCCTCTGGTGTCGAGGGTACAGCGCACCACCACCGGGCTGTCAAATTACTTTTTATGATATACACGTCAAACATTACAACAGGCCTAATCGAGTGACTACTTTATCTCAAGGGTCGTGAAGACGGAAGACGTGCTCAAAGAAAGTAAAGACAAAGAAGATCGAAGAGTCCCTCCACACTCATTTTCGCTCAACTTCGTGCGAGTGTAAAGTTCGCATTAAGAAATTTGGGATTCCAGAAATTTTATTTATACTACAAACTAGCTTTTTGGTCCGCAACTTCGTCCGCGTGAAGTTCCGGACCCGTTCCCGTGGGAATCACATTCAATTTCGGGAAAAGCTATAGCCTATGTCACTCCCTGATAATGTAGCTTTCTACTGGTGAAAGAATTTTTGGAATAGGTCCAGTAGTTTCGGAGCCTATTCAATGCAAACAAACAATCAAATCTTTTCTCTTTATAATGTTAGTATAGATAAAATAATAATGGGTCGGTGTTTAAATAAAGTTTTAGAGAAACTATAGAAAAATGGCAGTGAGTGTCTCGTCTCTGTATAATGTCGTTTCAACGTGTAGTATTATAGGATGTCGCGATAATTATGTAATTGTGTCCTCCAGTGAAACGTGGGTGTGGCGTTATATCACCTTAATGGACCGACACCCAACAATGGCTTGTCGTAAAATCTTTATACTTGAGATACAAAATTAGCTATTAACGTTTTGAATGAATAGAAATGGATTTATTAGCTTAAAATATGGCCAATCCTACTAATATTATATAGGCGAAAGTTATGTGTATGTTACATCGTCATCGCTCAAATGGCTGGGCTAATATTTATGTTATAACGTATGTAGGTAGATAACACATAGTATATGATCAAATCCAAAGTCTGATAAAGATGGCGCTGCTGTGCATAAATAAATACACGCAAACGAAGTTGCGCGGGTTTCGCTAGTGTTATAATATAAAACAAAGTTTACGTTTATTTTTTGGTTCACTTGTGCAATTATTTTTTTTACGATTAATAGTAATAAAGAAACAAACTCAATGAATACGTATGTTAAACAACGTCAACCCCAGTCAGCACTTGGGAGTGCTCGAGTCCTATCCACATAAAATACTTTCTCCTGAATAACTGACTGACAGATCAACAGCCTAAATAGCTAATCGTGACTTCGAAATTCCCAAGCTGAATACAATGCAAAGGAAGTTGCGCGGGTTTCACTAATAATAAATCAATAATTTTGGATTGGTAGAGCATTTATCAGATGTGCTTGCTCGACAAGGAAAGTACCACCATCTCACAGAATATCAGCGTGAAGCTTCGTTCGTTCGATGGGTGAGAGATCCGGAAGCCCAATTCTTTTCCTATTCCTCTATTCCCTTCCTTGTAGCACACCAATACTGATACTCATTGCCGGCGATAACTACTTTGTACGGTTTGTTTGCATGTCGAATGTCATAAAAAAAATACTTCGTTGTCAACACCACAATCTCAACAGCATAATTAGGTCAGACAGTACGCACTCATAAACCCTAAAATGGCATTACATGTCATAAACCTAGTAATTATTATAAATTATGCTTATGTGTTAACAAAACTTCGGCAATTTGATCACGCGAGTCGATATTAAGAAAAAAAAGTAGCTTTTGATTGCTTTTCCGTGGCAATCGGCCCACTAATGAAATAATAGTTGCTGCGAGTAATTCACTCCATTTCTATTTCACGGTGTGTTACCTCTCATTTCAGTTTTTGTTGACACCCAAAACTCGGTCGCAACAAAATGTATGAGTCACATTACGAAGTCGATGAGGAGCTCGATGGCGTCGCTGTGTTGCGCCTCTAAAACGAATACGTAAGTTAAGCAACTACCCTATACAGCGTTTGGATGGTTTTCGTTATCTCCAGCTTCTCGGTGCTTCGGAGGGCACGCCTCTAGTGGACTGGAGTTTAGGACTCGGATCGGGACCCTTAAGGAATAATAGGCTAAAAAAATGTTTGTTCGTTTGTGGTGAGAGTACCAACACACCATCTGGAGACCTTCATGAAGGAGGACTTCTGGCCGCAGGGAGTCGTGGTTCGGAAGTTTCGAGGCCGGCTGCCAGCTGACAACGCACGCGTCTTATCGACGAAGCATATTTAGTGTGTTAATTGTTATATTATTGTATGTATGTTAAATTGTAAGGTATATACATATTATAATATTGTATATATGTTAGACTATAAGGTATGTATTATATGGGCCATAATATCATTGTTAAATTCGTTGCCTGAAATAAATGATTAAATAAAATAAATAAAAATATATTTCTTTACCATAATTTTTTATTTTGTGTATTTTTTAGTAGTAAATTTGCTCAGTTTGGGGCTAGATGTCGTGGTGTCATGTGAATCTTCCAAGAATATTTATTATAAAGGATCCAATGCAACATTGAAGGCTTACGGTTAATACGGCTTACTAGTTTCTGGAACGCTTTTTAAAGTTAATGACACATTAAATTATAGCTGTCACTGTCAAACTAAAGGAGAAAACAACAGAGCTTGAGACTTAATGTGGGATTAAAATTAAATTGTGTCTCAGAAACTAGCTATTTGTGTAAACATCAGACTGCGTAGTACAAAATAAATATTGCGTCAGCACGCCCTATCCCGGACAGGTGACGTCAATGTCTGAAAAATATTCAATATTGAAGTACGAGGGCCCCAAATGCCAACAATGTTCCAATGTATCAGCAGCGAGACGAAAAGTTTTTGTTTCCTATAAGTAATAATATTTCAAAGTGAATATATATAAATAAATATTCTTCGACGAATCACACAGCGCCATCTAGTCCCAAACTAAGCAACTAAGCTTGTACTATGGGTACTAGATTGCTGATAAATATACTTAAATACTTATTATACATAGAAAACACCCAGACCAAAGCAAACAGACATGTTCATGCACACAAAATGTTTGCCTTGCGCAGGATTTGAACCCGCGGCCCTTGGGATAAAGTGACCATTGCTAGGGTCGCTATAGGTAGCTAATACCTAGGATTAACACATAGGGTACTTTTTATCTCGAAAAGTACGCGATTCCCGTAGAATTTGGTCAAAACTCTGATAGACAATGGTTCTCTATAAAATAGACGGCGGTGCTGTGCATAAATATACGTACGCAAACGAAGTTACGCGGGTTTCGCTAGTTCATAATAAACTCGAATTTGAGACTTATGGAAGAAAGAAAAAAAAGAAGAATGGAAAAACATAGGAAAAGAAAGTGTTAATCCCGGCAATAATACCCGGAACGGGATTTGACGGGTAAGAACGCGGACCGCGTCTGCAGTGATATTGAGTTTATTGTTCAATGTTATATCATTAAATTGATTTTACGCGGACAAATTGACACATTTTCACTTCAATGCTAATATTGATTTAAATGTGAACAATGCTATGTCATTGAAATCTTATTGTGTTATAGCGACTAAATAATTTTATAGCATATAGATTATACAGTCTGCCAATGAAAGAGATGAGATTCGAATCCCGCTCAAAGCAGACATTTGTGTGTACGATTTGTCATGCATGATTAGTCCAAGAATATAATAATATACATTTATTTATCCTAGTGTACTATGTCATTTCTCCGTTATTATCTGTTTTCTATCTAGACGACACTAGATCACAGTCTAGCTTAAGTAAAATCCATGTAATAGCATGCACATTATGCTTACGCGATAAAGCGCTAATTAAGAAAATCATAAAATGTATGCGCCGCGCAATTCTTAGACGATTTGACTAGCAAAATAACACTTCCCAGGCTTTCACTAAGTTCTTTTTTTTATTAAACAATTAACCTTTTTTCTTGTTGGCAATGTTGGCATACAGTTTTCTCTTTCTATATTTTTGTTTAGTTTTGATAAATTAATTACTAAATATAAATAAATTCTACATTATCCACATGGCGCCATCTGGTCCCAAAGTAAGTTAGGCCTAAAGTACAAGAAAAGATAGAAAAGCAAGCGATGGTGCAATACGCGCCACGAGAGACGAGACCCGATTGATTCCAGATTTGATTTGCGCAGTAGACAATTTCTACTAAAATGGTATAGAAATCGTCTACTGCGCAAGTCAATCACGTGATACGTCAGGTCTCATCTGTCGTGGCGCGGATTATACATCTACTTGTTGCTGGCCGTATTCTGTTAGTCAGTTTTAAAATTATACGCATCATAATATTCCAAGTACGAAATTATTTTTTTTATTAATGGAAAGATGACTAATAGCAAACAACTGACATGTCCAACGTTCTGTCATCATGACCTAGGTTAGGGGAAATACGTCAGAATGGACGATGGAATGAATGGTAGGAGGAAAATTCCTTTTAAATATACGAAAAATGTTACCATTACTTATGACGGCCGGCCAAAAGAAAAACGAAAGGCAGACCTCATACTAGATAGGAAGACAAAGTCGTAAAGCCAGCAGGTCCAGACTGGATGCCAGTAGCTCAGAAGATTGGCACTCATTGAAGGAGGCCTTTACCCATTGCGTGGTTCTTGCAATTTTTTATTCAATGACACTCGCAGATTACATCAAATTTGACCAATACCTGGCAAACGAAACACCCTTATCTCCTCCTGAGTATACTCGGTTGAGCTCATGGAGCATGCTGTTAAGTATGATATATCTTGCACTAGAGCTCCAGAGTCGTAATTGATCAATAAAGTCCCACTTGGCCAGACTGTCCAGATAATATCCAACCTGGATCCACAGGGTTAAAGCTATGTACGTACTTTTGTTTCTTCCTTCTGTTCAATAGATGATATAATTCGCCAGGAAGCCCGGCGGGCGCCTATCACGTTCTTATACGCCACGGAGAGCAGGTTCCGCTCCTCCACTGTCAGCTCGTTGTCAGATACATTGCGAGATGCCACATTCTTCATCGCCTCCACCATTTCTGTAAGACCACAGATTCATTAGATTTTTTTTTTATTTTTTAGATTTTTTAATAGATTGAATAAAAAATTTTTTCTTTTCTATTTTTTTGCTTTTCGCCATGTTTGACTATGTCAACCTCATAGGGAAGAATTTGACGAAGTACTCCTAAAAAAATTTAAACCTTTCACTCAAAAACTTATAACCATCATCTAGAAATGACTTTGAAACTACTGAATGCATTATCTTGGGTTATATCTAAGAAAACTCATAAATATGCACTGTTTGATGGTGTTAGAATCATTCTTACATTCTTGACCATCTGTCCTCTCGGCGTTACAGGCTTGTCCTGTTGAGACTGTAATAGCTGGATAGCCACCAATTCCTATCTTCACACCTGTTTATCTAAACTAGTAGCTTACTGTATTGCCCGCCAGCCCTCTTGGGATTGTAAACTTAAACATTATGTACTATTTGTGGGGCTATCTACCCAATTGTATTTGAAGAAGAAGGCCTTTCTTTCCTTCATACATCAGTTCAACAACTTCACCTGGTTTGATTTATCCCCTGAATAGGGCAGAGGTCCACAGTGACTAATGTGAAGGCCTAATCTCTTAGTAAAATGTTTGCTTTTCATTTTAATCTCTCATCATCTCAATCCAAATCAACTAAGATAATGTACTCTCAGACATGAGAAATGTGTTTGTAAAAACATATTCTCTGAATAAAAGTTTTGAATCTTTTTTACCAATTTATCTGACATTAAAAATAAAAATATCTAAAATATTACTATTATCCACTTTCATCACTTGAATAGTGCATCAAGTAAAATCTTGTAAACAAAAGTATAAATTACTGCTGTATATAAGTTTTTTTTAATATCTATAAGGAAATTTCGACATATTAACCTTGAATATACATACAACTTTTATACCTATTAAAGTTAAAGCAATGTTTCAAATTGTTAATTCAAGGTCTTACAGTCAGTTTCTGAAAAGCATTTTAATATTAATTCAAATAATATTTTTCTTCTTTTGTTTGATAGTGACAGTTATAATTTAATGAGTCATTAACTTCAAAAATGCATTTTAGGAACTGGCTGTTTGCTTTTAAAGCGAGTACATGTTGTTTAGAAAACCAATATCAACATAAAAAAATTGGAAGATCATTTCATTTTGGGAATCTACATAAGACTTTACATCCTGCAGCTAGTTGGGTTCATGATGTCAAGTAAATTGCTGGGAGAAAATGGATTGAGATGGCTCAGAATAGAGAAGGATGGCTTAAACGAAAGAAGGTTTATGCCCAGCAGTAGGTTTATAATAGCTGATGATGATAACTCATTTTCAATCCATATCAGGTGGTATTGAAACAATAACATTAGCTAACCAATTACTTGATGCACATGAAGACTCAGACTCAAGTATAGAATGATTTCTAAGTGGTGGAATAAAATATAAGTGGTCCAAGAGTCAAAGACCACCAGCTATGTCAGCACAAATCAGAATTTTTCAAGACATTGTCGATTCACTTTTGCAAGGTCTTCATGAGTGTATTATTCAGTTCTTGAAATGTCAAAGTAAATATTTAATATCCACAATAATTTTCTTCAATAAACGTTGGTCCAGTGTCGATTTCCAATTTGTAATAAAAGAGTTTTTAGTTTCTTTTAGCACATGAGGAAAAAAATGTGTGTAGATACATAATAGAAACCTAAAAGTTATTACAGTTTTTGTACTCTTTACAAAAACTGTAAAAAAAGAAGATAAATCTTGACATCTGAAGCTTGGAAAAGCAGGTCACAGCCAAAGTAAAACCTAACTGATAAATCTAGACCAGTGCAGTATACCTTTCTAGGTCAATAGAGAGCTAGACGAAATTTAAGACGAAAATTTATAAAATGCATTATTTATGCTAATTCCAATATTGGACCTCTTAGTTAATTAAAATAAACTTAGATAACTTGAAACCTGTCATATCAACTTTCATAGAAAATACTCTTGATCTATGATATTATTCAATTTGCAAGGTTAATGCAAAGGGGGCAAGGGGTGATTCATAATTGATTTTTTTCACTGACAATTTGTGTCAAGGATAGGGCAGGGCTCTCTTGTCAAGTTCAACTGATTATTACAATGTTCTGGCGAATTCTATATCTCGAGGTCACTGAACCTCGCGACAGATCAATGTGAAGGGTACTCGGGTGGACGACGACTTCACACCCAGTGATAACGTCAGAGTATTACAATACAAAAGATCTGCACGAAAATTCACAGGTAGTTTTCCCGTGGCGCAAAATCATGAACAATAGTCGAAAACGCAGCCGTCGACTCTATAATTTGTACTTCCTAATCAGCCTCGAACATTCCGCGGCTGTAATCGCCTGATAGGACCACGGAGCGACATGCATGAGCGGCTCCGTCACATCGATCGCACTACCACTTCCCAGCCACGGGATAACAGGGAGACCATTTTTCACTCCCTGAACTTGAATTCTACGCTGAAACGCAATAAAGTGCGAGCAGTGACTAATGAAAAACCCAACATTACGACATTAGCAGTCTCAAATACCTCATCGTGGGCTTTTTGGCTCTTTTATCAGCACAAAAAACGAAAAGGGCATCCCACCGGCGGATGACGCATCGATCGCTGACCAAGCCTAACGAATGCCATTGATTTGATTCCCAATAAAATATCACAAAATGAATGCATTACACTAATTTGTATGGAAAATAGGGGCGTTCTATGAACCGAGGGCATGCCTTGATCTTGAAATTTCCAGACTATCATCAAATCGTCTTTCAACTGTCGGCGAAAATAGGATAGGATTTTAGCCCTATTACTAAAGATGTAACAAAAATATACACTCACCGTCATAGCGCTCAGCCTGCTCGGCTAGCTTAGCTTTATACACATTATCTTCCCTTTCCGACATTGTGGATGACAAATGATTTTTCACTAACTAAAACCGAATCGCCAGGTCACTAATTCACCAAGATGGCCGCGCCCGCCAACCGAATCCGAATTCGATCTTCACTTCAACTAAACTCCGCCCATGACGTCATAGAAATGGCAACTTCCGTTACTATATTGTTGCCATATTTTAGCGACGAAAATTTTCTATTGGCATGCAAAATAGAAACGTACTTTACAACGTGTATTTATTGATTTTTTAAGTTACAATGTAGTTTTAATATTACTTTTATAGGGTATTGTGTTATGTACATACACTACACTAAACGTGTAATATTTGAAAGTACCTTTATAAAAACGTATCTATAGAAATACAGTAATGTTTCTCCTTATTTCTAAAATATGTGTTTAATAAAAATCTTTTCTTTGATTTTTACTTACTACCCTACCTGTCACAGTTATTGTTACTAAAAAAATAACTGTAAATGTATATTAACTGCAATAATAATAAAGTATTTTGAGTGCTTTATTTTCAAAATGATGTAGCTGAACTCATAGATATAAACATAGGATAGGCCCGTCCATACAAAGAGTACATCCTATCATGTTATTACTCAAAGAAGTGCACACACAACTCTTGCCTCAGTACGAAACACGCGCTTGCCGTGAACGGGCGCGGAGCTAACGTAGTTTATTTTTAGAAATTATCACATAAAAATGCCTTCGTGTTCCTTTTGGAAGTGTAAAAACACAAGCCGAAACACAAATAAGGATAAAGGTGTCACTTTTCATGCGTAAGTGTTTCATAACAATTTAATTTTGATTTATTTTAAAACACTCGTCTCTCGCAGCCGAGCGGGACGCAAGATACTCACAGGGGGCGGGGCAACCGGCCGACCGCCAAAGAATATAAATCAAATAGAATTGCCAAAGTTCTGGTGACTATGAAATCTATACTTACACCTTTTTGTTAATTCAAAATTTAATCATTTTTATTAATTGTTAATTCAAAACCTTTTTGTTAATTCAAAATTTAATCATTTTTACCGCATTGCACGTTTTTAATTCGAACAGTAGGTACTTAGCACATTAAATAATATATTATTCAAATTCATTTTTGAAGTCGGTTTGTTTAAAAAAAAAATGTTTTTAAAATTACAAGGTAGTAAATAACTTTAACTGTGTCCAACTTATTTTTTTTTCTACTCGACTACATTCAATTGTATGTGTAAAATGTCTACTATTACGAATGTATCATTAGATTTGTATGATAGTATGAGACATTTTTTTTGTCAAAAATGTAGTTTTCCTCGAGATCCAAGAACTAAAGAGAAATGGATTGAAGTGATTCAACTCGTATAGTAAGTAGGTACCTAATCAAGTAATCAGAACTTTGTCGCATCTGATCAATGTTCTATGTATTCTATGACAAGTGATGACGTAATAACGAATGGAATCAGTAACAAGTCGGCGACGCGTAGGGCCTATCTAACGATCTACGATCTATGGCTGAACTACTTTATAATTTATGTTAATTTTAGTTACATAAGAAAATATATTTTATTAATTTTAGTGCAGTGCAGCAGCAGGCATTACATTTAAAATTTGAAAATTAATGTAAAATATTTCTATCTAGGATAGTACAGCTAATTTACTTACGAATCTAGAAAAAAAGGTGTTTTGTTTTATATTTAACTTAACGGAGCCTACGAAGGTCATTTACGATATTCAAGAAACCAAATAATTTATTATAACTAGCAGTTCCACGCGGCTACGCTCGCGTTAATTTTATGACATTCAACTCGTGAAGTAAAAGTTGTCCTTATATATTTATTTATTTATTTCTAGTTTCAATAAAAATGGGTTAGAAAGAAAATGATAGATTCTAAGCACTGGCAACATTTTTTTTATTTTTTTTATTTGCATATTTTGGTAATTTTGATACGGGTAGAATTTTCTGTAATTGTATATGACAACACATAAATGTCTTTATGACGTTTCCGATAAATTTTGCTAGTGTTGACCATTGAGGTATATTCATGGAGTACAGGTACTATACCTATATCAAAATGAGTTATACAAATATTGTGCTTTTACGAAACGAATAATGTGACATATGTTTATCTCTGTTTAACAAAGGGTCATCTCTCGTATGACAAAAAGGGATAACTAACTCAAACATTTCTATTTCTGGAAACATCGAAAAATTATTTGCGAAATTTTGACATGTGGCACCTGGACGCCATTGTTAAGTCAGTTGTTGTGTAAGTACTCAAGCTGTCAGTTCGTCAAACAAAGTTGATTTTTAAACAATAACTTTCAGTTTTTTGTGAAACAGTGTGGATTATTTTGCTTTATCACAATAGCAATTATTAACAAACATGCCTGTATGTTGCATTAAGCGATGTAACGCGAGGAATAGTAAAAATCAGCACCAGTTAAGTTTGCATAGGTTAGTATTCTATTTTCTCTTACTGTATGTCGTGTATTCCGTTTATTTATTATTAAGTGTTAAGTAAATAGGTTTTAAAGAACAAAGAAACCTTAAGTAATATAAAATTTCATGTATATGCTTTTATTTTTGTATTTAATTTTCCATGTTATTGTTTCCATAGTGTTGTGAAAAAGTATCGAAATTTCCTATGATAAAATACTTTTCTTGTAATATTTTTCGGAAAAAAAGTCATCACTAATATCATTAAGATGAAACAAATTAATCAGTAACTAGTTTTGATTCATACAATCATCGGCATTAAACAGCATAATTATATGTGTAATATGCTTATATTGTACTGTTATTTTGTTTCAAGGTTCCCCAAAAATACAATTATGAGAAGGAAGTGGCTAGATGCCATTGGTACTGAGAATATAAGAAACTGTCGAGAACTCGCAATATGCTCGTTGCATTTTGAAGAATCATGTTTTAATAGAACACTTAATCGAATAAGATTAAAGGACTAAGCGATACCATCATTGTTTTCTTTGGTAAGAATTGTGAATAGGTGGTATAAAAGTTTGTTAGGAAGCTTATTAAATATGGATATTAAGAGTAATAATTGTAGCTATGTTTGTCGGGATTGCTCTTTAGGGTTCCGTAGTACTACAAGGGACCCTTATAGTTTTGCCATGTCCGTCTGTCCCTCCGCGGTCCAGCGCCGAGACGTTTAAAGCTAGAAAGCTGTAATTTGGTATGTATACATAGATTAACAATGTTAACAAAGTGCTGGAACAAAATTTTGAATAATATCTTTTTTTAAGGTTAACATGTAAAGATGGAATGGTTTTTTTTTACCCACCCTATGTTGTGGGGTATCATTAGATAGGTCTCTTCAAAACATTGAGGGTGTGGAAAGATTTCATTTTTTGATACAATGATCCGTTTCGGAAATATTTACTTACAGAAGATCGTAGCCAAATAGCATTGGTCTCGGCCATGTTGTGTTCCTACGGTGAGTAAGGTCTCCAGGGCTCCACGGTGCCGGTGGTCCCCAACCCCTCTATCTCCAAAAGTCTTGTGTTTGGAAATTTGCAAAAAATCATGGTAGTAGTTCATATACTGAACCTTCAATGAAAACTATTACGGTTAAGCAGGCTTTACTAGTTACCGAGTAATAGTCGACGAACTTTTAAAATAAAATATCTTTGATGAAAACTTACAAATGTGATAGAATATGATATTGGACTCATTTTCAAACAAGCAAAGCACAGTAAATACGGAGCCCTACACTGTGCGTAGCCCGACACGCACTTGACCGGTTTTTTATTTTAATTTTACATATTAACTCACATGAAATGAATAAAAATTTATTTTATTTCCAATCAAAGTAGTTTTCCTTTAATCCCACTTCCCACTAATATCATAAAATCAAAAGTTTGTGAATATGTTTGTTACCTCTTCACGCTCAATTGGCTGGGCCAATTTTTATGACACTTAGGTTGTTGATAGCTTGTAATAAATAATACATCAACACCGAAAAGTCGAAACAGAAATTAGCGGTCTACCACGTTACTATTAGTTGTTATTTATGTGTGACACAGCTAATTAATTTCCTTTTCTACAATGTGATTTATGTGCTATTTATTTAAAAAGGCAAAAAATTGAGTAGCCATTAAGCAAACTTAATCACAATGTTAACGTAATGTTTTTTTTCGATATCGATAGTTTAATTTTATCATATCAACCGGGGCATCTCTAACACCGGCTTGTGATTGGTCGGCTCATGGAAGCCATATTTATGGTAAAAGTTTAGGTGTGACCACTATTCTTGTAGGTATGTTGTATCCTCTTCTTTATTTAATCTGAGGTGTTGACCAAATTTTGATGACAATTTTTAGTAGTCATAGACGTAATGTTTTTTTTAAAAATAAAATGATGTGAAAAACAGCAACTTTACAGGAGAGCGATGCAAAGTTTAAATTGTATGTATCTTTGTACTATTTCCGGCAGGCTCATGGAATTTTACAGTAATGCTTTACAAGCTGGACAATATTATGAGTAGCCGGTATTTATCGTTTAAAAATGAAAAAAGTCACTTGTAACCTTCAACGGGGTAAAGTAAAAGTATGCTGTTGTGTTAGAAGTACCGTAACTGGCATTTTTGCTTGTTAGAAATTGAAAATTGCTTGTCGGAAATGGCATTTACGTCATTGTTGCGCTGTTATTATTTAATATAAAAGTAAGGCTTATGTGACATTTACGGAAAAAAGCGCCAAGAATGATATCGTTATATTATACTACTAATGAAACCCGCGCAACTTCGTTTGCGTGAGTTTATTTATACACAGCAGTCCTATTATTCCCGTTCCCGTGGGAATTTCGGGATAAAAAGTACCCTATATGTTATTCCAGGTTATGTCTACCCGTGTACCAAATTTCAATAAAATCCATTCAGTAGTTTTTGCGTACAAGAGAAAACAAACATCCATACATCCTCACAAACTTTCGCCTTTATAATATTAGTAGGATAGGATAACGTAACGTCCGTTCATTTCGTTAACATAGCCGGAACTGGGAGATCGCGCACGCGCTCCCGTCTCCGCACCCCGCTAAGAACGTCAGTGTGATGTGTCTATCCGACATTGTTGACGGGCTATCTAGGGAATATCCGACATTTTTAATGTTGTTATTTCAAAAACTATGCATAAAATAATATTTTTCTTTTCAGCTTTTGTTGTTGCCCGATTCTATTAAACAAATGCATCAATGGACTCTCAATGGTGTCTCAATAGAATGTCTATAGTGTATCTGTGGAATAGTTTTTGACATTTATTATGGACCAATTAAATATTATGTTAAACAATAACATAATGTTTAACTTATTGTATAAGTCCATAACAAATGTCAAAAACTATTACACTGATACACTATCGGCATTCTATTGAGACACGATTGAAACATCATTGAGAGTCCATTGGTGCATTTGTTTAGTAGAATCGGGCTCCTGGTTATTTATTGTAAGTTTTATGAAGTAAAGTAAAAATAAAGCGAATTTGCAGTTCCTACAACGTTAATAGTCATGAAGGTGAGAAATTGTCGAATATAAACAGCATAGTAAGTGAATCGTGAGAATTATTTCCATCCAGTTCCATTCTCGGTATGGTAGTACGTGGGTTGTAGTCGCCTCGAGGATAGCAGGACCATCTTTAGGATGATTTTTGGTTGCAACATCCAACATCCTAGTGGACACATGTGGCTCTAATAAACAAACAAAAACCCTGTTTGGTAACAAAGAAAAGGACGGAGCTGACAAAAAATCCGCTTACAAGATGTGCAAGCGATTTTTTTCTAAAATGGTCCTCCTATCTTCGAGGCCACCGTACAATAAAGATGTAGATTCGTTATGAGGGTGCTATGCATGCGATGACATTTGTGTTTTTTTCTCTCGAGTCTGGGTGTTTTTTAAGTATCATAATAATATAAGTAAGGTCAGTTAGGGTAAGACTAACATACTGTATTCCAAAAAAGTAAATTGAAATTGTTTGTCCTACTCTTGAGTTAAATAGTGCAGTGGTGTAAGATATAAGTGAAGTCATAATTGTAATATTATCAAGTTTTTGCCATAAATGCATTCAACACAGTTTTATTGAATTAAACATAAAAGTGGTAGTTTTGCCCCTCCTTCAAAGTGCCGGGGTAGACTACCGGTATAAGTTTTGTGTTTTAAATATTCGCTTATTATACCTTTTTTACGAACAAGCACACAATAAAAGAAAGACCATTACCTAACGAATCATTCGATTAATATTTGAATTAATAAACACAAAGATATCAAGGTTAATTTTTAAAATATCTCAAACTTAATCTTAGCTACGGACACTTGACATTTTTCGATCTTACGTCAAATATTGTTTTTGTAGTGGTGTCCATATTTATGGCAGTAGCGACAGCTGTATTTTAAATTGAGAACTTTACCATTTCCGCTGTATTACCGAAATATAAAAATTGAACAGGAACCTGTTATTCTTGATTATCAGGTAGTCTAATAGTCTTGCCCGGGTAGTAGTCTTACCCCAACTGACATTTTGCATCAAATATTTTTTGTGACTCGTATTCTCATGTGTCTGAACCTATAATCCATAGAAGTACGAGGCGGCGGGGCGCGGATTCCTACTTTTATGCTATAATCATATAAATACAACTTCCTTGCATGTATGTACATACTATAAACAC
Source organism: Endotricha flammealis (assembly GCA_905163395.2). Lineage (NCBI taxonomy): Eukaryota > Metazoa > Arthropoda > Insecta > Lepidoptera > Pyralidae > Endotricha > Endotricha flammealis. Next base: position 857,540 of record LR990873.1, read on the forward strand.
CTTGATTTTTGCATTAACTTCCACGATTTCTACTCTACCACGAGAGTGCGGCGTTACACTAAATTAAAAAAAATAATGTTTTATTGACATTTTACAAAAATCCGATCATGTACATCACTATCTGTCAAAAGTGTCAAAATTCCACGCTTGGCGGCCATCTTTCGAAGGAATCGGTATTGTCGGTGTAAATTTTAAACATCTTTTTCTTGATATTTTATTGAAGATTACTTAAATTTTACTCTTTTTGTGCTATTATATTGTGTGTTTGTTAATACTTCTTGAAAATGTGCATTTAAACCTTTGTGGGCGGTGAAAAAACGACGTACAACCAGTCTGATTTGACACTGTACTTTACAGTTAAAAAGTTGTGGATTTTAATGATATTTTGGGTGCATTGAAGAATATTGAGTTATTTTAAAGCATAACAATGTCCAACGTTGCGTATGACTTGGATACATCGGGTGGGCTTATGCCGGTAAGTGCTTAAAATGTAGTTGTTGATATACAAGTAAATGATCTGGCGCCATTTTTTGTTTTTTTACCATTTTATTATAGGTAGATGTGTTGTTATGATGGATTAAAATACTTTTTCAGCTTATCCGAGCGTTGATAAAGCCCCCCGACGAGGAGATTAACCCACAGAAACCTAAAAAACAGCAGCACCCATATTATAAGAGGCCTGGAAAGGGTCATAACCATGATTCTTGTGATGCGTGCGGTGAAGGCGGCGACCTGATTTGCTGCGACCGCTGTCCAGCAAGTTTTCATCTTGGTTGCTAGTGAGTTTGTTTACAATTGATTAAATGCATACCAAACTTAAAATCTACATTATGGAATAAATAATAATAAATACACAATTCACACAGCACCATCTGGTCCCAAAGTAAGCTTGGCTTCACCTGCTTGTGTTATGGGTACCAGATAGCGAATATATTATTGTAAATACATAGACAACACTCAGATTTGAGAACAAACTCAAATGCCATCATATAAATGTTTACCCCGAGCAGGAATCAAATAAAGAATCCTGAATTTAAGTGAGCACATAAAAAAGTTTTATAATGTTATTCTATAACATAATAAAATTTATGATCCCTTACATCCACCATACACAAATTATAATGTACCATAACAATCTCCTTTATCATTTCTTTCAGTGATCCACCACTTGATGAGAATGACATCCCAGCGGGACTGTGGCTGTGTCGTGAATGCCGCGCATCCGATGCGGAGAAACCCGCCAGTTCAAGGAGCAGCCGTGCCCAGTCGCCCGCTGATAGCAAGTCAGATACTGAGAAAAAAACTAGGTATGTCACACTATTTATTTATTTATTATTATACAGTTTACACTATCCTTACAGGTCTACTTAACCTAATGGAACAGTGAAACAACAAAATATATTAATGAAACTATTACTATTCCAATTATGAACACTAATAAAACTATTTATAACTTATTATATGTAAAGCTGTCCTAGTGAATTCACTCGGAGAACATGAAAATATGTCCACTGAAATGAAATGAAAAGAAATGACATTGTTATTTCAGAAATTAGACCTTCACAGGAACTTTTTCTTGTCATTTACAACTTGTATATTTATGTATAAAGAAAATAAACTACCACCATTTCGGACATAAGCAAAATGGCCACCGGTAAAAGAAACGGTGAAAGAAACCTGGTTACAGCCTTTTATGTTATTTAGCAATTTTTTCTTCCACTTTTTTGATACTATGTATAAGTACATTTAAAATACAAATCCAGGTACATACAGAAATTAAGTACCAAACGCGGGACGTCGATCCAAATAGCACTATGGTCAAATCCTAAATATGTCGAATAAGTAGATGTTGATAAAACCACTGTTTCCGCTATCGCATTAATAGTGCGCAATGCGCGCATGAGCGGCGCAGGTTGGTGCGGCGCGCGCCGACTTTCCGAGTACCTGGCCGGTGAGCTGAAGTTAATATGCCATAGTAACTCAGCATTGTCCACTTTCTTCCTCAACAATTTGTTGGTAAAGCTAACCAACGCAAAGTCCCTCCTAACCCTTAGTAGCTCAGTATACCCCACCATTCCCAGAACAAATAAATTAGGATATCTCAGCGGATAAAATGGATGGACCCGATATTGCTTCAAGTCAATAGTATGATCACATTATTATTTTGAATTAAAAAATTTAATTCAGTATGGGTGAGATTCTGTATCCTGAATTTTGTTTGGATTTGTCAAGTGATTTTTATGACTATTCTCTAAGTTAAATATTAATCAGATTTGGTTTCCCCAAAGATTCTCATTGGACACATCTACGTACAGTCAGCTGCAAAGTAACCTGACCCCACAAACGAAGTAAGAATTATGTATTCTCATGTAATTTTCAATGAATTTAAACAAAAATAATAAAAGTGTACATTTTGTTTGTTTTTATTTTATTGGGACACGGCATGTGACGCAGGCGGCTGCCAGATGGGTTGCAGGTCACCGGGGTCCAGGAATAGGAGTGACGAGACATCTATATGGTGTCTCGTCGCTTCTACTATACCGGCTCTTCACGCTCCGCTTAAAGAACCCTATGTCGTACACGTGTGGTCCCGGGAACACATCGTCCATGTCTAGTATTTGATGAAATTTTGTTAATATCTTATTAGAATCCTCCTCCTTTCTTCGTTTTCCTCAATGCTGAGGGTCGTGACCTCTCTGGAGTACCGCGCTTCGACGAACAATGCTCCGCCATCTACTCCTATTCCCCGCAGCGTGAATAGCTCCGCACACCGTCGTGTCTAAGGTGGCACGGATCTGGTCGGACTAACGCATCGGACTACGGCCACGGGGTTTTTTGCCCTCAATTTTTCCGGTGACTACGAGTTTTTCAAGGTTGTCTCCTTATCTCCTGGCGATGTGACCGAAGTACTCCAGTATTCTTTGAAGACATATGGTAGAAAGTCTTGTTTTTACTCGCAGTTCCTTCAGTATCGAAGCGTTGGTTCGACGAGCCGTCCAAGGAATGCGCAGCAACCTTCTCCATACCCACATCTCGAAGGCGTCTATTCGGCTCCGGTCAGCCGACCTCAATGTCCATGTCTCACAAGCATAAAGAAATATTGGGAAAACCAGTGTCCGCACGAGACTGATCTTCGTGGTGATCCCGATGTTCCTGTCCCTCCAGATGTTCTGTAACTGAGACATGGCATTCTTCGCCATCCCGATTCGTCTGCGCACTTCTCTCTGATTAGAATAATCGAAAATAAACTTAATTATTACTTCATTTGGGGAAGTCACGTTTGTCTGCAGCTGACTGTACATGCAACAGTATGTTGATAAATAAAATACAACCCTTGACTGTTTCTACATATTATTTGACAGAAGGTCACCATTCTGAAATTTTTAATAAGCTTATTTTTCTATATATAAAGATTAAATAATTTAAAATTTATAGAACTCTTCGCAACCGTACAAACTCCACTAAGAAGAAGAGTAAAGATGAGAGAGAAGAGGAGGAGGAAGTCAAGCAGGAGCCGGAGAAAGAGCTGACACCCATGGAGATCCTTGTGAAGGCGGCCAAGATCATGAACCCCACTCAGTTTGAGCTGCCAAGGGAAATGAGAATACCGTGCGTGTTTCCAGGCACTGATAAAGGTAAAGATGCGTTTATAAATCACTCAAATTATATTGTCTCGAAATAGTAAAACCATCCATCGCGGAGTTGCAATCGTTAACTTGCAACAAAAGAGTCCCAAGTTTTTAGAGCCGTTTGACTATTGCAGAGGGCAGTAAGAACGGCAACGCGTCGCTGGTGACGGTGGACGCGTGGGGCTGCGTGCCTTTGCCGGCCAAGGCCTGCTTCGTGTGCGGCGGCACTTGCAAGGCGGCGCCGCTGCTGCAGTGCGACTACTGCGTGCTGCTCTTCCATCAGGTCGCTGCACTACATACATTTAGTTCAAACCCAACTCAGCCACTAAAATGTTCATATCTGTGTCACAGTTTAATACTCCTACAGATGTCATCGTGTTCTTTGTTATTGTAAGCCTTGTTATGTATTACAAATTAACTATTTAAAAGATATAAATGTAAATTCTGCATGGCTGAATTTGCGACATAAATAAGTATACAGGGAATTAGAACTAAGATTTTGAATCTAATAATGTAAGCATCGTTTGAAACATAGTAATTACGTAGTATAATTGATACATATTTATATCCTTGACTGTCAACAGAGTATTTTTATTTTTTTATTTTAATTGATTTAAAATTGTTACAGGACTGCTTGGACCCGCCGCTGACGGCGTTACCGACTGGTCGATGGATGTGCCCCAATCACGTCGAACAGTACATTGTGAGTATTTAATTGACAAGCCCGGTGGTCTAGTGGCTCGCAATGGTCACTTTATCCCAAGGGCCGCGGGTTCGAATCCTGCGCAAGGCAAACATTTTGTGTGCATGAACATGTCTGTTTGCTTTGGTCTGGGTGTTTTCTATGTATAATAAGTATTTATTTACAAAAAAAAAGTATTTTAAGTATATTTATCAGCAATCTAGTACCCATAGTACAAGCTTAGTTAGGGACTAGATGGCGTTGTGGGATTCGTCCAAGAATAATTATTTTATTATTATTATTTATACACAATCCCACTTATACTATAAAGGCGAAAGTTTGTGTGTATGTTTGTAACTTCTTCACGCTCAAATGGCTGGGCCAATTTTTATGAAATTTGGTATGGAGCTAGCTGATATCTTGAATTAACACATAGGATACTTTTTATCTCGAAAAGTACGCGATTCCCATAGGATTTGGTCAAAAGTTTGATAGTCAATGGCGCTTTGTAAAGTAGATGGCGCTGCTGTCCATAAAATAAAAAAGTATGGCAAAACGCAAACGAAGTTGCGCGGGTTTCGCTAGTACATTAAATAATTAGACTGTATTATAAAATATAATTTATTCGTTACTTCTAGTTGTCTATTTGAAGTCTATTTGAAGTTGTACAGTCAGGGAGGGAATAAATAAAGATTATTATTATGGGGTGTTTCAACAGGTCTAAATAGAACCTGAATTAAAGCGTTGTTTCAACTAACCAAAAGCACGTGAGTACAGATAGTTGTGTATGCCAGGACTGGAAGCTGGTGAACTCAGTGTCGGCGAGCGCGCGCGTGGCTCTGTGGGACAAGTTCGCGGCGCCCGTCGACCAGCACGCCATCAAGCTGGACTTCATCCGCCGCGCCCGCAGCGCGCGCCCCGCCTTCCGGTGAGACCAGGTCTTATTGCACCCCCTTCAGTTCACCTTGAAGGTTCTTAACCGCGACTTGTCCCCCTAGGGTGAAGGTGCCCGTCGGCGTCCGCGGCCGCGTGCTGGTGCCCGCCATGGTGCGCCACCACTACCAAAGGCCGGCGCCGCTGCTGCCCTCCAGGAGGGAGCACGTGCGCTGCGAGAACGGTACCATTTGACATACTATTATTATAAATGAGAAAGTGAGTTTGTTTTTCCTTCACGGCTTGACCAAGCAGCCGATCATTATGAAAATTTGTATACATATTGTTAGGGGTGCCGAGCCCAACAGGAAAATTAACAGCTAGTAGTTTATAACGTAGATTAATTATAAAGTGAGTGAATGTAAACATAATTGATGAATAAAGTTTTTAAACGTTAATGTTTCAGTGTTAAAAAGGCTAAAAGCCGATCCGGACTACGAAGCAGAAGACGGCTTGGGCCCGAAGCACACGATCTGCATGAACCTGTCGTGCCCCCAGTACGCGGGCGCCGGCGCGTGCCCCCACGCCGGCGCGTGCCCCCACGCCGCCACGTGCCCCCACGCCGACGCGGCGCTGCGGCCCGTCAGCGAGACCGACGCGGCGGACGACCTCAAGGCTATTGCTGACCCTAAGGTATTATAAAAAAAAAATGATTTGAAATAAAGTCGTTTCTTTCCGTTTAGATCTTCGAATTAAAAATTGAGGAAATACTGACAAATAATATGACGTAGAAAACATAACGTAAAAACATAAATAGAGTAGCCGGATTTTTTCAGATATAATTCAGATCCAGATCCCACTGAAAAGTTTTGCCTCCATTACTCCATCTATCCCTACCCAAAGCTATAATTCTCCAATCCTTCTCATATTCGCGAATCTCATCTCCCTATCACCGATCGTGATCAAATCAATCATTTTGTTTTTCCAGATGGAAACGGAGAGGGAAAGAGAGCGCGCTAGCTCCCCGTCTTCGTCTTCTTCCTCGTCGTCGTACTCGAACGTCGGTAAGCGGCGTCGACGAGTGCGACGCGGACGCATCCTATGGCGAGCTGGTGCGGGAGCAGGGGCGCTGCTTAATGCTGTGCAGCGCCAGCTCAACAAGCTGGATGATAGGCTGGTCAAGCTGCTGGCCTGGCAGCGGCTGCAGCAGGTGATACTATATTGTTATCTATAGAGATAATATACTAATAATACGCTCCAAAATTTGGACTCACAGTTTATAAAACAATTGGAAATCGATTGTCGTTATGCACTGAGTATATGAGTATAAAAAACTTCGCTTTTTGACTACGCACGCCAGGAGAATTGGCGTTCAGTATAAGAATATTCTACTGTGTAGAATGTTGTCGATGACTTTTGACCCATTTAATGTCAAGTTTATAGTCTAGTTTATAAAATAATTAAAGTGACTGTTGGCGACCGGCATTACTCTTAGGGACTCTTTAGGAAATATTCTGTATTTACGGTATAAATCATTTGATTTAGATTGATTTATTCCTTTATACTTTGTATTGAGTTTTGATTTGATTGATTCCGTTTATACTTCTTATATTTTGTTTTTATAAAAAAGATTATGTCATTCTATAAAAAAATCTCAATATTATATCATCATGACAAACACAATATCTATTATTTTAATACTCTTTTTGTATATATTTTTATGTAAGGTATTTGATTTTAAGTCTGTACTGATACCTATTAAGTTTTGAATTAAGGTATTAGTTTTGATGTTTCAGGTGTTAGCCGGCGAGCAGACAGCGGGTCCCTGGCGCTTCGGGCCGTTGGGCGGCGCTGCTGCTGCGGCCATCCACCGCTCCATCGACCGCAGCCGGCTGACCAAGCACGGCTTCCGGCACGTGGCGCTGCCCTCCGAGCTGCTCAGCCAGCGGGAGCGGGAAGGCATCGCCGCTAAAGTGTGGGGTGCTCCGCCACCGCGACAGGTTCAAAAATATATATCTCCTCCTTGGCAAGTCTCCTTTATGGTCGATGTAGTTTCATGATGGATCTATCTAATTTCAGGCGGTCAGGCCCCGTCCCCAAGAGGGTCCGTCCCTAGTGCCGGCCCGCGCCGCGCTCAGCGAGGTGCTGCGCCCCGCGCGCGGCGGGCTCGGCGACGGGCTCGGCGCCCCGGTCCCCATGCGCCGCTCCGCGCTGTGGATCGGCAGCGACAGCGGCTGCGACGCCATGCTGCAACATCAGACATGCCGCGCGCTGTCGCCGCATCACGCCGTCATATTCATGGACGAGGTAAACCTGAACAAAATTATGCATAACTATGATGTTATCTTAAACAACGTTGTATGCATCACTGAAACGTTATCAATCAACTATATTATTTTGCTTTTGTTAAAAGTACTACTGTTTGACTAATATTTAAAAAAATATTATTTTTCTCTCTTTTTAGTGATGTTTGACTATGTCGGCCTTATAGAGAATTTCGTTCGACAAACTACTCCATACCCTATCTTGAGACCATACGTAAAAAGTGAATTATTCCAGGTGACCGGTCACTTCGAGCTGATCAACTACTCGGAGTGGGGCACGCGCGTGAACGGCGTGCTGTACGCGTGTGACGTGACGCGAGGCGAAGAGGCGCGAGGCGAGGCCGAGGCGGGGCCCGAGAGGCCTGAGAGGCCCGAGAGGCCCGAGAGGCCCGAGAGGCCCGAGAGGCCCGAGGCGCGCGACGAGGCCGAGGCCCGCGCCCGCGCCGTCAGGGAGCTCGTGCAACATCGCATGCCCAAGCCCATCAAGTAATCCTCTAATAGAAATATCAATGTCAAATAGCGTACACAATGGTGGTTCGTTTCGCACGGTCCGCGAAATTCATATTTTCTTACGTTTTTAACAAATTGCGGCTCAATCTTTCATTACACATTCATTAGAATGCGATTCCCAACTACAACAATATATCTACTGAATAATGATCGTATAAATAAATAGTAGAGTTTCTCTTTGTATTTTTGACAAATACAAGTTTATAAGAGAAAAATGCATTTGTCATAAACAAAAGAGAAGCACAGTATTTAGTTTATTATCTCGTCAGTGATTTACCAGTAAAAGACTTTAAAATTGATTATGTTTATTCGCTACTCACAATATAGACAAAAATATTATGTACTTATGTATGTAACAAAAAACTGTTATTTTTGACATTACAATTCAAACACTTTCAATTTAATTTATTACTAGCTGTTCCTCACATTTTCGCCCGCGTGGGCTTTTTTTCTCGTTGGAATAAGATGTTTTTTCGGGATAAAAAGTAACCCCAAAACGAAAACACGTCAATCGGTTCGTTACTTTCGACGATGAACGAAGGACAAACAAACAAACACACTTTCGCATTTATAATATTAGTATGGATTTTATTTTTTATTGATTTTATATCATGCACTGCTGGATAGGCCGATTCTCCTAACGAATTGGTCGCGTTTCGAAACGAACGTTTACGAAACGCGACGAATTCTATGAAAAATTTTGTTTACCAAAAACTCTCGACGCACGAAACGCGACCAATTCGTCCTAACTACTTTCCACCAATGTAATTATTGAATAAAGGTTTATTTATTTCCACAAACAATGTTAACTATTTAGAGGCTAACTGCAGTGGTTTATAAGTATTAACTACATAACATAAACATTACATAGTTTATTGTAAAATTTTAAATTGATTATCCATTTTACAGGATAAATGGCGACCTCACATCTCTAACGGGCCTCAAAGACTGGTCGGACTGCCGCTGCAGACCCGCGCCTGCCGCGGCAGCCTGGGAGGGCTCCGCCCTCCTGTCCCACGGAGCCCTATTGCAGTTCGGCTGTCTCATGTACGTCTTCAGCATCACAGATGCCCACTCCTTCCCGTACGAAGAGGAGATCGAGGACCCGGCTATATAGTCCACGGACAGTGATGATAGTGATAGTGACATAATATGTGATTAGTGAACGGGACTGTCCTGTGAGTGATTTGAAACTATTAGGGCCGACATACACGGACTGCTTGAAGCAGTCATGATGAACTGCTTCAAGCGTTTGTAGTGGCTGTGGTCGGTGGTTTGTTTGCGTTGAGTCTTACATTCAGTGTTGATGATGTTGGGGTTGGCAAGCGTTGTTTAGTTAGATAAAATAGGGGTATAGCCCTTGCTAGCAGTATTCCATTTTATCAGCAGTGTTAATGTGAAATTCAAAAGTTTTTACATTAAATTTTTATTTTGCTATTTTTACATTTTCAAGTGAATATTTATGTACCTAGAAATGTTTAATATCTTTTTTATAAATAAGCATTGTTCGTAACATCTTTTTATCTGCTTTGCTTTTAAAATATGCTGCTGATAAATTGGTACTGTGGTGGTCCTTAACATTTGCTGCACTTGCTACCAACATGGTTAACTCACCACTGGCCAATCTGGTGACATCAGCGAAAAGAGGACTGAATAAATCATTAATATTACGTTATTTTTAACCCAGTAATTAAGTTTGACGAACGCACAAAGGGCACATATGCCTAATTGCGGAGAAGTCCCGCAAGATGACAACGACAACAAGTTTGACGAAGTGTCACAGTCAACCAGTCAACCAATGAAAGATGTGGGCAGAGAGAGATAAGAACAAATATTTTTATGCTAATAATGTAAGCATCGTTATGAAACTCTGTAATTACATAGTACAATATGATTGCTTTTTATTTATTTAAAAAAAAACTACTAAATCCCTTCACACTATATTTGGAAAACTTGAAAGATATTTACGACGACCCTGCTCACCCTTTTCATTGGCTGACTGTACATTCTAAATTATAAACTAGAAGTTTGAATGTGTAGTGTTTGTTACTCAATCACATAAAAATTACTACACATTTTATACCCAAAAATATAGTTCTCGTGGGACACGGGCTGGTCCCATTATTTCACGAAACTTTTTGTTTTATTAAACTAATTGTTCATAAAAATGATATAACTTTATCCCAGTGAAACGATTTGCCTATTATTAAGAGTGGTAGGGGAGTAGCGACGACCTAATTTCGGTCCCGCGGCTCGCTACTTAGTTACTTTTACATGGCCAATCCAGCGCCACCGACGCGCGACCGATGGGCGTGACCATTCATACTAAAACGCGTCGCGCATCACGGTCGCTAGTATCGAAATAGATTGGAGTGGCTGTTAACGTCCATAAAATAAACTGAACAACCAGTTTCTGAACGCATTTTAATTTCACATGAAATCTCAGTCTTTTTTTCATCTTTAGTTTAACAGAAACAGCTATAATATGTCTCATTAACTTTAAAAATGCATTTCAGAAACTGGCTGTAAGCCACGTAATGTGGGACGATATAAAAATGTACTTGTTTATATGCTAATCTTTATATTAGATTAATTACCCTTTCTGGATATATCATATATATCACTGCCACTAAATATCATAATTAGTAATGTTACTATTAAACTTCATATTGTACTTTTAATGTTACAAAATGTTTTGTGTACTCGCAAAGTATTATCTTTCTAGTACACATTTACTAAGTGTTCAAAAAAAGAACGGCGCGGACGGCGGGAGCGGATACGGGAAACGCTAATTTCTGTCAGTCTCAGCGTAAACGCGCATTTACAAAATTTTACCGGAGCGTATCCATTACACTATCGTACCATCCGCCACAGACTCCAGTTTCATCAACATCATCTGGATGAATTGAGCTACCACTCCACCACTCTACAACTGTTCGATTCCTGCGACACGTCCTTCGTCGCACAGTAAAAATTTGGAACAAACTCCCGCCAGCGGTGTTTCCGAATGACTGTAGAATAGAATATGATCCTCTGTGCTGTAACTTCGTTCACACGTATAAGAAGCCGTGTGTTAAATCTCGCTAGCGGATTCCGCCGCCCGCGCCGTCCCGCTTCCACTTTGTTTGAACACTGTGTTACAAATAAACGGTAGTATAAGTTATACAATCTTTTGTCACTTTCACACTTCATTTAATTCTCATCAAGAGAGACAGCGACACAACATTACAGTGAATAACTTATATACGTTTATTTGTAACAGAGTAAAAGAATATGCTTGAATTAATAAACTTGCGGGCTTGCGTAAAACAACGTAATGCGTTTTAGTGTTCTAGGAAGTTTTTGAAATATTGTAAATATTAAATTGTGTTGGTTCTTCCAATTTGGGCTTTAGATTGGTAAAGTCTATTAAAACTTTCAAAGTGTTAAATCCCACGGGAATGAGGATATGGTAAAATAAAAGAATGGTTCTGTAGGAACTTAACAGACGGGCGGCGTGATCTCTATGCAATCAATTAAGAATAAGGGTCCATACATGCAGAGTAGAAGCGTCAATCCGAAACTGAACATAGAAAATTCACCCTTACGAAAAGTATACAACGTAATTCACATATTCCTTTTAGTACTTTTCGCGCGTATTTGAGAAATTTCGCGCGAAGAAGAATCTAAGTATTGGTTTAGGTTGTCGTTGCTTAACTTAGATGATTGTTTTGTCTAATATCCACGAGGCCATCGAGCTCTTCTAAATTATTGCATAATATAAAATTGGAAATGTAAATAATCCGCCCTATGGTTTTATGATAATTTTTTGGTAGTTTTCATATGAAATGAAATGAAATGAAATCGTTTATTTCAGAAATTAGACCTTCACAGGCACTTTTTCTTGTCATTTACAATTTGTATATATGTATAAAGAGAATATACTACGTTATATACTACCACCATTTCGGACACAAGCAAAATGGCCACCGGTAAAAGAAATGGCGAAAGAAACCCGGTTACGGCCTTTTTTGTCATTTAGCAATTTTTTTTTTCCTTTCACTCTTTTGTTACAATGTATAAGTACATTTATAAGAATAAATAAAATACAGATCCAGGTACATACAGAAATCAAGCTAAAAACGCGGGATGTCGATCCAAATAGCGCTATGGTCAAATCCTAAATATGTCGAATATGTAGATGTTAATAAAGCGAGCAGACCAGTCCCCCAAGATGACAACCACAACTGAGAGTCGGCCCGCCGCGCGATAATGATTTAGCGCAGGAGTATTTATGTTTGAATAATTATTATTAAGTTTGTCCGTTAGTATACGTTAAGTAGGTAATGTTTACGTTTGATAATACATGTAATTTTAATCATAGATTGTTTTATTTATAAATTCCAAAACATCAAAATCTTAGCATAGATCCGTGCATTCCGACGGCTCAGTGATTTGCTATTCTATATTCAAAACTTAGCATTTTAATATATTTTTACTTTATTATAATTTATAAGCAAACAATTAGTTCAGTTTTACTGTTTACCCTCTATTGAGAGTAAACCAAATCCATACCACACCCTATCTATACAATAACGCAAGGATAAAAATAAGTCGTAATAAATTAAAAACAATTTAATCACATTTCGCCATCATCCTCATCTTCTTGTTCCTCAAAATCTCTAATTTTCACATCAGCATCCTCGCCATATTGTATAATGTTGTCTATGGTAATGAGAATATTGTCTATACTCTCCTCATCCTTTATGTTGAGAGGGTAGAACCGGACCAGGCTAAAATTGTCTATAACTTCCCCTATAGCTTCTGTTAGCTTCGCGTATTTCTCATGCCATTTCGAGTTTGCATTCCTCATATCTGACATCAGTATGTGTGGGTCTGGGTCTAGGTAACTGAAAAATAATTCTTATATTTAAAAAATAAAAATAGTTTCAAAAAAATACAACTTCAGTTGTGAGCTATTTTTTCGCTCACTGAGCGTTTTCGTTCTTTGAGCGTAACATCACTACCAAAATGATAGGGCGACGCGAAAAAGACTTGCTGTACCGACCCTATGTAAAGTGGGTTATGGGTAGGAACAAGTGAGTTGAGCTTACTTGTCTAATTGATTTCTTGCAGATTTACTAAGTAGATCCATTTTTGTCAATATATTTACGTGTGGCAACTCCAAATTCACCATCACACTGAGTGCTGCCATTGTACCTGTGAAAGAAAACTTGAAATTAAAACACAAAAAATATAGTAGGAAGTCATTAGCGACTCCATTGTTAATAAACATTTTAGCAAAGGATTAAATAAAACTCGGTTTGTTACCATCATTCTTGTATCAATAAAACAAAGCGTGAAAGTGAAACAAGACAGCTGTGACTGATCTATAAAGGGAAGGAGTAGAAAAAAAATCATGAAATAAATATGTAATGTATGAACTAATGAATAATTTTTAAGATACTTATGAACTTAAAAAAAATAATTACCTGATAAAAACTTTGCTCCATCAACCATAAACTGTGAATCAACCATGAACACTACGCATATCCTGAAGTTCCACCGCTGTAGAGCATCCACCAGCTTCCTCATGACCGGCAAATGAGTATAGAGCTCTATTTGTCCTGGACAGTCAAAGAGTAAGTAATCTTCGTCCACATCACCAAGTTGTTCTTCTAACCAATCACAATTTTCAAGGAGTGTTCTGGAAAACAATATTAAAAAGATGCTCAGTTTTATGGGAATTATATTTTTTTTGTGAAAAAATCTAGACATGTCTAATCACAGAGTAAAATAATCACATTTTTATGTCATATTTTATTCTCATTTTCCCATTTTGTATAAGATTGCAAAGTTACCCCTGACAATCTTACAATAACTATGGGAACGCTGTAACCTAACTGACGTAGAGCCCTATCACCCTAATAGCCCTAGTGCCCTAACAGCCTAGCCCTAATCATAAATAATAAATACATCAATATAATATGTAAAGGATGCCTGTACCATGCGTCCTAAGGTAACAGACGGAAAGTTGGAAGGAAATGGGGTGGTGGTTGGATTTTCTCACTGCCAGTTGCACAGACTCATACAACTGATCGTCCTGACGGCTAAGGGTGTCTTGGCCACAGTGAGAGGTACACCAGTTCGGTGGTGATTCAAACAGCGATTTGATGTGAAGAGACTTTATTAATAATTTATCTAATTATTTATACAAAAAATATTTGTCTATGTGTGTATAATATTTGCAATCTATTTGTATGTGTCTCATGTATGTAAAGTGCAGCGCAGCAGGTGAGTTGTGCTAGATAAAGAATTGCAGCGTTGCGTTCTTCATGTTCATTTGGTAAATTGAACATACTGGCGCCTCTCAGAAACTGTATCAAGTCGATTGTTCGTAGATGGGTAGTGATGTTGGTACTGTTGGTCGCCCGGGGTCAGACTGGTCGCCGGAGGAGTGCTGTTCGTCGGGATCGTTGTCTGCTGGTTGTTGTAATCAATCCACTTAGTTGCTGCATCAGATATGTTTGTGTGATAATATTACTCCAAATTGTGTTGTCTAAAGTTGTTTGGAAATCTTCGTTGTAAAATAATAGTCTAAAGTCTAACTATGCAATTTGTAGAGAATTGCATAGTTTTTACCCCCACAGGAAAGTATATGAAGAAATATGTATATCTTGAAATTGTTTCTCAAGAATCCTGGTTAGAGATTGTAAGTTCCGTCCCAGAGTGTCTTCTTGTTTTCGTCGTCGTTGTCTTCTTATTTGGTCAGGGATTGTAAGTTCCCCATACCGGTTTGTCTTCGTAATTTTGTCCTGGTCAAGGATTGTAAGTTCCCTACCAGTTTGTCTTCTTGTTTTTGTTCTGGTCAAGAATTGTAAGTTCCCTACCAGTTCTTCTTATTTGATCAGGACTCCCTGACCGGGGAACTTACGATCGTAAGTTCCCCATAGTAGTAGTAGTAGTAGTAGTAGTAGTAGTAGTAGTAGTAGTAGTGTAGTAGTAGTTTGTTTTCGTGTTGTCGTCTTCTTCTTATTTGATCAGGGATTTGTAAGTTCCCCATACCAGAATGTCTTCTTGTTGTCGTCGTCTTCTTATCTGGTCAGGGATTGTAAGTCCCTTACCAGATTGTCTTCTTGTCGTCGAGATCTTCTTATCAGGTCAGGGATTGTAGGTCCCCTTCCAGACTGCGTGTTGTCGTCGTCGTCTTGTGGTGTCTTCCTGGTGGTTCATAGTTGCTCGAAGGACCATGCATAAAATCGCAGGGTCCTATGACCGGTTGTCGTCTTGTTGTTGTAGTCTTGATTGCTGTCCAATGTTGCTCTTCATTCGTCTTCTTGTGCTCGAAGGACCATGTATAAAACCGCAGGGTCCTGTCACCATTTCAAAGTTGCTCGAAGGACCATGTATAAAGTCGCAGGGTTTGTTTGCTATTTGTATGTGTCTCATGTATGTAAAGTGCAGCGCAGCAGGTGAGTTGTGCTAGATAAAGAATTGCAGCGTTGCGTTCTTCATGTTCATTTGGTAAATTGAACACATTTCATTCAATTTTTAAGGCTTTTACACAAAGCCTCGACATGTTAGTCTGCTGTGACAGAGCCTACCCACAGGATAATCACAGCCAGGGGCGGCTGTACCTTAAGTGCGCTCGTGCACTGAACTACCAGATTTTAATAGGTTCAGAAAAAAAAATGATTATTAATCCGATTGACTATCTATTCAATATTAACGAAATTGTTACAAAACAATTTCAACTCTTGGCTAAAGTCTTATTTTCGCTTGTAAACACAATTCGCCGTGCGCTAGACCACGCGCACGGCGAATACTCATACAACGTTTATGAAATACGAGCTAAAACGCCTGGCGCGTGAGATAGAGATAGTGCAATAGAAAATGTATAGCAAAATTAGACATCTCGCGTGCGTCGCACGCACGAGCCGGAGTTTACCGAGAACCAGCGAACGAAAAACCGAGAGCGGACGGACGACCGCGTCGCGCGTTTTTTTTTGTTATTGTTTACATTGTGATTTGTGATAGAATTATAAATTATAATAAACTAACTTATCGTTTTGTGTGTGGGACAGTTGTGTGATTATAGCTGTTAAAATGAGCATTAACTTTAACATTGACTTTATTAAAAGCAATAATAAAACTTTTCAACAAAAGATTGATTTCAAATCAGCTGGACCGCCCAGGCTATTTCGAACTTGAAACAAGAGTGTAAATCGAAAAATAAATCATTTACGCGAAGTTTTAAAAGTGAATTGTATAACAGAAAGAAATGGCTTTGTGGATGTGAGCGTCTCAATACATTATTTTGTTTTGGGCTTTGTAATGACAAAATGTTGTTTTATTGCAATTTCGAATTGGAGTACTCAGTGAGCTGATAAAGTGCACCACCAGTGCCATAACCCACCAGCCGCCACTGATCACAGCCATCTCGAAGCCCACTATTGGGCACCAGTTTCTCACACTATCTTATATTCTGTTTTATGTGAATATGAATATAATATGACATATATGAAATTTTGTATAACTTTTAGACATTCGTAAAAATGTGTGAAATCACTGACTATAGTGTCACTAAAAAAAAAGTTTTTTAAAGGTCTTTTCTTTTATAAAAATAATTTAAAAAGCCTTTATTTTCCATTGTCATGGTGTGGGTCATGTACAGTGGTGTGAAATGTGATGAGTATTTAATTTATTAGTCTGTTTTAATCTCTGAAAGGGTAAAGATTTCCTCCAGAAATAAAAAAATACTTACTCTATACAAAATACAAGTCCTCCATTAGGTCCAAACTGCAATTCCTCATCCTCCATAGCATCATCCAGGTGGATCAGCTCCCTGATGTCCACAAGTGGTTCATAGTCAAAGTGCTCAGCGGCAGGATCCAGGTTAACTACTTCAATGATACGTTTCGCGTCATTAGCATGTTTCACCATTGTGGAGCAATAGGTGGACTGAAAAAAAATCATTGTCAAAGTAAAATTTTTTTTTTTCAAATAGATTTAATCACAAGCTCTTTTGAATTGTCACAATTTTTCCTACCACCAGTTCAAACGGCAGTACCAAGAACTCGGAAGAAACTTAGCACTTGCTCTTATAAAATGGTACTACATATTATAAGTCTTGTCTCACTCGTTTTTTTGTGTCATATGTGCAAAACAGTGCTTGAGATAGAGACTAGATTTGTACTGGTTTAGTTTAGCTAGGTTTGGTTATCTTTGGAGTTTATCGCTCTATTTAACGAGGGATCGCTCAACACTATACTCACCAGTGCGGAGACTATGTTATGCCTATGAAATATTTATTATCAAATTCGATATACTTACTTTGCCGCTGCCTGCAGGCCCCACGACCAATTGCGCAAATCGCATTTTGTATAATTATGGGATAACTGTGCGTAACGAAATTGTAACCTAAAAGGTTAGCTTCTGTTAGCTTGTTGATAGTTAAGTTATTGTACATGAAATGAATATTTACACTGCTTTTATTAATTCTGTTATGGCTTTATTAACATTCCACAAGAGCCTAGGTTTATTAGCTCACAGCAAAACAAACACCACCATGCTAATAATTATTGTGTTGTTTTTGTTAGTTAAGTGTCATCCATCTGTCAAACATTGACATGCACATTTTACGTTCTTCTTGTTTTTAAACCAGCAACCACTTTCCCTCCAACGTTATTTTTAGCGAGATGCTGGTTGTTTATAAAACCTCAATACTATATTGTACTCTTTTTGCTGGTTGGTTGGATGCAAGAAGCTTAAATATTACGTAATATTTAAGCTTCTTGGTTGGATGAAATTCTTATAAATTAGTTGTCAAACTTTAACTACTTTTGACAAAGCGAAAAGAGAAAAATAAGACATACGTTATATAAACGAAAACAAAGTGTATCATGCAATAAAGTGATTTTTACAGATTTAAATTCTATGGATTTTTAACTGATAATTAATAATAAATTAAGTAATTTCCAATATTCTTATCTGTTGAATATCATTGTTTTACCGAACATGTCAGCTATTGGTATAGATTTAGGGACTACATACTCTTGCGTGGGCGTTTGGCAGCATGGCAATGTCTCAATTATTGCTAACGAAATGGGTAATCGCACTACACCTTCTTACGTAGCATTTACGGATACTGAGCGATTAATAGGAGAAGCAGCGAAATACCTAGCACTCAATCCAAGTAATATGATTTTTGATGCTAAACGCCTTATTGGGAGGAAGTATAATGATCCTAAAATCCAACAGGATTTTAAGCATTGGCCTTTTAGAGTAATTGACGATGGAGGAAAACCAAAAATACAAGTACAATATAAGGGAAATCCCAAGCGCTTCGCACCAGAAGAGATAAGCAGTATGGTATTGATAAAAATGAAAGAAATAGCTGACGCGTACTTGGGGACCTCCGTGAAGAGCGCCGTGATAACCGTTCCAGCCTATTTTAACGACTCACAGAGACAGGCTACAAAAGATGCAGGTGCTATCGCGGGATTGAACGTTCTTCGCATAATCAATGAGCCAACGGCAGCCGCACTTGCTTATGGTTTAGATAAAGATCTAAAAGGTGAAAGAAATGTGCTCATTTTCGATCTCGGGGGAGGAACTTTTGATGTTTCTATTCTTACAATAGATGAGGGTTCCCTATTTGAAGTAAAGGCTACGGCTGGAGATACTCATCTCGGAGGTGAAGATTTTGACAGCAGAGTTGTAAATTATTTAGCTGACGAATTCAACAAAAAACACAAAAAGGATATAAAATCGAATGCAAAAGCATTGCGTCGTTTACGGATTGCTGCTGAGCGCGCCAAACGCACTCTTTCCTCCAGCACTGAAGCCAGCATTGAAATAGATGCTCTATACGAAGGCATAGACTTTTTCTCCCGTCTATCAAGGGCACGGTTCGAAGAGCTTAACTCTGATCTTTTCCGATTAACACTTGATCCAGTTGAAAAAGCCTTGCAGGATGCCAAACTTGACAAAGCTTCTATACATGACGTCGTTCTGGTTGGAGGATCTACTCGGATTCCTAAAATTCAAAGTTTGATTCAAAACTTCTTTAATGGGAAAATATTGAATCTTTCCATCAACCCTGATGAAGCAGTCGCTTATGGCGCAGCAGTGCAAGCTGCCATTCTAAGCGGAGAACGTCATTCGAAGATCCAAGATGTTTTACTAGTTGATGTAACTCCTTTATCACTAGGGATCGAAACAGCTGGTGGAGTTATGACTAATATTGTAGATCGCAATGCAAAAATACCGTGCAAGCATTCTGAGATCTTTACAACTTATAACGATAACCAGCCAGCAGTGACTATTCAAGTTTATGAAGGTGAAAGAGCCATGACTGCGCATAAAAACATTCTGGGAACATTTGATCTGACTTGTATACCTCTCGCTCCACGTGGGGTACCGCAGATAGAAGTTACATTCGATCTAGATGCTAACGGTATTCTAAATGTGACTGCAAAAGAAAATAGTACTGGCAAAAACAAGAACATTATTATTAAGAATGACAAAGGAAGGTTATCGCAGGTAGAAATAGAGAAAATGTTAGCTGACGCTGAAAAGTTTAAGGACGAGGACATTCGTCAGAAAGAGAGAATAGGAGCTCGTAATATTTTAGAAGGCTATGTTTTTCTTATAAAGCAGTCTTTAGACAATTGTAAAGGGAAGATCAGTGAGGCGGCGGCAGCGACTATTCGTCGTAAATGTGATGACACACTGCAATGGTTAGATAAAAACTCATCTGTGGATAAACAGAAATATGAAGCCAAATTGGAGGAGTTCTCCATGTGGCATTGCGGTGGGACACCATGTATAAATTCATTTGACAAATTTTCATAAGAATAGAAGATGTAATGCTAATGGGGTTGGCAACGAGGGTGTGTGCTCCTATTATGTCAAAGTTACATTCTAGGGGAGGAGCCAGTCCGGAGAAACCGAATAATCGGCATAGAAAGTCGAATAGGTAATTTTTATGAAAATGTTTTTTTTAATGCTATATCTACACTCAACATTGAGCATCTTCGTCTTCACGTTTCCTTTGTTTTAACTTCGTGCCTCTGTATTTCACTCAACGTCTCGAATATGTAGAGCTGGAGTAAAATGTGCTAATTAAAAAATTAAAAAATATATATTTTTTTAGTAAAATTAAGGTCTTTTATTCTGGCTCTCAGTGATGTGATTAAGCAATGAGCACAGAGTACTTTGTATAATACTGGCAATGAGATTTTATATATTTTATGACAAGAGAAGTAACGTCATACAAAGCATTCGTAAAAAGCCGCAACCATTTTAGAGTGTTAAAGACGTAGCTTTGAAACCGATACATATTCCGAGCATATGCCAAAGTAAAATATGTTTGTCTCTTTTTTTCTAGAGTCAAACTAATTATGTTTTTTCGGCGGGTAGCAGTGAAACAGATAACACGTATTTTACTGTGCTCCTTGTTAATTATTTATTTAAATAGTTTTACTTACATTTATATATATAAATTTTTACTTATATGTTTTAAGTATTGCTCTTGCACCTTCTGACACTTAAATTTCAAACACCTTTCACAACATGGACACATCATCACAGTTAAACAAGAACATGGAAGAGTTGACGTCACTTTTTAACACCAGGATGGAAGAATTTGAGCGAAACCTTCAGCAGCAGTCCTCGACATCTGCCCCTCCAACAATGAAGACACTATCGGCAGAATTCCAGTCATTTAAAACATTTTTCTGGAAGGCGGTCACAATGCTCAAATCTCAGGTGGAGCTAGCGACATTGGGTTTGGATCGGCTGGAGTCCCATAGCCGGAGAAAGGTACTCCTTTTCCATGGAATCCCTGAAGTAGACAATGAGAATCTACCACATGTGCTTCGTATGATTTTGACCGACCAACTTAAACTATCGGTAGATAATAATGCTTCAGATTTTGAAGCGTGTCATCGATTGGGAGGTAAGAAGGATCAACCTCGACCTGTCCTGGTTCGCTTCGCAAGTTATGCCTTTAGGACTTCGGTATGGAATGCTAAGACTAAGCTGAAAGGATCGCGAACTTCCGTATCCGAATTCCTCACTAAGCTTAGGCAGGAGGTGTTTGTTGCGGCCAGGAAGCATTTTGGCGTGAAAAACTGCTGGTCGGCGGATGGCAATGTCGTTGTTCTTTGCGGCAATGGTAGAACTAAGGTTGCGTCACTTGCGGACCTCCGGCAACTGCAGTCCCGCTTCCCTTCTGGTGCAGCACAGCAGGAAGACAGCTCACGGCGTGCAGGTGCTTCAGGCAAGCAAAAGGGCAAGTGAGGGTTCTGCTATGTGATTTCTCTTCAATGGATTTGATTATTCAACTCTTTCGGGTATTTATCTAATATTTAATTTGTATTTCCACCTTCTAAATTTTTGTTTATTCAAGAAAAAGCTTAATTTTGCTAATGTAGGTAATTCTTTGAGACTTGACGTAAATTGACGTTTGACATATTGTGTTTCGTTCGACAGTTGTCATTGAGTGACCTGTCAAGTGCTTTTCATTTGTGGCAACGAAGCTTTAACTTAATTTTAATTATATCTGCCAAGGCCAAAATTTGTAATGAAGAATGTTTGTGCGTTTTGTTTTCCTTTTAAAATTGTAATTTGTATTAGTGCTAACATAACTCTAGTTTTATATAATAATCTTTGTAGTAGGTACATTTTATTTTTATTTCATACTTGAAAGTGCCCATTTGTAATATAATTTGATCAGTCAGAGATGCGAGTATAAGTATTTAATTTTGTGTTTGTTTATATTATCTAGTAATTAGCTATATATACTTATTATATTATTTATTTATTATATTTTATTTATGTCTCTTGAAGATGATAGTAATCTTTTCTACTCGTGTTCCTCGGATGAGTATGATAGTGCTCTTAGTGACGCTTCTTTTTCTACGGAGTCTACTCTGGATTGCAAATTGCAATCTGTGTTTGGAAATAATTCTAACTATCTTAATCTTGTGCACATTAATGCTCAGAGCATATTAGCTCATTATACGGATTTTCTTGCATCCTTTAGCAATGCAGCAGTTGATGGCGTTCTTGTCTCTGAATCCTGGCTTAAGCCTTCTCTCCCATCTGCCCTATGTTCTCTCCCTGGCTTTCGGCTCTATCGTAATGATAGGACGGGTGCTGGAGGAGGGGGGGTATGTATATATCTTCGAGACAACATTCCTGCAGTTATTATTTCACAATCCCCATCAGACTATTCGGCCTCCCTAGAACACCTTTTTATTGAAATTACTCTCCACCACGCAAAAATTTTAATTGCCGTAGTTTACAGCCCTAATGATAAAACTGACTATTTTCATACGCTTGAAAATACGTTAGAACGCCTTCTCCCCTCGTATAATCATGTCCTTTTAATGGGTGATCTCAACACCTGCCTTTTGAAAAATGACTGCAGATCAAATAAGCTTAATGACTTAGTTTCTGGATTTAATTTACACTCATTATCACTTTCTCCAACTCATCATTTTCCAAATTGTAGACCTTCTCTCATTGACTTAATGCTGGTTTCTGATGTAGATTCCGTAATCAATCATGGACAACTTACAGCACCTTTCTCTTACCACGACCTAATTTTTCTGACCTATAAGGTGCGTCCTTCAAAGCATAGAATCAAAACTATTTCCCAGCGTAACTTTAGAAACTTGAATATTGATTGCTTGAGGGCCGATTTCCGGAATGTCAACTGGGACGACTTATACTCCGCTGTGTCTGTCGATGACAAGGTAAACTTGTTTAACTCCACCATATTGGAACTGTATGATAAACACGCGCCTCTGAGACCCGTTCGTATTAAACATTTTCCTGCTCCGTGGTTATCTTCAGATATTAAAAGGTTGATGGTTAAACGTGACAAGGCAAAGTCTAAACTTAAAAAATTTCCCACGGATGTTAACTTGCACCAATATAAGCAATTACGTAATGTCTGCAATAGGATGTGTAGGGATGCTAAACGCCGCTATATCCACTCTTCTATTGATAAAATGCCAACTTCACATATCTGGAAATTCTTACGAACACTGGGTGTGGGTAAAACTCCTGATAATATTTGCGATTCTCTTGATTTAAATGCTTTAAATAAACATTTCTCTTCACCACCTATTACGGTTAATTCTATGAACAAATTGTCCACATTACACTCTCTATCCCAAAATGTTACACCCACAGCTGATTCTTTCTCTTTCGGCAATGTCACGGAGGAGGAAGTTAAGAAGAGCATAATCTCTATCTCTACTAGAGCTGTAGGCAGTGATGGACTGTGCTGTGATATGTTAATGCCTATTATTGACCTCGTTGTACCGGTGATCACACACTTGATTAATTTCTCCCTCTCTTACAATGTGTTCCCGACTGCTTGGAAAATGGCACAAATTATCCCTATCCCTAAGACTTCCAATCCTGCGTCCTTTTCTCAATATCGTCCTATCTCTATTCTACCAATTCTATCCAAGGTCCTTGAAAGTTCTGTGCATAAACAACTCTATAAATATTTATCTCTCCATAATCTTCTTAGTCCTTATCAATCTGGCTTTCGTCCTAATCACAGCACTGTCTCTGCGCTTATGAATGTCACTGACGATATACGATATGCTATGGACAATAAAAAGCTCTCACTTATGATTTTACTTGATTTTAGCAATGCATTTAATTCCGTAGACCTTGACATTCTCCTTGGTATTCTTCGCTCTCTTAACTTCTCTCCTTCGGTGATGGCATGGTTCGACTCTTATCTTCGCGGTCGCCGTCAATGCATTAAGCTCAACGAAACGTTCTCAGATTGGATTGACCTCGTTGCAGGCGTACCGCAGGGCGGTGTATTATCTCCTCTCTTATTCTCCATCTTCATAAATGAGATTTCCAAAGTTCTGACTTCTCCTTACCACCTATATGCGGACGATCTTCAAATCTACAGCCATTTTAGTACTAGTGAAGCTTGGGATACGATTGAGACCATAAACAAACAACTTAGTGCTGTTCAGGAATGGGCCGAGAGTTTTGGACTATTAGTTAATCCCACTAAATCTCAGGCCATAGTCATAGGTAGTAACCAGTTACGTAGTAGGCTTAATTTTCACAACCTTAATAAAATTTTTTACAATGGTCAACATATACCCTTTGTCAACAAAACCAGAAATCTGGGTCTAATAATTGACGGCACATTGTCATGGGCAGCACACGTTAATGACGTTAGTAAGCGCATGCATTTCACGTTTCATTCCCTCAAGCGACTTCAAAACTTTTTACCCTTTAAAACTAAAGTTATGCTGGCTCAGTCTCTTTTACTTCCGATCCTCGACTATGCTGACGTTTGCTATTTGGATGCAACTGAGGAGCTACTAAACAAGCTGGAAAGATTACAAAATCTAGCTGTCCGTTTTGTTTTCGGTCTGCGTAAGTATGATCATGTTTCGGAATTTCGTTCACAGTTGAAGTGGCTCCCTATTCGGCTTCGCAGAAATGTGCACATACTATCTCTTCTTTTCAAGATAATTACCAATCCCAATTCCCCCCAATATCTCTGTTCCCGTTTCCAATCTCTTCCACCCCCTACCCGATCTCTACGTTCTTGCCATATCAAAACATTAGACTATCCCCTGGCCAACACTAAATTCTTTTTTAACTCTTTCACTGTTCGTGCCGCTCAACTCTGGAATAAACTTCCTACACAGATTCGTGAGAGTACTTCGTTTTTCACTTTTAAGAAAAAAATTAAAGAGCACTATCTTAACACATTATCTTCGAGTGTAACTTGATATTGACTTGTATATATTTATTTGTTTTATATATTGGTATACATTTATTTATTTTGTTTAAGTATATTTTATTCTATTGAATATTGTATGTTTATTTGAATATTTATTTTATATATATATTTTTTGTTAGGTTAGAAGTTTTGTATTCACCGTTGGCACATTGTTGTTTACCGCCCTTGTACAACCTGTTTTACACCCGTTCTAGGCTAGCTGGAAGAGATCTCTTAAAGAGATAAGCTCACCTTTGTACACTAACTATAACTGTTTTTTCTGTTATTTTGTTTATGTGCAATAAAGAAAGAATATATATATATATGTCAAAATGAGACAAAAGCATTACTCCCAGAAAAATGGTCAGAGTTGCCAGCTCATGAATAATTTTCCCATTGAATGAATGTTATGAGTCTTTTTTTTTTTTAAAGTTTTTATACCATATTATTGTTTCTTAGGTGACAGAAGAATTAAAGATAGGAAGAAATAAATATATAGATGCGTAAATATTGGTACATACATATTATATTTCAAGAATGAATCATGGCGGAATGGAGAAGTTTCCATTTTTTAGTCATTGATGAATCTAACCGATGCAGACCTACTACTATTATCTATTCTGTGCTACTACTAACTTTTAGCAGAGATTTTATTTTGTTTTCTTCACCCATTCTGGGTAGGCAAAGGGAACTATGCCCATACAGCCAAGTCTTCAGTAGATTTTTTTTATTGTTAAGAAATGAAAATGAAATTTAAATAAAATAAAATAATAAATTTAAATAATTTGAATAAAATACAACATAAAACAAAAAAACTATTGTACTCAATCGAACATTTGATAATTGCAGAAACAATTTAAATTAAACACCGTTACCACAATGAAAAAGATGAAATTGTTACTTCACTGTCATAGTAATAATATCATTATGTCAAATGTCAGTTATGGCGGAAACACACTACCGTGTCGGGGCCTGTCGTGTCGCGCTCTGTCGTGACGGTGGGTGTGCACACTTACGTGTCGTGTCGGGGCGCGCTTTTGTTCAGAAATGAACGAAATAAACGCCAGACGTTTATTTCTTTCATTTCTGAACAGAAGCTCGCAGTGTTTGCCTTTGTCTGGGTGTTTTCTATAATGTATAATGGTATTTATTTACAAAAAAAAGCATTTAAGTATATTTATCAGGAATCTAGTACCTAGTAACTCATTATCACGCTGCAAAAATAAATAATAAAAAAAAGCGTACACTTGTTCGCGCCACGAACCGCGCGCGGGTATAGAAACACATTTGCAGGGCGTGTCGTGTCGCGTCATAACCCCCACCACCGCCGTGGCGCAATCGGCGGCCAGCAGTCCGCGCCACGACAGAGCGAGTCACGACACGACACGCCCTACAAATGTGCTCCTAACCATATAAAATGTATGAACGCGATATGCTTCTGGCGCGACACGACAGGCCCCGACACGGTAGTGTGTTTCCGCCATTAGAAGCCATATCAAAAAGAGGAAAATGATTTATTTTTTCTTGTCTTGACGTGCTTAGCACTAGCGATTGATTTTAGTATCAATCAATTCTAAGTAAATAATTAATTCTAGTTTGAGCCTGGTTGTAGGTTTACTTCTACTGTGTTACTAATGATACATAAAGGCGTATGAGTTCGTCATTGACTAAACTCCCAACATTTGGGAAACTTAAAATCGTTTTTACTGGCAACACTGTTGGCAAAAACAATGCGTAATATATTAATTTCGATTTTAATACTATTTTGGTATAATTTTAACATAATTAAGCATTCTTATTTGTGAAAAGTGATACCACTTGCTTTGTTATTAGTTTGGGATCACGACATACATGTTTTAACAGTGCATTTAACCATTTTTGTGATATTATTGTGAGATACGCATTCACTGAACGTCAAACTACGACTAAGTCGGAAGAAATTCAACTAAGACTGTGGCCTCAGTCGACGTGGCAGCGGGTATGTGTCAAACATTACGAATCTATAGTAAATAACAGATCACTGTGATTAAGTGATGTAGGAAGTAGTGAGCTTAGCTTATTGTAATGTGGGGGTCCCGGGGGTACATAACATAGGCTATAAATTATATTATCAAAAAAAAATAGGGAGCCTTAGTAAAGCACTTGCGAAGCCGGGGCGGTCCGCTAGTAGGTACATTATAAAGTAAACAAACATTGATTAGCAATTTCTTTATTTTTAATTTAATAACTTTAGAAATTGTTCAGAAAGAAGACAATATCAGCATCGTTATTATTATGATATGAACAATAATAATTACCGCTATATATTTAATGCTATCATTACAATATGGAGATAACGTATCGTAGTTTCTCTATGGCTAAAGATATTTACACCTACCGCCAAAATCAACGGAACAAAATGGCGGGAAGGACGTGACAGCCGCCTCGAATATTTGCACAGATTTTAAAACAGACAATAAAAAATATTAGGCGTAGACATTTAGCTTGCAACCTGTTAGTTAAATTATTCTCTAATTTACGCTAAACTACATACATTCAGTCACGTGACTTTACTAAAACAAATGTAATTTTTCATATAATTAGACGTTTAACGAATAGCTTGCAAGCGAAATGATTTGTTTGTCATATCAGATGACTTTTTCCTTGGTAAAATTTTAAGAACATAAATCCAAGTTAAATGACCCAATTTGGCCTTCATTTTGTAAAAAAAAAAAATAAACGAATCAAATAGGTACCTAGTAATAAAATATTACTTTATTGTAGATACCTGTAGATTAGCAAAAAGGAATTCATTCCCTAGTACAGAAGTGGCGAATAAGTCGCGAGTTTCAGTACGTTTTATTGTCCATCGCGGAGCTGCAATAATTTGAATTCGTCGCTGTTCGTGCGTAGACTACGTACATACTGTCGACGCGCGAACAGCGACCTCAACGTGAGGCCTGCCTGACATACAAAGTGCTCAATGTAGCACAAAACGCAACCCCAACGCGCGTACATGGTGTATATGGTCTTAGTTTTTCTCCGCCCACGACGAAACAATGGCCACTCAGATTTTCTCAGGCGTTAAAATTTCAAAATAATATTCTATTATATCTTGTCAGATCCTTAAAAGTTTCTCAATTTAAAAGTTACTTGCAATACACTTGTATTTTTGTAATAAGCATTTTTAAATATAAAATGGTTCCATAATTAATATTAAGTATTACCTACCTACTTAAAATGTATTTGGTTACCTACACATCTTAAAAGATAAAAAAATGATATTTTGTTTTTAAATTAATCTGTAGAAATCTGGCTTTAAATAAAATGAGAACCGACTGTTTATATTTTTTTTTTATCTTGCGTAGTCGCAAATGTATATTTTCGACTTCAGAAAAAGGAGGAGGTTCTCAATTGAACTGTTTTTTCGACATTAAATAATATTAGCTACTTATAGAAAAAGTTAATATTCTCCTGGTGCGATCAAAAACGCTTATCCATCCCCGAGATGTTATAATACCATTTCGCATTTCAAGCCAAATTAGTGTAAGTTATTTTATTTCGGACATCAATGATTAGATTCATAAGTATTCTAACTAAGCACGTTCTCAAAATAACATAGATATATTGGGCACCGATCGGAAGGGGAAGCCATAAATTAAGACTGGACACCATATTGATGTAACACGTCTATTGGAGTGCTTTCGTGCATTCTAATAACGTATTACACTTCGGGCTATCGATAAAATTCTATTCGATTGGATTGTTTTTTTAGTTCTTCTACATTACGATCCGCGCCACAAGATGGGTTAAAATTGGGTTCAAATTTTCAAATTGCCTTGTAATTTTATAAATTAAAAGAAATCGGATTGTATGCTAGGTAATCAATTAAATACTTAAAAAAATTATAGTAATTCTGATTGGCATCGTTAAAAGTAAAATTTTGCTCACTGTAACATAAACCTACATCAATGACGACTCTGACTAAACTAATTTTTTTAAACCTTAGAAAATATTCGAGACGGCAATCCTAAACAACAATATGTATTCATATATATATTCTTTAAAAAAGCAAAGCTATAAATGGTTTTTATAAAACTGAAATAATTAAAATTTTCAAAGCATTATTTAAATAACATTAAAAAAGATCTTTTCTAAAATTATCAGACTGAGAAAGGAAATCGAACACTTAGAAGGCTGTATGGTCTCATGACCGTTGTCTTTCCAGTCAATGGAAGAATGTTTCATCAATCACTTTTTGAAATTAAGAAAACATTTTTTTGCAATTCTTTTTTTAAAACTTGAACTACAGGTCATAATAGACAAGATTGTTACAGATGTAAAATATTTATTATCTGTAGTCAAAGTCAAATTGTATATTCTGTAAAGTCCGTTCACAGTTATTTTACCTTTGACAGATGTAAAAACAGATTTAAAACACTCAAAAGAAGTGTCACAGAAATAATTCTGTAGCAGAAATAATGTGTTAGGCCGTTTGTCGACCGCCACCGTCAACGGGACTCACCGAGAACCGAGAACGAGATTATTTCTGGCCGAGATTGAAGTTGACGTGACAAGGTAAATGATAATGATATTGATACGCGGGAGTACGCGGCCGCCGTGATATATGTCGAAAACTGTACTAATTGATTGCTTATAATATTATAATAAAGTAAAAATATATTAAAATGCTAAATTGTCATTATACGTGGTGAATTTAGCGCACTGAATTGCTGAGCTATCAGAATGCACGGTTGGACCATACAGCGATCGTTTGTACACCGCGACGATCTCGGTGGTTCGGTCAGTTCACTTCATCTCGGCCAGAAATAATCTCGCTCTCGGTGACGTCCCGTGGTGGTGGACCGGGATATCACCGAGAACGAGATGACGGCGCCGATTTAGAGATATATACATTATTATGCATTTACTATGGCCATGTGTCCACCGCACGCCCGTCATCCGAGCGCCGTCACCCCGTCCGCCGATTTATCGCTTAGTTCGGTGCTTCCGCTAGAACTCGGACCGAGATTGTGACATTTGTGACGGGCCGAAGTGGCGGCAATACAAAACACTTGGCAGTTTGTCCACCGCGACGTCACCGAGAACGAGATTATTTCTCAGACAGGAAACATATGGACCTGGCATACCTACAGAAAAAGCGTGCCTACCTAAACTTGTTGAAATAACAAATGGCGGATTCTCGTAGTGCGGTTCGGATGTTCATCGATATTGATAATATTTCCGTGGCGAGACGAGATAACTATCTATCTACACTTGTGACAACTAAAAATAAAACTCGTGCGTTTGCTGTTTCTCCACGAGTCAAATAAAATTATAAAGCATATATACTAAATAAGTAGCAACAGATTTACTGTGGACTCACACTAGGCAGAAACGCTTGTTTTGTGTTACCTAACCATTTTTCATTAAAATAAAGATGATCGAGTAATAACTCCATATGTATACGTCAGTGGATTATTTCTGGCCGAGATGAAGTTGACAAACTGACTGAACCACCGAGATCGTCGCGGTGGACAAACGGTCGCCGTCACGTCAACTTCAATTCGGCCAGAAATAATCTCGGTCTCGGTGACGTCCCGTTGACGGTGTAGGTGGACAAACTGCCTAACGGCCCGTCCACACGGCGCGTTGCGTCGACGCAACGCAAATATTTTGACGCATAGCCGGCCACACGGGCGCTGCATCGCCGCAGCGTTACTACGACGCGCTCGTAACGTTCCGTCGTCGCAGCGGCGAAGCACAGTTGCGGCGAGCATTTTGTTTAAAAATATTTGACGTCCGCCCTAGCTCTCAACGCACAAGCAACTGAGCGAGCGCTGCCGCTCCGTCGTCACCCCCGCCCGCTTCGTCTCGGGGGCTGCAGTTGCGTCGCGTGCGCGCTGCGTCGCGCTGCGTCGACGCAGCGCGCCGTGTGAATACTATGATTATTACTATGTAAAACAACGCAGCGACGTCGACGCAACGCTGCCGCAACACGCCGTGTGGACGGGCTGTTAGGCGACATATACGGACTGCTCGAGCATAGCCATTGATCAACATTACACGATCACCTCTTGCAGTCA
The DNA here is from genome assembly GCA_905163395.2 of Endotricha flammealis. NCBI lineage: Eukaryota > Metazoa > Arthropoda > Insecta > Lepidoptera > Pyralidae > Endotricha > Endotricha flammealis. Next base: position 888,385 of record LR990873.1, read on the forward strand.
TACTTAAACAAAACAACAAGAGGTAAAATAACTGTGAACGGTGTATTAATGTTTTTTTAGTAATTTCTGTTTTGATTGATGAAATCATAACTTTCCTTTTGGAAGAGAGTGGATCGATCACTGTCGAACAGCCTAAAGATTTCAATATTCACTATTACACACTATGTCTTAAACTAACTTATTTTTTATATATAACATCGATATGTATGAAGTTGGTATTTCTAAAACTGTATATAGAAAGAGTTTTTTTTTCATGTTTACGAAAATTTAAAAGTTTCAGAACTGTTCCATTTGAACCAGAAAATTTTGGGTCTAAATCTATGAGAGATAATTTTTTCGTTACATTTCCGATACATTTTAGAATGACATTAATTTTGATTAATCATTTTTTTTACCCTTTTAAGAAGTATAATCCTGGGTGATCTATTCTCCTACTTATTCCACTAATTACTCGTTCTAGATGTGGCATTCCATATTATTTACAATATTAAACGTTTATTAACTATATACACTTGATGCAAGGAGTATGGTTCCTTTTAATGTACAATTTCACTTAGCTTTTCTAAAAAACGGGAATAATAAGGGAAATATAAAAACATAAAAAAAAAACAAAAAGAAATAGATTAAAAGCAAATTTATTGCTAAAATAAAATAAAAGTATACATTATTTGCCTTAATCGTACGTGATTTTTTTGTTTTCGCTAAATTTGTACGTCGTCTTTATATATATAAAAAAAGAAAAGTGAACTAAAGTTTTTTATAACAAAATTTTATAACCTATGGAAAATAAGTGGAAGAAGTTATCGGCAAATCACAAGGTTGAGCGGTCCCGCGGCTACGTATAAAATAGTCATAGAAAACATATCAATAGTATAAAATAAACATTCATAATTTAATCGTAACTTATATAACCCAATTATAATATTTCAAACCTCACCGGTTCATTATAAACATAATAATACTTTTCAACTGGGGTTTCTAAGGATCATAGCTTACATTTACATCTGATTGCACTTTCGATTCATTAACAATAATTGTACCTACCCCTAAGTTATCGGCAACGGTATCTTACACTACCCTACGTATGTACACGCCGCCCCCGCGACTCGTATTTGGTATATTTATTTACATTCCAATAGAAAATAAGCCGTAACTTAACAATACTCAGATATTTGTACCGAATCAGGGTACGCCTTTTATCGACTACAAAATAATATATAAAAAAATTTAAAGCAAAATGCACATTTTTGTATCGTAAGGTTTTCTTGTCCTTTGCGGACGTATGCCTGGCATAACTAGAGAACAAGCTAAGGGTCTATGTACAATGTCTTTGGCCTTACATCGAATAACAAACGCAGCTAGCTACACACGCAATGCGACGGCCGGCGGCGGCGAGCCATCCGATGGCAATAAATAAGGTCCGGGCCGCGCCGGCCGAGCAGACACCACTGAACTGAACCCGTTTCACCCGCCACTCTGTCACTACAGTCTAGTACTCCCACCTGTCCTCGTCGTTCTCTGTCTTTATTTTGTCCTCGGGGAGGACGTCCTCGGGAGGCGTGTGCGGAGGCCGCGGCGTGTGCGGCGTGTGCGGCGTGTGGGGCGTGTGGGGCGTGTGCGGCGTGCGCGGCGGCGGCGAGAGCGGCGGCGAGCCGTCGCGGGCCACGGGCGCCGGCTCCACGCGCACAGTCTCCTCTGATTCTCTCCTGAAGTCGTCGCTCCTCATCACACAGACGCCGTTTATTATAACTTCGTCCGGGTTGCGGGGCTTCTCGTCCTGCCAGTCGGGGTTGACCCACTGCGGCGCCGCAGGTTTCCGTCGGCTCGACCTTCCCGCCGGTGTCGACGCCGCCTTTGGCTCAGTCTTAGATTCCCCATCGTCTAACGAGTCGTCTGAACCGAGGTTGCTTTCGACATCATCGTCCTCGAAATCGTCGGCATCTAACTCTCTTTTTAGTGGCATCGATAGATCGAGGCCTCCACTCTGGTCCTTAACTTGTTCACCTGGAGGGACCAGCCCGCGGCTGATTAGACCGGCGAGGTTGGTATTTGCCGCGAAATACGGCGGATATGGAAGCGGAACTCCTGCGAGACCCATTCGTTCCTTTTGCAGTTCGAGGAGCCTCTGATTGAGAAGTAATCTAAACTGGATAGGCTCGAACGGAGCAGAAGATTGGTCTCGCGCTGGCGGCTCAGCTGGCAAGCCATGTGGTGCCTGTTGCTTTAGTCGCATTCTATGATTGTGAAACCAATTAGTAATGGTTCTCGTAGAAAGACCTAATTCGCCCGCTAGGAATTCTATCGTGGGCATATTCGGGTACGGATCCAATGCGAACGCAAGTCGAAGTGCCTCTTTTTGCTCTTCCGAAAACAATACTCTTTGTTTCTTAGCAGAAGGGACACCAGAATTTGGTCCCGGTGAGCTTGAGTGGTAGAATTCTGAGGTATCATTTGACGAAGTATCTGAGGAGTTGTCTTGCCCCGGACCACTCGACCGTCGTCGTTTGTTCGCCTCGCGCCTCTCATTCTTCAAAGCTTGAAGACGATCGATATTGTGAGCGTCACTCAGCCACAATTGCATTCGAATGAACGGCTCACGACCCTTGATGCTGAGCATATGCCACGGCTTTGGTTTGGACAGCAACTCACTGACTGACCCTTGTGACAGTCCCAGCACGGCTTCTCCGAATATTTTCTGGCCGATGTTATTGGCAAGTAGTGCTTCTTTAATTTTGGTCGTTATAGTTTGTGTGTCGAGGTCTTGAGTTAACGCGGCCATTTCGTATACACTGGGAGACATGTGTTGGTGGAGGCTGCGCATTACTGTCTGCTGGTGATGCGGTTGCGGAGGAGGTGGAGGTTTCCTCTCCTTGTTATTGTTGTCGTGATGCTGGGGAGGTATGGTGACTGCGTGGTGTGGAGGGAAGCCCGGCGGTGTCAACAAGAGAGGCGTCGGTTGAAGGTGCCCGAGATGGCCGGGCCCAAGGAGCTGTTCTTGCTGCATCTTGCTCAGCAAGGAGGTCGCATCTGAGAGCATCTTTTGCGTGGGTGGCATTGGCTTGTTCATGTTAGGCGGACAGGCTGTGGACAAAGAAAGATATTTGTTATTGGTTTATTTCATACATACTTTAAATTAAAGGAGTAGTCCGATAGAAAAGTATTGTTACATACTCGTAACTTAACAGTCGATTCTCTAATTTTCGATTTCTCATAGCATTTTATATTATTTAGATAGATTCGTTAAAGCCAAAATGGTAAATATTCTATGAGAGTGTCCAGAACTATAAAATCCCGAAGTAATTATATTGAATGAAATAAATAGTCAACTTACGAGGTGCTCCGCTGTAATTTCCAGTCCTCATCAGCTTCTCAGGCGCAATTTTGTACTGCGATGCGACGAGTTTGTGGACTGCATTATCGTCCTCCAAGAACATCTTCATTCGAATAAAGGGCTCTCTTCCCTTCTGGGTGAGCATGTGCCAGGGTTTTGGTCGCGCCAGCAAATCGCTGACGGAACCTTGAGACAAACCGAGGACAGATTCGCCGAATAGTCTTTGGCTAATAGAATACTGACTGAGTGCTTCTTTCACTCTTCTCACAATATCTTCAGTGTTTAAATTATTAAAGAGATCAAACTGTTGCTGTGTGATGGGTGGAAGCACGGCTTTCATGGAGCGCTGAGGTGGCGCGTGGTGAGGGGGGTTTGTCGGCTGTGAAATGAGACTATTGGTAATGGAAGCCATTCTTTGGAGGGGGCTCGCTGCCGCAGAACTATTAAAATCTTCATTTGGAGTTATCGCCGGCGGTAGTATCGCATTGCCGAGGGGGCTCGAGGCAGACGAACCTGTCGACTGCTGTCCGGGCTCCAATTTCGGTCGGACTAATGAGAATGCGCTCCCTGCGTGTCTTATAGCCTCTTCGGCGTCAATAGGCCTATCCTTATCACTATCAGTCATTCCATTCATTTTGGCGTTTTTGTCTTTTGGGAGCGAGAGGTCTTGGACTGCCCCAGATCCATTGATGTGTTGGCTTTGCGCTTGGTGCATAGCTTGCTGCTGTAGCGCAAGGAGATTTGGGAAAGGCATGGCGGGCAGCCCGTGCAAGTTCGGCATGTTCGGCATGTTGGGCAGATTGGGGATATTGCTCGAAGGTTGTAGCTTGGCAAGTTCTCGATGATAAGCCTCCAATGCCATGCGGATGTCTTCGGGCGGCCGCTCCATGTGTGGTGGCATTCCGCCGCTGAAAAAAGGGGGGAACATGCTACATTTTAGTTTTAGATTTGCTGTTCTCTTATATATTATGGGTAGTGGTGTCGAATACCTTACAATTATATTGAGCTAATTTGTGTGTCTTATTAACGGCATCAACCAGTCTTCTGCCTCTTCAACTTACATGAAAAAATCTTCACGATAGAAACTTTTGGTGTTTTTAATAAATAAGCAATAGAGGTTTACCAGAAGGGTGATTGTCTTTATTGATGTGTGTATTAAACTGATCATGTATTGTAACGTACCCAGGGAAGCCGTCGCGACTGTGCCGCATGTCCTCGACCCGCCTGGTCATTATCTTGGCAAGCTCCTCCTGGTATATCCGTACTACTTTCTCCTGGGGAATGTCATCATTCTCGTATTTCTTCAGTCTTCTATTCTGGCTCGAGTCCTGAAAATAAAGTGTAAAAGAAAATTGGAAGAATGTCTTTATGTGTACATAAGGTTGTAACTACTGCAAATGTTCTAAAAGTTCTAGATCGGATGTGGACGAAATAGATTCAACGAATTTGTGAAATCATAGATCACTAATAATAATCCGCTCAAATCGGAACAGCCCGTCTGGGGAAGGATCTCCACCTTACAGAAGATCGTAGCCAAATAGCATTGGTCTCGGCCATGTTGTGTTCCTACGGTGAGTAAGAAGCTCTACATGGGGGGGGGGGGGGGGGGGGGGTTGGGAGGGTTGGCAACGCGTGAGTGATATACCCCCGGTACTGCAAGCGTCTCTTACAGGCTACGGTGATGTGGTGCTTGTAAGCCAACTTTGTGGTATAAAAAAAATATATTATTGTATGTACATTTTAATTAGAGAATGTGCCTATGAAGGTCTACGCTCTGAAAAACGTTATGAATCTTTTTAAATTACATAGTATAAAATAAAGTTGCTTCCGCTGCTATCTCTCCTTATGTATGCTTAGATCTTAAAAACTAAGCAACAGATTTTGATGTGTTTTTTAAAAATAGATAGAGTGATTCAAGAAAGAAAGAAAGAAAGAAAATGGTTTATTTATTGTCTAACTTACATTTAAGAACTTAAAAAAAATAACGAACAACAATAAAATAATAAAAAATGTAGATCAGACAACAAAAAGGCATCATGCTCAGCATAAACCGTGGGGTCGTCCGACTCCATGGCGCTGGTCTTCCGCAGATGCCTGTTTGCAGTATAACACTACTGTGCGCAAAAAGAGGAAGGTTTATCTAAAATCCTCGCAACTTCGTTTGCGTATATCTCGCTTTCCCGCGGGATTAAAAAAAATCCTTTCTCAGTACACCCCTAGACGTCGTAAGGAACTTGCATTCCAAATTTGGAATCTCTAGACCCAGAGGTTTGGGCTGTGCGTTGATACATAGTTAAGTCAGTCAGGACTAAAAATTTTATATATAGATACATTTCGAAATTCCCATGGGAAAGCGGGATACACGCAAACGAAGTTGCGCGGGTTTTTCTAGTCTAGTATAAGAGTTGTTCAAATTTTACCTTATTCGAGAACGGTGATGGACATTGTGTCCGTGGTGAGCTGGAGTCCTCGTTACTCCTCGAGTCATCGTTGTTGGGCTGTGTGGGCTTCATCAGGTGGGACGCCTCGTTGAGGATATGGGCCAGTCGCTCGTCCCCCTCCCCCTCTGGCCTGAATCCAGGGCCAATGGTGCCATCCTTTGTTCCAACTGTGGAAAAAATGGTAAATTTTAAAAAACTAACATAAGTAATCATTAACCAGATTAAATAGACTTTATTAATGTTTTACAACTATAACAAATCGATTAACCTATTTGTCAGATTTTCTAAAATCATATAATATTGACGAATTATCTGACAGATAAGCGAACCGATGGTATTTCAGAAGCCACTTATTTGTGTAAGTAGGTAATGATTTTTACGGGATATGACAGGATGGAGTAGACAAAAGAAGGCTTATGGCCAGCTTCTGCTTTTGTGATTAATGATGAAAATAATAATACATGTCCATAAAACACTTTTAGAAAAGCAAGCTAGGTACTTAGAAGTAGCTGGCTTGACAATAATAAGAAAAATATGTTCTATACGTGTAAGTATAAAGATTATTATAATTATAATTTATACTATTTCACTCATTAGTCATTTCATAATAATTTTCATAAAATTAAGATGGTAGAGTTAGAGTCCAGTCAATTTCTAAACGCGTGCATTTCAAATCCGGGATCCTTGAGGATTGTAATGAATTTAAATTAGAGAAGAAAATACAGGTTTGTCATCATTACGCACCAACGGAAGTCGTAAACAGAAATTATACCGCCATGTTGGTATTTAGAATAACCTAGGTATAAACGATTCGTTTCATGTGAAAATTCATAACTATCATTTCGTAACAGTATATAAACGTGCACTCCGAGTTTTAATTGCGGCTAAATGGTTTCGCATACATAGCTGCGCGATTCACACAGCACACCCTTGCCAAGTAATAAATATGGCAGTTATATTTAGTACAATTGAAATTAGGCGAGTCATTAAAACGGCGCAGTGAAATAGCACTTTACAGATTTAATCGTTGAATGGGCGAGCACTCATCGCCTAAGCCCACAGTCTAATCCTAAAACGGCGCGCGCGCAAACCATAAACATGTAGAGTTACGCGCGAAAACCGCCCGCCATATTGTGGTCATTCATCCTGTCAACATATTGTCTTTGGTCTCACAATGAAACGACACTATTTAGATGGTGATGTACGCTCAGCATTAGTTTAATTAAGACCGGTAATTAGTTTAGGCGTCTGGTTGAATAAATGCGCTTATAATGCACAAATATGCGCGGGATGAGCCAGAATTGTGCTATTATTGTAATATCAAAGACGTTGCATCGTCATTTAGGAGCGTTTCGGTTGGTTTTATGAAGGAAATTTCATTTATCTGATCGTTCTGAGCTTGTGACTAATAAGGTACTTAATGATTTATCTGCAGTTCTTGGCCGTATCGCTGCATCAGGATTAAATTCAAGGATAATGAGCGTCCTCGCTTTTTGTTGTGTTGATTTTCATCAATCAAAATAAATTGGTAGAGAACGCAAATAAATAGTTTCATTTAACAATAAAGAAATATGTTTTTTTACGAGAATACCAGTTAGTCTCAGAACAAACAAATTCAACGTAGCTTTCATGAAAGACAGACATCAATATTTTATAGTAGCAAATGAAATTAATCAAAGTATTTTTTAACATTTGAAAATAATGTATACTCATACTTTTAATTCCATCAGCTATGTTTTTAACATTTTAATCCTCAAACGCAATTTCATCAACGTAACCTCATTATCAGTGACATAATAGCAAACATTATAAGCCAATAATCGTTATCACATGATTTGATAACAAACGATTTCATGGAAATTTGAATATTAAACTTAATACAAACAGCTCGACAGCATTGTCCTCAATGTGTCCGTCTTATCACAAAAACAATGAGTGCCATATAACCAATGAATAATTACGAAAAAAGGACCGCGGACTTGTTTAAAAAAATATTTATCTAATCTATACTTCTATTCATCTATACTTATTTAATGGACCAATTTAAAAAATCTTTCACCGTTCGTTGTCAATCTACACTATCCTCATTCAGTGACATAGGCACATAGGTAGGTAATAGGTTAAAAATATTTTTAAAACAGATCGTTATTAAAACCTGTACGAAGACTGGCGAGCTACTTCTAGGCTGGACTAGTTCTTTAATATAAGCACCATGACTATACACTTCACTTCCATTGTTTTGAAATAAAGACTTTATTATTATATATTTATGACTAGCTGACCATAAACTATGTTCCCGCTTAGAGGCACTACCCTACCCTACCCTACCCCTACCCTGCTCTAATCACCTTCGATTGAAGGGAGACCCGTATCCCAGCAGTGGGATGATTATGGGTTGATTGATATGATGATGATTATTGTTCTCCTATGAACTTCAAATAATCCATTCATAATGTTTAGCATGAAATTTAAGCTTCATAGATCAAGAACAACTGATCAAGAAGCTCCGTAACAACTGATCTATAAGACCCTGCACTCTGTCGGTTTATAAAAACTAAAATAATGTAAAGCAAAAAAAAAAAAACTTTATGTAACATTAATAATTAACTAGTAATTACACATTTAAAACCAATTAATTGGCACCCAATTAATGTTTATAAATGTACAATAAGTGCAATATAATGTTCAGTGTTTTTTTTTAAAGAAACGCACGATTTATTTTCAAATCGACCGTATTTTGTTTTAAAACGTACTTATTAATACCTTTGTTCGAGCTAACTATGAATTAAAAATCTACCGTGAAAATTTAAAAAAATCTAACTTTTCATAAAGTTTCACCAAAAAGTTTCATAAACCAGAGTTTAATGTTTTAATTTCTCCCAATTTATTAACAATAAATCTGAGATTAGAACTTTATAATATAGACCTTGTATCCCAAATTATAGCTAGCGTAAGCTGGTATGTTAATATTTAGTTCCTTTAAAAACTATGTACCAATTTTAGTATCGTTTCTATTTCTATGTAACATTATAATATTCATAGACAGATATTCAAAATATGTAATATAATATTGTAATATTTATAGAAATACATACTACTAAATAAATAAATCTTGAAAAATTAGTTGACGTAACCAGAAGTTAGTTGACATGACTAATTTGTTGATACAAACATTATTACAAGTACATTTAAAAAAATCACGTTGCTTTGTTGAAAAACACCGTTCCCCAACTGGTGCGGCGAGTTAATCTTATAAGGAACCTGACGCATTTGTCAGTGCGCGTCCTCCTTCGATATTTCGAGTTAAAGGCAATCGTTTTGCGGTTGCTTTATTACACCGAGAAAAGATCGAGAGTTCCCAGTAACATTATTAATTTTATAAGGATCCAACAAACGGTTTATCGCTACTTAATGTTATTTTAAAACCGACGATATGTTCACTAATTTTCCCCCGGAGTATGCCCTGATAGTCGCTTATTTTAGATTCGTCGGTACAAGCCAACTTAAACCTTGATTAATTGACTGTAAAAAGCATAATGCGACGTGTGTACTGTTTGTTTTTCGAATTCCCAAGAGTTTATTGGTATGTAAAACGTATTTTGTTTTTGTATTGAGAGGGAAGTAAGGTAAATATGTTTTTAAATGGGCTTTTGGGATGTTTCCTTAAAAAAAACTGAAATAGGCCGCATACATTTCGAACTTTTGCTTGTTTGATTGTTTGCGGGAAAATAACTGTCATAATCAATGTTCCATAAAATCTAAAACGGTGTCTAAAATCATTAATAAATAAAATAAAAAATCATTATCAATCATAAAAAAAATGATTTTGAATTCACATCAATTTTGATTGTCAATTCAAATTCTCGAAATGACAATCGGAGAAATGTCACCTTTGTCAACTTTCACTGTTACAATGGCGTTGCATAAGCGACCTTACGTTCCCACGTCCCCCTTGTGCGCAAATACTGTCCTAACATTTGTATTTTTTGTGTGAAACCGCCATTGAGACTTAACGACTTATGACTAAGACAACGTGATCCAAATAAATTCTTAAAATGGCCGCTTGTTTTTGATTATATCTTGCATGTCCATAATGCAAACCCATGATAATAGCCGACAATAATACTACATACGTGATTTGGTGGCATAATTGCTTTGTTTACTTTTTAATGTCCTCCTAAATTGGCACTTTGTTTCGACAGTCTTAATTTTATGTCAATTTTATTCGTCCAACTTTCGGATGACAACATTTTTGAATGATACCTTTAAAATCTGCACTAAAAGTTATTCCTACACTTTATCTGACAGACAGGGTAACTGGAACATGTCCGCTATCTGCAAAAACGGTCCTAAATAGAGAAGATTATAAGCTGTGTAGCTTGTGTAGAGTGTGTACTCTAACAAATAGTTCAGCTAGTTTTAAATATTAGTCCGTGACCGCTTTAACAAACTTAAATAATGCTGTAAAAAAATTGAATTCAAACACCGAAACCTTTAAAACTTAGTATTGTGTCCATGGAAAAACCGTTTAACATAAATGACTGTTAATGTTACTAAACTTAATAATATAATAACCGCCAAGTTGTTTACGAAGAAATAAAATAAAACCATATTATGTTTTTTTCAACACGGCCACCGGTAATTGGATTGTGTTAAACGTTCAGAAATCTAAACTATAGGAAAACGATGACGTAGGAATAATGTTGCTAGAATAATTCAGTATATTTATAACCAATAATTTCGTTTATTTCATAAATTACAAGCAGTAAAGTGCTAAATTGGCGTGGACTATCTGCTGTCCATAAAAACTGCCTGCTAAGGCTTAAACTCTATTACAAATTCATACTTCGATATACGAAATGTCAATAAATCTCAAGTTCTCAACATATGTCTAAAAATTCCCTTTGATGTTCATGCAGTTGATATTCCGCGTACAGCTCGCGGGCAATTACGGAGACGTGTCTCGAAAATTGTCAAAGGTTCGTCTAAGGTTCTGACAGTGACGCAACGACGCCATCTTGCCACAAATGTCAAAGCTGTCAACATGGCCGCCCGATTCAAATATTTCGCCGCTCATAGTGATAAAATCTTTGATTTTAAGAACAAATAAAGTCCCCCGCGTTGAGTCACCTTATCTGCGCTCTCGTTGCCTGTTACTGCGATATGATCTCTTTTATTATAGCCATTACGATGTGCATTTTGATGGATAGTTTAAAGTAAAAAACTGCTTGGTCAATTAATGTCGTCCGGTCACGAAGGACTTGTATTTATCGGGAGTTTGATTATAAGGGCCGGAGAGGGGCATTGTAAATTCGAGTGCCATAATTCAGGGATAATATAAAAAAAATATTTGTTCATGCGACATTATATCGCGTGCGTCCACGCGAAAACTATTTCTTTGTAGCTGTTATTGATTGCTATTGCTGTATGAATATTCAAAGGCTTTGGAAAGTAAAGGGGGCGGTGCCCTAAATTACCGTGTCACTGTGACATAGTAAAAAAATAGCAGTACCTAACACGTAGGAGTTTATTATAGCTGTCTACGTCGATTCGAACGGGGAATGTGTATCCGGGATTGTAAATCAAGGTGGCGGGTAGTCGAAAGAAAGGGGTGAGAATTGCGCGCACTATACGTCACTGTGTAGATCGATTCTCATTTGCATTAGAGTCGTCGGCAGCGGCGGACGTCAGGGCCGCTCGAAAGTGTTGCGGAGCACGGAAAAAATGGCGCATTTGAATTGTTAATTTGGTGCAAAAGAAATAGTTGCATAAACTGGCTTCGGAGTTAAAATTAGGTGCCGACGCGTTGTTACAATGAAATGTACAAATGAGACCGCATCGGTGGCGTTGCAGCCCGCGTTCATTTCGTATCGCATTATATTTCCATAAGGAATCTATAGAATGGATATTATATTTGTACTGTACCATTAACTTTTATTATAGGATACTCTACTCTACACATAGAGAACTTTCTACCGATCGACAGAAACTCATAGTCAGTCACAAAAAACCCTAGTAAGCGAAACTCATTTAAATTGAATTATCTTTGAAAGCAAAAATGATAATGAATTAACGTACGCGCGTTATTTATTAATGCTATCAATACTTTTCAATGATTTAGGTAGCGAAAAGTTTTACTGCGTACGTAGTCTGTCTTCGTTTTGTCGGGAAAAAAGTGTAGTTTCTTTTGTTAGAACGGATCGACATTGCGTGCGTAGGGTCCGATTGGGATCGCGTGTGAGATGCCGATCAGAACGGCCAACAATTGATATCTACCGCACAGTGGAAACCATCGACGTAAATGGCTCCTAGACGATTTCGTTTCACGTAAAAACTTTAAAAAAATACCAGGAATTTATTGTGACATTTCAAAACAATTTATACAAGCAACCCTATACTTACGTTGCTTTTTTTATTAGTTTAATAGTTAAGAATTTTTAAAAATTCTTCATATTAGATTCATTTATTATAAAAAAAAACTCGTATAAATTAATTTTTATCACATTTTTATGTATTAAAATATTGTATTAGAAAAAACTGCCGACAGAACACAATCCAAGCTTCAGGTCTCTACGATCAGCCGTCATTCAGGGCAAAGCATTTTACATATATATAGGCATAAATAGGTATACACATTATATTTAATCAGATGACTCTCACAAATCAAACCATTTAGCTCCATTTAGGTAATTAATTATTTATGAAAATCTCTGTTCTATTTCTAAGGTTCTATTTTTAAAGTCATATCCACAGACAAAAAATACAATGTCATGGTGGAACAGAAGCCATTGTTTTGAGTACTTTCACTTTTTAGTGATGTAATGTTTGGTGACAGTTTTAAAATCGTGCAAACGATTATGAAACGCCATAAAATTTGCATCGTTATAAAAATAAATAAAACCTATCTCACGCGTTATTTAAGATTATATTTACTTATGTGTTGTGTACAGATCATTACATTTGTTTTTTCTTAGCAAAGTTTTGCAGGTTAGTCGTGTGGATTGCTCAGAAAATTAATTATGATTCCATGTAATGTAATATCAATTTAAGTTGTAAAAAATGGTAATAATTAAGAAATATTCCTTGATGCATTTCATAACGCTGCTAATCCTAGACTAGGCAAAGATTATACTATTTTTGTGAAAATATGTAGAAAACGCATATGAAATTATTTGTTTTAACGCTCTCGTCAAGGATCCAGAATACTATAAAAAAGCGCCCCGTCGCAGGTTCACAGGGGATTTTGAAAGGATCCCTATTAAAAAAAATAAAAATATAGCTTATGTCACCCGCAGATAATGTAGCTTCCCGGTAAAAGATTTTTTCAAATTGGCCTAGTAGTTTTTGAGTATATTTATTAATAACAAAACTACAAATCTTTCCTCTTTACAATATCAGTATGATAAATAAATTATTGCGTGACAAACTATCGATACGGAATGTCAAACGAGACACGCCATTTATAAATTCCACACAACATCGATGTTCGATTTTTATCGATACGTCTATTTTATTGTGCGTGTTTCGGCTCTAAATAACTTAATAACCATGTTTGGGGTTTCGGGTGTCTACCAATTTGAATATGGCGGCACCATGTAAAGTGCCGACTTGTTTTAAGTGAATTTATTTTTACTAGACAACTGTTATTGATATAATTAGTATTCTAGTAGTAGTAAGACTATTTTACGTGTTTACTAAATCAGCAAATTATCTCCACAGAAACAAACCGTTCTATGTCATTCGTAGTCTCAGTCTTTTTGTAGATATTAAGTACAATCTGCATCAAATTTCAGGTAGTGCCAATATCATCGCTTGCAAATAAAATCCCATATATGTACGTTATTTGCCAATTAAAAAACGTCAAAGCATTAAAAAAAAACGGGCAAGTACGTGTCGGGCCACGCACAATGTAGGGTTCCGTATTTGCTGTGCTTTGCTTGCCTTCACTTGAGTCTAATATCAAATTTCATCACATTTGTAAGTTTTCATCAAAAAAAATATATTTTATAAGTTCGTCGGCTATTACTCGGTAACTAGTAGAGCCTACTTAACCGTTATGGTTTTCATTGAAGGTTCAGCATATGAACTACTACCATGATTTTTTTCAAATTTTTAAACATAAGACTTTCGGAGATAGAGGGGGACCACCGTGCAAAATGAAAATTGACACGATAAATGTAAATAATTCCAAAACGGATCATTCTATCGATGATATGACCTTCCCTTACCCTCAATGTTTCGAAGAGACCTATCTAAAGATATCCCACAATATGGGGTGGGCGCGAAAAAAAAATATTATTTCCACTTTACATGTATGGGAGGCACTACAAAAAATTCTTTTTTCAAAATTTTCCTCCAGCAGTATACATACCAAATTACAGCTTTGTAGCATCAAGAGTCTAGGCGCTAGCCCGCGGACAGACAGACAGACGGACATGGCGAAACTATAAGGGTTCCTTGTAGTTTACTACGGAACCCTAAAAAGGAGAACAAGCGCTTAGTTGTAAAATATAAACTCTGAAATATAAAATATATAATATATACGAATAGTAAATAGTATAGAGCCCCTTTCCATTGGCACCTGCCATCCCCAGGCAAAGTTGTGCCAGTGAAAAATCCCCAATGTAAAGGTAAAAACGTTAAGAGCAGTCGCCCGGACGTCGCTAGTTCGTAACTAGATTCAATAATCAATTTTGCGAGCTCTCCAGAGACCGCCATATCGTAGTGCTGTTGGACAACTCGATTTTTGAATTGCGAATTCGAATTACTCGATTTTAATAACGAGTTGGCGGGAATTTCATTATTACGTTTTTTTTGGTATTGTATTTACGGTTTTAGGTTTTGCTGATTGCATTTAATTTTGTGATGTTCGACAGTTAACTTTATGCATCTATTATAACTATTAACTGTACTTGTACGTTTTTAACCGCAGCAAAAAATATAGGTATTAAAAATATTTATTTTTGAATTTTGAAAAAAAAAAAATTATTTTGATCCACTGGGGATCGAGCAGTGGATGCAAGTGGAAAGAGTGATTCATACTATGTTTAAGATAGTTTTTATATAAAAGAAAAATTAGATATACCTATGAAGTATTTTTCATATGAGCGTATACTTACTGCGCTCTTTCCCATCTAATGTTTTTTCCCCGTTACACTTACTAAACGTTTAGGATGTTTATATAAAATTATCGATAAAAAATGCTATCCATCACTAGAATACACGGCATCGGCCCACGGGAGCTTATCCGTAACTTTTAACGATACCAAAGTTTTTTAACGAAATAACCAAATTCCCTGTAACTACGACTAAACGTACTCTCATCCGATCTAGTAATTTTATAAATGAGTATTGATATTAAAGTTGATGTAAAACATTATTGTAAAGATGTATCGCCGAGGATTATGATTGAAAACCTTTATACTCTTAAGTAGAAGAAGTATTACTACTTCAAGAATATATTACTCTTTCAAGTGTCCTAATAAAGCAAAGGCTACGAATTCTGGCCTCAAATCTCAAAATCTTCCAATTTTCTGTTAGTCTTCTGAGGGGATAAAAAGAATAAACAATAAACTCTGTGTTAATAAATTACACGTCGGTGTATTATATAATATTTTTTTCTTATTTATCACCACCCAGCAAGGTAAACGGTAAAAAAACATTGTTTAATGAGCGGCAAGCGGCTACCGTGACACAGCCACGATTTTTCATTTGCGAGGCGTTGTTAATGCATTGATTTGTGCACCGCTGTTTTATTGATTGTGATTGCGATTGATTACTGTAAAGCACGCGAGCCCCGCACTACGCGGTAGCGGTTTTTGCGAGAAAAAATATAAACTTGGCTGTATAGGATTAGCTGCCTTTGTGTATGAACAAAATTAATATCTATGGTACGTAAACCTGAACGCAATATAACTTTTTTGTTATAAAGAGAACACATCTTATATTTTTATCGTATTTTTAATATGGGAATTATTAATTCATTTATAATTAATTAAAATGCTATTGTTATTAACATTGAGAATGTAATCCAATTAAAAATATTGCGTATATAAATCTTAGATCACGAACAAATCAAGCCTAATTCACTACGAAACAACGAGTCATTCATAGCCAGGCATTAATCCTTACTAATTATGCAAGACAGGGAGCAAAGATGTAAAATGGTCGGTCACAAATTGTGTCCGAACTGACAGCGCGACAACCCATCTTGTAGGACAGATCCGTGATATATATGTTAGTTTCGCTAAGGAAACGCGTGTAATTAATTACAGAGAATAATACGTCAGGATGCATTTAATATCCTATTAAACTGTTTTGGTTGCCGTTAAATAAAATGGCGGATTTTGCGCGCGAAGTACCATAGACAATTACGGCTTTGGATACTTGCGTATTAGGCCGAATAATGGCAGGATACTTAAAATACTGATTTGGTACTCGATCATTTTGTAAGCAACAATAATAATCTATCATTATAATCACATTACAGACAGAAAACTTCGATAACCTCTGATGTAGTTAAACTTTCATTTTTTAACAATGACCCACAGATACGTAGTTGTTTTCGATTGCTAATATTGAGGACAGATTAAGCTGTCTTCCCGACTCTTGTGGATAGACAGTAGTCAAGCCAAGTCCAATCAAGCTCTTTAGAAATGTGAAGAGCTTGTTAAGGGGCTCGACAGTGCGTTAATGTTCCTGGTATAACAAGGTATAACATATACTGAAATCAGTTGCTTGTTTGTTATCTTATTGTTTTCGATTGGTAAAAATCGACAAGCTCAAACCGTGGAAACGAAAGGGCGTATGACGACGCCGCGACGCGAGACGTGTTTACGGGCGTCGCTTCGGACGCGGCATTATTAAAATAATTACCTTTGCCTCGTCTTCGTTGACGTGTAACGAGAATGCCCTTCTTTATTTTATTGTTTTTGGTCGTTTCTTTATTGCATGTAAAAAAAAAATGTATATCGCTTGTTTTTGGTTTAGAATTTGCTAACCGAAACAATTTCGATTGATTTATAATCTGAAATGAAATGAAATGATTTATTATTGCATCAAATATGGTACATCAGAGATGGCAATGGTTCACAGAATCTTGTCTCACATATTCAGTCCCAGCGGACATGCAACAGACTCTTAAAGTCATAATGAATAACTGACCAGTGTCTAGTGATATTATCATATATCAATACATAATTTTCCCACTACATGGATTTTACTTTTAAAACTGTTGGCCGGCATAGCACATAAGTACTCTTTAGGCAATATTCTCTTTTTAGAGACTTATCTGTGTCGGTGGCTAAAACTAGAATAATTAAGGAATACGCCTTGAATACCTTGACAATTACATTGAATAGATTCGATCATAGCGCACCCACCATCGGCACAATAAGTTTGTCCCAACATGTGGTTTGTGTACAATTTTTTCCATTCTCAACAAAAGCTTTTTAACTTTCGATTGGTCAAAGAATGTCATTTATATTTAGCCACCATGAATGTCCATGAATGAAATCGGCTGTGACTATTGCCTTGCAAGATCTGTTAATAGTCCTTCACACAATTAGCGTTTAGTTCTAAAATAAACGTTAAACTATCACAATCGCTAACGTTCGCACAGCAATAAATTCGTGGTGTATCCACTACAGTATATATTCGTTGACGTTATTATCGTTTATTATCCTAGGATCAACTTAGGGTTATCTACTACTACAGGAGAAACGCCTGAGGATTTTTTTCCGATAGAGATTTGCTGAGGTTGGTTTTCTGTTTGTGCAGGATCTTTTTGAAAGGCTATTTCGAATTAAAAAAAAACAACATAGCCTTCCAACGGTGAAATAATGTTTCAAATCAGTCCAATAGTTATCAGCTTATTCAAACAAATAAACAAATCATTTTTCTTTATATTAGTACTTATAGATTAAGTTATAAAGTTATTTAATTGGCATGCCAACCAATGGTAAAACCACTGTAGTAACACTGCAATTGAAAATCTTTAAAGGCCGTTTACTGGTTTTCTTTCGCCATTTCTTATGTCAGTGGTCATTTTGCTTTTGTTTCCGAAATGGTAGTAGTTTAAAATCATTAATGTACTCTCCGACAAGAGAAAGTTTAAAGACATATTCTCTGAATATAATGTTTTGAATTTAGAATTCGACTTCCTTTTGACTATACTGTTTTTTGACATTTCAAGTTCAGTATAAAATTATTTCGTGTATAACACACGTTCCAGTATTTGAGTAGTAAATAAGACGCAGAGACAAACAAAACTTATTTATAGTATGCATGTAAACATACAATGTTCTTAGCATTGAAGTTTATTATCCTAAGAATAAATTTTATATAATAATATAAATAAACCTATACTAATAATTAAGAAATAAGTTTATTTGATGTAATGGTTTACCTATTAATTATTTTCTGGTTCATCTAACAATTGCTGTCAATTGCGGGTAATTTAATGTCAGTGTTGTTATGACACCTGTCATTGGCTTACCGACTGTCAACTGTCTGACAGGTTCTTGATAATATCAAGCTAGCCATAGTAAGTATCTATCAAATAAATTAACTTTCATGATATTTCATTCGGAAAACAAGCAACTTACTTTTACATTTTTATTATTAGTATTATTGCAAGCCCTGATATTGTTGCATACACAAAGTGTCTAATAATAAAGCAACATCGCCACTAAAATGCCGCAAATCCACACATAGCGCAACTACGCGAAATTAATTAATTGTTTTATTTCAGTACGCTTATTATCCACAATTTATTTGCTGACCCTATTCTTAAAGGTCGAATGTCGCAGTTGTCAAAGTCATTTTGACGTTTAAGTACGTTCTGATGTCAGTCAGGTTATTTTTAATCTGTGACATGAGTTACCGCGAAAAATTTAACAGCTTTTTATTGCTCTTAATTCCTATTTTAAAATTCAAAGTCATTGAATTATGAATCATAATTTTTGCCTCTCAAAATGGTTTTCCAGTAGTAATTAACATTAAAATTAATTATCTTCGGCAGATGATAACACTATCAGGTTCCAGACAATAAGTCATTAATTTAAATAATCATGAAATAAAATTAACATAATAATATTAAATGAGCCATGTCGAAGATATTTATTAATTGTACGAGTGTCGAGCACCGGCACACGCGGTGCGCTCCAAAGGGCAGTGCGTTTCGTTTCGCCTGTCGCCTTGTTTACGCGCTCAGCCGTAACAATTACTTAGGCATTATCTCGGACACTCGTTTAGGTATAAAATCATAAAGTATATAATGAGACGCGTATTATAAACATAAATATGCCAGTAAAGAGGCCTGATTGCTTCGTCGGAAGGCATCAAAGCCGCCGCAGGACGGCGCGCATTCTTCGGGAAATTATTTCTTGACCCCTACGCTAGTTTCGCGCTACTCGCCCACAGATGGCGTTACATGTAGATTGTTGCTCGCATACCCAACTTTTTCATTACCCCTTCCAGAGTTATTTCAACGTAAACGCTCTTAAATGGCTATTTAGTTTTTCAAAGCTTTCTAAGTGGTTGTCGCCGTGGTTTTTTTCTTGCGGGGAACGTCCTTTGTAATACTTAGTAATAATTGCGTCGTAAATTAAACGTCTGTCTCAGTTATCGTAATTTCATAAGTCTTGCGTGTGGGATCGTTGACCGTGGAATGGTTGCTTTTTCATAACTCCTTTATCTAGTTATATCTGTAATGCTTTGATTGCCGCCGCCCGCCAATAGATGGCGCTAGTTGTTAGTGGCAAAGACAAGTTTCCGTTTTTAATTTTATACAAGGCAAAGGCGTGAATATATTTGGGATATTCAGTCAAAGTTGGCAACAACTTTAAAATTGGATGGCCTTCGATGGCCGGCGGGTGTATCAACTAATTGTTATGTGATTATCGGCCGCGGCCGTTTGGTGTTTGTTTGCAACTTTATGATTTATGACATTATTGACCGTTCGCGCGTCGAAAGTGCCCCAAATGGGCTAATGAAGGTTCATTTTGCAATTTGTTTTAACCACTCGATTATGTGTGAATATTTTTTAATAAAAGATAACAGTATTATGAAAATGACTGAGTTTTGTTTGGAGGGTCGTTGATTTGATTGATCTCATGAAAATGTCAAATTATAGGCGACCTAATTTGATTTAAAAAAATACCGAATGTTTAGTTACAAACTTCACATGAAATAAAGTACAAAATATACATTCTAAAGTCATGCACGTAAAAAAAAAGAATCTTTACATTTACATCATAATGATTCGAAAATTTCGAAAATTCTAAATTCAATAAATAAAAAAACAAAAACAAATGACTACGTAATGTTTACGTTAATGACGTAGAAATTCAAAATTCAAATTTGTCCCCGTTCGAGGCCATTCCGAAGTTGCGGCCAAAGAAACTACGAGTAACTTCTCTATCCATTTGCGTTCGATGTCCGTATTAGTGCTGGCTAATACACTTGCCAACTCTCCAACTACGTACTTTTAAACGCTTTTGACAGCCACGCCGAGTTTCTGAACGTGACCTGCCATTGATAACTTATTATATAGAGTCTCGTTAAATTAATTAATGGAGTTCTTGAATATGTTTGAAATAAAAATAAAGCATATTTTTTTTTTGAGTTCACACATCTATGATAAACTTTTATGTGGTTTATTTCGTCTGCTTCTCACAATTGGTATCGGCTGACGGTGCTGGTGTCAGTGTTTTCAAACCTAACGGTGACTTGGCTTGACTAATGTTTTCTATTGACAAAGCTTAACTCCGAGCAGCTCGAGATTTTTCAAACCCATTAAAATATTGGATGGGTTCAGTTGCTTAACTTGAGTGAACCCACAACGAGACCATCGAGTTACTTCTGTGGCGAACATATTATGCGCGTGATTGGTGTTTTCTATGTATCGTAACTATTATTTTTTATTACTTATTATTGACGACCTCCGTGGCGTAATGGTCACCACGCCAGACCGCCACACAGGAGATCCCGGGTTCGAATCCCGGTCGGGTCATGAAGAAAAACGATCTTTTCTGATTGGCCTGGATCTTGGATGTCTATTTATGTACTTGTTATAAAATATATATAGTATCGTTCAGTTAGTATCCCATAACACAAGTTTCGAACTTACTCTGGGGCTAGCTCAAATAATCTGTGTGATTAAAAAAAAAAAGTGCCCAAATACACATATTTTCTTTCTTTTATTATATTAATAAGAGTATCACTGTCACCCATAACACATACATAGCGATTAAACAGATGGTTCATTGAACTGCAGAGCAAGACCAATACAGTTACATTAAGTATGTCCTAAGCTCACGGTCCCATACAATACCATGTCATTTAGTCCAGTTGTTATACCATCGCACATTTTCCACGTTTTCCCAGTTCCCACGATATATATACATAATGCATACTCCTGTCCGTACGTTGCGAAACGATTGTGTGTTCGACGTTCACACGTCACGGTTATGGTGGCTTGCAAATGACAGTCCGGTCGCTGATAATCAAAAACATTGTCTAGAATTTGTGTCTATGCTATCAAGAGACATAATGGTTTATTAGAAAAATTCCATGCTTTAAAAAATGTGTTAGACCTTATCAATTTGTGATATAACAGATTATGAAAGGACTATTCGGGACGGATATGATCATTTGAGCCACAAGAAGTCCACTGCTGGAATATAGATATATAGGATAACTAACAAACGCTTTATGCTTT
Source organism: Endotricha flammealis (assembly GCA_905163395.2). Classification (NCBI taxonomy): domain Eukaryota; kingdom Metazoa; phylum Arthropoda; class Insecta; order Lepidoptera; family Pyralidae; genus Endotricha; species Endotricha flammealis. The sequence continues at coordinate 909,878 of LR990873.1, forward strand.
TGGCTCCTAAGGGCGGTGTAGCTTGATTAAGCCTTTCTTAATAATAGCAAGATTATCGAGGTTTAAGTTATTTAATTGAGACCACGTCAAAAAAAAAACTAACTTTTCAGCTTTATAGAAGGTACCTAATATATTAAAGAAAATAATAATAGTCATGAACATAAAATGCTAATATTTTTTTAACAAAGTCGTGTTTAGTATTCTGTCCATTGTTACTAGCTCTAAGATCGAATCGTGCAATCGAATTAACGAATTGTATTCTTTAAAAATATAATGACATTTATTGCATGACTCGCAATTTATTATCTGTGGTGTCGGCAAAATGCAAAATGTCCGCCGCGTTATTTAAATACGTTGAAAGAATACAAATTAGATGTTTTCCTCTTATTTTGTTTATTTCCTAAAGGGTATTGTCGTAATGAACGAATGGTGACCATATTTTGTTATTCAAAGTCAAGCAACGCCAACCACAGTCTTTATTTGGATGGCTATAAGAATTTCGTGCTTCGACAAATCCACTGTTGTCGACAGAGAAATAGTTTTTAACTTCAGGTGAATAAGTTAACAATTTTCGTCAGCTGACCGAAAATTAGCTATTATAATAAAATACTAGCTTATGCCCGCGGTATTACTCGCGTAAATACCGTACTGATGCTGACACCCGGGATAAAAACAAGCCTAAATGTTAGGTTATAAACTATTCTGTACCAAACTTCAAGCAAATATATCATTATTTTTTTGCGTGAAAGAATAACAAACATCGACACATACATACTTACAAACTTTCGCGTTTATGTAACGAGAGGCAAAGTCGGAAAGCAAATGATATTTAAGTTAAATTAATATTAGTATAAAAAAAAGATACGTTTTATTAGTTTGCCAAGCTATCAATTTTACATTATGTTTTTTTTTTCTGTAGTTATCCGTCATCGTCAGCTGCCAGCTATGAAACGGAGATGGCATAAAGAACAAGTATCCATTGCTAATAATTAAAAAGTAAAACAGTTTTTGCTCCTTTTATTATTATAGACTTATGCTATATCGAGTGCATTCTTAATTTGATTTTTTGATGTGAGAAACTTTAGCATGGACAATTAAATATATAAAATTATCGGATTAGAGAGTACTCTGCCACGATGCTCCAACGCGAATTGGCAGAGGCCGGTAGTTTACAAACCGCCTGAAGGCCACCGACTTGGCTTAACTGTCATCCATCGACAACAGCTTCACGTGCAAAGCAGAAAGAAGATTATAACGAAACCCATTTAAACATGCCATTTAAGGTCGCTGTTGCTTAACTCGTTCGTTTTAAACTAAGAACTCTATTATTAGGTTATATTAGCTAGTATTCATTGCGCTAAGTATAGGTTACGCGCCATTATTAATTCATATCCATTACTCCAATTACTGAACTTATGGCTTACACGCTTCAATGATAAAATACACACGATTTTATATCGATTTTGAACTTTATTTTCATTATAAAATAACATTTTGCATATGTCAGAAAGACATCCTTAAATAGATTGGAAACGCCATTCCATATTAATTAACGGTTCTCAATGGTTCTATTTTTAATGCAGTTTTATATAAAATAAAAATTCTAACGTTTACTAAATATTGTTAACAGACATGCGATTTTTATTACGAACAATAAAAATATAATAGTCACAAAAGTTCACAAAACGTTAAAAAAACTAAATCGTTCCAAGAAAAAAAAACAAAGCTATAAAAATTAATCGTTGGTAAAAATAAAATTATACTGGCCACAAATAATGTAAAAAAAGTAAATAGATAAAAAAAACGAATATATTATGCTATGTTTTAAAATCTATGAAAGAATAAAATTAACTAACAAAATGTAACGTTTTTGAAAATAGAACAATAGATACGGGTGTGTACACAACTCGGGTGTGTATTCGGGCAAAGTTAGGCTCTCGACAGCGGTCGACCACTTGAAGTGTAGCGTGAAAATCTATTTTCAATGGCCACTATCGGCCGACGCAGGACAGCCAAAGGCTTTATGCTCGAAGTTAAGCGTCGATGCTCCTTTACTTAACCCCCCCTTAGTTCGCTAAGCAAATTTTAATATTCAATTGTGCTTTTGACTGGATTTGTTGTTAGAATGCATTTTGCTTGCAGTTATACCGAGACATAGGATTTGCATATTAACTCTTTGGTGCTTGCTAGCTTAGTGGCTTTTTAGATATGTACTGGATTGTGGATTTGTAAAACTGCTTTTACTTATGGATAATGTAAACAGAGATTTTTTTATTTCAGCTAACGCTTACAATCTTTTTGTTATGTGACTATTTTCATGAATATATAGATAAAAGTGTATTTTTTTATTTGTGGTTGAACCACAAGCTAAAAAAGCTTTTTGATTTCGTTTTTCACTTTTTCAAGTTGATTCTTTATTTTATTTTATGTTAATCGAATAAAATGTTATTTAGTTTACAAAAAGACCGGATTAGACCGATTTTTACGTAAAATTTGCCTTTTTATCTTTTTATATTTCATTTTAAGGCAACCTTCTTGTAAATACATTAATGTAAGGTCTATCTATTATTATCTGTTCTGTACTCTGTATTACATAAAGCATATTCTATTTATCTATATGTATAAATCTATACAATCGGTATTAATAGTATAGTATAATCTTATTCTAATATCATCTACCCAACAAACAGTTACAATAATAAGTTGTCAACCATTCATAGGTTCTCATTATCGAGTGACAAGGAGGCCTATATTCCCACGTTGTTACCGTTCATTACTATATGGCGTGTTCGTCATTACGATTACTTATTACGGAAATATACCATCATCATCGGTTACTCATATACAAGTAGGAATATATGTTCTCATTAAAAAATATTTGCTTTACTAAATAATTTTAACAACTTTTATTTAACGTACAAATTACAATAACATTGCAATGTTGTGTCATCGGTTGGTGTCTGTAATGTTTCTGGTGTGGAATGGATTCAAAGTGATCTTATCGTTTTTTGAAACACTTAAATAAAATTTGTGGTCCTTATTTTGTTTTGGGCGTTTGGTAGGCCTATGTCCAGCCGTGGACTTCTTGTGGCTGATATGATGATGATGATTTTGTTTTGAGCAGTAATATACTTTTTAATAAGCTTAATAATCCAAGTGAAAAAGTGACATTGAATACAGTTTACACATATAAAGTAATGGTTAACTAAAAAGCTGTTTTATAACACCGAACCGAACAAAGACAAAGTAAATGGTTATTATTCAACTTTTTTATAAACAGTGGCATTTCGACATGGTACATATCCATCATTATGTTGGATATGTCAACTTATGGCAGGATTAACAGTCGTTTATCAGTAACTTTCTTAATCAATGGCATTTCCACACGCACTTATGGTACGAAAACGATGTACTTTTTAATATATTCCACAGTTTTAAAAACCGTTTTTAGTAAAAAAAGTCATATTTCGTAAATGTTAATATGATCATTGCACATTTCTTTTTGTGTTTGTCTTTATAATATGTAGAAGTTTTACTTGTCTCATTACTAGAAATTTTGTTTCTTGATGTTGTCTTTACTAGGAACGCAAAGACAAATTAGCTAAAAAAGTTGTTTTTTTGACCAGTAATACAATATAATTAAGTAAAAATGCTTTTGATTAAATATTTAGGTGTGTTACAGCATTGAAGTGCAAAACAAACCCTGTTGTTGTCAATATATAGGTTATTGTTGAACTTGCAAAGGGTTTGTGGGTGAATAATATCCCAAAAACCACAATGGCTTTATGCTAATATTTCCCGCTTACCCGAGTAATAACAGTAAAAGCGCATAAACCGAAACGCAAATTCAAAAGAATTCTAACAAACGAACAATTCCGTTTGGAATAAGAAAAACGGAACCCTTTCCGTATTATCTGAAATTCAATCTATTTGAGCACAGCCCTATCGATGGGACAAGGGCTAATGCACGACAGCCATTGTCTCCGCCAGATTTATACTTCGTGTTGCATTGTCATTAATGTGTACACCGCTTTACAATGAGACTCCGTGTTTTTTTAATTCCAAATTTTCCGTTTTGTTCTTCTATTATGTGTACGAAAACTCTATGTGGTTTATGGTTAAGAATTTGACATTGTTACAGACTAAAAATATTCTGTTTTTGTTTAAGTTTTTCCTAATTCAAACTGTATATTGTTACGATATCTGTTCAAAAACTCTACGCATAGGCGGACGGCTAAATAGCCAATAAATAAAAAAAAATGCAAGTTTATGGTTAAGATAATAAGCACAGACAAAAATACCATAAAGGCAATATGCTAACATAAAACGTGATAAACAAAAGGATAGCCAAGTAAGGATTGTTAAAAAAAACAGTAAAACTCACGGCACTTACAATGTGAAAAATATCATTAAAAAATCTGTATGTTGTATAGTTTGCTATTATGTCGCGCGTTGCGATGTCGCATTGTTGTCGTATTGTTGTCGCTAGATGCGTGTCCGCTTACTTTTCATTGTGTCCGACACTTGTCCGTTTTACGGACTGCACTATACCACTTTCTACACCTTTTTAGCAGTATATCAACTTATACAAACGAGCTGTTGTTTACGTCAATATCATGTTTTTAAATTGAATGAAACTGAATGAAATATTGAATTTATCGGTCGTTATAGTAAACTCATCAAAGTCAATTGTCATAAATTATGCTTAAAAAATTATTCATTCTCTTGGCTCTTATTTAGAAATAATGTTGTAATTTTTTAATTATTGACAAATTCACTCATTAACTAAATAAAAAAGGTTTGGATAATATAATCAATTGCTTTAATCGTAAATTTTATTAGTCAGTAAACTCTCAAACAACTTAGTAAAAAATATTTGAACATAGGTATCCGAAGATTGTCGAGCTCGTTCGTAAATAAAAGTTTCTATACAAAAGATATAGGTATTTTGGTATTAAAAGTACTGATACGAAATTGAAAACTCCCAACTATATTAAAGATATAAAATTCTAGTGTCAAAAAGGAATTAATAATAGCGAAAAACATAGTTTAAAATTATGAGAGGGAAGCGTGCCAAAGACTGCATTTTATAACGAAAATAAAAAATAAACTAACATGTATTAAAGCGATAAATTGGAGTCATAGGAGGGAGGAGCGCGCTCGCTTGACCATGTCCCTCCTCGCCCCACTCCCACTTAACCCCCCTTTGTAGAAACACTGATCTTTGCGACGGGATAACGGGACGGGACACAGGATAGATCAAAAAGGAACAAAACAAAACATAACATTCAAAATCTAGGTTTAAATAGTATAAGACACTCCATTTGACATTTTTGCACAAAATGTCAAATAAAGTGATCCATACAATTTGTTTTTGAACAGTAAAACAATGAGCTATGACGCGAAAGCATTCAATAACAAGTGTTCGAAAATAAAGTTGTGTTTATAACGTTTAATGGCCCCAAAGTAAACATCTAATATCGCAGCATTCTTCCAGTGATTGATGAGGCCTATTGTCAGGTAACGCTGATAACGGGGTAACGTGCCAAACCAGTCGGAAGATTGAGTAGAGGGGCACGATTGATTGTCTATGGGCAGATTGCCAATGCTTCATAAAAAGGGCATAGACAATCGCATCTAAACTCTAGCAATAACAAGCGATTAACACTATCAATTTAGAATTCGAATAGTCACGCGAGCCAAATTGGGTTTTTGAAAACATGCAAAAAAATAAAAAGCTTCGTTTATTCCTAACCAGCCAGTGACAATTTTGTGATTTTTTTTCAACCGAAAAAAAGTAAAAACCTTTACGTCCTGGAAAAAGCATTCTGTTTGCTTTAATAAAAATAACGCTCCGATAAATGTTCTCTGAACCAAATGCATTTAACGTGAACAGGAGTACTTAGTGTGGCGTTAGGAACGAGCTACTGTATGGTTTAGAATGTACCTTTTTTAGGAATGAGTGACTTGAGTAGCATCACGGCCGCCTCGTCGCACGCCCACGCGTGCATTTTCCTGTACGAGTCTCTGCCCTTCTCCGTTAACTTATCCCAGGGCTTGGGTTTCGAGAGGAGCTCCGACACCGTTCCCTGCGACAGTCCCAGAACATACTTCGCGAACAGCCTCTGCCCGATGTTATGGACCGACAGCAGTTCTCTAACTCTTCGGCTGATGTGTAGTGTATCTAAATTCGTGTTTGCATATTTGTCCATGTTATATCTGAGCATCTCCTGGAGCCTCGCCTCCATCGGGTCTCCCTTGGGAATGAGGGAGTCGCCCAGCCGGCCGACCAGGGCGCCAGGCGGCAGCGGCCCCATGTCCTCGGCGAATCTGTAGGGGCGGTGCTCCTCGAAGCGGAAGGGGCTCGGCGGCGGCAACGGCAGCGGCGTGGGGCCGTTGTTGTTGTGGTGCGTGGTGTTGTTGTTGAGGGGCGGCGGTGTGCTGGGCCACTCTTCGCCACCTGTAGTGAGAGCACGGTTACGCGGGAACACGAGGCTGGGGGACGGGAGGGGGGCGGGGGTTCACGCACGCTCGCAATGGTCGCAATCGGCAACGTAGTACGAATATGTAATGTCGGCGTTTTTAATCTTTCCATGCTCCGAATTCTAAGGCCTACAACGATTACGCGCGTCGTGATCAGAATATTAGACATGATGGGAACAGGCTCCTCGCACTCCGCGCGTGAAAAGTCAAGCGAACACGAACTAGCTACGGACATACACGGTACACAGGGCAGCTCGGTAGGGCACGGATGGCTCTGGGTCACACATTTAAGATCTTGATCTATCATGACGTTTCTCACAATTAGGACTTTGTCAAGAGGAATGGAGTTACGACAACATAAGTTGTCACTGTTAGAATATGAAATGAGATTCAACCGCAGTAATAAACAGCTGTCTTGTCCACGTGACTGCCATACCTTAACATTTCGACATAAGATTAAGTTGTGAATTCTATTTTTAACTTGGAAGATGTCTAAAGCCTTCAGAGGACGTCATGAGGTCGATCAGCTCTTTAGCTGTGACATGATAACAGAATCATAAAGATTGAAGTTTAACTTATTAAAATCAGAAGAGTGGGCTGCATAATGTGTTCTCAATCCGTTGTGACGCGTTTCATGCTACATTGAACTCTTTGTATGTTAGAGTTCACGATGATATTATTGCAACTCCACGATAGAAAATGAAATGCGACGAAACACGCGGCGAATTCGCCCTTTTTGGACAAGGTCTAAGGAATCTTATCGTCTTCAGTTAATGATGTGTTTGGAAGGCAATCCAGTGGTACAGCTTGTAATATAAATACATATAAGTTAGTGAAAAGCGTATCGTGCAACGTACTTGGTTCTCGCCGCTCCGTACTCCGTTCTCGTTCGACGGAATTCCGTTCCGGCGGCGGTGGTGGTGGTGATCTGAGTGGCTCCGGCTTTCTTTCTATAGGTCTTTCGCTAGGGCCCAGGTCTAGAGACCTAAGCATGCTGGAACAAAGAGATAGAATGGTATAAATAGTGTATTTTTATAAACAAGGTTGAAGAAGTTTCTTAAGATTTGGAGATTTCATAAATGAATTATTTAACCGGTTAAAAATACAATTTGCTTTATTTTTTTTAATGTCCAAAAATAAGAAGTATTTTTAGGTTAGTAAGAGGACTTTGCACTGTTTAGGATTTGATAAATCAAGTTTTGAATTTAATTATTTTGTTTTAATAAATTATTGTATATATTTTTTAATGTAATCAAATCAAATTATTCTACCAAATAAACATTTCTTCTTTCTCCTAAATGGGTTAAAATTTAACAAAGAAATATATTTTTCATCTGTCTTTATTGTCCGAATAGAACTGAAACGTAAGAAAGGACATAATCAGCGAAGGGTCACATCGGTGTACCTTAATAAATCGAGGAGTGAATTGATTAAAACCATTCCAGGTGAATTAATTAAGTATTTTAATTAATAGGATATCCCTGCACCCTTATTGGCAATATTCCTTTCATAAATTTATTGAGATTGAGCCCTTTGAGGGCCCCCGGGCCCGAGATAAGGAGCTCCGCTAATAATAATGTGTTAAGGACAATATACCTATATAAACTTAAAATTTTGTGGAGGAATTTGGTTTATTTTTCATATAGAATTGATAATTTAGAATAAAATTCTTTCGAATAGTCTTTCTTTTTCTATTTCTGTGTTTAAAAAAATAAAATTCTAAAGCTACATTGGATTTTTTCATTAGATTTTTTCAATTTAATAGATAGCCTATGACACTCACAAATAACATAGCTTTCTATTGGTATAAGAATTTTCAAAATCGGTTCAGCACATTACCCGCTACAACCTCACAAACTTTACCTCTACCTATACGTAGACATAAAAAAAATCGAATTCTGATCATCATCAACCACTGGTACTCCCTTCAAGCAAATATTATAGCATACTCCGCCACGCTCGGACAATAAACTACAAAGCCAAATTGACACCCCTCCTGCTCAAACATAATTATCTAAGTATCGAGACTGTCTAATTGTCTTGAGACAATTCATACAAAATGTTCCCGTACAGAACAATAGCCCGGCCGATTTGTGAAGGTACCCTAACTCATACAGGTGGCGCAATTAATAAGCCTCCCCAAACCGGTCGGTGTTCCGATCAAACTTAATTGGCGATATATTAAATTGTAATTATGGTCTACTGTTCGAGGTGTGAAAATTGTCGACAGACTTGTGTTCAAACCAGTTTGCAAACTCAGTCTAGTTGACACTCATATCAAATGATTTAATCTTTACACACAGTTTCTGAAACGTTTAATTCCACATTAAGTTTCAAGCTATCTCTTTTTTCTTCTTTAGTTTGACAGTGACAGCTATTTGTCGGTGGCTTTCAGGCGGCTTGAAAACACTCTTCTGTCAATCCGCATTGGGGCAGCGTGGCAGGGTACGCTCTAATCCCCTTCGACTGAAGGCAGACCCGTATCCCTGCAGTGGGATGATTATGGGTTGATATGATGATGATTATACTCAAGACAAACACAAATGTAAATTTTTAGTTGTATGAAATATCGTTCCGAATAGTGCTTAGCGTTCTCGTAATCAGTTCGGAAAACATTGTACAAGTTTTACGAGTATCGTGTTATAAATACGTTATAAACGTGTACGAAACTCGTGACATAGTTATGTATAAAGTGGGAAGTGGGTGAGGCTATGATAGCTCGGAGTTTTAATAGCTTCGGACTGCGAACGGCGTGGAGACGCGCTTACAATTCGGAACGGTTAGTATAGGATGTTCTTTTATTGATAGATATTTATTTATTGGTTAGAGATCTTTTGTATCGCAGGAAAAGAAACTCAGTAGTTTGGGACAAAAAAGTTGCAGTAGGCCCTTCAAACGAACTAATAAAGTGACTTCTGGGAATAGGGACATTGACAGCCTAGTGGCGCGTTAGTGACCTTCGGGTCTACCGTGGGTTCGATCCCCGAACGGGGCAAACATTTATGTGATTTGTATTTGTCTCGTGCCTGGGTTTTTCCTATATATCACAAGTATATATTTACCATAATATATTCGTCTAACTATAATAATAACTGTTTGGTACCCATAACAGAAGCAGACGCTTACATGACAAACTTCTATATATAGATTTGATTAACATTCATTCACAACACGGTGCATAAAAACTTTTCAAATATAATTTACTGAAAAAATAATAAACGAACGCGTCTCCAATGCTTTTTGTCCTCGTGAAAAGCTTAAAAGCATCTTTGTCTTGCCCAAAAGCCTTCAGTTAAGGCTGTGTAACATACTGAATATTTTATGAGCCGAATTCTGTAACCGATGCCCCCTTATGGCTTTATGAATTCATTAAGTTTTTGACCTAAAATGCTCTTTTTAGGTATTATTAAATATATAGAGCGGTAATAGATAAGTGTATTTAGATTATTGACTGACTGGTCCATAAATCAAAACATGGTGTGAGCAGGTTCTTAATTTCATATTTGTTTATTATTCGGCATTGAAGGAAGACTATGTGTATGTTTTAGAACACCTCAAAAAGAACATCGTGTAGTAGAATTCATTGCGTCCATGTTTTTTATAAATTAGGTGTTTAAGATAAAAGTGAATAAGTACGTAGAAGCATACTGAGTCAGCGATACATCAGGTGAGACTGGTCAATCGTTCACCAGTCATTAGGTACATAAAAAAATCGTCATTCGTCATCAACCTATTGGAGCCTCAAAAATATGACGAGAAAATTACTATGCTTAAGCCAGTTATTTATTTATGTCATCAACGACACGCATAAGCCCTTTTATCTCTCACAGATTCGTGAAACTCAACGGGAATTTGTAATTTATTAATCAATATCGAAACATCCCTTTTCCACTTGGAAATATGTCTTTGAAATCTGTGCAGGGGGTGGCTCCATCCCCCTCCACAGAATGCTGTTCATTAATCAAAAACGCGATCTCAGAATCGAGATTTTATGGTCAATTTTATGAAGAGCTAATGAAATCAATACTTTTATTTTCCGATAAAACCTTTCTTCCATAGTAATATTATAAAGAGGTAACGTTTGTGAGTTAATTAAATAAATATATGGGGACAATTCATACAGATTGAGCTAGCCCCAAAGTAAGTTCGAAACTTGTGTTATGGGATACTAACTCAACGATATTATATTTTATAACAAATACATATATAGATAAACATCCAAGACCCGAGACCAATCAGAAAAAGTTCGTTTTTCATCATGACTCGACCGGGGATCGAACCCGGGACCTCCTGGGTGGCGGTCTGGCATGGTAACCATTACGCCATGGAGGTCGAATTAAATAAATATAGTGTCACACAGCTCCATCTGGTCACAAAGTAAGCACCAGACAACGGAAATTATGGTATCACAAACACTATTTATTTATAATAAATGTATATTTATTATAAATTGACGACCTCCGTGGCGTGATGGTTACCACGCCAGACCGCCACCCAGGAGGTCCCGGGTTCGATCCCCGGTCGGGTCATGACCCATGATGAAAAACGAACTTTTTCTGATTGGCCTCGGGTCTTGGATGTTTATCTATATATGTATTTGTTATAATATCGTTGAGTTAGTATCCCATAACACAAGTTTCGAACTTACTTTTGGGGCTAGCTCAATCTGTATGAATTGTCCTTATATATTTATTTATTTATTTATAAATAAATAGAGTTTGTGAAATTGGAGTATTATTATAAACAGTAGAGCTGATTTCTGGATCAAGTGTACCGATTTTGAAACGTTCTAACTACTGAGCCTTAACGTAAATACGTGTATATATAAAAACTCAGCGATATGTCTCTATGCATGAGTGACTGAGTGACACAATACTTGAAAATATCCAATCTACAACCGATCATCGGGTTCGGACAATGACGATGACGTCAGTGCTATTATCAGTCAAATCATCGGCCGGCGATAACGCGGCCCCGCCCAGTTCGGACGAGTGACCAATCGATTGGTCCGATCGAGAAACGCCTTTCGAACACGCTGTATACTATGTGTGAAAACTTGTTCTGTTTTTTTTTCATAAATACCAAAAGTGGCCAGTGTGCAGTGGAGATTTTTCAGTGCAGACTATGTTTGGCAATCCACTCCACTATTCAAAGAACTTTTATTTTATATAGAACAGAACGCACTCGTATTAAAATCTTTGGTCATAATATCATAACAAAATAAGTACTGACGGAGGACGGATTATCAATTTAAAAATTGACTATTTTAAGCTGTCGTACGTAGTAAATCTAAGTCACTCGTTGGATCGCTTAAAATCACTAACACCACGCTACACACTCAGTTGATACTAATTGCGGAAAGCACAAGAAAAGATGACACAAAAAAGGAATCCAGACTTTCTTAAGTCATACGATAAATCTAGGATTTATGTGACAATTCCTAATGATGTCGGAACGACACGTTCTATATGAGACGTAATGAATAATTTAACCGACATAAAAAGCCTAATTATGCACTTTTTATTGTATTTGAAAATCATCACAAACGCCATAACGTACTTATGTTAATATTAATTTGAAGCTTTATTTGTACAAGGCGAGCTTTCAAGAATTCCTTCCCAAACCCTGTGTGCACACAGTAAAAAGCTTAGAGCTACGTTTATGACGTAGAAAAAAAGTTTTAAAAAAGAAATGTAAATTAGATGATAATTTTTGTGACATTTTGTTAAACACGGCCTAAGTAAATAAGGACAGGTGTTCGCTATATTGATATATAGACGGACAAACATTTGGTTATGTGTTTATGAGAATTATGTAAAGCAGATGAAATTAAACACAGATAACCGGCCGTTCTATTTGACTTTTTTAAGTTTTAACTTAATGTGTCAACATCGTAAGTTAACTAACGTACCACTGATAAGTTAAACTATTTGTTAACTGCAGTGTTGAGACGTACAGTCAGTCAGGTAACTAAGGACAAAGGTTTATTATGCTAATGATGGAGCATTGTTATGAAACTTTACAACAAATACAACTACCGAATCCCGCACAACTTCCCACTTTCCCGTGGGCATTTCGAAAATAACCTTTCTTATTGTCATACAAAGTACACTTCCTTCAAGTGTTAGGTATCTACGATCAGCGATTTAGACAAAGCAAGCACAAGACACAATGCATCTATATATATAAAATTCAAAGTCCTGAGTCCTGCCTGACTGACTTAACTATATATCAACGCACAGCCCATACCGCTGGGTCTAGAGATTCCAAATTTGGAATGTAGGTTCCTCACGACGTCTAGGGGTGTAACTAAGAAAGGATTTTTCAAAATTCCCACGGGAATACGCAAACGAAGTTCCGAGTATTTTACTATTTAGTGATAAATGTGCTAAGTATCTAGCTAGCCAGTTCTTAGTAAAAATCTGCCTTCTGAACTGGTGGTAGGAAAAATGACGACTCGAAAGAGCTTACTTTGCCAATTTGGATATGTTATAAGCGTTTGATAAATGCACGGTGTTTTTTTTTATTCGACGTACTAGTGCGCTCTAATATCGATAATTCTGAGTTCAAATAAGGTTCAAATACAGTATTAGGAGGCAGTTTGGCGCGGGTCGGAGCGAAATCAATCCCCGCAGTCCCTATTAAGGTTTAATCTTCGGAGGCTGGCTATAACTTAATCCCGTCTTGAGAGAGGAATAAATAAGCAATAAACCGCTACAGGTGCTTGCGACTGTTTATATTGGATAGTGTTGTGTTATTTATCGATATTAGTTATCGATAAAATGTCGATGATTTCAGATTTTTGGAGACATGAAAAAAAAAACTCGTATAGAGAACCTCGTCCTTTTTTGGAAGTCGGTTAATATAGCGCGGACAAAGCTTATATCCGTGAGGCAGGAAGATTCAAAAATTTTTTTAGGAAACGAAACCGCGCCCTTTTGGACCCGAAAGTAGGATCACTAAATAATAATAAGATCCTTATTTCTCCCACAAAAATACAAAATACAGTTTAGCATTAACATTTAAATAATCAGGCAGATCACCCAGCACTACCAACCAGCTACCGACGCACCACCGCACCGGGCTGTCAAATATGCCGTCAAATCCTGCCTAAGGCCTACTTATTCTTCATTAGAGCTATATGCACCGCATAATTTACCATTTCTTTTCTTGTATTATATTATACTAGCGTAACCCACACAAATTCGTTTGTGTGTGTCACCCAATGTAGACCCTGTTTTGATCACTGATCACTACTAACGCATCACCACCGCACCGGGCTGTCAAATGTAATTTGTTTAGAATTTGGCTGTCAAATGTAAGGCGCCGACCCCATTGCGCGCGGTCTAGCGTTCAGAGTTCCGAGTTCTCCGTTCCGCGTTCACAGTAACCTATGGTGGCTTGGAATCTTACACACCAAAAGCAATCGGACCGCGACGATCAAAGTACTACGAACGGGAGAACTCGGAACTCTGACTGCTAGACCGCGCGCAGAGGGGTCGGCGCCTAAGATATTTCCATCGATAGTTCTCCAACACTATCAACCGTGAGTCTTATGAGATTACCCCGTATTCTTTGTTCGGCGATAGCCGGGCAATATACGAAATAGCCGATCATGGGAACGTCGACAAATGACGGTGTTCGCGTGCTGAACAATAATTGAAATGGTAACGTTTTTTCTATTGTATTCCGTTTAGTTTTAGGGTACCGTGTTGTGATAATAGTTACTCGAAACCTTATAAGAATTCTCGATGTTTCTTGTAGAATTATTCAAACGGAGTTACTTGATACAAAGGCTGCAAACAATCGTCTGATTTAAAGTATAAATCGATCTGAAATAAACATGAATCGATTATAAATCATTTTTTGCGATAAAGCACATAATATGATGTTACCACAATAATGTATAACAAGCTAATTCAAACATAATCTTTGGATATCACTGGAAATCTTGTGCCAAATATATTGGAACATTTGGAACGGAATTTAGATGTTAACAGGTTTTCTCTACGAGGAAATAGGACGGACACAGAGCAATCGTCGATAGTTGTATAATAATAATTATTTAATACGGAACCACATATCTTTATCCATATTTGCCCTTAGCAATATATTTCTATTGTGTGTTCGTTTATTTTTCTATCAGCGGTTGTCGTGTGAGCCGATAATATATCTTGTAGAGCGACTTATAGTTTTCTTATTCTCGACGTCACACACAATTGATGTGCGCTTTAAATAGGGGTGGATTTATTTATATTAACAATATTTTTTGAAGGCTTTTGCCACTAGTAGATAGGATATCTGACAGATAGGTAACAATATCCGATGTTAACGAAATCTATCGAATTATTTTATGAATATTAACCTAATGATATTTAAAAGTATAATATATCCGGTGTTGACAAAATCGATCGATCAAAACATGACTTTGTAGCCGAAATAGGTGTTTATTATGTTTGCTTAGCCGTCATTTTACGTTCGGCGGCATCTTTGATCACCCCTTTGATAGGATCAAACGTGCCGCGACACCATATTGGTAAAAATAACATCGCACTACGTTACAACAAGGCGATATGTCAATGGTTTTAAAGTAATTTGGGGGATATGCAAACTGGGTCTGTGCGTATCGTCAGACGCAAAGACGCAAAATTGTTTGTTATATTGTCAATACAAAGGTGGTAAGTGTATGTGCTTTGAAAGAATAAATAAAGATTCCAAAATAAAAAACTCTACTTGCTCGGTGGCGGTTGTGAGAAAACTCATATGTCCATGTATATATTTTATTTATAACGAATTGTAACGTTAAGAACAGTCTAACTTTGACTACGGGTTGTGGAATTCTGATGACAGTCTGATGACATGAAAATTTGTAAATTTTCCAGATCCTTAAAAAGCAGGTATCCAGCAGATAGATCCATAGATACCGTCAAATCTAAGGATGATGATTAAACGATTGCTGATAAATTCAAAGTCCTATCTGTTATATCCTATCTATTAGTGGCAAAACAGAGGACTCAAAAATGAGAGACATGGATCAAGTGAAGGAAGAGACAGATGTCCGCGTAGTATCTCATAAAGAGGTAAAAGAGTTGGTATGAGACAAAGTAACAAAAGGAGGCTGCTACAAAAACGCAGATCTTTTGCAAGTTAAAAAAAAAATACAATTATCAATTATTTTGTTCTGTTGATAAAAAATAATGTGAGGATACCTCATACAATGTTTTCCTCTATCACTGAGCAAGTTATGATCATAGATTACTATTATAATTAGGTCATTCACTGATACTATCAACAGAGACACGTGTACTAAAAATTCTTCTCACGTGTAATAGAGAGAAGGCGGAAGCGATCATTCTTGATAAAGACATATCAATCATTATACTCTAATAAACCACGTTATGAAATTTAAAACTATAAAGTTTTACACAGATACAAATCCTTATAGGTAGGTGCAGACAGCCAATGATAGGTGAGCACGGCCGTCAATGAGATTCAAGTTGTCTGAATATTGCTCTAAGAGATTCTCTAATATTTATTTATCAATAGTATAATATTGTACTACTTAGTGACTGACGACATCAACGCACAGCCTAAGCAGCTGATCGTAGAGACCTGAAGTCCTGAAACTTTTAGGCTGTTTTCTTTGTATCAAATAGGCGGCGGATAAAAAGGATTTTTCTAAATTGCCTATACAGGAAAGTGAGATACACTTAAAAGAAGTTGAGCAGTTTTCAGAAGTCTTTTTGAGTGTTTTAGGAATTAAGGCTTTTGTAGACTGGACACTGTACTGTGTGTAATTGTGGAGAGAATAATTAAAGGCAAAATAGCAGTCTATTAAAAGGTCGTTGAAAGCTGGCGCCACACACGACACTGCATGACTTTATGTGAGGGTTTTAGTGAGACATCACTTTGAACATGACCGTTTGTTATCACAGCTTGTTGTAGTTTTGAAAAATACTTAATTATCCCGTTGTTTGGAGTAAAACCCGCTTCCGCGACAGATTTTTTTATTGCTTCGAGAATTTTGTAATGTACTTTTGTGGGGCTTTTGAAGATTTCATTACGTTTTACTGCCTAATCGCTTAGTTTGTAAGATCCACCCCGCAGGTTTTATCCTCGAACATGATAAACATTATTTAGTATTTTTCTTAACATTGACTTTGCTTAAGGAGTATGTTTTATCGACAGACAGTTTTAAACTGCGTTTAAAATCCATCCACATACTGACTAGGATTGTCGTAGCTTCAATTACTCTTCATTTGGTTTTGACACGCCCAATAAAGTCATGCTCCTCAATGTTTTTAAGAGAGGTAGGGCACAGCGGATTATAAGCGTATAAAAAAGTATTTAGAAAGAAAATTGTATGAATTTATAAAAAAGAACTTTACGCAATGCACATCAGACCCCCGTTTTTAGTGGTCCTATTAGTAGGACTACAGAGGACAACTGTCTCCCCTCTTAGTCCTACTATTTATAGAATCAAAAAAGAGCCGCTTCGAAAACTTTGGTCCATAAACTAACACTGTCCACTCCCCCCAAACATGACGGGCAAATAAAAAAGTCTCATACGATTATTAGAAATGAACCATTCATAGTTAAGTACACAACATACCGACAGCAAACATTTTATATATGAGAAACGTTCCCACAAACTTGGGAGGAGGTCCCTTTATTATTTTTTCTCTTTTTTTCTTTATTTTTTTTAGAAATCGTTCACTTCGAGAGGTCCCGATAGCGACTACACGCTAAATGCTAATAGATATGGAATTTAGCACCTACCCTTAGATGTATTTATCAAAAATTGCTCCCTGAGAAAGGTTTTTTGTCTTTTTTTTGGTTTCCTGTCACAGTGGGAAATATAAATAAAATTTTCGATTTTAAAAAATTATCTTATCACGCTTCCTTGATGATGGTTTGTTATCTTTTGTTGAATTAAATAAAAATACTATCTGTTTCATAGGGGGCATAATTTGAAATATTATCTGGGTCTTTGATTAAATTATAAAAAATTTAAGGCAAGGTTGCGTCCAGGGAGTGTTTGTAAGTTTGTACTTAACACTTTATGCACATTTTAACTACGTATTGATTTACTCATCAAGGAGCGAAAAATGTAATTGTGTATTTTTTGTTTAATGGTCACGTATATTCCCATAGCTGGGCAATACCCACCCCTTTTCTCCACACTTTCCTGTCCAGAGTACAGCCACGAACCAGTACTTTTAGAAAAAGCCTGTTTTATTATTCAAGAGGATACTCTCAATCTGACGGCTACTGACACATGTTTTGTTTGAATCCTGTTTGTCACCTTAAAAAAAGTCACAATTACTCACGTTAATGAAAATAACAGAAACGTTATCAGTCAAAGGTACGGTCAGCAAACAAGGCTGGCACACAATCAGAGTTAGATTACAAATGTTTACTGTGTGCATCTCCATTTCTCTTGCTTTAATGCAGTTTATTTTGTAATGTTTTCTTTGGTATTTATAATTATGATTATTTTTAGACATACAATGACTCGACTGGTATTCAAGATGACGAATGGGGCCAAGTAGAAAAAATCTATACATAAAAAGTTCTAAGTCCTGACTGACTTAACCATATATCAATGCACAGCCCAAACCGCTGAGTCTAGAGATTCCAAATTTGGAATGTAGATTCCTTACGACGTCTAGGGGTGTACTAAGAAAGGATTCTTCAAAATTTTCACGGGAAACCGAGATATACGCAAACGAAGTTGCGAGGGTTTTACTAGTCATATACAAATACAAGAGGTGAGCAGAGTAGTAAATTAAGAACAAAAAATTTTATGCTAATAATGTAATCATTGTTACGAAGTTTTGCAATTACATAGTGCTATATGAATACTATTGATAAATAAAAATTCAAGTAAATCCCTTGACTCAATATTTAGAAAACTATATAGGTAATAATGACGATGGAAACGACTCTTATTTAGTAGATTTCCACATTCTGTTTCCGTATTTGAGTTCGATCATCATCTGTTATGTAAAATACTAACTAATATTATAAAGAGGAAAGATTTGATTGTATGTTTGTTTGTTGGTTTGTGTGTTTGCATTGAATAGGCTCCGAAACTACTGGACCGATTTCAAAAATTATTTCATCAGTAGAAAGCTACATTGTCAGGGAGTGACATAGGCTATAGCTTTCCCGAAATTCAATGTGGTTCTCATGGGAATAGGGCCGGAACTTCACGCGGACGAAGTCGCGTGCAAAAAAGCTAGTGTAAGATACAGCGCCTGTTGGGAAGTACCAAGGAGGCCGCCCAGTACTGGCCGGCAGCACTCTTTTTTCTAATTACATTTTTGCAAAACTAACATGTTTGCTTTTTTTGCAATAATTAATATGGAAATGACCATAATAGCGACTGCTATCAAAGACTGTAATATTTGTGTCAAAGAATAGTCTGTAGAGGTCAGTGATCTCTGCTTACTACCTATTATTTAATGAGAAAATACAACAGAATAAAAAGCAAACATTATCCCAGATGCGACAACAAAAGTTAGAATGCAAACACTTGTTTCAACACAGTCAATTATCCTTCAAGTTCCTGAAAGTGGTTTCCTAAGAGCAAACAACCTGTAATCTACCTCAAACATGGGGTGAACGACCCGTTATCACCTTATCAAGTTTATTAACACGTGCTTTTATGCAGTCAGTACTAAGGCGAAGGTTTCTTAGGTTTTCTTTGAGAATAGAATTATGATTTTATTAGATTCATGTTTTCAAATCAATGTACTTTCATTATATCAACCCATAACCATCGCACTGCTATACCATGCTGCTCCAATGCGTATTGGCGGATATTAGTGTTTTTAAGTCGTCTGAACTGAAAGCCACTGACTTGGCTTACCGGCTGTCATCCATCGACAACAGCCGGGATAGACGGTTTCTCAGAAGCAAATTTTCAGACTTAAAGTTTGTGAGTTGTAGGCGGTAATCTCTGGATCTATGGAACCGATTTTAATAATTCTTTAATGAATAGAAAGCCTCGTTATTTGTGTCATATTATGCTATACCTCTTTTTGAAAAACAAGTATCTTTACCTGCCTGTTTCGGGCAGGTAAAGATAACTTACAAGATACCTGTTTGACAGGTACGTGTAACTTACAAGATACTTGTTTTTCAAAAAGTTAAGTAAAGCTAGTTTTTTTAAATCTGAATTATCAATTGTACTGGTACTACCAGATACTCACCTGATTTCCCTCTTGATGTCATCGTAATCCCTCTGCGTGTCCAGTCTTGCCTCAAGTCGCGCTATATGCTGCTTCTTCTCGTCCAGCCTCTCCTCCAATCGCTGTAGTTTCTGCGCGTGCGCCTCCTGCAGTGCGGAGAGGGAGGCCTGCAATCGCCGTACCTCGTCTACAAGCTGGGCAATCTGAAAAAGAAAGATAGAGTTTAGTTTATGGTAACTTTTAAGCTGAAACTCCCAATTGCATACAGAAATTCGTTACCCTAAGGTTGCCTTGAAAGATTGCTATGAGCAATAAGGCTGCCTTGTTGCATATACAATAGTTTGTAACTTTTACTGTTTACTGTATCACTTGTTTGTCTATTGCAAATAAAGCTTATTCTATTTATCTATTTGAAACAATTCAATAGATTTAATTGTATCATCAATATCTTCATCCACAAGAAGTCAGTGGACATAGGCCTCCCCAAACGAATCCTATACATTAGACAGGCCCACCACACATTCCCACCGTGCGTTGTGTCTACTGTACACTGTAAAGCCAGCATCAAGCAATCTATCATGATTGTGGTCAGTTTTTAAATTAAAAATAAAGTTACTTCTGTTTTAGAAAACAATCTTGAGTCGTCCGGAACTTGCCTTCCATAGTTATCTATTCGACACGATTTTTGTAATATTGTTAGTTTCGATTAAGCATCAAACTTTAAACATGCTAATAACTGAATAATACTTTGTAAATTTTAAATATTTTTGCTATTGACGTCTAATATCTTCATACTCGTATATAAATACTGATTTTAGTGTAGTTGTGTACAGAAATACAGCTAATTAGACGTATATAGTAATTTATGCTACAGATATTGATTACAAAACCTAGATCACAGGCCTTGTCGAACCTTCTATCAATTCACGATCGCTGACGCGTGACATTGAAGACTGTAATGATGCTAACGACGCACGATAGGGCTGCGTGATTTCCGTCGCATCCATCTTGAGATACATATCTTCATGGATGAGTCCGTTTGCAACAATTGATATATTTCGAAGGTCACCGGATAACGCCTGAAGATTACATACTATATTTCCTTAATACATAACAGCAAGGTCGGTTATTCATTCAAGTTTTTGTTAAATAAAAAAAAAACGAAATTGAGGCTGTTGATGGAGGTTATAATAATATGTATACAGTAGTTGATCTTAATAATCAACGTACAAGCAAAACTTTTAGGTTTGAAAAGATAAAATTCGTATTCGCCTATAACGGAAAGCCCAGCAGAGAATGGCTTGCCACAAGGTGGTCGGACGACCTAAGGAATGTAGCAGGACGCCGCTCTATTCAGGCCGCTGCCAACAGATCATTTGGTGTTTGGGGGAAGCCTATGTTCAGCAATGGTCTCATTGTGGCTGAGATGATGATGATAATATAGAATAGATTTGGCGTTAGAAGTCATAATTTGAATCATATTTTTTATATCATCCGTCTATCTTAATTACCTCGTTATTATTTATAAGATAAGAATGGAAAATCCTAAATTGTAAAACAGTAAAGCTTATTAATATAGCCAATTATACCTGTATGCAATAAAATGCTTAATGAAAAAGATAATTGTTATAATTACTATTAGACTTGTGGCGTCATTTAATTAATTATATTGTTCAGTTATCTGTGTGTTGACAGGGGGATTAGTTTTCATAAAAGTGTTTGTGTTAATATTAATACTTTTTATATCAATTTCTAGAATTTCATAGAATTCAGATCGAAATTTCGTCACTCGCTGCTAAATGTCTAACAGAGTAATTTCATACTAGCTAAACCTGCGCTAAAATGTTTGTGTGCCTTTTTGATACAAAGAACACATCTTCCAAGTTTCAGGTCTCTACGATCAGCGGTTTAGGCCGTCATTGAGGACAAAGCATTTTAAATGTAATTCTCATGTCAATGAGTATTGCTAAAATAATTGGGAACAGTAAGATTTCATACATTTCCGGTTTTCATGTGTCTATAAGAATTATTCAGCCTTTATAATCTTTCGTGGTTATTTAACCACTTGCAATCATTTCGTCGTCTACCTCTGCCCTTCCATTTTGTCCATAAGCATTGTCATTACAGTGATGATGTTCATCAATTGACTTCACCTTGATACCATTGACAAAAGAGTAATGATGTGTTATTGTCAGCTTTTTTACAATTTACGTCATTCGATGATGGATCATTGATTTCTATATCCTCTATACCCTACATCATGATTACCACTTTAAAGTCATAATTTTAAAGTACTGTTTCTATTGTCACATCTTATATTAAGTTATCTTAATTAGTAGCTTCTATGTCTTCAACATAAGGTTCAATATTATCTGTTTTTTCACCTGCCTTGACATCGATATCATTACATACAGTGCCACAAACTTATCTGTGCCGGTGGCCAAAACTAGAACTAATGAATACGCCTTGAATACCTTGACAATTATAGTCAATAGCTTCGATCGTAGCGCCTCCGCCATCGGCGCAGATAAGTTTGTGGTACTGTACATAATACATAATGCCATTGTAAATATGTTTTGAGACCTTGAATATTTGTCATAACATAAATCTTTCTTTTACTTTTGATCTCTTTATGATTGCTGTAAACTGATGAAACGCTGATTCCTTTAATTACTGCGGTATTGTCAAGTAATTATTAGTAAAATAGTCGCCTTGGCCAGATAATATTTTATGTATTTTGTTTATTTGATACTTATCTTCGTTTTGACGTGTGAATGCTTGTAAATGTGTCATTTCAGATATTTCTACAATTATCTTGATTTTTGTTGTATTCAGAGAAAAAACATTTATAATTTTTGTAGTCATAACTTTATCGCGTTACAGTGGACAGATCAGTGGACAATGTCTGTCTGTGTAGATGAGGAAAGGGACGGCCGAGAAGAGCTTATGAGCAAGTGAAGGTAAAGGCAGGCGTCTCGTCTTATAGAGGTGAAGGAGCTGGCACAAGTCACAGGAAAATAGACGCTGTTACACCTACAAGAACAAGGCTCTTAAAAGTAGATACAAACTTTAGACATTCACGATTGTTTTATATTTTCAAAGTCTTTAACGAAGAAATAACTTTGAGAATAAATGTCAAACAAGTGGGGTTGCATGCAACAAAATGTAAACACGCTTTCATCCAATTCAAATAGTAGAATCTCCATAAAAAGTATTAGCCGAGACGAAATTTTGCCGTCGGCCCGCGCGAGTAATTATAGTCTTAATTCGGCCCTGTCCTGACCGCTATTAATGTTGTGTCTCAATTCATAAGCGGAAAGCGAAAAAACGAATGATAGAAAAGGTTTGAACTAACAAAAATAATGATATCTGCGACACAGTCGTCTAGGCTAACGCGGGTAACAACGTACAAGTAATATTTTTTTTGTACATCTACTTTATTGAAATAAAGATTATAGAAAAATGTGTAAAACCACGAAAAAACCACACAGGCTAAAAAAGACAACTTCTTAAAACGTCTAATTATAAAATTGATAAGGAGACATGCAAAACTAAACAACGGGATACAATCTGTACCCTAAAACATGATCATACAATAACAGCTACAAACGATATTGTTAACGCCTTTGAACACTTTTTTACGTCTCTTCATAGTACGAATTAATTGTTAGTGGAGCTTTGACTAGAAGATTTTGAATTTCAATATATTACCTCTTATTAAAACTTTTAAACAACTCAATGTAATCAAAAACACTGAAGACAATTATTAATATTATAAAGTGTTTATCCGTTGCAACTGTTGAAATCGATGGGAAAAAATGCGATTTTACATTAAACAGTAAAAGTATACGACCCAGAACGCATACCGATCCGCATACGGGAGCTTTAATGGCGGTAACATTGTATTGTTTATTATCGATCACTTATCTCTCTTGTATCCATAAATGTTAATCTATTTCTTGAATGATTTTGTATTGTTATCTCTTTCTTTGTTTATGTTTAATTTTTACTGGTTTCGAAAACATTTCGGTCATAGTTTTCAACATTGCATTTACGAAAAAGGAACAAACTACTTTAGCTACCAGAAGTTAAGTTTTAGAATTATTTGTGCCAGTATTATCTTTAGTACATTTAAAGAAATACTGTTAAGTTATGAAATTCGCTAAATTCACAAACCTTGCGCCACCCCCAAGGGCAGTTCCTTCACAGAAGGGTTAAAGGGTGGCCCTCGACAATTACCTACAATCATTACTATGAACAATTATGTTTTCGACCGCCAACCGTCACAGTTCCAGCTTTTTATTGAAGTCCTGCACCGCATTTTTAGTTTAATTACTACCTTTTGTCGGGTCTGCGATCAGCCACGTGTGACAATGGCGTTATCCCCTGTTTTTGGGGATCATTTGGTAATTGCGTTAAGGAGATGAGATTCGGATGGTGTTTGAGATTGGACAGCTTGTTTTCGGTTAGTTTTACAAGTTATTGATAGACACACAAATGCAGTAAAGTTTTAAGCTATTAGTTGTAGGGTGATTCAAGTGTAATGAAGGTTTACTACAAGCTTGTTGAATATATTGGTTTTGGTATTGGGCTAAATATGCCTCCTTGAGGTCTCCCAAGTGCATTATGAGCAGCGCTAATAGCTAGTAGTCAGCAGTCCAATACTCTTATCTAAAATTGATAAAATTAATATTCAATCTCACAAGTTAGTGTCTCCCTCTTACACTATGTGAAATGAATGAGATAGCATGTGATAAACTTGATCAAACCTATTTTTTAGCTATCGTCAACAATCGATACCGACAGCTTATCTTGCCCTCCGAAGCCATTCCGAAGCAGGTGGTAGGATAAGAAAAGACTCGAAAGAGCTTGTAATAGGTCTATTTGAATAAAAATATTTTGTATTGAAGAAGAATATTCATTTTTATAAACGCAGTAGACACACTCAAGCAAAAGGGGTGGCACAATCGAAACAGTGCCCTGATAAACAGTCGGATACAGCAAGAGTTATAGCGCACGAGTTCTGACAAGTAGGTATTTGCATTACATTCACTAGGACTTCGAAAAGAATGTAAATTCATGGAGAAATATTTATCTATGAAAAGTAAAGTAATATTTTTGCCGTTTCATGTTGGATGACAATGATATAATACTTAGTAATACTGTTTATTACGTATAAAGTAAATGAAGCTAACTAACCTGTATGTATAAAATTCAAAGTCCTGACTGATTTAACTATATATCAACACACAGCCCAAACTGCTGGGTCTAGAGATTCCAAATTTGGAATGTAGATTCCTTACGACGTCTAGGGGTGTACTAAGAAAGGATTTTTCAAAATTCCCATGGGAAAGCGAGATATACGCAAACGAAGTTGCGAGTTAAAATCTATAAATAAAAGGCTTTGTCCTGGATGATTGACCGATCAACGTATAGCCTAAACACCTGATCGTAGAGACCTGTGTTTTTATCGAAAGATTTTCTGAAATTCCTACAGGAAAGCGGGATAAACGCAGACAAGGTCGCACGGGTTTCGCTACTATTTTATAAAAGTTTTTTTTTAAAGTTCAGGGCTTTGAACTGGTTGTTGAGTCAGAACTTTATTATTCAGGATTTATCGGAATATCACTACATACAACCTAAAATTTTTTAATTTCACAAACGATATCCACAAAAATATAGCCAAGTCAAAGGAAGAACGAAACGATAAAATTTATTAAAAGCTAAAAAAGATATGCCATTCTTTCGCTAACCCGTCTACACTTTTGCTAACATCCATAAAAGTTTTCATTACGTTCTAAAGAAAAACGATGAGCAGTGAGCATTGAGATTTCTATGCATGGATTCAGATGCATCTTCATAGAGAACAGATTAAAATGGCTCGCAATAACCTGCCCGAATGCAGTACTTTTTCGTCGATTTGCCTATTTGTATACTTCTCATAATATTGGGGTTGAGGATTGTGGAAGCTACGCGATCTTGTTATTATGACGTCTATTTATGCTGGTATGCAACAAACAACTAAAATAAAATACATTTTGTAAAGGAGATTAAACATTATACATTTTGTGAAGCAAAATACTATTTATCTGTATTCACAGGTAAAATGTGAAAAATTAACTCAATACTTTGAAATTAACGTGCTGTGTATTATTCCATTTTAACGTTATGTTTCAATATTTTATCTGCAATTTATATATTATAGCTTTGTCGGTGGGCGCTGTCGTTGTCCTCCATACTCGCACAAAGAAAACCTTCATTAAAATATTCAGCTATTTTTGTTTGGGCACGCGCTTATTATGCCTTTGCTTTGTTTTCTTTGAGCATAGATAAAACAGGGTTACCAACCAACTTAAGAGGTCATATTCCATTTTGAAACTTATGAATACTTCAAAAGGGATTGTCAAACACAAAAGCCGAATGCACGCCAATGCCGATGGAGTAAAATTTGCAAACTAATAAAGCAACAAAAGATAACCAATTCGCTCCCTGACAATGCATCGTCACAAATTCGTACAGGACTCAATCACAAAAGAAGTGATGAAAGACAAGTGAACGAATAAAAAAGGCATAATACGCCATTTTGCCGTCAGAAAGTAGAGTCTATGTCGGCGGTCTGTCAAACTGGTCAAACATGAGGTCGCCGGACAGGAATTGGCGGCAAACCGTTATTACCCGGCCAATTTTAGGCGGCCGTCGCAAAGCGAGTAAGCTCACAACGGGGTCTCATCTCTGAAATTCAAACGACGAAATCCGCCGAGCAATACAAACTGTGAACAAAAAGACGTTCGGAAAGCTTCTACGGGCGAAGTCGCACTCTTCCTTTTACTATCCGCGACGTCTAGTTTGACGGCGCGTTTCATTTCGGCCCAAAAATGATAAATGACGTGAATGATTGAGCTGCCGGACACGAGTTTCTGTGCAGTTTCGAAAAAGAGATTTGGGATAGTATACATTTTTCGTTTTGCATCGCGCATTACGTCTGGTTTTCGCAGCTGTCTATCGAAATGAAAATGGAACTTCATTGGCCGTTTTAACGAGTTGTCATCACGGGCGGACACTATTCATAAATATTCACTGAATTGTTGGAGTGCTTTTTCAAAATATGACTTTTGACTGACAATAAACGGCGCGGGTCAATCAGGTGTCGACGGTGTCGACGATCGAATGTCGACATGCAAATGGTAAAAATTAATCATTCTGTACAAATGAAAATGTGTCCAGTCCGTATATTTCTATTTAGTGTGGAATAGAGTTTAAAATTGAATTTAATTATGCGGCTTTCGTATTTGGAGTTGACGTTGACATGTGTCAAAAACTGGCGGGAAAGTTGTCTATGCGCTTTGGCTTTAAATTGAAGATTACGGTGACTTGACTAAATAATTCGATTTTCAAATTGCAACTAAGATTTTTGTTTTTAATTTATTTTACTTTCAATGGAAAACCACTTAATTAGTTCGGTTGTTTTTGAGTTTATTGCATTATAATCAATTTATAATATTGCCTTTCAACATTATTATGATATACAATACATAGACAAGATTAAATAGTAACCCAAATGAACAAGATGTCACACAAAATGTACCCATAAATTAACAAAACAACAACTATTGACAAAACTTCACCTATATTCTATAACCGAAATAGTTTAGTCAATAAATCAATTTATTTAAACTGGTAACCCCAATGCAAATGTCACATTACTAACATATAAACTAACCCTTGTATCATGCAAAGTTATAACCATTGAAGTTAGTTTTCCATATTTTATAACTACAGCGATAGACAGGCAATAAATGAGGCCTCCGCAACTTATAATTGCTTCATTTCGCAGTCGGAAAACCTACATGCATTCAAAGTCCTGCTATGGAATTAATAATTAGAAAGTCAATAGTTTTCTACGTTGGCAACATTGGATATTTGTGTACAATTTGAATTTGTTAACTTTGTTAATATAAATTATTTATAGGTTAAGTTTCTAGAATGTGATCGTGAAATCTATTGGATTTATTTTATTATCTTAAAATTGTTGTTTGGCTTATTAGTAAATTAATTATTTTGTTTACACGTATTACTTTTAGAATATTTTGTTTTGGTATGAGAAGATTTTAGAATAATTGTTTCTTGTAATACCAATTAGGTACAATTTAAAAAATACTGCGTAAATATTTATAAAAAGAAGTCATCGTTAATCGAATAAATTAATTTAATCGATATTAAAGTTTCGTGTATAGTCCGTATGGTACGACATTCAACGTCAGAGTGACATAGTGATTCGCGCCAAAATTATCATCGGTACAAGTCGAAATTCGTTCCGCGCTACAATGCGGTGCAGTGCAAAATGCACGCCACGAAAATAACAACCAATTACTGCATAGGCGTCATTCGGGATTAAAGGAAAAATGGCGGGCGAAAGAAATTCCTTCACGTTACTAAAGTTAATATATTACAGGAGTCAGAGTTTCCAGATATCTATGCTAGATTATTTTGAGTAACGGCCAGTGTTGCAAGCGTTCGAGCGCAAAAAAATGCAGTTTATATAAAATAAAATATCGTAGTGCAATTAAAAGCCATCGTTTTTGAGGTTTTATTGCCTCGTGGCAGCCTTGGGCGGGAAATGGAGGTCGTTATCGTGGGTCTTGCTGTTGCTTCAAGGTGTTTTATGATTAAAACTGAATAAAGGTGTACCTTCTTTTGAAAAATAATATGTATATTATTTTTCAAAAGATAATAATATGTCTATGATTTCAAACTTGTCAGTTTTTTTTTATAAAACTGTGAAAATACCTGCATAATATAGGAGTAATCTGAATAATAGGTATCATGTTAGGGATGAAAATTTGAGTGTAAAGAATAAGAAATGTGATGTCAGATGTATGAAAGATTTGAATAAAGAAAATAGTAGTCTTATTTTTTAAATCAAATTGAACGGTAACAATATTGAACAATTTACATAAGTCAGGGTTTTAAACATTACAAACGTTCGATATTAATTCTTGTTTTGTACGCGCGTTGATGTCGCGTTTCGTGCTACATTGAGCTCTTTGTATGCTAGACATCACGATGAAATGATTGCGACTCTGCGATGGATATACGTGAATAATACGTGACTAAAACACTCGGCGAATTCGCTCTTTCTGGATAAAGGCACACTGCCACATGTTTCAAAACATTTTGGTGAACAAAAAAACATTGTCATTTCGTTCACTTCATTCAAAACAATGTTTTGTTTAAAACATTGGCAGGCGTGTTTTTGATATATTTCAATAAATAGTCTTAACTCTAAAACATTAAACTCTATCTTAATGCCTGTACAAAAGAGTATCGGAACCATATCGGAACATTTAAAAGCAAAATACGAATTCGTAAATTAGTTTAGGTAGTGTTGCGAAGAACAGCTGATTTAGCTGCTGCCCTTGCAAATTGCAATCTAGATTATTATTTTAATTTAGCTGTTTGGCTCTTCTGTTTTGTTATTGTTGTTGAAATATTTTTATGAAATATAAGATCATTAAGTTTACCAAATCGTAAGGCGCGACAATAAGAAAGAATGCGAGGACGTTTTTTTTTTAAATAAAAGAGGACAAACAAGCTATCGGGTTACCAAGTTTTTAGAATTAAATTTAAATTTTTATAAAAAATTGGGGGTAGACAAATATTATTTCGTATTTAGTTAAGATATTATTAAAGAAGAGTGATAATAAGATTGTTTGTATAATATGACAAGTGACTGCATCTAATATTTTAGCGATAACACGTATGATAAAATACAAACAAAATGACATTATTACATATCCTACATAATAAGTAGGAACAATTCGCTTTATTTTGTAATACAAAATATCTATGGTTGATCAGGCGGATGAAGAACTAGCCAATGCCATAATAAATTAAAAAATAAGTCGGTCACGGAAAAGAACGAACTAAAATTTTAATGGAAACATTGGCTTATTTTATGAGAAGTTAAGGTGAGAGCAAAAAATGAATTGACAATTTAAAAAATATGGATATTTAAAAAAATATATAAAAAAGAGTTCGGTTCGCCACAATATCTATGCTTGTACGATTAAGGACACTTTGAAAAGCAAAAAACAAAAACAAATGCTAAACGCTCAAAAACGTTACTGGAATTATGTCGCCTGTGCTGTAATTCAAGCGTTAAAAAAATTCGTAAAATTTTTCAAATTTCGAAACTCAGTATCAAAGTGATGTCGAATGTCGATGAAACAAAAAAAAAAGTTTTTTGACTGTCGATGCGTGACGACTTTCCGATGGAGATCGACGGATTGGCGGATTGCGGAGTTCATTCCAAATTGGCGGATGGCGGATATTCCGCGACGTGACTGATCCGCGGAAATGTGCCGGAGATTGACGAAATTATTAGCATGCCGACGGAATTCGAATAAGTTTTGAGATTTCCGCGTACGCTCCAGTAGGAATGGGGTTGTGATGTGGGAAACTGAGATGTCATATTTTAGGTTTGTCATCGATTTTCGTAGTAGATATGTACAGTTAGTCAATGACAGAGGTTAGCAGGGCTATATATGATTAAAGTTTTCCAAATATTGCGTTAAGGGATTTGACCAGATAAGGGTGAGAATTAAGATTTTTATGCTAATAATGTAAGGATAGTCATAAAAACTTTGTAATAATATGTAGTACAATATGAAATCAATACTATTGAATTTTATGGTACTTGTTCTCGTATAGTATTTTAAAAAAAAATTTCTTCACTTACATTGTCACACTGCAAAGAAAGCATTCGATAAAGTAAGAAAAAACATTTCTATATATAATCGATAAGTCTAACGAGTTTGATCATATTAAAGAGTGTTAACAACGGATGTAGAGTAACAAAAAGCGACAAAATTCGATATTAGTCATTAGCCGATGCGGAGTTTTCTAATTAGACTAAACATACAAACGAAATAAAGCATTAAGGAGTTGCGCAAATAGAATGGAAGAAGGGGGATGTGGCGCGGATGAGCTGTTACTAGATGTGACATCCTTACTAATTATACAAATCATTTATTACTGTACGGACTGTTTGACAAGAGATAGTGTTTGTAAAAACTTATTCTATGAATAAGTTTTGATTTTATTTTATAAATGTGAAAGTTTGTAAGTGTGGATGTTTGTTGGGTCTTTAGTTCGAACGGGCCAAATTGAACGGGCCATGGGACGTTCGACCGTATAGTCAAAATCGTCTTGCGTCCTAACGGGCCACTGATTAAATTACTATTTTAAAATACTGTCAGTACAGTCGCATAAAAAAGCGTTCATTAACAACAATACCTATTAATATAAATAAATATTAATATTTTATTATATTTATTTTATTTTATAAATATTATTAATTTCTTTTAAATTATGTTCCTATGTTTTGTTATCTTATAAAGTAATTATTATTTCCTACTTAAATATTTACTTAGCTAAAAGCAAGTACCTTAAAAAAACAAAATACATTAAAATCAACTTATACACTTCAGTTAGCAGTTAGCAACAATCCTTATCTTACGATTCTTTTCATTAGCCAATCAGAAACAAGCTACTTATATGTGACGTCAGAGTCCTCTGACGTCACAGATAAGTAACTTCTTTTTGATTGGCTAATGAAAAGGGATGGTGTATGACGCGCACTTTGAGGTCACTTTAGTTTTTGCAATTGCTTGCGTTTGTGTCGTGTTAGTGGTGAAAAAATTTTGTGGTGAGTATTTTTTACACAATGATTATAAGCCAAAATTCCATTTGCCTTATAATTATCACATTTCAAATATTTTTTTTTACAATATGCAATATGCAATATATTTTCAGCAAAAAAAGGTATATTATAATGTTTGAATTCCAAATAGAAAGTTCCTCTATCTTTACATAATTAATAAAGTTAAATATTTATCTAGTCTACTATTATTTTTTAATTAATTAGTTTTGTAAAAAAAAATAAGTGTATTGTTGTGCTTTTTTTAATAATTATATTGTGTTTAATTTTAGGGTATTAAAAAAATGGACGACGAACACCCATCTACGTCTCAATATGGATAGTCTAATACTGTGGAGGCATGGAATCACAGAATAAATAGAATTATAATGCCCAAACCAAACATATGTCAACTTTTGCAAGGGTTACATAAGGATACCAAATATTACATATACCAAGTGAGAAGTCTGACTTTATTAGCATTTCAAGACTTCTACTATTATAAGAAATTTAAAAATACAGACTACGGTACAGGAATTATTATCTGGGGAGATAAGTGTGGGACATTGCTTAGAAAAACGTAAAATGTAAATGAGTGATTGTCGCGATGTTGTGTTTGTAAGTGTTTATATGCCAGTCAACAAGGCTGCAAATTTGCCCCTATTTACAGAGTGTTTATCGGATATAATAGCAATATTAGAGGATTGTAATACTGAATGTGTGTATATATTGGGAGATTTTAATGCGCATACGTCAACACTCTTTGATAGAGAGCTTATGTATTTTTGTTCGGACAGGCAGTGGGTGTTTGCTGACAAGGAAAAACTTAGCAGTGTACCAGACACACATACATTTGTCTGCCCGGCCACGGGCAGCAAAAGGTGGCTGGATCACTGTCTGACAAGTCAGGCTGCATGGCCAACTGTTATAGGTGTAAGCATACTATATGATGTATATTGGTCGGATCATTATCCCCTGGTGATCGAGTGTAACCTTAGCTTGTTTAAATGCACCCCTATTGTAAATTTTGTAAATTTTGAACAATTAAATAGAGTTAAATGGGGTAATAGGAGCCCATCTGAAGCTAAAACTTACTTAGATTTTTGTAATAGTAAATTAAAATGTGTAGATTTTCCATGTGAATTTCAGAAATGTGCAGATAAGATGTGTAATGATGTCGATCACAGAAAGGTAATTGATAGGCTATATGAAAATATTATCTCTGTTTTGAGGCAAGCATCGGTATCTGGCGGGTCAGTATCTGTAAAGCCTAAGAAATACAAATGTGTCATGGGGTGGAATAAACATGTGTCTGCAGCTCATAGACAATCTAGGTTGGATTTTAAAATGTATGTTCTTCATGGAAAGCCAAATAGTGGACCTATTTTTGAAAAAATGAATTTAAGTCGTAAAATTTTTAAGTCAAAGCTTAAATACTGTCAGCGTAATCAGGAACAAATTAAAATGAACATACTTGCTTCACAGCATTCTGCTAAACATTTTGATAAATTTTGGAAAAGCACAAAAAAACTTGGAGGTAAGGTAGAATTACCCCTTAGTGTAGAAGGTAGTAGCGATCCAAAGAATATTGCAAATATATTTAAAGATCATTTTAAAATTGAGTCCTCTTTACCAATGTCTGATGTGCTGTGTACTGAGCCTTGTCATGTGGAGCAGCCTATCAGAATTACTACTAAGGATGTGAGAACAGCAATAAATAACATGAAAAGAGGCAAGTCTCCGGGGCATGATGGGCTCAGTATAGAGCATCTGAAGCATGCGGGGCCTCACATATGCAGAGTTCTGTCAATGTTGTTTACTTTTTGTGTAAGACACTCGTATTTACCACCGGATTTGATGAAGACTATAGTTATCCCACTTGTTAAGAACCGTACAGGTGACATCGCTGACAAATCGAACTACAGACCAATTTCACTGGCTACCATTACTGCCAAGGTTCTTGACAGAATAATGGATATTCACCTAAGTAGTAAGATAAAGCTGCATGATGCCCAATTTGGCTTTAGGGAAGGTTTGTCAACTGAGAGTGCCATCTTGTCACTTAAGTATGCTGTTGATTACTATGTCAGGAGAAATACTCCGGTGTATGCCTGTTTTTTGGATCTGTCAAAAGCATTTGACTTAGTGTCATATGATATTCTCTGGACAAAATTAAAAGATGTGGGCATATCTCCGGAAGTCATTGGTATTTTCTCACACTGGTATAGTAATCAAAAGAATTTTGTAAAGTGGGCTGATGCACATTCTGAAGAATATGTCTTGAGCTGTGGCGTTAGACAGGGAGGCATAACCTCACCCAGATTATTTAACTTGTACGTTGACGAACTTATTGTAGGGCTGAGCAGTATGCATGTCGGATGCCGCATAGACAATATCAGTATTAATAACATTAGCTACGCTGACGATATGGTACTGCTGAGCCCTTCAATTGGTGGTTTAAGGGAAATGTTGAAACATTGTGAATCATATGCTGTTCGGCATGGCTTGAGGTACAATGAAAAGAAAAGTGAGTTCATGTTGTTTAAAGGTAAAATCAAAGAACCAGCCTATGTGCCGTCAGTCATGTTAAATAGCATACCATTGAAGCGTGTTGAGCAGTTTAAATACCTTGGTCACATTGTAACGGAAGACCTTAAGGATAATGAGGATATTGAGAGGGAGCGCAGGGCGCTGTCCATCAGGGGCAACATGCTGGCTCATAGATTCACTCGATGTACCACTGATGTAAAGCTCACGCTATTTAAAGCATATTGCCAGAACTTTTACACGTGTGCTCTATGGTCCAGTTTTACGCAGGGATCTTACGGTGCCTTGCGTATCCAATACAATAACACATTCAGGGCTTTGATGAGGCTCCCTCGCTACTGCAGTGCGTCCGGTATGTTCGCGTATGCAGCCGTCAATGACTTTTATGCTATTATGCGTAATAAACTGGCCGCGTTGATACGCCGGGTGAGGGACTCCAGGAACGGCATCCTGGGGATGATGGCCGACAGGATGGACGCAACTATCTTTCGGAGGTTCACAGAGTTGCATGTTATGCGCTTGCACAGGTGAGCCGAGGGGATGGTTGGGTCCATCGTGTATTCTTTTTTGTGTCTTCATGTTTATTTTTAATATATTTTATGTGATGTTCCCATATTGGCACGGTGTCTAACCTAATACAGTTATATAATTTAATTTAATTTTAATTTTTGATTTGATTTTGGGTTTGATTTAATGTCTGTAATTTTATTTTAATTTTTGTATGGACTATTGGTCTGAGAATAAATGATTTTTATTTTTATTTTTATTTTATTTTTTATTTTAAATGTTTAATCAAAACTATAATTTTATACTATGTTATTTGTCGATATACATACATTTATGTTTTTAAAGTAAGAATGATTTATAATTGTTGATTTTTGTTGTTAATCTGTTTTTTAAAATAAGGCTGAATAATATTTTTATATTTGAAAAAAAAAAAAAAAATTTTAAACTGACTAGTAATGTGATAAGTAGAAGTATGTCGTTGTAAAATATTTAAAATGAATGTTAGATCAGGTAATTTCATTCTACATACTGAGTTGTGTTTCAGTTTGGAATTTGGATGTGTATAATTAACACATTCAAATTAGTTTATGTTTGTATTTGATTTTACGTTTTGACTAGTTTGTATTGTGAAACTTTTTGGTTTGCTGCGACAAGCCAAGCTGTTTATGAGACATTTTATAGTAGTTGATAATTTGATTCAAGTGTTGTTAATTATATTATTAATCTTCATAAGACTGATTTTTATTATAAAACTTTTGACGATGACGTTAAATTTTTGAGAATTTTTTATAATATGTAAGTAGCTTGTCTTTTTTATGAGATG
Source organism: Endotricha flammealis (assembly GCA_905163395.2). Taxonomy (NCBI): domain Eukaryota; kingdom Metazoa; phylum Arthropoda; class Insecta; order Lepidoptera; family Pyralidae; genus Endotricha; species Endotricha flammealis. Next base: position 945,132 of record LR990873.1, read on the forward strand.
ATAATAAATAATATTAAAAAACAATTTGTTTCATTTTTACTTTTCTACCTGCATGTACTTAATTTTTTTATTACATTCAATTTGTTAACAAAATTTAATCAGTGGCCCGTTGGGACGCAAGACGATTTTGACTATACGGTCGAACGGTCCATGGCCCGTTCAATTTGGCCCGTTCGAACTAAAAACCCGTTTGTTAATCTTTCACGCAAAAAAAACTGGGCAGATTAGCGTTTGGTAGAATTTTTTTAGGCCACAACACGCCAGGCCACAACAGAACAAGCCGGAAGCTATTTTGTATGAAAATGAATACACGTTGACCAGATTTTGTTGCCATTATCAACCACTTTTTATGTGTAACGATCGAGTTAGTTCGGTCGCCGTCCGGTAGCGCACCGAATAATAATTCGAATTGGCGAGAATGTGTGCGGTCTGGACGGCGCGGCGTTCGGTGGAGTGAGCCTACTTTGTCGCTGCGATGTGGCGTGGTTGTTGTCAGTGTCAAAGACGCTTAGCATAGTCACATCCAGTACTACTTTAGCTCCCCGCCGGCCCCTATGCAAGCTTCGTAAGCAAATAATATGACAAGATAAAGAGAATGGAAAACGATATTCCTACGACACTCAAATAAAATCTGCACTATGATCTTATGCACATTATCATAAGGTTTATTTTAGTGTAACAAAGAATAATGCTTTAATTGTGCCGTGTGTTAATTGACAGTTTTATTTAATTGTTTGTAATTAAAGTCTTATTAAATATATTTTTTTTTAAATTAATAATAACAATAAATTTCAAGCAACTTTCAAGTAATAAATACATGAGCTTAAATTGTTCTAGAGATACATACAAATATAGGCAAAAAAAAAACTGTATACCTGGTCCTAGCGGGCATTAGACACGTCTTTCACAATGTTATGTGTATATTTTTTAATCTACCAGCATTTCAGAATGACCATTGACGATAAGAAATGCCGAAATAAACTCTGTCAATATGGATCAATTTAAAAAAACACTGTCAAAAAATCTCCAGAACCAAAATCGCGGGCACGAAATATAAATTCCTATAATCTATGAATTTACACGTGACCCAACCCAAGTAGAGGAAGAACAGCCCTATTATAGTTTCTCGTAATAGATACTCGTCACCTACGCGTGCACGCCATTGTATTCGAAGGACGTACACTGTCGGTCATTATTGTGCCAGTAATGTGCACCTAATTGCACGCGAGTGTACTGATTACGCTCGTCAATGTTCTTAAGGTCGACTCGATTCTAAATAGAACGTTACAACACTAGTTTGTACTTTTTTTTTCATTTTAAATATTTATGTTTGGCCAGTGTTCCTTATATTTTTTTTTAATAGTAGTAATTTAAAAATAAATCTGAAAAGAAATCTGCCCAATAACCTTTGGTAATAATTAATAATGTCTGGTTGAGATATAAAAAAACGCAATATTTGTTTAAAAGTTATTTATAGAAAAACAGAGGGAAAGACTATTATTATACTAAATATCTTAACAATTTTAATTAGAAACAAATAATTGATTTTCAATATAATTTAACGAGTTTAAATACGTAGCTATTATTATAATAAAAAATAAAATCATAGATTAAAATATTTCCAGACATGATATGCATCATAGAAATATGCCTACATCTTATTGCAGGGTATTTCTTAGTTGTAATTATAAATAAATTGACATTAATTACAACATCTTTAGTAGGTTAGCGATTTCTAGAAATGTTGTGCGCGAGAGTAGGCTCGTAATGAAACGCGACTATTAATGTAATTATTATAATGTAACAAGGTAAAATTGTCATAGAGTAAATGAGCGGTCATTTGGAAAAAGGAGGACTAAAATAACTAAATGCATTTAATATGGACGGCCCGAGGATGGGGAGGGGGTTGTGCGGGGGTGCGTTGGTAGTGATCCTACCATCGCCATCACCAGAGGGCGCTGGTTAGATTTCCGCTCGGGGATAACATTCATGTGATGGCATTTGTAATTGTTCTCGAGTCATACAATAATCTTGTGCATTGACTGGTTCTCATAACACAAGCAGGTTAAACGCAGCCTACTTTGGGACCAGGTGGCGCTGTGTAAATTGTGTACAATTTATTTATTATTTATTAATAACCTTCATAGTTTGTCAATCTGAGGTCGCCGTTGTTGATCCTGGCTACACAGGAGACACATCGGTGGGTATGTGTAGTGGGCTTGTCCCGATAGTAACAACAGCGTCTGTCGACTACAAAAGTATTGCATATAGGCATAAAACTAACTTAAAATTATACATCTGTTTTTATTTTCTTTGTGTAAAATGCAGAAATTATAGACAAGTTCTCGTAAAGGTCCGTCTTTGGACTATTTCGCAGGTAATTAACGCTCGCTTGACAAGCAAAAGATGAAATAAAATGTATTCGCTCACATTCCACTGAAATTGTGTTGCACTTATGTTTTTATATACATTATCATCATTTAAAACAAATTATAATTTGTGCATAACTTTGTATAATGTGTGCAACCTTTTTCCATGTATTATAAATATATATTTACAATAGTATATCCGTTGTCAGCGCCACCTGGTCCCAAAGTAAGCTACCCTTAACCTGTTTATGTTAGCAAACAACTCTTATTAAATTACTATTAACGGATATTTATATTATTGTAAATATCCTTACTACTATTATAAATGAGATAGTGAGTTTGTTTGTTATTCCTTCACGGCTTGACTAAGTCGCCGATCGTTATGAAAATTTGCATACATATTGTTAGGGATACAGAGCCCAACATAGGCTACTTTTTATCCCGTGAAAGTATGTCGTTCCAATGGGAAAATAATTTTTCTACTATAGCTGCTGTATCGGCCAACAGATGGTGCCACAAGTCGCGCTATGGGTTGTGTGTTGTCAAACGAGATCTATGTCATAAGATTAACGCGAGCGAAGCCACGGGGAAAAGCTAGTATACATATAATACATAGAAAACACAACACCGCTCGTGAACAAACACAAATGCCATCACATAAATGTTTGACCCGAGCGAAAATCTAACCCACGCCCTCTAGTGACAAAGAATCATTACCAACACACCAACGGGCTGTCAAAAGAAAATATCATAATCGATGTTTCTTGAAAAAGAACAGAAGATCTGTATCGTATGATCAATGACACACCATAATAAGAGAGGTAGGGCGCAGCGGAAAATCAACGCTGTGTTCCTACGGTGAGTAAGGTCTCCAGAGCTCCACTTTTTAGGGTCGGAAATGCGCGAGTGATACCCCTGGTGCAAGCGTCTATAGGTTGCCAAAAAAAGTCATTAATGTCATAATCGATGTTTCTGGAAAAAAACAGAAGAAGGTCTGTATCGTATGATCTTACTTTTTGCGGGTAACTAAAGGGACTACAAAGGCTGATATCGGAAGGAAAACGAAAGGGTGATGCGGGCATAAGACTCGCATCGTCACACACGGCCTAATCACGACCCCCTGCCACCCACAAGCACCCCAACTTTTGCATATTGCCTAAATAGCCCGACCTCCCCTTTAGTATTTTTAAGTACATAAAATCAAAGGATTGTATGCCTTATATGTGTTGGAATAGGGTGTTGTTGTTTGTGGCGTCACGTTTGAGAGATGATACCGACTCATCTTAATTGTACGACCTCTGTTTTGGTATTGATTTTTAATGTCTCATTTCGTGATGTGTTATTGCAATTGCTTTTAATGGCATCTTTAAATATATTATATTTTAAAGTAATTAATATAGATAGAACATGCTTTATTTGCCATACACAAGATAACACATTAAACATTAATAACTTACAGATTATTGGCAACAAGGCGAGTATTATTGTAGAAAGCAAACTTTCCAAGGTAACTTAAGGGTAAAGAATTTTTGTATGGAGTGGTTAAGAATATGTAATAAATATGAAGTAGATAATGTCAGATCGATGTCTCAAATATACTTTATAAAATCTCCATTGGAATCAATGCCTTGACCAATCCGCGCTAAAATCGCATAATCAAAGTTGTTTTGTAAATATATAAAGATAAGAAAGAAGACGAAGAAGAGAAGAGAAATATATATACAGACAGACAGTTAAAACAAAATATTATCAAATAAAACATTTTAAATCACATCCCAAATTGACAACCGCTGCTCTTAATAGACACAAAGATGTCTTTTAAAACATCGAATCCACATAAAGTTTCAATAGGAAAGGAACTTGGGAACTGACACAATCCAAACGTAATCCCCATTAGCGGAATCGACTACTTGCACACTCGAAGTCGTTAACACACTTTCCAAGTTTCCATCGAAAACTACCCCCGTTTTGACTACCAAATACGTTTCGCCGAGGACAAACTAATAAACGTGAATGTTTAATATTCTACCAAATCTTCGAACCCACCCCACAATTTCAATACGAGCTTAAGTAATATCGAATTTGGGGATGTTGATGGTAGAAAGGCGTAAGTGCCGCTCCGTTTTGTGCACTTAAGACGTTCCGTTTTTACTGTAAGCCCGCGTCAGATACAGACGTTATGGACAATTCAGAGAGTGATTTCCCCTGAAACCAATGTAGCATATAAATACCATTATTCTGAAACAATTCACGCTTTCGCTACGCCGTTGTTTTGAAGAAACTTGCACGAAAGATTCATGAATATTCCGCTACGTATTCTTAATATTTCCAACCGTGTTGTGAATGTGTTGGGTTCGATTATTGCTACCTTATAAATAAATACATAAAAGGACCCTATTTATTCCTAAGTAGAGTTGTCTCTGTCTTATGCCTGATCATTTACGACATGAAAAAAGGCGTAAATGGTTTTCATTCGCCAATTCTTTTACCAGTGGTCATTTTGCTTTTGTTTCCGAAATGGTGGTAGCTTATAGACTAGATTAATTATACAATTAACTAAACGACTAGTGATTTATAAAGATCTATTCTCTGACTAAACGATAATCTTTGAAATACATTCAATAATTTCGAAGATTATCTCAGATCAATTAGTGACTTTAACGCCATTTCCTTTAAATTAGGAATTTTTGTTCAAAAGCAAATCGATAGAGCGTATTGTTCCGTTAAGCAATCGCAACACACACACACACAAATCTTCTAATGAAATCAGACATCCCGACGCAATTGTAGATTCAATTAGTACACAGCAGCCATTCTTATCGTGGAGACGATTTCACGAACGAATTAATCCGAAAACATACGATTCCTATCTCCCCCTCTCTCCCCCATCTTGGAACATCGATGTTTCATTGTATCTACTGGCAATTAAGTACATATGGATGGAACTCCGAAGATAAAGGAGTGAATGTTACATATTTTACTGGTGCCTTCTGAGATGTCATAAGTGATTTTAACACAATATTTTTTTTTAACCAATTATTTTATTTATTTCAGGCGTTCTCTACACTTCGGGTCATTAAGCCAATGGAGTCAGTATTTTTTCCCCATTTTCTTTCGCTGTTTCTTTCACCTGTAGTCATTTTGCTTTGTTTCCAAATGGTGATTGTTTATAGCGTAATTTATATCATTACAATTAATTTTTTAATGCTAAAGATGTATATGACACTGGGTGAATAGAACCAGTAAATTATTAAGTAAGAAATTTCCTTAAGTAAATAAATTATGCTTTTGAGAATTTATAGTTTTACAATAATTTTTAAGATGTTGGCAAACTACGTTATATCCCTAATTTTTTTAAATACTTAGTTACTTTATTATGACAGTTTTTCTATTCAGAATTTGAAATTACCCTTGACATAAAAATAAACAAATTCAATCAATCGAATTATGTTATAATCAAAACAAACCATAGAGAATTGAAAAGGGAACAATGCACATCTCTATTTTTGAAATCAAGTTCCAATCAAAATAGTGCGGCGACGATCGGTTATAGTCGATAATATCGAAGGGGGATAGTTGATTAAATAAACGGTACAGTGGGTTCCGTGTATAAAATGTAAAAAAAATTGTTACATTAAAAAAAAATTGATATGTTATTTTTGTAAATTCGTTCTCTTGTAATTTTCATTGTGCTTTTTAGAGATTGTTCTCTTTGCTTTGTACTTAAGTATTACTTTATTTCCATTATATTTACTATTCTATTTTGACTTTTTTCCACTACTCTCACTTTATTTTCATAGTTTACATACGTTGCTGACATTAGGTAAAATAATGAAGTTACCTATCTAACTGTTTCTCTTGTGCCTTTATTTATAAAAATAAAAAAAACTTTTTTATAAAAAAATGCATTCTAAATCCTGTTTTTGGGACTCAGCTTATATTTATGCAAAACAAACTACACAACAAGCAAAAACAAGTCACTACTTAATACTTGGTTAACTAATAAAAATGAATTCAATAGATGTTCAGCCTTTGGCAACATAGTTGATCGAAGGATCTCTAAAACAACTTTTTATTATCCCTTATTGATCAATTGCTCACGCCTCAGCATTGAGGATTATTGATAGATTGATATTAATGCGTCCGTGGGGTGATTTTTTTTCAATATGCATCTCACCACAATTGGATATTGTGTGTAATTCGCGTACAATGCTCGATCGATTTTTTTTTATTGTGTTTTTTTATTTACATTTGAATTGTTTATGGAATGTTCGGCTTTGTTAGGGTGTGCTTTGGGTTATTTTGCGTTATTTTCGTGAATTGCGTGTTATGGTTTTAAGCTTTTTATCATGGCATTTTAATTGCTGCTTTTATGAATTCTAATATCATATTAATTTTAAATATGTGTAACAATTAAAATTATTAATATAAACATCACAATCGATGGAAGTCTTACAAAATCACGTTCCGTTTTACGTAAATCGTTGAATCCGACAATAAATTTCAACGTTGGAATACCGATAAGAATCTTACAGACGTATTTTCATAGATATAGCTCAATTAACAATTGGTTTCAATCGTGAGACGTATAAAGTAACCCCCCCTTGAGTGAGGGGGGGGGGTGGCTTCAGGCAATCTTATTTCTGTTTGTAATATTGCGGTGTCAATTTCGCATATTGAAGTGTGAGCGAATATGTGTTTGTCTCTTGTCTATGGACGCGTTCCATATCACACAAAATTCAAATTTTAATTCTCTTTCAAATGACATTCTATTTTTGCGTGATATTGACTTTGACTTTAAAAAAAAAGGTCTATGGTTATTACACGCCAAAAGAAAATCATAGACTAGTTGAAGTGAACAAGAAATAATTAACTCTATAAACCAATTACGGAAAAGCAAAAATGGTAATTTTCAAAAGAAATAAAGTAAACTTCAAATCAATATTGAAGACGACAATGAATAAATACGATATCGGGGCCCGACAATAGTTAGACAAATGAATAAATCCAAATGGAAATTTCCCTATTGCGAACAATAGTTAGATTTTAGAGGTTGTATCTCATACAGACAGATTGATTGGGCCCTTCCTAACTGTTCGGTAGTGTGGATGCGAATATAAACTTTTTAATACGATTCTAGGTAGCCAGTACTGTGGCTATTTTGATTATAGATTTTGTGATTGTAGGTGGCCAGTATACTTTGATTATTGCGTCCATGTTTTAATTTTTGAAAAAAGTTCCCAGGTTGCCAGTATCGATGCTACTTCCACGTTTGAATGAAAAAAAGTAATCTTTTGATTGATGTCTTTTTTTGCCAGCACCTACATACCGATCTTTTGTTTTTGGAGTTAGGAATGAGAAAGGATGAGAAAGGGACATACAAAATGAGATGTACATGTTATCTTACAACAAAGAGTAAAGAGACTTATAGTGACAGAGTTACTTTTGTCATTGATAATTTCGAATAAAAAAGTACTTTAAGTTTCTAAGTATCCAAAGAATTTCACAAACTTCAGACAGACGAGAACTTCAATTGTTATTCGTATAACTTATGTTAAAAACAACAGGTTTCGAAAACTAATAACAATGACATCGAGATATTGATCGATTAAAAAAACGCCAATTGAATTTGACACATACAAAATTACATCGAGTGGAAACTATGTAATTACCTTATCTAACTTATTGTTCATTTTTCCTCCCTCTATATCTCTAAGATCTCAAGTTTCGACATAAATCGTGGCGTTGCGTTTCCATAAATTGCAAATCTCTCTCCATATTCTGTTACCTGGGTACTTTGTTACCATTTTATTATGAAAATGAATGGCAAGGGGGTGGTTTGGGGTGGCGTGGAGGCAAGTAGACGATCAAAAGGGTTCCTAATTCGTACATTCGGTACACTATAGCCACTATGACTTTTATGGGCCGAATCTTTTATGGGATAATCAAATTTTGTAATATTAATGCTTTTGAGTTGGAATTGATTTTGGGGTTTCATTGTTTTAATTGGGTTTTATATACCAATGTTATATTCTGAATATTTTGTAGTCTTGTTATTAAAATATAATATTGCAATCTGCTGGCCATTTTCTAAACGAAAATAACATGTAATTTCGCTTCTACAAATATCTAAATAAATATCTCTCCAATCTTGGAGTGGTGATCATGAGAAGGAACGGTAACCTCACACAAGATATACTGAAGACATGATCTATTTGAAATGAGAATAATGGGATTGATCAGGTAACTAACCAGAAATTTTTTTTAAGGTTATAATAAAAAAAGTAATTGGCATGAACACAGCCATAAATAAGTTCATTTTACAGAGTTAAATCGAAATAGATATCTCTATTATATGGGCTACAAACCTCTTCGATTAATTTAATTTGGACAATAGAATATTGTTGATTCTATTACAATACGTAGACTTTTTAAAAACTTTTTGTGCCTGATAGAAGACTATGAACATAGTCGAATAACATTTAGGTACAGAAATCATAACTTTTTGACTTTGACTATTACCACTTGTGGCATCTATTTGGGTACATGTCTGCGGCTCCCGTTGTCATGGCAACCGATATATGCGGTATATCTATATCATTATTTTAATTGTATACGAAATTCTCTTTTGTTACTTTTTGATATGTCTCTCTTCGGAATTAATTTGTGGTTTGTATGCCTCAAATAATGTTCACATTACAAGAGTTTTTGCTTTGTTACGCCTTTCATTATTTAGTTTGTTTTCGTGAGAATTAATTGGAATTTTCATTGTTTAACACACGTGTAATTGGAAAATACTCGCGGAAAGAAAATTTGTAATTTGTGCGTGTATTTTTATGACCTTTCAATGAGCTTTGTCCAGTTTATAAATTCACAGCAATACTGATATTAGAAATATGAGATTGTTTGTTAGCTTTAAATCATAACTACTGAAAAGATCGTTATGAAATACGTATACAATCATGAGTATATAGAAAGTGATATTGCGAGAAAAATTTAGAGCAAGTTGAAAGCATTAACTTCAAATGGTATGGTAAGTTACTATCAAATCTTAAAAAAAAATTAAATGCAAAATTGATATTTTTTAAGATTTGTTAGTATGAAAATTGATATCTACCTGTACTTATCAATGACATGAAAATATCCTAAACAAGCCTATCATTACATAATACAAGTTCAAATGCAGACTTCTAATAAGTAGAATAAAAAACTAAGAAGTAACAATTTAAACGAATTGAAACTCATCCATTGAACGTTCAGTTCTATTGTTCCAGCAGTTGCTCCGTTCCCGGTTTCGCATACATATCTAACATTAAATGTAATCGTGCAAACCTGTGAAAATATGTAAATTGATCCTGGGAGATGCTGGACCGTCGGACTGAGTCAAATTTGAATATAAACTTCTACCCGTCGTATAGGCGCCATTTATTTCGTCCGCCCGTAAAATGTAATGATTTTTGACGAGCTCCCGGCTATATTAATTTTGAGGGTATACTGATGCATTGATGGTATCAAGTGAGACAGAAGATAATTAAAAATATGTTTTACAAAAGTACAAAAATATTACGAACGTCAAGTAAGCTACGAAGCAAAATTTCAGATGCAAAACTAAATATTTTCCATAAAAAAATTATGATGACACTAATAATTAATATGACCGTTTTTAGATTATTCTCACTAACATACCAAATTAATATTGACATATGAAACCATATAAAAAGCTTTAACTTAAAATCGAGCGTCCGAAAAAGTAAAAGACCACAAAAATGGACGTCACTCGACTGAATAAGAGATCAGATATATTTACATAAAAAGCAAATAACACGGCAGAGACGGGATGCGCGCATAAAATTAAAATCGATTAGATATTCTACCCTTCGAATTAAATATCATTGCCCTATCTCACACAGACGCGCTCTCAGATCTAGATTAAGGGAGGGTCGGAAAAACGCACGAAATATTTAACCACTCGAAGAAAGAAACGATTGATTATATGGTAACTTGCGATTGGGGGAGTATTGACCACTTGAGGATCGTAAAAGTTCTAGTCAATTAGTAGTTTTCAACAGTAAACCTATTGATATCTCATGGAAGTGTATTTATATCAGTTCTTTTGAGAAATAAGTATCTTAAACCAGAAAGATTCTTTCAGATTCTTATTCTTAGAGAAATTTGGATTTTAGTAAAAGGTTTTATCAAATTCTGATTAAAATAAAAGTTATATTATCGTCTTTTAAAATAAATAGAATACTCTTTTGTCAATAAAAAAGTATGCCTTTCGGTTTGTTTTTACGTGTAATCTATACCAATGAAATTAATTGTAATTAATTTCCAAAAATTTAACTGAGTCATTCGAGAACGTTGCCAAAAACAAACATTCTTCCGAGCCATAAAGAGCAGATATTTAAAAAAGCAGCGCAATACCAAATGGGGTGTAGAATAATAGCTTAAAATATCGGATCCTTATTTGCATACTAACTAAAATAATTTATTATTTTTTTCTCGGAGGGGCGACGAATGTGGGGTTGGATTGTATACAATAGAAATAACTAGAAACTGAGTGTTATTGGCCTGATCGTAACATTTATAGGATACTGTTTGAAGTTGCGTTCCGAGAATGATATACAGCCGCGATATGATAAACTAAGGAATCAAATTAAATATAGATGCAGTCTTCTTCTTCCTACTTAGCGTACCGCATTCTAATTTAAAAATTCGACAGCCCAATGGCGCGTTAGTAGTGATAAGGTCAAAATGCAGTTCGTTGTTTTACGCGAGCCCGCAACGCATGTAGAATTTAATGCGTATTCCTCAGTAAATGTGTGCTAGAGCGAATAATACTTTTGACAGCCCAGTAGTTGAGCGTTTTTTTGGCGCCAAAGGTCTCTTGTTCGATCTCCACCAAAATATATAACTTTTTGTACATGCTGATATCTTAACGGTGTTATTCCTTCACCATCGAGTAAAGTGTTAATTAGAAATAACTGAAAACGTGAATTAAGTGGTACATGCACCCATCAATATTAGAACTAACTAATCGCTTTTTTAGCTAGTTCCTTAAACTAACAACGTTCTACAAAATATAGATACAGCAATATTGTATGTGAAAAGTTGGAATCAAAGCTTCGGAAATCAGAGTAGGTTGGCAAAAGGACGAGAGACTCGCATCCTTACAAAATATCGTATGATTGCGAAACAGCTCAACTTTGCGGGTTCGTTTCGCGAAAAAGTTTCCCGACAGAGCGGCACTGTGGTTTCGCGTCGCTCAATGTTGTGTCACAATATGATTTCCGAACTGCTTTGATTCCAATTTCGGATATGTCGTTTGTAAATATTTTTTAAATTGGAACTTGATTTTTTATGGTTTTAACTAAATCGAATAGCATAGACAGTGACAGGACAACACAAGCTGGTTAAGTCTAGCTTATTCTGGGACCAAGTGGTGCTGTGCGAATTGTGTAAAAAATTATTTATTATTAATAGATTCAATGTACAGTTTAACTTTTGTCTCGTAGTTTTTATATGTATAGACAACGTTAGTCATTTTTAATATAGTTTAAGCTTTGAATAACGCGAATTTGATATAAAACACACATTGAATAGTAAGTATGCATATTATAGATCTTAAAAAAAGCAAAACTAACAAAACATCATGCAACATTGTAAGCATATGTTTATGTTGACGCTGCAACATCTAGAACGTTCCAAACAAAATTATCGTCTGTATCAAAGGGAATATTTTAAATATCTATACATAAACATGTTAGGTCATGCCCAGACAGCCCCGCACCGCAAGATTTATACATTTTCCCCGATTCATACGCGATACATTAAAATTCTACGATTCACTGATGCATTATATATGATACCTTTTTATTTTTGTCTGGACCCACCTTTGTTTTGTCGGTTATTGATATTCCACTTTCATATTAAACTTTGTGGTCTTCAATAATTATATTATTATTGTTAATAACTTTGACCCTTTATTAAATGTTATTGAGCTGTTTACTGGCGAAATAACCATGCCAGACCGCCATCCAGAAGGTCCTGGATTCGATTCCCGGTCGGGTCATGTCATGATGAAAAAAAGCTCAATCTGTGTGAATTGTCCAAAGAAAAAAAAAAACGTGTAACTTCGTTTGCTTGTATGCTTACTGATGGGAATTTCGGACCTTCCTCTTGATTTTTTTTCCATCTATTGCTGGAATTCTAAGTGTGCAAAAATGGACGACAGCTAGAAATGTTTGAATGAAAATGACAGAATGGAAGTAGCTAATTTCGTAGACAATTAAAAAGCTCAAAGTTCGCCTAACTTTAAAGCTTTTTGTCAAAAAATTAAACATCTCCAAAACAGTCGACACAGATGATTGTTCAATCAACAAAGATAGTAGGGAAAGGATAGAATTAAAAACACAATTTTAATAAAGAAGAAAATTGTAACAATAAAAAACATGCTTTTTGCTAATAATGTACGCATCGTTATGAATGTTTGTTATTATAAAATACAATATTAATACTATTGATAAATAAAAATTCGACTAAATCCTTTCATACAAAATAAAGAAAACTTAAATCATATCTACGGACTCACCTCTTTAATTTCTTGTACAAAATGATTCATAAGTCATGTTTTAGATATAATGTATTCATCATAAAAATAATTAACATACGCTATCAAACTACAACATGGTAAAAGGTGGTGTTTGTTTTCGAGAAAAATACACAAAAAAACCAGTAGACGTTTCGACTTCTGGTAAATTTACCGGCATCACAAATATTAGTATTGTAATCATTAGTTTTTGTGGACAGGTGTGATATTCTCAGTCCAACAAAGGTAACTTGATTTAGCATAGACAAATCTATGTTTCTTATTATAGTCATTAAGGAGGAATTCAAATGTTTATGCTGTCCTGTAAAATAAACAGAAACTAGAAGAGGGAAACTGGTAGGACATCTTAGAAGATTTCATCAGAAACAACTTAAAAGGAAATATACAAGAGGAAGGGCAAGGCCAAGGAGACCTTACATGGTTCAAGTGAAGGAAAAGGCAGGCGTCTTCTTACAGAGAGGTGAAAGAGCTGGTTCAAGACAGAGGAAAATGGAGGCTGCAACACTGACAAGAGCGAAACTTTTAAATATAGGAGAAGAAATGCTCTCTGAGTATTTAGAATCTGTTATTTTTTTTATCCCATAATACGAAATTCAAGACTTGATTTAATGCCCCTTAATGCAAGAAGTGTATGACTGTGTGAATTATGTAAAATAAAAAAGTTATAACACGTGTTAAGACTAGAAGTTTACATAAAAAAACGCTAATTTGTAAAGCTACTGCAACTGTAACAATCAATAAAATACGTTTTTTTTCTACTCAACACAGTATCGTGTGACTGTATACTTTACGTAGAAAAAAGTATGATTAGTTAGTTTGTCGCTTTTTCATTCGAAATTAATGGTTGAATAACAAAGGGTTTATTCGTATGCAAATTATTTCCACAATAGATCGGCTTCATGTTCTTAGATCGACAATAATCTTTAGAAATAATAATAGGGAGTTCAAATTATATGTCGGCCATAAAAAAATTATGGCTTCTTACAATTAGATTTTAGATATGCATGAGTATTTCTATTGATAATAAAATTCTAAGTTTTTATTGAGATTGAGCATTGATTTTATGCCGTTCCGCTCTATCAACTATGTTAAGTAGATCTAGTAATTAGACTAAAGTCCATCTGTCTGTCTGAACGCGATAATCTTACTGAACGGATTTATGCTATTAGTAATGTTAATGGACAGTGATTCTTATGCTTACCGTGATGACTTGATGGTATCGATACGTGTGTAAAATAAATTTAAATTCAATAGAATAGGCTAAAACGAACCCCGTCAGTATGTGTTTTTAAAAATCTCGAATTTTTCCGTCATAAGTTTGATGAAAGTAGAGCTATATAACTTAGCCGATAGTTCAGATTTAGATCATTTAAATGCATTTTTATGTCATCCGTTTAGTGTTTTCATCTATCAGGGGGTTAGTGTAGCACAAACCCAACGGGGGATGCATCGAAAGATAGGAAAAGGGGTTGATTTGATTGAATATCTGTTATTAAGAACCCTCCTAACACACACAAATATACACATTAAAGTTATAAATATTCATAAGATTGTGTCTGTGTGTGTGTATGCGGTGATATTCGAAATATCAGAAGGAAAAGATGGGGTTATATTAATAAATTTTGATTTGAAGAATACTTAGAATACTTTTAATGAAGGAACGAAGCAGGGAGAACAATCATGACAATAGACTCAGAAACTCCGAAAAACTTTAACTTCATAGACGATCATAATAGTTTTTAAAAATTGATTTTAGATGTTTTATGTATTCCGTTTAGTTTTACACATTTTATAGCCACTTTCTGACACGCCTTTTAATTTTAATTCCATTTTTCGTTTGTATCATTTCAACACAAGGTCGCTTTTGTGGCAATCTTCAGTGATAGAAGAAGTAGGACTACAAGAAAAATAAAATTGCAGCCAAACAAATAAATGATTAATTTACATGTAAAAAGATCCTAACACAGCCGAGTACCATAGAGTATGTTCTATATTGTTTTAATTTGTTTGCTCGTGACTCCTGACAAATTGGCGCGCATTTATACACGGTATACATTCATTACGCCCTGATTTCATGATTTGATGGCACAGAATAATTAATGGGACGATATCCAGAGACGTGAGGCTTCCTTTCATAAAACTCTGTCTTATTGTTTTCGGGGAGCACAATTTATTTTTTGTTTGCAGACTCCCGAATTAATTTACTTCTATCATACGCAGATATTTAATGATTCAGTCCGCCATTTTGAATATGAAATTGGATATTTTGTTGGTTTTGATTATTGAAATCCTTAATGTTTGTGATGTGTTGTTAAATTAATTATTTGTTTTCATTTGAGAATGTTTCTTCATTTACTTACAACCATGTTTTATATGAACGTTTGTACAAATACATTAGAACTCTCATATAATCAAGAAACTGTACTTGAAGTTATTAAATTTAAAGCAAAAAAGATTTACTTAAAGAAAACAGATCGTTGTGTCAAATAAAATGAATATAATAAGTTTTCATTCATGTAAATATAATATTATTTTAATAATTTATTTAATCCAAAACTTTTACAGTTATGCTTTCACAGAAATATAAAATACTAGCTTTTTTGCCCGCGACTTCGTCCGCGTGAAGTTCCGGACCCGTTCCCGTGGGAACTACATTGAATTTCGGGAAAAGCTATAGCCTATGTTACTCCCTGATATTCCTTTCCTTCTTTCCTCTTTATAATATTAGTATAGATACAGTTACAGCCAAGATATAGCAATTTATAGAATGAAAATTATAAAAAAACTAAAGTACCTACCCATATTATCTTCTACAGTGGTAAACCTGTCCCTGTGTAAAATATTAAGTAGTTATGGAAGCGTAACATATAAAGAGTTGATATTCGTTACTAAACTTGTCATAGCGTTATGACATGATTATTTTTATACATCGACCGACAGACATCTTGAATTTGATTCACAACGTCATACAACTGTCTAGGTTATGATTAACGATCGAATTGTGCACAATATCTATTTTTTTTTGCTTGAGTGACGTGGATTGGCAAGTGGCGATAGATGGCTCTGCCGTCTCTAAATGTCAGATATCAATTGTCAATCTTATTTATTTTTTATTGTATTAGAACTTTTTGTGTCAACGCGTTTCAAATGTGACACATTCTGGATTTGAAGCTTCTTTATGGCATTTTAATTTTAATTCTAAATTAAGTGTCAAGCTATTTCTTTTTTCTTCTTTTCGAATCGTCACAATTTTTTCCTACCACCAGTTAAGAAGGCAGATTTGTACTAAGAAGAATTGACAAGAAACTTAGCGTTTCCTCTTTTAGAATGTCTTTTATGCTGCTAGACGTACATAAACATAATTCTATGTAAATTAATAATTAAACAATAAAACAAAGTGCCTAATAATAAACCCACAAATGACTCATCTATTTCCCTTAAAATTCCACGGGACAGTAAAACTATTTGGAAATCCACCAATTGATAAATAGGTTTTAATTAAAAATGTTCTGTCAAATGTAATAAAACTAGAAAATGTTGGACCCGCTCCAGATTCGTCTAAACGGACGGAGTTTTTTCAATGCACGATATTATGAATATTCGTCGTGTCGCCCCGCGGATAATCTGCTACGTTTGAGGGATAGGCTGTAGCGATTTTCATCACATATTCTAAGTCAAAGATTTGCTATAAGTATAAATATTTACTACTACGATTATAATTTATATTGTAATTTACATTTAGGGACGGTTTCACTAGCCCCGAATAGCTTATTCGTAAAAAACAACAGTAGTATGTCTTTGACGTTTCGTAATTAGCAAATAGCCTATTCGGGACTTATTGACTGGCACTTTTTTAAAACTTATTAATGTAATATGATAATACATCATTCAAAGCAACGTATTCATTTTGTCTCGACTCAGTATACATTCTCCGAGTCAAAACACCTCAAAAGAAAGTCGATAGCGAAATTTCTGCAGAGAAGGCGGATTTTGAAGTCAACACGATAATACACGTAGACAAACAGTTTTTCTTTTAATGTCAAAATCGCTAAAAGCTTATACCACAAGCCGTGACCCAAGAAGGGCCCTTTTTAACCAGGGTTGTTCACCTTGCAGTATCCAAAGGGTTAATTTCTCAATACGAAGGGTATATACGGACGTTTATAACTGTACGTTTTGAGCTCTGGTATGCCAATATGTTTTTTATTTCATTTTTAGGGTTTTCGGGCTTCCTTTATGGTTGTTTTGTATCGATATTAAGTACTTTCAATCGTTGATATGGTGATTATATTTTGTATTTTCATTTACCGTTCAGCGTTTTAGGGTTAGGGTTTCTTTTTTGTTGAGTGTATTGCATTTGTTTCAAAGTTAACATTATTTAGACTTGTGAATTTTGCAGCCCGTCTGGGGAAGGACCTCCACCTTACAGAAGATCGTAGCCAAATAGCATTGGTCTCGGCCATGTTGTGTTCCTACGGTGAGTAAGGTCTCCAGAGCTCCACTAGGGTTGGCAACGCGTGAGTGATACCCCCGGTATTGCAAGCGTCTATAGGCTACGGTGATGCTTACCATCAGGCGGGTCGTATGCTAGATTGCCAAATTTGTGGCATAAAAAAAAAATTACAGAACATTTTTAAGGTGATGAAACATTAAATATGTCTGTCACTATCAAACTAAATAAAAAAACAGATCTTGAGACTTAATGTTGAATTAAATTCAAAATGTGTCACAGCAACTCACTCAGTCAGCATAAAACAATTTACTTGTCATGATAGTAAAGTATGTATACAGGTAGTAGATTTTTTTTAAATTATTATATCCTCAAATTTTGTTAAATTTTGTCAAACTTTTTTTAAATTAGAAATAGAAATTCCATTCGAAAACTTTATATTTTTTTTCTTGAACTTTCACAAACTTTGAGATAAAAATCATAGATTTTTCTCAATTTTAAGCCAATACATAGTTTACCCTGGGGGGTAGTATTAATTGTTATATATTATACAAGTTTAATGTTATACTCTTGTATATAAATAGGGTGTATACACAAGGGACAGAGAGATGGGGTTCAAAAATCAAAATCGGGTCCCTATCAGTGTGGCCTCCACCTTACATCTGTGTGTGTTAGGGGTGACACTATAAGGGCTTTTTTATAAATAAGATATTCGATACATTATTATAGATTTCATTCGATTGGCTATTATTATGTAAGGATTAGTAAATACAAATGTAAATATATTATATTTTTTACTTGTCATAGAACAAAAACAATTTTGTTTTTAATGAATTTTTTTTTCATAGTTTTTCATCTATACCTACGTATTAGGTTTTAATAATTGACTGACGACTGACAAATCAACGCACAGCCTAAACTGATCGTAGAGACCTCAAACCTGGTAGGTGTGTTCTTGGCATCCGTTAAGAAAGGATTTCCCGAAAAAATAAAAAATCTATTTTTACGCAAAATTAGTTCATATTTCTTAAAATTATTATTATTACTATTCAAATAATAATAATTGATTATTATATTAATCTAAAATGTGTTAAATTTGCGTATAATCGTAAACTTCTTTCATACGGAAGCAGCCATTCCTCAAGCCAATCAAAATATCGACTGCAGCTAACGTTGCTTAACCTTATGCAATATGTGACCAACAAGCCGAGATACACATAAGAGTAATGAGTAAATAATAGGGGTGGACAAACCCAATCGATTGATCGCAAAGTCGCCTCGAAGGGTGCGATTTGAAAGGGTTGCATTTAAAATATTGCAGGGGGTTGGTTGATACCATCTCGTCTGTCCGTCTGTAGACACGCGTGGCCTTGTGTTTTAAAATTTATATTTTAACGTTGGCAACAAAACGAATTTTTAATGTTAATGTTTTTTTTTGTTTCAAATTGCTGTCTCTCACGTAAGTTTTGCTAAGGATAAGTCCTTTCCATATTATTACTCTAATTTCTTTCTGACTTCGCGTTTTGATGTCGCGAAAATCTTGACCCGTTCTCCGTTTGGCAATCACTATTCAGAACTACGTCGATTATTTTACACCAATTCCGAGTTACGCTCACGTACATGTTAATGTTTCGCTCTAGGACGAGGAGGCGGTAAAATATTCTTAGTTTTATAATCTAAATCCTTGCATTGATAAATAGCCCACCCCAAAAACGTTAACTAGACAAAAACCAGCAATCCGATACTAAAGTTGCAACCAACAAAAACTAAACGAACTGATAATGCAGTTTTATTATCCGAGGACATGCAATTCGGATTATTTAGCGGATCCAAAATGGCGGGCAGTGATAACATTTGGGGGTTTTCAGCGGGCAACACTGTAACAATGTGAAAAGCGTTTATTTTTGAAAAAAGACTTAATTCAGGTTAATTCATTCGATTAGGACTATTTTGAAAGGTTTTACGTCGGATATCGGAATCTACCACACATTCCCATCGCTGTGTAGTCAAAGCCAGGATCAAAACGGCGACCTCTGATTGACAATAAACAATGACACTTATTGACGTACCGGGGGAGAAACTACAGCTGAAACTCACGACGAATTTTCAGAAAGATGGAGTAGGAAGTATTGAAAGGACCAGGACTGGTTAACGTTTTCAAAGACACAATTAGACACAGTGTTGTCTGTTGGAAACGTGTACCCGTGTGTTGCGTGACTGGCCGTGTCGGGTTTGACACGAAGTCGGGTGTAGTTTAACACTCAAATTTTCAGTTCAATTTTGGCGCAATTACTGATTGGTATCTTTAAATCGCGAGTATTATAATGCAACGAATTATAGCATTTGCAACCTCTTTTAAAGGTTATTTTTGTCAGAACAGAAGGGCTAGAACAAGATACAAGATTTTACTTGTAGAATTATATTAAATATTACTGATAACTGGTAAACTTGGTTAGCGTTTATCTCAATTTCGGAAAAACCTTTCTTATCGGATGCCTACGTCGTTTACGGTCAGCGGTTTAGGCTGTGCCTTGATCTGTCAGTCAGTCAGCATTTTATAATCTATGTATATAACATTCAAAGTCCTGAGTGACTGACTTAACTATATATCAACGCACAGCCCAAACCCGTAGGTCTAGAGATCCCAAATTTGGACTGTAGTTCCTTACGATACGACGCGTAGGGTGTACTAAGAAAGGATTTTTCCAAATTCCCACGGGAAACCGAGATATACGCAAACGAAGTTGCGAGGGGACACACAGTCCAAACCGCTGCTGGGTTTAGAGATTCCAAATTTCGCATGTTCAATTTCGGACCGGACCGGAACGGATCAGACCTGATCGGTCCGGAAGGAACCGCACTGAAGAAAAATATGCTAATTGGCATGTAGGTTCCATAAAAAAACCGGACCGACCGGACTGGACCGGAATTTGTTTTTGAAGAAAAATATGCTAATTATTAGTAGGCCACGCTGGCGAAGCCGCGGGAGAAAGCTAGTGTATAGATAGTATTTTAAGGAAACCCTTGGTGTTGCAAGCGTTAAAATTATAGATTCCTACAAACATACAGACAAAATTTAAAAAAGATTAATATTGTTGTCCCATGAGTCGATTGACTTTATTATAACGTGTTTAAATGTTTTATGGAGTGTTACATCGAATGATTGATTCAAAGAATATAAAATACATGTTCTATAAGTACTTCCTTCATACATATTTACGTGCGTCGAACCTAAAACTCACGCAAAACATAATAACACCATAAAACAACGTCAAAATACGTCTGTCACCGCGAAAGTCTTATTAAAATGGCGGCGGGCGATCAATCTAACGAAATAACACAAAATAACTTATGTATGCGAAATAAATATTAATGGCACCCACACATAACAACTAACCCCTTCTACCCTCATAGGAGGCACAAATTTTACTAATAAATGTTGTATAATTAATCATAATGTGGGTTGGGTGGAAGAAAAATACTCATGTTTTCGTTGTTAAGTTATTTGATCTATTTAAACATATTTCAATTATTAAAATAAATACTATTTATTTTACTAACATTATGATAAAGAGTAGCAGTGTAAAACAACTTTATTTAATTGAATCACGGTGTAGATACGACTATACTGTATTTGTCATACAGAGAGAGGACATAGACAATTTGAACATAAAAAGGCGCGAATTCGCACAGATTATAAATATTAATTGGCGCGAATTTGCACAGATAATAAATACAGATAAAAATAATGCTACAGATTAAAAATATTACGCAAACGAAATAACAAACACGTATCACGTTTCGGTATAAAACTGTGTAGTCATCAAAAATCAATGAGCCGTCGTAAGATGCGAGAGAAGACACATAAATCATCCCCTATTGCGACAATGGCCACCTATACAAACACCCCCATACGTTAATTAATTAAAATTATTAATGACTTAGCAAAATGCGAAATCGATACGTCTTAAGCCTTGCCCGACCGTTAAAAAAACGGGTTATTAATTCTGTCTTGTATTGCTTAATAATTATTCGTTTAATGGCTGGAATATGTTAATTTTATATTGTTTTCTTTTATTGACAGTTTTATTGTTCGGAAACTGAAAGGATGGAAGTTAATGATACTTTTTGGGAATATTTTTGTCAGTTTTGTACCTAATCGTATAATAAAATGTACTTAATATAATTCATTTAATGTAATATAAACACATTCCGTATAGAATAGAACTAGCGTTAAGAGTTAAATACATAATAACATATTATGAATCTATAAATTTCTGGCAATTTTGTTTCACTCTGAACATTTTATTTTCCATTTTCGAATCATCAGTATTTTTTCAACCGTTGACAGTCGTAAAGGATTACCAGCCAGTATTGCTACGGTACTGTTATCGTGAACAACTGACATTCGATAAAGAGCCTTTTTAAAAATGGAACCTTTTAATCGTCACGCGATTCGAATAATCGTTGACGTTCCGAGATTAAAGTATTAATGGCCAGTATTTAAAACAATTCGATGGTATTGACAAATTTCGACCATTAATTTGATTGTGGCTCTCTATGGTGAGTGGGTTTCTTTAATGGGCCGATTGTTTCCGTATCGCACTGTCACTTTTGACGGTTCGACATCGGATTTATTGATATTATTGCTAAGTGTATAAGTGCTAAATTAACCATTATTAATAGATAAGTAGATAGAATATGCTATATTTGCAATACACAGACAAAAATACAGTATGTATATACAGATAACTTATACTTAGATAAGTGTGTTTGCAACAAGGCAGCCTTATTGCTGACAGCTTCTAGGCAACCTTCGAGTAAAAAGGAATTACGCCATGATGCTAATATTCATATTGCTCTACATTTATTAAGTTTCGGGTCTTATAGTAACTAAGTTTTGACGTCAACTTACGAATTTAATTGTATTTAAGGATGACTGGAGTGAAGTTGAAGATATTTCTGGCGTGACTTTTTCAGCTTACCTGAAACAAAGTAAAGAAATTGTTAGTTTGATAATTATTATAAAAAAAATAATAAGATACATAATTTTAATTCCACACTAAGTTTAAAGCTATCTCTGTTTCTCTTTAGTTTGACAGCTATAATTTTATGTGTCGTTAACTGTAAAAATGCGTTTCAGAAATGCCGTAAAACTGTTATTTTACAAAGAACTTTTTGTCTAAAAGTGTAAAATAAAACCTAACATTCAAAGAACATAGACCAATTTTCAATCATAGACTATCATTTGAAGAATGGCGTCACAAGTAGTAAATTATAAATGTATTATCTCTAAAAAGCATGGAATTTAAGATATTTACCCTTACACGCAACGATTAGGGCTATATTTAAATGTAACAAGGGTACTGAGCAAGAAGAATCCCGTTAAACCATCTGGAAGATGGGGGGACGTCTACGACATCTCGATTCGATAATGGCAACGTAAAAAGACCTATTTGATCAGTAATTTTGAATTTGAATTTAGAATGTTTGGTGGTAAAGGCATGTCTCAAACCTCGTACGTTTGATATTAATTTTAGAATCTTTTAAGCTTTTATTTTATACGATGTAAAAGGCATTTCATAGAAGTTTTAATTTAATTTTCGTAAATTTTAATTTACAGTCTTTTATTACAGTTTGATTTTAGAATCTTTTATGATGTAAAAGAAATGTATTTTCGAATGTGTGACGACCATTTATTGATATTAGGTAAAGCCCTCAGGTTGAGAACGACAAGTTCCTAAAACGACAACTTCCTACATATTTCTCTCTCTGTAGATTTGATTATAGATTTTTTTTTAAATGTTCTGCAGTTTGAAGAATTCATCGATAGGTTTCTTGACAAGAGCCTTGGACTTAAGTCAAGAAGAAGTGGAAATAATAATAGAATTTTAATCCTACTTAAAAATCGGATGACAATACAGAAAAGGTTTTTTTTTATTATTTATTATTAATTAATACAATTAAAAATATAAATTTTGCAATTTAAATTGTTCTTGTAAATAAGATAAGCCCTCTTGTTTTTGCCATGTAGCGTCACAGACAGACATACAGAATTGGATGCCGTTAGACGTCTCGCGTGTCAAGGGTGCTAAGCAGTGTAAGGGAGACTACATACATATTAGTGATAAGGGACACTCTTATAATATCTGGTTTTCCGGATTATACCAGATAGCGACGGAGTAAATAATTTAGTTCTCGAAATGAACGCAAGAGGCGCTGCAGCGCTGTATATCTTTTCATAGATATTTTTAATTTTAGTAATTCCATAATTTTGGTTTTTAACTAAATCGACTTATAACTCAATTGTATTGATTATGATGAATGCCATGAATTTTATTAAAAAAAAAAAAAAATTTTTTTGAGAATTACAAACCGCTAAGTAAATTGGAGTAAAAAGTCGATTTTGATCAAATACCAAAAACATATAATGTTGAGTTATCGTAGTATACATTGAAGGTATCGAGAAGGAAGCTATTTGATCTCTTGCGGGATTAGGCGATTTCGCAACACTGTGTGAAGGGTCCTTGCTAGGGTTGCGCCAAGAAATTTATAAGTAGGTTCCGCCATGAGGGAATTAATTGTATTATTGTAGCGATGAGGGATCGAGAAGAATTATCAATTAGAGAAAGAAAAGACGCGTAGGGGGAGGTAGGGTTGTCTATTACATGACAAATGCCTAAAATTAAACTTAAGGATGTCACATTTTGCTGTGCCCTCGCAAGGTTCATATTTGAACTTAATGTAAATTCTACACCATATGTACATCATGCTATGTAAACAACATGAGATGTAATAAATGATTGAAAATAATAATATAATTATGTATAGATAATAATTATTATGGTCCACTTTGTATACAAACATTTTTTGCGTTTGAGCACATTAAAAATATTTTTTACGATACTTTAAATAATATTTTTTTTTTGTAAATACATTTATTATGTATAGAAAATATCTAGAAACCAGACGAAAAACAAATGTTAACCACATGTAATTAATAAATTTATTTTATTTAACAAGCAATTGATTAATCCCACTATTCTTACAAGAGGGTTACTAAGCTATCGGGTTGTATACGCAATATTGTATCTCTATTACGAGTACCATAAATCAGGGTTCAAGCCGAGCGAAGTCGGGTGGCGAGGGTGACTTTTCCACAACATTTATCTTTAGTTGAATACTATATCTATTTTATATACATGTGAAACAATGTCTGTTCATGTAATAACAACTTAATCTACACTAATAAATAAATAAATAAATATATAGGGGCAATTCATACAGATTGAGCTAGCCCCAAAGTAAGTTCGAAACTTGTGTTATGGGATACTAACTCAACGATATTATATTTTATAACAAATACATACATAGATAAACATCCAAGACCCGAGGCCAATCAGAAAAAGTTCTTTTTTCATCATGACCCGACCGGGGATCGAACCCGGGACCTCCTGGGTGGCGGTCTGGCGTGGTAACCATTACGCCACGGAGGTAATATTATAAAGGTTTTTTTTTTGTGTGTATGTTTGTAATGAATAAATCAAGAACTACTGAAACGATTTCAAGAATTCTTTCACCGTTTGGAACCTACGTTATCCCCAAGTGACATAGGCTATTTTTTTTTTTTTTTTAAATAGGGATCCCTATTTAACCCGCTTGAAGCCGGGGCGGGTCGCCAGTACAGTCAAAACCAGGTCGACCTTTACATAATGGACTTTGTACCATTCTTAAGTTCTACGTCATATAAGCCAAAATTGTATTGCAAGTGAAAAGCTCGACGTGCACCTGACTGTACAACATATTTTGATTATTATTTTCGATTATCGATATCACTATGTTATTGTTTTCAATTGTCCCAATAGCCCGGTGGTAATTCTACCTTTGGCCTAGATGACATGGGTTCGATTGCCGCATAAACATTTTCATCTGATAACACCGTTGCTATCAAATATGTACCTAAATAAATATTAATTCTAGTCCCAAACTACAACTGTGCATGTGCTATGGTTAGTTAGCTGATTTAATAAAATATATCATATATTTTTTAAAAGGTATAACCTATATATATAAATATATTTAACAATATGTTATTAAAATAATAACATTTCTTTAGAAATTATTATGCATGATAGGCCCATGTGAACGTTGAATTGTAAAAAATCGGTGTATTAAAGAAGAAAATTGCCCGGCGGCGGAATCGAACCCCATTATCTACGGCAGCGTATGACAGCTCATTGTGCACGGCGAATTACTCAACCATGAGGAATGAAATTATTGCAAATTGACTAACTTGTGTGTTGTGAACATTTTTACATGCCTTGCAATGTAAGGCTTGTAACTCTTGTAAGGTTTGTTTGAATGGTAGACCTTTTACGAAGTGGACTCTCTAGTAGTTTGCGAAATGTACTATTCGCCGATATCTCAAAATTTTTTGGCTTTATCATAGAATATTTTTACAATCAATACTCGTAAGTTAGTATTGAATGCGAAATAATTTACAAAGTAAAAAATAGGGGTTTAATGAATATTATTTACAAGTAAATTCGAGGTTTGTACACAACAGTCTCCATTCATTCATTGAAAGTTAAGAAAACATGAAAGCGGTGTTACCCGCGTTTAATTTTATGCACAGCAGCGCCATCTATATCAGATTTTTTTACCAAACCGTACGGAAATCGCGTACTTTTCGGGATAAAAAGTACCATATGTGTTAATCCAAAATATCAGCTACCTTCATGCCAAATATCAGAATAATTGGCTCAGCCATTTGAGCGTGAACAGGTAAGAAACATACACACAAACTTATCGTTATAATATTAGTAGGATTCCTCTATTTATATATGTTTAAATCTCCTGTTATCCCAATTCGCGTTCAACGTATGACAAATTACATCAATTATTAACACAAACATTAATTAATAAACAAACTAATATCCATCAATCAAATAAACTAGAAATACCAATAATTGTATCCGTATTCCGTCTATACAACAAAATATGTATACCAAAACAAAACAACCGAATACCATCCGCTTAGAAGACATTAAAACAATTTACCTAATGTCCCGAACAAACAAACAGACTAAAAAACAACTTTGACAACAAAATTTTAAGGTATAAATTCGATTGCGCATATCCCGACAACTTGAGATATATTTGTTGATTCGCCCATTGAAATATAGACGTTGTTTGTAGTTGTTTTAAAGTTGATATTGTCGTGTAGTTTTGTTTAATGATAAGGACGCCTTCTAACCAATCTATCGAAATAGTTCCCGTAGGATTGTTAATGCATTGTCGTTGAATTAATGCCACGATTTATGACATACGAAATTAGCCCGGGAAGACGGGAATCGTTGTTCATTGATTGATGTTAAGTAGGTGTATTGCATCTTATACGACATACCGCGGTATACAAAAACATTTTAGTGTTAACATTAAGTTGTGATTGTCACTGTCATAATATAGAAGAAAAAAGAGATGGCTTTAGACTTAGTTAAAAAAAAAACAACCAATTTTACATAGCTGCTAATATTTAAAAAAATTCACACTCTGGTGAAGGGGATCACACATTCTTATATTTCTTGATTTTAAACAAAAAAAAAAGATGTCTAATGTCTCGGGACAAGTCCACCATACATTACCGTTGTGTCTCCTGTAGAGGATCAAACACGGCGACCTCTGACAATAAGCAATGAAGCTTATTGACGTCGGGGAGAAATTACAGCTGTCTTGGAACTCACAACGAATTTAATTAGACAAAAATTATATGGAGTAGGAAGTATTGAAATGTCTAGTGTCTAACTAGAAGCCCTACATTCTAGTGGTAGTAATACTAACCTTAAACAATATTTGGACACAACTAATATCCGAATAGAGTAATCACTACACAACGGATGCAGCCGATACAACGGAACGTTAGATAAAAAATAATGTTACATAAAATAATAATGTCGCCAAAAACTATTTATAATTAACGTAAAAATATCGATTAATTGTTATTCATAGGTTCTCAAAGTTGATTAAACATTCGCGTTTTGTCAATTCGTAACATTGTCGCGCGCGAATTCCCTTTCTTTGGCTTTTTATGCGCGTGTCTAATATTTTTCGGTAGCTCCTGCGAAATACCGTAACTATTTAGTAATCTGTGGTAAGACTGCCTAGTTATCATATAAAAGTATTTAAAATAGACCTTGCAAAATAGTTTCTCAAACGATTTTTAAGTTATAAACAAGTAAATACTTTTTTTACACATAAGACACGTTGCACAAAAACATTGTATCATTAAAAGGAAAAAAAAACGTGAGACTTAATGTCCAATTAGGATTAAAATGTGCTTCTGCTACTGACTTTTAGATGAGGAAACTCAAACTTATGAGATATTCCAAAAAATAGTTTAAAATATATTTAAAAAAAATTGACAACCAGTGTAAACAGTATAATCGCAAGAGTTATCGTATTATTATCATTGGCCAAAATGACAGTAGGAACTTGTATTGTTGACCTCCGACCTAAGTGACCCCCGGACGTTGACTCGATTCGATTAATCGGCAAAATAATCGATTGTTTTTATTTGCAATAAATTTTACACGTTCCTTATATTGCGTCATATTGTATTGAGGACATAATAGGGTTAAGTTCCTTCCAAAATTGGAGTAGAACTGTTGTAGACAGACTTCAAGTCACTATCACATCTAAAATCTCAGGATATTTTCTACAAAATGTAAAGTATTGTACAGAAGCAAAACACAGAAGTTACCAACATCAATCGCAAAACATGCAAAATTAATATTCGTAGTAACCGAACTACACCCCTGACACCCCGATGCCACCCTTATGCCACCCCATGAATCCTTAATGAGCAAATTAACAACACCTATTGTTTAGCTGCGGTGTTTTTTATATCAGAATATTAATAACCATCTCGCATTGTCTTCCAAAAGAGGGTGCCAAGAAAAATGTTCCACCGTCTCCGTTTTGGGGTGTAAAAGTTTAAATTGATTGATTTTTACATTAATTTCAATAAAGACAATGGTTCGGAGTGCTTTAGACATGTAATTGACTTCATTGGAAGGAAAGAAAAAAGAATAAAATGTGTATTTGTCAGAAAAAAATACAAGAAACACACGTCGCGTATTTTCGTCGCGTTTCGCATCCATCGTGGGATTTGCAATCATTTCATCGTGAGGTCTAACATACAAAGAGATCAATGTAGCACGAAACGCGACCCCAACTCGCGTACGTACTTCTGTACAGGGTTTAGGCTATATTGTATTTAATTGTATATATTTGATCTGATATTAAGTATAGAAGATCTATAGAGGAACTTGATAAGAAACTTTTGTTTCAAAGATCAATACAACTTAGTAAAGATGAATTAAGATATTCATTGAAATCAATAAACACAGAGACAAACAAAAAACTCCAAACATTAGAACGCATAAAGATAAGAGGAAGAAGTATATGCCAAACATTACACGAACTGTTATCCGACGCCGCTCACGAAATTCGTCAATTACTCTATATTGCTGTTCGATCCAGAACAATACAGGCCTTAATGGATGCTACAAACAGGGCCTTTATTCTGATATGTCACAAATCATCTTCCGTACCAAAGTTATAATGAATTGACATATTCTACACACGTGTTGCGACTAACATGTGGACACAGTCGAACGTTTTAGTCGAAACTGAAAAGAGCCTTGTGGCACACCCGTAGAGTTTACTATCAAATGTATATGAAAATAGATTTTCAGACGGTATTGGAAATTGATTCTTATTGGTTATCAGATAGAATATATTCGTGAATGTTAATAGTGATCGTATTGAAGTGCTTCTAATAAGAGGTGTAATCTCGAGCTTGATCGTTATTGAAATTAATGATAGATTGTACTACTTAAATGCCAACACCTGTAGTCTCAACTATTTGTTAAGTTTGCAAACCGTTTTCATTGTATTGTAATATTGCTAATATACTTAATACTTGTCTATTACCTTTACAAATAATGTGTAAGCTACAGCTTGTATGCTTAGTTACAAAATCAGTATCAGTACAATTATATGTGTTTTGGTTATCCATCCCTATCTCATCATTAACATTGATTGTTTTAATGTTGTTTTCGGTTTATCTACCATTCTTATTTTATAAATATTCACGGTAGCTCAAAGCAATCGGATTTCGAGAGGAAGTATATTCGGATCCCACCTGGGGTCACGTGGGGAGGTGAAATAATTCTTCCAAAAATATTTTCAAACGTCATGATAGATTTAATAAGAGTTCTGCCACTTGTCTAGAGGGTGTAAGTAGTAAAATCCTTTGTAATGCAGTCTCTCGTCATGCTGGGCATTAACATCAGCCAGGATTCCATTACCGTACAAAGACCTCAAATATCCTGTATATAAACAGACAGCTGTGATAATCTCTTCATAGTTATCATACATTTCGACGAATCTATAATTAATTAGACAGTCGGATGGGATCGGAAACTAATCATTGGTGGCGTGATTGTAATTGCAAATTAATATTGATGTGATCCAGAACGCGATCCAACCAATTACACATACATAAAACATAAGTCATTTAACATTACAGTTTATGAGTCATCATTTCTTGTTTTGCATTTATATTTTACTTTTATGAAAATATGGATAGATAGATTAAGCTTTATTTGTAATACACAGACAGAGAAAAAAAGTACATTGAACATAGACAAATATACAAATATATAATTACAGCAAGACCAATTGCTAATAGTAATAAGGCTATAAATTCTAGAACTTTTGTGAATCATCAAGCTGTAAAGTGAATACCTTAAAAATAGGACGTGCTTAACTTAAAGTAATAAAATTTTATAAAGAATCAAGAACGTAATACGTTGAAAACTTTTATGTGACACAATACAACAAATAGATGGTTCGCCATTAAAAAATACAGATGATCCCGCATCAATAGATTTCATTCGATTAAGAGCAGCTGGACATCAGACCTGATTTATACTGCTGCAGACCATAACCAAGCGTTTACTAAGATACTACTCTATGGTCCTTAATATAGAGTGGCTTATAGATTGGATATCAACAATAAATCGTCTATATTCGCGGGTGATTGTACGAAATTTGATTGAATGATGTTTTATTAGAAACCGGTTCGAACCGGTTCTGACCCTACGACACGTGGTCACTTTTGTCATTCACAGCATTAAAATTATCGACTGTTTTGTCCTTCTTTGTATTGTGTGTCCAAATTTTTGATTTACAACGATAATGTTTTTTTTATCTATAGTAGTCAAATTATTCGGAATATTTACGAACATCTAATTTCTACTAGGCCAGTTTATAAGTCCTAGATTAGACCACTGAGTTACCGGGGAAAGTTAGTTATGATGGCGAAATTTTTCATTTCTTTAAAGTCACAGATAATGAAATACAATAAATCCATTTTCTTTTGAAATATTTTAATTTAAACTGTAATAAATTGTTAGGGTTCGCCGGGTTTTCATTGCAAAAAATTTAGATAGCCAATCGTGATGATTTAAAAAAAAATTACCAACTCATTCACGATTCGGTGTTAAAAGAAATATATTCAATTTAATTGAATATTTTCGCACCCCCAACCATTGTTCCGATGGCGTCAAAAGAAATGTCTTGCATAAATTATTTCACTTTATTTTTTCTCCACTTCATTGTTTTTGAGATATCGTTAAATATTAATTTTTTGACACGGCTACAAACGGATCCCTATTAATATTCCTGTATTTTTATGTCTTTGTTATTGAAATTGCTGTTTTGATCGGATACCCCACTGTTTGCTTCCCAACTTTAAAATATACCTCATAAAAATGCATATTCATCTACTGCATTCAAAACTTATAAAAGCCTGGATCTCTCTCCACCAGGACTATTTTAGTGTTGCTTTGCTTTTAAATTTCTGATCGTGACAACCAAGCAAGCTTACTTTCCTTACTGCTTTCCCAGATATGTGTAAGCTCACATAATTTTTTGTTCTAAACTTAAGGGATATTACTTATTCAATGTTTAAGATTTTCTTTGTAAAATTTTTGTTTGTTTTAATATAAAAGGTTGGCAAACGAGCATGTTGGTCACCTGATGTTTAGTGATCACCGCCACTCATGGAACACGTAGACAACGGGGAAGTCACTGAGCCCTTGCCGGCCTTTAAAGTAGACGTTAAAACAAAACGTTCATTGTTCCAATTTTTTTAAACTTTATGCCATTTTCTTTTGCATCAAGACGTACACGAGTAAATACTTCAACTGATGAATAATTAAATTAATCTGTATTTCAATGGGTTTAATCATCGTTTAACAGCAACTATTTGCCAAGTAAATCTCACACAGTCAGAGAGCAAACACAGAAACCTACAATCCACTTAGTCACTGAGAAATTAAAATTAATATTTAACAAATTGTACTTTCATCTTGCGAAAGGCACATAAGAAAGTATTGCCATCACACATTTACAATTCCATTTAAACTTTTATTAAATATGTCTCAGACATTTTTCAAATAAGATTCAATTTGGAATTGTAACCGTATATCTGTGCTTTTCCCTCGATATGACATCTGAAAGACGCTCCCGAAATATAGTACAAGCAGATGTATCTTATTAAACGAGAAACACTCGGCCGTGACAAAGATGCTCGCTTTTAAACCGAACAAAAAAAAAAGAATGGATTAGTTAGATACGATGAATGACCTTAATGCTGATGAAACGATAAAATCAGCGGAAATCACCGAAAATAATAAAGAAATATGTGTCACACCAATAAAGATTGCAATGAGTCAATTATTTGGACTACTGACTAACAACGTGAGTAAAACAAACACACATGATCTCATTAGAAATACTTTAATCGACATAACACTGTCGAAACTGTTATCAATGTTAGCTCACAACGCATAGAATGAAAATAAAAGAATAGAACAGTTCACTTAATAATACCAGTAACGTCATAAGAACGAATGCGTAACAGAAACAAAAGTTTGAAAATAAGCAAGTCTTTGAAGATAAATAATTTATCGCCCCACTAAAACCTGCATAAGAAAGAAATGTTGATAAACATCGAACATTAAATATGTAACTGTTGACGATCGTAAAAAGATGGAAGCCAGACATATTGCATACGTATCACTTCGTAGGAAGTACAAGTTTATAGTTTGGCTCGCCGGAGTCATACTTGCTGTAATTTAAAAAGATTTCCACGGCCAATTTGCATGGGAGCACATTCGTTTGATCTGGTATCTCGCTCGCCTTCAGTGATCGCTCTGATTTTTCTCCACGCATCAAGTAAATTGATATACGACGCATCAGTTTCTTTAAAACCGCATAAGTTTCCGATTTTATCTGCTTTCCGTTCGGCTAGCGCTGCGGTGTCCCGCTAATAGAGTCAACAGGTGTGCCGCAGGGTGGTCTGATCGGCCCCGGTTCTTTTTATTTACATTTCACGAATTTATCGCATACGTTGACGTCTCGAGGCGCACGCTAGATTCATATGCTTACGTTGTCGCTTTTTAATACTGATTTACAATAAAAACAGAAATGTTTCACCCGCGATTGATGTGAGTTATGATTAATGTTCCGTCTTTGATGTTCATGCTATGAATCTATCAAGTCGGCTTCTGAATATCGACGCGGCTCGTATATAAATAAACCGGGACGAATCCTCGGAGAACGCCTTCGTTTTAGTTAATTATGAGGTTATTAAGGAAACATTGCTGACTGTCGGGTTCCACTCGCTGCGACGTCGATGCGGCCGATGCCTCGTGTGCCGCGCGTCATTATTGGCGTTACATCACCGAGTCACGCCAGACCGTTGTCACGGTACCCACAAATTACATATTTTTTCTGTGCCGCGGCTAAAATTGGACTAATCAGCATCGAGTACAAAGAAGCAGATCGCTTTCATCATCGACACGATGATGTTTACGTCGAATCTTCTGAGAAACGGGCCCCAGCATTCAATACTTGGAAATAAATATGTGAGTTTGACATTTGCTTTCATGTGTTCCCTCGCGTGTTTCGGCTGTAATTACGCCCGTCCGCGCGCCTGCCTTACTGCTACGTACTTAAAGTGTATTTTATCCTTTTTTCTAACGTGCTTCTAGTGTATTTTTTGTTATTAAATTATCGTGCGTGCCGATTTCTGACAAGATGATAGGTTATGTTTGATGGCCCATCTGATTGCTTCTCTTGTCGACATTTCGGATTCGGTGCTTTCTCTTTGATTGACTGCGCTTAGAAATCAGAGCGTGTAAAGGTTAGTACGCGTCTGAGGGTCATGTGCGATCGTTATTACGTGCCATCTCACAAGACTCGTATGTCGGAGCCGAGCATGTAAATCACGAGCGGACGGCCAGTTGACGATTGTCGCCGAACGCAATAACCGTATATCCTCCGCGGCACTAACCGCTCCGATTCCAATAACTACCATCGATAAATGTCAATAATAGTCTAAAATAGTCCATATTGCGTGCCGGCATCATTAGTCAAGTCCGCTCAAAGATAATTCACTGTCGAACGAGCTACTTTACGACGTCCGAGCTTTAATAAGAGAAATGTGTTCACCAAAAATAACAAAATTAAAATAAATCGAACGACAGACAGACGTCATAAACTAATTTCGAGTGTTTTCGTTTTGGTATGTACAAAAATAGCATCGTCACTCTTTCATGTCTCGCTCCAGAATGACATTAAAGAAGAATTTACAGTTTAGTACAACGCCATCTATGAGATGAAAGTAGAGTTTTATTGCCCAAAAAGAAAGGTGTTTATGATTTATGTACAGCTATTATTGCTTTTGAAAATTAAATACTCGCTCCCGTTCCGATACGGCTCGATGTTTCAGCATTTTACGAGGGCGTGCTACGGTGTACCTGTTTACGCTGGCGGGACAGGTGGCGCGATGTATTGTGATCTTTGGCGGGCAGTAAACGCATTCATTCATTTCAGTTGATTTACATGTTAACTTTACAGTCATAACGTTTTACTTCTCCAAACATTATTCTAAAAATAACTTACGATCCCAAAGGTTAGAACTTAAAATTACATTTTAGAAGGGATTAAAAGAATAACAAATTCCAATCGCATCTTAATAGATTGACCAAAAAGAAACTGCGAACTTAGATTAAGGAAAAAATGAAACTAGAAGTCTCGAAAAGTTAAATGAAAACTCAGATCCAATCAAAACCAATCCGGGGAAAGCCTAATCAGAAAAGTTGTTTCAAAAATCGTTTATCGAATGTCATCAAAAAGAAATAACATTTCGAGTCGTACCCTTTCTAACTTAATTAAAATCGAGTAAGAATTTGGACAAGGAAAAAAGTATCTGGCCCTCCATGAAGTTAATAAAGCCGTGGTTATAATAGACAAAATGTTTTTGGCGAAAAAGCCGATGGAACTATATGACGGTCTAGAGGAAGTCTTTGGTCTCCATTGTCGGGGCTTTTTTCACAATCGACTCCATTGTAAAGTTTTCCCTTTTAGTACACAAAAAGGGTAATTTTGTATGGTTTTCAAAAATTTATGTTTGTTTGATGCTTTGTCAATTGATTGGAGAAAATTTTCTGCTTTCTATTCATTCGGGACAATGCGTCGATTTGAAACTTTTCTTTTGACCTCTAGAATTTTCTCAAATTTTTCCATTTGTGTTAAAATCTTATGTGATACCTCAACTGTTACCTACAACAGTATTGATTTAGCGTGATATTGAGCAGAAATTCTAGAATCTAATGTATTCCGTATTTTTAACAAAAATTCCATTCAAAGTTAAATCTATTGAATAAACAAAAGACCTTGGAGATTTTGGTTCAGTACATTCGTAGATTTTCGTATTGCTCGCTTTAAATTCGGCGATTCAATGGACTAATGATTCAGATGCATGAATAGATGCATTTTCAAAGAACACACTTGTTACTACGCCTAGGGTTGCAACTGGCCAGCTTTTTTCACAAATTTTGGCAAAAATAATTCCGTTTCGTTAAAGAGAAATAGTTTATTAAGTAGAATTTAAGATGATACATTAATAAAGCATCTTACTTAGTGTACATACAAACACTGGATTAAGTTTTGGACGAATGTCCGGAAAATTGCTGGGAGGAAATGGATTGAGATGGCACAGGATAGAAAGAGATGGCGAAGATGAAAGGAGGCTTATACCCAGCAGTGGATCGATGAGAGCTGATGATGATGACAGTTTTGGAGACGTAGCCTCTGAACTAGGCATTCGAAGACCGTTTAGTTCGATTTATAAAAGAATATAAAATTAGAGAAATGCTTCACAATACAATTATTATAATGTGCTGCCTCTGTCCAATGCCAATTGCGATGCCTGAAAAGGCTCATGTAAAGTGCTACCAACATCTTTATGAATGTGAGTGACGTTTCTAGGAGGGCGTTACTGTAGCATATTTTCATACATTTTGTCAAAGGCGAACTGTCTAAAAGTGACACACAATATGAACGGGAGTTGTAGTTCCAATTTTGGCCACGTTCATAAAGATGTTGGTAGATCTGTATGTGTTTGGGTAGTATTGTATGCTCTGTCAAAATAATATTTATTGTATTGCAATAAATAAATTAAAACAAAGTTTTTGCAAACAGCACCTAGGACTGTTTAATTGGACGCATGGCAACCCTGAATATTTCTTTGAAACCAGCCTGCAATACTTTTTGATGTGCAGTACCACTTCAAATACGATGGGTTTTACTTTTTTTGGCTATCTTTTGTGATATAGTTTCTGTTAGGATGTTAGCAAAATCCAATTTATTTTTCATTCATCTCTCCGATATATAAAATTTTATAAATTTATTTCAAGCATACCTTTCCATCCTACCGTCCCAGAGGTTCGATTCCCGCTCGGGGCAATTTATGTGATGGCATTTGAGTTTTTTCTCGAGTCTGTTTTGTATGTATTCTAAGTAAATATTTACAATATATTATATAATAAAGAGTATATTTATAAGAGAGGGAGGGCACAGTGGATAATCCGCTCAAATCGGAGCAGCCCGTCTGGGGAAGGACTTCCACCTTACAGAAGATCGTAGCCAAATAGCATTGGTCTCGGCCATGTTGTGTTCCTACGGTGAGTAAGGTCTCCAGAGCTCCACTTGGGGGGGTTGGGAGGGTTGGCAACGCGTGAGTGATACCCTCGGTATTGCAAGCGTCTATAGGCTACGGTGATGCTTACCATCAGGCGGGCCGTATGCTTGTTTGCCAACTTTGTGGTACCCCATATACAAGCCGGTTCAGCCTAGCCAACTTTGGGCCCAGGTTGAATGCGCTGTGTGAATTTGTGTAGTATTTATTTATTCAGTTTTGGCTATTTTAAAAACTTTATTATTCTAAATGGCATCCATGCGAAGCTGGGGTGGATGGATATAACATTTTCCAGCAGATCTATTCTCGGAATTAAAAAAAATCTTACTCGATCTCAAGTGCCATCTCTCTCGTATTATATTTTGTATGAGCAAGATAGCGCTAAAAATGAGACTGCGCATGGATATAACAATTTTTCTAATGTCCAGGTCATTGACAGTAATCCGTATCGTACCAATCGTACCGAAAGAGGATATTCGCGTGGGACGACCTCTAGTTATGACAATAAACAGAATTGACGCATCATCCCATTGCTCTCAATTCGTAACGATTCGTTCAGTTAATGTTAATTGAAACTATCGATAATATTGATCGATCGATCGGTGGGCGGCACTATTTAACCGTTTAATTGCTACGGGCTGTTAAGGGGGTCTAAGTGTTGCATCGTTAAG
Source organism: Endotricha flammealis (assembly GCA_905163395.2). NCBI lineage: Eukaryota > Metazoa > Arthropoda > Insecta > Lepidoptera > Pyralidae > Endotricha > Endotricha flammealis. The sequence continues at coordinate 982,345 of LR990873.1, forward strand.
GAATTATCAATAGATTGGAGCATTACTTTACAATTCGGCCTCCGGCTTCGTTCAGATGATCCATTTTAGGGTTCCGTACCGAAAAGACCACCCTATTACTAAACCACCGTTATCCGTCTCTCTGTCTAAACGTGCTAGTCATCGGACCTGGCTGTTGTCAATTATGACAGATTAAGCCAAGTCGGTGGCCTCCAAGTGGCTTGAACACACTGTCCTCTGCCAGTCCGCATTGGTGCAGCGTGGCATAATACGCTCTAAGCCTCTTCGATTGAAAAACCGGTATCTCTGCAGTGTTATTATGAGTTGATATGATGGAAAACCTTAGCAACGTCTAACTTTGTTCACCTGGAATTAGTTAACACTTTGACGTCACAAAGATATCACCTGTCATTGCTGTTCTCTTGGCATAAAGATTGTATGACACGTTGATCCGTTGCCAATGCTAATTAGGATGGACGCGACTCCTTGTTCTATTAGTGGGTTGAAATTATAATGATCAATTCCAATCTGATGATAAATTTAAAACTGTACGCACCGGCATAAGATACTGTAAAAAAGAATGTTAAAATTTTTTTCTTGGTGTTCTATGTTTTAGCTTAAGTTTTCTACATAACTTATCTATGTATTTAAAAAGTGTGTATGTATTGTTAAATGTTATCTAGAATCCTAGAGACAATCAGGTTCCACGATTGCTTGACTTGGGATTAGAGAACATTGTGCGAATTGTGTTTTTCCATATTATGAGTTTCGATTATACCTCTGGCTGAACATCTTGCCAGTAGTGTGTAAGAATTTAATTTGAATCATTGACACGAAAAGAAGAAGAAGAAAAATTTGAACAAATTAGCGTCAAGATACAATCTTAATCATGCGACGTAGTGTCCTGTTCTATCAAGCTAACAAGACGTGTTTGACTGTACTCGTTACTAACTCATAAACTGTGATATTTAGTTAGTGCAAGGATTACCGTTCGTTCGGTGCCGATCAATCATTCCATTGAATGTATCCTGTTTCCCTCCACTAGTGACGTTATCGATTAGTTATCGATATCCTCCGAGATCTATACATATATCGATACTTTGTTAATACTTCGTAAAGATTATTACAGTTTAAAGAAAAGATCACAAATCTATCTATGTTAATGGGATTGATTTCATAATTATGAATTAAATGACAAAAAAGGTTGTAACTGGGTTTCCGCTATGGTGGTAGTTTATAGAGTAGCTTATTTATTCAATATTTAAAACAAAGTAATAATACAATCTGACTAAAGAACGTGCCTGTAAAGGCCTATTCTCTGAACATAAAATGAACGTGAAAATAAACGATTTCATTTAATTCCACAAATTTTTTAAAAACCTGTTTTCTCAATTCCGAATAAAGTTCCGGTTAGCATTATTAGATACTAATTGTAAAAAAAAAAAAAAAATTTTAAATGGCAAATTTTGGGACATAAAGTATAGTGTGCATGTGTAATGAGTGACACAAAAAGACAATATTTAAATCAATACAAAATGCTCGATAAGTATGTTATCGATAGTTTCTCCTACTGGCATCACTACATAATCAACTGTCAAATCCAATTCAGCGATGCCCCTGCGCAAGTAATTGATTTATTGATCATACGTTACATTCGATACTGTATCGCGGGGCAAGGCTGTTGCATCCTTTACTGTTTCCTCACAGTTAACCGGGTGACCTCACAGTAGAAGGGGAATTATAGGTCCATTTATTTTTATATATATGATAGGGGAAATTGATATTGAGTGATGACGTCTTCAGGGTCTATTTCTGGAGTTGATCTTGGATTCTTATATCTTGCAAAGATCAAAGATTACATCTAGCAAGGATGTCGAAGGTGATGAAGGTCTTAAAGATACTCAGGAAATATTGAGATAGTCTTGTTAGTTTTGTTTTATGAATTCAATATGATATGTAGGCTTTGATTTTGTAGAATATGTTTATTTGCTTACCATACTTATGACGATTTAACGCGAAAAATGCGTTTTTGGTGCTGTTAACATTAAAGCTTTAACCATGGAATTCTTATCTAAGATAATTAAGGCTTTTTGGAAAATCCAGCTCGAAAACACGATTACTTTGAGTTTCCACGATAAGAAAAATTCAAAATTTGTACACCAATTTTGATCCAAGGAAGATTTTGTCGTAATTTTGGAACTTACCTCTTTCTCTTTGGCTGCGAGCTCAATCTCCAAGTTGTTCCCCTGGTGCACGGGGCTGCTCCTCGTGGAGTCCCCCCTCCCCGTCATATCCATCTTGTCTACTTCTTCATCAATGTCAGGGCTCCTTCTCTTCTCTTCTTTGATGTCTGGGAATAAGTCTGGTATACGTGTTTCTGTCGCCTGGTCCCTTGTCTGGTCTAAGTGGGAGCCATTTGTTTTTGGCACGGCTGCTTGAATGGGCGTTGGACTTGTCGTTGCCAATTGCTCTTTCAATGTGGTTACTTCTTTCTCGGCCAGTGTGGCTCTCTGTGAACAAAAAAGATTTTGTTATTTGACATACTAGTGAAAGATTTTTGTATTCTTTGTAACATTATCTCCTATTACAACTAATAGAATGTCTGGAAATGAAAGGAAATCATTTATTTGGGACTGGGATTTTGCTTTTCAGTAAATAATACCTGCGTTAGGAGATCCCGTTCTTCTATGATATATTTTAAGATAGTGAGATATAAGTACGTGAAAACTTTAAATGTTGAATAGCCCACCACGCTACGACCAATAGGAATGGAGTATTAATAAAATTAAAAAATATTGCAAATACGGGAAAACGTTGACACGTAGTGTAGATAGTAGCTTGAATGTAATTCAAGTTAATGTCAAAAGGTTACACTTGGAAAACTGCACGTTAATAGATTTAATAGCGTTCAAGTAATTACATAAAAATTACTAATAATAATAAGTTATTTATGCTTTATTAGTTTATATTATGTATTCATGGAATGTTTTGATGTATTCATGAATGAATTACCCCCTTGTTAGTCTAAATGAGCACGTAACTTGGTGGCCCAGATGCGAAAGCCAAAATTGAAGGATTATCTATTTCTTGTTATAGACTAGTATTGTTATTTTATATATCTTAAACTATTAGATATCACAATTTTGTATGTTTAAATTAAAGTAAGGAATGATGCTTGACATAATTAAAGTAAGGAATAAAAGAAAAAGGAAAGTAGACAATTGAAAAAAGCTCACTGCTGCAAGGTGTCTGACTGACAGATAAACGGTTAGCCTAAGCCGCTGATCGTAGAGACCTGAAACCCGCAGGGTGTTCTTTGCATGACGTAGGCATCCGATAATGACGATATTCCCACGGGTAAGCAAAGTTCCGCGGGTTACACTAGTTTTCATATAAACATCCCAAAGTAAGTTCATCAATAACAACATGATTTTTATACCATTGCGATAACCAGTGCCGTGCATCCGGCAGATCAGCAGATTACAGTACGAGCCACCATTGAATAGGGCAGGAAGCAGGCACAAAGAGTTTTTCATACATCAATGACCGCAAGAACAAATAAAACTATGGGAACTGATAATTAGATTACAAAAGCTAATGAATTATTGCGTTTGGACGCCTGTAAAATCGATGTTTCCGCTAAAACTGGGTTTATACAGCTATTAACATTTTAATTGTTATTGTTATTTTAAATAACAGAAGGCGGACTATTTGTTGGATAGGATGCATTGATATGCTCCAAAATATTGTTCCAGACATTGACTATGTTTGGTGTTAACTCAAATCATAGTAGTTTTGATGTTTTTTATGTATCGTTTTTCATATCTAAGTTTTTACCACAATAGCTTATTAAAATTCCTTAATGTTTGTTAGACCATCTCATCTTTCGTCTATTTTTTACTTTTTTAACCAGTTATCTATATTTACTAAAAAAACTATTAAATAATTTGTATTCCATTAAAATATAGTTAAAATCATTGAAAACCGCAATACTTCTCCTATAATTTGATCGCAATCATACTACATCTTTGTATGCTCACCAAACATTTTCACTTATTATAATTTCCTATATAAACTCATTCGACTGCCAAAGCTGGTAACCCAGATGCTATTTAAGCGATTTAATTACCATTTCTAAATATAAACCATAGATCTAACCTCTATTTATACCATCTCAATGGAGGGTACTTCCTACAAATTCACTAATGACTCAAAGAAAGCAAAAAATCGTCGAGTCGAGCACGCGTGACGTCATGGCCGCTGGGCAGATATCATCAGTCTACAATATTACAGGCGCAGATTACGTGGAACATAGTGAGCTTGAGATATAGAGGGATCGAATCGAAGCGAATGGTGAAGATTCGGATGAGAATGTTAATGTACTAGACAAATATGATGTAATTGTAGATGTTAGAGATAATGTAAAACCTAATGAAAGTATGCATGTTTCAATGGCTGTTACTTAATCATGCAAAAATGGTTTAACAGATTTTGTTGGTATTTGGTACAGCCAATGATCAAATGAACAGGGTCGTAAACATGATTTAAGTTTTCTAAAGATGGCGCGAAAAGATTTACTAGATTTTTTTTAATCGATTGTATTCATATTGTAATATGTAATTACAAAGCTAATGTTGCTTACTAGAAGGATATAAATCGTATTGTTTATATAAGAAAAGAACCAATAAGTCAGGGGATGACCTGTTAGAATGCAATCACCAACGACCTTAGAGAAGTCCCATATTTAGTTCGGGAACAAAAATGGGAGTTAAGCATAGGAACTATTACGTTTCTAAGGAGTTTCAGAAACTCCATCATTTTTTTTTATCCATATTCAATAAAACGCCTGCAGTCTGGCGAATGCTTTACAACACGCAAGGTATACGCACCATAGTTACAATTTCTCGATGAAAATCACTGATATTTGGATTAATAGCCGTTTTTTTGTGCAATTAATGCTTATAAAGAAGCTCCACCGATCTATCTGACAACTGATTGTGTGTACGATATCGTTTATATCCATTGTTACTTTTGTTTTAACCTGTTTGAATACAAAATAAACATTTTGTGGTTTATATTTAACTAGAGATCCACCGGATTTGCAATAGAAAAGTAAATCTATATTCTTTTGTAGCCGATGCAAAGTCAAAACTTACTAGTCTAGCTAATGTTAGAATTTGAATGATTCATTTTAGTTATGTCAGCTCCAATATGAAAAGATTTTTGCACCTACCATAAAATTAAAACTTTAAAGTATGTTAACATCATCTTGTAAATGGGATCATCTTTGTAACCGCCAGAAGTATCATCTAGAAAGAAATAACCATCTGTCCCCCCCCCCCCCCCCCCCTACCATGAAACGAAATTCCCCGAAAATACGGACTGATGCTTCGTTGAATTCTAAACAGTTTTGAAAGTTATTCTAACTACTATTTTTGACAGGACTATGTGTTTTGTTGTTTCGGATGGACACTTTCATGGTTGCCTCCTAGGACCATGACTTTGAATAATATTAATTCACATAAGCTAGTAATGCATCAATACACGAACATGCATCAATAAAGGGCATAAAAATAAACCGTACCGTCATAGACAATGTAGACAGCGATCAATCACGCTCAATTGAGTCTATGGCCAAATCACACATTACGTAATCGGGAGATGACAAATCTTTACTATAGTTGCCACCTACGGCTCTGATAATAGATATTAAGTACCAGTTAAAACTGATTGGTTTAATAAAGTCCTGGATGACAATGGCCTAGAATCTAAACGGATAGAGACAGATTACATTTTTATGATAGATGTAAAATGATATACTTAGTTTAGTTGTTATACTGACGATTTACACCCGCGACCTTAGACTAGCCTTACAAAGTTAAATATCTAAATCTAAAAGTAAGATACGTTAACTTCCATTCGTATGAAAAGGGAAATCATTAAATTTCTCAATGAAAAATAGTATTTTGGCAAGATTTCAATTAGAAAGTAGAATTCAAACATAATATGCGTTCATTAAAATCATGAAAGTGACCCATTCTATTAAATAGATAGAGATTAACCAAAGCGTCGCACGAGAAATTGTGTGAACGCTAACATAAAAAAAATATATAATTTTTATATCGTTAAACATACAGAAATATATATATTCAAAAATCTCTTTATAATTACAATGATAATGGCCACAACGAAGGCACAGTTTACGGGATTATTGCTTTTATAATGTGAGAAAACATTACAATTGTCAATAGAAAGTTCCGAAATTTATTCTTGAGCGATAAACATCATATGACATTGATAAATTGTTGGTGCTAGTATTTAAAGAAACGGTGATAGCCCAGTGCCCCTAAATAATTATGAATTAGACTATTAATTCGTTTCTCTTTCAAAGCCTAGAGTACTTACTCTGCTAATTACCATGATCTAAGTATTAATAGTGTAGAAATGGTGGTCTAAAACTGGGGAAAGAGATGTCGGACGTCCAGTAGCGAGATTGGTGGACGATATAGTACTCGCAAGTCGTACCCGAATGAGAGAGAAAAAAGCACAGGACCGAGTTGGCTTACAAAAAGAAATATGATGATGAAATTATAGTAGTAAAGAGAACACCAAAGAATGGAAAGGATAGAAGTATCTCATAATATTGCACTATATCTAAAGATAATACTAAGAATGAAATAATAAGAAATGTTCGTACTACAAACATTCAAGTTAAAGATTGCAAGTCGATTACACCACATAATGATACAAATTTTAAAAGTTCTGTAATAATCGACTAAATTGCAAAAAGTAATAAGGAAAGAGAATATTTAGATGCATCTTCGAAATCGATTGCAGAACAATAAAACGTAACGAATCGTTTCCCCATTCGTATTACAAAATTTTGGAGCATAATAGTCTTTCTGCTTTAAAATCGACTAACAATTAAAACATTAGACGATTCGTTCAGTAACTTCTTGGAAACAAAGAGTTTTTTATCTATTGGAGTCATCGGTGCCCAAAATTCTAGTTTGTTTGTGCAATAGATTAAGTTAAAGTAATTTAGTTGATTGTGCTCTCACGCCGCTGGCAATTATGATAGCGGTAAGGCGGGTAATGATTCAATGATTATTCGTAAGACGTTTTACATAAAGACTACAATTTTGTGGAGTTGGAGTTACGAACTGCTGCTTCATTAAATTTTAATATGTTTCCTTGATTTTTTTAAACTCCTACTGTGCTATTGGAGTACCATTTCAAGTGCTGAGTTTTTTACGAAGTCGTCTGAATTGCTGGAATAAAAAATATATGACAAAACGATAGAACTTGTTTGAGTTTCGATTCCAGGAGTTAGATTAAAAAGAACCATGTTATATAGAATCCAGTCTGTCTGTGATCTACACAAAATTTTAGTATACATAATGAAAATAAGAAAAAAACTGAGGACAATGGAGGCTGTTACACCTACATGAACGCAGCTCTTAAACTTAGAAGAAGAGTGAATAAATAGTAAAAAGTTTGAAGTTTATTGATATGGATGGAGGAACCAAACTGCTATCCGTAAATAAAGGAATAGAATATAAAAAAGAAAAGAAAATAATTTTATTGGAAAATGTTGAATTAAGTTTATATAATAGAAATTATTGAATTAAAACAAATAAATTGGAACCTTTGGATTCGTGAGGATTGAAAATTGTCAAACTCCCTATTTCGGATACGGAATTTATTATATAAAACAATTGATTGATTAATTCCAATGAAAGGACAGAAATTAATACAGGACAGGCTGCGATTGAAGGCTCTCCATCGGCTCGTATTGTTTTAAACACCGCTATTGTACTCGACTAATCGAATTCGATTTGTTTATGCTTTCTTTGATCGCGATTCGCTGTTTAATTGTTTTTGAACGATTCAAATTTCTGTAATTTAATGATATTATTTTTGATTGAATTGATGTCATTATTGATTGGCAATGACACAAATAGATAGATGGATTTGAAAGAGAATATGCGTTTGCCAAATTATAAATAGTAGCGTTTAGTTGTATTTGTGACTATAAATTTAAAAGTGTGATGACTATTCAGTAAAGATATTTTGTGTTTATAGTTTTTTTATCAAATTGCATTTTATGAATGTGCAATGAGAGATTGAGTTGCAATTTGTAAAAAATTTAAGAAAATTTGAATTTCGCCGTGCGGAACCACCTTAAGACATTTGGCATTTTAACCATCGATGTTAATAGTTTTAAAAGCACAATTATAGAGAAGAAGTCATAAATATTAACATCACAAGATATTAACGTCGCGTTTTGAGTGATATGGCAAGACTGAACATTAATAATGGTCGCCATTATCAGATTTTTATTTTATATTACTTCCGTTTGTGATTCTATATAAATGTAATGGTGTATTTGTGAAATTTGGCAACGAACGAAGTATAATTTGTGACTTTTGTGAGTCATGATCAAAATGTGATAGACTTGAAGACGCCAACTGGTTTATCCGCAAAATTCTAGCTCCACGGGTCTACTCCGCGACTCTTCACACGAAGTTGTCAGAATATGGTATTTCGTCTTGTTATTTATACCGGCCTAAATTCTGAGATTATATTTGACTAGTGAATCCCGTGCAACTTCGTTTGCGTCGATTTATTTATACACAACAGTGCTATTATTCCCGTTCCCGTGGGAATTCCGGGATAAAAAGTACCCTATATGTTATTCCAGGTTATAGTCTACCCGTGTACCTAATTTCATTAAAATCCGTTCAGTAGTTTTTGCGTGAAAGAGCAACAAACATCCATACATACATCCTCACAAACTTTCACATTTATAATATTTTATTAGTAGGAAGGATTTAGTTGTTTTAACTTTAAGAGAGGTAGGGCACAGCGGATAATCCGCTCAAATCGGAGCAGCCCGTCTGGGGAAGGACCCCCACCTTACAGAAGATCGTAGCCAAATAGCATTGGTCTTGGCCATCGTGTTTTCCTACGGTGAGTAAGGTCTCCAGAGCTCCACTTGGAGGGGCTGGGAGGCAATGCGTGAGTGATACCACCGGTATCGCAAGCGTCTATAGGCTACGGTGATGGTTTAACGTAGCCAGTATTTGGATGGGTTTCGTCATCTCGATCTTCTCCTAGCTACGGAGGGCACTCATTAAGTCAATTCTGTGGCCTTCAGGCGGCTTGATAACACTGGCCTGGAGCAGCGTGGCAGAGTCTAATCCCCTTTTTGAAGGGAGACCCGTATGCCTGCAGTGGGATGATAATAATCGATTTCATACGATATGATTGAATAAAACAAAAGTAAATAAGCTATATAAATAGTTTGTCACTCACTTTGGAGTGGTAGAGCAATTATTATGAAATGGGCTAGCTCGACCAGGAAAGTACCACCCTCTCACACAATATCGACGTGAAGCAGCAATGCGTTTCGTTCGGCGAGTGAGAGATCCGGTAGTCCAACTCCTTCCCTATCCCCTCTTTCCCCCTCCTTCTTTCCCATCCCTTCCTCTAACCTCCTTGGTGGACAACGCATTGGTAGCGCCCCTGGTGTTACTGATGTCCATAGGCGGCGGTGACCGCTTTCCATCAGGTGGCACGCTTGCTTGTCTGTCTACTGTATGACATAAAAAAAACCTTTCTAATTTGCTATTTTTACTTAGTTAACTTATTAACAATTTAATATTATGTAAAAGTAATATTCATTACGCACAACGAAAACGCGTGCTCTCTCTAATTGATGAAATCACACCTTTATTATATAAGGTTTATTTTCGACAGCTATTTACTATCGACTTTTTCAAATGCATTTTCATATTTTCTTAAGTTCTATGCTATATTATTTTTTTAACTATGCGATACATTAATGTCTATACTAATAAAATTATTATTTTAAACATAGTTAATAGCGAATACTTTATCATCATATCAACCCATAATCATCCCACTGCAGGGATACGGGTCTCCCTTCAATCGAAGGGGATTAGAGCGTACTCTGCCACGCTGCTCCATTGCGGATTGGCAGAGGCCGGTGTTTTCAAACCGCCCTAAGGCCACCGACTTGGCTTAACGACTGTCATCGATCGACAATAGCCGGGACCGACGGCTTAACGTGCCCTCCGAAGCACGGAGAAGCTCGAGATAACGAAACCCATCCAAACGCTGGCTAGGGTCGACGTCGCTTAACTTGCGTGTTCATATAAGAGTGCGACACACAGCGACGCCATCGAGCTCCTCTACTATATGACTAAGAAAATTATATGAATTTTATTAATCGTCGAAAATTCAAGTAAATGTCAAAATTTTGTTGTTATAGTCATAAAATCGACTCTTTCGAGGCGAAAGGTGGATTTCTTTTTAAATCTCAAAATTGTTAGAACATTTTTTTTTAAAATTTTGTCGCATGGCACCAACGGAAATACACTTTTATTGTTTTCAAAACACACTTTTAATAATGATTTAGAAAACGGATGCCTGCCCATTGTAACTCTCCCGTTATCAGATTAACATTCATGCATCATATTAATTGGACATAAGCACATTGTTCTTAATTAAATGTAATTTTATATATTTTCGGCTTTTACGATTTTTTATTTTTCGGTATACGGTATAATCCGCCTGTATACTACCGTTAGGTATTATGATGTTGTTGTCATGGCCGCTTCATTTAGAGGTACACATTATTGCGCGGTGGCGTTGCGTTTTATAACATAGGTGGGGTAAGACTAACATAAAGTAACTATGTTAGTCTTACCCCAAATATACTTTAAGTATGGCATAAGACTAATCTTACGCCATACTTAAAGTATATTTGGGGTAAGACTAAAAAACAAAAAGTATGTTGTGTTAGCACAATGTTAGTCATAGTGGTAAGAATAACCTATTGCAAATCAATAAATTGGTCTTTATTCAACAATACACTGCTTTAAGATATAAATAACTGGTAGTTTTGCCCGGTGGTAGTCTTATCCAGCAGCCTTATGTTGTGTTGTAACGTTTAGTATAAAATCGAACAAACATACAGACAAATTGTTTTTATTTGACAATAAGATTGTTTTATTGTAATATAAATATGTAAATTTCATTTTTATAATTTTCCATAGGTAACACAACCCTGCGGCTGCCACGAAGAAAAATTAACGCGTCCTAGAAGGGGTCCGGTCAGACCGACCCCGCATTATACCGAATAGCCACTAATTAATGGAAAAGGATTAAATTCGTACGAATTGAAATAAAATAAATATGATAAAGGGTTCCTTGGGGTCCGCTTTTTTTACGAAGGGTTGTCTGTCAATAAGGTACACTTTGTTTATTGTTTATTTCTATATTTTAATCGTCTACATTGGAAAATGGAATGATTTTTAAATAATTTTCTGCAAAGAATGAATGTCATTTGAAAATGGAATCGAATGAAAGTTTAATTCGAAAAATAAATTATTGTGAATGTAAGTAGGATAAAAATACAGAAATAAGAATAATTTGAAATTCATTTTCAATTTAGAATACAAATTCGAAGTATTTCTTCGATTTGCATTTGAAGTACACATTAACCAAAAGACCAAAACTTTAAGTAACATCTTCGCACAAAACATAACAAAACTGTTTTGAACTGTTATAAACTTCAGTTTGGGGAGCACCTGAAGCAAAACTAAAGTCGAAGAGGCCATCCAACCTCAAAGTCAAATTCAAAGCTTTTCTCAATATTTTCATAACTACACTTTCATATTATGTCGATGGCAAAAAATGCTGACACGTCCATTTTGTATTTATCTTAATGTATTTGTCTGTCCCTCGTCTCGCAACCCTCTCATTTGCCCATTGTCTGACGGTTTGCTATCCTTTGATTACGAAATATTTTGTTGTATATTCGAAATATTGAATCGGTAGATTTTGATTTTCCTGTATGTATCTAATTTCTATAATTTAAAATAAAACATGTTAAATGACAAACAAAGGACTGGTTTTTTTCGCCATTTCTTTTACCAGTGGCCATTTTGCTTTTGTTTCCGAAATAGTGGTAGTTTATAACTGTTAAAAGAAATGAAGAAACCCAGTTAAGGACTTTTCTGTTTTAAACATCATATTTAAAAAAAAATAGAAACCATTACATGCATGTTTACAAATATATACAACAATTCATCAAGTGATGGAAATTAGCAATTACATTTGAGTTCTAAAATGAAAATACTAATTGAATTCCATTTAAATTAAGAACACCAATTGAAATTTAAAGAACAAAATTAAACGGAAGGTAATAATCATGCTAAAAAAAGAAATTAATCAAATTTGGAAAGGAAAAAAATTGGTGTATTTGTGTTATTTTCCGATAGAACACACAGAGGCGGCTCTTAATCTCTCAATGTCAGTTTTAATTTGCCTCAAGCATCGAATTACCGGAGTTTTATTTTGGAAGCTCATTCGAGACGACGCCAAGGAAACGCGTTTCGACAGCGCGAGGAAAAATTGTGAGCCGCCGGTGAAATATGGACTATCGATTGTTTATTTTGAAAAAAATATAACATTTTTTATTTAGAACAGGTTTATTTAGTTTAAAAAATGAATTATTATATTTTAATATAGGTGAGAGTTGTCTTTCGTCGGAATCTCGTTAGTGTTGACTAAATTGTTAAGTTTGTTATTTCTGTAGTATTTCTGTGTAGTAGTTCGGTATTAGTTTAGATTTTAGTATAGAAAATAGGTTTATTAAAGTAATAAATATTAAAATCAGTATGTTTGCAGGTAAAAATATGAAGAATTAATACACACATAATAATTTCATTAGATAAATGAATAATATTGGTATAGGGTTACAAAATGGCGACCAATACAAGCCGGGTCCAATTAATATGTATGCAAAGGAAAATCCACGAAGCATAAAACTACAGGTACACGCCAAACAAAACCCTCACAAAACAAAATCCAATCGTAAAACTAAATAATTCAATCAACTTAAATTAAGTGTACGAAACGAAAATTTCGAATTGAACCAAATTCGAATTTTCGAATTCGTCCGATTGGCACGTATTAGAGCTAATCATTATTAGATATTGAATTTTCGTAACTTTGGACTCATCCGCTTTCTAATTTACTAATGAATCCGGGTACCCATTAGCCCCCCCGCCCCCACGGTGGGGGAGAAAGGGGTAAGATTCCCGCGGAATTTTCGTCTTTTATACATGTAGAATGATAATCCGATTGGTGATTCCGGCGTTCCACATTTGAATTCTCGTGTGTTACCGTTAATTTTCGCGCGGTTCGACTTCGCACTGACGTTCAATTTTGTTAATTGGTTTGTTTTATGCGAATTAATATTGGACAAGCGAGCACCTGACGTGCGACTCAGACGTTCGTAACGTGAATTGATGGTAATGCATTAAAATATAAGTGTATATGTACAGTTAAGTGCAAGTAAAGCTAATTTTGACCTTTAAAGTTATAATAATGGTCGTGGAGTTAGTATGTCTTTGATAGTGCCAGTTTTTTTCACATGCAATTTTGAATTTATTGGGTAATTGTGAAGTTTGATGTGCGGTTGAAATTTTAATGAAACATGTTTATTTGTTTGTTTTATTGCATCCTTGCAGCGGTAGGGTTAACGTTTTATAAATGAATAATTTCACAAAATTGGACACAATATTTTTTGAAAGAAAAAAAAATTATGGTAATATTTTCAAGTGGCGTTTTTAGTTTTTTGTTTAACGCTACTTTAAAATTATTTGACGTTCGATCATTTGAAACATTTTTGTGAACATGTTTTATACACAGATTACAATTCCCATAGACATATTTCGTCTCAATTTCAGTCACATCCAACAGCATCCAACTTCATCCAAAACAAATATAAAACGCCACAATACTATTATCTTGTGTAGAGATCGAAACCGCTTCCTTTGAAGGTAAGCTAACCAACTAAATATAAAACTCATCTAATTGTCAAACAAATTTAAAATTGTATCTTAACTATTTACTACACATACAGAAGCTCGAAAACCATTTAAAAACAATTCAAAAAGGGGTCCTAATCAAAAACTATAGGGTAACCCCATAAATAGTTGGGCAACTCTGTCCCATATGTCGTAGTGCAATAATAAGCAAATATTGAGTTAGAGAACTCAGCCAAACTCAGCCGGTGAGTCAATAAAACCGAATTGAGTTCGCACCTGTACCTGCTTTAAAATAAAACTAGATAGAATAATTGAATTTACTTTTCTGCCTAAATGTTTGGTGTCTCTGAGAGACAACGATTCAATTATTGTTCGAAAATAACCGTTTTTTTTGTCAATTTTGATGTATATTTTTTTTACTACTCCGCTATTTACTTTCTGATAAAATTTGTTGTGAAGATAGAAGAAGATATAAGTTGTAGTTTCTCCCCCAGGACGTCAATAAGCTTCATTATTGTCAACCTCCGACTCTCAGTTGTGGTTGTCATCTCGGGGGACTGGTCTGCTCGCTTTGACATATTTAGGATTTGACCATAGCGCTATTTGGATCGACTTCCCGCGTTTAGTGCTTGATTTCTGTATGTACCTGGATCTGTATTTTATTTATTCTTATATGTACCATACATTGTAACAAACGAGTGAAAGAAAAAATTCCTAAATGACAAAAAAGGCCGTAACCGGGTTTCTTTCGCCATTTCTTTTACCGGTGGCCATTTTGCTTGTGTCCGAAATGGTGGTAGTATATAACGTAGTTTATTTTCTTTATACATATATACAAATTGTAAATGACAAGAAAAAGTGCCTGTGAAGGTCTAATTTCTGAAATAAACGATTTCATTTCATTTCATTTTATTTCATTTCATTTCAATCTGAGGTCGCCGTTGTTAATCCTGTCTATACAGGAGGCACGGGCTGAAACAGCGGTGGGAATGTGTGGTGGGCTTGTATATCCCGATATCTATATATCTATTTGGATAGCTAAGTCTAAGATAGCTAGCGATTGGCGAAACCCGCGTAACTACGTTTACGTGCTTTCCTCTGGAAATTTCTAAAATATTACTTGCACTTGCAGTAAATCACGTAAGACTTTCAAGAATTTGCAGATGCAAACGCAAAATGGTTAAAGCAAAATGTCTATAAAAATACCGGATAACCACCCGCAGTTGTGTGCCACTTCTACGCCCGATACCTCTTACTCTTTGGTGTAAGGCAAAGTTCGGGAATCGTCTATACTCGTAGGCGTGGGTAGCGATCGGCGGCCAACTTGTTCCTCGTTGCGGGACATTTATTTGGTTGTTACCCCAAGTTGGTGTGTGTTTATTTTGTTTATATAAATTGAGAATGTATTGTTTTGTAGTTGTTTAAGACTTTAATTGAGGTGTTTAATGTATTTTTTTTTTGTTTTGGAGAGGTAAAATGAAAGTTGTATTTTAACGTTAGATTCGGATCAAACTATAATAAAAAAATCAATAAATTGTGAAATTGTTAAAGATTTTTTTATTTTAATAATTATCGCAATGCTTGAAAGATAATTTATCATTACTACATAATTTCAAGTAGACGCAACTATACTCTTACATTTGACATTTTTTAAAAAATAAATAGGTACTTATATTGTAATCGGTGAATCCTAACTAATTAGTTTTTCGAAAATTATGTTTTTTTTTTCTTTTTTACATTATAAAAATACTAATAGGTACTAAACTTATTGTTTCTTTAAATAAAGATAAATTAATAATGCCAAGTTAATTTTACACATGTAAATAAAAGTTAAAAATCTTTTGGACAAAACCCGCGGCAAAATACTAAATACATTTCATATGTTGTCAACGTTTGTTCCACCTCTCGAATATCTAATAACAAATCTAAAAGTGACAGGGTGTCTGTCTATTGAGATAAAAGCACGCGTCGGCAATATTGCGTCGTGTCATAGATTAATTCTGACAATATCAGATACTTTAATGTATTTTGGAATGGCCAAAGATAGGTCGGTTTACCCTATTTGTTGCTATGATTTTAGATCTTATAATTAGAAGTCCGATGGATTCGTCAAAAGATAATGAATGTTAAGCAATGTCGATTGTAGTTAGTATTTGTATGGGTTTAGTATCTTTTTAGAGAATAAAAAATTTCTACATAATTCACACAGTGCAATCTTGTTCCAAAGTAAGACAGGCTTTTAACCTACTAGTAGTATGGGTACCAGACAACAATAATAAAAAAACAGACTTGAGAAGATACACAAATGTCATTACATAAATGTTCGCCCTGAGGGGGAATCGAATACCTATTTTCACATCTATGATATTCCTAATTCTTTGACTCACCTTTTCATTTGAGAACGCCAAGATAAAAGCTCTAATAACGGTCCAATAAAGCTTTTATTGACGCGCATCGAGCTTCCTATCGGGGAGCTTCCTAATTGACATTTGATTTTTGACATAAAGGGGTCTCGGGGGTGTCTAACATGTAATATTAACATAGGGATGTTTTTTTTATGTTATACAGAAGGCAAAAAAGCAAGCTACCTGATAGAAAATGGTAACCTATAAACATCAGTAACACCAGAGGCGCTACCAATGCATTGTAACACCAGAGGCGCTACCAATACATTGTAACACCAGAGGCGCTACCAATGCATTGTAACACCAGAGGCGCTACCAATGCATTGTAACACCAGAGGCGCTACCAATACATTGTAACACTAGAGGCGCTACTAATGCATTGTCTGCTACAAGGAAGGGTATCCCTATTCTCTTTATAGTTCACTCCCAAGAGAACTATAAAGAGAACTATAAAGAGAAGTAGAAGGGAAATAAGTTGGGAGTCCTGGGCGAAAGGAGACTTTACGCCGATATTCCGTGAGAGGGTGGGTGGTACTTTGTTGATGTCACTTCGTAGTTCTGGTTCCTTAAATGCCTTTCAATACTTCCTACTCTATCCAATTTCTTTCTGATTAAATTCGTAGTGAGTTCCAAGACAGCTGTAGTTTATTCCCCGGGACGTCAATAAGCTTCATTGCTTATTGTCAATCTGAGGTCGCCGTTGTTGATCCTGGCTGTACAGGTGACACAGCGGTGGCAATGTGTGGTAGGTATATATCTTATTCCGTTTCTGCTTTTTAAAAATTAGAATCATTAAAGGCGTGATCCGGACAAGGCGAATGGTTTATCATTCATGTTGAACAAGTGAATGGTGAATGATATGCCACAGATAATGCAACAATTTAAATAGCAACAATGTCTTAAGGCTAAATTAAACTTGTTTCGGTATCTCTACATCGTTTCCGAGGTAACGGTTCCTAGAACAATGTGTGTGAATAGATAAAGATCTTTTTAAATATTGTTTAAATGCATGCTTACGTTTAATGATAGGCTCGGGTGGGCCACGCAGGTGTGCTTGACTTTCATTACCGTTAATCGGCGTTTTAGTAAATCATTGATTTTCTTTTTTACTAACAATCTTGAGGTAATGTAATTCAGTAGCGATTTTGGATTTTAACTATGACTGTGTCAAAAATTTTGACACGATTTATGACTGAATCTGTTTGTCTATAATCTGTCATCTATCTATCTTTAAAAAAAAATTGTCGATCGGTGGTCTTGAAAAAACAAAGGCCTCTGCCAAGTATTGAAGCCGCGTGGTAGAGTACGCTCTAATCCACTTCAATTGAAGGGAGACCTGAATCTCTGCAGTTGGATGATTAGGTATGGGCTGATATCATTTAAAAAAATTCACTGATGTCTGAAAATCTAACAAAAAACACATAAAAAAACTATGAGTTGTATTTAGCGCGTAAACAAGCAAAACTATTCTTTAGCTTTATTATCTAAATAATATAAAAACATGATTGGTTAATGTCTTATAATAAACAAGTCACGAATTCTCCAATTTGGAAAATAATCAAGTCTCAATACATACAAAAACAAAATGCGAGCACATTTTTTGTTTACAACTATAGCCCCCGAATAAAGACGTCAAACTAATTTTATTGTAACCCCAAAAAACAATAAATCAAATCGATTAAATTCAAATCGTTTAGTGTGAACAATATTGACTAGTGAGGCGCCGATGCGATTGATTTGTTATAGCCGTATCGATTGACGTGTCGGAACATCGAATGAGTGAATGACTCGTCGAGTTCAAATTTGGAACGTTGCCACCGTTGTTTCGTATAGTTTTCGTTACGTATACAATTACTAGTGATGATGGCTCATTAAATTTTTAAAAAAGGTTTTTCTTTGATTGTTCTGCATTTTCATTTCATAATACGTTTTTATTTGCATTCTATTCTATGTTTAGGTGAAACGAGTATTTTGTAATAACGTATAATCGTTAATGTTGCTGTTGTAAAAATAACAGTTTTTATTTATTTATAAATTCTCAGAATATCTTGAATTAACTTGAAAAAAAAATACTCAAAACTTACTCTTATTTTACGTTTTAGAGTCGCTTATAGGTCCCTAATAAATTCGAGTTAGCTATCTGTCAAATAAATTGATATATTACTTAATAGATTACATTACAACAGACTAAAGTACCAGGAGCCCTCAAAACTGGGCCTTCATACTCATAACATAAACTAACGATTTTATGGTAGAGTCACGATATTTGTATGGTTTTGCCAGTCGTATGACAGTTTTTATCTGTCAGATAACCAAACCACAAGTGGAGAAATCAATTTCAAAACTTCTTACATTTCAAACCATCGTAAATATAAATTCTGTAAAGAGAAGTTTCCATTCAATAATACCCCCATTCGTCAGCGGCAAAATGGCTGCCAATAATTGACAACTCGGGAGAAAATGACGAGTCGGATGCAAAGATAATTATATAAAGTTTAAAGAGTCTATCGGTACAAAATCAAAAGCGAAGGGGGGCCGATCGGGACCCACCTGGAAAGGGTAATAATTAAAAGGCGAACAGAAAACTGTTCTAAACTTAATTCCGATGCTTATTTGTAGCATCGAGTTCTCAAGTTTTAAACTTTGGCGAAGTTCGCAGAAACTCTGCACGGAAATATTTACTGAACACTTTCTAGAGTTGATAACGTTAATTTATAATTACCGATAATTGGTTATTGTTTCATCTCTGATTTTGCATGTTTTTCATTCATTCATCATTCATTCAGTTGAAGTACAGCATTTGGCACCTTGTAAGGACACTGCAAATTTTTGGAGAGGTAAGTTTTAATGTAAAAATAAGTATTATTACTAGTAGGTTTAAAATCTAAATAGTATGTAGTTAGTAAGTGTATAATAATAAAATGTCTTTACTGTTATTATAACATTTTTACTTTATGCATAATTTATCTCACTTGACATGGGGTCGGTACTGCAAGTTTTTTCAATTTCATCCTATGATTTTTGATCTCGACCGTAACAGTCCTTCTCCACATTAGTCCACATATCCTCCTTCACACACTCAATCAAATTTCTCTTTCTACCTGTCTATGAAATAACATGTAGAGGTGAAAAGAAAAGATACATTAAGTGTGTAGTTCATCCCAAACATGTCATACAAAAAAGGGCAAATAAATAACTAATGCCGCTCAATGACGACCATCTCAATCAGCCGAGTCGAACTATAAATACACGACAAATACGACACAGAAATCAAAGAAGACCAAATGTATTTATTCGGTGAGCTAAAAAGGTACTCGGGTTAATTATGCACATCACTAGTCACTTCAGACGAGATGAAAGGCGGGTTGTCATCGATTCGCACCTCATTTAGTTCACGATTCGATTCTAATTGGAATCGGATTCTTGTTCAGTGGCACGGCACTAGTGTAATAAGAACATGAGATTTCTAAATAAGCTATGTGATTCTTTAGGGACATTTTGACTGTTTTTCTCTTATTTTGTTCATCTATACAATAAAAACTTTGTCTTGAATAACTTGACTGACGGATTAACGTAATCGTAATAGTTGTATGAGGTAGACATCCGATAAGAAATGATTTTTGGAAATTCCTACGGGATAGTAGCGCTGGTTTCGCTAGTACACGTATTATAACAAGATTTCGATGGAGTTGAGAATGTTAATGAAAACTCAAGTTAATCAATGAAGGATACAACCATATTTGAATCTCGGACTCCAGGGGGTATACGTCTAGCGATTCAGATCACAGTCGTTAAGCAGAGAGAGTGACCGTCATATCCATATCCTCTTGAAAAAGTGATGTTTTACTAATTTTTATACAATCTCACTCAGACCAAATAAGGAGTCCAATCTCATCGGTGCTTTTTCCTTATATGTCAAACTAGACTATTCACTTATTAAATTAAATAGAATCCCAATATAAACCAATTTAAAAACATAAACCGTCAATTTTAACTAAACATCAAATAATCGTTGATAATAAAATTTTCATTCGATTTTCCGCGACGACACGCCAGTCAAACCGGTGATTTTGCAAAATTAATCGCTATAAGATAATTCATTGTAACTAAATCAATAATATTATAATAGAATTATTATTTTGTTTACGAGCAAAAGGGCAAGGGTAGGATCGATCGGATTAACAGTGAAGTTTTAAACGAAAATTGAATTAATCGAGAAAGGAAACTCGGCTCGCATCGATACCGGAGCGGGTAACTTTTAAAACGATTTAAAACTTTCACAACACTAGTAGATGTCTCGTTTTATTTATTCAGTATACAATTAAGGACCACGTCTTTTTAATTCTTAATATTCATTTTAGTTACATTTTTAATATAGTTTAGTTTTTAGTTTAATTTTTGCAGAACTGTTAAATATTTAGTTGAATGTTGACTTTAAAATAAATAAAAAAATTAAAATAGATATTTTTATTTAACGGAATACTTTTCAACTATATATTCAGTTTTTTTAATATGACGTTTTAAACTGTCAGTTTTGCTTTGTCTATGGAAATTGTAGTTTTGGATCCTATTCATTGCAAACAAGCAATCAAATATTTCCTCTTTATAATATAAGTATAGATATACATTATTGTGTGTACGTGTGATCATCCAATGAAAAAGACACACGTCCCGAATTTAAACCAATTTGGTCCCATTTTAAAATCCGCCTCCAAGGGCCCCGTAGGAAAAACTTCTAACGAACGCCGCCCGATCCCTTTTTGATCAATTAATTACTCAATTCAAACACATTGTTCTGATTCGTTAATGTTTTTGTTCGTTTAACATACTCGCACTATGCTCAAGCTATAAATATTCTGTAGGGTTGATAGTGTTGTATGACGATTAAAAAGAGACGACTACCTACCTACTACTACTAATATGTTGACAGTTTCTTTAGGTATTTCTTCTCGTCAATGGTCATTTCTAAATGCTGGAAGTTTTAAAGTCGTGTCCGCGAGGGTCCACAGAATAAAGAAAAAAAAAATTAAGTGGTAGAGCATTTGTGAAAGCTAGGTCTACTGAGGAAGTATTCTCTAACAGAATATCAACGCAAAGCGACAATGCGTTACGCGTTTAGTGAGTGACAGATGCGAAAGCCCAGCTCTTTTCTCTTTCTTTATCCCGTCTCACTCTATTTCTAGTAGCAGGCAACGCATTGGTAGCGCCTTTTATGAAGTTTTATGTTGTAGAAACTGTTAACACCAACAATGTTAACATAACCTATGCATAGTATGCGATACAGAAATTAATAGTAGCCAAGAAAAAAGAAGAAAAAGACAGAATTACGCGGCATTTATAAAAAAAAATCTATTGCATTGTACGCGGACAAAAGTTACATGCACAAATTATTATTGTAAAATTTGAGAATCAAGAAATAAACAAACAATTTATTAAATCGCAAGTTTCATTCAACTGAGCTCGAACAGAAATGAAAAAAATTTTATCATTCCGAATTCAAAGTGTACGTTCGAAATTCAAATTGAAATTAGGGATGTACTTACGAAATTAAAACGATACGGTATTTCAGACCTGTGATAATCTAAAATAGGAATCTTTTAAAATCGTGTGCAGCACCTGAGATTTTTCACTTAATTAATAACCTTAACCCTTTGAGAGACGATTTTACTCAATTCTATCGGAGCAGACATCGGCAACCTTTTTTTGCGCTCCGTACAAAGAGTATCGTCCGGCCGTACATAAAAACCCCTTTAACTTATGATGAATTAGCGATCTCCTACGTTTTATGTCTCCCGAGTTATCTGCCCCCCTCCGCCTACACCCCCGGTCACTCCCTCTCGCCCGAGGCGCCCAATTCGTACGTCAATATGAAGGAATTAATATGAGTGGAAAAATTAGGATCGTGGATGCGTGATGTGAATATTCATAATTTGTTTTTGTTGGTTTATAAATACTACTATTTATTATAAAATTCATATTGTTTTTGAAAATTTTCATTAGGTTTTTCATTTAGCGAATTTTGAATACACACAGGGACCATGTCTTTTTAAATTTTTATATTAATTTTAGTTTAAATCAATTAACTACTCAATTCAAACACATTGTTCTGATTCGTTATGTTTTTGTTCGTTTAACATACTCGCACTATGCTCAAGCAATAATGTTTTGTAGGGTTGATAATGTTGTATGACGATTAAAAAGAGACTACTACCTACTACTACTAATATATTGACAGTTTCTTTAGGTATTTCTTCTCGTCAATGGTCATTTCTAAATGCTGGTAGTTTAAGTCGTGTCCGCGAGGGTTCACAGAATAAAGAAATATAAAAAAAATTGTTAAGTGGTAGAGCATTTGTGAAAGCTAGCTCTACTGAGGAAGTATTCTCTAACAGAATATCAACGCAAAGCGACAATGCGTTACGCGTTTTGTGAGTGACACTTATCTAGCTTAATTTTTTTATTTTAGTATAGTTCCCGTTATTAAGCTTTTTTAATAGTATTTTTTTGTTTGTAGGTTACATTTAGATATTTACCCTTGTGAATAGCGAATTAAGTAAAAAGGTTGGTAAGGTTGTTAGTCAAATTCAAGTAAGATAAAACCTTTCGTTTCTAATAGAACCGATTAGATGATTTTAAACATTGCTAACAAAAGCAAATTATTTATCCAAAACTACTCAATTCTCAAAACTAAGTATTAATTAGTTTATGACAAACTCGATAAAGTAAGTTTAAATGAAAGTATTTTTTTTTATGTTTTGATAATGATATCGAGATAGGGACAAATGAAGGTCTTTCAGATATTAAGGGCTAACATTAATGTTTCAAAATAGAAAATATGAAACAAAATCGTGAGTCAACAGTTCACTACACATGACCCTCGATCCCTAAAACTAAAATGCGTCGAGTCACCGTAGGAAAATTGTCGCTTCGGCCGCCACATCACAGACACCGGGTCCAAAGGGCCCTGTATTAACTAATCCTTTTCGTAAAAACTTGGACCCCAATGCCCGGCCGATAAGGGAGATGGGAGATGTTTTGATAGCCCCCCATCATTCACTTATTCGTATACTTATACGGGGCGGCTATAGAAAAACATTGACGTAAAAAGTGGGTTGAAAATTAGGGGGTGGGTGAATTTGGAAAGGTTGCCAACCGCTGTCGAAGTGACCGCTGAGGAGGGTCGGTATTATGTGGATAACGTCGTTATGTGTTGATCAATTTTAATGCGTGCCTGTACCGACTGAGCAAAAACATTAACTACGAAAAAAAAAACAAAAAAATGTTGACTACCAATGTATTTTTTTTATTTTACACATTTTTTTCTACTCAAATTATACGTTATTTTGTAAAAAAAAGCGATGCAAATAAAATAAAAATAGTAAACATGCAACGATTTTTTTCCAGAAAATACTATAAGATATGCAATGGTTCAATTTTTTATCATAAAAATGGACTATTACAATCTAAGCAGGGCTCGTAAATATTTTTCGAAAAAAATATAAAAGTATCACAATTTTTTTATCGTCTAATCAGCATTCGAATTAGAAATGTTTCGGAGTAAAACCTCAACACACGTACCCGCATGGTTGGCACAAAAGAAAAACAGACGTCTTTCTCGTGTCGCTAATTTGTGCCTCTCTTAATTACGGTGATGTGGGGACGCTGGGTACAGGAACATGGAGCGAATATATTTTGGATGAGGTAATATTACAATGAAAAAAAAAGGCTGTTAAGCTACTAAAAAAAAATTTTCAATAATTAACAATATAAAAGAACTTGCATACTTAATTAAAATTTAATTTAAACAATTAAAATTTGACTTTTAGAATTTAAGTAATAATAAAACAAAAAGATCAGATATTCATTTCTTTTTTTTAATAACTATATTTTCACTTATAGTGAAATTACTAAAGAGTTTAACAAGTCTCACGTCAACTCGAAAATACACGAGAACGGTTGCTGCCTTGCCTTGGGCGGTCTGCTCCTATCTTTAACACCGATTTAGCATTTTATATTTTAGATTTAATTTTATGTTGAGACAAATTAATGGCACTATTTATTGACATTCCGCGTACGTAATGTTGTATGTATGTACCTTGTTTTAAATTTTATGTTGAAAAAGAAAAGAAAAAAGAAAAGTACGATATATTTTTAAATGACAAAAAAGGCCGTAACTGGTTTTCTTTCGCCATTTCTTTTTACCAGTGGTCATTTTACTTTTGTTTCCGAAATGGTAGTAGTATTATAGAGTAGATTAATTTATACAAATCATTTATTACTTTATACTCTGACAAGAGAACGTGTTTGTGAAAACCTATTCTCTGAATAAAAGTTTTGAATTTTGAACAAGACAAAAAAAACAACTTTTTAAAGAACTAAAATTATTTTGATTTTGAATCCAAAAAAAAATGAATGCCACATCCAAGCTAAACGACTACATTCGTTCGATGTGCTCGCCTCCATTATAGATTCTCTTTTCATTAGCACATCTCAAGTTTTGTCCCGGGTTAAGGCGGAACTCCACGGGCACACTCCTATCGCCTATTTAATTATACGTGTGAATAAACTGACTGAAAACAACGGTTTATCGATTCCTGTAACTCATTATACCATTTTTAACTAACTTTACATCATCGTTTTTTCTCCATTTTTAACTAATTTATCTTTCATAGAGAACCACGTAGATTCAAGATAAAATTTAATTTCATTATTACAATGTGCTGATTAGTAATTATTACATTATTAAGGTTTTTACAATACAATGTCATGAAAACTCTTTCACCTACGCTCGGTTTGTTTACGTAAATTATTTTTTCATCTTGGCTTAGATATGGGTTCACAAATAACGTTAAAGTGCGAGTTAAAAAAGGTTAATGTGTTTTTTAAATTATTGTTACATAAACAGTTTAAAAAACTAAATTTTAAATATTTAAGTATAGGAGGAAAGCCGAGAAGAGCTATGGATCAAGTGAAGGAAAAGGCGTTGCCGTCGTTTTTTATAGAGGTGAAGGAGCTGGCACAAGACACAGGAAAATGGAGGCTTTTCCGACAAGAACGAGGCTTTTATTTATAAGAAGACAAACACTTGATTAAAGTGAAAAAGAAAGACTTTTTATGAACCACAGTAATTAATTATTGAGAAATTATGAAAAAAAAATATAGAAAAAAAAACAAAATAAGACACGATTGTTAAAAAAAAATAATTTCAATAACGCCTTTATATAATAAAAAAAAAGTAAAAAAAATAATAATATATACAACTCACCTCATGATAAAAACTCCTGATTTTCATAATTTCCAAATATAATTGGATTAATTTATCACTAAATTGTTCATTCATGTGCACTAAACAAAGTCTCTAATAACACACATCTAAAACCACAGAACCTGAAAAAAAAAAATCGAAAAATTTATTAATTATTCATTAGAAAAACATAATGAAATAATTAATATTTTCGATAATTTCTCCAAAAATAATTAATCGAAAACAAAACTCTTAAAGTTAATTAGTTATTTTAATTAAAAAAGTAATAAAATATAACGGGATTGATAGGATAAACTCGGATTTGTTTATCAACGAAAACTTGTAAACAGTTAAAAAAAAACAATATGTCCGCGCCCGTGACGCTGTCATCGGAAGCGCGCAAGCAACTGACTAGTGAGAGATAAACGCGGGCATCTCGCTGCTTATCTACTCATTAGCATACATGCGCTCCCAAACGATCCTTTCCCATCACTTAGTTTTTCAAAAATCAAATCATTTGCATAGTGAAGAAAACGTATGCAAATTACCGATACATCGTAAGAATAATCGCCATTGTTGTACGATATTTAAAATCGAATTCGACCTATCAATCGGTAAAACAGGTTTAATGTACCCATCGGGCCTTTGTGTACATTCGGAGAAAAAAGTCTCAGATAGGATTAGGGGTTAAAATACTTTAACCCTTCGGTCCAGATGTCAAGTTTCATTCATTGTTGAATAAATTCGGAAATGATTTTTTATGTGATCTGCATGTGTGAGCATTAATACACGTCTGATAAAAATACTCTTTAGAATTTGTCGAACTGATTCGAGATATGAAAAATAGATTTTAGAGGCTAGTTAACAATAGTAAATTGTCATTTTTTGGGATAATAATGTATGGGTATGGGTACCATTATTTTTAAACTTTATCGTTTTATCTCACTTTTATATTATATCACTATAATTTGTACTTTATGATACTAAAAAAATAAAAATTAATGTCAATAACAAAAAACAAACAAATATTTTTTGTTGTTTTAAAAAGTGTATTAAATATAATTTAGATACCTAATACTCAGTTTCGAATAACATAGTCCTAATCATGACTACTGTAACCAAAATCAAAAGGGGTACATAATTATTTTCAGTCCATATCGATCAAGTTCCGTGAGAATTTGTACAAGAAATCCCTAATTGTATTCGCATATTAAGCAGCATAGCCGGCTTTCGTAATAATTACGATTTAACAAAATTAACATATGTAGATCGATGTGGAATAAATCATAGAACAATTCGGGGGTCACGATTTATGTGTTACGAATAAAAAAAAACGGGTTTTTTGGGTTCGGGTTTTTTTTTGTTATTTGTTATTTATCGGCGATATCAGGTCAGGGGTGATAGTCGATATATTAATTATTTGCATATTAAGATGGACCCGTTTTTGTGAGAAAGTAAAGGGAGTCGATCGTGATTTATTATTTTTACGCTTGATTTAATTTCTTGGGTAAGTAATAGGATTTTTATAGGTCACACACCGGTTAATTTGAATTTCTAAAAGGGTGGACTTTTCTTAAGTTGATGTTGTTTGAGGTTTGCAAAATTATTATTTGCAAAATACTGAAGTAACAAAAATAAACAAATTGTTACAAAATCTACTTACTTAAATGAAATTTTACTAAAGTTTTTTGTAAAAAAATCTTTTAATTTTCTGAAATGAAATAATTTTGAGAACCCTAGGCCTGCATAGAAAGTTCTCTCGTCATATTGTAATATTATTCTACATTCAATAAATAAGCCAGTCTTATATTACCAATATCACTCTAATTCGTTACTTAATATTTTTTTTCATATTTCAAAATTGACTTGAATTAGATTTTTAAGTTTTTCCGCGAATATAGATAATAATATTTGCCAACGAGTGGATGACAGGAAATTTTAGTTAACAATTTCCGCCGCGAAATAAAAGCAAATTAACCGATGAATCATCGACACGTTATGCTTTTTAACTAGAGACAGTGTCAATGCGAAATGTAGGTTATGCATACCATTATAATTGTCTGTTTATATCAATAGAAACTAATATTATTAGACAGGCCTGATTGTCGAGTGGCTACCAAAGGACACTTTATCCAGAGGGCGCAGGTTCGAATCCTGCCCAAGGCGAACATTTGTGTGCATGAACATCTGTTTGCCTTGGTCTGGATGTTTTCTATGTACAATAAGTATAACCTAGAAGTGCCTAGAACAGAGTTTCTACGTTCATTTTTATATTTTTAACAAACAAAAGTCGAATAAAAATTATACTTTCTTTTGTCATCCAGTATTAGACAAACAAAAATAGAAAAGTAAAAATAATCATTATTCTAATTTATTTTATTAATATATTTCTTATTTCTATAATCAAAAGTATAATTTATTTTTTACAACTACCGTAAATTCATTCAAAGTAAGGTACAATCGAGCTAGAAAGTTCATTCGCAAAAAATTTAATTGGCCACCCAACACAAAAAAATATTATGTATTGCACATAATTACCGCAATATAACTACTAATAAAATTATCATTTTAATATCATCCAATATAAAAATTTAAGTTTAATATATCTTAAGTTACAGTATAATTGTAATAATAATAAAAATAACAATAGTAGTTAAGAAGCCCAGTCTCACACAACGATACGTTGACTCCAAAAGAATTTGGAAATGAACTGTTTTAGTGAATACATATTTTTTAATTAATTATCACTATTACAATCACCAGGGAATATGTAACAACCTAATATGATATTTATCAGTAAAAGCATAGGGTCCAAATTGATGTTGAGAGTTCTGAGCTACTTTTTATGAGAAAATATATATTGTTTTGGCCAATGAATGAGCCCGACGATCATTGTACAGATTAGTGCAATTTGAATTTAGAATTATCTAAAGTAATTGTGAGCCGTAAACAATAATTCAACTTAACGTGTCCGAATTATTTTTAGGGTATCGCGGTGGCGGGATCGGTGAGGAAATTGACAGTTGATGACGATTTTGAGAAATGATGAGGTCTTCATCATATTGTTAATGGTACATTGCTGGTATTGTGTCCAGAAACAATGTACTTTCTTGTAGTGGTGTAAGTATCAATTTTCTTGCTCTATATTGTATTGACAACCATTAGTAATAAGTTTAGTTTACAGTTAGGGTACATCGTTAGTTAGTTATTTTTGTTTAAAGATTTTATTGATATATTTTTAAGATAAGAGACGTTTTTGCATTAAGTTTTATTCGTAAATTATTTTCAAAGATTTAATAATGTAATTTATTAACACAAGCAGGTTAAAGCTTAGCCTACTTTGGGACAAGATGGCGCTGTGTGCATCGTGTAGGTAGATTTTTTAAAATTAAATTTGGATTAAATATTTTTAAGTCATATTGTTGTCTAGCATAATAATCGAGAGCTTGAAATCTCTTTTCCCCTTTTATTGTTTCTATACAGAACCATTGCATTGCCGAAGCTCTCGCGTTGCCGCCCGTCGTAAAATTTCGAAACCATCGGCATGAGTATTGGCCGCGACGAAAACGTACGTTGAACCTGTCACGGTACACTTCGCCGGTGTTTAATTAATATAAATAAATTATGAATAACGCGTTTTATAACCGCAGCTCATTATCAGATCGGCCATCTGACTAGCGGCTGAATTTAATGTTTTATCTTCCGTAACCATTATATTTGAACATATAAATGTGCTCAACGGTTCGGTTGGCAGCCATTTTGGTTTATAGAAATTATCAAAGTGTATTTTTATTTTTGGGTCTATACCTATTATATATATTTTCCCACAAGTTGTAGTCGGGATTAACCTAATTTCTCTATTTCTTATTATTTTTATTCAAATGTTTATTTTTTACTGATTGTGTACATTAATAGTGCTATTATTTATTCTGTGATTACGGTCTTATAATATTTAATCCGAAAAAAAAAACGAATGCGAATGTATGTGATTCGGATCACTTGTCTTGCCTGTGTTTACTCGTTTTTTTTTTTCTATTTTTATTATAGCTAAACACTAAATTCGTTGTCAGTTCCAAGACAGCTGTAGTTTCTCCCCCGGGACGTCAATGAGCTTCATCGCTTATTGTCAATCTGAGGTCGCCGTTGTTGATCCTGGCTATACAAGACACACAGCGATGGGAATGTGTGGTGTGGTGGGCTAGATCCGATATAGTTAAACACCATGTAATTTGAATAAATAAGTAATAATCTCCTGGATAGATTAAAAAGAAAGAAAATCATTAACATACTTAGTAAAAAATATAATTTTGGCTCATGTGTATTTAGTAAAGAATGCATTCAGGATGTGTTTAATGACTCAAAATCGATGACAAATGATATGACACATTCGTTTCGGTATATAGATACTTACATTTTAAGAATATTTTCCCTTGTTTAAAAGCAATGGTTTTACTAAGCAACAATAACTCTTTCCTTAAGAATATTTCCTCAAGACGTGTATTACATTTTGTATTACTATTATATATTGTTGTACAAAATGTCACGTTTCCTAATTTTGTTTTAAAGCGAGATCAGCAGTTTATTTCCTTTATGTAATTTTTAATAAATTAAATGTAGTGACTTATAAATTTTATTACTTTTAATAAGGCTATTATATTGTCTATTAAACACTGTTTATTTTATTAAGCTAGCATTCTTAGTTTCCGAGATTTATAGGTTTCTTTAGGTGACCCACATTCATTGCTCTCGAGTGTATGATTTTTCGAAAGAGTTTGTAAATTGTATCAGAACTTAACAACCTGTAAACCTTTTAGATAAATTGTCAATAATTATATGATATTTAAATATAAAAGTTATCTGACGTATAACTGAAATTAGAAATATATTATAAAATAAATACTTTTTTTATTTTTTATTTATTAGTTTCCAAACAAATTTACATAGTATCAAGTAATAAGCATTCGCCAAACTGCGTAGCAGTTTGTCGGCGACGATAAACGCTCGAAATACAAAAACTTAAAATGTACTACATAAAATATTATATTATGTGTATTTTGTGTGTGACCTCGAGAGCCCCGTGCTTGGTAATAACCAAACACAAAACTCTCGAAGTCACACACAAAATAAAAGAAACAAAAATTACAAATCCATTGCACCGAATTACCAAACTAAACTATATAATTTTCTTCCCCTATTATTTAATTTTGTCAATAAAAAATTTCTTTAATTTACTTTTTAACGTTAATTTACTAACTCTTTTCTCCTCCCTCAATATATCTATAGCGTTACACAATCTTGGAAATATGTATTTTCTTGTTCTTTCTCCATAGTAATTGTAAGATCGTGGTTCTATTAATGACTTTTTGCATCTAGTTAGTATCTTACGCTCCCTGGGCACCTTATATTGATTTGTGAAGTATGCATCGAAACACAATAAATACCTTGCTTTGGTATGGACCGGTAAAATTTTACAGTAATGAAATAATTTATCATAGCCAGACTTATACATATTTTTAACGGGTTTACTTACCAAATATTTCAAAAATCGTATCTGAAGTTGCTTTATATAATTCAAATAAGTTTTAAAAGTCAATCCATATGTTTTTAACCCATAGCTTATTTTAAAAAATTGTTTAAGTGTCTTGATTTTATTTGGATAATTTTCAAGATTTATAATGGATTCCTGTAAAACGCTTTTGAAGAGTATGAAAAAAAATTCAATACTTTTAAATTTATGAAAAAAAAAAAATTAACCCTAAATCTACACATGATTGACTGCGAGTTACGTAAAGGGAGGTTATCGGTAAAGCGCGCGTGTAACCTCGCCCTAACGACTCAATCTACGCACATTTAAATTGCCCTTCCCGAACGAAACCTCATTACTTCCCGAACGTAACCTCTATGGATCCCATAAATAATCTAACGGCGCGCATATTTCAAAACAAGAAAAAAAATAACACATAAAATTTCTTTGCCCCACGCTTCTAATGTTTCCGCGCGTTTTCATTGTTTATCGATAAAGACGAAATCCTTTTGCGAATACGCTTATGTATAAAATATTGATTTTTAACGTAAACAAACAAGTTATATAAATTATACAAGTTATATAGTTATACATTTATTATCATTACTTTTAAATCGAAATGATTTAATTTAAAAAAAAACATCTAAATGTTTATTTCTTTTTCAAAGCTGCAGATTGTTTTTCATGACGAAATGGTTTAGCTTGGTATTTTCTACTGTTAGATGCTTTAAAAAGTATAAACATAGTATTTTTCATATTTTTATTGGCTGAAATATTTAGGTTTGTTTATTTAACTAGAAATTTAAATCAAACCCCAAATCCTAATTAAAAACAGTTAACAAATAAAAAAAGAACAACATGCACATATAAAATTAATATGCAAAATAAAATATTCAATTCCCTAACCCCTGCACTTATCGTGCGGCAATGGAGCCGCGCCCGCTGCGTTCCGGGCATAGATTTTTGCATTATTTTAGTATGCAAATGTTCAGATAGCGAGACATTGTAAGAGCAATTTAAATTATTTTTTATGGTGCTCAAGTGTATTGAGAGTTCGCCAAGCAACGCGCGGAGGGATTAAGCCGCGCATCGGAATTGCCTCAGCGAGATATATTGTTTCGTTTTTCGTAAATTTTTGAACGAACTTCCCCGATATTTGAAATTTTCGAAGATTGAAGACGCGTTCGCTTATATGATTATTATTTTTGAGTAGATATGAGTGGTAGTAATTTTTTTATATTTGTAAATAGGTAATATTACTGTAATATGTACGATTATATTTGGTTTTTTAAATGTGTTTTCGTATGAAGTCTTGTAAAATATGATTTAGTTTGTCTAATTTATAAAAGTGTTAAAAATATTAATAAAGACTTATAGTTAGTTTCTTATTAGAAAATTAATATAAATATTTTTCTAATAAGAAAAATTATTGGTTTATACATTTACATATGTATTTTTTATCATACAAACTTAAGAGAGTTAATTAATTGCAAATAAGGTAATTTACCATAAAAATAACCATAATAAAATTGAAAGAGGAAAGCATTAAATTATGGTACCCTTATTTTAATCCAGAAAACATTTACGAAATGCAAGTAGCGGAGAAATCTGATTAGCTCCTATGATATATCGCCGGCGAATTCGCCTCCTTAGTGCCTTAATTTGAATATTAGACGCGTTATTGAAAAGAAAACTTTCCGAACGGCCCTCCGCAACATTTTAATGGTTATTGCATTCCGCTGTCTTTCCGAACGCTTCGGCATAAAAATATTCAAAAATTATTCGACTCAGGTGTTCCTGAACGCCTTCGGAAAAATTGGTCCCTTTAAACGCTTTCGAAAATGGAATCTTATTCGAAAATAATCCTAATAAATTATTAGAATATCTTGCTGCAAAACAATAAACGTAAAGGTGCTTCTATACCGGTAACACGATGACAACACTCGCACCGGCAAAGCAACGATCAGCTGACCGACGCGACGACCTGTGTTTGTGCGCAAACAATTGCACGAATGCACACACACACGTATTCATCCGAGTCGACGCTACGAGGAAGCCGCTAGTGTTGTAGTGGTGACCCTATGAAGGTCCCTACGAAGTTCTCGACCGACACGACAAGTACTAGGTACAAGGTGCAGCTAAACAACAGAGTCGCTCAAGTCAGCATAGACCGTCTCAAGCCGGCCGTCATCATGGCCGACGAGCAGACAGCGTCGCCGCCATCGAGTTCTGAAGACACAGCAACAGCACGACACACCGAGCAGTCACCGACTCCAACCACGGTGTTATATGTATAACATTATTGAACAAATTGTAACAGTATTATTTTAGCTTCCATACCAAATATTACAATTTATTCAAACACCAGTGTGGGAGCACCTTTAGAATATCTTACTGCAAAACAATAAATAAAAGCAACACTTTTGTTCGCACCTGTACTTCGATCGCATTAATTTCTAATCATTCTATTTTAAATCAAACAAATAAAATAAAAAAATTACAAATCATATAAATTCGGTTTATTCATAACAAATAACAATCGTTATCATTCAATTCATATTTAGAACGTGTTCTTAATACTAGAGTTCGAATATCGAACGGAAGCGGAAACGGTACTGATTCTAATTTCAAACGAAATATCGCAATGTTCTATTGATAAAATTTTGTGACAGTGTTGTACTGTTATTATTGAATTTATGATAATGGAGCATAATGGGTTGCTCTCTGCGCGCAACTGTCGAGTTGCTGTGCTAAGTTCCATACATACATACATAGTAACTGGGACGTTTAATTTTTATTTTATTATTAGGTCAGATACCTATGCAGTATTATATGTACACGTAGAGAAAGAGATATCATAGAAAAAGAGAGGAGAGACCTTTGCCCAGATGTGGGACATAAATGGCAATTAAAAAAAAATATATATATATTACATATTACGATCTTTCACCAGTACAGTAGTCATTTTGCTTTTGTTTCCGAAATGGTTTTTGTGGTAGCTGATATAAAACAAATCAATCATTGTACTTTTCGACTAGAGAAATTGCTAGAATTTTTAATGAAAATAATTTATAAAAATAACATTTTATATAAAATAAATAAAGCGTTCGGCATGCCACCCCCTCGCCCCCGCCCAACAATAAAATGTAACATTTATTACGCCAATAACATCAGAAACGTTATTCGCAATTTAACTTTGAACATGGCGACGTGTCAACGGTGTATTTTGGCGGGAAACTCATAAAGCATGATTACAAGTAATGTCGCGGATTCGTATTTTGACATAACCTCTCTCTTTTCATATCAAACAAATGATAATGAGTTTATATATTGCGTTAAAAAATATATAATATTTAAATTCAAAATAAAAAAGTCATATGTCTGACATGACCTTGGATCTAAAGAGCAGCCTTGGATCTAGACTCAATCGCTATTTCGCTCGTTTCATATTTTGTATTAGTAAGTTAGCACATGAGATTGAGACTAGATTTCGTTTTTATTACTAGAAATACCTACTAATAGAATAGACCCGCTGTTTTGCAACCTCATTGACTTGTGAAGTCATAATTCAATAATTAAAATATAAACAAAACACAAACTGTTCGATATTCAAAACAGAAAAAAAACTAGTGACGCGACATCACACAATCGAGAATCGCATTTATAATCGATCGATTATACTCTGTGACGCGGAGGTCCGACGGAAGGATTACAACGTAAATTTACATACGTAATTTGTGAGCACATCTGTCTGTCTGTACACGTGGGCGAACGCTTTCTTATTGTTCAAATATATCATTTCGCTCCTTTGTTCGTTCGGGATCGCATCTCGATTCCAGATAGCGTGAGTAATACGGAAGTTATACACAATTTGGCATCCACCGATCGTGTTTCTAGATATTTTTGTCAACGAAATTGAAGTAACGATGTTGTTAAGATTTTTTTTAGTGAGTTTTCGGAGACTAAAGGCATTGTTGTGGATACAATACAATGCAACTGTGTTTTGTTTTTTTAATTATAGTGATCTGTACTTTTATTTGTAACTGAGAAAATAACCCTGTATAAAACAGTTTTTGATATAAAGCGAAATCCAGGAAACAATAGCGAAATACATTTATTAGTTAAATATACATTTAAAAATTAAAGGTATTTTTTTTATATTTTATTAGATTTTTTGTATTATAGTTTATTTATTGTTTAATTTTATTTTACAGTAAATTTTGTCAATATCGTCAATCTTTTGAGTTTTACAAAATAAGGCAATAAAATCAATTAAAAAGACTCTGTTCTTATCTTTATTAATCTGTGGCATCTCACAAATCAATTACGTTCGATTCGAAAAATCAAAAATTCAAATCGTACTGAGACAAAGCGACATGTTGCCTAATGAGCCAATAACTTGCGAGACAATAGCCGGCTGTGGGCGTTCCGAATTCGAAATTATCACAAAAGAATTAATGCAACACTTATTCAAATACAACACGATCCATATTCAAAAATTATCTTGTCGTTTAATTTGAATGGTGACGGCGACATTTCTTTTTTGATGTTCTATTTTTAAAGAACTATAGAGCTGGTCCCCTCCGTTATCGAAGAATTGTTTTTTTTTGTAAATTGTACGGCTGTGTATTCAAATTTGGGTAGTTCTTTTTTTTTAAATCATAATTTCTGTTTATGATTTTTGTTCGTTCAGTCTTTATTACCGTTTCCTGTGCTGTCAACATTAATGAATGTGACGTAGGACATGTGCGCGGACGGGTGCGCGTGTGCGTACTACGCACCGGTGACGATTAGTGTACGTACAATTTAGAAAAAAAATGATTTTTTTAGTAAAAAAATTTTTTTTTAAATATTACTTAGTAACATCTTTTTATTTTAATTTAAACTTTGGTAACATTAGCTGTATCCATAATATTATTGTCGATAGACATCTCGTTAGATGTCATTAAACGAAGTCATGGAACATCAAGTGCCCTGAAAAGAGTTTCATAATGTCAAAAAATTGGTACAAAATCTGTTGAATGAAATATTATTAAAGAAAATCAAATTTTTCTCTACAACCCATGATCTCATTTTCAAACATTGTGCATACATTCCATAACCTAACGGAAAATTGGACAGCCATTTTAAAATTTCAAGTCACACGACATTATTTTAAACTATTATAAAATTAAAATACC
The DNA here is from genome assembly GCA_905163395.2 of Endotricha flammealis. NCBI lineage: Eukaryota > Metazoa > Arthropoda > Insecta > Lepidoptera > Pyralidae > Endotricha > Endotricha flammealis. The sequence continues at coordinate 1,018,542 of LR990873.1, forward strand.
TCGATGGCGTTTAATCAAAAAAAGGGAGCAATCACGAATATAATTCGTCTCGATCGAAAAACTCAAATTAGACGAATGGCGTCGGTCGTGCCTTTGTCTTCCCTAATGAGTTTTTAAGTCGATTATAGCAATTTTTCATAGAAAAACGCCTTTAGTGATGTATCGGTGGAATCAATCACTGTACGACTTAAATTGCTCTTTGTGGTACCGGCCTATCGGATCGAAGAGGTCAGGGCTGCTTGTAATATAAAATCATTTAAAAAAATATGTTTAGCATGGTTTTTTTTTTCTTTTTACCATAAAACCTCGTTTCCTATTGGATTAGGAAACTATTTTGAGTGATTTAAAATGGTAGATTTTTTGTTACATTTAGATGATAGTTAAAAATATTTTTAGTTAGATATACCTAAGTATACCTATACAATACATAAGTAGAAATGTTTTTAAAATTGTTTAATATGAAAAGATATTAAAATAAGAAAAAAAATAGGTAGTTTTCATAATAATTCTTGCGGCATTTCTTCTCAAAACGAGCCGTTTACGTCAAAGTGCTGGTAGGATAAAAAATAATTAGACATGCGAAAGTATTTCCTGTAAATCATTAAATTTATTAAATTTAATATACTTTGTGTTTTATTTGCTATATTCAATTGAATTTATTTAATATCGAACTTTTTTTTTGTTTCTAACGTGCCGACAACCCTGATTGTATGTTGTTGAACAAATGAGTCGATACACGTCACAGTAACAATCACGCATATACAAGAATGTGGAATGTCATTATATATTTATCGAATATTTTGTATACATACGAAGTTTTTATTACTTATTAATTTTATGACATAAAAAGTTTTCTCTGACTTTAAGCTCTATAAATATTATTAAGCAGCTCTATATGTATTTATAATTTTGAATGTAACACGTAAAATTGATGTTCTCCTGCGAATTATCTAGTTACGGACTTGGCATAACGACTACCATCAAGATGCTAAACATTTATTTATTTAAGGTACTACAAAAATCCAGTCCTTAAAAAATTATACTTAACTACCTAATGAACTTAAGTGTTACACTGATGTCCAATTAAGGATTTACAACACGTAGAGTTTTTTAAATCCATCTTAATTTTGACTAGAAACACGAGCATCCACACTATAGCTCTTCAAAATCACCCCGCGTTCTCATGTTTGGAAGTTGTCAGCCCTACATGTAAATGGGTTGACAACGACATTGATTGACAATGACGTAGATCGTGTCAATTCGCTTTTTTAAATAATGAAATCGGCACAGGTAGCCGAATCGAAATAAACTGTTAAAAGCCGATTCGGCCCCGCAAAACTGTCCGTCACAATATTCAAACGATCCAATGCCTGAATGGCCGTATTGTTTTAAAAATCCGAACGCATAATGAACGCGGTCTTTCAAAATCGTTAATCGAGCTCTTTCACTTCATTTGCCTTTCGATCGTTTTGTTTTTTCAATTGTTTTTTTGAATTTCCAACTGGAATTGCATTCGATCTTTATTCACCTATTTGAGGTTTTTGTTTTCTTTTTTGTTTTTAATTGAGATTTGTTTTTAGAGGTTGTGTAATTCAATACGAATTAACGGCAAGCGGTGTGATTCGTGCGTTTTAATGTATGGAACTGTTTTGTTTTGTTTTTAATCTTTATTGTTTTGTTTATTGGAATAAAACATTAGATATAACTATTTATAGAGCCGGTACTCGTCAGGTCCTTTTAATAAAATTTTGATGTGCAAAAGTACTTATTTCCTGCAAATCTACTTGCAAAATAAATTATTTTATTTTATTTATTATTGTACTTCCTAATTCATCTAATATCTTTCTGATTAAATTCGTTGTGAGTTCCAAGACGGCTGTAGTTTCTCCCCGGGACGTCAATAAGCTTCATCGCTTATTGTCAATGTGAGGTCATCGTTGTTGATCCTGGCCATACAGGACACAACAGTGGGATTGTGTGGTTGTTTTTAGTTTGTAAAAAAATATTTAACATATTTAGTTACCTTGAATAAACACAACATCTTCTATTCTTTAACGTACCTGAAACAAATAAAATTGGATAATTAATATTTATTCAAAAAATTATTAAACCTATATTATTCAATCCTTGGTTTAATCACAAAATGTCATATCAACCCATAATCATCCCACTGCAGTGATACGGAACTGTCTTCAAGCGAAGGGGATTAAAGTGTACTCTGCCACGCTGCTCCAATGCGGATTGGCAGAGGCCAAGCCGTCTGAAGACCACCGATTGGGCTAAACTATTGTAATCCATCGACAGCCGGGGCTTATGGCTTAACGTGCCCCCCGAAGCACGACATTACAAAATCCATCCAAACACTGGCTAACGTCAATGTAGCTTAACTTGAGTGTTCGTTTATGCGACACAGCGACGTCGTCAAGCTCCTTAGTAATGTGTATAAGTACAAGTCAATAACATAAAAATCTATCTAATATTTTCGTAATCCTTTAGGTACCCCGCCCTATCTTTATAGATTAGAAAAAGACAGAAGATACCGCCCTATGACCTTAGGTATCTATCAGCCAATAATTTATCGTAAGATCGGAAAAATCTTGAAAAAAGTCCTTTTTCTACGTGATGGGCGTGTCCCAACCCTTACTCCTTGTGACATAAACCCTCTTTCTTACCGAGTAAAGTTGTTTTTCCAATAACAAAATCGATGTTCGATAAACGCCCAACACTATCTTACAAGATATCGACAACGCCTTCTTAAAAAACTACAAAAGAAAACTCAACTTTAAACTCTATACAATAAATACGTATATCGTTTGCACTACGGCGCCGTAAAATATATTGATGTGATATCGGTTTTCCATTAGCAATGTTATGCGAAAATCGACTTTATTTTCTTAGTGTAAAAGTCTATACTCGTATGTGCATACCGATAGGAATGTATTGACGTGTTATCGGAGATAGTTGTGTCCTTTTCTCTCTCGTACGTTGAATGTATGTGCGTCTCACTCTGCAGCGCAGGTCGAGATGAAGACCGGCTCCTTTGTAGGAGAATGTCTGCGCATTTTTTCTTATCAAGCAATAATGGATAATAAAATGTTGCTTTGTTTTAACACGCTCCGTGTTTATGGGCGCCTAGTACTTCGAAGTATAGGTGAACCTTATGTATTGATGTTTTACTGTATTGTATTGCAATAACTGTATTATCAAGGTGATAATTGGAAAGAGGAAAGTATGAACTTGAAGTAAACCATAATTTTCTACTACGCTACTTAAAAGTGGTAAGTAATATTTTAGCGTAAGTTTTTAGATAAAAGCTGGTTTATTACATATTGTGCAATTTAAATGAATAAATGTTGACAAAGTTATACAAGAAAAAGTTCGGGACAGAGAAGCTCGAGATAACGATTTCCATCCAAACACTAGCTAAGGTCGACCTTGCTTAACTTATTCAGCATGCGACACACGGCGACGCTAGCTAAATTGCAAAGAACTAGAATGCAGAAGCCATAATTAAAAAAAACCCGTCATTATTTTGACAAGGTATCGAGTAAGGCCGTAGGGTAAACAGCAATAACTCTAAAATATAAACAAAATTAATTTTCTCCAAAAGTCAACTTGTACTGTTACCGGATTATTTGTTTAAGACGTTAATGTGTTATTTCGAATCGACTAGAAATAACCATTCGAAACATAAATATGATACATGTGGCGTCTCAATCGCGTTTTTGTTTGTTTTTTTTCGATGTCGCCGGCAGTATACTGAATTAGACACATCATAACATTCCTAATTTAGTAGTAGTACTTATTAAAAATCTCTGCAACTTACCGACAGGCATTATCATAATATTCCTGTCGGTAAGTTGCAGAAATTTTTAAAGTAAATGATACTTTCTGACACTATAAGGAAAAGAAAAAGAATTTAAAGCTTTTTTGTAAATATGTATGTGAATAGAGATAGTGAAAAAGACGAAACAGAAAATTAAAAATGTTACTTTGTCCCTGTCGTTCAAAATTATTTATTTCTCTAACAAAATTATATAAAATAATATAAATTATATTAAATAGTTTATTACTCCAGTTAGGGTTGGCTGGAAGAGATCTTTTAAAGAGATAAGCTCACCTTTGTACACTACTATTTTCACTGTAAAGGTTTAATTTATTTTAAATAAAGAATATATATAAAATTGGTACCTACCTAGGCACAGTCAGCCTATGAAAGAGATGAGCAGGGCCTTAAATATGATGCAAGTTTTTAAAATATTGCGTGAAGGGATTTACTCGAGTTTCATATCGATGATGCTTACATTGTTGGCATAAAAATCTTTGTTCTTAGTTCTCCTCTACACAGGTCACTACTTTCATCATATATGTGTGTATACACGACACTATGTTTTTAACGTCACGAATCTTCGCTTGCTAATGTTGCTAAAGCTGTTGAGATGCGTCTGTGTCAGATGCACGCACTTTTAGACATGTTTTTAAATGTCCGATTTTCAATTACACCGCTACATTTTGGGATTTATGTTATTATTATAATTGTAAGGATGAATCTGGGATATCTGGTGTTGGGTAATTAAGAAGGATTGGGGGGGTGTTTGGTATGGGAACATTATTTTATTACTGGCAACTATTATTTATCGTTGATCATAAACAAGATGGAATTAACTTACAGAACTATCTTTTAAAAACAAATTTTAAAATAATCTAATAAGTCATTAACTTTGTTTTCTATGGATTTTGATGATTGCTAGAACACGTAAAGCAACGTCGACCTTAGCCAGGGTTTGGATTGGTTTCATTATCTCGAGCTTCTCCGTGCTTTGGAGGGTACGTTAAGCCGTCGGGCCCGCCCGGCTGATGTTCATGGATGACAGTCGTTACGTCAAGTAGCCTCCGCCAATCATAATTGTGCAGCAACGTGGCAGAGTATGCTCTAATCCTCTTCGTTGATTGAAGAGAGACCCGTATTCATGCAGTGGGATGATTATGGGTTGATAATGACGAAAATGAAAGTACCAGGGTGTAATAACAATATAAGAGGTCGTCTCAAAGTGGCCAATAAAGATAACTGATCTGGTCAAGAGGTGTTTTACCAGGGATAATCCTATCTATCCTATCCTATCCATTATCCATAAGAGAAACTAAAGTTAACAACAATCAACCATTTTGCTAATAAAAAAACATAAATGTTAAAATGGCCGCCAAGTTCAATCATCTTTACGAACTATTCAGACATAATATTTAATAAGCCATATCCGCTAACCTTTAACAAAGATTGCACGTGTTGACAGACAAACAGACGAAATAATACCTTAATACGATACTATTAAGGTTTAAAATAAATATTTGAAATGTTTTATAATGGATTGATTGTGGAGATCGATGAGATCAATACACGATTCGTCACAGGGATTAATTTTTAATGTATTTGAGTTGTGCTTGTTTGTTTTTTTAGTGACGAATGGGGACTTTGACGCAGTGACGTGTTTCAGTGTTGAGCAAAAACAAAAAGTAAAAATGTTTTTTTTTTTTACTTTTTTAAAATTGAATTAGCTCGTTTAACTTATTGTTGCAAAAAGAAAACGAAAATAAAGAATTATTGCTAATAAAATAAAAAATATTTAACTAATTACCTGATTTTTGATGTTATTAGAAAATTGATATTGTAGCTAATTTATCACGTTAATTTATACCAAAGCAAATCAAAGAGGTCCTGTATGAGATGTGTAAGTCCTTGACTATGTTTAAATTTAAACTAAAGGAATTTGTTCGGAATAGCATTGTTTAGCACCATTCGGATTGGGATACTGCACTGTTTTTGTATTTGTTTATTTTGATTTCATTATTATTTTTCCTTTTGAGCGCATTGTATTTAGTTATATTCTGTATTTATTTAGTACTAACCCTCATTATAAGTGAATGTAATGTTCTTTATGAGTTAATAAATTCTTTAAACACAACTTACTAAAAATATAAAGGTAGACATAAGACACAACGAGTTTAGTAGAAACAATATTAGAAGAAAAGATGCTCGAATGCGGATTGGCGGAGACCAGTGATTTCCGCCAGAAGGCCACCGACTGAGTCACGACTGACATCAGTCAACAACACTCGCGATCGACAATTCTAATTATCATTACTGTCCTAATTCATTATTCTTCTAAATATCATTATTTAACTAAGTTTTTTAATGTTCTACCAATAGTCCCCCAATACCTAATTATAATATTTCTTGCGTTATCTCAACGTTCAAATCTACGACATGTGTGTTGCGCACCTTTGCTATAACAAAGGGACCACCTGATTTTTATTATCGCCTTGTAACCACCCTATGGTTAAGCCAACCGAAAACATGGACAACAAACTTATTGTAGACATGGTAGAAATGGAATTTAATTTTGATATGTTTAATTTTATAATAAATAAATATATTCTTGGACGAATCACACAACGCCATCTAGTTCCAAACTATGCAACTAAGTCAAGTCAAGAGCATGTCAACCTTTACTTAACGGACTTTGTACTCTCTCTCTCTCTCTCTACTATGGGGTACTAGATTGCTGATATTTTCTCTTTTTATCGTAGGTATTTAGTTTGACAATGACAGCTAGCTATGTATAATTTAATTCGAAAAATGAGTTTCGTAAACTGGCTGTATAACTGCAAATTACAAAAAAAAATTTTTTTTTTAAATAACCTAAACATTACTTTTATTTCTTTCCTTAATTTGACAGATTTAATGTATCATTAACTTAAACATATATTTCTGCGACTTACCGTTTATTATCTACAATCCTAATGACATATTTGTGTTTTTAAGTTACTGTAAACTATGGTTAAACAAAGGGGAGTTCACACAAACTATTGACCGTAATTAAGGCGATGGCCCGCGACGGGATACCACGGTAATCCCGGATTATCCCGGTAAAACACCTCTTGACCGGATCAGGCGTCTTTATTGGCCACTTTGTGACGACCTCTATCTTATGACACCCTGGTACTTTCATTTCAGTTTTCGTGAAAATCAAAAAACTATGACATGTCATCCATGTCATATTTGTGATGTCCATGAGTTATTCGTCATCTCGCACGATCGTGCGTGGCTTTTTGTTGCTGACTGTACATAGTTACCTCAGTTATACCTCTCTCAGTTCTTTAAAAAAAAAATGTTTTTAAAAAGATACCCCAGATTTCCACAACAGTGCGAGTTGACGACAATAAAAATCGAACGGTGCCAAGTCGCACAATCGTGCGAGTTTTTTCGTGCGTGATGGATGACGATTAACTCAGAAAAATAGAATGCTTTTTTAGATACTGTCTGCTTATTAATTATTGCAATGTAATAAAATAATTTAAAAAAAACAAAGGTTCATATTATACTGGCTAAAGCTGGATCAAACTAGTTTGCGTCGGTTCAGTTCGGAGTTTTCTCGGCTGGACCCTCTCTTGTCTATTATTCAAACGACCTCGCGCCCTGCGACCCTGGGGTCACATGGCGATCTTTACAAAATTTAACTATCAATAGAACTTCTAAATATTTAGACAGATATTTTATATATTTGTTATATTAATTAATAAATAAATAAAATTTTTACACAATCACACAGCGCCATCCGGTCCTAAAGTAAGTTATAATGAGGACTTAAGTCGTCGACAGTTTTTGGTAAATAAATTCATAGAATTCGTCGCGTTTCGTGCGTCGACTACGACCAATTCGACCAATTCGACTTCCAGACAACGGATATATTCTTGTAAATATAATATGTATACTTATAATACATAGAATACACGCAGAATCGAGAACAAACTCAAATGCCATCACATATGTGTGCCCCGAGGCCGAGGGCTAATCGAACCAGCAGCGACCTCTAGTACCGAAGGTAGTCCACTAGGTTTATAAATGCGTATCAGAAAGTGTATATTAAAAATATCTTTATCTTCTTTATCGCTACATAGTATAAAATGAAGTCGCTCTTGCTGTCTGTCTGTACGTCTGTGTGTCTCTCCCTATGTATACTTAAATCTTTAAAACCACGCAAAAGATTTTGATGTGTTTTTTTTGATAGACAGAGTGATTCAAGGGGAAGGTTTTTAAGTATAATACATTCCAAAATTCCCATGGGAAAGAGGGATACACACAAAAGTTGCGCGGGTTTCGCTAGTTTACAATAAAGGACACTATACAAAAAAATTTACGTAATTTAACATTTTATTTGTGTGAATTTATTGTAAAAGAAATTATTGTAAATATATCTATATCGTAGAATTTGGTTGTGATCAAAATTTTCCGTTCGCATGTAAGCCCCGCGTGTCCGAGCCCTCCCCGAGGGCAGAGATCGAAGGGCGGACGTCCGGTCAAGTCGCCCTCAAACCGATACTATGAAGTATTTATTGAGCTGTGGCTTACCAAAAGTATTTTATTGTTAACTTACACCCTTCTACCACAAACACGTAACCATACAACCTTATTACACACAAATAAAGATCATTTTACTTCGACAAATTTTAAGACGTAATGCAAAAAGGTGCTATGTTCGGATTAATTGGACTTATAACTGTTTTCGTTTGTAAAATAAGATAATTGTTTATGTTGCCTGTTCGAAGTTTGTTTTTCGATTCGAAATTATGTTTTCGCGTACACCGGAATATTGGTTTGAGAGCAAAAACGTCTCTTCTACGAAATTGAACTTTTTAAACATTCTAAATTTTATTTATGTTCTCTTACATATTGTAGAATTAAAATAAGTATTTTTTGGAGGTCCGAATTGTTCCAGTTTCTCGTCTCGGCTAACGACCAGGCCAATATTTTTTATTTTTTTATTGCACGATTGAAAAGTGCAATTAGCGGACTTAATGCCAAAAAATATTCTCTACCAGTATAGTCAAGCAGTCTACATTGACGCTACCATTTACTGCTAAGCCATAGGAAAAGTGTCTTTTTAATGTTAGTGTTAGTAAGAAGTTTATAGAACTGTTATTTATTTTGTATGTTGTGAATAAATAAACAGCAACCGTTCTCAAGTATTCTCGAATTGACGTGAGAGTCAGTACATACGCAGCGGCATATCACCGATATTTCACATCACGAGTTTTAAAAAGACTATTCTATGATAAAGGAAAATTTTATTTATTTTATTAAAAACAATAATACCATTATGTATATGTTGTAAACATTTACAGTTTATAATAAAAGGACACAATAAAAAAATATTGTATGTATTTTTTACACTTTATTTGTACTTGGTGTGTGAATTCGTCGTAAATTATTGTAGATATAATAAAATGTCACCATAATAAACACTTTAAAACACAAATTACATAATAAATATTATATTTACGTGTTTTTTATAACTTTAAAGCGAGCAAAACACAGTCAATAGTATTAAATAACGCTAATGGGGCGGTAATCGAAGAGACTCAAAACAACAGGTGCCGGGAATCAAACCCGCGACAGTTACGGGACGCATCTGCTCGGAGCCGATAAGCTATTTCGGTCGACACCGTCTGCTTTCCAATAATTCGTATTTTAAATGACGATTTTCTTTTTTTTCTTAACGTCTTTCTTCGTTTTATTTAATTATTAACGTCTTTCTTCATTTTCACTAGTTCGTGTTTAACAATGATAACTAAAAATGTGTGTTTATTGTCGTGTTTTGTTGTCGTATTTATAAAAATAATGAAAAAATCAGGTGAGACTGGTAAAGAAAATTCAATTTTTTAAAATTAATTGAATAATAATTTAACTTTCATTAATAATTTTGGTTTTAATGAAAAATTTAATTCAGTTTTTAGTTAGGAGAATGAATTCAAATTGAAAATTTTAAATGAAGTTATAAGTATTTTGCAAATTAAAAATAAAATGATCCTATATCAATTCATTTTATTCGAATATCAACTTGTGTGAGCAGTTTAATCTCAAATTACCTAAACAAACACCTTAATGTCTATCCACTGGAAGCGAACCCCTGGACCGCAATCATCCGATTGTAATCGGCGGTGTCCTAACCGCAAATCGTTCTGATTGAGGCATCGATGTTAACCGTTTAGTTAAACTGTCGATGTATTTAGTTAAAGTCAAACTTTAGTGGATATTTAGGTTACATGACTACTAGAGTGATAGATCATTTAATTTTATGAAATGGGTTCGACCGGGGAAGTACCATTCTCTCACACAATATCGGCGTAAAGCAGCAATGCGTTTCGTTCGGTGAGTGGCAGATTCGGAAGTTCAACTCTTTTTATTATTCCATAAAGCAGGGAACACATTGGTAGCGTCTCTAGTACTACTAATGTTTTATTGCTTGCTTGTTTGCCTGCTGTATGACGTAAAATAACTAAGAAAGCTGGAAATGTATCATTAGTTTTTAAAGTATTCAATATCTTTTCAATACTCCCTCTATCTAATTTCTTTCTGATTAAATTCGTTGTGAGTTTCAAGACAGCCTGTAGTTTCTCCTCCGGGACGTCAATAAGCTTTATTGCTCAATTATTGTCAATCTGAAGTCGCCGTTGTTGATCCTGGGTCTACGGAAGACACAGCGGAAGGAATGTGTTGTGGGCTTGTCACGGCTATTAGTATTTAAACTATCGCATACATCTTAATTACGCCAAAAAAGTCAATAAGATGTTTATAAACTTATATTTTCCCAGCAAAGAAAATAACAACAATAAGAAGTAATAAAAATACAATTCTTAACATCCAATAAAGGAATTATTCAAAACGTAATAATAAAAAATATGAAATAGAAAATATGAGCACTTTAGCGGGAGTCAATGGCGCGAGGGTTCGGAATAGACATATCTTTGCGGGCGAAACTCATCCGATTTCCGAACGGGCGATAGCGGAAGAGGCGCCCCTGCCGGATGTGCGTTGAGCGGGAAAATAGGCGGAAGTTTCGCGCCGGAGTGAAAAAAAATTCGGAAAAGAATCAGCCCTCAGACAAATTTGCATGCGAAAGGGCCACTTTTGTGTGTTTTGCTCAGCGATCGGTTGTAAATTTGTCAGATTGTCAATTCACCGCGAACAGTGTCACTTTTGTTATGTTAATATTTGTTTCTTATATTTTCGCAATTTTTCGAGTAACACCATTATTGGCTTTGGGGTGCGAATGGGTTTAACAAATTTACAAATTGAGAATAAACATTTACATCCGAATAAGGTAACTCAGGTTTCAAAGGAGCTGATGGCGTATGTGTGTCGCACTTTAAACGAACACAAGTTAAGCAACGTCGATACTAGCCCAGGTTTAGATGGGCTTCGTTATCTCGTAGGTATATATGGATGACACTTTATTAAGCCAAGTCTGTGGCCTTCAGGCGGCTTGAAAACACACTGGCCCCCGCCAATTCGCATTGAAACAGCGTGGTAGAGTACGCTCTAATCCCATTATATTGAAGGGAGAAAGGTATTCCTGCTGTGGGATGATTATGGGTTGATGTGATGAAATGAAAGTACCAGGCTACCAGGATATCATAAGAGTATCAGAGGTCGTCACAAAGTGGCATTTACATACCAAAATGTAACTCAGTTTTCAAAATTAGAGCGCGCATTCCCCGTATCGCAATTCAATCGAGTAGTAATTAGACAGGTGATTCGCTAATTCGCGAAAAGAATCCGTGCAGTGTTCTGCGTGTTTTCGAACGATCGCTCGGGAGCTGTGGGAACATCACGTAGAATAATCGGCATCCGTGCAAAAACTGGCCAGTGTGCGCGACTGTGGATGTTTTAAGATTTACCTTTTTCCAACTGGCCAGTTACTATGTTGTTGACTTTTAATTCTATTTCTTTTAATCTTAAAGCTCACTTTTGAATTAAAAGTATTCCTAATCATTGCAGAGTAATAATTGCTGGTTAAAAACAGAGAATTTTTATTGTTTTTTTAGAAATAATTATTTTAAGTTTGTGAGCCAGTAAAATGTTTTTAAGTGGGATTCGATTTTTGAAATTGCCTCTTTTATGAGGAAATTTTGTGTAACGTGATTTATTTAGTAGCGAAAATATAAATCCGGTTTTATATGATTCCAGATTGTGATTCGAGGCGATCGATCAACTAGCCCCACTTCCTTCGGCATTAGGGTTGTCACTAAACAGTAAATGAATTATCGACTTTGGTCGTGTCGTCTAGTCTAGTCGATGTGCACAGAAAATCGTAATTGAGTACACTGAAGTGAAAATTAATGTATATTTTGTTGTAAAAGTACTGTAATGTTTTCCTTATAAAAAAAAAAAAAAAAAAAAAAAAACCAGCGTCGTCGTCGTCGTGCGGAGACTCGTGCCACGGTATTTTTGATAAGCGGAAACTTATTTGGACTTATTTGGATTTAAGAGAGAAATAGTGTTCCAAATAAATATTCTTTCTTTCTCTGTAATGTTGCTTATGGCTACATTAAATAAAAATATTTGAAACAATATTTATTTTTACATTCTAATACAAAACAAGATACATCAAATACAAATAACTTACAGACTAGCATTGGCAACATGTTAGTTAGTAAAGTATCATTTGTTTTAATTATTGCAATTTTACCTAATGAGTGTATAATATTTAAAAAAAAACAGCCTGACTATGAAAATACGTAAGTGATATCCATCAAGTGCAATGGTGGTAGCCCTGTCTCGACGCACGCGCACGAGGTCAGGGCCGATGATGCGCCGACACCCGTCGCCCGATGCGTGCATTTCAATGTTGCCTTGCAATGTGCATAATGTTTTATATGATTGAAATGCTGATAAAATAAATATAGTATTTGTTTAGTTTTTAGTTTAACTTTAAAGAAATATATATTTACTTTAAAACTTCATCATCATCATCATCTCAGCCACAAGAAGTCCACTGCTGGACTCCAACCAAACGCCTCCAATGCGACCTGTTGGCAGCGGCCTGAATTGTATTAGATTTTTGTTTTATTTGGAAACTACTAATTTTAGAATCAAGTTAGAATCAAAAATCTCTCTTCAAATAATGAATTTTATTGTTACCATTCCACACAAAAAAAAAGTATTTTGGCATGAATAAATGAGTGACAGTTTGAGAGCTGGTGGAAAATTTTCAGAGCTGAGAGTTCTGAATGTTCTCAAACTGCAAAGAAAAAGTAAAAAGGTAAGACCTACGATCGCTAAGTACAACTAGTCTATATAGATATTAAATATTTACGACTAAATACCCAAATACTGTTCTGGAAACATTAAATAAATTACAACTTAGGATCTCACATTCTAGAATCTGGAATAACGTAAACAACACAGAAGCGCCTCTATCGGAAAGGTGCGGCAATGCAAAAATAAATTCGATTTTCAATCGAATGCCGTTCGGAATCCCAACGAGCCGGTGTCGCGGCGTCTTCAAAAAGGCTACTCGAGCGTAATTTTGACAATTAAAACGCTGAGCATCGCGCACATTGTCTCTCCGAGGCACCGTGTCCTTGGCAGGAATTTCAAATTCGAAACGTTCATTTTAAATTTCGCGGTACCGGGGTACCGGTTTGATTTTGTTTTCCCGTGCTTTTCCCGCCGTTTTACCACTTTTTATTGTACTGCAGTAAGTTTTTTTTAAAAACCATAATGACATGCATGATGTGACGTTAAAATGTCGCACTCTTTTTTGGAAGACTTGTGATCTTGTGATGGTCAAGTCAAAGCTCATGAGACTACAGGTAGAAGCTAGTCACTAGATTTTGACTAAAGTGCCTGTGATGAAATGACCGTTTAAGTCTCATGTCAATCTCAATTGCTGTCTCACTCATACAAAATAATAATTGAGCGGAACAGCGATTAAGATTAGCTCGAAATTTGAACAATTTTTGTTACGAGAATAGTGCCGCAGCTCTATAATCCACCACAACCTTGGAAACAAAATAATAATCCGTAATTTTTACTTTATTTAAATGTATTCGTTTATTTCTCCTTTTGAAACTGTAACTTGTAGAAGACGTCCGCCGTGCGAATTGTATTGTGTTACTCAACTAACTAAATCGAGTTCAATTGACTAACGATTGATTATTCAATCAAAACTGATTGATCGGCATTATCTGATAACGGGGGCAATTGAACGGGCTACAGAGCGATGTGGATCACTGTACCCAAGTGTGTTTTTTTTTATATCACTAAGGTGGCAAATAAGCATACGGCCCGCCTGATGGTAAGCGTCACCGCAGCCTGCGCTTGCAATACCGGGGGTACCACGCGCGCGTTGCCGACCCTGTAAAAAGTGGAGCTCTGGTGAGACCGTAGGAACACAACATGGCCGAGACCAAATGCTATTTGGCTATGATCTTCTTATTTCTTTAATATAAGAAGATATTTCACTTTCATGAAATAGCATTGGATTCGGCCATATTGTGTTCCTACGGTGAGTAAGGTCTCCAGAGCTCCACTTTTTACAGGGTCGGCAACGCGCGAGTGATGCCCCCGGTGTTGTAAGCGTCCATAATGCTACGGTGACTGCCTTACTATCAGGCGGCGGGCCGTATGTTAGCATTAGTGGTAGAAAAAAAAAAACTTACTTACTACTTCCTTAAAACAAAATAACTCGTAATTTCTCACTTTATACAACCACATTTTTATTCAACGTGTACATTAACATTGTAATGTTATGTTACAGAAGTGTCTGTAATGTTTCCCGTGTAAAATTGATTCAAAACAAAAACAAGCATATATATATTTTTTTTAATATCTAACGTTTAGTTTTTAAAATGTCGTAAATTAGAATCTATCGGTCGTAATATCGGGGTATTTTAATTCGAATTTTTCGTTCTTAAACGTGGCGAGTGGTCCGAGTAATAAGTCAAGATTTTATAGATCGTAAAATTTTAAGATCGGGGCTACGGTAGGTGACTCTATTTTGTACGATCGATTTTAAGACCGTATTGGACTCGTTGTGGTTTTACGACTGACAAAAAAATATTCTAATTAAAAGATTGTAATCTGTTACATCGTTAAGAAACCTACGCGTATCAGGAACTCTATGGTTATTGATTAAGTACTTAATACTCGACAGCCCGGTGGTACGTTGGTGACTAACTTCAGCACCAGAAGGCGCGAGTTCGATTCTTGCTCGGGTCAAACATTTTATGTGATGGCATTTGTGTTTGCTCTCGAGTCTGGGTGTTTTCTAAGTATTATAAATACGAATTATTATCTATAAATAAATAAATAATACTAGTAAACCCTTGCAAATCGTTTGCGTATATCTCGCTTTCCCGTGGGAATTTTGAAAAATCCTTTCTTAGTAGGTACACCCCTAGACGTCGTACGTAACTTCGTAAGGAACCTACATTCCAAATTTGGAATTCTAGACCCAGCGGTTTGGGCTGTGCGTTGATATATGGTTCAGTCATTCTGTCAGGCAGGACTTTGAATTTTATATACATATATAGGTATATATATATTCGTTTTCTGGTACTCATATCACAAGCAAGTTAAACTTACTTCGGTACCAGGTGGCGCTGTGTATTGTATAGAATTTATTTCTTATTTTCTTATTTGACACTCGCCAATTGCAACGAACGAGAATGCAGAGGCCATAACTAAAAAAACCACCATCACAAAAAAAAACAGATAATCAAATATTTAATTTAAAAAAGAAATCCCTTTTGAATTTAGAACGTAACACATTCCGCGGGAATCAATAAGGCAGGGGGCTCACGTTCAATGAAATTTTTGCGCGCGTAAATCGCTCGTGGGGCGCGGGAAACAAAGACGTCTCACTTAACAGGCAGGGACATCGAACGTGATCTGTTTGTAAAAAAATATATCTTAAGTACCTCTTTACCTGTTCCGACCCTTAGAGGGGTTCCCGAGGTTTTCTTTTGAACTTGTAAACACGGCTTAAAGATGTTCGACGGTAAATCGTCGCGGTTTCCGAACTTCGATTTGCCCCTTCTTTTGTCTATTGTTGTTCTTAATTTAAATTTGGATTTTAATTATTTACATTTTGTTTTTTTTAAGTCTGGTTGTTAATTATGGTGTTTTTTTTACTCACCAACGCTATCTATTTAGGTACAAACTAAGAAAAACTTGTTAGGAACTAGTTACATGACACCTACAAATTTTAGGTTTTGGATGTGGGATTCGAGCATTCGACCATTATATAAAGAAGGCAATGTGCTTGCCATATTTCAAGGCAAATTTTAATGGCCACCAAATAGACAGTGGTTTTCTGAATCTCACTCACACAGAACGAAACGCATTGCTGCTTCACGCCATCCGCGAGCGAAAGGGTTCATAAAATGATCTACAAAGAAACTTGTTTTTTAAAAAGAACAATATTCATAACACTGTGTACCTACAGACATTTTATAAATGACTTTAAAAAGTCACTCCAGGTGTTTATTTAACGAACAAAATGATAATTTGGACAAAATGCCACATTTCATGTTTTCGTTTTTACAAAAAGAAATTCATCGTAATGTGATATTGTGCGTTCTACTCTACCTATATTTGTTTACTTTCATTTACATTTATGCGCGTACTTTCATTTACATCATAAAGAAATAAAAATAAAATATGCAATTGGCAAAAATGAACTTATAAGGTTTAAATTACGAAGATTATTATTATTTATTATCCACGTGCGTATAATGGAACATTCTTTAAAAAAACAAAATAAAATTTCAAAAAATTCCATTTTTGTCACCAAAAATGCAAGAAGCCCACACCAAAGTACAATTTCTCCACAACCATTTATGGTGTAATGTTAAGTAACTGGTACAAAATGTTAATTTTGATCATTTAACGCACCAAAAATGCCTCAAAAAGTATACAATTTAAATTATATCTTTCTGCCCTTTCATTTGCCTTATTTACGGATATCTCAAAACAAAAGAAGGGCACAAATTTTAAGTGACAAAAATTACATATATTTTTTTAGGTGGATCCTTTTCAATCAATTTCACACTAGAAACATTACAAACACATCAACCTATTAGGTATATTACAACGTTAAATATAAGTTGTGAGTGTTATAGGTAGTACGTACGTGTGGCCCTTATTTTATTTTCAGTAGGTAGTATCCTTATATGAAAATAAAAATAAAATCGTGGTAGCTTAAATAAATAAGTGTAGTAATGAAATAAGTGTGATTGTGTTGTTGTAATAAGCCAGCGACGTAGTTGTGCCATTAGGAACAATTTATTTAGGATAGTTGCATACAAGTTGGTCTATGCAGAAAACGGTATAAGAACGCATTTTTAGAAGTTCTCACGGCACTGATCTGTTAAAAACACATTCGCTCGTGAATTCAAATTCTGTTATGTCAATTCGACGAAAACCGGTAAAAATAACAAAAAATCGATAGGTAACAAATAATTCAAATAATGATTTATTGGAACAAAATCGTTATTGACAACAATTTAGTGGACGTTTAGGAATTTTTTTAAAATGCTAAATGTTGGGTTTTTGACATCCTGTTCGTGATGTGTGAATAGGGGTGGCCCGAGTATCGATATTGACGATTTCGACACTCAATGTTAATTTTACAATCCCACCCTTTATACAGAGTGTTGTGAACTGCCATAGATAAATTTTATGTATAGACAAAGACAAAATTTCTTTTATACTTATTATTTTGCATAAAATAATACAAAATAAAATTTAAATTATTTTTTGTGACACAGGTCTTTATAAATTTTTCATTAAATAAAATAAAGAGGAAAAGTAAATTTAAAAATGAAATCATATATTTTAACCATAGATTGGTTGTCAAAAATAAAAAGTTTTATTTAGTGATTATAAAGCTTGGACACATTATTTAATGCTCACGCTTACGTCATGTTTAAGTTAAGGGCACATTAAATTATAGCTGTCATTGTCAAACTAAAGAAAAATAAATAAATAAGTAATAAATACCTACCTATATAGGGACAATTCATACAGATTGAGCTAGCCCCAAAGTAAGTTCGAAACTTGTGTTATGGGATACTAACTCAACGATATTATATTTTATAACAAATACATATATAGATAAACATCCAAGACCCGAGGCCAATCAGAAAAAGTTCGTATTTCATCATGACCCGACCGGGGATCGAACCCGGGACCTCCTGGGTGGCGGTCTGGCGTGGTAACCATTACGCCACGGAGGTCGTCAAAAATAATGAGATAGCTAAGACTTAACGTGGAATCAAAATTAAAATGCGTTTCAGACTATTAACTAAATAATTTTATATTACAGCTACCTTTGCGACGGCTGAACAGTAATTCGGTAGCACCCTGTTAAGTCGGGATCACACACGAACTCAATAAAAAGTCGGCCTCCCCCCGAATCCGAACTACCATTATCCCGTCCTTTTGATGTTTTTACAATACCGACGGATGGCCAAATTGAGTGAGTGACTGGGATTCGTTCACACTTCTGTTATTTTCCATTCACTTATGACAATATTGAAGTGATTTCATGTACTTCCTCAGTAATAGTTTGAAATGGAAAACTAGACCTTTAGCTTCATTATTTATCAAACTTTTATGTACATAACTATACCCGCGAGTTTACCCGTGAAATCCCATTCCCGGAATGGTATAGGACAGTATAGATGATAGAAACTATGTGAATCCGTGTTATATACTACTTGTGTACCAAATTTCAAGCAAATCATTCCAGCCGTTTTTGTGAAAGAGACTTTTGTTTTAATAAGGATTTAAATGTATTTCTGGTCGAAATACGTCTAATTTTACCACAAAGATAGATATGCTTAGGATTAAAAAGCAAACTTGAAACGTCATAAAAAATTGCTGATAATAACAAAAACATAACGATTCATCGAAATAGAACATGCGAGAGCAAAAATGCAATTGATACAAATTACCTTTGCCATCATTGAAGCGTTAAAAAAATAAATTGGTGAAAATAAAAAAGCATAGACAATACACGTCCCTCCCCCGGAGACGCGGCGCGGGCAATGGAAACAAATTAATAATTAATTTTCACGCGGCAAGCACACCAAGTTGGGGGCATTTTGTTCGATCTCGTTTTGTTCTAAAATTCATCCGGGAGTTCTAAAGTTAAAAAATTGTCTCTGTGTTTGTGTGGCTTTTGTTTTTTATTCTACCGGTGTTCGATGCATCGATTGTTTTTTGTTTTGCTTTTTGTTTTCGTTGTTCGTAGCGTTTTGTATCGCTTATTTAATGAAAATACCGATATTTATTGCCTAGTTTTTCTTGTTTTTAAATAGAATTGGTGAATTTAAAATAAAACGTAAACTCACCGCTATTCTATTTTACATTTTGTTTTACCATAATATCGAAATGTGTTTGTTGTTCTCTGAACTATTATTGTAAAAGAAAGTTACATTTTAAAAGATAGAAACTATTGGTCATGAAAGTTGTAGTTTTTAAGAAGTTGTCGTTGTAAGAAGTTGTGGTTTTAGTAAGTTGTCGTTCTGAGCCTGATGGAAACATAATGATTTATGTTTTTGAAAAACAATGCTTTGAAACTGTACTTACTGAATGTGATTGCTTCTCTGTAGACTTAATTTACCTGAGAAAAAAAAAGAAAGAACCTAAATTAATTTGTCTATGATACCAATTTATTTATTTATTCAGATACACATAACAAATGGTTGCCAAAATTAAACTTTTTGTTCTATTTCTTGTTGTCAACTGTCAATTTTTATGACACCTGAACGTCACTGATATGGCTATACGATTTATCGATGAAAGTCGGGACCTCGGAAGAACCCATCCGAATACTGGTTCGCCGTACGTTGTTTAACTTAAATGTTCAGTTTTGTTAAGCTATACCTAGCATCACCCGGTAACTTTATGTCACTAACTAGCAAAATTTCGTTTGCGCTTTCCCGTGGGAATTTCGGAATCCTTTCTGATGCCTACGTCATACAAAGAACACCCTCCAAGTTTCAGGTCTCTACGATCAGCGGTTTAGGCTGTGCGTTGACCAGTCAGTCAGTCAGTCAGGACAAAGCATTTTATATGTATAGGATGTTAGTATCTATCATTTAAATAAAGGATTATTAAATTTTGTGCATCCATGCGGGCTTTGCCGTAAAATTTAACTTAATGTGATAATATTAATTTTATTTTACGTTCTTTCAATTATTTTATAACGTACATAAAATTTCAATTGAGCTATTTTCATAGATTCATATTAAAGGGCAGATTAAGCAGTCGGCTTCGGCTGTTGTCGATGGATGACAGTCGTTAAGCCAAGTCGGTGGCCTTCAGTCAGGCGGCTTGAAAACACTGGCCTTTGCCGCAGCGTGGCAGAGTACGCTCTAATCCCCTTCGAATGAAGTGGCCAAAATTCTTATAAGTACTATCAAACTGATCTCAAAGCTACTTAATTGTCTTTTAGGATTTAGAAATACTATGACATAGGTATTGTAGAGCGTCTGAAAAAAGACCAAAATACAAAGAAAATCAAATCTCTCCTCTTCGGTACTTTAGTATAAGTAGGTAATTAATTTCGAAATAAGATTTCGTTTTTAATAAACATATTTTATATGTTTTTAATTATAAATTCAAACAACTCTCAATTAAAGTAATTATGTGCTAATAATCATAGTTCAGAAATATTATATTTCATTTTTTTTTTCCCATCTTTTGGATACGATAAAGTCATTTACAATCTACATATTTATAAGGCATTTTTAAATATACATTAAAACATGTTTAACGAGCTTGAAGCGCGACTTCGTTCGCCTAGACTTATAGAGGTAATTATTCAAATAAAATATTTCATTAATTATTTTCTTTAAGTAACAACAAAATTGCAGTAAAGTGGTAAAATTTATAAAAATGTGACCTTCGTAAAAAATAAATATTTTTTAATTTTTTACATAAAATTTTGTAAAAAAAAAAACTATGTACGTAAAAGGCATTAGATCCGAGATGAGTGTAGACAGTGGGAAACCTTTGAACAGTAGTGGGCAACAACACCTACAGGCCAAGAAAAAAAAGTTTAGCTAGCTTATTTTTTATATTTCACACACATACACGATTATTAATATAGATACAAAATTTTAAAAAAAATCATAGAAACAATAATCACGTAATCTACAATTTAAATAAGGCACTAAATAAAAAATCATCACCGTCCATAGACTAAACTTTAATTATCTCCGTAAAGCCCTTACGAACCGATGACATTAATAAAACGATTTTATTATCTATAAATAACAATAAAAATAACATAAAATAAAATAAAATAGTTTACTTCTCCGTGATCAATACTCACCGTTTTATGACCAGTTTACGAGGGACGGTGGAAGCCGAAAACGCCTAATTTGACTTCATTACGTGTATAAGAAACAATAAAAACATATTTTATTGGTTTCGCGTTTCAAATATTATACGATAATCGAAGATAACGCATTAAACTTAGAACGATACTGTTGTTTCATCAGTTTCATTCTAAGTTTGAATTTGTGTCGCGACGTTGTGGAACAGAATAAGTAGGATTAGGTGTGCACTCCCCTCACCCCCTATCTATTCCATTTATTCTATCAATAGGTTAATTACCGCATACTTAGATCAAAACACGGAGAACTCGTGTAAACTGTAAAATCGTGTAAAGAGAGGTAGGGCACAGCGGATAATCCGCTCAAATCGGAGCAGCCCGTCTGGGGAAGGACCTCCACCTTGCAGAAGATCGTAGCCAAATAGCATTGGTCTCGGCCATGTTGTGACGGTGAGTAAGGTCTCCAGAGCTCCACTTGGGGGGGAGGGAGGGTTGGCAACGCGTGAGTGATACCCCCGGTATTGCTTACGTCTCTAGGCTACGGTGACGGCTTACCATCAGGCCGACCGTATGCTTGTTTGCCACCTGTGTGGTATTAAAAAAAAAAACTGAAAAAATGCAGTTTTGCTTTTCTCGATGCCTCACTGCTGAGGATCGTGACTCTACACGACCTTGTTGCTGTCATCGGTTGCGCTCAGACGCCTGGTGTAGTGCGGCGCTGACAGTCATATTCAGCGGGCTGGATATCTGATCTGACCATCGAATGAGACTCCTCTATAAAATAGAGGCAAGTAGCAAAACTGACTTTTTGAGTCTGTCTGAATTAAAACAAATTTTTTACACTAAATTAATATTAAGAAATTCCCCAAAATACTAGTTGATGGATAAAAAAAGACAAATAACTAAAAAAAACTTGTAAAGGAACGTGTTCAAGACAAGACTTTCACTGAAATGTTTGACAAAAACTACACAAAAGTCATAACATATCATAATGTTATGAGCGTGGATTGCTAAGAATGTAAAAAAAGAAGTATTTTTTATCCATGTTTATATTATTATCGTGGATACTTGATGTATAGACACTGGTTTGCTCTATGTCCTTCACCTAGAGCAGAAGTAAAGACTAAAGAATGCTATCAATATTGTTTGTAAAAATTACAGTGAAGATTAAAAAACACAATTTTTTTAAATATTTTTTTTAACAGACCTGTAGTAGGTATTGCTAAGATGTTCCTACTTTTCAATTTTCATTTCAGCCAGTGTCGAGATAACAAAAAAGTTGCAATGTATTGCAAAACTAAAAAAAAAATACAAATAAGAAAAACATAGATGTTTAAAATAATAAAAAAGGAAGTAACAAGTCAACAAAAAGAAATAAAAAAATAGCCCCCCTTTTTTAAATTCGAATCGATCCTTTCACACTTCGAACAAACGGTCGAGACGGTTGATTTCCGTTCTTAATTCAAATAGGGAGCGTCTTATAGATTTTTTTCCCATTCAATCGATTTTGAATGAGTTCTAAAGTGCGGCCCTCAATCGGTAATTTGAATCAACTGAATGAGATTCAAATTTCGATTATAGATTCATTTGATAAGTGACCTCGTTTGAAGTAAAGGGATATCGCTTATTTTATTGATCGGTGATTCAATGACCCAATCAAAGGGCTTTTATTTTACGGCTTTATAGTTTTTAATTTAATGTTATTATTACTTTAAAATGTTGTTATTAGCCTAACAGTCAGTTTTTGAAAAGCAATTTAATTATTAATTATCAATACTTATGTCTTGTTTTTCTTCTTTAGATATAGGCTCAGACAGGTAATAATATAATGTTATTCATTAATTCTAAAAATGTTTTTCAGAAACTGTGAATGGGCAAAGGCCTATAAAATATCGAGTTTTATTTGTAAAACTTGCATAATCTTAATATTTAAATATGCAGTATTTTGCGGTAAGATACCATTTTGATGAGAAGCGGAAAATGTATATTGACTTTCTGTTTAAAATTAGGAAAAAGGGTCGGCTGTAAAGTTTCTCTAAATAACGTGCGAACAGGTCGAATCATAAATACTGGCTGTATCCGATCGAAACGGCGTGTGACTCGGGGATTAAAAAATAAAATCTATAAAAACTCATAAAGTGCTCATAAACACGAAGGAGGTAATAAAAAGCAGTCCGATGTCGTCTCTCAGCTGGCGCGCGCTATTTCCGAACGTTCGAAAATCGAACGCCATCGAACACGAGGGGGATTCTAAGATTTTAAATTTAGATCGTTTTCTTATCCCTCTTGTCATTTATTTACTGCCGGTGTCATTTGTTATTTATTAAAAAAGAATTAAATTATTCCGTTCGTTTTTTGTTTTGCGGCCATCGTTTCGCGGCCGCCTGCCAAGTAGGTGAGTGTCAATGTGATACAATGCACTTATTTTCATGTTTCTCGTCAACCCATAATGAGCGAAAACATTTTTATAAAAATATAAAAATTGATTAGAAACACAACAAAACTATTTCAATATTACAAAATTTGTTTTTAGTTTCGTAAATTTTAGCATTATTTATATCTTTGTCATTTATTACTATCGTGGCAACATTGTTTTTGTGTTGATTGTTAAAAATGAAACGTTAACGTATTCTCTTTTGAATTTCTAAGAATACTTTACGAGTTGAAATATCGAATCGGGATTCCAATGCTGGAATCGGAATGTTAAAAGATATACGATTCGGATATAAGACTTTTTATTTGCGTAATTTCTATTTATTTAATTTTATGTTGTGTTGAAAAAAATATTTTCGTAATTACGTAACACCGAAATTTTATTTATTGACATAAAACAAATATTAAAAAATGGGTTTTTATTGTGTTACACACAGTCGTGGGAAGTGTAAGTCAAAAATTTAATTAAAAATATATTGTTTATTCAGGCTTTTCACTGTTTACCTTCGACTACTCTCGCTTATTTGTATCGTTTACAATAACCATATTATTAAAAAAACTATTGTTTATTGGACAGTTTATTAATATTATTTACATTATAAATAAATTGATAGACGTTTGGGTTTGATAATAACCATCTTCGGGATCCCGTGAAGGCGGTAGACAGTGACATTTTAATTCACAATCTCGATGTATTTGACACAAACTGAGCCGAGGATTTGTTAGGATGACGGTTCACTAATCTGTTAGAGAAATGCCAGGTAGATATTGAATGATTTTGAATGGCTTTATTTTAATTATTTTGACAGAAATTTTCATTTGTTCGTCTATAAACAAAGAAAAGCTCTGTTTTATTTATTTTATGTAATACCACAATACACAAAATACTTCAACAACAGTCGGACTTAATGCTAAATGCATTCTATACCAGTCAACCATTGGGATTGGGAGTGCAATCCACCTGATTGACTTGTCAACTTACCTACTTGAATTTTCAAAAATACCTTTGTAATTACAAAGTGTCATACGACGAAGCATCGTAGATCAATCAAGAACATAATATTTTTATACATATTAATAAAGAGCTTTAATATAAAAATCTATTTTCTTTATGCTCTACGCTGGTTATCTCTTTTACTTATTGACTGCACCATAATAGCGATGGATATTAAAATATACTGTGCCAAGACAATCTCAAAGTAAAGCAACTAGAAAATATTTTATTTGAATGAATGATTGAATGCAAGCGACTGTGTTCTATTTTCAAAGGCGTAGAAATAATTTACATTTCAATGCAATTGAATGTTCGATTGACATTCACTGTTGAAATATAAAAGAGCCGCACGCGAAATATAAATCCATGTATTTTATAGTCGTTACACATAATCCTTAAGATTTGTTTTAAAATTTATTTAAAAGCATACATAAATTCCATATTCCCGAACTCTAGATATATGGTGAGACACACGAACTGTATAAATTGTCAATAGTAAGTTCCTTTTTCATTACTTCCTATGTGGGCAACGGATCTTGTAGTAGTGGAAGCCAATGGGCAGCGGTGATTGCTTACCGCATCAGGTCACCTGCTGCTCGCTCGTTTGTCCTGCTCTGTCATAAAAAAGTTACTATGTCCTCGGAAAAAAAAGATGAACAGCGTAGCGTTTTTCGTTGTAGCTGCGAATTGTTTCATTACAGAACCTCGAAGCTTCATTTTATTTTAATAAACAGTTTTTTTTTTACTATAATGATGACGAATTTGGCTCACTATCCCTTTAGCAATCAAATTAACAAATTTTTTCATATAAACAAACTGTTAGACAGTATATTTGATTGAACAGTAATTTCGCGGGAAAAACACATTTCGTATGCCAAATAGTCACTCATAGTTGACAGTCAAAGCCTGGTCAAAGCTGTCAGTCCGTCCCGTCCGTGTGTATCGCCCGATTCACTCCCGAAAAATCATTAAATGACAAACATCGTAAAGTGGCCGTCGAAGAACATTCCGTTTATATTTAAATTTAAGAAGAGCGACATATTTTTAAAAGTCGAACCGTCCCACTAGAAACTAATCGGTGTTTTCGATTCCCGCGTTGTGAAAGAGTTCGAACGCGTGTTCTAATTTTGAGATGTTTTCGATTTTCACGCGGCTGCCTCGGCGCGTCAATGGCGTTTGAAAAATGGCCGCAAATTATGAAATCTCTTGTTTTATTTATTTATAAATTTCCCTTTGATTGTTTTTTGTTTTATTTCACACTATTCTCGTCATAGATATTAATTATATCTGAAACGCAAAATGACAAACATTTTTATCGTTTAAATGTTAAATGTTTATTATTTTAGTTTTATTTACAAATTGTTATTTAAGTATTGGGCAAAGTTCATGCAAAGTTAAAGCGTCAAGTTCACAGCAGGAGTGGATTCTAAAACGAAAATTTCATACCACTACATAAAATTTTACGACTAATTATTTTAAGATACTGTATTGACCTTTTAAGTTCGCGACATCGCTTTTACAACAACAATATATCACATTTTAGGGCTATTTGTATTTGTAAGCATTTATCGATCGATTATTAATCGATACTGTTAATCGAGTCACCGCGCCACATTTGTTTCGAATTCCGAGTACGAGTTTGAATTTTATAACATTAATCTTTTTAATCTACACGACCATAATGACATTTAGACTTTTCAAATTTAAATGTAAGGGCAGGTGGACATTGTCAATTTTTTAATTAAATTCAAAACTTTGTAATTTCTACATAGTTTCGTGGGAATAGGTAATGACATAATTTATGGTTATTGTCTAAGCGATGTATAATCGATTAATCATAATTATTCAATGCGATCGATACATCGCGTGTCGGGTTAATCTGCAATTCAGTACATAATTGTTTATAGGAATAAAAAATGTAGTTCATAATTACGGTTGATTGAAAATTATGAGTAAAAATAGTAAGTAGATTTTATTTCTTGTCATGACACCGCGTTGAGACTTAGGAAACATTGGACTTTTGCACGATGTACCTATATTGGCGCGTATTTATTGCAATTTTTTAGGAACTAAGAAAAGTATCATTCACGTCTGAAGTGCTAGTAGGATAAAAAAAATTGACGTGTAAAAGTATTTCTTGTAAATCTACTTGCAAAAAAAAAAAAAAAAAATTTTCTTGTCAGAATTTTCGAAGTTATCATCTGGAATGCAAATAACGAAATAGATTAATATGTTGATTCGCGTATATTAGATACCCGTACCAGTGCTTCGGAGGGCACGTAAAGTCGTCGCGGCTGTTGTCGACGGATGACAAGTCGTTAAGCCAAGTCGGTGGCCCTTAGGCGACTTGAAAACATTGGCCCCCCCGCTAATCCGTTCAACGATTCAAACGACACTCATTTTTTCCTATCACCCTATCTTCAAAAATGAAAATTCAATGAATCGTGTAAAAAAAACTACACAGTATAAACATTACACTACAAGTTACACTAGTTTTCTAACATTAAAACTTCAATATTCATTACCGGCTTATTTGTTTACAAACAGCTCGTATACTGTACTAAACACGCGATGGAAATTAACCAACTGAAGCCAAGATTATGATAATGAGACTCAATAACCTTATCGGGGTGCGTTTAATGTATAGTTTATTTCATGGGATTAACAACTTTATAGAGTTAAAAGTAAGGTTACTGTTTATTTAAACTTAAGATTGTATTAGAAGTGATTAATAAATAGTTATATTGTCATGTTTGACAGGAATTGAAAAATATGACTCCTTCTAAGCTTCATAGTATTTCTCTAATACACACACACACAGTAGGTATAATTAATAGTCAAGATCATTTTGACAGCCCGCCACCATGCCCGCCGCCATTGGCAATGACCAAACATGAGTCAAACATTTATTTATTTATTTATCCATCAAAGTAACACAACAGATATTACCCATACATAACTGCCCATATGAGATTACAGTAGTTTTGAAATTGTTTACAGATCTATGTTGGCATTTGTGCTTGTTCTCGAGTGTTTTTATTAGTGAAATAGTAGATTTTACAACAAGTGCACAAAACGAATCATTTCTATCCGAGACTTTTAGCAGCCCGAGCCGAAGGCGAGGGCTGATAGTAATATCGAGGATAAAAATGGTTTTGTGGACGAGTTATAAAACTCTGCTTTTCACTTCGATTGCGAGGAAATAAATTAATAAACGCACGAAAAACAAGACCTGTTTCCCGCCGCTTTTTTTTAAATCTTACGACATTGATATTAGGCTTGGGCTGCAGACCTATACAGCCTACTATTAAATTAATTTTGTAATAAAATAATTTTCTTAAATTAATTAAATAACTTACCGTACTTTAATTTAAAATTTAATATCTTTCATGACTTAAAAACACATAAGGCAAATAAATTAAAGTTAATATTATAAAATAACAAATTCTATCTCTGAACTTTTTATTGTGTTTGGCTGTATGGCTCATTTCCTTTGCCCTAATATAGATACATTAATGAGTAGATACGTTTTTGCCCTTGTGCACAAAATTCGATTTTGTGCAGCCTATATCCTGCGCAAATAAGCATTTTCTGAGCATGAGAAGTGAAAATTAATAAATAAAAAAATACAGTGTGTAATTTCCTCAACCATTGTTAACAAAAATTGATTTTTAATTTTTCAAAAATATTTCGAAAATAGATTTAAATTGAAGAAAATTTGTTCCAAATAAAAAAAATATGCGAGTAAAATATCGCATATTTTTTTAATTTGGAACAAATTTTGAAATATCATAACGACGCGAGTCATCCCTGGATTTTGTAATACAAAAAGCCTACCTACTACAATCGCATTAGTCTCGGGCGAATCACCTTTAAACGCGCCGATTATGGCCTATGACTTTAATGTCCGTTAATGACGAAAGACGTTACTTTATTTAAAAAAAATGTGTTCCGTATATAAAATTAGAATAATAAATATTCTTGGACGAATCACACAACGCCATCTAGTACTATATGGGTTATAGATTGCTGATAAATATACTTAAACACCCAGACCAAGGCACACAGACACGTTCATGCACACAAAGGTTTGCCTTGCGCAGGATTCGAACCCGCGGCCCTCGAGATAAACCATTGACTAGCCACTCGACCTATCAAAAGAAGGAAAGATAGGGGAAGCCCGAGAAGTGCTTATATAGATCTAGTGAAGGAAAAGGCAGTCGTCGTGCGTGTCTATAAAAGAGGTAAAGGAGCTGACACAGGAAAGGGAAAAATGGAGACTGCCACACCGACAAGAACGAGGATATTATTATTGTTTGCTAAGATTCAACAACTGACATTTTATTCATGGATACATGTATACTCCACAATATCTTATAATACCAGATACGACATTTTAAAAAGTTCCCACAGACTCCACTGTATAAACTGACAATTGGAATTGGACTATAAAATCTTTGTATTAAAGATGAGTTTCGATCATTTCAAAATGTTCCATGTCTTGAGGCTACTCGCCTATACCTAATAACCATCAATGATCGAGCCGATTGTGAAAAATATCATTAAAAAACCATCAGGGCACTGATGATTTGACTGTTCGCCGGATAATTCGTAACTGGCCATCAACCGCAATCGATTCTTTTTTTTTATATTAAATTATCGAGTAGAAACATCATTCGTTCATTCGCGGTATTCGTTATGCGTTGATTTTTGAAATGTCAACGCTCTAATTTTAGTGAGGTGAAAATTATTTTTTCGGATTATTTCATGATTGTGATGGTTTGTATTGGTTGTCGATTGGTAACATTTGTCAAGTCAGTAACCGTTAGGTGACTTAGAAAACAGCTACCGATGGTCTGTAAGGTTGTGTTTAATGTACTCTTTTTCCTGATTGTGTAATGCAAATAAAGCCATAATCTATCTACCTGCAATTGACACTAATTGCACACAATTGGGAAGCACACGAAAGGAAGAAGTTTGGCATATCGAGATAAGGACATAGTATTTATAATCTTTAAACATAACAAACAAATAATACATTTTTTTGAGGTTTTAACTAGACTTTACAAAATAGATAGAGAATATACTAAGTAAATATGGCATAATAACGCTCAGTGACACACATCATAGGAACCATGATTTCAATCTGTGTTCGACGCATCATAATGTTGTACACCAATTGGGCACGCTCCACTGATTACCATATTGATCGAGACTGTCGATTACGAATGAATCTATCCACGATCGCGCTAACGGATCGATAGTCCCCGCCCACCGATAGACGAAGGGGGAGGGGCGCAAATCGAATTAGCGAGGCCGATGAATCGATTAGCCTCGAACGTATCGACAAAAAATACGATTAGCCCCGAAATCATCGACAGCCGAAAAAAGGTAACAACCGACGGTTAATGGCGGTTTTTGTTCGAAATTCGAAGATTTGAATTCGTAATTTCCAACCGCAAGGCGTTCGAATCATTTGTCAGTGACAATTTTTTGGTTGCAATCGATTTTTAAATACAGGTTGCTTTTTTTTGTTAGGTCTCGCGGTAAATACCGCGTTATCGTTAAAGCGTTGCACTTTTTTGTTGCTTAATGAGTTCGTCCTGCAAATTCTAAAATCGTATTTACCGGACGGAAGAAAAAAGTTTGGGGATATTTAGATTATTTTCGGTCAGTCTCCGTCCTTGTCAGTCTGTCGACCCAGAATTGACACAGGCATGGGAAAGCGCGCCATTTTTTGCTCTAAACGGGACACATTCTTCGGTACATCAAGGCTGTGAGAACCGATTGCATTCCACCGGACTCGTAGGGAAATGTGCTCTTTTTACGATCCGAACCGATACGATCGGCTGATGAATCGAGTCGATTAATTACGCTCGAAATTCGAATGTTTGCGGTGACATTGGTCAGCCCTAATTAACGTTATTCATTCAATTTGAATTTTTTAAATGGTAAAAGGTTCTAGAAGTAAAGTGAGCAATGAACGAAACTTAAATGCGAATGAAACAAAAGACTTACCCCTCTTTTTTACCAACAAACACTAGGTATTCCCTATCTTATACAAATTTATTATAAACTAGCTGCCCGGCCCGGCTTCGCCCGGGTAATGTTTCGTTTTTTTTTCAATCTTTCTGAGAGATTTTCTTAATATTTTTTTCCGTAAGAACCTTGTACAGAGTATTAGAAAACTACAAAAAAAAAATCAGCCAAATCGGTCAAGCCGTTTTCATGTTATGTCGTGACAACGGAAAACGGGTTTCATTTTTATATATATATATATGTATATAGATAAATAAAGTCTACACAAATTCACACAGTGTCAACTGATCCCAAAGTAACCTAGGCCTGTTTGTGTTGTCAAATTGGTCGAAATCAAATAAAAAATGACAAAAACTGTCAATTTATCTGAGAAACAGCCACTAAAACTTTTCTCCCGTGGTAAAAAAAAGTTACCTACTATTTTAATAATTCATTTGTCGTATTGGCGTCCTTAGTAAATTAACACATTGCATTGTAGTGTTGCTCGTTACAATTTTATTAATATCAAAATTCATAATTATACAATTATTTTATTTAAAACTTAAACCTTTCACTCAGTGTTCATTAAAAATTGGACATTTAATTAATCATGTTTAAACTTTTCACTTTAGAATTAGGTACTTTATTTTAGTAAAGTTATACAATAATCTAGAAGTATTATTTTATTGAGCAATTATTGTCTTTCAAATTCTGTCTAAAATAATAAAAGAATAAAACATAATTTTCAAATATCGACACAAAAACAATCATTCTCAAATAAAAATAAATATCAATTTAAAAAAGAACAATAATAATATCCTCAAAATATCGACAGGTGAATGAAAACAAAAATTGATTGCAACATCTTTATTATGTATAACTGTTCCAAAATTAAAAGAAAGATACAAAAAGTATTCTCAAGTTGAAATTTATAAAAATAAAATCTAAATTCGAATTTCGAAAAACAACAACGGAACGTATTCTCAAATCGTTCGAAATATTAAATCGATTCCCGATTAATTATCGATCGATGCTACCGTTTCATTGCACAACAATAAACTTGGGCTCTCTCGGTTTTATAGTTGTTAATTGTTAGTTTTATTAAGCGACTTCTTTGAAGAGCGCTTTGCGGGGTTTAAATATAACTTTAAACGCCATCTCCCCGAGATGGGTGGCTAATGGCACATTTATGGGTATCGGTTTTGATGGCAAGAGATTGTATAAGTTTTACTATCGCTCGAATGACGATTGATTACCCTTATAATAAAACGTAGTTACATGCTTCTAACAGAAAACTTCTGTTATGGAATTATGAAGTAAATTGTTTTCTATCGCCATTCCTTTTCCTGGTGGGCAATTTGGTTTGTTTTTGTTTATCCTGTAGTTTATCTATGACTAGCTTTTCCCCGCGGCTTCGCTCGCGTTAATTTTATGACTGTTTAGATCTCGTTTGACAACAAAACAACCCATAGCGCGACTTGTGGCGCCATCTGTCGGCCGATACAGCGCCCTCTATAGTAGAAAAAATATTTTCCCATTGGAACGACATACTTTCATGGGATAAAAAGTAGACTATGCTGGGCTCTGTACCCCTAACAATATGTGTGCAAATTTTCATAATGATCGGCTGCTTAGTCAAGCCGCGAAGGAATAACAAACAAACAAACAAACTCACTTTCTCATTTATAATATTAGTAAGGATGTTTAGTTGATAGATTTGATGGTCTTTTGACATAACACGTGTTTAATTGACACTTTCATGTTCTTGGCCATGGTTTTAACTATCTAGATACTTTATCTCAAGTTCGAATCTCACAAGAAACATGTTGTGTTTGTGATTTTTAACCATAATGATTTTGATGATTTATATTACGAAATTATTGTATTTATATGTAATAATGTAGATATCAGGTTGTAAGTACCACAAACATGAACATAGAAGTCCTAGAACGCTGAAATTTTGAACAAAAGTCCTTAAAATGAGATAAGACAATTTTTAGAAATTCTCACGGGATAGCATGGGAACGAAGTTGTTTGGATTTCATTAGTATCAATCTTAAGCTGTTCATTTATTAGAAACGAAGGCAGGCATAAGAAACTAATTGAAAAGTTTATTGACAAACGTATCTGCAATCAGACGACAATAAAGACAACATTTAATAGGAAAGCTAAATAAGATAGATTAGACTATTAATGTGGACATTAGGTAAGTATTTTCCGTTCTATTTTACTTGGCACAAGATTTCCAGTGAAATTTAGTGTTGGTGTTAAAATCTAGTTTTCCTACCTTATTGTGGTAACATAATGTTGGGTGATTTATCGCAATAAAACATAAACGCATTTGGAATCAAAGAATTACGTATATTTTAGTACCAAGTAAGAATGAATATAGGCTAGAAATGTTATAATGTTTAAAAAGAATCTATGGGCACGAGAAAATATAGAATCGGCAATCGCGGTAAGCCGCCAGTTTACCTATGATTTCTTTTAAGCAATAAGGAAGCATTGTTGACATTACACTAGCTTGTTAGCCTGTCAATGTGTACTGTGTCCTACTATATATTGCAAACAAAGCATTTTCTATCTATCTATATAGATAAATACAGAAACAAGAATAAGACAAGTTGTAAATTTCCATACAAAACAAATAATCGCTTGTAATATAGATAATTACTGATCTATGACACTGCATTGGCACCTGTCACATGACACCTATAAGTCAATTACATACCATGTGAGACTCGATTGTACCGAGATATCGAATAAGCGACACAATTACTAATTCCAAACACGTAGCCATAATGTTAGCGGTTGCAGTGTTATGTCTAAAAAAACTTTAAGTTTCATTGCTTCATTACCTACTTTAACAATAAAAATATTTAAGTAATATGTCAATGGAAATCGTGTAACCGATTTAGAATATTCGAATTTCGAACACATTTTACATCACAAATTACGTACCAACAAAAAGATATTAACCTTGACTGGTCATAAAAAGCATTTGTTTCTTTTGACAGACAGAACGACGCTAATAAAAAGAAAATATTGTCATTTGAAATTCAAAATTGTTTCAAGTTGGGTTTATTCTCTAATCGTTAGTAGCGAATTCGAATGACATTCCATGCAACATAAACCAGGGTTATTCAGGATTCGATGTGAAGATTGCCAGAGACAAATTATGAACAATAAGGTTGCATTGCACAATAAATATTCATTCGCGTACAAGGAACCGAATGGTCGCCGATGAGTAAAAGAGATACAACACATTTGAATGCTACATCCCGATAGTATTGTTTGTTATTACTTGCAAGACTTTACATTGATTAAAAAGCATATTTACATATAAATTTACATATGCCGTGCTTGGAATAGCTGATATCGATTAGAAGGTTCGTTTTAACTCTTGATGCTACTGTATTAATATAATTCCGAGTGTTTGATACTTGCTTACAAATAAGGATAAAGTTTGTTGGAACTTTGTTAAACATTTTGTCTTTAAAGTTACCACTCACGCTCCGAGCATTAACTTTTCTAAAGGAGTTGATAAGAGGGACGATTGTCGCTTGCCAATGTAGGTTTATGACCAAAAGCTGTTTCAAAAAAATGGCTTTCGATGTATTTTGGGTTCATTGTAAGGTCAACTTAATTCTATTTGATCACTCAATAAACCCAACTGTTCTTTATGTCTGTCTGACACGTGATTATGTATAATACAATTATTATTAAAAACATTAATGCGTACACTTGATAAGGTAAGATTATTGATATAATCCGAATATTGACTACGGTTGTCGTTGCTGGTCGTTCCATTTTGACACGCACAAACTCCTCAATTTTTTTAGAGATTGCTAACAATCCATAAAAAAATGAAATAACAAAAGTTTCTCAATACGACCACAGATTAAATAAATAACAGTGTCGTAATGCGCATTACCATGTGATGTATACCAGAGTGGTTAAGTGTAACAGAACAATAGTAATAATTGGTTGATATAATCATAGACAATACTCAGTAGAGACACGTGAATGGATATGAAATCAACGATTTACGTAATGCCAGCCTTCAGTGTGATAGAAAAGATATAAAACTAATTACTCTATGGTTAATGATCACTGGTTTTTATAATCTAGATATAGGCAAAGGTCTTGCACCACACCTATATAATGTTTTGCATCTCATAAAATAAACATTAACGAAAGGACTTTTTTAACATGGCTGTAGAGTAGAGGAATACAAGGTTCGGGACGTGTTTCTCTACCTATCTGTATTCGAGTAGCGTGGCAGAATATGCTCTAATACCCTTCAATTGAAGGGAGACCCGTATTCCTGCAGTGGGATGATTATGGGTTAGTGTTGGTACGATTAATGCAAAGGTATGCGACCAGGATGCCACTGACATCTATAAAAAATTATCTTAATGAGACTTATGCTACGTAAGATAGCTAATACAAAAAAAAATACTCGAGCAAAATGCTGTTATCATTACTTTGCATTAAAGTGCTCGATAATCAAATCGTGTACGACATTGTAAAGTGCGATAACAAAATAGAATCTTATTTTTTTTAATACATGGGTTCAAATTATTCAAAAATAGAAACTATTTTGTTGCTATTTCTAATATCGAATTAAACATAATCGATTCAAAATATATGGTGTTTATTTTTGTATTATTCAAAAATAGATTTTTATGTTACTATTTCTAATTCGAATGAAACAATCGATTCTAAATCTGTACCGATCAGATCATTACCATACGGAACAATAGTTAGTTAAACAATAATCGTTTTGACTCTCGATTGTCTCGATTGCAATCTAATCGGTTGTAAAGGCGATTTCATATAACTATAATTTGTAAATAAGTAATTTTTTATAGTGGTGGTAGAGCATTTTATGAAGAAGATGTATAGATCATGTATATATCTTCTCATTCCTTCTCCTTCTTCCACTTGGATCCAGTGGATCCAAAGACACTTTTTTCCACTTCAGTCCACCGGGGAAGTACCTCTCATTGAATATCCGATGTTCATTAGATGGCGGTGAGCAACCACTTTCCATTAGGTGGTCCACTTGCTTGTTTGTCTGCGGTGTGCCACAAAACAAATATACAGCCAATTGCAGAAACACATTTTAATCTTATTTCCTTGCTTACAGGGACTCCTTTTAATAATATATTTTAGTTATTTTATTATATTTTTTAAGGTTTTTAGTTTTAGGTTCATTATAATTTGTTTATAATAATATGTTTAGTTTAGTTTTAGTATGTGGTATTTTCATTAAATAATTTCCACATTAAGCTGTATCTTTTTACTCATTTAGTTTGACAGTGGTTTATGTATAACTTTAAAATGTTTTTGTGCAAACTGATGATAGCCTGTAAACTAAGGTTCTATATTAAAGTATTTGAGACATTGTGAACACCTACTAATTGTCCTTTCGACCTGTAAGGTTCAGGTTAATTACGGATATTATGTGAAACTATTAATTGATTTTGTCCCAGCATTGTTTTGTTATCATTATTGCTTGCTATTCAATGGAATTGAACCCACCCCTTTGATAGGTTGGGTTCGTGTTACTATATCTATATTGTGTACCTTTAACTTTGGAGTATCGTACAAGAATATGATAGTCTGGTGGTACGTTGGTAGTACTCCTACCTTCGGCACCAGAGCGTTGGGGTTTAATATCAGCTTGGGGCAAACATTTATGTGATGGAATTTTGTTTGTTCTCGAATCTGGGTGTTTTCCGCTGAACGAAACCTATTGCTGCTTTACGCCGATATTCTGTTAGAAGGTGATAGAGCTCCGGTCTAGCCCATTTCATAAATACTGTACCACTAAAATAATTAATATAAAAGGACTCACCTGTTGCCAGAACTGTGCTAACAAGTATATCCTCTCTTTCTTGAAGAGCCAGTCCATCGAGTGCATAGCTTGCACCTCCGCTTCGGGAGCGGCGGGCAGACTGGCCGCGCCCGTCGGGTGCATCCGGACCCGTTCACGCCCACCGCATGACAATCACCCGCTCGTCACTTGTACCACACGCGGGGCCCGCGCCATTTCGAAAACAACTGTCAATGTCAAAATTTCCAAACTGCCAGTATCGATTGTCAAATCTTTTTAAAACTTTAATTGTTCTCTTCGGTCGCGTGTTCGGTGAATTCGAAAAATTTTCTTGGCCTGAAAGAAAAAGAAAAACGTGATTGAAACGGGGCTGTGTATCGATTCTATTGTTCGGCAGACAATCGGCCACTCGTTCCGTGCCGAAACTAATTTGGTTATAGAATGTTTTTGATGTTCAACTATAGAGGGAAATTGACAGGTTCGTGAAAAACCTGCTTGGTGGAGGTGCACATTAAGGCTTTTTGTGCACCTCATTATTTACTGCCGGCACGGAATGTTTGGAACTCGGTAAACTATTGTATTCGATTCGTTAATTCGACTGCAGTATTTTTGGTTCTATCAAATGGTATAAACACTGTGGATTCTTTTCGATAGTTTCATTAAGAATTTGGTTATACGGCATTTTCAAATTCTAATAGATTTAAAAAAGATCATACTTCCATTACGACAAAGAATCTAAGAACATGGCTGACAATGTTTCTTATTCTCCAGGACTTTTTCCAGAATTTGCAAGCTGATTTATATTAGCTGAGTATTGTACTGCGACTGTATTTTATACTAAGACGTTATGGTTAACTATTATAAACAAATAACTATCTTTAAAAAATATTAGCTTAGTTTTTTACCCAATTAATTCTAAAGTTGGTTATGTTTCTTGTAATACACACAATTATTAAAAAGTTGTATTAATATCTATCTACCTTATCTGTCTATAGTGTCATAATAATAAAAATTGCTCTGACAAAGCAATGTGATAAGGAAAATTGAAATTTCAAATTGTTTTATTTTGACGACGGGAAAACCACGTGATGACACCTAATTATGATTTTTTATGTTTTATTTCTTCATGTTTATTTATATTGATTTTACTAGTTTTAAGGTAAAAATTAAAAAAAACTAGACTTAATGCATGTTTCACGTCTTACAAAATAATTTATCTGACAAATAAAAGCTAAAAAAAATTATAAATTACATGTCACAATTTATCTGATAGACACTGAAACTTATAAGTTTTAAGGTCATTAAGTTCCATAAGACCTTATAATAATATGATAAGTAACATAATAGTATAAAAAAAATATATAAATTTATAAATACCTAACAAAAAAAAACCTATGCAAATCATAATGTACAGTCAGCAATTGTACAGATAGCACCAAAATAATAGCGACACTAGCGCCATGGCGTCGACTACAACCATGAAACAGTTAAAAACTAAGTTATCGCCGCCTAAAACAAAGAGCCGTAAACCGCGACTTGTAAATTTTAACCAGCGGAGTATGTTACAAGCGGCAGCGATTTTTATATTAAATAGCTTTAATGTATATATCTGATTTTAGACACGTATCGGACTTAATATTCAGGATAATAGTATCCTATAGCAATCCTTTTCAGAGTATCAATCTATCTCCAAACAATTTTCAAAGCTCGTTTTTCATTATTTTTTCTAATTCAGACTTTCAGATTACAATTTGAGAGAGCTCAGATTACTAGATTCGTGCGCGACCCTCGGTAGCTACGACCACTAGCAAGAGTGACTGACTGTCGAAAAAGAAGTTTATAAAACGGACTTGTTTTGAAATTATAGAATAGAAGAATAGAATTATACGACATTATCATTTCATTATTGTTATAAAACGCTCTCTTACGCTACCGCTACAGCTTATAACTCATGCCGCCAAACTAAGGTGGCGGCCGGGGGTTGAACTGTGAATTACTGGCGTGTCAATCAATAAACATGATAAGTGCGGGTTCGTGCCCCGATATGCAAACAGGATTACACGCCGCACGGAACTTCTACTCGATCGATTCAACTCGATTCTCAACATCGATACTGGTTGGTCACTCGCAAACGAAATGACCTGATTCGTAAAAAAAAACAGCCTGTATGTAGAACGACTCTCTTTTGTTTTTATTTAAATTAATATCTATATTAATAAATTCTGTATAAAATCGAATTCTATTATTAATTTTTTTGAAATTAGTCTTTGTGTAAGGTAACCGAGGAGGCAATGCGTTTTCTGGGTGGCCAGTTCGTAAAAATAGAGATTTAATTAAAAGAAAGAAATTCTAAATAGACCAATGGGTACAAGATTTAAAAAGAATTTGACATGGTAATAGTGGCCAGTACCATTTTAGATTTTTTTAAAATTATATTTAGTCATTCCAAAATCCAACATGCTTGTTAAAAGTACTAGTGAAGTATACTAGAGGTGCATGGCGTAACGCGATGCAAAGTTGAGCTGAGCGAATGTTGAAAGTTTTGGCGCCAAAAATCAGCTTTATTGGTTTTGGCACATTTTATTTTCATTTTTATTTTTTTAAAACCTTGCCACAAACTGTCTCTTAAGATGTGCCAAGTTTGGTTCTAATTGGTGGAGTAGTTTGGGAGGAGAAGACGAACAACCAAATGAGGAGAGTCTGGTATGGAGAGCTTCGCTCGCCTTCGGCTCGCTCAGCTCAAAAAAGTATTAAAAAAATAACCTAATATTGTATGTAACAGTTGGCTATTTATTTACCTCTTTCGAATGAGTCATTCGAAACACAGACAATTATTCAGTTTGGTATTAGTTAATATTCATTAAGGGATGGGGTAGATGCGATAGATAACGCTTTGATATTGTAAGTAACTTTATTTAACGTTAATTGACGTTACCGAATGATACAGCCGTTTTATATGAAGGGTAGGTTATTATAAAATGTATTGTTTTAAAGTAATCTTGACATTTTTTTTAAATTTAGTCTGACTGACTCATCAATAAGTCCAAACTTAGCAAAACTGAAATAAAATAAGTACTTGTACACATTTCAATAGTTTTTATTTTTATTTTCACGGAAAGTGTAAATCCACGCAAAAGGAAGTTCTTTTCGCGGGTTTTGCTAATGATTCGTCATCTCGCACGATCGTGCAACTTGACACCATTCGATTTTATAAAACAAATAGGTCAAATCCAATGGATGAGATGACGATAACTCGGTTTTGCTACAGTTTTAAAATATCATGGTGAATCGAATCAGGTCCAAGTAAATTTTACACCATCGACATAGCTCTTTAAAGTTCGGTATAAGTACTATTTCAGTTACATTAATGCAATTATTTTAACACCATTGCGTTATTGTATAAAATTGATTCAAATATATTCCAACCTTTTTTTGGTAAAGTACATTCTTAATATTATCATTCAACATACGAAAAGAGCAATATTAAAAATTCAAATTCGTAAACAAATGCCGGTCGTTCGAAAGACCCAATTCAAAAATCGAACGTCTCAGGGTTACTTACATAAAATAGTGCGGTGCCACGTAAAACACAATCCAACAATATCGACTCAGTTGTATAGTTCTTAAGAATGCTTTTTATCCAATTCCGTTTCTGTCAATCGCAGTATTAACTTTGCCATCGATAGTGATCTTTCGGAAGCGGTCGCGTGCGCGTCGCCAGTACAGACCCTTAACAACTTTATTTTTCGACAATAATATGTCTTACAATATAAAATATAAGTTGAAATTACCTGAAAATTAGAATTGTAAATCGCTATAAGTGGTGCCGTGTCTGTAATAAGTAATTGAAAATATAAGGACATTGAATTTATGCAGTTTTGTTAATGTCAAGCCATGACGGTGAAAAATATACATAGAAATTATTAATAGAGTTGAAATTAATTTTATAGCTTTATTTCTATTGCATTTTATTATTCAACTTAAGCAATCGTACAAAAAAAACTGATTGTTTCATAAAGTCCGAAATGAATATTAAAAAAGAATATTTTATATAAATGCTATACATATAAACGATATATAATATACTCTTTGACAGACATAATAAAGAAGGATTGATAAGATTTTCACTGATTTATTTACACAGTTGTAAAAATCAAAGAGTAACGCTGACAGGTGCTCGACAAACCGAACGCGACACGGCCGCAAACATTTTTATCACTACCATAAATATAACAAAACTGAGATTGCTACACGCGTGAAACTTTTCAAAACATCGAAGAAAATGTTATAAAAACATTACGTTTCTTACACAATATGTGAACTTTATTGACATAGAAAATAAAGTACATTATTCGTAATATTCGATTTTGTAACACGCAAATGTAGGGTTGTCGCGAAACTAAATCCGATAGCGAAATAAAAACTATAAAAAAATAATAATATTTAAATTTTAAAAAATTAAAAATTTAAAAAATTAAATTAATAATTTTTAAAAATTTTAATTAAATAAAAAAAATAAAATTTTTAATTTTTATTAATTTTTAAATTATTTTAATTATTTTATTTAAAACTACAAAAATAATAAAACGACAGAATGATTATTCCATTTGAGTCAGAATCGAGCCATTTCGTTTGATGTTTTCACAAATAAATGACGATCAGTTCATATTTACAGATAAAAAGTGTGCAATATTGTACGAAGAAAAAGATAATTTAAAAATGGAATTGGAATCCAAACTGCAATTCGAATATCGTTTGTAGCGTTCCGTTTTTAAATTCCTTCCCTCGCGTATTCCTTCCTCCTTTTGTTGCCATAGACTCGTTATCGACACGGAGTTTCGTGCCAGATATTAGTCATTCGATTGTCTTTTTAGTCGTTTCGATTTTCAAAATCTGTTGCGGTTCCTCGTTTGCTCTTTGAACTGCGCTCGACGTTCGGAAATTCGATTATTTCATTGCCATTCTTTGATTGATGGATTTTTGTTTGCTGTTTTCGCTCCGTTCTTTGTTATTGGACGCGAGTGGTTTTCGAACGAGTGCTAAGTGCCTTTTATTTACCGTGTATCGATAAACGACTCGACTAAAAAGCGAATATGAGAGATAAGATCATTTTTTATTTCTAAACGACTTTAGTAAATTGACAATTTCAATTTACAGATCAATGTTGTAACGTTTACCTATCACGACATTCGATTATCAACTCGATTATAGTCGATTATTATTATCGATACATTTGTTAATCGCGTGACGGGGTCACCATGGGTATTTATTGCGAGGCAGGTGCTGTTTTAATGTTATTAATGTAACAATTTTGTACTCAATAAAAGTTTAGAAAGTGCCGCTAAACTGCATTTATTATTTTATGTGTGTTTATAAATAATGTAACTGTTGGCAGATGCATAATTAGGTGTTATGTTCTTTTTATATCATTTTGTGAAAGTACGGTTTTTTTGTTTACGGTAAACAAAACAATCTACCACTAGCTAACTAGTGACTCATTTATTTGTAATATTTAGCATCTTTTATGTTAATGTGGGGATCATAATTGGCGGTTTAAAGAATGTTTAACCTGACAAATTAATTTTCGAAAAGTACAAAGACTGTTTTTTCTTAGAGAAAATAAGTTAACAGACAGTGTGTAATTTGTATTAATACTCCTATTAAGTAACAGGCAGTTCTAAAACGCAATTTTAAAGTTACATTAAAATAGCTGTCATTGTCAAACTAAACTAAATGTGGATTTAAAATTAAAATGCTTTTCAGAAACGGTTAATCTGATCCATAATATTGACAAGTATTCCTCTGGCAAACATACATAGACACACCTGATAATGAATCGTCACTGTCGACCATAATAGTATCGTGATGTTGCCAACATCAGCACATTAAAGATCATAAACACTACTAAGTAAGCGGAACTAAATTTATGATGGCCTCGAATGGTAAGACAATCGCGGGTTCGATCCCGGCAACTGTATTTACTTCGTCATTAAGTAAAATGTGGCAAATATGTTGTCATAGAATCAAGAATCAATGAATTTTATTCGGAAAATAGGCCTTCATAGGCACTTTCTATTCTATAGTAAAGTGTACATACAATAATAATGTTCAAGCCACCATTGTTTCGAAAAAATAAGAAAAACGACCATAACTTCAATGAAGTCTTCATCTTGCATGCCATCTCTTCCTTTTCCGTGTTACGATACGACATAGCACGTTATTAATCGAATCAGAAATTGATTTTAACTATAATGGCAAATAATTTAGATCGTGTAAAAAAATGGTTAACATTAAGTTGAATGACAGACTAACTTACAGACAAAAAATATCATAGACGCAGATAATAATATTCTATGAAAAGATATTAAATATAATACAGTCTACGCGAAATATACGTCTTGAAGTCGATCGATCATAATAAAATTAACGAGCGGTACACTCAACTGAGTAATGTGATATGAAATCGCGTGCACCTATACGTACAGTCGGCTAGAAAAGTGTAAACATAAAAAAAAATACCAATATTTCTTTACATTTAAACTGCTTTGAATACTGTTTTTCGAAAAAAACAGTATTCAAGTGAAAAAAAAACAATGTATTAGATTAGATTATCGAAATAGATAAATCCAATTTTAATTTTTAGTTTTTATTAACAAGTAATTTTCACTTAATTTTTTTTATACCACAAATGTGACAAACAAGCATACGGCCCGCCTGTTGGTAAGCATCACCGTAGCCTATAGACGCTTGCAATAGCGGGGGTAAATTAATTAAAATTTTTGTATACCTGAAATGATTATATCCTACTTTTTTTACTTCATTTGAGTTAGACACTAGACTCTTAGAGTCTAGACATTAATTGAGAGTTAACACAAAAACCGTCTTCAGTTTTAATAGTCAATTTTTAAAAAGTCAAAATCAGAAATTTAGTAGACTTAGCCCAAGTATTAACAACCCAGTTTTATTTAATCGACCCAATATTAGTTTATTCAAAAAAATGCCAATAACACATCAGTTCGCGTGTGTACGCGTTTTTTTAAACCGTTCATGACACGGCCATTTCTTGTCTATTCACGTGTGTAGAACACACTATAATTGGTTGCCTTCTAATACTAGTTCCAATGATTCTTTATTTATGACTAAATGTTTACGGCTACTGTTCGCAAATAAACTAAATTAGTTTTTTTTACTAGTCTATGGTAATAAAAAATGGACGGAGCTAATCATGCATCGTTAGCTCTAAAATAGACTTAATTTTAAAATGAAAATCGATTAAAAACTGTAATATTTAATTTTAGAACGATTAATTTAAATTGATGACATAAAAG
This sequence comes from Endotricha flammealis, assembly GCA_905163395.2. Classification (NCBI taxonomy): domain Eukaryota; kingdom Metazoa; phylum Arthropoda; class Insecta; order Lepidoptera; family Pyralidae; genus Endotricha; species Endotricha flammealis. The sequence goes on from LR990873.1 coordinate 1,062,348, forward strand.
CTTTTATTTTTACCATTTACTTATTTCTTTTTACGATGAAACGCTATATTATTATACTAGTTATATTATGAAAAGCTCCACATAGCTTATCTGTAAGATAAATTGACAGCTTTGGTATTTTTATACAATTTATGGAATTGACAGACAGTTTTTTAAATGAATTTTAATCCCACATTGAGTCTCAAGCTATTTTTTTAATGCGTTGTATCTCCTGTAGACATAGGAATAGGATCAACATCGCCCTCAGATTTACAATAAGCAATGGAAGCTAATTGACGTCCCGAGGGAGAAACTACAGCTGTCTTGGAACTTACAAAGAATTTAATCAGACAAAAAATAGACGGAGTAGAAAGTATTGAAAGATCTTCCTTCCCTAGCAACTAAGTAATAAGTCCATCAATACTCCAATAATCGACTAATAAACACTAAAACAGACGATAAAAAGTAGTTAACTAAAAATAAATTTCGAACACCACCTCCCAGAAACAACACTAAAAAACACATTGATACATTTATATCTGACAGAGAAATATGTGTGACAAGCCCTTGCTGTAATAATACTTAATTTATAATCCTACTGTGTGTGACATAATTACCCTTTAAGTTGTGAGATAAAAAAAATATCGTATTTTTACTAAGAACTAATGTTACTTAAAGTTAGTTAAACACTTTTATCGGTATTCATAATCGGTTTAATGTAACTAAGTGTATCGATAAACAAAAAGAACGGTTTACTTTTAGCCTAGTTTACTACGGGACCTTGGCGCTGTGTGAATTCTGTAGAATTTTTTATTTTTATTTTTCTATGTCCTGCTGTTTTTAGTGTTAGTTTAGTTTTCGTTTTTATTAATCATTGCATGTAATTTTATTGTATTATGCCTAATAGATAAATATTTTTAAAGATAAATAAATCGACTAAAAATTCTCATCGTATCACATCACTAGACTAATTTAATTTTTAAATTATCGAGAGCATATGACAAGACGGCATTTCCTATTCGATATTTGGAATAGGGGAACGCGAAGAAGACATTTGAAAATGGAATATGACGTTCGAATGGTTTCGTCCCCTGCGGAGTAAGGATGCCACGTATATTTACGAGTTTCGTCCCCATTCATGAATTTAAAATTTTGGAGGGAATTGTATTTTTGTGACATTTTATTATATCCTAAATGTCAATGTTTTAAATATCATTTTTTAATATCGCAATGTCGTAAATTCTTCTGTATCTTCTGTTAAATAAAATGTCGGAGGCCAGTGGTTTCATGCCGCCTGAAGTCCACCGACTTAATAACTGCCATTGGCCGTTTTTCCACTCACCGGCCCGGCACCGGCACCGGCGACGGCTGCTGGTGCCGCGGAAGCAAAAATATTATGGAAATGTATACTACTTACTATGTAGACTAGTTTTTCCATTTACCGGCGCCGGCGACGATATTTTTGCATTCATCGACAACAGCCCGGACTGGCTTAACGTGCCCTCCGAAGCACGAAGAAGCTCGAGATTTTTTAAACCCACCCAATTATTGAATAGGATTGTCGTTGTTTTACTTGCGTCATCGTTCTACTTTGGCATGCACATCGAGCTCCTCAACTAATGACAAATAGTATTAGAATAAACATGGCCGTTATACAATAAAAAAAAACGATACAAATCAAAAAGCAATAAGTCTTATTGTGTGCAACAAGGGCATAAACAAGAAATAACACGTATTCTATTTGCAAACCGATATAAATTTATAAATTCTGCACTAGTTTTTTTATTGCAATTTTTAATCTGTTACTTGTCTACTATAATCAATTACAATTATCAGGTTTAAACACCTTTTGCAGCTGTCGACAGCCCTATTACACGGGCCGGTATGTAAAGTGTAGCAATAGCAAATAGCAAGCAACATAGTATTAATATGAATAAATTATTTTTTTATTGTTTTTATTTTACTTAAATCATTTTTATCGAATGGACAAAATAAGTATAGTTAATGTTACATTTTTTTAAAATATTTATTGATTTTCAATTGTATGTTTATTTGGAATTGAGTTGCACAAAATTTTTACGAGCTAGCGGTCACCTAATGGTACGCAATCACCTCTGCCTATGTACGACTACAAGATCTTGGATTCTTTGCCCACCTATGAAGAAATGAAAAAGGAAGGAAGTAAACTGAAAAAGGGAGTAGGAAGGCTATTAAGGCTACCTCACCTATCTCTGTCAAAAATGACGAAACTAAAGAAGAGAAATAGAGATTGCTTGAGACTTATATCAATTTAAAATGAGTTCGTGCAACCGTTAGATTAACAAATAAACTATTCTAATACGAAATTGGCAATACAAAATGTTATTTAATACCATCGTAATTGAATTAAATCTGACATTTTCAGGACACGACGGAAGTGTTAGAACAAAATTAATTTAATATCAATATCAAGTGAAGCCAACAACTTTGTTATAAGCGAAATTAATATATCTATAAAAAAGCATGCAAGCAAGCAAGCAATATGTTAGTCTTACCCCGGGTTTAGAGGTAGTCTTACCCTGGGCTCAGTGGTAGTCTTACCCCACACCAGTCGATCTTTTAGAGTTATGTTTTACATTTAAAACGCTATTTTCTTATTGACTGCCGGATTAACGTATGAACGTATAACGATGTACCGTACGTACAGCAATAACTATGGCCTAATCCGCTGATCGTAGAGACCTGAAACTTGGATATGTTCTTTATATGACGTCCGCATAAAAAATATTTTTTTCGAATTTCCACGAGAAAGAGAAATGCGCACAATATTATTTCCTAGATTAACTATATAGTAGGATACTTTTTATCGCTGAAATATCCCCTGGGATATCAAACATAAAAAATATAATACCAATTTAATTATCACAAATTTACATTCGCGCGAGCAAAGTAGCGGGTACAACCTGGTTTATTAATTAATCTTCTCTATGCGAACTGCCGATGCGTTCGATCATCTTGAGCCTCTGCCAACTCCCAAATGTCATGGGTTGAACATAAAGAACTCTATATTATAAAGAGGTACGATTTGTACCTATTTATGTATTTTTGTTTGTAACGAGTAAACTCCAAAATTACTGGACATTTTTAAAAATTCATTAAATGGTAAAGTACATTACTCCAGTGTAACATAGGCAATTAGGCAATTTTTTTAAAAATTAGTGATCCTTAGTAATACTCTTGCGAAGCTGTGGCGGGGCGCTAGTTTACAATACATACTACAATAATATTATGAATATAAATAAATATATAGGGACAATTCATACAGATTGAGCTAGCCCCAAAGTAAGTTCGAAAGTTGTGTAATGGGATACAAACTCAACGTTATTATATTTTATAACAAATACATATATAGATAAACATCCAAGACCCGAGGCCAATCAGAAAAAGTTCGTTTTTCATCATGACCCGACCGGGGATCGAACCCGGGACCTCCTGGGTGGCGGTCTGGCGTGGTAACCATTACGCCACGGAGGTCGTCAAATATTGAGTAAGTAAATTAAAATATTCTTTCTAAACTAGTCAAAACACAAAGGCCACAAATTTTATGTCTTAAAATGACATCAATTAAAAAAAAACGTTTTTTTTTTTGTAGATTCATTGAATCAGTTTCATACTAGACAGAAATATTACTATACGACATTACAGACACATGTCATCAACGTGTAACATATTATTGCAATGTTATTGTAAACGTTCAATAAGTCGTGGTTATTAATATTGGTAGGTATGTTGTACAAAATTACGAAAATGTTGAATTCATCTATCATGCTATAAAAAAATCAAATTGAAATGACTTAAATAAATAGGTTACATATCAAAGATAAAGAACCCCAGTAGCATAATGAAAAAAAAACTATTAAAAAAAAACAATATCCATTGATAGCAGGCGGGAAACACATGTGGGGTTAGACTGGGACAGAGCAATACGAGCAAACGAGAAGGTGCGAGAGTTTTTCTTTTTTTTCGGCCATTGATGGCAGCGATTTCGCCACATGTTCGAACTTCGATGACTATAAAATTGTTTGAACTTGTACAAACAAATATTGGCGTTCTATTCCTTTTTCGAAAATGTATGTTAGTTCTTTTTTGGGTTAAAACAACAAAATATTCATTTGTTTTTGCGCTATTAACTTTTTTATGTTTTTTTTAATTATAGACGTCACACGTATATTCTATTCCACTATACTTGGCACAAATGCTCTAAAACGTCTGATTTAAAATAAAAATTACTAATCACTTCATTGTGATAAACCTATTAGTTAGTTATTAGTATTAGTTATTATATACAACATTATGTTATAGCTACAATATGATATGACAAGCTAATTCAATCATGGACTTTCAGTTTTTCCTGTAAATCTATGTACTTGCAAAATAAATGATTTTATTTTAATTTTATGTGATACCCTTCCATGGCTTTGTAAAAAAAACTAAATATTTAAAAATATTAGTTGTAAGCTGTTTATTGAACTTTAAAATAATTTTCTAAAGTGCAGCCAAGTTCGTATATTTAAAGATAAAAAAAAAGTAAAATATTTTTAATGTAAAATTATTTTCAAACAACGTCTCACTCAAAACGGCGTCACTAGATGACGTTGCTATGCTATATCCTAACATGAAAACTTTTTTAAAGGGCTGGCATAAAATAAAAAAATGAGGAAGTAACCTACGTTATTAGCTTATAAAATTCGAGTATGTACAAACAAAAGAATTCAGCAAATAATTATTATACTATGCATTTATAGTCAATAACAAATTTGATTTCTTAGTAAAAATTTGAAATATAAACAAAACGCAGCGTCCTATTACGTACTGTTATGGGCATAACGAATATTTTCTCACGGTTTTATACAATCGAAAATAGGTTCTAAATTCATATAAATACAGTTCAAAATTGTTAGACGATGATCATGATAGATTTGTATGGTCCAAGTGATAGAAGGTTCGCGATTTGTTGATGTATTTCAGACGTATTGAATTACGTTGGCTATGCCGTGTATCGTGTAACAATATACTCAAATAAAATTTATTTATTTTAGATAAAATCGATCTGTAAAAATCTAATCACATTCAATCATAGTTTATAATTATAGTAAAAATAAAATATCAAATTAAATTACATAAAGTAAAAGCGACAAGACAAATACACAAGCAAAGCTAAAAGCTAGAAATAAATAGGAAAATAAATATATCCATAAAATTAAATATTACCAACATGATAAAGTAGTAGAACATTTTATAAAATAGGCTATCTCGACCGGGGAATTACTTCTCATCTCACAGAATATCGGTGTGATACAGCAATATGTTTCGTTAGTGAGAGAATCGGAAGTCCGACTCTTTTCCCTTCTCCTTTTCCTTAGTCCTTCTCTCTCTATTCCCTCCCTTGTAGCAAGCAACGTATTAGTACTATTAGTAACGCCTCTGATATTACTGACGTTTATAGGCGGCGGTAACCACCTTTCATCAGGCCTGGGAGGCGATTCTCGGGCGCGTGACATAATGTCCACATCGAGATATCTCGAAAAAACATGGCGGATGTCGATTGCAAACAGATTTCCGTATTCTCAGCATCTCACGGTAGACATATGTCGTGCCCCAGCGTTCGACAAGCAACGAGTGGTCGACAGCAGTAGACATTGGATATTTCACACATTATGTCAGTCGAAATCTCAATTGTCATGTCTAATTAATGTGTATATGTCTGGAGACGATTTTATGTCGTTTTTTATTAATGATAATATAGTGGATAAAAAAAAAATAGAAATAAAAAATAACACTAAATAGAATTAAAGGAAAACAAACGGCGTTTATTCGACTTGTCAAAGTTGTGTTGTCAATTCGAAATCGCGAAAAGAAAAATTACGTTACTTTTCACGCAGCTATATTAGACAAAATATTTCATTTCCTTCTTTGAGAACCTATTTTATGATACTTTTGTGTTGTAATGTATTATAGCATTTATGTTGTTTAGTATTATATTAGTTTTATGATATATTAAAGACTATTCTAGTTCCAAATTCGTTTAGCTCGATTGTGATTCAACACAATCGAAAAAACGGAACGTAACACCAAAAAAGTATGACATTTAGGCGACATTTATCTCTATTGGCACCGAGAATAGGTCAAAATGAAATTATAGAGATTTTGGTGACATTTTCAGCAGACATTTAAAATTCGACATTATCTCGAAATAGAGATATCTCGCAAGAACCGAGAATCGCCTCCCTGTTTGTCTGCGGTATGCCACAAAAAATTACATAAATACATATAAATTTTAATAATAAATTCAGCACACTGGCACAATACGTAGTAGTTTTAATTTTTATTAAAAGGGAAATCATGGCATTCCACAAAACATTCTGAAAACGCAATCAATTATCAATTTCGCAAATCATTATGTAATATAATATACATGATACCGTAATTACATCATCATTGTAATATTTCATAGTTTGCGTCACCATTTTACACCCGCTCCGCTTATAACTTTTATCCGCTCCGCTCATGTAATTGGACCACGGAATATGGTGTTCGGTATCAATAATACGAATAAACAAATTGTTAGTATCAATTAATAGGCTATTGTTGCAAGATCTGAATGAATGGGTCACGTGGTGTCATTATGGTGTCATGTGAGTATCATAAGTGTTATTTGTTAACGGACTTTTGGACTCGACGTTGAAAAAAAAAATTGTCAAATTGTAAATTTTTACGTAAAATAAATTTTTGAATATAGCGCCATCTAGTTTTGGAATATGGAAAACTTTTGCCCAAGAACAATATAATTTGAATCAATTATACTTAAATACAAGCCGAGTGGCTAACAATGGCTACTTTATTACAAGGGCCGCGAGTTCGAATCATGCGCAAATAAAAAAAATCCAGAAGTCTTGTTCTAGATATTTTTAATTTTTTATTCACTTACACAAAAAAATCGTTTGTATGTATCCTGCTTTCCTGTGGGAATTTCGCAAATTCCTTTCTTATTGATGTCTACGCTACGCTACGTACACACATATCTATGTGTGTACGATTATGATCTCATAAGACCTCTAAGTTTCAGTTCTTTACGATCTGTGGGGCAATGCATGTAACAAGAACCGATTCTAGTTCGATTCAACGACACTCGCTGTCTCATACAGAATAGGAATTGAACGGGACAGCGAGTTCGTTGAATCGAACTAGAATCGGTTCTTGTTACATGCATTGCCCCACAGCAATTTCAGCTGAGCCATAGAATAAGTAATAACCCGATTCACACAGCGCCATTTGGTCCCAAAGTAAGCTAGAGTAATCTTCTTGTGTTATGGGTACCAGACAGTGGATATATTATTGGTAATATAAACTTATAATACATACAAAACACCCAGACTCGAGAACAGACACACAAATGCCATCACGCAAATGTTTCCTATCGGGAATCGAACCGGCGCCCACCGGTCCCGAAGGTACGTACCAACGCACCATCGGGCTGTCGAATAGCAGACGACAAATGAATTTATAACAATGTTAAATACCTATTGGCATTATAGATAAGAGGTGTGTTCCCACACACGGTTCTAAGTTCAAATTTATTGATCCGACGTCCGGTGATCATGTTACTGAGATTATTTTCTACATACAGGTTGTTCCTAAACTAGCAATGCAGATTTTATTAAACTACTATTGAAACCCGCGCAACTTCGTTTGCGTGTATTTATGCACAGTAGCGCCATCTATGACTTTCTTTTTTTGAAATCCTACGGGAAACGCGTACTTTTCGGGATAACCCTATGTGTTAATCCATGGTATCAGCTATCTACATACCAAATATCATAAATATTGACCCAGCCATTTGAGCGTGAAGAGGTAACAATCATACATACAAACTTTCGCCTTTATAATATTAGTAGGATACAACATTACAACACAAATTAATTAATAAATGGTCTGATTGATTGACAGATAGATATACCTATTATATCTATCTGTCAATCAATCACCATTGCATCTATGCCTTATATGCAATACACAATACAGATTGAATGCAGTGGATATTGACAACTTACAGTCTAGTGTAATTGCAACAAGATTGAGCGATTGACATAAAAAAATTTGAAAAATCCTAACTAATAATATAAATGAGAAAGTGAGTTTGTATGTTTGTCATTCCTTCACGGCTTGACTAATCAGCCGATCATTATATTTGTATACATATTGTCAGGGGTACAGAGCCCAACATACTTTTTATTTCGTGAAAGTATGTCATTCCAATGGGAAAATATTTTTCTACTATATGGCGCTGCAATTGCGATGTCGGCCCACAGATGGCGCCACAAGTCGCGCTATGGGTTGTTTTAAAGCTAGTATATTAATATGATAACATTACATTATCAGCCCCTCTCAATTTGTAGCGCTCGTCAGGGTACAAACTTGAAACTAGACGTTTTAGATAAGACCTTTTTAATATATTTTGGTTAAGATATGAAGACTGAAAAACTTTATTTTTTTTAAGAATTCCCATGGGAAGGTAGGTATCGTATGCGTAATACGATTTGTTTAGATTTTAGCGGGAATATTATTATTTTCATGGACCCAATCAACTTTCTGTTTCTTAAAAAAAACTATTCTTGCAACACCATGTATAATAATAATCTTAATATTGATGTCTATATTAATTTGTAATAAGAGCACCCTCTACCATCGTCCCACGCCTTCTACTCATTATGCATCTGCAAATATTTTATTGTTTTATATTTTATAAGATGGCAAACAGGCTTTATGATAAATAAAATATAGTATTTCTAATAGAATGGAAAAACAGGCAAGCTTATTTATTTATATATTTTTTAAAACACACCGATTGAGCTAGCCCCAAAGTAAGTTCGAGACTTGTGTTATGGGATACTAACACAACGATACTATATTTTATAACAAATACATTTTATAGATCCAAGATCCAATCCAATCAGAAAAAGTTCGTTTACAGCACGACCCGACCGGGATTCGAACCCGGGACCTCCTGGGTGGCGGTCTGGCGTGGTAACCATTACACCACGGTCGTCAATATTGTCTCCTACACTCCATCAATGAAGTGTGAACTTGAATAAAGAATATGGATTCTGACGTCATACACTCTTAAACTTCTCACACTCTATTATAGTTTTTAACGATAGAACAATGAGACATATGTTTAGTCACACGATTACTCGATTAACGGTTAATCGCTTATAATCGATTGTTTTTACTCGCACCATATTAGGGTAAATAGCTGGTTTCTGGCACCTCGTAAACAAAAAACAAACATTTAATTCTATTTGAAAATAGAAGTATGGGACAAGCCTACCACAGATTTCTACCGCTGTGTGTATAGTTAGGATCAACAACGGCGACATCAGATAGACAATAAGCAATGAAGCTTATTGACGTCCCGGGGAGAAACTACAGCTGTCTTGGAACTCACAACTTGGATTTAATCAGAAAAAAAATTAGATTGAGTAAATAATAAAAGCATAATTTTATTTTTTACACAACTTCTTTGCTTTTTAATCTTATCAATATGTATTTTCTGAGGTAAAAAACAAACAGACATTATTTTTGTTGACTTTTTAATCACAATCATTCACAACATTGTAGTTACTTTAAAATCTTAATAATTTCTTAGTCATCGGAATCGAACTTAATACTTTCAACTCTTAAAACACTAATGGAAAGTACATATCTACTTTTACTAAACCCATAATTGTTTAGGAAGTGCCGCTAATTAGTAAAATGTTTAGTTGGAAGGTCAAGAACCTGTTGTGGCGCCATCTGTACGAAATACACGGAACTTCCCGAATAAGAGGGTCACATCTTTCACTTCTCAATTAAGTTTTTTTATTTTTTATTTACGTTTAACTATTTAACTATTATAATATTAGATCAATTCTAAATAGGTATGCAATAAATTACATTTTTGTAAATTTTCTGGAATCACACAACACAGTACCCGTATTACTTGTAACATTTACTTATATATATAATGTTTTATAAATAAAAGGGGATAGTTTTCATAGAAATTAACAAAAAGTTACATTTTACTTGCGTATTTGCAGTCGTGGTAAAATACAAAAACATTTTATTTATTTAACTTTATTGACCACAATACATAAAGTACTGATACAATCCGCGGATTTAATATATACATATATAAATATATAAAATTCAAAGCCCTGACGGATTTAACTATAATATCAACGCACAGTCCAAACTGCTGGGCCCAGAGATTCCAAATTTGGAATGTACGTTCCTTAAGATGTCTAGGGGTGTACTAAGAAATGGATTTTTCAAAATTCCCATGGGAAAGCGAGATATACGCAAACGAACTTGCGAGTATTTTACTTACTATAAAATTATCATTCGAAAATAGTAAAAATTTTACACTACATTTTTCTTGATATTGGTTTTTTGGTTCTTGTTGATACAGTTGACCAATGGAAGAGTTAACCAACTCACTTACACGATTTTTTATTTATTAATAGTATTCATAGTGTACAAGTTATAAAACAATGCTTACATTATTAGCATCCGAAATAATAATAATAAGCAAGCTATAAGTCAACTATTACTAAAGTCTAATTTAAGATTTCACAGTAATATTATTTCGATGGATTTCACTAATATTAAATTTGAATTTTTGGAATTTTGAATGAACAACTAGAAAAAATATTAAATTAAGTATTTTTTTAACAGTACCTAGTGTAGGTACCTAGTTTATAATCTAGACTGATAGTGATAAATGATGAACAAAGTCTACTAGTTTACATTTACACATACAAAAAAATACAAATGTAACAAGGTGAATAGGCTTAATTTGGTCACAATTTTGTAACACTTTAAATAAATGTTCTAAGCGTGTTATGTGCAAATACAATATTATTTAAATCCAAATAATATTATAAATGCTTTGGTTATGTTTTCTATCATATAGATACTAATTTGATATGGATGAAATTTGGCGCACAGACAGTTTATGACTCATATTATAATGTGACATCCATCGATATTTATGTAGGTGATATTCTCTTATTCCAATGAGAAGACTGAACTTACTCGTATGAAATCGTTGTCACTATTAGTTTGATCATCATCATCTTAGCCACAAGAAGTCCGCAGCTGGACATAGCCTCCTACGATCGTTTAACATTTGATAATAATATCAAATTACCAAAAGTTGTAATACTCATAGTAAGTAAGACATTTCGAGAAATATATTTTATTCTACTCAAATTTATTTATTGTTAAGTATGTAATATTAAACATTAACAAAAATATGATATTAAAAATAAAAAGTATGTAAACTTAATTCGGATTGGCAAATTGTTTTTTTTATGATTTTAATTTATTCTCGAAAATTCTTATAATTCAAAAATTTACTTTACATCTGTCACGAAAATATATTTTACATTTGTCAACCTTTACATCACCGCTGATAATAATTTTTATTTATAATGACATTTATGATTCGTGTACAAATTATATTACAAATGTCTTTCATATTAACATGACAAAAATCATTCAGTGTCTAGTTGGTGTTTGACAAAAAAAACTAATAAGATTTTGTACTGTACTTATATAACATTTCCTTTAAAATTATATAATATAATTATATACTACAACATGATGAACGTGAAATATGAATAAATTCACTATAAAATCATTTTTCATTCAATTTCATTTCACGAATACTTATGAATAAACATACTTAATACCTATTTACCACTAAATACACTTCACATAGATTCCTATTAGTGCATCGATACTCTCAAATAGAAATTACCAAACAGAATCAATTATCTAGATTTTATTTGGGTTCCATTAGGTACATATTTTATTTATTTAACTTTATTGACCACAATACTTATGTAGTGATACAATAGACGGACTTAATGCTAAGTTGCATTCTCAAAGTCAACCATTGGGAAATGCAGAAATTCACGAACGCGGAGGTACTTATAACTAGGTAGATATTTTAACACTAATCTGTCTTAGAAGATAATTATTTGTAAAATATGATAACTTTTATCTTATTTTATAGGACTAATTCTTTAGTTCTTTCGGCATTTCGTCTCGTCTACGGCCCACAGAATAAAATAAATTTTGATTTTGACACAATTTCATATCTATGTTCAAAATTAACAATAACCACAGATAAATAAGCAATGAAGCTTATTGTAGTATCGGGAGAAAACCTAATCACACTGTCTATAAACACAAATTTAAATAATATGTAAACCTACTATTATAAATTGAAACATTTCTTTCTAATTACATACCTATATAAAACATTTAAAAGTGATCATCATTATCTTTAAAAATCTACAGTGCCTACAATATAATACAATAATTATTTTGCTCGAAAAGAATTTGCGGCACTGCAAAAATGTGGCCGTGGCATTAGGGTAAACCGTCCAACTTTGGCCAACGTTCCAATTGGCACTGATCTATCACAAGCCACTGTAGAGCAAATCAATCGAAAAAGGAACGTCGGGCGAAGATTCCGCCGCGCGAAGCCGCCGAGACATTTCACTATAATTAATCGGTAACAATGCTATTCGTTATTGTATCGATTATTTTCTAAATTATCCGAATAATCGAATACTTTTTTTGATAAGATAAAATAAACCTAATTGGTTTGGTTTAATTGCGAAAATAAGGTAAAGGTATTTACCACAGAATACATAATAGTACAAGTAGTATTACTTATTAAACAAATCTCACTTTATTCTACCCATAAAAGGGCGTGCAATTATCTGTTTGATACTTTGGGAAAAAAATATTATTTTATTATCAAAATAAATTTTGTTTGTCCATAGTGTTTATTGTGTTAAATTTATGAAAACATTAAAATAATATTGTGGAGGTGAGTTATGATATTTTTTATTATTGACTTAGAAAAGTTTTTGAATTTTTTGATTGTATTAAAAATATTAAAATTTTCCTTAGCCCAATCTAACTGGATTATATTCCAATGAGAAATTCAGGTTACACTATATTCCAATAAGAACAGTATTGGAATGAAGTTCCAATTTGTTCAGGATGATATCACGGCTGTTTAACACATAAATCACTTTCCCTAAATTGTTCTGCAACTCAAAACAAAAATAGAAAATCAAAGGAGAACACTTACGTTTATTTTCAGAGTGTGGTTTTACAATCACACTAATATTTCTGAGTATATGTCCACATAACACTTTCAAGTCAAAATATATCACAAAAACCTCGTAAAGTCGTCGAAATTGTCGTTCGATATGCACTCACAACGTCTCAAAAGTAACAAAAATGTTACAAAATCATAAAAGCGAAACACAGTCAGCTACGCCCAAAAATAATCTTTCGAGTCCGTGCGAAAACAAAACAAAAACATGACACAAAGTACACAAAACTCAAGTTCACAAAATGATGACCTTTTAAAATTATAATGACGGTATCAAAATAATAATAATCGCACAATTATCGAGAGTTCACTATTCACAATCGATTATCGGATGAACGGTTTCGATCCGATTATTTATTATTACGTAAGGTGATCCTTGAATCGGAGCGGAGCGCGCGTGGTCGCGAGCGCGCGTCGATGCCGCGACACACGACTGCAGTGCGATCCTTCGGAAACCCCACCAACACTACGCGCATCTGAGGCTCACTCCTTGGCGCGGCCCCGCCCAGTGGGACGCCACTCGGTAGCTAAGATGACCGTCTCCCTCCTCTTCGCTCTCGGTTCAAACTACGCTAGCTATCCCGCTCTCTCTCGGCGACAGTAGGGCGCGCCAATGGGATCGGTTCGGCGGATCGAGTCGAGACGATGAATCGAGATGTGTACTTAGGTATCACTGCACAAGTCCTTTTGTTGTAGTCGATAATAGGATGCGCTTTTTTGCGGCGCGATCGGCTGCCCGGCTCTTGCACGGGCCGCGGGCTGCATTACAACGCCATGCATTTGTTTACGTTTACACACTCGGTGCACAACAAACAACAGTTCAACCTGTTATACTTTGCATTGAAAGAAAAAAAATCATTTTTTTTTAAAATCTGCAATTACGAATTACTTTTATTTAACATAATGTATTTTAAATCATTTATCTATATAACATTTGTCTGAACATACGAAAAAAATGTAATTTTTTTAAACAAACTATAATGACAACTAAATATACAAATTATTGTTATCAAGAAACCTTGAAATAATTATTGAAAGTGCAGAGTACAATAGCAAAGGGCAAGACGTAGGGTGATAGTCTCAGTCGGCAGGGGTGGCTGAACTCGTAGGGCGCTATGTAGGTCAGTTTTTGTTTCGCGCCACAGAAATTCGGTTACTAGGTTCGCTCGTGCCATCTTTTTGATAGTGCCACTTATTAGGACGGTCCACCTTACTTTTTGTTACCATTTTTATCGATATTTTTATTTGAAAGATTCGAATATTTTTTTCGATACACAAATAAAAAAAAAATTTTTTTGGAATTATTCTTACTTATAATAAATACTTGGTAGTAATTTGTAGTTTAAAAAAAAACTACTTTGTTTATGTTTTTACAACAAAGAAACAAGCATAACTTTAACGTTAACTAATAACTTAATAACTCTACAATTTTTAGTTAAACTTCTATACTAAATACATAGGTACCTTTATGAACTAATTTAATTTAAATAATAATAGGAAAACATAAAAAGAATATAAATACAAAAAATATTTTTTACTGTACGTATACGTCTAAAAATGTTTATTTACCTCCGCTCGTCACTAGATGGCGTTAGGCGTAGATTTTCGCATTTTCCACGAGTTTTCCGAAGCGAAAGCTTATTTATCGCGTCGAAATGAATATATTAAGTTAAAGTTTATTTCTAAGATATATATTTTGATAATTACCTGATGATTTGAGCAAAGAATTCAAGAAATACAAGTACTGTTGTTAATTCAATGTCGATGTTATAAAGACTAGAGAAAACCTTACTACTTTGTGTATATTTCTCATGGAAAATTCTTTAAAAATACAAAGAACACATCCTCCATTCAAGTCTCCATGATCAGCGTTTTAGGCTGTGATTTGATCCGGCAGTCAGTCAGTCAGGAATCAGGACAAAGCATTTTTTATGTATAAGTATACCTATTTGAATTTTCACTAAAAAAAAATACCTTCAATCGAAGGTGATTCGAACTCTGCCACGATGCTCCAATGCAGATTGGATGTGGCCAATGTTATGAAGCCCGAAGGCAGAAGACCACGCATCGCACTTAGCTCAACAATTTGTCATCGACAACAGATAAGGAAACCCATCCAAACTCTGGCTAGGTTCGACGATGCTTAACTTGCGTGTATGTTTAGGGGACCCAAAGTGACACCATTGAGTTATGGTAATATATATTGGGTAACATTGACGCAACTATTGTAATTCCGAGTAAATTAGATCCGCCATTTTGTCTTACGTACAACCCAATTATATTATGTCGGTCACTTATTTAATATTTCATGTAACAAAATACAGGTAATTTTATTGTATTGTATCTTTGTATAATGATTGTTTGTATTGTGCAGAATTCGAACTCCACTATCGTTGACCTGATAACATGCAATCTGGTCTGTCTATGGAGATGAAAGATTTTTATTATGTGTAATAATATAAATTTTACATAAATATTTTTCAAATTTTTGTTATCTACAGTTTTTACGGCTGACATGATAATAAGAATTACCTTAACTAATGGATAAAATACAACATGTTAACATTAACTGTTAATGACTTACACTAAGGACATGTACACGGACTGCTTGAAGCAGTCAGGATGAACTGCTTCAGGCTGCGACTGCATAGTGAACTACAGTTTTTATTTTTTTTATTTTTTAATAATTGAAAAGTTCAGTTCGGGTGTAGGTATTAACACCCTTTTCTGAGACACCGGACTGTTGCGGGAGCGTAGGTCTCTCACCGCCAAAGTGAACTACAGTCTTCTACATACACAAATATATACGAACCGCTTGGTTAGTTGCAACTGCATCGGGCTGTCGTGCGGTCAAAGCTTCAAGCTGTTAACTATGACTGCAAGAGCGGTCCGTGTTAGTTGATCAGTGGCAAAGATAAGTAATAACCTGTGGTAGATTGGACACTCCGCCGAATCGCGTACATACCTCAACCCCAGGCGGGCACCGAGGCGGTCACAGTCGCAATGGTGTGCGTTTAGTGAACGAATGTGTATACGTGTGCGCATATGTGTGCGCGTGTACAGACGACATTGGTCTATGTTGTTGTAATAGGTGATTATTTCACGCGCGTTGTATGGAGTGTCCGGGCTGTGTCAGTGGCTAGCACGCGCCGTCCATGCCAACTCAAGATTTGAACCAGAGACAACCATATCCACGACTGAGCTATCAGCGCTTTCAATACAGAAATTAACAACCTAAATATTCGTTCAAATTAATAAACTTTTGTATCTACAATCCTAATGAATTCTATTGAGAAACGGCAAAAAAACCCTTTTCCAATGGTCACGTTTCAACTAATTAACTTTTGTAGAATTTTTCATAGCAGAAAAAAGTAACAAATCATTCGGAAAATTAATAATTAATAAATGAAACGGGCGTGCGACGGGTTGAAATCAAATGTTAATATACGAATTTACATAAGAAGGGATATTTGGGGCCCGTTCTGCTTTTTTTCTGATTCGCTTTTTCGATTTGCCAACGACAGGTTAGTGTGGACTCGTAAGAATGACTTTGACGCGGAGTTCCCGCTCGTTACAACCTCACAAACATGTTTGTGAGGTTGTCTTGATCTCTGGATCTCCTGAACCGATTTCGAAAATTCTATTACCAATAGAAAGCCACGTAATAGCACAGAATACATAATATGACAAGTAGTAATAGAAGATATTTCATATTATAACCAGAAAAAAAATCACTTAAGTTTTTTTACTATTTTTTGGTGTAAAATAAAGGTATCGACGGCGTCCGTGGCGTAATGGTTACCACGCCGGACCGCCACCCAGGCCAGTCCAGGGTTCGAATCACGGTCACATGATGAAAAACAAACTTTTTCTTATTGGCCTGGGTCTTGGATGTTTATCTATATATGTATTTGTTAAAAAATATAGTATCGTTGAGTTGGTATCCCATAATACAGGTACTACATATATATCGATGCATAATACAAGTCTCGAATTTACTTTGGGGCTAGCTCAATCTGTGTGATTTGTCCCTAAAAAAAAGATATTGATAATTCTTCATTATTCACTTTATTATTAAAACATGATTAAAACTACATAAATGCGTCATTATTCTAAGGTTGGTGAACTAAACAAATAAAAAAAAATACCGAATTCCAACCACCATTCCTACATTCCTACATATATAGACCAGTCCATAATAATCTAGCCTTAACCCTTTCTCGCCGGTTCGATCGAAGGGTCCCGTAAGAACAGATGTTTTTAATATCTAAAGACGTCGTGTATAATGTTTCATTAATTTTTAAATATTAAATTTGTCTGTTTGTATGTTTTTTTTTGATAAAAGTTATGGCACAAAAACTTTTTAATTTAATACAATTAATCTTCAAACTTTTTATTAAAGATGGTGAGGAAGGGAAAGAGTAAAATGGAGAAAAACTTGTATTTTGGTGAGAAATATGTAATGTATGCACTGTACAGTACAAACCCGTGAAAATAAGCGAAGAAGAATGACAATTTTAGTAGACTAGCTGTGCCCGCGACTTCGTTGGCGTGGTTGTCGAAAACACTATCGCAATGTGAATTATTTTCCCCGTTTTTACCACATTTTTATTGGTCGCAACGTTATGTTACATACTATCCATCACAAAAAGATTTTTTCAATTCGAGCCAATAGTTCCTGAGATTAGCGCGTTCAAAGAAACAAACTCTCCAGCTTTATAATATTAGTAGATATAATAAAACATAGGTAAAAAGTATTATAAAAATATAAGTATTTATAAAAAGGAGTTCGGTTTGTAACACTTTGCATGTGTACTTATTTATAATGCGCTATGTTTCGTATGAGTTTGTATGATTTCTTTACTATTTAATTTTTTCATTGTGGGCAACGCATCCAAGTTCAAGTAGTCATTGGATGTCAATGAGCAGTGGTGATTTTTTACCATCAGGTGACACGCCCGTTTGTTCACTTCTTTTATTAAAAAAAACTATATTCAATCAAAAATAAAAATGAAATTACTCATTGACTTTCCATCTAAGGGACAAACAGACCTTCAGGCTCCCCCACACCTCATTATTATTCGTAATAACGTAATACTTCCCAGGTGAAAGATTCGAACACAGTTATCATATTGACCGATCTAACCACTAGACCGGGTCGTCAATATAAACATGACACGGACATTAAATATAAAATTTGCATAGACAACTCGTAATAAAGACTTCAACATTCATAAATAATTAATGTTATACTGAATTCTTACACCAGGAGCCGGTTGCGGTCCTTTGATAGTAGTTGGTCTATGCTACAAGCTCCAGAGGCTTCTAGAAAGAATTTCTTGCAAGACGTTCTTTTCCATATAAACCCATAATCAATACTTCCTACTCCGACTATCTTCTTTCTGATTAAATTCGTTGTGAGTTCCAAGACAGCTGTAGTTTTCTCCCCCGGGACGTCAATAACCTTCATTGCTTATTGTCTATCTGAGGTCGCCGTTGTTAATCCTGTCTACACAGGAGACACATCGGTGGGAATGTGTGGTGGGCTTGTCCCGAAACCCATAATCATCCCACGCAGGTATACTGTACTTGTCTCCATTCACTCGAAGGGGATTAGAGCATACTCTGCCACGGTGTTTTACCAATGTTTTCAAGTAGCATGAAGGCTGTATTCTGACTTCTGGCTTAATCTACCATTTAAATCAACCGGGACAGACAGGGTCTAAATTTCGAAACCCAGTAGAGCACTACTTCAACAAAACACATAGGTAAGTATTTCTAAATTTGGAATTAATTGTAGAAGGTTAGGAATATATGTTCTGTCGAAGTAAAGACTACTGGGTTCCGAATTTTAGACTCTGTCTGAATTATTTATTTGTCGAAATTCACAATGACATTACATATAATAATAATAATAAATATATAGGGACAATTCACACAGATTGAGCTAGCCCCAAAGTAAGTCGAAACTTGTGTCATGGAATACTAACTTAACGATATTATATTTTATAACACATACATATAAAGATAAACATCCAAGACCCAAGACCCGGGGCCAACCAGAAAAAGTTCGTTTTTCATCATGACCCGAACGGGATTCGGACCCGGGACCTCCTGGGCGGCGATCTGGCATGGTAACCATGCTACGGAGGTCGTCAAGCCTATTAAGACAAGTCTTACCTTAACTTGAGACAAATTACACAATTTTCTTACCACTGCCTACTCCATACGATATGATCGTATTATAAGCACTCGTCAAAATTTGGGCTCACGGTTTATAAAACAATTGAAAATCGATTGTCGATATGCACTGAGTAATAGGTATGAGTTTCGAACTTCGTTTTACGTCTGCGCGAGCCAGCCGTGTTGGCGACCTGTATGGCTGATTATTACATAAAAAAAAACTTTTATAACTTACACCACACGTCTCGATACGTATTGTATGTCTGTCTGTCTGTGCCCGCACGTGTTTCATTGTGTCTTGTCACAGTGGGGTGACGCTGAATGCAAGTCTTAGTTCGATTATTTGTGGTTAAGGTACAAGGTTCGAGTCCGAGTCACGCTATTCGATTTTGTGTTACTAGCGAAACATAACTTCGTTTGTGTGTATTCCCGTGGGAATTTCGGAGAATCCTTTCTTTTTTTTTCTTTATTTAATTTAGGGACTTTAGTCATACAATGATTATGTCAGTCCCATCGTAACTTATACATAAGTTTTACTGTCTACAATACAAATGAAAAATGGTTTGAGCTATGGATGAATTTGTGTTGGCTAAAATGCTTTGAAATATCCCCACATCAAGAAAATCAAGAAACTTTCCTATAGGATGCCTAAGTGTACACGTCATACAAAGAATATTTCTTAGTTTCTATTCTCTACGATCAACGATTTTCCTGTGCTATCCCACAATTGGTTAGTTATTTTCAGGACACCTAATGATCACTGACTAGGCTTAATAACTGTCATATTCTATCCGAATCGATTCAGGATAAATCCACAGCGTAATGTATTCTACAAGGTACGGAGATGACTACTGTCGTGTTTGCGCACCTCAAACTGAATGCAAGTTAAGTAGCGATGACCCTGTCAGTATTTGGATAGGTTTAATTTCTTCCATTTACCAAATCTATTGTAAATCAAATTATATTTTTTTTTTTAACTTTAGTTAGTAAAACCTGTTTTGTCACTCAGTCAAAGTTAAAGATTTAAAAGAAGTTCAAAAGTTACAAACAGCAAGTTTCCGGAAAATATTTAAATTTTAATCCCACATTAAGTCTCATCATATTTAGTATCATTAAAACTTTAAAAATGGTTTTGTCCAATTAACCGAAAGTAACTAAAATTTAGTCAAACCTCAGCTGATCTTTGTACAGTCAGGTGCACGTCGAGCTTTACACTTGAAGTAAAATTTTGGCTCATAAGACATAAATCTTAAGAATGATACAAAGTTCAATATGTAAAGGTCAACCTGCTCTTGACTGTGCATTATTGTGTTTCTGTTATGGTTTTGTACAACACAACAGAAAATATCAGGCATTGTATAAAAATGTACAAAAAAGTGTACAATTTCGGTAATGCGGATAGAGACAGCCCTGTTGTAAATATCGACTCACAAACTTAACAATACATATTTGTTTACGATTTTCAATCTTATTTCTATGTGATAAGGCTGTGTCTAAGTGTAAAACATTTGAAGGGTTAGTGGTAAAAATATTCAACCCTTACGATGTGCATTTCGATAATAGATCACAGAGTAATGTTGAAAACAGATAGTTTTTTCTTTCTTTAAGAAAACAGTGTTATTTAGTCTGAGTTAAACAAGGCATATCCTTGTTTTGAAGTTAAAACTGTCACTGTCAAGAGTGTAGCGACACCGAAGAATCTTTCTATACCATATCATAAAATCCATATTAATATTTTATATGTGAAAGTGTGTTTGTTTGTTTGTTTGTCCTCCCTTCACGTCGAAAGTAATGAACGGATTGATATGAAATTTTTTTGGGGATAGTTTAAAGTCTGGAGACTGACATACGTTAGAAAAAGAAAAATTATTGTCATTTTCGCTTGACCACGCGGGTAACAGCTAGTATATAATACAAAAGTTTGTGAGGATGTATGAATGTTTGTCACTCTTTCACGCAAAAACGGCTGGACAGATTTGCTTGTAATGGTACACCGTTAGTTTTTATCCCGGACATCAGAACGGGATACTAATAACGGGATATGGCGAGTCAAACCGCGTACATCACCTACCTAGTGTTGTGACTGCTTTGAAATGTTTAGCACCCATAAAAATATGTTTTTTTTTTTCATCTTACAAATTTTTGCAGCATTTGTTTCAGCCTGTACTAGTCCACAGTTCGCACCCTCATTCAATGACTCCCACAATGTTTAGCACCAATTAAAAAAATATTTTCTTTTTTTCTTCTTACAAATTTTTGCAGCATTTGTTTCAGCCTGTACTAGTCCACAGTTCGCACCCTCATTCAATGACTCCCACAATGTTTAGCACCAATTAAAAAAAAAAATTCTTTTTTTCTTCTTACAAATTTTTGCAGCATTTGTTTCAGCCTATACTAGTCCACAGTTCGCACCCTCATTCAATGACTCCCACAATGTTTAGCACCAATTAAAAAAAAAAATCTTTTTTTCTTCTTACAAATTTTTGCAGCATTTGTTTCAGCCTATACTAGTCCACAGTTCGCACCCTCATTCAATGACTCCCACAATGTTTAGCACCAATTAAAAAAAAAATTCTTTTTTTCTTCTTACAAATTTTTGCAGCATTAAAATTTGTTTCAGCCTATACTAGTCCACAGTTCGCCCCCTCATTCAATGACTCCCTACAAGTCTTTTGAGGTCGTTTGCAACATCTATATCTTACACTAACCTGTGACATACATCGAGACATTAAATACTTCCAAGATGTTGTGTATATTGATATTCATACTCCGTTTGTTATGTTTTTTCGTTGGAAACGTGACGACTTAACATATTTCCGATACTCGGAGAAGCGCTAGATTCAACCCATCCAAGTATTGGCTGCGGTTATCTTTACTTAACTTGTGTGTTTTTAGAACTCTAAATGACTTTCTTTTAAAATGGGTTTCTAACAAAAAGCTGTGAAGCTTGATACTTCAGAGGAAGAAACTCCGTCTTCAACAAATAAATTATATGCAAGTCACACAGCGCCATCTGACCTGACCTCCTATTCTCGTAACAAAACCCGATTCTATTTCGATTCAAATTCTATCGCTGTCTCACTCATACAAAATAGGAATTGAACGGGACAGCGAGTGTGTTTTAATCGAATTAGAATCGGTTTTTGTTACGAGAATCAGCCCCCTGGCCACTAGGTTTAACCTGCTTATGGGTACCAGACAACTAAAGCACTAAGAAAACATCTAGACTCGACAGAAATACAAAAATGCCATCAAATATTTTTTTCTTGCGGGGATCGAATCCGCGCCCTATGGTGCCGAAGATAGGAGCACTACTAATGGTAGTGTAGTAATAGTAAAAATTAAAAATATTTATTTAGCAAGTAGGTCCTCACAGTCGACACATGACGACCTCCGTGGCGTAATGGTTACCACGCCGAACCCAGGAGGTCCCGGGTTCGATCCCTGGTCGGGTCATGATGAAAAACGAACTTTTTCTGATTGGCCTCTTGGATGTTTATCTATATATGTATTTGTTATAAAATATAGTATCGTTTAGTTTGTATCCCATAACACAAGTTTCGAACTTACTTTGGGGCTAGCTCAATCTGTGTGATTTGTCCCAAAAAAAACCTCACTTTCTCTCGTCAATGATTACATTACAGTATTAAATTATTTATGTAATTAATGTACTCCATAAACTAATACCATTTCGGAAAGAAAAGCAAAATGACCACTGGTAAAAGAAATGGCGAAAGAAAACCAGTTACTGCCTTTTTTGTCAACAATACATTTCAATTTTTTAAATAAAATACAGATCCAGCTACTAGAAATGAAATACTAAACTCGGGATGTCGCTCCAAATAGCGCTATGGTCAATTCCTAAATATGTCGTGTAAATAATAAAGTATGTATAATATGTGTATGTATGTATATATACAATCAATATCGTAATGAGTCCCATGGTGCTCGCGCCCACATGTCGCCTGACTCATTGTTTTATGGCCGATCATTAATTAATCAAAATTATTCCAGAAAAAAAGCGCCCCAGAAATTTATAATTTCCAAGCAAGATATAGAGTTACGAATTTTAAGAATCGGCAATATAGTTTATATTATAAACTAGCTTTTTTGCCCACGACTTCGTCCGCGTGAAGTTCCGGACCCGTTTCCGTGGGAACCACATTGAATTTAGGGAAATAGCTATAGCCTATGTCACTCCCTGATAATGTAGCTTTCTACTGGTGAAAGATTTTTTGAAATCGGTCCAGTAGTTTCGGAGCCTATTCAATTCAAACAGACAAACAAATCTTTCCTCTTTATAATATTAGTATAGATTAGATGTGTGCAATTTGTAGGACGTTCGGTAATGACGCAGGAATAACAAAGTTTGATTGATGAGAAATTGATTGAATATGATTCTAACCGATGTGTTAGTAACACATCATATTCAATCAATTTCTGAAATCCAGATGCACAAAAATGTCAAGGTCTAGGTAATATTTTTGACAATATAAGAACAATAAAATTAAATGAATAGAAGATATTTCAAAGCTCTTTCCATAATTTATGTTTAAAACTGCTACTAATTTTGAAAATACGAACAGCTAGTTGAACCGATACAAAACAACTATAAAAACTATATCAAAAACAGCTACTAATTCAACAAAAGTCGTTGTAGACATCGAGATATATGTTTTTATTTTTTTTTTATTTTTTATTGGGACACGGCATGTGACGCCAGCTCCTGCCAGATGGGCCGCAGGTCACTGGGGTCCAGGAATAAGAGCGACGAGACATCCTTTATGGTGTCTCGTCGCTTCTACTATGCCGGCCTGAAAGGTGCCTCTTCACGCTCCGCTTGAAGGACCCCATGTCGTACACGTGTGGTGCAGGGAACACATCGTCGGGCAGCTTGTTCCACCGTTCAATGGTTCGACACAAGAATGATTGACCGAATCTTTTTGTGCGGGGTGGGGGGTTTAGATAGTCCACTGTATGTGAATGTGCACGCTGCTTAGGACGGTAGTTCCTGTGCTTGAACGGGGAAGGCGGAATAAGGTCGTGTAACTCAACTTTTTGAGATTCACCAGATAAACACTCGCCATGGTACAGCCGATAGAAGTGACTCAACGCAGCGACTTCCCTGCGGAGTTCTAAAGGCTCGAGAGTTGCACCAAGCTTCGGATCATCTATCATTCTGATGGCGCGTCTTTGCAGTGAATCAAGAGCATCCATAAGGTACTTTGCAGAGCCTTCCCAGAGATGCGAGCAGTATTCCACACACGATCTAATTTGCGTTTTGTATAGTAGAAGTCGTTGTGTTGGTGTGAAGTATTGCCGCACCCTGTTCAGGACTCCGAGTTTGCGAGAGGCGTTTGAGATGACGCTTTGGATGTAATCTCTATGATTCAGATCTGCGCGCAAATTCAAACCGAGAATGGAAAGGTGATCATTGATGACGAGAGGAGTGTTCAGGAGAGTCGGGACTCGGGAGAATGGGACCATCTTCGCTGTGAACGCACAAGCCTGAGTTTTCTTTGGGTTAAAGCTGACGAGGTTGTGTTTGCCCCATTGGGCCACCCTCGAAAGGATGTCGTTCAGCTCCAACACCATCGTTCTGCGTAGCTCTTGTGTTGTAGATCTATGTGTTGTAGATGATTATTCATAATAATTTAAATTAAAATCAGATTTGAACTATAGAGCAGTTAAAAATACTGTTCGTAACACACTTAAAACTAATTAATTAGTCTATTCTATTAATTGTTAATTCTTCATATAAGCAACAATTAAAATGTGATGATGCGGGCGCAGTGTGCGTCTTGTGATGCACTTATGGTTATTACGTCATTGAATGCAATGCAAGTGCACCCTTTATTGTTCTATCAAATTGTGCAATTTTGAATGACATAAAAAATGTTGCAATCTTGACCTACCACTATTATTTATGACAAGATTTAATAGCTAGTTTCTGGAACGCTTTAAAGTTAATGACACATTTAGTTATAGCTGTCACTGTCAAACTAAAGAAGAAAAGATATAGCTTGAGGATTAATGTTTAGTAAATAATGGATTTACAATTAAAATGCGTTTCAGAAGCTGCTTTAAAGTACAATTTTTTGATAGGTGCATTGATCGGTGGTCGAGAAATGACACTTTTCAAGGGTCATGGGTTCGAATTTCAAACACGGAATATATCTGTGCGCATGAACATGTCGATATGTCTTGGTCTGAATGTTCCATAGGTATGTGTTGTGTACTAAGTATTTATCTACAAAAAATGTTACATGGACTCACAACAAACTATATAAGACATGGAAAATTGCGAAACTTAATAATTTAATCCATCTAAACACTGACTAGGGACAAAATTACTTGACTTATTCAATCAGTTTGACGACAACACCATCAAGTAATGTTTATAGCATGTTAATTTATGCACGTAGATAAAAAAATCTAAATTATTTCTTGTCATCCAGTTATCAGTTCGTTACAATACCACTCATAATCACAATAGGTTACAAACGAGTCCAATCTCCACATGCGCTACTGTCTACTGTGTAGGCTGAGGCTTCACTGACAGCGGGGAATGACGCGTGGGAGGTAAGCGAGACAATAAAAACAAAAACGGGTAATTCAGCGACTGACACCACGAAGGATTGGAACCATGGTGTCAATCGCAGAAGGACTCTTTTTGAATTGACTGATTGACACCATGGTGTTAATCGACCACGTCCCAAATATATGTTACTCAATTGGTCCATGGGGTCAATCAGTCAATTCAAAAAGAGTCCTTCCACGATTGACTCCATGGTTCTAATCCTTCGTGGTGTCAGTCCCTGAATTACCCAAAAAAACACACAGTAAGTATATTTAGTTCGATAGCCCGTTGGCCAGTTTGCACCAATGGGCGTAGTTTCGATATCGAGGCATGCATTTATCTGATGGCATTGCGTTTAAGACTACAAAATCCCAGTGACAGAGCCACGACAAGCTTTCTTTTAAAGTACCACTATACTCACATAGCTTTCTTTCTTACTTCCGATGGCGCTACAACCCTTTGTGGGTCTTGACCTCTTCTACAGTCTCGCTCCAATTGTCAAGGAGCTTGACTGTCCTTCTCCAGTTGGTGACCCTTCCCATCCTCCTCAAATCTTACACGCAATCCAGCCAACCTTTTTTGGGCCTACATTTTGGCCGTTTCTGTTGCGGCGTCCACCTACTCATTACTCAAATGGCAAAATTAAATTTTAAAAATTTAAAAAGATCTAAAATAAATAGGGTTACGGAAAAAGAATACTGTGTTGCTTAACCCTATTGAGCCGTATGCAAATATTTGCATAAA
The DNA here is from genome assembly GCA_905163395.2 of Endotricha flammealis. Classification (NCBI taxonomy): domain Eukaryota; kingdom Metazoa; phylum Arthropoda; class Insecta; order Lepidoptera; family Pyralidae; genus Endotricha; species Endotricha flammealis. The sequence continues at coordinate 1,089,050 of LR990873.1, forward strand.
AATAAAATAAAATTCCAATATCCAACAAAAACTGTCTCATGTTATTTAAAAAAATCAAATGATGACGAGATAACGTTGTAATGAAAAAAATTCTAGGTTATTTCAATTAAATTAATCACTTAATTCTAGACAATTTACAGAGCGCTACCTAGGTCTCAAAGTAAGCTAGGCTTAACGCGCTTGTGTTATGGGTATACCAGACAACGGAAACATTATTACAGTTCTTAACCACGCTGTAAACAAGACCTCGGCCTCAGGTAGAAAAAGTAGTTGATCTAAATATAATAAGAATTTATTTGAATGTGAAAGGGTCGCATCTGCAGCGGGAGGAAGTGATGAGCGAACAAAAAAACATGAGGGTTCTTACTATTATTTAGTGATGTCGCTTTTTATATTTATACTAGCTTGTCCCCGCGGCTGCGCTCGCGTTAATTTTATGACATAGATCTCGTTTGACAACAAAACAACCCATAGCGCGACTTGTGGCGCCATCTGTTGGCCGATACAGCGCCCTCTATAGTAGAAAAAATATTTTCCCATTGGAACGACATACTTTCACGGGATAAAAAGTAGCCTATGTTGGGCTCTGTACCCCTGACAATATATATATAAATTTTCATAATGATCGGCTGATTACTCAAGCCGTGAAGGAATAACAAACAAACAAATAAACAAACAAACTCACTTTCTCATTTATAATAGTAAGAAGTAAGGATGTTATGGAGACTAGATGGAGATATAGGTAGAGTATTTAAAAATTTCAAATACATCTACATTAATATTGTAGAGGAAAGATTTGATTGAGGCTCTGAAAGTATTGGACCGATTTGAACATTTCTCACCATTAGGAACACACTATACTATCCGACCTAACATGGCCAAGTCGACCAGATACCATCGTCATGTCGGATACGTCATTAGATCGGGATGCCTAACTATTTTACTTCCCTAGTCCTTTCAATACTTAACACACTATACTATCCGACCTAACATGGCCAACTCGACCAGATACCATCGTCATGTCGGATACGTCATTAGATCGGGATGCCTAACTATTTTACTTCCCTAGTCCTTTCAATACTTAACACACTATACTATCCGACCTAACATGGCCAACTCGACCAGATACCATCGTCATGTCGGATACGTCATTAGATCGGGATGCCTAACTATTTTACTTCCCTAGTCCTTTCAATACTTAACACACTATACTATCCGACCTAACATGGCCAACTCGACCAGATACCATCGTCATGTCGGATACGTCATTAGATCGGGATGCCTAACTATTTTACTTCCCTAGTCCTTTCAATACTTAACACACTATACTATCCGACCTAACATGGCCAACTCGACCAGATACCATCGTCATGTCGGATACGTCATGAGATCCGGATGCCTAACTATTTTACTTTCCTAGTCCTTTCAATACTTCCTACTCCGACTATCTTCTTTCTGATTAAAATCGTTGTGAGTTCCAAGACAGCTGTAGTTTCTTCCCCGGGACGTCGATAAGCTTCATTGCTTATTGTCTATCTGTATTCTGTGGTCTCCGTTGTTGATCCTGGCTTCTTATGAGACAGCGATGGGATTATTCCGATGTTTCTTCTATATTTCCTTCTTCCTTTCTGTTCTTGATGCTGTGATCCACGAATGGCGAACCATTCAGTTCGTTTGCCAACCTCTAATATAAAAAGTGTCATTGATATAAAAAAAGACCGTGGGGTGACTACGAGTACGATATCCTGTGTACTGCAAGGTGTGTGTTTTTTGTTGAATTTCACTTTCGATTCGACAAAAGTGAAAGTATTTTTTTATAACTTTGCAAACAGGCCCTTCTATTGTAAGACGTAAGTAGTGGTTCGCGGCTCTGTTTAGGAGATTAGGAAATACAGATAGACTTAGAAAAAGACTTAATGTTAAATTAAGTTATCGCTTCCTTTTTATGGTTTCACAGTGATAGCCATAATTTTAATGTGTCAACTTCAAAATGATTTTGTGCAATTACATCATGTCGACTTAACATCTTGTGGAACAAAGAGATTTTTTATTAATAATAATAATAAATTCAACACAATTCCATCTGGTCCCATAGGCTTACCCTGCTTGTACACGCAGACTCGAGACAAACACAAAAACCATCACATATAATAAATGTTGGCCCCATCATCATCAGCCTATATCTACCAACTGGTGGGTATAGGCCGTTCCCAATGCCTTCCACCAAATGTGATCCTCCGCTTTCCGCATCCATCCGCCTCCAGCTTTCTTGAGGTCGTCTGTCCATCTGGAGGGAGGGCGTCCTACACTTCACTTCCCCATGCGCGGCCTCCGCTCGATAATATATGTTGGCCCCATATTGGGATCGAACCCGCTCCCTGTAGCACCGAAGGTAGAGGTAACGCGCCACCGGACTAATACTACGAATTACACTATTTAATGTAATCGAACTATATTTTTTCAAACAAACCACCCTTCCGGCATTGCCAGCATCAAACACGATACCGCCCGTCAAAAATAATTTATTATCTATCAAAAAATAATTGTTATAATTACTTATGCAACACTGAACTATCTCCCCTTGGTTTTTTTTATTATTCAAATGGACTAATGACTGATCCCATTGTCGAAAGGGTTCCGAAGACTGTCTGAATCTTTGTATTGTTAATAATATTTATAGGGAAATGGTTCTGTATAGGAAATGGCACTGGATAGAGTCGACGTGTCCAAAGTGGAAGTCAAAAATACTTTATTCTCTAAAAAAAATAAAAAAAAATAAAAACATTTATTTTCAGACCAACAGTCCATACAAAAATTTGATAAAATTACAGACAGCCACATTAAAATCAAACTTGAAATCAAATCAAAATTAAAATTAAATTAAATTATAGAATTATACCTACATTACACCTACATGTTTCCGTATTGGCACGGTGTCTAACACCGTGCCAATATGGAAACATCACATAACATAACATCACATACAATAAGAGATTAGATGGTATATATTATTATTCTGTATTAAATATTAAATAAAAAGCTACATTATAAATTACCACCATTTCGGACAAAAAACAAAATGACCACCGGTAAAAAGAAATGGCGGAAGAAAACCGGTTTTGTCAATCAGATATTGGTTGTGCGTTGGTAGTGTTCCTATTTTCGGCACAAGATGGCGCTGGTTCGATTCCCGTTTGAGACAAACATTAATGTGATGGCATTTTTGTGTCTGTTTTTTTTTATACCACAAAGGTGACAAACAAGCATACGGTCGACCTGATGGCAAGCCACCGTTGCCTATACACGCTTGCAATACCGGGGGTATCACTCACGCGTTGCCAACCCTCCTAACCCCCCCAAGTGGAGCTCTGGAGACTTTACTCACCATAAGAACACAACATGGCCGAGGGCCGAGACCAATGCTATTTGGCTACGATCTTCTGTAAGGTGGATTATCCATATATACTCGGACGGATTATCCGCTGTGCCCTACCTCTCTCAATGTTCTCTCTGTTCTCGAATTTGGGTGTTTTATATGTATTTTAAGAATACTTACAATTTTATATCCGTTGTCTGGTATCCATCACGCAAAAGGTTAAGCCTAGCTTAGTTTGGGACCAAATGGCGCTGTGTGAATCGTGTAGAATATATTTATGACAATATCCTCTACGGTTTTGGTGACTGAACCCAAAAAATGTGTCCCATTATTAGTCGAACCCAAAAATCGAACTATTATTGTTTAAATATTTCAAAGGACCCATTATGAACATGATCCATCTTTTATGGTTGTGTCAAAATTCCTGTTTTGCATATGAAGGGAACTATTGTCTGTTTGTTTGCTTTTTTTTTAATATTGCCACAGACATCGAGCAATGTCACTTGATATTATACGGTTGGACGTCACGCGTTTTATGTAAAAAAAAAAAATCTATAAGGTGGCAGACAAGCAGACTGATTGTCAAATACATGATAGAGAATAATGGCAAATGATATGATTGAGAAAATCGTGGGTTTGATACCCAAACAACAGACATAATATTCAAGTGGTGAACGATATTGGTGTTTTTTCTAATACGTGAAACCTTTTGTTTGCCTTCTAAAGTATAAAAAAAAGTTTATGACTCATATCACATATTAAAGTAACCTCAACATTGTTTTTTAATGTTTTACATGATGGTTTTATTATTTTTGATATTAATCTTGAATGATGTGATGTGTCACGATATTTTGAGATACGACATTTTGGTTAGCTCTCAAAAAGGCTATAAGTATGGTTTTCTGGAAACTATAATAATAAATTGTACGAAATTCACACAGTGTTTTAAATGGGTTAGTACCATCGGGGATGTACCACCTTCTCACAGAATATCACCGTTAAGCAACTATGCTTTACGAGTGAGTGAGTTATCCCGAAGACGAACTTCTTCCCTAATCTCTTCTCTCCCTATTCTGATCCTTGTAACAACGCTCGGTCTCGTGAGTCTCGTCGCTGTGGAGCAGCGTGGCAGAGTACGCTCTAATCCTCTCCGATTGAAGGGTGTTGTGTTATAGTGATAAGTTACTAAAGTGCCGACAATTATGTCGCTAACTGTTCATAACCTTTTACCAGGTGGCTGATTTTCTTGTCTGTTACCGTATGACACATAAAAAAAATCTAATTACTACCTACTTAGTACTTGTATTGAACTGTTTATTGTCGATTTCTGGTTTTTTGTGTATAGTTCTGAAAAATAGGACCATAACATAACTCACTAATTCCGCAGTCGGTTAAATTTAACACCTTAGCAAATCGAAAAAAAAAATATACAAATCACTGTATCGTCTTGTAATGATCTTGATGGTTAGACAGAGAGGTCAATATACTCCACCATATGTTAGAGTGGGACGCGAGACGTGTGATTTCTCGCCGGAAACCGGGTAATATATGGTGCATTGTTATTAACGAGATCGGTTTGTCTGTATGTCTGTGGGCGGCGCGCGCGCACGTCCTAATATGGCATTGATTTTTAGCGTTCCAAATTAAATTGTGTTTTGTGTCTATCTATTTTTACAAATAAAATAACATTGTGTTTGTTTGTTTGTTTTTTCCACTGCTATCCCTATCAGTAGACAAGATATTATAGATGTGTTTTTTAATTACTTTTTCTAGGTACAATCAGTCAATGAAAGGTAAAGGGCAAGAAATATGATTCAAGTTTCCTAAATATTGAGTTTTTATTTACAACAAAGTTAGCAAACAAGCATACGGTCCGCCTGATGGTAAGCATCACCGTAGCCTATAGACGCTTGTATCACTCACGCGTTAACAACCCTCCCAACCCTCCCAAGTGGAGCTCTGGAGACCTCACCGTAGGAACAGAACATGGCCGATACCATGCTATTTGGCTACGATCTTCTGTAAGGTGGAGGTCCTTCCCGGGCTGCTCCCATTTGAGTGAAGGGATTTACTCGATTTTTTATTAATTAATTAGTATTCACAGTTTTTTTTAAAGTAATTACAAAGTTTCATAACGATTGCATACATTATTGGCATAAAAATCTTTACTCTTAGATATCTACTTTGATTACCTCGTTCATTGGCTGGCTGAACCTAGAAAAAGTAATTAAAAAACCACAAACATTATCTTGTCTACCGATAGGGATCTGTAGTGGAAAAGGAAAACATACTTTATTATTTAAATATACTTTTTTATTCGAGCTTTTCACCCAGGAGGTGTCCCGGGTTCGATCCCGGTCGGGTCATGATGAAAAACGAACTTTTTTTGATTGGTCGGGTCTTCGATGTTTATCTATATATGTATTTGTTATTATCTATATATATAAAATGCTTTGTCCTGACTGACTGACTGACTGACTGACTGACTGACTGACTGACTGACTGACTGACTGAGAATCAACGCACAGCCTAAACCGCTCATCGTAAAAATCTGAAACTTGGCATGTGGACCTATTGTAAGACGTAGGCGTCCGATAAGAAAGGATTTTTCGAAATTCTAACTCTAAAGGGGTAAAAAAGGGGGGCAAAGTTACTATGGGACAACTTGATTCTTTGGTCCAAACTACTTCAAATTTTGCATAAAAATTGTTTAAGAGAATTGATGGAAGACGTGATTCTTATTTTGTCAAAATTCTTGAAAAAAATGTATTTTGTGGGTAATTTTCTTGGAGTTGATATCAATACTCATACTCCTTAGTGATTTTGATTTCAATTACATTTCATTTTGACACATCCGTGAAGTGAAGTGTGTCATCTGTCATGTAATATTTTTATAAATTGTGAATATTCCGAATATTCAAACAAAATGATTTCATAATGTGGTCGTTATTTATTCTGTTCGTGATCTCGGAAAAACAGAAAATTCTAACTATAGAGCGGACAGAATCATATTCATCGATAATAACAGTAAGTAGGTAATTAAATATTTAATTGTATGATATTTGGGTCTTTAGTTCGAACGGGCCAAATTGAACGGGCCATGGGACGTTCGACCGTATAGTCAAAATCGTCTTGCGTCCCAACGGGCCACTGATTAAATTACTATTTTAAAATACTGTCAGTACAGTCGCATAAAAAAAGCGTTCATTAACAACAATACCTATTAATATAAATAAATATTAATATTATTATTATTATTTATTTTAAATTATACATTTTTTTTTTTATAAAGTAATTATTATTTACTACTTAAATATTTACTTAGCCAAAAGCAAGTACCTTAAAAAAAAACAAAATACATTAAAATCAACTTATACACTTCAGTTAGCAGTTAGCAACAATCCTTATCTTACGATTCTTTTCATTAGCCAATCAGAAACAAGCTACTTATATGTGATGTCAGAGTCCTCTGACGTCACAGATAAGTAACTTCTTTTTGATCGGCTAATGAAAAGGGATGGTGTATGACGCGCACTTTGAGGTCACTTTGTTTTTGCAATTGCTTGCGTTTGTGCCGTGTTAATGGTGAAAAAATTTTGTGGTGAGTATTTTTTACACAATGATTTTAAGCCAAAATTCTATTTGCCTTATTAATTATCTATCATATTTATTTTCAGCAAAAAAAGGTATATTATAATGTTTGAATTCCAAATAGAAAGTTCCTCTATCTTTACATAATTCATAAATTTAAATATTTATCTAGTCTACAATTATTTTTTAATTATTTTTTTTGTAAAAAAAAATAAGTGTATTGTTGTGCTTTTTTTATAATTATATTGTGTTTAATTTTAGGGTACTAAAAAATGGACGACGAACAGCCATCTACGTCTCAATATGGATCTGTACGTGTAGGCACAACAAGAAAAGGTGGACAGCTTTTATTTATATTTGATTTATAAATGGGTTTGAGTACGCCAGGAAAAGAATAAATAAAGACCGTACCGAAATTTGGGTATGTTCGAAAAAGAATACGTGCAAAGCATCAGTTAAAATAAGAAACAACCCTTTAAGTGTTTTACGAGAGACAGCTCACAACCATGAACCAAAGGACGAGGAAACAAATTATATAGAAGAAGAAATGGAAAGATGCGTTGCAGCAGTTCAACATGATATGAATATTCCCATTCCTCAAAATTTTATATTTGATTCAAGTGTTGTTAATTATATTATTAATCTTCATAAGACTGATTTTTATTATAAAACTTTTAAAGATGACGTTAAATTTTTGAGATTTTTTTATTAATAAGTAAGTAGAAGTAGAGTTCGGGGAATCCAACCTCACACACTAGAACCAAAATGGTCGCGTACAGCGCGGTTTCAGAGGAGTTTCCTCCCGCGAACGTTGAGGTTGTGGAATGAGATTCCCGCCGAGGTCTTTCCTTTAGATTATAACATGGGGTTCTTCAAAAGGGGCATTAAAAGATTTTTACAGGGTCGGCAACGCGCGAGTGATACTCCTGGTGTTGCAAGCGTCCATAGGCTACGGTGACCGCTCACCATCAGGCGGACCGTAAGCTTGTTTGCCACCTTTGTGGTATAAAAAAATAAAAATAAAAGTAGCTTGTCTTTTTTAAGAGATGATAATAAATAATATTAAAAAACAATTCGTGTTTATTAAAACACGAATTGTGAGGAAAATTATTTCCTATTTTAACTTTTCTACCTGCATGTACTTAAATTTTTTATTACATTCAATTTGTTTACAAAATTTAATCAGTGGCCCGTTGGGACGCAAGACGATTTTGACTATACGGTCGAACGTCCCATGGCCCGTTCAATTTGGCCCGTTCGAACTAAAGACCCGATATGACAGGGTTCAAGTTAAATTGGTCAATGGTTGAAAGGCATATTGTTATTGTCTCTTTCTCACTTATAGGAAATCTCATTACGTCGACTCGCTCTATTTTTTCGTAGTGTTGTTGTAGGGATGGTTGTAGATAATGAAATACCAATATATACATTTTTTTTACGGAAGTGGTTGGAAAATAAGCTCAGGAATATGGATCATTTGATGTTAGGTAATTACCGTCGAGTCGACTATGTATGGAGCACATAGATTCTAAGGTCCCAGACCCGTTGCCGACCTATAACAGGATATATGTATAGCGAGAAATAGTATAAGTAAGGAGTTCGAATTTCGGATATTTCACTCAGCGAACGAAACGCATTGCTGCTTCACGTCAATATTCTGTAAAAGGGTGGTACTTCACCGGTCGGGCTAGCCTATTTCAACGCTCACTCTAAAGATTGTAATGAGAAGTTTAAAAATAGACAAATAATCATCTATACATATGAAAATGTTTTGTCTTGACCGTAGAGACCTGAAACATGGGTGGGTGGAATAAGAAAGGATTTTTTGGAATTTATTTATTTATTTTATTTATTTATAAACATAATTAGAAATTACAATCATTAGGTAACGTAACATCGATGTCACATAAACCCTAATGGATTTTTCTGTACATCGTTACAATATTGTTCTTATAAAAATAGTAAGTTAGTGTAGGTAGGTTAGTATAATAATTATGTGGGTATTTAATATAATTATTTAAAGTGTGAAATTATTTAAAGTGTGTGTTTAAAGTGTGAATTCCCACGGTAAAGCGGGATAAACGCAAACGAAGTTGCGCGGGTTTCTCTAGTAAAATATAATATCTTTGTGTCCCATAACACAACTTTCGAACTAACTTTGGGGCTAGCTCAATCTGTGTGATTTGTCCCTATATATTTATTTAGTGCTAGAGTTCCATTCATCTAAATCGACGAAGATGGCATAATAGTGGACCAGACATGTAGAGGAGCTATTTAGAACAGATTATTTGTCCCCCTCTAGCATAAAAAAGCGATTTTTGCAATCGTACACCATCCACAATCATTAGGATTGACAAATGATTTGTAGCACAAATGACGCGCTTATCTTGTTCTCAGTTGTTGCTCATGTGAATCACAGCTAACCCCTTGCATTACAAGTACATATTAATGTATTTGTCGATTACCACCTTTGGAAAGAGGGTTATGTATTATCGATATATTAAGTTTCTTTGAAGACTTCGTGGAGAACAGTGCAAATACGAGTAACGGGTTCAATTCCTGGTTACGAGATTTTTTTAAATGTAATGATGCTGTTTTGAAATAGGAGTCTCCTCTTTTTCTCAGATAAACAAGCAAACAGTCAACCTCGAAGTCATAAATATATAGGAACAAATCACACAGATTGAGCTAGCCCCAAAGTAAGTTCGAAACTTGTGTTATGGGATACTAACTCAACGATACTATATTTTATAACAAATACTATATATATAGATAAACATCCAAGACCCAAGGCCAATAGGAAAAAGTTCGTTTTTCATCATGACCCGACCGGCATTGGAACCCAGGACCTCCTGGGTGGCGGTCTGGCGTGGTAACCATTACGCCACGGAGGTCGTCAAATATATAATCTATTAGGTACCATCTTCTTTGCAAACGTGGTTGTAGACATTAAAAAAAAGACTTTACATGTATGCAACGATGGATAAATTGAGAACTTTCACTTGAAAAATTAATAATTCAATACCAACATTAAAAAAGCGGTCCATCACAGGAACATCAATAGAGAGTATATTTAAAAAAAAGGAAACAGTCGAACGCACTCGAATTCAAAATCGGAACGTTAAAAACTCGCCACCCATCAATTAGAGTAACTCAATACGGTGTCACATTAAAATGACAGCACTAATGGATTTCCAAATTTGAATTTCAAATATTCGGAAGGATCGGGCGGTTTGGCGTGTTCTATTCTCGTTGTTCCCGCTTCAATAACTTTGTTTATGATGTTGGCAATACTTTTTTCTTTTTTTTTTAAATCTACAATTATTGGCCACTATTAAAAGGCAAAAAATAAATATAATTTGATTCACAATCCATATTTCTTTGCTGTGCATTTCTTTTTAATAAACTTTATCTTTAATTTTATCATAATTAGTGTAAATTATTGTGAATAAGAAATTAAAATAAAATATTATTTCAGATATAGTTGTAATGTTTCGATTAATGAATCTTGTACATTTTTTGCCGTTTATACTAGAAAATGTATTCATTATTTTAATTTTATCATTAACACTTTTTAATTATTATTTTATCTAAGTTCGAACCAATAATTAGAAACTCCAGCAATTATTATGGTATAGTTAATGTAATCAATTAAAAATAATTAATATAATAATTATTGACTTCAATCAAGCGAGGCATGCCGTGTTGCAATGCTTGGTTTCCTTAACAGATGTACAAACGCATTAATAACTTAATTCTACATTCAGAGTACTGTTATCTCTTTTTTTCCTTTCTAATTAGACATTGGCAGCATTAGATGTAATGTTTTATTTAGGCTTCAAATATTTTTTGTAGAAAATATTATAATCTATATTTAAACTGAGGTATCAACGCACATATCGCTGATCGTAGAGACAAAGGGCCCAAGTCTGCTATTTTAAATTAGGCGACCAACTATTGCCAAACCATCACCAACCTATTGTCATTATATTTCCATAGTGCCAAATTTGGTATTCTGCTAAAAGTTAACTATTATCTCAATAGAGTGTTAGTGGAATATGAACGGAATTGATCGACAGTTAAAATCTACCATGAACTACTATTTCAGTTAAATCGCTTTTATGTGAAAGATACTACCGAAAAGATCGATAGATACCATTTTTTTTTTTTTTTTTTTTTTTTTTTTTTTTGAATGGACTAATCAGTTCGGGTGTACTGACACCCTTTACTGAGACACCGGACTGTTGCGGGAGCGTAGGGCTCTCACCGCCAAAAATTTTCAGTGTCTGCCTAGGGGCGCCCCAGAGGGGGGCTCGAACCTCGGCCTATGGCGACACTGGGGGAAGGCGAACGGATCGGAGAGAAGCGGCCGGACACGTGCCGGTACCGCGAAAACCGAGTCCCTACAGGAGGGTGGCGCGACGCGCGGCCCCGCCGGCGGGGCCGATATGACGGACGTGTGTGTCTGCTTTGTGTCGCGGATTCTAATTGTTTGTACGCCTCGATGGCGACTGTAATGGCGTCGTCCGGGTCGTTGAGGACGTGCCGCGGACGACGTTTGGACCTAATGGTGTCAGCCGGAGCGGGATAATCCCCTGCGGCTTTCACCAATGGATTGGGGTGATGGTCGAGAGAGTCGAAAAATCTGACTGAGCATTGCTTTAGGTGGTGCGAGATGGTCGGCACACCTAAGTCAATGTGGAGGTTTTTGTTCCGAATGAACCAAAGCCCACCGATGGCTTTGCGCAAAAACCTATTCTGGATGGTTTGCAGCCTGTGGATATGGGAGGGCGCGGCGTGGGCGAAAACTGGACTCGCGTAAGTCATTATCGGCCTAATGCACGTTGTGTAAATTCTCACCTTATTTCTAAGAGAGAGTTTACTACGCCCATTGAGCAGATAATATAGTCGGCCTAGCGCGAAAGCGGCGCGGTTGCGGACAATCTTAATATGATCGCGGAAGGTGAGTCCCCTATCGAGTGTGACGCCTAGGTAGCGGACTTTCCTTTCCCAAGGGATCGGTTGTCCGAACATTTCGACTCTGGAGGAGGGATTTGGGGTGCTACCTCTAGCGAAGAGGATAGCGGCGCTTTTTTGAGGATTGACTTCGATGCGCCATTTCCTAAACCAGTCGCCAAGAGTATTGGCGGCAGTTTGGAGTGAGTCTATAATTGGGGGAATACTACGGGCTGAACAGTAGATGGCAGTATCGTCTGCGAAGAGAGCGGTATGGGTCGCTAGTGGACTGGGTTTAAATTCGGGGAAGTCGCTTGTGTAAAGCGTGTAAAGGAGAGGCGAAAGCACGGACCCTTGTGGTACTCCGGCTCTAATGGTGTGAGGGGGGGATAGTGCCCCATCCACCCTATAGCGGAAAGAGCGGTTCGACAAGTAGTCTTGAATGATGAGCACAAGACGATTTGGCGTATTGAGTTTGTAGAGCTTATAAATAAGCCCGTTGTGCCAAACTTTGTCGAACGCCTTTGCCACGTCAAAGAAGAGAGCGCCCGTTTTATGCGGGCGGGATCTGTTCGCTCTCCGGTCCAACACGTGTTCGACTATGCGATGCACTTGTTGGACACAAGAGTGTTTGGCTCTAAAACCAAACTGCGCGTTAGGTAAGAGATTGTTGGCAAGGGAAAAATCTTTGAGACGTGCGAGAACTATGCGCTCATAGATTTTTCCTATTGAACTAAGAAGACTGATAGGGCGATAGCTCGAGGGCTGATCCTTGGGCTTGCCGGGTTTTGGAATGCCGATGACGGTGGCTTCCTTCCAAGTTTGGGGGAAAATGCTATTTTTGAGGGCTGCGTTAAAGATAGCAGTCAGGAGTAGTATAAGATGGGCGGGAAAGAGCTTGATGACTCTGTTAGAAATCCCGTCAGGCCCCGGGGCCTTCCTATTATGTAGGTCTTTGATAAGGGACTCTACCTCATCAGGGGTTACCGGCTCTAACGGGGGATCGGCATCTGTAAGTGGGCTCGCGAGTCTATTTGCTACCACAGTATCGACCTCGAGTAGGTGATCTGGATCAACGGGGAGTGTGCTAGGTGCACATTGTGCCTCAAGACTGGATGCTAAGCATTCAGCTTTTTCCTCGTCCTCGAAGGCGAGGGGGAGGGAGGGATCTGACTGTACTAACGGAGGGGTGGCAGCCACTGTATCTGCCTTAAGGGCTCTGGCAAGTTTCCAGAAGGCTTGGTGAGATGGGACCAGATTGGAGAGAGTCTCGTCCCACTGGTCGTTTCTAAGCTGTCTGATACGACGCTTAACCGCTGATTGAGCAGCGCGCATGCGGACGCGGTTAGGCTCAGTGGGAGCGGAGAAGTAGGCCCTTTGGGCTCGGTTTTTCTCTGTTAACAGAGCGCGCGCATCCGGCGGAAGTGTCCAGCGACGATGAGCGTTCACTAGGACACGCCGCGAGCAGTCGCTAACGACTTTCTGCACGTGCGCTGTTAACGAGTCAATAGCACCTACTGCATCGGGAATTGAGACAATTTCGTCTGGAATTGGATCTAACAAGGGGGACGAAATGGATTTGAGGCTTTCGCCTAACCTGACCCAGTCGGTCTTGATCATAGTGGGATCTGTGGCTGCCACATTGGGAATACTCACTCTGGGAGAGAGAGAAATGATGACAGGCCTATGGTCTGAGGTGAGTTCGGAGTGCACTTCTATTGAACTCAATCTAAGATTGATGTTCTTTAGGAGGGCTACGTCTAGGACGTCCGGACGATGATCAACATTGTCCGGGTAATGAGTAGGGGACATGGGTGCTACAATGTCGAAATTGAGACTCTCTGAGAGTCGCTCGAGCTGTCTACCACGTTGGTTTGTGGTTAGGCTACACCAGGCAGGGTGCTTGGCGTTTAGATCACCCGCTATGATAACAGACGGGCCAAGATCTAGAAGGTTTTGTATGTCACTATCGAGTAGTGATCTGGGGTTTGAGGAGTTGGAGTTAGTGGGAGCTAGATAAGCTGACACTAAAAATATGGATTGGTGACCTGTCATTCCTAATCTACAGACAGAGGCCTCAATGTGCACGAGATTGGGTGTATCCACAGGCGTGCAGTGTAATGTCGCTTTGTAGTAGATGAGAGTGCCACCGAGGGCAGAGACTGTGCGATCATTACGTATGATTTTATAATTCGCGATTTTGGGATCGCGAATTGATGGTTTAAGGAACGTCTCCTGGATGAGGAGGACGTCCAACTGATGGGTGTAGAGGAAGTCGGCTACCTCAGACCTCTGGGTGCGAAGCCCATTTGCGTTGAAGTAGCCGATTTTAAGGGAGGTCGGTTTGACTCTACTCGTATGGTGTAAGTCCATAATTATTTATTGAAATTTTTAAGGGCAACGAACACGTCTGTGAATTGACAGACGGCCATTAGGAGAGCGTTGGGACTGTTCGCGTGTTCATTGACCAACGCGGCCATGGCAAGAACCCTATCTATGTCTAGGACGGCTGCGAGCTTGTAGAGCCCTTCGGTCCCGTTGGAAGGTGGCAGCGATGCCTTTACTGGGGGGGGTGGAGGTGTTGCGACTTCCACCGCCGCGGGTGCAGGCGTGCCTGAGGGGCTGGCCTGTGGGGGTGGGACCTTGTTGGTCTTGTAGCGCCACGAGGGCGACAGGTTGAGTGGTGGCACCGGTGCCTTAGCTGTTGCCGGGGCGGCCTCGGCAGTTTGGGACTGAGGAGGAGCGAGGACTCTGGATGAGGAGGGAGTAGGCCTCCGGCTCTTTCCTTTGGGCGCTTTTGAGCACCCTCTGTAATTAGCCGGGTGCCCCACCTCCCCGCAATTTACGCAGCTCGGAGGTTCCAAGCATAGTGCGCGGTCTTTGGGGCGTGGACACTCCGGTGTTGAGTGGGCCCCGAGGCATTTGACACACCTGGGTGTGTTGTGGCAATTTCGGGCGGAGTGGCCGTACAATTGGCATCTGTGGCATTGACCCACAGTGCTTTTATGGTGAGGGGTCTCGACGACGACCCCGGACAGTCCGCAGACTTTATTGATATTAAAGATGGCTTTCGCCTCTTTAAGGTTAGTCCTGTCCAAAATGACAAGGACCATGTTGAAGGGGGCGGAAGGCCCACGGTGCATGCGGTGCACTTCGAGGATGGGCAGTTTTTGGGCGCGAAGGTCCTCGAGTACGTCATTGCACTCGAGTTCTTTCGGGATTCCGCGGATGACTGCGCGAAGGCGCCGGTCCTCCTCTAGACTCCACGTGTGGAATGTGATCGACATGGCGTCGAGAAGGCGGGTGAGGTTTCGGTAGTCCGTGATGGACTCCGTTTTTAGGCGGATACCCTCAGTTCGGGTCTCCGCAATGAAGAAGATGCCATTGGCATCACAACGGGCCTTGATGGCCATCCACCTATGGCGGTTCGTGATAACGACCGCCGGTGGGCGCTGGGAGCGCTTGGGAGGGGTGGGGAGAGAAGCTCCCTCGGCACCCTGTTCAGCCGCGGGGGGCGAAGCGGGCGAGTCGGAGAGAGGGGCGGCCGGATTTGACTCGGCGGCTAATTTGGCGGCCTTGGTGGCAGCGCCCTTGTTGCGCCTTGTGCGCTTGCGGCCTGAGGCCACAATGAAATCGTCCGAGTCGGACGAGGGGGCGGAACTGGAATCTGAAGATTCCGGGATGATCTCCATCTCGTCATCGGAGATCGAGGAGGAGGGTGCGGTGGTGGAGGGCGCGGCGGCGGAAGTCGCTACGGCGGGGTGCACGGTGGCGGGGGGCGCGGCAACGGGGGACGCGACGGCGGGCGCAACGGTGGCGGAGGGCGCGGCGATGGAAGTCGCGGCGGCGGAGGGCTTGGTGGCCTGAGGGGCCGGGCGGGAGGTGGCCAGAGGGGCCGAGGGTGCTGCGGCCTGAGGGGCCGAGGGTTTGGTGGCCTGAGGGGCCGAGGGTTTGGTGGCCTGAGGGGCCGGGCGGGCTGCGGCCTGAGGGGCCGGGGGGGGAGATTTTTTAATCTTTTCGAGCTCGGACTGCTCGTATGGGGACAGATCGTTCCATCGCCTTTCAATAAAGGCGATTAAAAGGTCTACACGCGGGTCGGTCGCCATGGCGACCGGCCTATTAAGGGAACCTACAATGCTAAACGAAATTTACGCAGTTCGTCGCGTCACGTTCCGCAAGGAAGAGCTGCGAAGAAACCTTGCGGCAGTCGTGCCTAATTTGGGAGCGCTCGGGGGGAGAACCCGAGGTGTGTAGTCCTAGTCCCCCGCGCCGGGTGAGGCGAGGGGGGTGCTTCTAGGGTGTGCCCTAAGCTTGTATGCCTCTGACCAATCTTAATGTGTCAGAGGGTCCCTAACTGCTTAGGGTTCGGAGGGTAGCTTCGAGCCGGAGCTCTAGGCGCCCAAACCTTTCCCTAAGGATAGGAAGGAGGAAGGGGTGGGCGGGAGGGGGCGATAGCTAGCGTCGGTCAGGGGAGCCCCCTAGGCCGGTGGTTCTAGCCCCGTCCGGGTAACTGCTTTCACCCTGAAGGGGATCGGCGAGTGCCCGGGTCGCACTCCTGGCTGTGCAAAGTTGGCACCGTGAGGTATCACACAGCCAGACCACGAAACTGTGGTTTTATTTGGCAAACGCGCGAAAGGACGAGAAACTCTAAAAATCGAGATAATGCCTCCTTGTCTTAAAAAAGGCAAGGAGACACGTGTGTCGGAGCGGCGGTAGCGTAGCGCGGCGGCGGGGGGCGTGCGTAGCACGCGGGAGCAGCGTAGCGCGGAGGCACCGGGCACCGGACGTGTGACTCGGACGGCGTCGCGAGCACGAATGATGATGGGATAGATACCAAATTTCAAACACTATTCAAGTGACACACTGTCGACACTCCATTGGTGCATTTGTATTCAGCAGGCTTGGGCTCCTTCGGGTCTGTTTTCATGACAAAAACAGTAAAAATCTAGTTTCAATCTCATGCGCTCTATATCGCTCGCTTTGTATTTTGTATGAGCGAGAAAGCGCTTTGAGACTGTATTTACTGCGAGAAATAGATCAGCTGAAACTTGTTATAGTTATTTTTTTTATTTTTTTATCCACGAAGTTGGCAAACAAGCATACGGCCCGCCTGATGGTAAGCATCACCGTAGCCTATAGATGTTTGTAATACCGGGGGTATCACTCACGCGTTGCCAACTCTCCCAACCCCCCCAAGTGGAGCTCTGGAGACCTTACTCACCGTAGGAACACAACATGGCCGAGACCAATGCTATTTGGCTACGATCTTCTGTAAGGTGGAGGTCCTTCCCCAGACGGGCTGCTCCGATTTGAGAGGATTACCCGCTGTGCCCTACCTCTCTTTTTTTAATAGTTACACATATCGACTTCGAACAAAATCTTCCCTATTTTCGTTGGCTTAACAAAAGGAAACAATTCAATTCACAAAGTAACCATTTACGAACGAGTTAAATATAGATTAATGATCGATAGTTGACAACCGAATCGATGTATCGATGTCATCAATATAAATTATACGGCACGATTGATTGTTACGGTTGTTATTTTGTGTACGATTAATCGTATTTTCTATTGTGTTAATCGATTCTTGCGATTATCCAGGACTTTCTGGAATGAAGAGCATAACATCCAAGAGCGGCGAATAATCCGCTCAAATCGGAGCAGCCCGTCTGGGGCAGGACCTCCACCTTACAGAAGATCGTAGCCAAATAGCATTGGTATCGACCATGCTGTGTTCCTACGGTGAGTAAGGTCTCCAGAGCTCCACTTTTTACAGGGTCGGCAACGCGCGAGTGATACCGACCGTATGCTTGTCTGCCACATTTGTGGTATAAAAAAAAAACAGATTGAGACTTTATGCGGAATTAAAAGTAAAATGCACAAACGCACCAACGTGCCATCAACACTGGATAGTTGTCAACATTGGGTAGCCGGTTCGATTCCTTTCGGACGTCACATATTAGCACGAAACATTACCACAGTCTCACCTGGTAACCGGAAGTACATTAAACTTTCTCTTTACAATTGTCGCATGTAATTGTATAAAAAAAAAAAAAAAAACAAGGCCTTTGAAGTCACGAACCGATGCGTTAACCGACATCGGAGTGGGTAATGAAGCGAAACGCCACCTGCCGCCAATCTCGTCCACTAAGCCATTGGGTGTATGTGTATTTTTATTGAAGTTAGTCATATACTAGGTTTTGCACGTGTCACGTTCTTCTTAGCACAAATCTGCCGTCTGAACTGGTGGTAGGGCCTATTTGAATAAAAATATTTTGATTTGATTTGTCCTCGCTTGCTTTAGAAGTAATCCGGTCATGAAGGCTAGTGAGCGAGATTGATGTAATCATTCATTAATATAATAGAGTAGTAGACCCTCGGCTCTATTATGATCTGGTAGTGGTTGGCTCGACCGGGGCAATACCAGGTGGGCAATCCACGTAACAAAAACCATCTATTTCGATTCAAACACACTCGCTGCCCGTTCAACTCCTATATGTATGAGTGACACAGCGATTGAATTTGAATCGAAGTAGAATCGGTTCTTGTTACGAGAATAGGAGGTCTGTGTTCTCACAGAATATCGATGTGAAATAGCGTAGGGACAATTCATACAGATTGAGCTAGCCCCAAAGTAAGTTCGAAACTTGTGTTATGGGATACTAACTCAACGATATTTTTTATAACAAATACATAAATAGATAAACATCCAAGACCCGAGGCCAATCAGAAAAAGTTCGTTTTTCATCATGACGCGACCGGGGATCGAACCCGGGACCTCCTGGGTGGCGGTCTGGCGTGGTAACCATTACGCCACGGAGGTCGTCATAATATAGTTGTTAAGCCGTTGTGTTTCGTATGATGAATGAGAAATCCCAATATCCTGCTTCCTAATCCCATTTTCACTTTTCTTCCCCCGTCCTTCCTTTTTCATTCAATCATAGGTCTTGCATTGCCCATGCAAGATCATGTAGTGT
The DNA here is from genome assembly GCA_905163395.2 of Endotricha flammealis. Classification (NCBI taxonomy): domain Eukaryota; kingdom Metazoa; phylum Arthropoda; class Insecta; order Lepidoptera; family Pyralidae; genus Endotricha; species Endotricha flammealis. The sequence continues at coordinate 1,107,950 of LR990873.1, forward strand.
CCATGGACAACGGTAATTGCTTGCCACCAGGTGACCCGCTAGGTCATTCGTCCTCCTCTGTAATAAAAAAGTTATGTCATAGAATTTTGTCATTACACACGTCTATTATATTTCGTTTTGTTTCTGTTGTTTGCCCCTGTCTGTCATTAAAAAAAACTACGTAAAAACTTCGCCGCCATACTTTCCAATCATACGAAATAAAGAAAAATAAATTGCCGTTGATAATTACTGAATAATTTCTCCATCTTTTTAATAGATCGATTTAACTCGTTCATTCGATTGAAGTTTAATCGTTATCTTTTTGCTGGTGTACAGGAAATCGATTTGAACAATAACTTCGTAATTGTTGAAATTAAAATGTAGTGAATGTTGCGAATAGCCCACATAGTATGCCGTATTAAGTATTACGAGCATTCTACTACTAAATAGTCTGTTTTTTTTTAACAACAGAACCGAGTATACCCCTCGCAAGTTTTCGATATTGTCAGAGTGAGATGGGTCATTACGATCGAATTTGGTCCATTGATCGAATGTGCACCATATTCGATCATGAATTTGAATCTTGGAATCATTGAACACCGCACTGCTAGGTTTGCATTGCAATCGCGATTTTAATTTCAATTCTGTATAATTTCAAATGCAAAATTAACAGCAAATCCTAATTCGTACCATTGAAATTATCTCAGAACACAGAAAGAAGAGAAATGTAATAAGACAGTTTTTGTACCGGAACCGATGTCGCCACTTACACACACAGTTACATTTTAACACATTCATAGAATAATCTCCGACAGTCACACTCACACAAATCGTAAGCCCGTGATTTGCAGTTCGATTACGAACACAGATGTAAGAAGTGTATTATAGTGACGGGCACCTAATGAAAAAGGGCGACAAGCATTATCGATAACTACCTCTCGATATTTTACAATAACAATTTATTACGGACTACAACTATGAACTATAATACCTATTTAATTTTAAATAATTAAAAAAGAATAAAAAATTACCAAAGTTTTTAGTTTTTATTTATTTTATTTTTGGAAAATAGTAATTTTTATACAACCAATTAAAAGAAAGAACTTTAAAAAAATTAGTACATAATAACAAGCGATTTTTTTTAAACTAATCAAATGAGTTTTTAGGTGAGCTACTTTCCCCTTGAGTTTGATCCAATACTTATGGGACTAGGACACCCTGTACAAGGAATGCACTGTAGTAAAAGTTTAAAATTATTATACTTTCAAAAATTAGAAATACAAAATTATCGATACTAAAATATTCTACTTTTGGCAGCACTACATGGCTTGTGCGACGGCCATTATCACTTTGACAGATCGCGGAAGCTACAAGCGGCGGTACCACGATATTTTCACAACATTGTAATTATCGTTACGTTTGCATTCCATTGTACGTGCATACCGCAAAACATTGAAAAACGCGTATCCAAAACAAGCAATGGACAATATTTTTAACGGAAGTATCGACTATGCCGTATTTTGTTTAATGATTTCTATGCCTCAAAAATATTTCGTTAATTTGTCATTTATATAGAAAAATATTAAATAAATGACTTACCTATGATAAGTAACACCACTATTACTTGAATTTACCGTATCACTGCGATTTTTGCACGTAATTAAAGCACAAGCCGGCATTTTTGTTGGCATTCACGGACGTGTGTTCGCGGAAGCGTTGTTTTGTGAATGACTTATAACAATCAAGTTCCTGCACATTTGTGCAGAAAATGGCGTCATGTGCCCCGCCCACAAACCATATCTCTTGTATTGTGATATCTGTGGAAATTATATACTTTACTAACTATTTGGTTAGCATACAATCAGATTTAATTTAGTTTAGTATTTTATTAGCGCTAGTTTAGCTGTAAAGAGTACCTAAAATTAACAATCCAATGGCGATCGTGCGGAATTATCTTCAAGAGTAAGGGGGTTGTTCAGTGGTGAGGGTTGGACCAAATTCGAAAGTTTTGCAGTACTTTTAGTAATTTCTCTTGGCTGTATTTGTTTATAATATAGAAAATAATGCACAAAATATTACCAAACTATAAAGTGCGATAAATTCCTATGAAACTCGTAAATCACAATCATGCAAATAAACCCTTCAAAAGACCAAACCATCCAAAAGCCATCCAAATTTAAATGAAAACCATAAAATCGTTTGACAATGCGCTGTGTGAAAAGACGAATGGACAAGTTTGAGTCGGCGTTACGCGACAGAGTTCCGTGTAAAAAAAAACGTGTGGCACTCGGGGACTGCCGCGGTAAAGCTATTGCATAGTCGCGGGCTCGAAGTCAGGGAAGGCCAGAGGGGGCCACTGGGATACAACTGCAAAAAGTGACGCTGACGCTCACTGATGGACATACGCCACTATCAACGAACGCAACATCAAGCGATTTAGCGCTGCTCTTTCTCTGATAAGACAATTTAATCCATATCCAGCAATGGACATTGTAGCTGAGATGATGTTGACTATTTTATTAAAGGTATGTAAAATATTAACCCCAAAGCAGTGGGGTACATTAACTCTAAGATTTTTTTGATAGCAGATGCTTAGAGCAAATTTTTTGGAAAATATTTTACGGATCCCTAAAACATAGTACTTACGCCCCAATAGCTTTAGAGCGCTTTAATGAGCTATTGAAAAATGATAGTAAAAATAATTCGCTTTGCCAAAATTTGCATAACCATTTGAGGGTTAAAATATTTCTCATACATACAACAAACTATTTTCGACTCTAACGTCATTGCTATAAAGTTTATATTCCTATAACGTTATTTAACATTAGAACATACGTCATCTTCACATTTTAAAAATGAAAAATGTATTGAGTCTTATTGTATACAATGGAAGGTTCAAAATATAATTATGGCTCATATGTAAATTTATTTAACCCTTAAATGCCGTATGGAAATTCGAAGATGCGTTAGGGTCGATGCGTTGACAGATGCTAAGGTATGTATCGGGTTACAAGATTCGATTCTAATACTTTGACTTTGTACGAAGTGTGTCCTGTTTTATAGGTGAGACAATCAGGAGGAGTGTCTGTTCAAAAGGGGTTATTTCCACAATAACAAAAATGTTGATAAATGGAGAAAACTTCTTCTTTTCATCTTCGATATTTTTCAAAATATTTTTTTGGTAAAATATTGACGTAAGGATATTACAAATGGCTATTTTTGATTTTTTTAAGTATATTTTTTTAAATTTATATTACTTATTAAAGTTTGGAAATAACCACTTGATCAAAACTTTAAGAAATAACTCATAAATAACTCTTTTTGTTTGGGACAATTTGGAAATAACCATTTTCTGACTCCACAAATGACATTCTCCACGTTCATTAAATTGCTTGTGCTTGTCTTGTGCTGAAAAGCACAGATGATGTAAGTCAACACAGACTACAAATTTAATAAAAAAATAAAACGAAAATTTATGGAATGTGGAAATAACCCTTTTTGAACAGACACTGCTGATGAAATAAAATAGTTAACTAAACATTCTTGGATGAATTACACAACGCCATCTAGTTCAAAACTAAACAAACATTGTGTGTATATTGGTACTAGATTGCGGTTGATAAATTCTTAAAAAACATTGACCAAGACAAGCATACATGGTCATGCGCACATTTAACGTTTGCCTAGCAGAATATGAAGTAGCCAAAACTAGCCACCGGACCTGTCTTATATATTTTACATTTGGCAGAGACTAGTGTTTTCATGCCGACTGATGGCCGAGTTTTTTTTTATACCACAAAGTTGGCAAACAAGCATACTGCCCGCCTGATGGTAAGCATCACCGTAGCCTATAGACGCTCGCAATACCGGGGGTATCACTCACGCATGCGTTGCCAACCCTTCCAACCCCCCAAGTGGAGCTCTGGAGACCTTACTCACCGTAGGAACGCAATATGGCCGAGACCAATGCTATTTGGCTACGATCTTCTGTAAGGTGGAGGTCCTTCCCCAGACGGGCTGTTCCGATCTGAGCGGATTATCCGCTGTGCCCTACCTCTTATAAATATAGTTCGCTTGACGACTGTCATTCATCCACAACAGCCGAAACCGACGGCTTAACGTGCCCTCCGAAGCACGGTCACATAAAACCATTTCTCTCTTTGAGCATACCTTAATGAGTACAAAACTTGACAATGCGTAACCGCATGAATTTTAATTAAAAAATAGATAAATAAATCAAAATAATATACAATTTATCACTCAGTGTATTTTTAATTAGTAAAAAAACATTATTTGGCGCGGTGGTGCGTGCCAATCGGCTTCCGATCTTCACCTGTCTCTCTTACACTTATACAATACATGTATGTTTTGTCTCTATCACACACATAATAGTAATTAGTTTCTCATGTATACTTTTGTTTAGAATGACATGTGGCGTCTGGGTTATTCTTATTAGTCGGTTATCGATAGTATCGATACATCGGTCTATTGAAGGAATAACGACTTTTTATTCGTTTTACACAAAGAAATAGTACAACCACGACAGATGAGACCTGGCATATCACGTGATTCGACTTGCGCAGTACACGATTTCTATACCATTTGACTAGAAATCGTGTTCTGCGCAAGTCAAATCAGCAATCAATCGGGTCTCTCCTCTCGTGGCGCGGATTGTAATTTGCTAATCTTTTAGAATTGATAGATTACACTGAGCTAATGACCTCTTTGGATGGTGTGCTTCCACCAACCAAAAATGGGCAGTTCCGTGTTTTTTTTTAAAATATCCATTGTGTTAAATAGTGTTATTGTGGCTATATTCGGATAACTTTAACACCTACCCAGGGTGTTAAAGTTATCCGAATATAGTTCTGTTCTATTTTATTTGTCTTATTCGGTGATTTTTTCCTCCAATATTCTTGGAGTCTATGATCACATACAATCAAATGACCAGCATGCTCCAACCTCTTCTGAAATAGAAAGTGGTGAAAGTCCAATAAAAATATACAAATTGGCTTTTACTGTCCACTTATTGACTTCGAACTCCGAACCCTTAGATCATCAATATTCCTTATCATTCAAAAGTCCATTTCTGAAAGGACTTCCTCTATCCAACCGCAGTGTCTAATTACATTCATATAAGTGACCACCTCAGCAGGTGTACAGCGGTGCGTAACGGGCACCACTCAAGCGGAACCTAAAAACGAACTTAAACTTTAAGTCTAAGACATTTAAGTCTTTTAAGTCTACATTTAAGTGTACTTATAACACTTTACACATAGTCAGGGATACAAAATACGGGTTTTTAGTTCGAACGGGCCAAATTGAACGGGCCATGGGCCGTTCGACCGTATAGTCAAAATCGTCTTGCGTCCCAACGGGCCACTGATTAAATTTTGTAAACAAATTGAATGTAATAGTAAATTTAAGTACATGCAGGTAGAAAAGTAAAAATGGGAAAATTAAAACACGAATTGTTTTTTAATATTATTTATTATCATCTCTTAAAAAAGACAAGTTACTTACTTATTAACAAAAAATTCTCAAAAATTTAACGTCATCTTCAAAAGTTTTATAATAAAAATCAGTTTTATGAAGATTAATAATATAATTAACAACACTTGAATCAAATATATCAACTACTATAAAATGTCTCATAAACAGCTTGGCTTGTTGCAGCAAACCAAAAAGTTTCACAATACAAACTAGTCAAAACGTAAAATCAAATACAAACATAAACTAATTTGAATGTGTTAATTATACACATCCAAATTTCAAACTGAAACACAACTCAGTATGTAGAATGAAATTACCTGATTCATTTTAAATATTTTACAACGACATACTTCTACTTATCACATTACTAGTCAGTTTAAAAAAATAATATTAAAAAATTATTTCAAATATAAGTAAATCAGTCTTATTTAAAATATTAACCAGCCTTATTAAAAAAAGAGATTAACAACAAAAATCAACAATTATAAATCATTCTTACTTTAAAAACATAAAATATGTATGTATATCGACAAATAACATAGTATAAAATTATAGTTTTTATTAAACATTTAGGAACTCATTTACATTTTAAGTTTTTCTAAGCAATGTCCCACACTTATCTCCCCAGACAATAATTCCTGTACCGTAGTCTGTATTTTTAAATTTCTCATAAAAGTAGAAGGTAGTCTTCTTGAAATGCTAATAAAGTCAGACTTTCTCACTTGGTATATGTAATATTTGGTATCCTTATGTAACCCTTGCAAAAGTTGACCTATGTTTGGTTTGGGCATTATATTTCTATTTATTCTGTGATTCCATGCCTCCACGTATTATTAGTTCTGTGGTATTCGTTATATGAGCACCAAATGCTCGAAAACACCTTATCCTCTAACCGTGTGTTAACAAAGTAATCATTAAATTTTACAAATTCTGGACTGTTAGGACTCTCTGCCATAATATAAAGCCAACCTTCTTCTATAAATTGTGGAGGAATGTATGATAATACCGCACATAGTTTTATATGGGCCTTTCCTATTTGAGATTTGTACAAATTCAGTTGTTTTGCTTTACGCCACAAGCACTGGTTAAAGTGAAAATTACACCCTGTCACTTTAACGTCAGGAAAAATATTTCGTAGAGCTAATATTGTAGCTACTTCAAAATCCATGGTGGCATATGCTGGTTCCCATTCGGGCTGCTGACTTTTTATCATTTCAAATAGTAATTGTTATGTGACCAGTTTTTTGTCAGGTAGTAACGCATACAAAATAGGAATCACATTGACAAATTCTTCTGTACTTCCAATGTCCGCATGAATAGTAAAAACTTGATAAAAGGTCTTCGGGCAGATTTTAAATGTTCCATCAAAGAAAAAGTGTTTTGATTTTAATGTATTTTGTTTTTTTAAGGTATACTTGCTTTTGGCTAAGTAAATATTTAAGTAGGAAATAATAATTACTTTATAAAAAAATAATAATATTTATAAAATAAAATAAATAATAATAAAATATTAATATTTATTTATATTAATAGGTATTGTTGTGAATGAACGCTTTTTTATGCGACTGTACTGACAGTATTTTAAAATAGTAATTTAATCAGTGGCCCGTTGGGACGCAAGACGATTTTGACTATACGGTCGAACGTCCCATGGCCCGTTCAATTTGGCCCGTTCGAACTAAAGACCCAAAATACTTCGATTGATAAATGATTCCTATAATCAAAGATGTAAAGTCGTTATTTGCGTGTATTTTATAGATTTTGGTAAACAATGACAGTTCCTTATTACAAAGGTCAATACCATGAGCGAATTCTGTTTTTAGTTAATTACTATAGTGTGGTGGTCGAACGGTTTATAGTTTGGGGGTTCGAATTTGATGAGCGGGAACATTTTAATTAGATGTGGCCCAGGAAGTCGCTATCTGGTTAATTTAATCTATATTTTAATAGTGGTTAATGATTACGTCGAATAATCTATAGTTAAAAAAGTTTTTTGTTTGTATATTTATCTTATTCTTATTAAACGTTATTTCGTGTAAACTTGTCAACTAATGTCAGTATTTTCAGGACACCTGATGGTCACTGTCGTGGTTTAGCAACTGTTTTTTTGCGATTGTCAGTGCGACCAATCACAACTTCTTTTTGCTTTGCGGTCGGTAAGAGTACTTCTCCGGTCGAACTTTTCACAGGCCGGGGCGGGGGTGCGTTGGTACCCTACCGTCGGCTTCAGAGGGCGTAGGTTCGATTCCCGCTCGAGGCAAACATTTATGTGACGGCATTTGTGTTTGTTCTCGAGTCTGGATATTTTCTATCTATATATATAAATATCTATATATAGCTTTGGGCCAAAACCACCACTTTCTGGACCCTCGATGGCACAAAACGACGTCGCGGCAGACCTAGACGGCGATGGCGGGACGACCTCGACGCGTGGAGTGGGGAATGGCCTCAGGAGGCGAGGGACCGGGAGTACTGGAGGGGGGGTAGGGAGGCCTTTGCCCTGCAGTGGGACAGTATAGGCTCCAAATAATAATAATAATAATAATATATATAAAAGGAGAAGCTGACTGACTGATTGACTGACTGACAATCAACGCAGGGCCTAAACTATAAGGGTTAGAAACTTGAAATTTTGCACAGGGGTTCCTTTTATCACGTAGGGGAGCACTAAGAAAGGATTTTTCAAAATTCCCACGGGAAAGCGAGATATACGCAAACGAAGTTGCACTGGTTTCGCTAGTAAATATACTATGAGCAGATCAAAAACTATGTACTTCTAATAATAAGTACATAGTTTTTAATCTGCTCATAATTATAATTAACCCTAAAATGATAGTGATCTACATTCTAACATCTGCTAGGTCTCGTTAGACCGTTTAAACTCCAATACTATCCCCCACAATCAATTTAACTTGACCGTAATATATTTCATTGTAAACCAATATTGGATATCTTGTAAAATTGATTGATAATCTACGGTCTACAAAAAAAACCATGTACCTATGTTGCAAGTAGATTTACAGGACATAATTTTTCGCACGTATTTTTTTTTAATTCTACTAGCACTTCCGACGGGAATGGCCTATTGAGAAGAAGTGCCGATAAGAAGTTCAAGATACGATTAACAAAAAAAAGTACACATTAATATTTCACACTGTATCAGCTCTGAATATCGACGTAAAATAGCGGTGATATGCCGCTGTGTGTTAGAGCGAGAGCCGGCTCTAATAGCCCTCCTGCTCTACTCTTACTCACTACCTTTTTCGCTTTCCTTGCCTTGTCCTTTTTCATTCCTACATAAGTGGACGCATCCAAGAGCTGTCCATGGGAAGCGGCGATTGCTTACTACTTGGGCCCCAGCCCCAAGAGACCCGCTAGCTCGTTTTCCTCCTCTGTCATAAAAAAAGTATCGTATAATTCTATAAAAAACACTATCTTTGGTCAACACTATCAATATGCATATCTACCCCTCAAAGATCCTCAACTCGGAAGTACCCTCGAAAAGTCGTTTCAACCACCGGTCAACCAGGTCAATCAGCGGTTTAATCGGCTCGTATCGCCCGCCCGATCGCCAGTTCGATTCCCGCGGGTAGTAATTAGATTGTTAGTCGCATGCGATATTTAACGTGTCATGTATATTGTTCAATAGGTCTTGATACTTTGGGATTTGTTTTATTTATTTATTAAGGACAATGGCGTCGTTATATTGAGCTTCTTTCTAAATTCGAGTTAGCACTCAAGTACGTAGTGCAAAGTTGACCGAAGTAAAGGGAAGTGAACTTTGGCACGTTAAAAGACAGAGTAAAAGTGAAGACGAAGTAGGACGAAGAGTACGTTTTCGCTCAACTTCGCGAGAGTTTTAATAATGTTTTTGTGTCGGTTTTGTGAATTATTATAATATTGTTTATTATTAATATACCGTCTTCGTCTCCATACCACTCCATCATTTATTTAATATAGTCCACATCCTAACCCTAGTTATTACCATAATAATCTTCATAATTCAATTTCCATTTCTTTTCCCAGTGGTCATTTTGCTTTGTTTCCGAAATGATGGTTTTTAGAATAGCTTGATTAGATACCTAATATTCAAAACATACTGACTGACTGAATATCACTGAACAAATATGTAAAATATGACTAGAAAACTTGTCTGTGAAGACCTACTCTTTAAATAAAAAAAATTCAAATATTTTGAATAATATTCAAAAATTCAAAGTCTTTGAATAACACGACACCATGTTGATGTAAAGTATCAAGACCTCTCGGCCGCCGCGTCGATACATTTTGATGTCGATAAGAAAGTCAGTTGAGAATTTAATATACATAATTTCTTTTTAACGTACACATCAGTAGCGGCCATTTTTTTTTACATTTCGATCGATTGTTAGACAAACTTCAATTCATGTTTTTTTTTAGTTCTGCATTTTAAATTCTCCGGAGGAACATCAGCAATACCAGGGGAGCGTTGCCCTTTGTTTAGGTGGAAAAGCGAAATAGGAGAGGAGTTGGGCTTCTAGATCATTGCTGCTTCAAGCCGATATATTCTCGGACGAATCACACAACGCTATCTAGTTTTAAACTAATCAAAGCTTGTACTATGGATACTTGATTGCTGATAAATATACATAAATTCTTTTTTTTGTAAATAATAACTTATTAATTACACATAGAAAACAGCCAGACCAAGACAGACAGACATGTTCATGCACACAACTGTGTGTCTTGCGCAGGATTTGAACCCGCGGCCCTTGGGGCAAAGTGGCCATTGATAGCCACTCGAACACCGGGCCTGTCAATTTTGTCATTCATTGAAATAGTTGTACTTCTCTGGTAGAACCTAATCAGTTCATAATTTTGTATGTTCTTGCAGAATGCCCTGTCAAAATTTATCCAGCCGTTGTGGTCACAAGCTAAAAGAAATAAAAAAAATCTTCAAAAAGAATATTTCAAAATAAAAATGGTAGTTGTACCAAAACAACATTGAAGACAATTAAACATGTAACAAACTGACAGATTGGATTTCATCACATTAAATGTTTCACTGAAGATCGAACCTGCACCTTTCGCTACCAGATGTACCATAAGCTCTACACGAACTTCTGTGCTTTACACACGAACATTTTTTTTTCTCTCATACCGTCTATAGATGATCCTGTTTGCTACCTAACATTTAAAAAAATGTTGCACCCCTCCCCCTCCCCCCGGACTGCACATACAATTTACAGCCTTTACGCTATTTTCAATTAAAAGCCTAATGGCTTACGGTCCACCGATGCGATTGTCTAATTGTGGATTGATATAGAGATGATAACACCGCTAACGAAAGTCTGTGAGTATGTTTGTTACTCTTTCACGCAAACAGCGCGGAAAAATTGGTATACGGATAGTTTATAACCTGAATATATAAGATAGTTTTGTCCCGGATATCATTCCGGGAACAACGGGATTTCGCGGGTAAAACTAAGGGCATCAGCTTATCTTTATAAAATTCAAAGTCCTAGCAGCTTTAACTATATCAACGCACAGCCCAAACCGCTGGGTCTAGAGATTCCAAATTTGGAAGTTTCTTACGACGTCTAGTTGTGTACTAAGAAAGGATTTTTCAAAATTCCCACGGGAAAGCGAGATATGCGCAAACGAAGTATGCCAGTATTTTACTAGTGTATTATACTTGCGAATCTCGCTTTCCCGTTGGAATTTCGCAAAAACCTTTCTTATCGGATGTCCATGTCATATTAAGAACACACCATCCAAGTTTCAGGTACCTACGATCAGCGGTTTAGGCTGTGTGTGTGAAGAAAAAATGCACTTTTATTGCTAATTAAAAAAAATTTATTATACAACTATGGTGGCAAACATGCATACGGTCCGCCTGATGGTAAGCGATGACCGCAGCCTATGCACGATTCGCTTGCAAATTCCTTGCAAACACCACCAACAACGAGGGTATCCTCGCGCGTTACATCGTCACGTAGTGTCTTTTTATTTTTAATTTTTTTATACAACACTATACAACACAGGTGGCAAACAAAACAAGCATATGGTCGACCTGATGGTAAGCCGTCACCGTAGCCTATAGACGTTTGCAATACCGGGGGTATCACTCACGCGTTGCCAACCCTCCCAACCCCCCCAAGTGGAGCTCTGGAGACCTTACTCACCGTAGGAACACAACATGGCCGAGACCAATGCTATTTGGCTACGATCTTCTGTAAGGTGGAGGTCCTTCCCCAGACAGGCTGCTCCGATTTGAGCGGATTATCCGCTGTGCCCTACCTCTCTTGAAATGTCTATAATAAAAGCGTGTTAAAAAGGAAAACATTAAAACAGATAAAAATGTAGATAAATAATTTTAGATCGACTCAAACAAGGTCTAGGGTATCCTGTTAGCGTATTAATTAGGTCATAAATAAACTTGTCTAATTCATTATAAAGTTTATATGTACTTGTTAGTAATTTACATAACTAACATTTATTTAACATTATGATGCAAAGATAATATAGGTAGATAATTGAGTGTGTTTAGTTAAAATATTAAAAAACCGGGTCGCGCGTCAGGTCACGTAGAATGAAACGTTCCGTATTTACTACACTTTGCTTGCTTGCAGATGGATGCGATATTAGAATCTATGACATTTGTAATTAGGTATCATTCACATTTGTATTGATCATAAGACTTTTTATGGTCCTTTTTTTGACAAAAGGCCTGATTTTGACCTTATAGGCCTTTAACTTTCTACAAGTTCTTCTGTCTAGTAGCCTTTATCAGTTAAATAGCCGTCACGTAGAAATCGATCGAAGCTGAAATACTTCGTACGTTTCATTGAAGAAATTTTATTTTATAAGTTACTCGTAACTATGTATGTAGGAGAGTCTACTTATTTGGTAGTTTGTAGTTGATATGATACCTTAAGACCTCAAACTGGATATCGCTACAATCGGGGCGACAGCACCAGCAGGGCGGGGGTTTGTTGTCGCGTCGCTGCCATCCAGTTCACTTCAATAAATAAATAAATATATAGGACAAATCACACAGATCGAGCTAGCCCCAAAGTAAGATCGAAACTTGTATTATGGGACACTAACCCAAAAATACGAAATTTTTTAAGAAATACATTTTATAGATCCAAGATCCAATCCGATCAGAAAAAGTTCGTTTACATCATGACCCGACCGGGATTCGAACCCGAGACCTCCTGGGTGGCGGTCTGGCGTAGTAACCATTACGCCACGGAGGTCGTTAAATCACCATCATTGAATGTCACTGGAATGTCAATAAGAATCTATGCGTTACGACGGTTCGCTGTCGCTGTCGACGCCCCGTTTGTCGCGCGACATCCACTTTGAAGCCTTAGAGCGGTATTATCATCTCTATGAATCCTGTGACGGAACACAACTGTGCCCCTTTGGAAAAAGTTGAGTTTAATCGTTCTACGTAACGATCTAATGTACAAAGTTCAGCGGTAACCATTCAGACCAATACGGTAACAAGCATTGCCTAACTTTTGTTAATTGATATTTGACATTAAAATCTAGAGGGAGAACTTCTGAGATTGACGGAGGTAATTGCTTTAGTGTATATTATTTTTTATATTAAAAAGCAGGCAAACAAGCAAGCGAAATGAAATGAAATCGTTTTTCAGAGAGGAGGCCTACGCAAGCACGTTTTCTCAAAAAATATCTAAAAAAATATATAATTACTAGCGCCCCGCCCCTAGCTTCTAACGGGTTTTAGTAGGGGTTCCTAAAAAAAAATATAGCCTATGTTACTCGGGGATAACGTAGCTTCCCAATGATGAAAGAATTTCTCAAATCGGTCCAGTAGTTATTCGTCACAAAAAAATACAAATATCCTCTTTATAATATTAGGTGACATAGGCTATATTTTATTTTTAAAAAATCACAGATTTCGTGCCTCACACGACTATCGAGCACATTGGAAATGAATCTACGGAATTCGAAAAAACATTGTCGCTGAGTGACGATTAAGTCGGGATAAGGAAAATGTTACAAAATATAACTACAACGTTTTTGACTTTTTCAAAAAGGTTAGGTTTCAGGGCAAACCTTTAACCCGATCATCTTTGTTTTAGGCTCAAATTATAGCTGACTAAATTATCCAAAGGAGGTTTTCTCAATTTTTTAATATCATTCTTTGATTCCAAAATCTAAAATTCGGAAAAAAAATGAATTTTAATTTCACAATTTCGGCTATAACTTTTTTCGTTTTTGACTTTCACAAATAATTCTTTTTGCACCTTTCAGCTCTCGTGAGTACGCGTCTTTTGAGCCTTTTATGAATATCATATCTTCACAACTCTTCGAGATATAAGGGGATCGCACTAACATTCGAACGAAAAGACATTTCCAATGTCAAAAAAGACATTTCCAATGTCAAAAATTTGGGATTCCTTCTAATACCCGTGCGAAGCTGGGACGGGGCGCTAGCATTTAATATTTTGTATCAGAAACTAAACAGCGAGCAACAGCTAGTCGCATAAAGAACTACGTGTAAACTTGCCTCTGTATCGTTAGAAATTGTGTTAATTGTTAATAGGTAGTCTTTCAAGAGATAAACAACGAGTGTGTCATAAAGGGAATCAGTGAGAGGCGACGGCGTTGTGTCTAACATTTGACATATTTTAGAGAAATCCTGGCGCTCGCTGTAATGAGTGTCATATTCGGACGGTACAGTCCGCAGAATCATTATTTTTCTTTTTTATTCTACCTTAGAGAGAGGTACTGCACAGCGGATAATCCGCTCAAATCGGAGCAGCCCATCTGGGGAAGGACCTCCACCACAGACCTCCACCTTAGAGAAGATCGTAGCCAAATAGCATTGGTCTCGGCCTTGTTGTGTTCCTACGGTGAGTAAGGTCTTCAGGGCTTCAAATAAAAATACTATTAAAATGTCTCCTAGCCCTATTCGGCTACAGCGATTTTTTATGTCACAAAGGTGGCAAACAAGCATCCGGCCCGCCTGATGGTAAGCATCACCGTAGCCTATATACGCACGCGTTGTCAACCCTCCCAACCCCCCCTAGTGAATACGGGTCTTCCTTCAATCGAAAGGGACTAGAACGTCCTCTGCCACGCTACTCCAATGCGTATTGGCAGGTTTTTAAGCTGCCTGAAGGCCATTTTGGCTTAACAACTGTCATCCACCAACCACAGCAAATTGTTGGCTTTCAGTGGATTGAAAACATTTTTATTGCAATTATAAGATGCGTTCTGCTGTCGGACAGATTTGTCGGCAACTTGACGCAGCAATTTTGTCCGCCTTAGTTATTAAAAAAAAATCTTTAAAAATAATAAACAATTTTTCGAACAGTCAGTACGACGATACATCCACACCCGAAGTGTAGCGACGTGTAAAATCTGCATTTCTTTGAGATGCACTTGTCCTCCCCCCACCCCCCACCTCTCAGATAAAGAGGGCTCTACTTTCTCGCGCTTTGAGCAGACGGTAGGTTTTGTTAAGAGTGCCAGGCTATAGCCTAGGATATGCGTCTGTAGACATTTTACTCTATTGTCTGCGTGTCGAAATAATTTCTCACAATCGTTTCCTAGTTTTTTATTTTCATTTTTTTTATTGCTACTAAGTGGGGAGTTTTTCGTAATCGAGTAAATAGGTGTTAAAGTACGGTTCAACTCATTTCAATGTTTTTCAGACCATCTGATGGTCACTGAGTTGACTATATATCGAAAAGAGTATTTTATAATATTAATTGTTGACCCTAACTTCGGCATCAGGGTTCGATTCCCACTCGAAGCAAACATTTTATACTAGCTTTTGCCCGCGGCTTCGCTCGCGTTAAATTCGGAAAAAATATATACACGATTTTTTTGTAAGTCACAAATAGTGCACATACCAATTTTTATCTTTCTTGAAAATTGCGGAATGTTTCATACAAACTTCCACCTGCCATTTTAGAGAAGTGGGGGGTTAGACAGAGACAAAAAGTAGCCTAGGTCACGCTCCATCCCTTCAACTATCTCCTCTCTTAAATAATCACGTCAAGTCGTCGCTCCGTTTTGCCGTGAAAGACGGACAAACAAACAGACACATACACCTTCCCATTTATAATATTAGTATGGAAGTATGGATGACATTTTGTGTTGTCTCGAGTCTTTTTGTTATTTTGTTCCATTTTAAAACCTCTTTAAAGTATTACTACTGATAAATCGGCACTAGGATGCTGGAGGGCTACACGAAACGTAAATCCGATACTTCGTCCGAAGTATCGTAAGAATTTTAACCGTGAAATACAAGGTATTTCTTTGTAATTTTAGTGATTCCTTGAATTCTATCCATGAAATACCTTGTACTTTATGGTTATTTCAGTAGGTCATTGAATTATAACCATGAAATAACTTGTGTTTCACGGTTAAAATTTCTTCTTATACTTCGGTCGAAGTATCGGATTTGCGTTTCGTTTAACCCTCCTGATATTTTATGCGTTTCACTTTATGTCTTTTGACATATTTCTTGATCGTTCGTAAGGATTTCCTCATGTTGTTTTCCATCGCAACGTGTGTTTTATCGTGCTGAAATATTCTTTTGTTATAAGTTACAAAACAATTAATTCCTCTATTGTCACAGTCGCCATTGTGCGGTGACATGCATTTCAATCCATTCGTTAAGTACAATTTCGAGCAATACAACTGGGTCATCATTTTTTGTTTGAAAAGTAGCCAGATCGCTGCGATGTTGTGCCATATCGGACAGTTTTTCGCAACTGCAAGAGGCTCTCACTGTTTAAAGTACTAAAGTGGTTAACCAATTATTATTATAATTATTATTAATAATTATAATAATATATTATAATTATTATTAATAATTATAATAATAATTATTATTATAATTATTGGTTAGTGGTTCAGGAAACCTTCCTGAATTTAGGATCCAATAATAGAAATGCCTTGAAAAATAAGATAGAATTCTTTAAAAAACGCCGATCGTCCCATCGATTGTCAGGCCCGGTGGTCGAGTGGCTAGCAATGGTCACTTTATCTCAAGGGCCTCGGATTCGATTCCTGCGCAAGGCAACATTTGTGTGCATGAACATGTCTGTTTGCCTTGGTCTGGGTGTTTTATTATGTATAATAAGTATTTATTTACAAAAAAAAGTATTTAAGTATATTTATCAGCAATCTAGTACCCATAGTACAAGCTTAGTTGCTTAGTTTGGGACTAGATGGCGTTGTGTGATTCGTCCAAGAATATTTATTTAGAATATTTATTTTTCGCCGCGACTAAAAGTAATGACAACCACTTTCCATCAGGTTGGCCGCTTAATTGTTTGCCTGCTGCGGTATGATATAAAAAAATGTAGTCTACTTTGGAAGTTCTTATGTATTCTCGTCTCTAACGATCATGAAGTAAAAATAACAATATTATCTATACGTATTCTGCAAAAGTTTCATGACTCATATGTACCAATGTTAGTTGGCGTATGTCCCATTTTCTCGTAACTCGTCATATCAATCCATCAACCCACTGATGATGATGAGAGTCTTAATGATCGAAGAGATTCGGGTCTCCCTTCAATCGCAGAGGATTAGAGCGTACTTTGCCACGCTGCTTCAATTCAATGTGGATTGGCAGAGGTTAATGTGTAGCTAACCAGACAAGTGAGCTACCTGATGGGGAGTGATAACAATTACTTGCCCATCAGCAACAGCTGGAGAGACTATTTCACCAAAGAAAAAAAGAAATAAATTGGTCTTCTCTCGCCATTTCTTTTACCAGTGGTCATTTTGCTTTTATTTCCGAAGTGGTGGTAGTTTATAGAATGAATAAAAAAAATCGAATTTTGAAAATGGAATTCAAGTCTTTTTTTCTTTAGTTTGACAGTAACAGCTATAAATTTAATATGTCCTAAACTTAAAAAATGCGATTCAGAAACTACCAGTTATTTGTACAGGACATCAGACCTAATCTGACATAATAGTCTTATTTTCCAACTATCATGTTTTACACTAAATAATTTATTTGTATTTTATACAAAAATACTAAAACTTAAGCTTAAAGGAACGGAATTTCTCAATTATCGCATCGTGTGAACGAGGACTGAATCGAGACGAATGACACCCCCCCCCTCCCACCGCCCACTGGAGGGAGGGGGGCGACCCATATACGTATAGAAATGGCGGATTCGCAATATCAAATTGTTAGTAAAAATCATTTGATACGTTCGAAGGAGTAAAACTAGAATATGAAACCCTATTTTAAAGGTTTGTACATTCGCTACAAAGTAAATTATTGTAAACTTTACTTTCAATATAAAGAACATTGAAAGAAAATTCGTCACAAATCGTACGTGTTTACTCCGTAAGGAATTTTCTTTGACACGTATCAACAAATTTTTAATAATGTCAGGAGCTTGATAGCTTCGCAAATAGCTAGCAGCAAATATACTAGAGTATATTTGCAACAAGGCGGCCTTATTACTGACAGCAATCATTTCAAGGCCTTCTGGTATTAAAGCAATTAAATATAGATCAACAAAATTATACAATATTTTTGTGACGTCATTGGAGAAATTAAAAATATAACCGTTTGTATGTTAATGAGCGCTGTTATAAGAAACATGAATATTAATAGTTTCACGGCTCATTCATCTCAATTCCGAATGAAATAACGTTACTCATTTAGTGATAAGCAGTAAATAACGTTTTTTATATGACCTCCGTGGCGTAATGGTTACCACGCCAGACCGCCACCCAGGAGGTCCCGGGTTCGATCCCCGGTCGGGTCATGATGAAAAACGAACTTTTTCTGATTGGCCTCGGGTCTTGGATGCTTATCTATATTTGTATTTGTTATAAAATATAATATCGTTGAGTTAGTATCCCATAACACAAGTTTCGAACTTACTTTGGGGCTAGCTCAATCTGTATGAATTGTCCCTATATATTTAAAAAAAAAAAAAAAAGACCAATTCCTAGAAAACTGGGGTCGTAGTACTCGTCCCACGGCATTAATGCTGAGTGAAGATTTGGACACAATTAGATCAGGTTTTTCCTATAGACTATATTTTTGGGGTTCTTCAAAAGAGTCATTAAAAGATTTCTACAGGGTCGGCAACGCGCGAGTAATACCCCCGGTGTTGCGTCCATATGTTACAGTGACGGCTTATCATCAGACGGGCCGTCAAGAACTTCACTCATCGTATGAAACACAGCAGCATATCACTGCTATTTTACGTCGATATTCTGCCAGAGGGTGGTACTACTCCGGTCGAGTCTACCAGTTCACAGTAGTAGCTAGGCTGTACCATTCAAAAAATACAATTTAATACTTATAGTATAATATGTTACTATATTTTTAATATTCAAATGGTAAGCTAAGCTGGAACGAGTGTCCAGCTTAAATTCCAGCTGTTATTAATGCCGGTGCCTGCTGCTGCCAATCTGTATTACAGTGTGCACTGATTTAATCCTAATGTCAGTTGAAATGAGTGGGTCAGTAATACTGTGTAGGAGAATTTTGGTCTTGTGTTAAAAAAAAAAGATTTCCCTAAATTTTTTTATTGAAATAATATTAGAAGCTCTTTCCAAAACATCTGCTAACAACAGGTCTATTGTCAGGTCATTTAAAGTTAAGTTTTAAACTCATGCTCTACAAAATATGAAAGAGTCAGTATGAGCGCGATGGCGCTCCAAATTGAGATTAGATTTTAACCCTTTTTCTTACTAGAATTGGCTCTCAGATCTTAGGCATTAGGTCTCTAATCCATACAAATTTTTCCGCCGTAAAAATCTATGCCTACACACGGAGAATCGTAGATTTTAACAAACGTGTGTGGACGAGAGGCCGTCGGTCCCGGCTGTTCTCGATGGATGACAGTCGTTAAGCCAAGTCGGTCTTCAGGCTTGAAAACACTGGCCTCC
The DNA here is from genome assembly GCA_905163395.2 of Endotricha flammealis. Lineage (NCBI taxonomy): Eukaryota > Metazoa > Arthropoda > Insecta > Lepidoptera > Pyralidae > Endotricha > Endotricha flammealis. The sequence continues at coordinate 1,127,321 of LR990873.1, forward strand.
GCCTATCCGCATTAGAGCAGCGTGGCAGAGTACTACTAATCCCCTTCTATTTAAAGGAGACACTTATCTCTGCAGTGGGATGGATTATGGGTTGATATGAAGGATTTATATAATAGTAGCATAAGACCATCCAAAAAGTGTTTCTCTAATCAAAACCTTTCGGTATTCTAACATCGGAGCGACCGCAAACAACCTCACATAAAATCGACCACATAAAATTCATGTATAAAAATGTCAATACACACATACAAAGAAAATACTGTGGCACACACACAAAAAACCTTTCGCTTCTAGAAATATGTATGGTATAAAGCGTAATCTTTCACACACACAGCTATAGTAACATTGATGTAAAATATAATAGAACACGCGAGCATGTACTTGATTTCAACTTACCGGGATGTTTACGGAGATATGTTACTGAAATCAAATGCCCTCAAGATGTTGTTTGACAGAGAAGGACAAAACAATTTATAAAGCGGAAGATTTGATATTGATAAAAAATCGTGGTCACTAACTTGCTAATCTGCACTCGTACTTGGCAACTGTTAAGTTTCTTGCGGCGTTTGTTCTTAACAGGCTGTTCACGTCGAAGTGCTGGGAGGAAAAAAAAATTTACGTGCAAAAGTATTTAAACGAGCTAGCGAACCATCTGATGGTAAGCAATCAACCGCTTCCCATCGACGTGGTTTATAGTGGGAAATCTCATTCTAGCCAATATGCAATGAAAGATTAGGCTACAGTTCCTTAAAAGCGTAAGAAAAATTTGAATTTCGCCTGTAATTTTAAGCATACAGAATTTGAACTGAATCTATTGTGCGTAACTTTTAAAATTAAATCATACCTATGTTTCGATTCGAATTTCGAACAAACAAACATTTTATATACTTGTGAAGTAACACGCGGCACGCCTAACGTTTAAACAGTCCAAGATGTATCACCTCGCGCGTCTTCTATTTAGAATTACATCTTCGGGGCGTACACTCGCTGGTTTTTTCCACAGTGGTGTGAGGAGTGGGGGGTAGGGGGGTCGGTATACATTTTCAGGAAGACCCCGACGTCACAGGGCGTCTTTCAGAGTACCGAAGCGCACACATTGCCGGTTATCGGCGAGACGAAGAAGCAAAGAGTGGGCATAGAGTAGTTTTGTACTCAGATAACATAGCCTGGGATTAGTGTGAATATTTATAGTACCTACGTATCGTTTAACTGTCATCCTATTGTCGTTTGACGGATTTCGTCTGTACCCACCGTACGATGTCAACGTAGGTACCGCTTGCTTGTTTTCAAAAAGATCAATAATAATAACTTGACCATATATTTTGATATTGCACGTTTTGTTTAAGTTGAACTGAACTGTCATTTTCTTTGGAAGATTATTAAATGTTGTAGTGTTTAGAAAGTAATTTTGAGTCAGTATCAAGTCGTTGCAAATCAAATTTTTGTAATTGTATAATTATGTCACGTTCTTTGGGAAACGAAGAAAGCAAGGACGATTCTAATAATAACTAATAAATAATTCACCAACGCCTCCTAGCGGTAGGTATAATATAACCTTATGTCATCAAATGTCTTACAAATTGTTCCAGTTAGGTTATGAAACAACAACTGAAACAATTTGCATGATTTAGGAGGCGTTGGGAGAAAACTGGCATAAAACGCTCAAGTTTAAAAGCTGTCAATAATGACCTCTGTATATTGCCTCCCCTACATTGCTCTGTGCAATCGAGCGCCCAGATCACCGTAGTGGGAGGGGGGGTGGGGGATGTACGTGTGTGTTCGGAAAAATGCCTTATGGTCCCGACCGCCGGTTGCCCGGGCACAAGCTTAAGTTTTTTACGTTGGCAACTCTGTTGGCCTTTGGATAGTTACCATTTTAAAAAATGTATTGTTTTTTAATTTTTTATCTATGTTACTCGTACTAACAGTATGAAGTTTGTGAGCTTGTAGGTTGTAATCTCTGAACCGATTTTGAAAATTCTTTTACCAATAGTAAGGTATGTAGTTAGCTAGTATGTACTATTTGTGTCAAACAAGAATAGAAACTAGAAAAGGATGGCATGGCTTGTGTCTGACACTGAGATAAGAATGTGCCAAAATTAGTAGAAACATCAAAACCAGAAAGTAAAAAAAAAACTGACTTTTGTAGACACTACGTGATTTGACACTTCATATGAGTACACTGTGCTGTTTTGATCTAACGCGGAACTATTAATGATTATTATAATAATTAGTACTTACCAAAAAACATTATTTTTGTATGCCTTCAAAAAACCCACGAAATTGTATGAGTACGGAAATAATTGATTTTCACGGTTGATGCTGTGTCATAGCTTTAAATAAATTAACGTATTTTGTTTACGTTAATTTAAGAATTAATACTGCTTGCCATCTGATAATCTACTTCTTCCATTGCTCTACCAAGGCGCAGGAGAATCTGTTTTTCATATATTTGTGTGAACGACTTCACACTAAAAGCGGCGCGGGTCGGTGGCGGCGCGGCTGTCATCGCAACTACGACAGCGCGAGTCTCTCGCCCAATCCGGTGCCGGTGCAGTCTTTCAAAAATTTCTTCAAGCGAAGTACTTTTCTTAAACCCCATAAACGAAATTTCTGAAAGTTAGGATATCACATAAATCCCTTAAAAATGATCAAAGCGATCCTCTAGTGTCAAAATAACTCGTTAAACGAAACGCAAAAAAAAAAACAAAATCTTTCTGAAACATAAAGCATAATTTAGAAAAAATTCACACGTCTCCTCCCATCCACCCGCGGGTGGGGGGCCGTGGGGACTCCCACTCGTCCACCCAGGTGCACCGTATTGGTGCAATATGCACAATTGTTGCATAAATTTCAGTATTTCGACACTATTGACTGAGCAGTGATATTATTTTATGAAATGTTTTAGTTCGAAATGTATTTTCAGGTTGTATTTTGAAGGTGTGGATTTTATGCTACTCCATTTCCGTTTGTATGAGAACTATTTTATGCCACAGGCAATAGATGTATTATTTACACAGTTATTTTATAGGACAGGCGGAGTTTGGAAATGAATACTTTATCCCAAAGGTTGCGATCGAATCCTGCTTATGGAAAAGATTCGTGTGCGTAATGTACGTTAGTCTTGGTTTGAATATTTCCTATGTAGGTATAGTAAGTATTTAAAAAAGAATATGACTGTACATTCATCAGAAATCTGGTAAACATACAAGCCTTGGTTCGTGTGGAACTAGATAGCGTTGTGTGATTTGTCCAAGAAATTCTGTGTCATGAGATGTCTATTCATGTAGCAGCCTTCATTTTCCTCTGTCTTGTGCCAGCTCTCTCAGGCGACCTCCGTGGCGTAATGGTTACCACGCCAGACCGCCACCCAGGAGGTCCCGGGTTCCATCCCCGGTCGGGTCATGATGAAAAACGATTTTTTTCTGATTGGCCTCGGGTCTTGGATGTTTATCTATATATGTATTTGTTATGAAATATAATATCGTGGAGTTAGTATCCCATAACACAAGTTTCGAACTTACTTTGGGGCTAGCTCAATCTGTATGAATTGTCCTTATATATTTATTTATTTATTAGCTCTTCACGTCTATAAACGACGCTTGCCTTTTCCTTACTTGATCCATGTAAGATCGGCCTAAGCCTTCTTTACCTTCTTTCCAGAAGGAAATACGTTTCTAAAATCGTAAGTCTTAGAAAAGGCGTTTCTAAAAAAATAAAGTAAATTTATTAGGAAACATCAATTATTATACCACACTGGGAGACATGCCCCGTCGCTACGAATCACGCTATAAAAATAATTTGAAAAACCTAACATCTACACTAGTACTACATAGCTCGGGTCCATATTCAATGTCCGTAAAAGTTTACAATAAACTGCCTGCAAACATTAAATCTGAGACATCATTTGGAAAGTTTATTAAGCTCATCAAAAAATTGCTTCATACGATTACCTATTTACACTTTAATGGAATATTTGGAAGATAAACTATTATAACAAGTCTGCCTCTCTCTTTTCCATTGCTGTGCCTGAAAAGGTCATGTGTATTTTGTATTGTATACATGTATTTGCAATGAATAAATAAATAAAAATAAATAAAAAATAAACTCATCTTAAAAGACGTTGTGAAGTTTTCCTCTTCCAATTTATATTTCTTTAATCAATGTTCTCTTTTCACTTACTCTCCGCAGTACTTTTTCATTCGTAATCTTTTCGGTAAATCACCATCATCGTTTCAGCCACAAGAAGTCCACTGCTGGACATGGACCCCCCAAATGTCTCCAGCGCGACCGGTTGCTCGGTAAAATGCTTCTACCCCAAAATATATCACTTCAAAAATTTCTAGTTTCTGCCACTAAAAACCTAGATTTACCTTTAAAAACCCCAGTTTCTAGTACATTTTCTTTGTGCTATCTCAATTCTCGTTATCGAATGCACTGCGGAAATACCTTAACACCTTACAAAGGACAAGAAAATCCGCTAAATAACCCCTTTTGATAACGTACAGGAGTTGCCGGCTCCACGAATACGTTGCATTTTAACAAGTTTAAAATACTTTATGCATAGACATTACTAGCTGCAGAAACGATGGAGGAACACTACGGATAGCGTGAAATGGATACGACATAATATTTAAGTTTTATAGAATACTTTTAGAGTGGTAGAAGCGTTTATAAAAACTTCATCGGAAAAGTCGGCGTACAGTAGCAATGCATGTCATTCAGTAAGTGACCGGTGACGGCTTACCAATATTTTTTATACCACAAAGGTGCCAAAGAAGTATACGGCTGGTCTGATGGTAAGCCGTCATTGTAGCATATAGACGCTTGCGACACCGGGGGTATCACTCACGCGTTGCCAACCCTCCCAACCCCCCAAGTGGAGCTCTGGAGACCTTACTCACCGTAGGAACACAACATGGCCGAGACCAATGCTATTTGGCTACGATCTTCTGTGAGGTGGAGGTCTTTCCCCAGACAGGCTGCTCCGATTTGAGCGTATTATCCGCTGTGCTGTCATGAATGAACCTGATAGTAAAACTTGTCCTTAAAGCACCTCTGCCCATGGATATCCACGACTACAAGGTCTTGGATGCGTTACCCATTTATGACGGAATGAAAAAAGATGGAGGGGGGAAGGAAAGTGAAAAAGGGAGTAGGAAAAAGTAGCGGCCACGAGAACCCATGAAATGAGAAGAAAAAAATCTAGTTTCTCTGTCCTAACCTATCGTACTAACAGTTAAGTTTGCTATCCTATAATATAAAAACAAATGTGCTCCAATAGCGAAATTTTTCCCGATTCCAGACATCTGCTCGTGGCGGGATTTATTTTACAGTTACAGTTTCCTACGGAGCGAATATGTAATAGAAACGCGATTCGCCTGAGATATTGTGTTGGTGCCATGAAATATGATGCCTCTGAATTTTTGAGCTTCATTTCTGAATAACCGTTTAGTTTTGAATAGAGCCATTATACATAATGGATCGGTATATACCACTCTAAACATAGAATATTGGCGTAAAGGATTCATTTGTGTATTTAACCCCTAAACTCTGTTAGATATGTTTTTTGTTGGGTTAGATTGTCTTTTTTCTTTTTTTTTTAATTCCACAAAGTTGGCAAACAATTATTCGGCTCGCTTGATGGTAAGCATCACCGTAGCCTGTAGACGCTTGCAATACCGGGGGTATCACTCACGCGTTGCCAACCCTCCCAACCCCCCAAGTGGAGCTCTGGAGACCTTACTCACCGAAGGAATACAACATGGCCGAGACCAATGCTATTTGGCTACGATCTTCTGTAAGGAGGAGGTCCTTCCCCAGATGGGCTGCTCTGATTTGAGCGGATTATCCGCCATGCCTATATGAGTCATTGCGATAATAGTAATATAGGTATTAAATAAAATGTAAATTTAAAATTCGCTCTACGTAATCTATAAAATGCACAAGAATTTTGGTTCCAGATAGTCGGTTGTACTTCTATTATTTCCACAGAAATAGTCTCGGATACTAGTCTAAAATCGTCTATACACAATCCTGTAAGAACCCGTGGCGCTATACTAGTCATAAATACAAACTTAACCAGCCAAGTTTACAAACCAAACATAAAATTCAAGCCATTTTTAAATTTTTCAATATACCCAACCAGCACCTAACTAAAAGTTATACTCGCCCTGTTTTTAAATAAAATCAAAGTGTACGTTCGTAGCTGGTTCCGAGCGTTCTTTATGTAGTTCATAAAAATGCTTGCTATAGCTAAGTTAAAGCTTTCACGCCTACTTTAGAAACTCGATAGGGGAAAATGTAACACTTTCGTAAACCCATGATAGCGATTACAACTTCATATTATTTATACTAATATTAAAAAGACGTAAAGTGAATTTGTAGAAGGTATTTCTACTGCACCGAATTTGAAAGTTCTTTCAGTAGTTAAGACCAGCGGGCAGTGGCCTGCACTCAGCGATTTCCTGCAACTTTACTCACGTCATCTGACCACCTCGTAGGCCACAACATCGTCTCAAGTATGCAGATTACTAGTGTTTCGTAAACCTATGTTTCCTCTCTGACTTACCGGGGGCTTGATGTTTATACATGCTACCTAGCTAATTAGGAAATAGACAAAATGTATTAATGATGAATAGTAGTTTAAATCATATAGCATTACCAATAATAATAGTAATTTGCCGAGGGAGGAGAGATATAAATTCAAGTGTCATCTGCTGCTCGGGATTTTTGAGGCACACCACTATTATAAATGTAAAATATAATATTGGAAGTTTGGATAGTGTTGGGAGATAATAGTTACTTCATATTAAAATAGTTTTTTTATATACCACAAAGTTGGCAAACAAGCATTCGGCCCGCCTGATGGTAAGCGTCACCATAGCCTATAGACGCTTGCAATACCGGGGGTATCACTCACGCGTCGCCAACCCTCCCAAAGTATGCAGATTACTAGTGTTTCGTAAACCTATGTTTCCTCTCTGACTTACCAGAGGCTTGAAATTTATACATACTACCTAGCTAATTAGGAAATAGACGAAATGAATTAATGATGAATAGTACTTTAAAACATATAGCATTACCAATAATAATAGTAATTTGCCGAGGGAGGAGAGATATAAATTCAAGTGTCATCTGCTGCTCGGGATTTTTGAGGCACATCACTATTATAAATGTAAAATATAATATTGGAAGTTTGGATAGTGTTGGGAGATAATAGTTACTTCATATTAAAATAGTTTTTTTATATACCACAAAGTTGGCAAACAAGCATTCGGCCCGCCTGATGGTAAGCGTCACCATAGCCTATAGACGCTTGCAATACCGGGGGTATCACTCACGCGTCGCCAACCCTCCCAACCCCCCCAAGTGGAGCTCTAAAGACCTTACCGTAGGAACACAGCTTGGCCGAGACCAATGCTATTTGGCTACGATCTTCTGTAAGGTGGAGGTCCTTCCCCAAAATTTTCCCAAATTTTTGTAGCGATGCATTAGCGCGTTGCAGCGCGATTGTCATGCGCGCTTCTTTTATTTTAATGTTTTCAATACTAGCGGCCGTATCGCTATAAAAAGTTGTCGTTGGCTAGAGCTCTAAGGTGTTTTAATAGCTTCTACCTTCCGGCTTTCGCAGCAGAAAAACTAGACTCTATCTCTTTATTTTGATTTCTAATGTGGTGCCACGCATTTCTTTTTGTAGAAATAATAATAAGAGAGGTAGGGCACAGCGGATAATCTGCTCCAATTGGAGCGGCCCGTTTGGGGAAGGACCTCCACCTTACAGAAGATCGTAGCCAAATAGCATTGGTCTCGGCCATGCTGTGTTGGCAACGCGTTGGGTGGGTTGGCAACGCGTGAGTGATACCCCCGGTATTGCAGGCGTCTATAGGCTACGGTGACGTACCATCAGGCCGACCGTATGCTTGTTTGCCACCTTTGTGGTATAAAATAACAAGAAATAATAACTGTCTTGGAACAAGTAATAGGAAGGATTGGTGAAGAATGTCAAATGAGCTAGCTGGTCATTTGATGATAAATAATCACCACTGCCCATGGATATACATGACTACATGAATCTTGGATGCATTGCCTACCTATAAAGAAATTAAAACGGAAAAAAGGGGAAGGAAATAAGAAGTAGGACGCAAGAAGGGTATCAGGATTCGGACTCTCTCATATTGTACGAAACTGTTAATAAGAAACATGGAATATAAAGTCTTATTTGTAGGGAGATGAGAATAATTCACAATCAAAGTTAATATCTAAAATATAAAATTAATTTAATAATAATTTATCGACAATAAGCGCAACACTATCCCAGTAATGTTTCACTGGGATCGAGTGGAGCCGACGTGCACTATATCGAGCATATTCCGCCAGCGCCGAACGTCATATACGGGTTCCGGGATATGTATGAGAATTCGTCCCGTGACATACCGGGAACTCCTTGCTTCGTTTTCCTCTGTGCTGAGGGTCGTGACTTCTCTGGAGTACCGCGCTTCGACGAACAATGCTCCAGCAGCGTGAATAGCATCGCATACCGTCGTGTCTGGATACAGATAGACCTGTAGCACGCTGGTAAGCGTATTTATGAGTACCTATGCGTAAAACTAGTATTTTATTTTTTTATATTTTTTATATCACATAGGTGGCAACAACAGGGGTATTACTCACGCGTTGCCAACCCTCCCGACCCTCCCCAGTGGAGCTCTGGAGACCTTACTCACCGTAGGAACACAACATGGCCGAGACCAATGCTATTTGGCTACGATCTTCTGTAAGGTGGAGGTCCTTCCCCAGACGGGCCGCTCCGATTTGAGCGGATTATCCGCTGTGCCCTACCTCTCTTGAGTCCTCCTCTCTAGTAGGTAAGCTCTGCAGCAGTTCACATTTGTCAGTAATAAGTATCCTAATTTTAATCATACATCTTCACATTAGCAAGCAATAAGCAGACGTGCTCAAAGCACGCCCCCTACCACCCGCGGCCCCGCGCTACAGGTAGTGTAGTCGAAAATCGAACGCCTTTCTATTTTCGAGCAGAGAAATAAGTTTGCCTATCACTAGTTCATGGACACACTTGCTACTAAGTAGCATTTGCTCATTAATAGCTTGCTTTCGTGCTATTACAGAGCAGGTCTATCTGTAGCTTAAGGTTGCACGAATCTGGTCGGACCAACGCATCGGACTACGGCAACGGGGTCTTTTGTCCTCGATTTTTCCGTTGAGTTTCTCAAAGTTGTCTCCTTCTCTTCTGGCAATGTGACCGAAATACTTCAGTGTTCTTTTAAGCCATATGATCGAGAGACTTGTTTTTACTCTTAGCTTTTTCAACATCGAAGCGTGGTTCCTACAGTCCGTTTCGGCTCCAAGTTTTATGACAAACCCACCACACATTCTCACCGTTGTCGTGAAGTCGATAAATATTAAAATGTATGAAATTCTTTCGGTGTGTCTCCACCCTGCAGCTTCCGAGTGCGACGTGCAATGGCTGCGCCGGCCGAACAGAGTATCTGCGAACAGCGATACTAGCCGATTATATAAAAACGCTACTGAAAAATCATTGAAACTGTAGTTAGTTTATTAAAATGGTATAATTTTTAAACATTTTAGATTTTCTTAAAGACTACTTAAGCGGTTCTTTTCGTCGAATATCGGCGTTTTAACGATTAAACTAGTTTTTTATAGCTTTACCCGTCATCCGAGTCACAGACAGTTGGACAAGTTCAATAACATTTATATTTACGTTACATAATATAAAATGAAGTCTGTTCGCTTAGATTTTTTAAACTATTTAATGGGGTTTAATGGAGTTTTACCAATGGAGCGATCCAAGGGGAAGTATTAAATGTTTAATAGATACAAAGATTTTTTTCAAATTTCCACGAGAAAGCGGGATTTGCAGAAAATGAAATTGCGCAACTTTCGCTACTTAGTAGATTTATATTATGTTATTTTTGATTAGAAAAAATACCTGTTAGTAAACGCATACAGTCTAAATAAATGCTTTGAAAAATAACCCTCTTTTAGCATTATGACCGCTTAAAACCTATATCTAAATCAAAAATACTTTATTCTGTAGGTCCTTGCGGGCACTTATACACTTAACCACGACAGAACTATTAAGTATAATAATAACACACAAAACACTAACAAGAAATAAATAATATAATCACAAATAGAAAATGCATTTGCAGTCGTCGGCTCCCCCGCCGACGCTAGGAAAAATATTCTCCATTTTAAAAATAAGTAACAGGAAAACGCATATATTCGCGTTATCGCGAGTTCGTTAAATATTAGTTGGTGAACAGTGAATGGATGTTTTTCCATTAATACAAGCCTTTTTATAATAAAGAGGTATGTTTGCCTCGTTAATGAGATGGTTTGTTTTTTTTTTGTATTTTATAATTAAGTTATCTGTTTTTTAGACGTTGTGACTTTTTCGGGGGGATATCTTATATCATATTAATTAAATTTCTATTGCCATTGTAGTCATTATCAATCATTCGGAAGAAAAAACGTAATATAGCTGTTATACGAAAAGAAAATTGGAGTAACTACTTCTGGAATAGCCTATCTAACCAAGGAAGTATCGTTTTCTTACAGAATATCGGCATACAGAAGTGATGAGTATCATTTGGTGAGTGATTGGGAAGCCCAACTCTGTTTTTAATTTGCTATATTTTTTTTACACAAAGAGATTGCAAACTGAGTTTGTAAAGGAAATTATTTGTAGTCGCGAAACACTTTAGTATATTATTCTAAGACTTAAGTAGTAATTTTCTCACATCGGATTTCGAATCGGGAACTAACCTATGAATCTATGACGGACGATCACTATATCAAAATCAACCAATCGGACAAATCAATTCAAATATCGAACGTCGATTTAAATTTAGAATCACGATTGACGTATCGTAGGCGTCACACGTCAAGCCAATACCGTTAAACGTCAATACCGTTAATACCTATCGAACGAAGGCGTTTCAAACACACACATCAATTTTCAAACGTCGAACGTGTTGAATACGTTGTATCGGTTCGAGTGTGCGCCGTGCTGTCCAATCGCGCGGAACCGATCAGCCAATCGCAGCGCTCCGTTCGTTCTCGATACTATACGGCTGTTATAACATGAGCTACGGGTTTGTACGTCGATACTCCTTTGTGTACTACGCTTGTATGTGATCGGGGGAGGTCGGTAGGTCGATGTAATTTGGTTGCGTGATGCCGAAGGTTCGATATCCCATTGGCCATCGGCTGGGTTCACGCCACGTAGATTTTCCTCGGGAATTTTTTCACTGCGTTTACGGAGATAGCTATGTGTTGAAGCTCGTGATTGGTAATGCGTTTTGTATATAGGTGGACGTTTACGGGGTGCGCTTTTACTTTTTTGTCGAGTAATGTTCTGTTTATTTTATTTTGAGGCTTTGTTATTCTTCTTTTACCTTTTTACAATGCTCTTGTTTTCATTATGGGTTTTCTTTTATGAACTGTCCGTTTTACATCTAATTTTAATAAAGTAATCAATTACGTATGTAGAGAGGTCTCACCTCATAAAATAATTTGATTTGATTCGAGGGAGAATTTTGTAAAGATTTTCTTAATTCTTGATTGGTCCCACAGCTGAAAATTTAATATTATCAGTGATAGGAGTTTTAAATCATACTCTGCCACGCAGCTTTAAGGATTTACTTCCATGGACACACATAAATGATTTTCTTTCATTCAATCTATGTGATTTGTCCCTAAATTTATTTCATTCTTTCTTTCAATTAACCCATCTAAATATTGACTAGGATCTTCGTTGCTTAACTTCATCTGTTCTACATAATCCGTGCCTTGACGTGGATATATAAATATAAATTCCCTTGTCGCACAGAGCCTGAACGTTAAAAAGCAATCTCCTTAATGGAATTTCAATTTCAGTGCAAGTTAACAAATCCGACTAGGATGCAATATCCAACGGCTGACGTTACGCCTTTATATATATATAAAATATGTTTGTCCGTATAAAGTCAGTATTATTTGACTGTTATCCTGAGCTTCGACAATTAATTATTCCGACTCTCAACTTCCCATCTACGTCTACACATTGCTTCGACAGAACCTACTTCGGCAACACACAACTTCGAAAAACAACTTCGCAGAACTCTTCTTCGACATGCATTATCGATATCTCTTCTCTATATCGAAGGAACATACCTTCGACATAATACAGCTGTGAAATGTGTCAATAATTACAAAATATAGACATAGTATTGATTGATGACTCACAAGCACTGTCTCTAGTCGGCGTGTACAGTCAAGAGCTAGTGGACCTTTACATAATGTACTTTGTATCGTTCTTAAGTTCTATGTCATAATAGCCAAAATTGTACTGCGTACACCTGACTGTACAAATAATATTAATTTGTATAAATAATTCTACTCTACCATCATTTCGTAAACAAACTCAAAATGACTATTAAAAGAAATATCCAAGCATAGTCAGGTAACACAACTGGTGTTTAATATCGGAACATAGCACCCTGCAAAAAGAAAAATCTATACGGAGGCGACAGGGGGGTGGCAGGGGGAGAACCCCCCACGATTTATCCAGTACGTCTTGAGATGCCTTACTATAGGGAAAAGGTAGTTTTATATAGACTTTTGCGACTTGCAGTCATTTATCTCGAAATACTGATTTTATAAAATGAAAATGTAAGATTTAATTTGTAAGACAAGTATTTGTTATTGAATGACATTATAACAGACAGTTTAAAATGTATGTGTATGTATCGCAATGCCGCAAAATGTCAGTACCGGACAGCTTGTCTATACTTTATGTCGATGGCATTAACTCGGTAGTTATACATACGTACACAAAGATTATTATGAGTAGTGATCAAGCGTGTCACACCAGTATCTGGCATGCAAATGTAGATAAGTACGCTATATAATAAAAAATAATAATCTATTCATATAAATCCTACTAATATTATAAAGGCGAAAGTTATGTGTATGTTTGTTATTCACGCTCAAATGGCTGGGCCAATATTTATGATATTTGGTATGTAGGTAGCTGATACCTTGGATTAACATATAGGGTACTTTTTATCCCGAAAAGTACGCCATTCCCGTAAGATTTCATCAAAAGTCTGACATAGATGGCGCTACTGTGCATATATAAATACACGCAAACGAAGTTGCGCGGGTCTCACTAGATATAATCAAAATCTATAGTTTGTTCGCCGTGACGCGGCACGGTCGCCTGTGTTGTATGGGTTATTATGGAAGCTTGTAGACAAGCACGTCGCCGCCGCCATATTCGCGAAACAAGGTGAAAAAACTGTATGTGTAGAACAAGAAGCCTTATACAGTTTTCTATGGAAAAATACAGCGGTTTATGAGATAACAAACTGAAATGATTGGTCATCGTAATATCAACCCATAATAATCCTAATGCAAGGATACGAGTCTCCTTTCAACCGAAGGGGATGACACATACTCTGCCACGCTGCTCTTATGCAGATTGGCGGTGGCAGTGTCAAGCCATCTGAAAGCCATCGACTTGAATTCACGACTATCATCTATCGACAACATCGCAGCCGCTGCTTGCCGTTAAGCCCAAAGTCGTTTCATAAACTAGAAAACGATGTGATCATTTCAAAATATTAATTTATAATATTAAGCACGTTATAAATAATAATGATAAATATGTAACAACAAAAAATATCTGAATCCATGCCTGCATCCGGGCATCATGAAAGCATTCCAGCGACATTAGACCGCGTTCATTTTCATAGATTTATTGACGGACGCTACATATTGAGAGCGGATCTCAAACTGTATTATTTAATTAGAACTTTTTGTCGTCTGATAATCGTATTTAGTATTATCGTATCAACCCACAACCATCCCTCTACAGGAATACGGGTCTCCATTAAATCAGGAAGGATTAGAGATTTGGGACCTCCAATGCTTATTGGCAGAGACCAGTGTTTTTAAGCCGCCTGCAGGCCACCGACTTGGCTACCCCTCACTCCTAGAAAATCGCCTTTCTAATAATATGAGACAATAGCGAAACCCGAGCAACTTCATTTGCATGTACCCCGCTTTCCCGTGGGAATTTTGGAAAATCCTTTCTTATCGCATGTCTACATCATACCAAGAACCCACCCTCCAAGTTTCAGGTGTCTACGTTCAGCAGTTTGGGCTATGCGTTGATTGTCAGTCAGACAGTCAAAGTTTTTTTTATATAGATTTGACTAGCGTCCCGATCGGACGCATTGCGTAAGAGAGATTGACTGTAAATACTCTAATCCATTTACAACAGCCGGGATCGATGATTTAACGTGTCCTCCGAAGCACGGAGAAGCTTGAGATTACGAAACACATCCGAACACTGACTAGGGTTGACGTTCCTTAATTTGTTCGTTTGCTAGTGCGACACGCAGCGGCTATTTGGGGGAGGCCTATGTCCAGCTGTGGACTTCTTGTGGCTGAGATGATGATGTTGACACAGCGACGCCATGGAGCTTCACTTACTTAGTGGTGCCCATTTGATGAGAAAATTACAGTCGTCGAGCGTTTTTTTTTCATCTTTACCCATGATATCTTAACTATAGACTTCTAAAAAGTCATAAAAACATCACCATAATTTGAAATGAAACGAAATGAAATCGATTATTTCAGAAATTAGACCTTTACAGGCACTTTTTCTTGTCATTTACAATTTGTATATATGTATAAAGAAAATAAACTACGTTATATACTACCACCATTTCGGACACAAGCAAAATGGCCACCGGTAAAAGAAATGGCGAAAGAAACCCGGTTACGGCCTTTTTTGACATTTGATTTTGACATTTAATTTAAACTTTGGGTAACTGAGAAAATTACAGTCGTCGAGCGTTTTTTTTTTTCATCTTTACCCATGATATCTTAACTATAGACTTCTAAAATGTCATAAAAACATCACCATAATTAAAACTTTGGGTAACACAGTAAAATGCCAATTGAGATGGCGAAACCGAACTGCGCGCAATGTATTTGCGTCTTCCACCTGCGCGCGCACAAATCATCGGCGGCGCGTACGATATTGCGATGCGGGATGGATCATTGATCTACGAAGCAGATATGGAGGATTCCAATGGATAATAATTTATTATGAATTAAGAATATCAATATTTATGCTACAAACAATGTTATTTTAATGGTAAAACCTATCGTTAATAATATTTAAGTGATTGTAATTATAGACGACCTAAAGAAAGTTTGGGGAGGCATAGACCTCCCTAATCGTTTCATAAGGACTCTATGGAGTCCATACTCCATAGAGTCCATACCTATGTCCAGCAGTGGACTTCTTGTGGCTGATATGATGA
The DNA here is from genome assembly GCA_905163395.2 of Endotricha flammealis. Classification (NCBI taxonomy): domain Eukaryota; kingdom Metazoa; phylum Arthropoda; class Insecta; order Lepidoptera; family Pyralidae; genus Endotricha; species Endotricha flammealis. The sequence goes on from LR990873.1 coordinate 1,142,683, forward strand.
TAATGATGAATTGTAATATAATTTACCTAGATCCTAGTTAACTGCTTGAATTAGCCAATTCATTGTATGGTTAGCCGTTTCTAGTCTAATCTGAATTAATTGTAATAATCTTTATTCAAGTAATTTGGTTTACAAAGAATATTAGACATCTGCGCCTGAACTACGCCTTAACCTGTATCTCAGGCTTCAGTTACTCTTTCCAAATGATTTTAAACTCCCCGCATACCAAATTTCAAGCTAATTCTAGTCGTTTTTGCGTGAAAGAGTAACATATCCATACATCCTCACAAACGTTCCCATTTATAAATATTAGATAATTATTTCCCATTTTGAATTTCGGCACTACCACTCAGACATTTAATTTTAACAATTGGAGATTTGAAGAGAGGTATGGCACAGCGCATCATCCGCTCAAATCGGAGCAGCCCGTGTGGGGAAAAACCTCTACCTTACAGCCAAATAGCATACGTTAGGAGGGTTGGCATTGGCAACGCGTGAGTGATACCCCCAGTATTGCAACTGTCTATACTTACGTGCTACGGTGATTGATGCTTGCCGTATGCTTGTATGTAGGTGGCAATAAAAAAATTGGGCTAGCTTAAACATTGTATTCTGAAATTCTTTACTCAATAAATGAAATTGCATGAAATCAACACATAAAATCAAATATCATACGAAATGTTTCACACGCATAATTATTTCTGACATGCACCTGATAATGATAGACACATAACCAATTATTGATACAATGTGTCGAATAATAGTAATAGTTACACGAGATAAATCTAAGCCCACGCACTCTAAAATGAACTTGCAAGTTAAGGTACGTTTACCCTAGCCAGTGTTTTGATGGGTTTCATTATCTCGAGTTCTCCGTGCTTCGGACGTTAAGCCGTCGCGTCGGTCCTGGCTGTCTGGCGCCGGCGTCTTCAGATTGAAAACGACATTACCAATGTCATTGTCATTGGACCATCGCGACGTCGGTTGTCTGCCCACGTTCCTACGAGCAGTTCTGGGTCTCCACTCCATCTACTTTTCCCCATCTCTCGTCGTGTGTTCGGTTATATGTGTTCTGCCTATTTCCATTTTCTTTGGAAGCAGAATACTGTCTTTAAATTTAAGAGTCCTTGTCGGTGTAGCAGTCCAGTGGCGGAGAACAGGTTCTAGTATGACGACCTCCGTAGCGTAATGGTTACCATGCCAGACCGCCACCCAGGAGGTCCCTGGTTCGAATCCCGGTCGGGTCATGATGAAAAACTAACTTTTTCTGATTGGCCTGAGTCTTGAATGTTTATCTATATATGTATCATCACTACATAGTATAAAACAAAGTCGCTTTTTCTGTCCCTATGTCCCTATGTCCCTATGTCCCTATGTCCCTATGTCCCTTTGTATGCTTAAATCTTTAAAACTACGCAACGGATTTTGATGCGTTTTTTTTTAATTGATAGAGTGATTCAAGGGGAAGGTTTTAAAGTATCATACATTCCAAAATTCCCACGGGAAAGCGGGATACACGCAAACGAAGTTGCGCGGGTTTCGCTAGTTTGTTATAAAATATAGTATCGTTGAGTTAGTATCCTATAACACAAGTTTCGAACTTACTTTGGGGATAGCTCAATCTGTATGATTTGTCCCTTTAGTCATATTTATTTATAAATTTAGTACAGCTTTGAGGTAGATTATTCTGGAAAATGGATTACCATCTCCAAATTTCTTGGCTTAACGTAGTGAAGTATCGAAATATACTCAATAGAGCGTTATTTATCCCAACTGACATATATTGATGGTTACCGAGCTGACGGGCTTGGCACGACCGCTGCGTTACATAGTTGATGCATCATTGATTCGGTGTATTAATAAAGATGGCCGTTGGCATCATTTTCATATGCCTATCGATATATTTCTGAATTTGCTGAAATTTATTGGAGAAAAAAAAACACCTTAGTTGCAAAAAGTTTGGAGGATATTGCAGTTATTATAGTAAGTAAATCTAGGTATGTTATATAGAAAAGTCTATTCTTTTTCGAAAGGCACGTTAAGGCCGGCCTTTCTCTTGAAAATAATTCATCCCGATCGGCATTGGATTGTTAAATTTAGGTGTTTTTGACTCTAGACACAAATCTTTTTACCATCGAATTGCTCGTCATCGGCGGGGAATCCAACCATCAATCACACTCTAGAACCAAAATGGTCGAGTACTGCGCGGTTTCAGAGGAGTTTCCTCCCGCGAACGCGAAGCTGTGGAATGAGATCCCCGCCGAGGTCTTTTCTTTAGACTATAATATCGGTTGAATGCTTACGATCCAGGCGGGCCGTGTGCCTGTTTGCCACCTTAGTGGTATGAAAAAATTTACCAAGTAATACTGTGTGAGAAATCTCATGGATCAAGTCAGCTGAGCATAGGCCTGAATCGCTAGGAGAAATCAGAAATGATTTAAAAAACCATTAGATAAAAACAAAATCGGTTTCACCATAAGCTACCCGAAATGAGTGCTAAGCATTTACATAAAAAAATTATATATGAACAAAAACCTTATTGTCACCTATTCAGTACAATCGAGTGATTTTTAAATCACAACGTTTTTTTCCACCATCTTTAATATTCAAGACTTTTTGTCTATGGTGTTAAAGTTGCTTGTTTATTTCACAAAATAATATAACATTGGTTTTTCCATTAAAAACATTCGCCATTTAACTTTGGTCTTTATTCTTTTGTAATAATGTAAGGATTTGTCTTATTAGCTGCCAGTGTCTTCGTGAAATAAAAAAAATAATTTTCATATGGCAAATAAAATTTTCTTCAATTTTCAACTCCAATATCTTTGCCATAAGAATGTTACTTTTTTTCGTGAGATATATCAGGAACTTTGTCAAATTCCTCGTTGTTATAATGACGTCACGGTGCGTGGAGACGAACGTATTAAAATGACATTTACTGGGTGTACGGAACAGTTATATTTATTTACGCCTTCGGATTTCGAATATTTAAGTTCTATTTGGATTCGAAACGATAAACAATCAGATTTTAATGTTACCAGAACTGGTTTGAATTGGTTTTGTTTGTAAGACTAAACTAGTCACATTTTGTCTATATGAAAATGACATGTGTACAATATAGACATTTCTGGTCTTTGTCATGAACATCTCGGACTTAAGAGCACTTAGTACGAACTTGATTGGTGCACTGGATCCTCCAAAAATTTTGTCAATCATTTCAGATCCTTAGTTCTAATATTTAGACATCAAAGTTATTACTGTTTTAGTCATTATAGGTACCAGACAACACCCAGACCAGAATCGAGAAGAAATACAAATGGAATGACATAGTTTGACCCGTGCAGGGATCGAACTCTGGTGCTGAAGGTAGTGTAAATGGAAATCATTACGGAGGAAAATACGTTTGTCAGGAATCATCCAGTTAATTGTTCGTAGATGTTAAGATATGTTTCAAGATGGCAAATGCGTCTATAGATCGGTCAGTCACGCGTCCGTTTCCGCGCATTGTTCACGCTGTAATTTACGTTTATAGTTTGATATCGTCCGATAGCATTATAAGCGATACATTAGCTAGGTATATCTACTTCTTTTTTTACTGTTTGTTAGTGTTGCTATCAATATTATTGGTAAATGTTTCACTATTGGCACTTGCTCGAGATTTTTTTAATGAACCAAGAGATTGTCCCTCTTTGACACGCACACAACGCGAGAATTTAACGAATGTAACGTTTAAGTTTTGGGTGGCGTTAAATTTCAGTTCTATGGATAGGCTTATCCGTCAAATGACGACCTCCGTGGCGTAATGGTTACCACGCCAGACCGCCACCCAGGAGGTCCCGGGTTCGATCCCCGGTCGGGTCATGATGAAAAACGAACTTTTTCTGATTGGCCTCGGGTCTTGGATGTTTATCTATGTATGTTTTTCTTATAAAATATAATATCGTTGAGTTAGTATCCCATAACACAAGTTTCGAACTTACTTTGGGGCTAGCTCAATCTGTATGAATTGTCCCAATATATTTATTTATTAAATGAACTAACATCAATTTTTCTGGATATTAAGATTTTCACATTCTTTTGACAGATTCTATCTGTCAAATTGACTTACTAAAATAGGCTTTATTTCACCGGTTAATCTATAGACAAGGACGTAGCGTAGCGAAAAAAATCTAAATCTATGGGTTAATTTTAAATTTTTGCTAACAACAACTCGCCATTGGCGGAATTTGTGTTTGTACACAAATAAGTCTTAACTCCAAAAAGCAACAGGCCTTTGAGACGTGAAATTCTTTTTGACTAACTTACCAAAGATTTTTTTATCAGTATTCTAATTGCGTCCCTTCATGAAGTTGTTTCTAAGTCTATCCATTGTCGCCGTGCAATAGAATGTCTAGTCCAGAATGTCGGACGCAAATACACAAATAGTTTCGTGCCATACTTCAACCGCTACCGGCAACAGAGATTTGTGTAAATGGTTGTTATTTTGACAAGACGGATGTACGCAAAGATTGAGATATTCCTGTGAGTCAACTTAATTTTCAATATTATCATTTTGAACTAAGATCCACTACAACTTCCTGTGATATTTCATTAGCTTTTGTGTTGTGAAGAGCGGGAAGAACTTACATGCATCAAGTAAAGGAAATGGCAGACGGCGTGTCTAATAGAGAAGTGAAAGAACTGGCACAAGACAGAGGAGAATGGAGGTTGCTACACCGACAAGAACGCAGCTCTTAAATTTAGAAGAAAGAAGAAGAAGGTAATAATTTAATCAATAATTAGTCATTCACCATAATTTATAGTCATTCACCATATTAATATTCATAATGAAAATTGTGTGTCACTACTTCCTAATCATTATTATATAAAAATAACGCCTCACTCTGCAGAAGTCCAGCTAATTGATCAAATCGAAACACAGCCTTCGTTTGCTAGTTGTAAATTTTACACAAATTTCTAAATTAGTTGAAATCTCTCGCCAAACAAGCATTAGTTAACATCCAGTACTAGGAAATGGGTATTAATTCCTTAAGTTTTTGTGGAACCTTTAAATCATTCGGCGCCGTGCGCGACCAAGATACTCACATTCGTGTTTAATTAGGATCAACTTGTAGGATTCTTACACACTACACTGAAATAAGACTTTTTATTAGTTTAGCTATTACTACTTGTTGTATCATTAAAACATTTCGTTCATTAATCATTTTGTAACATCAATATTTATCCGTTATTACTTGAAAGCAGAACGTCAATTTATGTAGAATAAAATTATTAGAAACTTTTATCATGCAATGTTCGTTTGTCCGGATCAAATTTTGCAACTGTTATAAAGCAACAAAGCTAACTAAGATGATTAGAGAGGATAATCGGATACCTGCAGTGTTGTTTATTCTAATTACCTTGTAGGATACTTATCACCAAAAAGTCTATGATTATTCTTCTTTTACTTTTCGTGTGCTTTCCGCAATTAGTGTCAACTGCGGGTCAGTGTTTTCGAGTCACCAAATCTGTACCTATTGAAAACAGTCGGTACCGACAGTTTAACGTGTGTTAATCTTTAAAAACACAAATATTGACTAGAAATTAAGTCGCAAGTTTGTAGACCGCCAATTCACACATCATTCCGTCGTAGAACGATTAACATGTCCTGGCTATTAAACCAATTTAGAATTTGCATCTGTTAAACTGACATGTAAGCCTTATCCTTTAAACATTACAGTTGGATTTCGCTTGTGGTTTCTATCAAATAAAATTGCTTTTTATGTAATGTTTGTTTGTTTAGTTCTATTAGCTCTATCTACCCCTATGTGGATTGTTGGTTAAGGACGTACTTGAATTATTACTAGTGGTCTGGTATTGCTAACTCTTCTCATTGTAATTTATTTTAAATTAACCTTTTGTCATCGTTTCTTATAAAAGATTTAAAGAAGTGAAATCACTGACATAACTTAAGTTATCTTTATCATAACTATGTTCTCTCCCACTTGACTTGTTTGCTACCTTAACTTTAAAAATAAATATGTTATAGCAAATTCGACTAGCTTCTCACTAATTAGTAGCACTTTACAATTCAGCTCAGTGCGTTCCACCCGATACGATGAGAGATAACGTATGGTAAACACACTACCATGGAATTGAAGTACATACATCTAAACCCATATATTCCATATTCATTGCTCGTTATGTTATGTTAGTTACAGTAGATGATGATGTTAAAACACCAGTGTATGCTGTACAAGAGTTGGATAATGTGACGATTGCTAAGATTTAAGGAGTATTGGTAAAAGCCATGAAAGTATATTACGCAGTATACAAGTTTTATAGTAGTTTTTTGGTGAGTGAATAATTCCTTAAATTAGATCACTTTTTGAAACTCCATTTAAACAGAAGCAAAAATATAAGTATATTTTGGTAACCATTTGATCGCAAAAGATTTTCATTTGTCATCCTAAATTAAACCACTTCAACTGAGAAAAAATAATACCTGTGTCATAAATGCCAATTATTATGACATTAATTTTAATATGATTTGTAATTTAAAGGATATAGAATCCCAGGATTGTTAACCTCAAAGCATGTTGAGTCCATATCCCGTTGTGCAGGCCAAAGCACTGCCAGTTGACAACCTGGAGGAAGGTCCAAATTTATTATACAAGTAGCCTTCATATTTGGATTTAACAAATTAAAGGTATTTCCAAAACCGGATAGCCGGATCCATACCAGACGATCCAATGCGCTCCAAATGCACTCGCCAGGATCTCATCACAATCCAAAGAGTGTTTGATGTGGACTTGTCTCGCGCGATCCTAGCGCATACAACAGCCAGTGCGATCCTTGATCCATGACACTGAATCGCGTATTGTAGATCGCAGACCCAACTTGGATCGTCTGGTGTGGATCCGGCTATTGAAGGACAAGGCACAGACGAAGGCAAAGAAGATTCTGCAATGAATATTGTCGAAGAATAGTCGTTAGTACCTATACCAATTATATTGTTCGAACAATCAGATTTTAATGTTTAACTAACTTTTCCCAGATGCGCACCAGTGGTGTGATCTTATCATTATTTATGCGTTTTAAGAATTAACTAGTATTGTCTTGGTAATTTAGTTTCATTTTCAGTCTAATGAAATTACATTCAGAAAGAAAGAAAGTAAAGTCAACTAATGAAAGAGTTGAACAGGGTAGAGAACTAAGAACAACAATTTTTAAGCTATAAATGTAAACATCGTTATGCAACTTTGTGATTACATTAGATCACCTATCCGCTGGACGGACCAAATTAAGACTTCATAGAATCTGTCTGGAAAGGCAAGAGCACGAGAAGAATGGCGACGGATAGTGAAGCGTACTGCCAACCCTCAATTGAAGATCACGACCACTCTGTCCAAAGAAGAGAATTACATAGTATAACCTGAATACTGTTAATAAATAAAAATTAAAGTAAATCCCTTAATATTTAGCAGACTTGAATAATAAATAGCAGGGCGGTAAATACTATTTATGGTCCTGATCACCTGTTCCATTGGCTGACTGTATCATTATCATTCTCCTATTCGTCAATCTCAAGCACTAAGATCCATAGGATCGATATAATTTTTCAAACTACTGTGGTTGTTAATCAATAGATTGCAGTCAATCGTTAAATTTAAGATATAATGTAGGTAGTTAGAAAAAATATTTAGAATTAGAATTTTAAAAATAAATAAATATATAGGAACAATTCACACAGATTGAGCTAGCCCCAAAGTAAGTTCGAAACTTGTATTATGGGATACTAACTCAACAATACCATATTTTTATAACAAATACGTATATAGATAAACATCCAAGACCCGAAGCCAATCAGAAAAAGTTCTTTTTCCGTCATGACCCGACCGGGATTCGAACCCGGGACCTCCTGGATGGCGGTCTGGCGTGGTAACCATTACGCCACGGAGGTCGTCAAAAAATAAAATAAAATGATTAGAAAAATTCTGTAGATGTAGTTATGAATACTGTAAACAGACAGAATGAAACTTTCACTTAGATTAATCCAAAACTGATCAATTTAAAACCGAAAACAGGTGAAACTTCTATAATTTTCTGTCGTGTGAAGTACCTGAGATGGTTGGCCTATGATAAACGCACAATGCTTGCGTGAGAGTGCGTCTACGCACTTTCAAACGTTCAATTGTAGGTTTTTAATTATTGTTATACTTTCCACGTTATGATTAGTGGAAAACTTGAATTTATCAATTAAAACAAACAATAATGAATCAGTTTTATGAGTTGCACGTCAACCACTATTATAATATAGATAAAATATGCCTTATTTGCAATACACACAGTAGTACACAGCACGTATGCACCAGGAAGGCGGGAGCTAGAGACGAGTGGCGACGAATTATTTCGCTTAGTTGTCACTCACAAATAAGTGACGACCAAGACCACTCTGTCAAGAGTGTAGCGACGAAGAAGAGTACACAATATACATAGATAGCATAAAGACTAGTGTAAAAGCAACAAGGCGGGCTTATTGCTAAAAAACTTTAAGGCAACCTTATGGTAACGAATTCTGGTATGAACTGGACAAAGCTTGTTACGAACAGAAACCACAGCACGCTTTTGCTAGTAAAAGTAAATCAAAACAAACAAAAATATAAGACAACTGTAAAACTACAGAAATTAAAAAATATAAAATAGACAATTAAAAATTACAAAAAGCTGTCAATCGACAAAGCTAGTAAGCTTGAACTAGAACCTTGAAGACACATTGTACTGTTGTCTAATGAACTTATAATCAAATATTAGATTAGTTTATGCAACAACTCTGAAATCGTCCGCAGAGACAAGAACAAGACGCTTATAAATAAATAACACATTAAGAAACCCTGATCAACAGACCCTACTATTGGTTCTATTGATAGTTATTTTACACTACCAGCAGCAGCAGATAGAGAGCATCGAGTGAGCATCTGAGTTTCATATATTTTGTGTGAACAACATCATTCTAAACTGCAGGTCGGTGGCTGCGAGGCTGCCATAGCGATTATGCCACCGCGCGTCTTCCGACCGACCCTTTTTGCATTTATAGCTGTAATGACGAATTTTACTTTGACAGTTATTTTCAGAATTAGTCCAAAAACAATCAGTAGCATTAGAAAAAAATAATAACACAGAAAAAGCGTACATAGCTAATTAATTCTCTTCTCAACTTTAGTTAATACTTCAGTTGATTTTTTTGTTACCATTTTAAGTAGAAAAAAAACGCTGTAACTGGTTTTCTGCCGCCATTTCTTTAACCAGTGGTCATTTTGCTATTGTTTCAGAAACGTTAGTAGCTTATAGAGCAGATTAATTACACAAATCATTTATTACTGTCCTTTCTCTCGTCAAAGTGTCTGTAAATACCAATATTCTATAAATAAAAGTTTTGAATCTTTAAGTGAAATCGAATCGAGTACCCCCAGTATATTGTTCCAAGTTGCGACCTGCCTGATGCCGCTTCCTACCTACAACAATGGTCTTAGCCATGTCTAATCAGGAAGCGATGTTATCTGTTAACACCGACCGTGATTACGGCTCTGTTACTGTACATTGTAGTGTGGATGATGGCTCTTCGATAAATCAGAGTGGAAAAGATTTTTAAGATAATGTTTGTTAAATATATTTTATTTCTGATTTTGTAATAATCAACGACCTTAGATAGTAGTATAAATTTTAGTGAGAACACAGTGTTACATTTATGAAATAGGCTAGCTAAAGAGCTACGTTCTCGATAGGCTAGCTCGACCGGGAAGTACCATACTCTTACAGAATGTTGGCGTGAAGAAGCAAAGCGTTTCGTTCGTTTAATGAGAGATTCGGATAGGCAACTCCTTTACTATCTCTTTTCTCAAGTCTTCTCCCAAGTAGCGGGTAACACATTGGTAGCACCCTTGGTGTTACTGAAGTTCACAAAAATTACAACTTGGATTACAACAAAATTTTATCAGAAAAAAAATTTGACGGAGTAGGAAGCATCGAAAAGTTTTAAAAGTGTACAGTGTGTCATTGACGTCATTTAAGAAACAATTTTTTGAACACTCCATAAATAAACATTTTACGACCTTATGTTTTAAACGTTATATTAACTACATATTGTAGTCCGATTATAATGCCTTCATAATAACGCAATTATGACCCTGTTCGTGCATACAAACACATCAGAAGATCTATCCAACGCTATCTAAGTTTTATATCTGTCTCCATTGCTATCACACTCGGTTGATTTACCTAATAGGTGGCTAAGGGTATCCGGATACTTGCTACATTAATGAACCTTCAGACTTTTCTACGGTTTCCTGACCACAGAAATTTTATGCTTCCAGTATCACAACAAACAAACGTCTGATTTTAAAAATATATGAGATCAGGTCAGATCAGATACATCGTTTTACTGTGATAAAGCACACAATATTATGTTGCCACAATAAGATATAAGAAACTAATTTAAACACTGTCCTTGAATTTCACAGGAAAACTTATGCCAAGTATGATAAAATGTGAAGAATATACATGTCAATACCATCAGCTGCTTTAAAAAAATCATTAGTTACAATTTTTAACTCCAGTTTCATCTCATGCCTTTGAAAATTTGAAATCTTTTTTTTATTTTAAATTGTTCTATCCTCACGACATTTTTCTTTACTCTTTCTTGTCTAACATTAGCGTTAACCCTAAAAGGCTTAATAATAAGTAATTTCGTTTCTTTTGTTTTGTCACGATCCGCGTGAGTATGTTTAATTGCTTCATATGTACTGTCGTGTTCGTCATTCGCCTCGATTGTAAATTCTATTATATCTCTCTGATTATTGTATATAATTGTTAAGACTTTAGATATAATATTGTTAATACTACTGGTATAGTTAATGATCCACTTAGGGCTGATTTCACAAGTAGAATAGCCTTTTCTTTTGTCGAACAAGACACGACCACTTACTAGATGTGACAAAATAGTAGTTTAATTGACGAATAAGATGTTCGGAAGCGGTGATGAAGAACCAGCTCTTAGTATTGTAATATTTTGAATAGTAGACATACAAACTGAATGAAATGATTTCGTTATAATTTTCTGACAGCTCATCCACTATTTTATTCTTCCTAGTACACTGAGAGTAAAGGTTTAGCAATACATTTTTTGTGTTGATAAAAAATATGTATGTAAGACACTTTGTAATTGCAAAAATATTTTTTTTGAAAATGGTTTCATGCAACAAACCATGACCAAAGCAATCTGAACTGGCGTTACGAAGTTACTATTAAATAATCTGAACTGGTGGTAAGAAAAGGAAGTCCAATTCCAAAGAGCTTCTAATGCCAATATAAAAGCTGTATTGATTTTGATTTTAGCAGCACAAAAAGCTTTTAAGTATTTAATAGTAAAGAGCATATAAAAACATGCAAAACAAATCCGAACACAATGTAGGAACAATTCGATACAGAGTGCCGATGGGGCGTTCCGCGCTGATGCATCTTGGCACCGTAGTGACGTTATAATGGAGATTGTCGCGACGCCGTTGGAACCATTGAAATATCTTTTTTCCTTCCTGTCTACTCCTTTCAAAGATAGAGGGAAAAGATATTAGAGATACTCGAAGTTTGTAATGACATTTCGATGCCAAATAACTTAAGAGAAAGTTGAAGTGTCTTGCACACGTTCGAGTGGGAAAATTGGTAATGCATTTTTGCAAGTTAGCACCGCTGCGTTTCGTTCACGGCTTTAGAGTTACGAAAGCTGTTCTTTTCTGTCTTTCTTTAAAAAAAATATATATTTACTAGCTGTTTTCGTAAAATCGCTCGCGGGAAAATCGGTGTGTATTAATATTAGTGATCCGCCGCCATACTTGACAAAATTATAAAACTCCTAAAACAGTCAACAACATAATATATTTGTAAATCTTTTTCAAGCAGATCTATCATTTTTTTTTCGATGATTCAGTACTAAAAAGATACATTTTACATGTTCTTGTTAACTCCGGCTACTAAAATTCCTGTATTTTAAATTTTTACTTTGTTCCCGCATCGTTGCTTTAACAATGATGTTAAACTAACCAAAACTATGGTTATGGGTCATTAGACTCCTGAATAAGGGGTCAAACCACGAGGTGACGGTTTGATTGATTCCGAACTATCGCCATTTACTGAAGCATCCAAGTGTGGAGCATTGTTTGAAGTGGCTGACCGTGGCAAGGATGTAACCTATGTATTTATGGCACTTATGAATTCAATTCTTTGATGTTACGGTTAGTTTGACAGTAATTTTGAATGATTAGTTGTTAAATTTTTTGGCTTCTTAATTTTTATATTTTTTATTGAACAAAAACCAAAGTAAAAATTACAATAGTATTGCTAGAGTCTCCTTTTAAGCAATAGTTAAATTGAGCTTCAGTTGATTTGTTATCTCTCTAGATTCAATTATTTTTCGTTATTTCTCAGGCAAACAAGCAAGTCTACCTTATGGAAAGTGATTACCGCCACCTAGGAAAATTAGTAGTACCAGAGACGCTACTAAAGCGTTGCTTTCTACAAGGAAGAGAATTGTGCAACACAGGAGCGCCGCACACGATAGACCATCTACTATCCTGCCCGGATTGTCCGACTGACTGTACCTTAACAGATTTGTGGAAGGCCACGAATAATGCCATCTTAGTATCTGAACATCTTGTCAGTCTCTTATATTTCTAGAATACTTTGTGATTTTGGTTTTGATGGTTTTGCAATAATTCTATACCACTATCTACCATTTATCGAAATTCATTCATACCAAAACAATTGAGTTGTGTCCATGTGAAGTTTCCTGCAGTATTTGCATATTGCTTTGTGACAGTAATACCAATTTACATTTCACTATCAGTAGACACACTGCAATCAATTTTCGACCATAATTTTATGACTTTAAAAGCCACGCTGACCAAGAATTACATTTTTAGAGATACATTTTTAAAATTTGCTGCTTTTAGATTTGCAAACTTTTGTGTGACGTCCATTAAAATAATTTCAGTTGTTACAGCTTTTATTTTGTTTGTGATAAGGTTCGTATTTGGTAATACTGGTTTTTGATGACAGCAAAAGTTATTTTGTTTATAGTATAGAATAGGAATAGCTCATTACACTGGCATCACAGTAATTTCATATTAATAGGTGTATATTTGAAAAGTTGACATCTGAATCTTATCAGGAATGTAAATTAAATTTAAGAACTTGGCTTAAAACCTTAAAGAATAGAATCATTGAACAAGAACAGATAAAAAATAAAAAGACAACATAAAATAAAAAAATCTAATTTAAAACTTCTAAAAAACTTGAAATATCCCGATTTTGGATATTGCTAAATCCATATTAGAAAAAAATATTTTTTGACGTGCAAAAGTACTTATTTTTTGTAAATCTACTTATTATCTCAGATTCACAGCGAAACCTGATTTATTTTTATAAATCTTACTCTAATTATAATATGTTGGACATAGTTTCTTCTGTCTATTCCTTCACATTTATATGCAATTCATTGTCTTCCTATGTCAAAAATATTATGAAACAGATGTCATTAAACATGAACATTATTATAAAATTTAGAGAGCGCCTAATCTTATACCAATTTTATACAATATCAGAAGAACCGCGACAGATAGGTATATTCAGATTAAATCCATTTATTTAAAACAAGCACAATATATTTCTGTAACATGTGTCGTCACCATTTCCCTTGAAGCCTATCCTTATCTAACAACTTCTTTTCATATAAAATTATCACTTACCGACAAATTTACTTCTACAGTTACAAATTTAACAATGTTAACTTCATCGTCTTTATTGTTTACAATATAATGATCAATATCCTTTGCGCGTTTAGTTTGTGTTGATTATTTTTCGTTGGTTTTCACTTATAATCAACGGTTATTAAATGACAACATTAGTACTAGTTTGAAATCGTTAATGCATCCATAAAGACCGTTCCTTTTCTAGTTCTCACGGTTTACTATCAAATTCATGTTATTTTGAACTATTGTTGGTAGTGTTTAAATCGTCTCATCAACATGCTCTTCGACTAATTGGATTGACTTAGGGACTAAATAGGAAGCTTTTATGAAGTTATAAATAGCTGTAGGATCGATAGTTTTAAACACATTTAATCTATCGCCTTTATCAATATAAGACAAATATATTGACTTATAAGTCAGGGGAGATTGCTACATTAGCGGACTTTAAATTTGAAGAATAAATAGCCATCAAAAACTTTTTTATATATTTTTTTATCTTGATGAAAGACAAACGATTTAGAGTAGTCACTTGACGGTAAGCAATAAAACAGACAGTAACTGTCTTATTATTAAAATACCAATGAAAGACCAAAATAATAATAAAAATATAAAATGACGTAAAAGTACATACGATACGTAATACGATTTAATGTCAACCTTATAAATTTTTGGTGATATTTTGGTCTATAGTAGATATGCGTTATTTCTATCAAAATTTAGTTATAAATAAACACCAGAAAATTACCATCAAAGGTGGAAACAAACATATTACAGCTAAACAGGTGGTCACATTACGTTTATAATATGCTAATATGGAATAATTTACTATCTAATTTACCCGAGAAAACTAGATGTTTCAACAACATTAAAATATACATCACCTAATCAAGTTTCAGTCTATTCCACACCTTAATCCGTTGTGATAATGAACATTATGGTTTTATCACCTACTTTAATGGTTGGTCATGAGTCATAGACCCAGTTTAAATGGTATGAAATTGTTAGTTCCTGCTGACTATGTCAATTTACATTATAAAGATCTTCGCACATCGTAAAATGCTTCAGTAGTGACTCAATCGGTTCACATCTTCGGTCTAGATTAAGATCTAAATTGGCTAGATTCTACGCTCGTCGAAATTGTAATTTTGTAAATTTATGTAGATAGTTTCTTTGGTGATATATTGTTAATGTTATTTTTAGTGTATTTTTAAAAATTATTAAAAAAAATTATGAGTTCTATCCCGATATAGACCATGACAAAGTAGTCTGAAACCCTATTGAAGGAACCTACATTATTAGGAAGGAACATAGAAGTTGAGTGTTAATAATAAAAAACAAACACCTGCTAATTTAAATAATCTAAAATGAAAGAACTATGTATCGATAATGGATTTTAAATGTACTGAAAATTGTTACTTTTATAATAGCCATTGATTGAATAGGGTCTATTAATCATATCTATATTAATATTATAAAGAGGAAAGATTTGATTGTTTGCATTGAATAGGCTCCGAAACTACTGGACCGATTTCAAAAATTATTTCACCAGTAGAAAGCTCCATTATCTGAGAGTGACATAGGCTTATAGCTCTTATAGCTTTTCCCGAAATTCAATGTGGTCCGGAACTTCGCGCGGACGAAGTCGCGGGCAAAAAAGCTAGTATAGCATATTTTTATCGAAAATGTTAGAAGAATTCAGATAATTTTACTTTGTTTATCTTTGTTTAGAAAATAATTAAACGTCATAGATTCAATAAATGTTATTTGTTTGCGGCCTCTGATACTAAATACTACTTCATTTATCACAAAATTCGCGTGACTATAAAAGACCTCTCATCTTTCATTCACCCACGAAAGTGCTCTTTGGTTTCCAACAAAATTGCTGAATCCAAAAATTTTTCATGGTAGCTTGTTTCGTATTGTGGATGTGTTTCGTTCGGCTCCAACTTTTCGGATGGACATATTCATGGCAGACCAGATAAAGCCTGCGCTACATGATTTGAAACATTGTGTTGGAAGCGAAGTTTACGCAATATACACAAGAGAACAATTACAATGTACTACGCATCGATTGGTATGAAACCTCTTGTCTACACTGTTTTAAACCTCATTTTTAACCCAATGTTTTAAATCCATGTATCGCAGGCTTAAGTATACAAGACTCCTAAGTAATAAAGGGACATGTTTAAATCGAATCCACACTGGCGTTCCCACGGCATCTAACCGCAAGGCCGAAGAGGCGTTTTGAGCTATTAGATGTTATTAGACAAGCTGCAGTTACGATTGGATTAGCGAAACACCACGTCTTGGTTACATAATAAGACGCTAGCTATTCTAAGGAACAAGTTGGGAATACTTCATGATTTTGAATAATATTTTAATGGATCTATAGATCTGAAAGTGCTTTCAAACAATTCGTTACCATAAAGCAATAAGGCCGCCTTGTTGCGATTTCACTAGTCCGTAAGTCTATGGTATAATGTCCTATTTTTGTGATTTGCAAATAAAGTATATTCTATCTATCTATCTTTTAAATGCGAGATTTTTCGTCATATTCGTCATGTGCAAACCGATCAAATTAAAAAAGAGTTTCATATTGTGAACTTTTCGGACGAATGTTACTTCCAAATTAGCCGGGTTGCCCACTTTAAAACGTTTGCAGGTAAGCCACATAATTTTGATATGAACGAACCAAATCTTTGATTCTTTGACAATAGCAGGGACGTGCCCTCCGTAGCACGGAAAAGCACGAGATAACGAAACCCATTCAAACACTGGCTAGAGTAGTTGCTATTCGTTTTAGAGTTCTTTTTAAGAGAGGTAGGGTACAGCGGATAATCCGCTCAAATCGGAGCAGCCCGTCTGGGGTAGGACCTCCACCTTAAAGAAGATCGGAGCCAAATAGCATTGGTCTCGGCCATGTTGTGCTCGGGGGTACTTGGGGGGGTTGGGAGGGTTGGCAACGCGTGAGTGATTCCCCCGGTATTGCAAGCGTCTATAGGCTACGGTGATGCTTACCATCAGGAGGGCCGTATGCTTGTTTGTTAACTTTGTGGTATAAAAGAAAAGAGTATGACATCAGGCAATATCAAGGTATGATCGCGTTAATTCCCGGTATATTATTAATTTATAAGTATGACATACAGCCTGATATTTAACAGCCGTCAAAAAAAATTAAAATCTTAATGTGAAGCTCTTAATTCATCACAATAATGTGTGTTAGTAAGCCATATAACAATGTATGTTGTCCTATCGGTTCATACATCAGAAACTCTCGCATTATACATCGGACTCTGTCAATCAGGTGGACAATTATCGGGGACCAGCGGACCATATCTAACCACTGGCCGACTGTTGAATTCGTATAGAGGCATTGAATAAATAATAATAGAAGTGTGGAACCCTATAAATATCTGCCTCTCTTCAATGCTGATTGCGATGCCTGAAAAGGCTCGTGTATGTGTGTTTGTGCTAGATAGCTGTAGTCTCAGAAAATTAAAATAAACCCCAAAGATGTTCTCCAACCAAATATGGCTTCAAAACCCAAGGATAGCTCTGTGTCTAATAAAATTATGGTAGTAGTTTATATGGTGAATTTTATAGAAAGACTATCAACAGTTAAGTATGCTCTACTAGTGACCAAGTTTATGTAAATTGGACGTGTAATTAGCAGCTCTAATCTGAAAAACGCAAAATGACCGGGTTTTCATATTTTTAGTGGGCATATTGGTAATATTAATTGTACCTTAGATCTAAGTTATCTTTTATCTACTAGTTAAATGACTGACAGATATTCTATTTCACAGTTTCCGAGGTTACGCACACTATAATAATATGCATGTGAACGTTACAACATTCATGCTCTTCGTGAAATAGAATCTCTGTACCGGTAAAAGAAATATAGGTATTAAACTCTTGATTGATAGCCTCTGTACTTAGTTGTTCAGTAATATAACAAATGTATTGTTGGTTTCGGTTCACAGATTCATATTCAGCGGCCGCACTGATGACGGGGCTGGCGACGAATTGATTGATGTCTATACAATGAAACGGATATTTTAGGTTCTGCTATGTATTTAGTTTTTAAGATACAGCACTATTATGTTTTACAGGAATTAAAATATTTTTTTTATACCACTAAGGCGGCAAACAAGCTTACGGCCCGCCTGGTGGTAAGCGGTCACCTTAGCCTATGAACGCTTGCAACGCCGGGAGTATCACTCGCGCGTTGCCTTAATTTTAGTAAAATATTTTTTTACATTGCGTATGATTCACCATAAATATATTGCACGGTGTAAATATATAAAAGGCTCTATGATTATGTTAAACCAATGTAACATTCCACAGAAATTGTGTAATTAATAGGTTATCCAACTAGTGTTAGCCATTAATAAGTCCTATAAATACTTCCTACTACCGACTATCTTCTTTCAGATTAAATTCGTTGTGAGTTCCAAGACAGCTGTAGTTTTCTTCTCCGGGACGTTAATAAGCTTCATTGCTTATTGTCTATCTGAGGTCGCCGTTGTTGATCCTGGCTACATAGGAGACACAGTGGTGGGAATTTGTGGTGGGCTTGTCCCGATAGTGTTAGCTACTCCTATCAAAGGTTGGTTTATACCAGACACATGGGTAGCCTTTCTGATCTCTGAAATATGATATATCAGAATAGCTAAAGGCATCTAACAAACTGCTACATAATAACCTTAAAATTTAACATTATGTCAAAACTTAAAACTAATATTAAAAATTAAAAAAAGCATGGTCCGTGTGGCCAAAATGCTAGCAGCGTCACCTCGCTGAATGGCGATAGATATTCGTTGAGCGAAGTAACTGCCAGCCTTTGTGTCACCAGAATAAGTTAGTTTGTAATGATTATGTTTAGTATTAGGAATAATGAACTAAATAAGTAATGTTGTAAGTTAGATAAAAGTAATAAGGACAAAATAAAATAATGGATCTTTCTTTGGTCGCCCATTTTAGCTGTCGAGTTCTAAACCGACATCAGAAAATGGTATAAGATTTGACAATATCGCACTGATTGTTAATATTGTTTGGCACCTTATGGTTACATACAAAAAAAATAAATGTACAAGAGGCACGACTTATTACTGCAATGATAGACAATGAGTAATTGTCAACGTACGATAACAATGGATTGCAAGTTCTATATTCCTCCGTCACCCTACTGATTTAAGTTATATTGCAATAAAAGAAAAATTGCCTAATACTTGTAACTAGATTGCCCTTACACCATCTGTCCAACTCAAACCTCGCTAAGCAAGCCAAGACGTCGGAAGATTTTTTTAAAAACATTAAGGTGGTAAACGTTCTTACGGCCCGCCTGATGGTAAGCAATCACCGTGGCCTATGGACGCTTCCGGGACAAAGGCCAAGAAGAAGACCAAGAAAAAGATAGACAGATGAACTGACGGAGTTCTAAAGCAAGTGGGAAGAAGAAACAGCAGAGAGGGATAGTTGGAGAAAGAGAGGAGAAACCTTTGCCCAGAAGTGGGACATAAATGACTATAAAAAAATCTTACACTGGTATTATTCTCTTCCGCTCACATTAAAACAAGGTAATTATATCATTAACCCACAAATACCGAACTGACACTGTACGGGTCATTTCAGACCCCTATCTGTTACATAAAAATGTTGGGGTCAAATAAAAACTTCTTGTGTTACTCTATGGCGCAGACGTCGATATAAAGCTGTTAGATCTCTATCTACCCTCTTGGTGTAAAGGGGCGTGACGATAAATATATTATGCAGTATGTTAGTAACTTTGAATCTTTTAACAAGTACCACAGGCGATAGATTCATGATGCACTTTTTGTCTGTGAAAAAAGAACCAATGCAAATTACATCTTACTCACACGACCCGTCAAAAATTCGGTGCAAAAGAAAACCGTGTAATTCTGGTAGAAGGAATCCATCTAAAGAGGCTAGCAGCACCGCTGACCCAACAAACCTACAACCCTGTTCTTTGTATGAGGTAGGCATCTCAAAAATCGAAGTTTCCACTGGAAAGCGGGATATAGGGGGAGGTATAAAAGGTTTCACATTTGGCATATTAGCGATGGCGGGTGGAGACATTGATCTATATGTGGTGTGTGGAGGACTAAATTCTTGAATTGGACCAGAGCATGGGAAGTGTAGGTAGAAATTTCAATAGGGTTACTTTTTTACCCCCCCGCCAATTTATTTAGGTGATTCTATAGCAGCAGTACAATGAATTTATGACTTTTTTTTTTAAATTTTACAAACACAAATAAAATTAAGGTCACTCTTTTGTTTACCGCGCGTACGGCCGTCTATACGCGCAAACGTAGCTGATAGCATCCTTTCAACCAATGACAATTCGTCGTTGACTAGCGCGAGGGTGACCGAACGTTATCAGAAATGTAAGATTTAAAAAAGTGACTGTAAATGGATTTTAAAACGTTTCTTTTTTTTTTTTCACCAAATATTTTTTTAATACTTTCATTAAATCATGTCTATTTTTGGCGGGGGGTCCAAAAGTAACCCTGTGTTGGTCCGTACAGAGAATAAAAGGTTTTAGGTTTTTTATTGTTAGCTCTTCAAGTCCACTGCCTCCTCCCTTTTGCATCCTTGTCGTTTGCCAATTCCCTCTAATCTTCACAAAAGGCGTCCTTGGATCCTTTTAAGATACATTTGAATATATTTTACATACTAAATGTTATATTATTGGTGGCCGTGATACGTCATGCGTGATACGACATTATGCGTGCGCGCAGGATACACGCAGGGGGCACTGGCGCCATCTATTGGCAACATATGAGAATTAAACTTTAAAAATTAAAGTAGTAAATAAAAAAATAAAAAATTACTAAATTTAATTAAAAATAAGTTCTGTAGTTAAATCATTATAACATTTTGTCCATACCATGTATTATTTAGCATCTAATTTTATATTCATAAAAATATTGTAAAAACGTTAGTTTAAATTAATTGAACGACAAAAAATGGCCGTAATTGCATTTTTCCATTTCTTTTTCCAGTGGTCATTTTGCTTTGTTTTCGAAATAATAATATGAATTACACTAATACTAATGTGTGTAACATGACAAGTGCCTTCAAGGGATGTTGTGGTGGTTCTGAATAAAGATGTTCATTTTAGTTTGATTTCATTAGAAAAAAATGATTATTATTGGCGAAATATGAATGTTTCTCCGGTGAAGCGTGGGTAAGGCAAGCCGCAGACTTAGTAATCAACAGTTCGCAATCACAGTGATGGTATCACGCCCGAGGCGGCGGCATTACGTAAAAATTACGATTACCGTAATGAAATACTATATCCACCGCACAAATGCTGGATGCGACAGACACTATATTACTGAAAAATGAATAATCTGTAAGGTCAGTTGGGGTGAGACTAACATACTTAAAAATCTTAATTGATGACTTACCATGCTTACGCTTTATTACCGAAATACAAAAATAAAACATGGAGCTGTACTTCTTAACTTATCAGACACGGTAGTCTTGCCCCGGTGCGGTATTAGACTTTTTGCAACTGACCTTATTAACATTATTAAAGAGGTAATTTTTGTATGGTAGGGGGCAGGGGGTAATCTCTAGATCTACTGATCCGATTTTGGAATTATTTCCTATTCCGAATTCTTTTACTAATAAAAAGCTTGTGATTTGTGAGATCACGGGAATAATGAAACCCATCCAAACACTGGTGTGCTTTGTGTTCATTGCTGTCAGCTATAAGGCCGTCTTATCCTATCCTACTAATATTATAAAGGCGAAAGTTATGTGTATGTTTGTTACTTCTTCACGCTCAAATGGCTGGGCTAATTGTCATGATATTTGGTATGTAGGTAACTGATGGATTAAAACATAGGATGCTTTTTATCCCAAAAAGTACGCGATTGCCGTAGGATTTCAACAAAAGTCTGATATAGATGGCGCTACTGTGCATAAATAAATACACGCAAACGAAGTTGCGCGGGTTACACTAGTTGCAAATAAAATAAAATATGTAGTTTATTTCAAAAGTTTGTGAAGAATAAATCGATTCTGGTTCTTGCACGATGTTCTGTATTGCAATAATCGTAAATAGTCTCTAACCACTTCTCTGTCAGTCACCGCGCATTCAGTGTGGATGGAGTATGGACGCTCATAACTACTGTATTGTTGTGTTGTCTGTCTGTGTATTGCAAAAAATTCTATCTAATCTATCTATCTAGATCCGTGGTTAGATTCATAAAAATGTCACATCCAGCGAAATGTTTATGCGTTTGTAAACACAGCTCGAAATAATTACGGAAGACTTCTATTACAGGAGACGACGATTAGTTGCGCGATAGTTGTGCTCCTCTGAACACATAGCTTAATAAAAATTATATTAAATAATGCCTTCAATGTTTGCGCAAGGCCTGAAGTTAATAACTTACGTTGTAAATGAAACTTTGTTGTTATTATATTAAAGTTGATAATATATTGTGTGTATAATTATAATTATAAAGAAACAATTTAATTTTTAATCGTGCGCACGCAGAAATCTTTGTTATTACATCGAATTATGATAACTGATTACATTCTTCAGGTGTTTGACAATAAGGGAAACTGACAATTATTTTACACTAGTCGCCAACGGGGCTGGCTCGCGCGGACGTAAAACGAAACGTTCGAAACTCATACTTATTATTTAGTGCATAACGACAATTGATTTTCAATTGTTTTATAAACTGAGCCTAAATTTTGGCCCGTACTTTAGCGTATGGTCTCAAACTATAGATCGCGATCTACTGGAGGCGTATTAAAATTACAATATTATGATACAATGATTAATATTACTAATTAATGCTTGTTGGGATTCAATAAACGTACTGTTAAAATTGGTATCAATTTATTCGAAGCTTAACAGTGCTTATAAGAGCTTAAAGGCGCGGTCCCACTGCTGCGCACGCTGCGCATGAACACGTGGGCCACGTGGCACATTACAGCTGCGTGGATGACGTGGGTCTACGTTTCCACAGCTTGCTCAGCGATGTCCATTGTGCACGCTTTGTGGAACAAACTGTGTACCGCATTCACTGCGTGCATGGCGTTGACAGCGTTGAGCTACGTTGAGCAAGCCACGCGTGTATCAATGACGTCACTTGATGGTTAACGTGTCCGTGGGTTGCAGTGGAAACAATCACGTACATCCTCTTGCAAAGCAAAGCTTAACACACGTGCGTAGCCTCTACGAGAGGATGCTCAACAGACCTTTTTTGTTAAATTGTCTATATAGTTTTACTATGTAGAATATAGTCGTACAAATAATGGTGTAAATGGTTTTGACTCACGCCCAAACTGTTTAGAATTTTCCAGTAAACGCTCATAAGAGACCGGTCGTTATCTGAGCGGCATCTTGAAAGCGCGAGACGTGCCAATGAGCTGTTCAACTACAACTGTACACTATATAAAATAAACAGAATTGACGACATAATTTTAAGAGAGGTACGATACAGCGGATAATCCTCTCAAATCGGAGCAGCCCGTCTGGGGAAGGACCTCCACCTTACAGAAGATCGTAGCCAAATAGCATTGATCTCGGCCAAGTTGTGTTACTACGTTGAATAAGGTCTCCAGAGGTCGTCTTGGGGGGCTTCGGAGGGTTGGCAACGCGTGAATGATACCCCCGGTATTGCAAGCGTCTATGCTACGGTGATGCTTACCACCAGGCGGGCCGTATGCTTGTTTTCCAACTTTGTGGCATAAAAAAAAAACAATCATATTTATATAGTGGTAGAGCCTAACCACTATTTAAACTGGTAGCTCGTAAATAGGTTGGTTCGACCGGGACAATACAATCTCACAGAATTTCGACGTGTAATACTGTGATATGCCGTTGTGTTTCATACGATGAGTAAGAGTTGCCAGAAGCCTACCCCTCCTGGTTCCTACTCCCCTTTTCACTGCCCTTCCTCCGTCCTTCATTTTTTTATGCCACAAAGTTGGCAAACAAGCATACGGCCCGGCTGATGGTAAGCATCACCGTAGCCTATAGACGCTTGCAATACCGGGCGTTTCACTCACGCGTTGCCAACCCTCCCAAGTGGAGCTCTGGAGACCTTACTCACCGTAGGAACACAGCATGGCCGTGACCAATGCTATTTGGCTACGATTTTCTGAAGGTGGAAGTCCTTTCCCAGACAGGCTGCTCCGATTTTAGCGGATTATCCGCTGTGTCCTACCTCTCTCTAAATTATTATCCACAGTATTCATATTCTTAATATGTAATTACAAATTTTCTAGTGAACCTCTTTACGCAATATTTAGAAATCTTTCCTTTGTTGACATGCGTGTTAAGAAAAAACTTAACAGTGTTCCGAGAAGGGAACATACATTTTTTGTATAAAATACGAATCGAGTTGATTTAAGATATACCGGTTTATAAAAAACTTGACTTGTTAAATCGATACTAAGATTTTATCGGTATACTTGATTACAGAATCGACACCTCCGCTTTTGACGAGTATTTACCTACTGAAGAAAGAAAGAAAATACGTTTATTGGGCACTTAAAACTTACAATTATTTGTAGTACTTATCTACTGTGTGTACTTATTTTAGTAGAATGCGTTAATAACAAAAGAGACGGTGAAAATCGCCAAAAACGCGTGAGTGATACCCCCGGTATTGAAAGCGTATAGGCTACGGTGATGCTTACCATTAGGCGGGTCGTATGTTTAACGCCTTTGTGGTATAAAAAAAAATCAAACATCATTTTGTGCAATTAAAATATTGTAATGTTTATACCAGATGCAAGGCCATTCTGTGTGATGGATTTATGGTTAACAACCTGAATACAGGAATTATCCTAACCCACCGTAGTATCATAAGTGTATAACAATATCTGTATACCAATGTATATTTAGTTATCTGTTTTTATGGAGAGAAATAAATGATTATTTATTATTAATGTTACATGAGATCTGGGGCCCGATTCTACTAAACAAATGCACCAATGGACTCTCAATGGTGTCTCAATCGTGTCTTAATAGAATGTCGATAGTGTATCTGTGGAATAGTTTTTGACATTTGCTAAGGACTTAAACAATAAGTTAAACATTATGTTATTGTTTAAATCCATATCAAATGTCAAAAACTATTCCACTGATACACTATCGGCATTCTATTGAAACACGATTGAGACACCATTGAGAGTCTATTGGTGCATTTGTTTAGTAGAAAGCAGGGGTGCTTCAACCCCTACTGCGGCGGCCGGAGGTGCGCGGTGCTGCAAATCGCCTAAGCTGTCGCTCACTGCGGCATATTTGTGGCTTAGCCGTTAGGTTGTAACGTGAGCCTATCGAAATCCCTCAACAGTAGTGACAAAAAAGAACGACCGGTCGATCTTCTTCATCGTGATAACTCATTACGACCATTAACCCATTATCAAAGCTATAATACAACAGATTATGGTCTGTTTATATTCAACATGAGCGTCCGATTCTAAGAACCGTACGTGCATCGGTTTCCTTACCGATTTTTATCAAATATCGAAACGTGTTTTTTTCGGTTTTCATTAATTTAAAATATACGGAATTCGTCGAACACTAAAATTTTATGTCTCCATTTGTAGGCTTGTTGATCGGGAAATTTGGTTACATGTTTTTTGATGGGATTCTCTCACGAAAGTGTTTTTGATGGGATTATAGTAAACAATGCACGACGCATGCATCTGTATGCATTCCCTGCATGACTATAATAAATTATTCTACTCTATAAGCTACCACCAAAGGCAAAAATGGTCCTTTCGCTTTAATTAATACCTAGTATAGTAGTTTATTTATCCTTTCAATACAAAAAAAATATATAAAAAAAACTATAGTAATTTGACAACCCGGTGCGGTGTTGCATTGTTAGTGAAACTACTTTCGTCACTAAAGGGCGTGGGTTCGATTCCGAGCCAAACATTTATGGCATAATTCTGTTTGTCTAGTCTCAATGTCAAAAGCCATCCTGCTCGTTATATTTTGTATGAGCTAAACAACTCTCAGATTGAGATTAATTTTTAACTGTTTTTATTACGAGATTAGACATATTCGATCATCAATCGATAAAAAAAAATAGTTTCAAAACAAAACATAATCGCTCGCAAATTACAAAAGTTTCCCCAAAAACCGCTCGACAATAAACAAAAACAGTACCATTATCAACAACAAAATACGCCTTGTATTACCATAAGGACTTAGATGGGAAGTTTTGCTCTCTAACAGCTATAATTTACCACTTCTTGACTGTTAATAGCCGATAGGATTTTCTGTCCTCGCTCTCTAGCGCTACGGAGAATTCGGAAGTCATTAGGGGTATAATTTTCGTAGTAATAAACACCCGACGATAAATATCAAACCCCTTTTATTTAGGGGTCTGGGGTGTATGTCTTTGAGAATAGGTACTTTTGCCAAAGTGTGTGCGTTATGTTATATTGTATATGTTTGGTTTTCGCTTACATTAAGTTTTAAAGTTTTTTCGTAATTATATCATATACTGAAAATTCTACAACAAATATTTTTTTTTAAGCCATACAAGTTTATGGCCCGCCTGATGGTAAGCAATCACCGTAGCCTATAGACGCTTGCAACACCGGGGTATCATACGCGCGTTGCCGACCCTGTAAAAAGTGGAGCTCTGGAGACCTTACTCACCGTAGGAACACAGCATGGCCGAGCCCAATGCCATTTGGCTACGATGGTCCAAATGATGGTGATTTGGATGGATGGATGGTGGAGGTCCTTCCCCAGACGGGTTGCTTGATTTGAGCGGATTATCTGCTATGCCCTACCTCTCTTATTAATCTTCTTGAATATCGGCGTGAAGCAGCAATACACTTCGTACGGTGAGTGCGAGACTACGCCTTTACAGATACCTTCTCTAGTCAAAGAGTAATACAATAATAAGTGATTTGTGTAATTAATATACTATATACCATTATATTAGAAACAAAAGCAAAATTACCACTGTTAAAAGAAACGGCGAAAGAATCCGAATGCTTCTCCGCTTGTTTGTTTGTCTGCAGTAAGACATAAAAATAATGATAAATTCGAATTTAATATTGAGTTTACGCTGGATATACTTATTCTGAAGCTTATATTTAAATAATATTATTAGTAAACAAATAATATTTATTGATACAATGTATCTACATAAAAACCAAACGGTAGACATCAAAATGTCTACGCAATAACTATAAGTTAAGGAATTTACTGGCCCCATTTAAAGATTTCTGGGTATCGTTCGATAATATCGCTCGATATCTAAGCCGAACATCGATGCTACTAATTAGGAGTGACTACAAAATAGTTTAACATACGTATTATTTAATACTGAAGAGTGTGTGTCACTTTAAAAGGACGTGCAGGTTAAGCATCGTTTTTTTATGCCACAAAGGTAGCAAACAAGCATA
Organism: Endotricha flammealis; assembly: GCA_905163395.2. Lineage (NCBI taxonomy): Eukaryota > Metazoa > Arthropoda > Insecta > Lepidoptera > Pyralidae > Endotricha > Endotricha flammealis. The sequence continues at coordinate 1,169,895 of LR990873.1, forward strand.
CGGCCCGCCTGATGGTAAGCAATCATCGTAGCCTACATACGCTTCCAATACCAGGGGAATCACTAACGCGTTGCCAACCCTCCCAATCCCCCCAAGCTCTGGAGACCTTACTCACCGTAGGAACACAGCATGGCCGAGACCAATGCTATTTGGCTGCGAACGAACGTCGACCCTAGCTAGCATTTAGATGGTCGTTATCTGGAGCTTCTCTACGATTCGGAGGGCACGTTCAGCCACCTGTCTTGGCTGTTATCGATGGATGGCAAGTAGGTGGTATTCAGGCATCTTGATGACACAGGCCTCCGCCAATCCGCATTGGAGCAGCGTGGCAGGGTGCGCCCTAATCCCCTTCGATTGAAGGGAAACCCGTATCCCTGAAGTAGGATGATCATGGGTTGATGTGAAGTATTCTTTGTGTTTTCTACACAAAATAATGACCGATTCGATGTGGAACATCATGTCCATATTAAAAATTCGATAAAATATTATTAAAATCGATATACGTTATTTACCGCATAATAAACACGAGGGGAATGACGTTTCTCGAATGTTAATTATGAATATTGAACGTTAATATTTTTATAATGTAAAGGCGGGGCACCACTTATCAGCCTTTAACTAGTGGCATATTTGTTTGTGACGTCAGTAACGTTTGACGTGAGATCTAAGAGGCCGCTGCAAAAATTTACATCGATGTTAGTTACCAATTTAGACCGGTCCGACGTAGCGAATATATGACATACAAATTATTTTACGATTGTATCGTTAATAAACGATTTGGACCACTAAAATCAAAATTACTAATGCACGTTTCTTCACCAACCTCTTAGCGGTAGCAATAACCATACTGGAACAATTTGACATTTGATGACTCAAAATTATTCCTACCTAACATCGAATATGAGATGATGATGATGATTGTAAAAGACGAGGGCACATCAAATACTTTGATTTTGGAACTATGAAAAAGTTCTTTTTATAATTATTTGCGGGACACACTACAAGTGGGTCTCCGCCCTAAGGTATCCGACAATAGTTTACAGCTTTTACGATCGATAAACATCGGCATAAGACAAATATATTTATGGTATTAAAATATGCCACTTAATTTTGACAACCGATTAAATATTAAACTTTTATTATTTTAACATAAAGGTGGCAAACAATAATGATAAACCAAAAGATATAACCATGATCGACTGATCCCTACTTGAAATTGGACAAAGATATTTTATTTTATGATGTCCAGCAGACAAACAAGCAAGCGGGTCCACGTACATTGTTCATGCGCAGGATTCGAACCCGCAGCCCTCGAGATAAAGTGACCATTGCTAGCCACTCGACCACCAGGCCTGTTAAATATTTAATGTATAGAATAAAGGTATTTTATACATAAGGTACACTTAATTTGTGAATCCACCTCGCAATAACTTAAGCCATTAGAATTCCGTATATTGTGCTCCATAAATACCCCCAAGTTTTCAATTTCCAAAAAGCCATTTTGGTACTGATCTGTGAATTCCAAAAAGTAATTATATTAACCCTTTTGGCACTAAATTTGTACCGTGTCGCCATTAATGGATATAATGGGGAAATTCTAGATATGTCCGCTTTTATTGCATTCGCTAATTGACTGAATGAGGATGGGTCAAAATTGCTTAGATCAGATCCCAGTATGCAGGTTCGATCCCTGCACATGAGAATCATAATCGTTTATTCCTTAACAAATCACATAGTATTTGAAATTTACATTATAAATAGGTAACAATAATTTTATACAATAAGCTAAATCACGAATAAGAACAAAATTTTTGCATGTACGGTCAGCTGCAGAAAAACCTGCTAGGTTACTCTGCATAGCAATCGCGATTTTAATTTCAATTCTGTTTAATTTCAAATGCAAAATTAACAGCAAATCCTAATTCGTAGCATTGAAATTTTATACTTTACTAACTATTTGGTTAGCATACAATCCGATTTCATTTAGTTTAGTATTTAGTTAGCCAATGGCGATCGTGCGGAATTATCTTCAAGAGTAAGGGGGCTGATCCCCAACCGAAGTAAATATTTTTTTTTATAGGTAGGTAACTCTAATTAGATTTCAACGAAACATAAAATAAGTACTAGATGTAATTAAAATGTTGTGATGTAAAAAAACATTGAGAAAATTGAAATTGACATTGAGAATTAATTTAAAGAGAGGTAAGCCATAGCGGATAATGCCCTCAAATCGGAGCACCCCGTCTGGGGAAGGACCTCGACCTGACAGAAGATCGTAGCCAAATAGCATTAGTCTAGGCCATGTTGTGTTACTACGGTGGCACAAAGGTGGCAAACAAGCATACGGTCGCCTGATCGTAAGCATCGGGCGTAGCCTATAGACGCTTGCAATACCGGGGGTATCACACGCGCGTTGCCAACCCTCCCAACCCCCTCAAGTGGAGCTCTGGAGACCTTTCTCACCGTAGAAACACAACATGGCCGAGACCAATGTCATTTGGCTTCGATCTTCTGTAAGGTGGTCTTTCCACAGACGGGCTGCTCCGATTTGAGCGGATTATCCGCTGTGCCCTACTTCTCTTCTCTCTTCATCGCTGAATGTTTCATATTATGTATAATAAGAATTGAATTACAAAAAAACCAGTATATAAGTAAGTATATGTATGTTCTATGTATATATCAGCAATCTAGTACCCATAGTACAAGCTCAGTTGCTTAGTTTGGGACTAGATGGCGTTGTGTTATCCAAGAAAATTTATTTATTTATCTGTCTCCATCGGCTATATTGACTTTTACCACGTGTACGAAATTCCCCATTAAGGGTGTATGCCCCAACCCCTTCTAAAATAAATCTTTCGTCTGGACACCCCCTATTGTCGCGCGAATACTGTCTTGAGATGCAAATGCGTTAATACTGTCTATGTTTTTTTGTTATTAATAAAGTTGCAAACAGGTAACTTTCACAATCTTGTTTCAATGAACACATGATTTGCCATCTCTCTTTTAAACAATTTTCCACTCACCGGTGGAAAAATGCAATTGAATGGGTCAATACCTCCGTGGCGTAATGGTTACCACGCCAGACCGCCCAGGACCGCCCAGGACCCAGGAGGTCCCGGGGTTCGAGTCCCGGTCGGGTCATGATGAAAAACGAACTTTTCTGATTGGCCTGGGTCTTGGATGTTTGTCTATAATTGTTATAAAATATAGTATCGTTGAGTTAGTATCCCATAACACAAGTTTCGAACTTACTTTGGTGCTAGCTCAATCTGTGTGATTTGTCCCTATACATTTATTAATAAAAAATTCGGTTCAATGAGTGATAGTTCCGGAAGCTCAACTACTGTTACTTCTCGCTTTCTTAATTAAATAATAATTTAAATAAATAAATAATATAAATTATTATTTAATTAAGAAAGCGAGAAGTGACAGTAGTTGAGCTAAATTAAATAAATTATTATATAAGGACAAATCACACAACGCCATCTAGTTCCAAACTATGCAAAGCTTGTACTATGGATACTAGATTGCTGATAAATATACATAAATACTTTTTTTTTGTAAATAAATACTTTTACATAGAAAACAACCAGACCAAGGCAAACAGACATGTTCATGCACACAGCTGCCTTGCGCAGGATTCGAACCCACGGCCCTTGCGACAAAGTTGCTATTGCTACCCACTTCACCACCGGGCTTGTCATTTTTAGTCATTTGTATATTAATTTGTTTTATTTTGGGTACAGAAATAATGGAGTCGCGCGGGCGTATCCGTTAGTTTTAATATAATTAAAATCCATGTTTCTAATAAAATTTTATCACTGCCATCATATTGTATCGATAGATAAGATTATAAAGCGGTGTTTACACTAACCCATCACATACGCAAAGGAAACGCAGTCGGTAACCACTGTCCGTTAGGTGGCTTGTTTGTTTTCCTGATTATAAAATAAATTAGACAGAGTAAGAACTGTTGAAATGAAATGAAATCGTTTATTTCAGAAATTAGACCTTCACAGGCACTTTTTCTTGTCATTTACAATTTGTATATATGTATAAAGAAAATAAACTACGTTATATACTACCACCATTTCGGGCACAAGCAAAATGGCCACCGGTAAAAGAAATGGCGAAAGAAACCTGGTTACGGCCTTTTTTTTTCTTTCACTCGTTTGTTACAATGTATGAGTACATTTATAAGAATAAATAAAATACAGATCCAGGTACATACAGAAATCAAGCACTAAACGCGAGATGTCGATCCAAATAGCGCTATGGTCAAATCCTAAATATGTGGAATATGTAGATGTTAATAAAGCGAGCAGACCAGTCCTCCAAGATGACAACCACAACTGAGAGTCGGCCCGCCAGCCTCCATCACTGAGCTCACCATCAAAATGATGTTGAATGTTTATATTGTGTAAGTAGGTAATAACATAAATTCATCAGGCAGACCGTAAGCTTGTTTGCCATCTTAGTGGTATAAAAAAAAAACTATACAATATACACCGCGCCACTAGGCTAAAAGATAGGTTTAAACTGCTTATGGGTGCCAGACAAAAGGTATAATAATGTAAATATATACCTATTTATAACAAGTACATAGAAAATACCCAGACTCGAGATAAGCTCAATAAATGACATCACTAAAATATTTCGATCGTGCGAGGATCGAACCTGCGCGGTCTGGTGCCTAAGGTAACGTCTCTGTCAACACACTACTGGGCTCAAATTAACAAGACAAGAATTCCTGTTCGAATATACTACACAAGATTTCCAAAGAAATTTAATGATAGCGTATGAAATATTTTGTATACCTTATTGTGGTGCCATTATGTTGTGTTTTTTTATACCACAAAGGTGGCAAACAAGCTTACGGCCCGCCTGATGGTAAGCGGTCGCCGTAGCCTATAGACGCTTGCAACAAAGAGAAAGAGAGTATCACTCGCGCGTTGCCGACTCTGTGAAAATCTTTCGTGTTTTGCTTTATCATAATAAAATGATACGTGATCGATTCTTGTAATATGTAATTTATCTTTTATATGTTTAGTTATGATAAAATAATATTATTTCGAAATTAAACTCATATTTTTTTATTTGAAAAGATGTTTATATTCTTTGGACGAGTTTTGAAATCTTAATAGTTGACATAATAATATAATAAGATGAGAATAATGATGAATATAGTATAATTTATATTTATACTTTAAATAAGACGATTGTTGAGTTTTTGTGCCAAGTATCCTCCATAGTCGGTTCCTCAATGTTGAGGATTGAGACGTAACTTAGTCACCGTTTCTCTACATCTGTTCCGATCTTGTGCCAGAAGGAGAGCTGTGCTTATCGGCATCTCCAGGCCTTGAGCTGCGTTCTCTTGGTTTTTTTCCTCCCTTGCCTGTCACCATAAGTTTTTCGAGGTCAATCGATTCCAATGGAATTAAATATAGTTATGTATGTATATTCACCTTTACAAAAAAGTATAACACGGCCATAAGCGGTCGTTTCACCGGCGATAAACACAAAAATAAATTGTCTTTTATGACCAAAATCGTTATCGATAACTTGGGTTAAGTATTGTTTTTTTGTGTATTGGTTTATTTTATTGTTATTACACTTATAAATAAGTATAAAGGCTGTATATTAAGATGTAAGTATAAATTTATGTAATTGTTATTTGCGTCGAATGAATTTTATATGTTACAATTTCTTATAGATTGTTTCATTACTTTCTGATAGCCTATTCGATAAATTGACAGTTTTTTTTGATAGCTCTTTTATCGTTTTGACGACTAAACGCAGTGCTCCTTCATGCTAATATTCTGTAAAAGGGTAGTCTTTCCCCAAATGGTTTATTCAGAAAAAGTTAAAAGACGTTAGCCTTCGCTGGCACTTTTTCTAGTCAAAGTGTACATACAAAAATAATGTTTAATTATTCTACTCTACACAGTTTTGGAAACAAAAGCAAATTGACAACTTTTAGAAGAAATAAAGGAAGAAAACTAGTTGCTGTAAAGGAGACTGCGAAAGTAAATAATAATAATAATAATAAATTATATAGGGACAATTCACACAGATTGAGCTAGCCCCAAAGTAAGTTCGAAACTTGTGTTATGGGATACTAACTCAACGATACTATATTTTATAACAAATACACACTTATAGATAAACATCCAAGACCCGAGGCCAATCAGAAAAAGTTCGTTTTTCATCATGATCCGACCGGGGATCGAACCCGGGACCTCCTGGGTGGCGGTCTGGCGTGGTAATCATTACGCCACGGAGGTCGTCGAAAGTGGTTTTATCACTACAACACGGTAATGGAAGTTACGCTGAAGGACCCCAACTAGACCCTAATGTAAAGAGAGACTAAAATATGTGCCGGCGGTTTCGAGATAAATGGCAGTTTCGGAATAATTAGCACGTCAATAAGCTTCATTGCTTATTGTCAATCTAAGGTCGCCATTGTTGATCCTGGCTACACAGGAGACACATCGGTGGGAATGTGTGGTGGGCTTTTTTCCTCCCTTTCTTTAAAGACTGGTAATGGTTCAGTAAGAAAATATTAAGTAACGTTTCATTTCAAGGAGACAGACACAAATGATACCCACCTAAGCGAAAGCTTATTATTTTACATTATTACTAAATTAATAATTGTTTCCTAACGTTCGAATCGGAATCGCTATCGTTAATCGATACCTAATCGAATTAACATAATCGCCTGTGCCGATTTTCTAAATAAATCGGGCGGTCAATCAATGAAAAGAGCAGACACTTATATCGAAATGAAATGAAATCGTTTATTTCAGAAATTAGACCTTCACAGGCACTTTTTCTTGTCATTTACAATTTGTATATATGTATAAAGAAAATAAACTACGTTATATACTACCACCATTTCGGCCACAAGCAAAATGGCCACCGGTAAAAGAAATGGCGAAAGAAACCCGGTTACGGCCTTTTTTGTCATTTAGATATTTTTTTCTTTCACTCGTTTGTTACAATGTTATCAAAATGTAACAGAAATAAGCCGTCTAAATCTAACACACACACACACACACACACACACAAAATAATTATAACATAACACAAAACACCCACACATTACGGGTCGTATCGACGACATCGTATCGTTGTATTTATAGTTATCGTTATTATCGGTCGTTATATCGGAATTAACGATCGAAAGAACAGAAATATAATCGTTAATCGTATTTATGTTTTTACCTGAGTTTCGTACTCACTCGACTGATTTCATTCGGTATTGTAATATATTTTGGCACAGCGCCATCTATCATTGCGAGTGATAAATTTATCATCATTTTATTGATCACTCGTAATGAAATATAATTAAAGAGGTATCGACAGTCACAAAAAGAGGTATCCAGTGTTTTTTTTTTAAATATAGCATGAAAAGATTTACTCGAATTTTTCTTTATCAATAGCATCCATAATCATTAGCATTGTATTCATATTCTCATGTTGTGTTACATAACATTAAAAATCTTTGTTCTAAGTTTTCTACCCTGAATCACGCTTTCATTTGTTGATGGCTCTCAGCTGAATTGAATACTAGGTAGCTGATTAGGACAAAATTATGACTGCCTTCCACCAGTAAAACGAACATTTATTGAGTTCCTTGTGTCAAAGCCAAAGTCAAAAATATTTTTTTCTGTAGGCCCTCGCGGGCATTTCGACACGTCTTTTACAACATAATTATAACTTTAAAATAGATAATCTACTGTATAAACTGCCACCATTTCGAAAATAAAGCAAAATGACCACCGGTAAAAGAAATGGCAAAAGAAAACCGATTACGACCATTTTTGTCCGTCTACATTTTTTTTGTGCTGTCCATGGCATGGCTAACTAACACAGGTATGTATTATCAATAGAGTAGAGTTTTACGAAGTTCACCATTGCAACAGGTCACTCTCGCAGTAGAAGGTTGATAATCACAATTAAATATTTGCATTAAAACTGTTTATCATAAAATTAAAACCATACCGAACGAATGTGTCCGAGTTGGTTGTATACCGTTTCCGAGCCTGCACAGTCGGTCTCGGTAGGATTTATTTTGATTTAAACATTACTGCGAATATGTATAGAGATTTTGTTATTAATTTTCTTGAAGTATAATGTTATCAGGTTACGCCTGCGCAGTGTGAGGCATCGAGATATATTGTATTTTTTCATTGTCAATTAGCTTTTCGGAATGGTTGTCGTAATTGAATGGCGTAATATTTAAAACAGCGACAGTGTTGCACAAAAATATTTTACATTTAATGTTATATTAAGTGTCTAACTTTCTTTTCATTTTCAACCGACTTCAAAAAAAGGAGGAGGTTCTCAATTCGACCCGTATGTTTTTTTTTTCATTTTTTTTTTTTTCTATGTTTGTTACGCGATAACTCCGCCAATTATGAACCGATTTGAACAAATCTTTTTTCGGCTTATAGGTAATACCTCAAGGGTGGTCCCATGAAGTCGTTTTTTTTTTTTAAGTTAATTATTTCTTTTAATACTTTAGAGTTGCACAAAAAAGTTACAAACATACGAGTATTAAGGCCCATTTAGACGACTTCAGTTTATTGCCTGTTGCATACAATAATGTTTTAGCAATAATTGACATGAATCGTCTAAACGACAGTTGCTTACTTTGAAGGATAAATTACTGCTCCCACTAGATTGCATGTAAGTAATTTATTGATCTTGAATGTACAAGAAACTGCAGGGCCACTACGAAACGTAAATCCGATACTTCGGCCGAAGTATCGGAAGAATTTTAACCGTGAAATACAAGTTATTCCATGGTTATAATTCAATGAACTACTAAAATAACCATAAAGTTCAAGGTATTTCATGGATAGAATTCAAGGAATTACTAAAATAACCATGAAATACCTTGTATTTCACGGTTAAAATTCTTCCGATACTTCGGCCGAAATATCGGATTAACGTTTCGTAGTAGCCCTCCTGGAGTCGTCTAAATGGGCCTTTAGGTTTTAAACTTACTTCTTTTCTTTCTCAATTTTGATAATGACAGTATCAGATTTGGAGTGCAGAACATTTATATAAAAACTCTACGCCAAAAAAATACAGACAGACACGTAAATCCTAACTAATGTTATAAAATCGAAAGTTTGTAAGTATAAATAATAAATATACTTGGAATCACACAACGCCATCTAGTCCCAAACTATGCAACTAAGCTTGTACTATGGGTACTAGATTGCTGATAAATATACATAAATACTTTTTTTTTGCAAATACATACTTATTATACATAGAAAACACCCAGTCCAAGGCAAACAGACATGTTCATGGACACAAATTTTGACGACCTCCGTGGCGTAATGGTTACCACGCCAGACCGCCACCCAGGAGGTCCCGGGTTCGATCCCCGGTCGGGTCATGCTGAAAAACGAACTTTTCCTGATTGGCCTCGGGTCTTGGATGTTTATCTATAAATGTATTTGTTATAAAATATAATATCGTTGAGTTAGTATTCCATAACACAAGTTTCGAACTTACTTTGGGGCTAGCTCAATCTGTATGAATTGTCAAAAAAAAAAAAAACAGTCTAGAACGACGGAATTTTGTGGTTTATCTTCCATATCGGTACTTCTTCGGTCGAGCTGGCCTATTTCATATTCTGTACCACACCAAAAAAATTATAACATAATATTTAATGTTGCTTACTGTACATTAGGCAAGTAAGGATTTGAACCTGTGACCAGTCACTAAGTTCATGAATAATGTCTTAAATTCAAATTCAAAACTTTCATTCAGAGAATAGGTTTTCACAAACACGTCCTCTTGTCACAGTATACTAGAAGTAGTCATAAATGATTTGTATAAACTAATCTAGGTACTCTATAAAGTACTACCATTTCGGGAACAAAAGCAAAATGACCACTGGTAAAAGAAATGGCGAAAGAAAACCAGTTACGGCCTTTTTTGTCATTTAAAAATAAATCGTACATTTTTTTAAACATTATATTTGAAACTAGGTACACACAACATTACGTATGTTAATTAGTAACAGTTAATACATGGATACGTCACATCCCGTTTATTTGTATATTTAATCTGTTTATATTTTTAACATGCGCACAAGTACAAAGAACGATGGCTACGAGCTTGATTAAACACACATTCGGAACACGGTCGATGCCTTAATTAGAACTGTTAATAGTGATGTGAGTAATAAACATCGATAATGGGTTCTATCGATAAAATTCGATTCCCTATTTTTTATTGCCATTTATGTCCCGCTGCAGGCAAAGTTCTCTCCTCTCTTTCTACAACTATCCCTCTCTGCTGTTATTTATTTTTAATTGCTATCGAATTCGGTCCAGTTCGTCTCCAATCCCAAAATTTACTCATTGAAAATGCAAACGTAAAATATACGTCGAAAATGCGGCATAATGGCTGTATCTTTGGCTTGCGTGGACTTAGAAGTTTGATTTTTTCACAGATCTTCGGGACAGTAGACCTGAGTATTTGATATGAATTTCAGCTTGCGTTATATTTTACCTCCATGCGTTCCAGAGAAAAAGGGTCTTGACAGACGGACAGACAGACGGACAATGAAGTGATCTTATAAGGGTTCCTTTTGAGGTACAAAAACCATAAAAAAAACGTTTAATTTAGTATTTACATATGCGTTAACTAAATTAGTAATTTCTATTCGTCGTGACTTGTGTCTTATGTTCAACTGAAATTATTAAAAAAATGTCGATAATTTTCTATAAAGATGTAAAAATGCCCCATTGCTCGGAGAAATGATTAAGACTCTGTGATCACCCAAGCTCGCTATACCCGAAAAAACGCATACGTATCGATAAACTGTCAAGTGGACACAATCCCATCCCTAAAGTGTTAATAGCTGTAACACCAGAGTCATTGAATATGGTCGTAATAGTAATTATTTTTAATTAATAACCAACACGACATTAGAATGAACGTAATAAGGATGCTCATTTCTAGTGTCGATGTCCCTTCGGCAATTTAGATGATTAAGCCATTTGTTTTTGTACTTGACAAGACGATAAAAGTTCGTTTGCATCGATAAGCCCGGATGGTGCTGGTTAAGTCATTATTCTTTCAATAGTGAGGACACTCGGTTCACACAGCTACGCCATGAAGATCGGCGAAGAGGCGTCGCTGTGTGCATTCTAAAACACGCACGTTAAGCAACGTCAACCCTTGCCAGTGTTTAGATGGGTATCGTTATCTCGAGCTTCGCCGTGCTTTGGAGCATGTGTATGACAGTTGTTGAACCAAGTCAGCCAGCAGCTTTGGCCTCTGCTAATCCGCATTGGAGCAGCGTGGCAGAGTACGCTCTAATCTCCTTCGAATATTCAATAAATACAAATTCGTTTCGTTAGTTTTTTTTCAAATATTCAAGAAATACAAATTCCTAAACAACCAAAAAAAAACACATGCGTTCAAAAATGTTAACCATCCAACAAATATTAAAACTCGCGTGACGGATTCGAACCCACAACACCTTGTCTGCTATCGATATGCGGTATCGAGGATCAGGAAACGAGGTTTTACATTGATTTATATGAGAAATTCTGTATCAAACACAATGCATTTTACACTTTAAAAAAAACTTCAATAAAGTTCAAATTTAACTGTACTTTTGTAGTGAATTTTTGTTAAAGATCTTCAGTTAAATTTGAACTGTATTATAAGTTATTTAAAGTTAATTTTTGTTGTTAATTTTCTAAGGTGGCATACCACCAAAGACGAACCTGCCACTTCAGACTGATTTATATTCGATATGCCGTATTAAATGTTTTGTTTTGTACCTTAAAAAAATGTAAAAACTCTTATTTATGAGGCCAAAATCTAAAGGAATGATTAAATTATGTCCAATAGCATTAGATTTATTGTGTTAAGATGTTTTATTTATTGTTTGTTACCTCTTTTTTTTTGTTTTGTGGATGTTTTGGTCTAGGGTTAAACGGTAGCGGCATACACCTAATAGGTACTATAAAGTGTAAACTAACCTTTATCAAACGTTTTTCGGTAGATTTAGAGAGGATTTTTTATTTATTTGGACCCCAGTAATACAATTTCGATTTATTTTTTATACTCAATCGCGCAAAAACAAGTTGATTTAAATTAGATAAATAATAGCATTGGTCTCGGCCATGTTGTGTTCCTCACCGAAGCAACACAACATGGCCGAGACCAATGTTATTTATTTGGCTACGATCTTCTGTAAGGTGGAGGTTCTTCCCCAGACCTGCTCCGATTTGAGCGGATTATCCGCTGTGCCCTACCTAAGACTACGGTTATTATGCGTAGTCCATACTAATATTATAAAGAGGGATGATTTTTTTTTTGTGACGAATTAACTTAAAAGCTACTGTACCGATTTGAAAAATTCTTTCTGAGTTTCTCGTTACAGTATGCCCGGGTGACAGACATTACATTTTTTTTAAAATTTGGGATGCCTACTTTATCCCGTGCGAAGCCAGGTCAGCTAGTGGTTATATAAAAATGAAACGCAAAAAATTCCGAAACAACTACACGTAGCGTAGGCGTCATACAGGATGTCATGTTTGCGTCCAATCAATTTTATAGTCGAGCTATATATACAGTGCTTGCAATTTATTGGCGCATCTGAGGTGGCTAGCCCACCTGTTGGGCACCCCGGGACTGCGTAGTAACGTTGATTTAATGCGCTATTAGTGTTCAATCTTTGTTTGGAGCTTATACAGTAGTTCATTTAAATTTCATATGTGGATTGAAAAATATTTTATTAAACAGAGCGCCCATGTAGGTTAACATTGTCGGATCTGCAAAATTGCCATTTTCGATGGAAGACATTTACGGAGGAGGTTCCAAAGATGCTCACAAAGCGCCTTGCTTCAACCTTCATTGTAAGGACAGCGTTGTTGGTGAAAAATACAATCCAGGGGTCTTTAAATCTAGAGTAAGATATTTTCTAGGTGAATGTGTTACATCGTGGAACACAGTGATGCTTACCATCAAGCAAGCCAAAACGCAACCTATTTTAGGTAAAAAAAAAAAACAACGCTTTGTAGTTCCAAACCATATGTCATGCACAAAAAAAAAGTTTAGACGCAGGATTCGAATCCGCGGCCTTCGGGGTCGACCATCGGGCCAGAATATTGATTAAATAAAGACTCTCCAAGTATCCATTATTATTGCCGCGAAGTGTATTACCCTCCAAAATAACAGGCAATAATGACAAAATGTGATGTTGTGAATTGAAGGAGGACGACAGTAAATTTGTATATCATATGACATATGACACAGTATCGTCTCCTTGCCGTGACTAATACATTAGCCAGTCTCGTCTAGACAATGATAAACAAGATGATTCTTTGATTCATTTCGTTTGCGTGTAACCCAATTTCCCGTGGGAATTTCGCAAAGCCCTTTTTGGAAAGACCTTGAAGGAGTTCGTGTTTCGGGGATTCCGAGGACGGCTCTCAAAGACAGCTCGTTCCATGTCACCGAAAATACGTGTAAAATTGTGTTTTAAGTACCTGTATTGTATTATTATTGTATATGTAAAAGTAAGTATGTATGTTAGTCTGTAAGGTATTTGTAACATGAGTCGATGCTCGTAACAAAGAAAATTATCATATTAATATAAATCTTGACTAGCGAAAGGCAGTTTAGGACAAAAAGCAAAATCGCGTATTTGTTTCATACGATCAACAGATTCTATTCAATAGATCACAAGTATAACAAAAGATTAATAGGCTATACGGAGACACAGACAGACTGACAAATAAACGAATACCCGCGACACGCCGCTCCAATACGCTAGCAATAATTTTAACATTTGCTGTAACACCTACGTGCAACTTGTTGACGGCGTTGTATTCTGGTGTCGTTTTAGATTTAATTTTAATACAATTTAGCATGACTTGGGATGTACCACCGCCTCACTGAATATCGGAAAAAGAGAGTAAAATAGAATGGAAAATAAGGAATACTCGTATATGTACAGTCAGGAGAGGAGCACGCTTTTACACTTGCAGTACAATTTTGGCTCTTATATATAAGATAGAACTCAAGAATGTTACAAAGTCTGATATTATGTAAAGATCGACCTGCTCTTGACTGTGGGTACCACCGTCACGCAGAATATCGTGAAAAAGAGAGCTCAAAATAGAATGGAAAATAAAGAATACTCGGATGTATGTACATACATACGAATATTCTTTATTTTAGAGAGATAATACTCTATTCTAGAGCCAAGAGAGAAGACAGAATGACAAGAGAACGTGTTTGTAAAAACCTATTCTCTGAATAAAAGTTTTGAATTTGAGTTTTACAAGAATATTTTTGTTTTAGATCCATGCGACTATGCTAGGGCAAAATCCACACATTCCTGTCCAAAAATAGACAATATAACATTTTTAAAAATAATAATCTGTCCATTTTTTTTCCAAACTGATGGCATATAGCAGCAATGCGTTTCATTCGGTGACTGATACATCAGAAAGCCTTCCTTTCTCTCTTATTCCGTGTCCCATCTCTCCCTATTTCCTTTCTTGTTGGCAACGCATTGGTAACGCTTCTGGTATTACTAATTTTCATAGGCGTCGGTAACTACTTTCCATCAAGAGGCCCTTTTGCTTGTTAGTCTGTTTTATGACATGAAAAAATCTATTCATAATTAGTACATCCGTTAAAATAAACACTTCGAAGTGTTTTTATCACCGATTTTGTCTATTGATAACAATTTGTTAGATCCGTTCGGATTTTATAGTTTTTGAATGAAAACAGTACTTGTTTATTGCGACAATTCCAAATAATTTGATGTTATTTTATAGTTTTATAACTAAATTGTAATTACGGGATGTAGGGATGTTAAATGCTTAGACCAAATAAAAAGGATAGACGGAACTCTGCGAACAGCAAAGTGAGGCGTTTCAAAATACGCCTCGCCGTGTACATACACAATCACACATACGTACAACGTAACTACGCCTTGCCTTGACTTTTAGAAATCATCAAATTGTGAAAATGCCAAATTGTGTTGTAAAAGGGTGTGAGAATCAGTCATCAAAGGATAAAAAAAATTAAAATTTTGTTACACACACGTTTACAAAACTAACCTCATTTCTCTGTTCGCAGAGTTATGTCCATCCTTTTTTATTACGTTCACAGCACCAGAACGCGCGGTTTCGATGACTGTTCGGAGTAATCATTTATGTAATGGCATTTGTGTTTGTTTCCAGAGTGTTTTCTATGTATTGTAAGTATATATTTACAATATTATATTTGTTGTTTGGTACCCATAATACAAGTAGCTTTATAGTAGTGTTTAAGTAACGGTGATAAGAGGGACTGATCTTCGACCCACAGGTCTGACCTATCTCGAAGATCAGTGTGTACTGAAATACTGTAACATGTTTTTCTGAAAATAAAGATTTATTATTATTATTATTAAGTAGATTAAGCCTAGCTTATTTTGTGAACTAGGTGGCGCTGTGTCAATTACGTAGAATGTATTTCTTAGGTATTAAATTTGACTGGTGAATCGTTTATTCCTGTTCACAGGAGTGATGATAGTCCACCATTGAATGGTGCAGATTCTCAAAAATTGCCACGGGATAACGGAACACTCGCAGACAAAGTTAAGCGCTATTCGATAGTATATGGTTACTTAGAAAAAAGAACTACAAACTCAAAGTCAAACTGTTTTATTCAAGTGATACATAAGCACTTTTGAATCGTAATTTTTTTCGTACCATCACTTTAGACGGCAGGTAGGTACTGATATTGAGTACGCCGTCTAAAGTGATGGTAGGAAAAAAATATTTTTTATTTTTTAAATATATAGGGACAATTCATACAGATTGAGCTAGCCCCAAAGTAAGTTCGAAACTTGTGTTATGGGATACTAACTCAACGATATAATATTTTATAACAAATACATATATAGATAAACATCCAAGACCCGAGGCCAATCAGAAAAAGATAGTTTTTCATCATGACCCGACCGGGGATCGAACCCGGGACCTCCTGGGTGGCGGTCTGGCGTGGTAACCATTACGCCACGGAGGTCGTCGAATTACTAAGAATTACTAAGAAGAACTTACAATAAACTTAACACCTTAAATGAAATGAGTAATTCATTGTTTTCTTTAAACACAGAATAGGCCTCTCGCGTCTCAGTATCGACTTGAGGGATTGGCTTAGTCGAGTGCACTAAATCAAATAGTCGATAAAAAGGTAAATGTTGTTCGATTGCGCTCGGGAATACATTTTGTGCATAAATTTATGCCGTACTGATAAATTAAGGGACGTGTGCCACGTGAGTTATGGGGTCTAGATCGGGCGTGAGCAATTTTGCGCTATGGTCGATTGTGTGAACAGCTTTGCACGATTCTGTATGGAATAGGTTGTTTTTCGTCTTGTCAATGTTATAGACCATATAATATATAGAAATATTTTAAGTGTACGACAAAGACCTAATGCTTAATGATTAGAGAGAGTGAGAAATACTCAAAGACGTATTTAAAGCGAGAAAGAGAGGTAAGAGAGGTAGGGCACAGCGGATAATCCGCTCAAATCGGAGCAGCCCGTCTGGGGAAGGACCTCCACCTTACAGAAGATCGTAGCCAAATAGCATTGGTCTCGGCCATGTTGTGTTCCTACCGTGAGTAAGGTCTCCAGAGCTCCACTTGGGGGGGGGGGGAGGGTTGGCAACGCGCGAGTGATACCCCCGGTATTGCTATCGTCTATAGGCTACGGTGACGGCTTACCATCAGGCCGGCCTTATGCTTGTTTACCACCTTTGTGGTAGGTATTAGGTATAAAAGATTTTGATAAATATTGAACTTAAGTCTATAAGCTGTTGATTCCATGGCGCCCTATAGTGTGAGAGAGTGGTATTTCCAATTTAGCTAGTCCATTTTAAAAAGGCGTTCGTTGTGCGGGGTCCACCAAACTTCGGGACGAGTAATATTTGGCACTTTTACTTTTTGGACTATGCATGGACCCGAACGAATAGGTATATTTTATTTTATATACAGCCCGACCCTACATGGAATGCATTTACTCACTTAGTTAGCATAATTATTTAATACTAGCGAAACCCGCGCAACTTCGTTTGCGTGTATCCCGCTTTCCCGTGGGAATTTTTAAATTTTTCTCTCCGTAAGAACCATCCTCGTACTTCAAGGAATATTCTAAAAAAAAAATCAGCCAAATCGGTCAAGCCGTTTTCATGTTATGTCGTGACAACGGAAAACGGGTTTCATTTTTATATATATAGATTAATTAAAGCTAATTACAAAGCATAGTATTTATATTTTTAAAAGTAAAAATAAACTGATTGATTACTGTATAATTATACCAAGATAATCGCTTCGAAAAATACCGATTAACCGATTTTTATATTTATTCCGATAAAATACCGAAACCGTTCGTGTCCTCTCACTTTACGGAATTTTTAATCTTGATATCAGTGTTGTGGGGAAATTGGTAATCCAGACATATTATACAATGTCCAGAGTTCATTAGGTTTGGCAATCGTTAAATATATTCTTGTTATATGTTCAAAATTTTACTGGTTTGATGATCTGGTGAGGCCCGAATGGTCTGATGGGATCCTGTGGTTTAGCTAGTGGATAGCAATTTTGACGGACACGGGTTTGGTTCCTGCAAAACAAAATGTTCGTGTGTGTGACTGAACAAGGCTGTTTGTCTTACGGCTAGTTTCTGAAACGCTGCGCTATTTTATGTGTAATTTAATTAAAATTAATAATTCTAAAAATCTTGAATAGGTACAGTCAACAAAGGTATTGACTGTTGACTGACCCCCCTCTGTATATATGATTAAAGATTTCTAAATATTGCGTGAAGGGATTTACTTGAAATTTTATTTATCAATAGTATTTATAAATTTTCAATTAAATCCCTTCACGCAATATTTAGAAATCTTTAATCATATATACAGAGGGGGGTCAGTCAATTCCTTTGTTGACTGTACCTATTCAAGATTTTTTGAATTATTAATTTTATGTAAAGGTAAATTTTATACTTACAACCTAATTCTATAATTTTACAAATTCTAATAATTAATAAATAAATAAATTCCACACTACATTACTTATAATATAGGCTTAAACTTCTTGTGAAGAAAAAGGATGTAAATTTAAATTTTGAATTGTGTAATTTATCGTAAAATTTGGAAGTTTTATAATATGCACGATTTTCCAGTCTGATAACAACATCTCGACAATTTAAATACTTGACAATCCATTTTAGGACTAAATAAATGTGTGCTAATTATATATTCTTGTGGTTTTAATTGCAAATTCTTTGAATATGGAGTATTTTTAATTAATATTGAGTGTTTTGGAAAAAAATACTTGTGGCAAACCGATCACTTTTTGAAAACCTCTTTTGTAAATAGTTATGTTACCTTTTTCTTTATATTCTATTTTACTGTCACCTTCACTTCACTTTTTCACCTTCTTACCATCAATACATATTTTTATTTATTATAAGTTTTCTTCATCCTTTCCTCTTTTCTTAATCTTTCCATCCTTAATAATACTTATTAAAAAAAAAATTTTTGCCACTAAGTGTTTTTCACCATGAACCTGAACATAATTGTCAGTAGGGTAGGAATTTTATTTTATTTGACTCATTGACACGAAAAAGAAGAAGATCTATGAACCTCATTCATAATTCCATTGATGGGACATGTTGGGGTATGGATTATGGATGCACCTTCACTTGAAGAGATTTATAAGGTCTAAGGCATAATAGCCGGAAACCTAATTTAATTCCAGTCCTATTTCCTGTTTCCATCCTTCATAGCTGGGCAATAAAATAAATAAATATTCTCGGACGAATCACACAACGCCATCTAGTTCCAAACTATGCAAAGCTTGTACTATGGATACTAGATTGCTGATAAATTTACTCAAATACTTTTTTTTGTAAATGAATACTTATTACATAGAAAACAGCCAGACCAAGGCAAACAGACATGTTCATGCACACAACTGTTTGCCTTGAGTAGGATTTGAACCCGCGGCCCTTGGGACAAAATGGCCATTGCCAATTCATCCAAGATTCTTGGAGCGATGACTACTTACCTTTAGACCGGCTTGTTCATTTTATTCTCCTGTGTTATAAAAAATGAAACCACTGTTTGACTACTCCTAGGCCTCCTAGCTAACTTAGAAGCACCAGTGGAGCTTCTGATGATAACAAAAAAGGTGGGGACATAGAGAAAAAGGATAAAAAAGAAGTTGAACTTATCTCTCGTTCAAACGAAACGACTGTTTTACTTACGCCAATATTCTGTGAGAAATAAAACATAATGTTGCATTATCATATAATTATTATAATGTTAAAGGCATGTAAACCATATATTTATAATAGTTTTGTTATTACAATGCGTGTGATTTAAGCCGGTTGCACACGTTGCGACGCGCCGCCCACAGTAGCGATCGCTCGCGAGATCGCCCGCCCGGGCGACTGCCGTGCGCTATAATGTGGAGATGGACTTAATTTTACTTATCAATATTAATATTAGATGATTCGTAGAGGTCACGACTCTCGGTAATCAGGAAAGCTACACAACAAGAAGATGCTAATACCATAAGGACGACCTCCGTGGCGTAATGGTTACCACGCCAGACCGCCACCCAGGAGGTCCCGGGTTCGATACCCGGTCGGGTCATGATGAAAAACGAACTTTTTCTGATTGGCCTCGGGTCTTGGATGTTTATCTATATATTATTATGTATTTGTTATAAAATATAATATCGTTGAGTTAGTATCCCATAACACAAGTTTCGAACTTACTTTGGGGCTAGCTCAATCTGTATGAATTGTCTCTATTTATTTATTTCTCAACGCCAAAGCTGATCATACTAATATTATAAGGAGGTAAAGTTTGTGAGTTTCAGGACAAGCCCACCACTCATTCTCACCGCTTTATCTCCTAAAAAGCTAGAATCAATAACACCGATATGATTGATTTTATAGTTGTTTTATAGATATACTTAGTTGAAGGATTGGCCGGACAGGAGGGATAACTCGACGCATACTTGAAGGATTGGTCGGAAAAGGCCCAATTAAGAGAACATTAGAGTAGTTGGGGGGAGGCCTTTGCCCTGCAGTGGACACAAGTGAGATAAAAATTTCACCTCCCCACCCTAGGAGGTGGATAGGCGATAGCTTAATGCCAAGATACTCAACGAATTTAATCAGAAAGAAATTTGACGGAGTAGGAAGTATTGCTTTCAATACTTCATCCATAGCTACTACGTGAGAGGCAGCAATTTGAAACAAAAGGCATACTAGATGTTAAATCAAGTAAAGCTGGATTGACGCGCACCACGGCACACCCCGGACACTCCATACAAACGTCTCGTTATAATCAAATCAAATCAAATCAAATCAAATCAAATCAAATCAAATCAAATCAAATCAAATAGTTTATTTGCAAGAATACATTTGTTACACAAGATCTTAAATTTAAATTACAGTTCATGTATCCAGTCTGCGCGCAGACGTGCAAAAAATTCACATTAGGTATATAAGTAGTATTTAATAGCCATAAAAATTCAATAGACTAACATTTCACTAATTTAATAATAATTCATAAATTCAAATAAAAATAATTCTGATACTCAAAAAAGTAAAATAAAAATAAAATAATATGAATAAATTAATAAATCATCGTCGTCATGTTTTTCGCTCAGACAGAAAATCTTTCACACTGTAAAAACATTTGCCCAAGAGCCACTTTACAATTTCGTTTTTGAATGTTGTTCCATCTAAACTCTTTAATTCATTCGGAAGTTTATTGTAAAGCAATATACTCATGTTATAGGCATTTTTCTCGTATACATATTTATGACATGCGGGCTGGTATGACAGGCTCGAGTACTGTGACCTAATCAACCTCGTCCTACCTTCTATCCGTTTTTTAAAATAATGTTGGTATTGATTGACGAATAGGCAAGCTTCCTTAATGTAATGTCCTTCCTTAATGTGTGTAATCACATACTACTATTACATAAACAGAAGAACGTCTGCACACACTGCGCGCAAGTGTGTGCGTGCAACGCGTGACCACCGCGCCTTTCAAGTACCCCACTCGTTGTGGGCGAATGTTGCGGGAGGGGAGGGGTCGCCCGTTTTGGTGCGGGGCGGGGAGTGGCCATTCTGTACGTTAGTACTATTATGAATTCTGTGACCACGGTCTATTGTTACTTAAATATTGAGACCTAGCATACTTTGTACAGTCAGGTGCACGTCGAGCTTTACACTTGCAGTACAATTTTGGCTCTTAAGACATAGTACTTAAGAATGGTACAAAGTCCAATATGTAAAGGCCGACCTGCTCTTGACTTTACTCGTTTGTTAAAATTCAATAAATAATTATATAGGGACAAATCACACAGATTGAACTAGCCCCAAAGTAATGAGCAGTTTTCTTTTAGGTATAATCAGTTGGTTTTTAAAATCATCAAAAGATGGCGCTAGCAATATTTTTTGGTATTGTTGGGGCCAAATAATTAGTCTGTGGCAAGAAACGGACCGAATGTCAATTCGATTAATTTCTGTTTCTGTCATTTGTCATTTCTGAAGCATTGATTGAAGTTTTTTTTGTATTGTAGCAGAAAGGACACTCCACCCACCCACTCTTTTATTACCAAAAGTGCCAGGCTGCGCCATCTATCCAGTGTTTAGGAAAGCTATAAAATATCTAAAAGAAAACTGCTCATTGCTTAAAAAGCAGACTTTATTAAACAATTTTAAGGCTAGTTGTTTGTTTAAAAGTCTGTCTCTACAATAAGTAATGCACATCGACATAGAATAAGTAAAAGGCCCGTAACAAATAATGCTACATCCATTCAAGCATTGTACAAAACATTTTAAATAACAATAATTGAATCAATCGTTGCCACACGGGGATATATTGCACGCAGAGTCCAATAATCCTTACTCCTTACTAATATTATCACTGGGTATTTCTTTGAAAATGTGCAAATCGCTGTTCCAGTTAAAAAGAACTTATTACATTACATATTTTTTTAACTTTTGGCCAGTATGGAGATGGACCAGTATCTGTTCTAACAGGAGCAGTTATCAGATTAATGTTAAATTCAATACAATCTGATATGAATTCAATCTTGTGTCGAAATTCACATTACCATTCGTGTCCCTCTCCCCAGATTTTAACACAAAATATTTTATTTCTCGACTTGTACTAAGAAGAACGTAATATAAGCAATAAATTCCATAAATAGAATGTTGTTATTAGTTTATAATACAATATAAATACTTAAAAGACTATTTTACAATGTTAAAAAAGTGAATCAACAAATGTTCCGGCGCTACACCCTCATTACCGTTCGAGAGTATTGTCGCCTTAATATCTTTGCTCCTAGTTGGCCTTGTGCGTTCGCCTTAACTGTGCAGGACAGTTCAGTCGTCGCTCGTCCGTTGCACGGAGGACACGTAGCGAGCGAGTATTTTTTCTACGGAAATATCGGTATTTAGTGCTCCGAACGGTTTTTGTTTCGTCAAAGTTCTCCATACAGTTTTTGTATTTAATGGTAAGTAGACGTGTGATATTTAATCATTTAAGGTCTTATGATCTTCATAAAAGGGATTATTTTAAGTATTTACTTGTTTCAAAATGGTAAATGACATGAAAATTGTTCAAAATGAATAAAACTATGAATTTCTAATTACCATTTTTCTAATTACCAGTTTTTACCATTCCGAATATGAAGTGCAACGAGTACGGCATCGGGTGACTAGTCGCGGAGGGTAGCGGGATCCGAGGCACGGTTCACCGCTGGCCGACCGCAGGTAGTAGGGTACTCCTATACAGCCTATTGCGTGGACCTCTTGCTGACAACAGATCCAGACAGATACTCGGTGACAATTTCTTCGCCATTGGGGCGCTCTGATCACTGTCTGGTGAAATCGGTATCAGCCTACCATCCGCCCGTTCCCAGGCGGCGGTTATGGCGATACAGGTCAGCAGACTGGGATGAGATGCGGTCTTTCTATGCATCCTTCCCTTGGCAGTCTGTCTGCTTCTCTTCTAGTGACCCCAGCGTCTGTGAAGATGCCGTTACTGATGTGCTTCGTCAAGGGATGGAATACTTCATTTCCTTCTCTAACGTGCCATCTACTGGTAAAGCTCGCCCATGGTTGGGCCTGAGTGCAGCCGTGCCGAGGCGCATAAGCATCAGGCATACCTGGACTGGGTTGCAGCTCGACAGCACAAGGCGTCTGATGTTCGCGAAAAGAAGAAGGCCTTTAACAAGGCTGCAAAGTCCTGCAAGATGGTTTTACAGAAGGCTCGATTTGATCATATTGGTCGAATAGGGAACAAATTGGCTTCTTTCCCAGCGGGAAGTAAAGCGCTTTGGAATCTAGCCAAGGCGGTCGAATCGAACTTCTGCCGCCCCCCTCTCCACTGCAGAAACCTGACGGATCACTTACTCACACCGCTGAAGAGAAAGCAAACCTGTTGGCGTCTCTGTTCGCGGAGTCTTCACGTCTTGATGCTGATAGCGCGATACCTCCAGTTTACCTGGCAGCACGGTGGTAATGCCGGAAATCCGGTTGCGCCAGGCTGAGGTTCGCAAAACGCTGCGCAATCTTGACGTGAACAAGGCCAGTGATCGAGACGGTATCCGCTATTGTACAGAGGACATGTGGACCCGAGTTGACACCTGTATTGACCCGCCTCTTTAGGCTCTGTCTAAAGTCTGGGAAAGAACCGAGTTCCTGGAAGCTCGCTAACGTGCCCAAAAAGGGCAGCCGTGCCGACGCTGCCAACTACAGGCCCATTTCGATCACGTCCATACTCTGTAAGAATATGGAACGTGTTTTTGAACCGCAGGCTCCCAGCGTACCTAGAATCGAATGACCTCCTCAGTGACCGACAATATGGCTTTCGCCAGAATCGGTCCACTGGGGATCTTCTAGTGTACGCCACCCACGTCTGGAATGAGGCTATTGAGGAATTCGGAGAAGCCCGCGGTTGGAAGCTTGCGGTTTCCCTCGATATTTCCAAAGCATTTGACGGTATGGCACGGTAGTCTTATTAGCAAGCGTCCTTTTTACGGCCTGACCTCTAATTTCTGTGCGTAGATTTCTGACTTTTTGGGGGATTGATCTATTCGGGTGGTCATTGATGGCTGCTCGTCTAAACGAAAGGCTTTTAATGCCGGTGTCCCTCAAGGATCGATTATTTAAAGCATATGTTTTTTGTTGTTTGTGAAATCACATGCAGTGTTTTATAAAGTTCAAACTATGATTGTTATTAGTGTTTATGAAAGAAATTAATAACTAAGTATATATTTTTTATATTTAAATGTTTAAGAAACTAACATTGGATCAGTTTGGTAAAGAAAATAATAATAGTCTTAACATGTTAGAAACTTTTAAATTGTGTTATTATGTCGAGTTGTCGTTGATTGACAGCTAAGTGCGAAAGTGTGAAGTTAATAAACGTTGATTTTTAATTATTTCTTTTATTTTTCTCTGTTATCTACTCACCATTTCAAATTCTTCTCTTTACCGTTTGTGAACCTCTTTACCATTTGTGTAAATTACTCATTACCGTTTGCATAAAAAAAGAATGGCTCATATCTTTAATACTAAAAGACTTTTCTGGGTCCGGTTCAAAAAAATGTATATAACTCATACCAAACAACGCGACTAACACTCTAAAGAATCGTTCTTCGAACAAAATTTATCAATCTCTTTTATTAGGCTAATGTGCGCATCCTCAAAGAATTACCCCACTACATAGTATAAAACAAAGTCGCTTTCTCTGTCCCTATGTCCCTTTGTATGCTTAAATCTTTGAAACTACGCAACGGATTATGATGCGGTTTTTTTTAATAGATAGAGTGATTCAAGGGGAAGGTTTTTAAGTATAATACATTCCAAAATTCCCACGGGAAAGCGGGATACACGCAAACGAAGTTGCGCGGGTTTCGCTAGTATATGATAAAGTGAGTTTGTTTGTTTGGTTGTTATTCCTTCACGGCTTGCCTAAGCAGCCGAACATTATGAAAATTTGCATACATATTGTTAGGGATACAGAGCCCAACATAGGCTACTTTTTATCCCGTGAAAGTATGTTGTTCCAATGGGAAAATAGTTAAGCCCTTGGCCTCGGCTGTTATGGATGGAGGACAGTCGTTAAGCCAAGATGGAGTTCAGGCGGCTTAAAACACTGGCGTCCGACAATCCACATTGTACATCATTCATATTGTATTATGTAACGGCAAAGCTTGATAACAATGCTCACGTTGTTAGCTTATTTTTTTTTTAGTTATGGGGGCTGATTTTCGTAACAAAAACCGATTCTATTTCGATTCAAACACACTCGCTGTCCCGTTCAATTCTTATTTTGTATGAGTGAGACAGCGATTGAATTTGAATCGAAATAGAATCGGGTTTTATTACAAGAATTTGGGTCTGGTCGAAACCTTGTCAGAACTCAATTACTTTTTATAAACTTTAGCTACTGTAAAAATATATTTACCGATGTACCCATACACAGTCCAACTGATTAATACGGCCCTCCAAAGGGCTATTGTGTTTTATAGAAGTTTGAGTTATGTCCAGCTTTTATTCGATCGGATATTTATCGATAAGTAAGGGTAAGTGGGTAGATACACCCGAATCGAGTTCTCGATATTTTTTTTTATTTCACTTATAAGAACAACACTAGTGGATGTATAAGGCATTACCCGAATTTTTGTCCTTTACTTCTGTTCTATTTAGAAAAGAAACTCATAATATTATGTAATATTTATCTGGAATCGTACGAATAGTTCTTTAAAAAATAAAATGATATTTTATTTTGCAAGTATACAGGATGACAGGTTTAGGTTCTGGTTCAATTATTTAAATGTGGTTAAAACTAGATGTCATTCGCAATAAATTAGCCCCCATTAACAGTGGGATTTGGAGTTTTTTTCCATCCAAGCCAGCTTTACTGAAATAGCACTCGTTTTTAGGCACTCAAGTGACACCAAGCAACTATTTTCAATTAAAAACGCGGGTTAGAAATGTTTAATAATAATATAAATTTAGGACTAGATAGCGTTGTGTTATTCGTCAAAAATAAAATGTATTCTGTGCCTACAATAGTCCATTATTTATGCGAAAAAAAGACAGTTGATTTATTCTATTTCCCAAATTGGTACGAAGAGGTAAGGCCAATACAATATTGAGTAATAAATTCCATAATCTCCAACAACGTTACAATGTCATCAAAAGACACATAGCCAGTGTTATCATTGAATTTTAATTATATTAAGTAGCAATAACTTACATTGAGAGGATCCCAGTCAATTTGACTGATTATAAGAACCGAGTTAATTTATATCGTGACAGTTTTAATGGCTGAACGATCACAGATAAGATGTAATGTGGATTAATGTTTTTTACAGATGGTACGACTCTCTGAGCACCATGCAATGCAAGTATTTTGCGCCTGCGCGCCACTCATGAGAAAGAGTTTTTTTTTATACCACAAAGGTGGCAAACAAGCATACGGACCGCCTGTTGGTAAGCATCACCGGAGCCTATAGATGCTGGCAATACCCGAGGTATCACTCACGCGTTGCCAACCCTCCCAACCCCCCAAGTGGAGCACAGCAGTGGGACATGCATGGCTACAAAAAATAATTGACTGTGTTTTAAGTCATACTTACATGCCATTTATTCACATTTTTCTCTCCCATAATCACCTTTATTATACAAATTTTACCTTCCATTAAATATTTTTTCTTTCACAATTCCCATACGTAACGTCATGTCGCCTCTGTATTAATTATTACTCTTTGCCGATAATGTATTATGGCAGGTGTGTACAGGCGATTATGTTAATTCGATTAAGTAGGTATCGATTAACGATAGCGATTCCGATTCGAACGTTAGGAAACAATGATTAATTTTGTAATAATGTAAAATAATAAGCTTTCGCTAAGGTGGGTATCATTTGTGTCAGTCTCCTTGAAATAAAACGTTACTTAATATTTTCTTACTGAACCATTACCAGTCTTTAAAGAAAGGGAAAAAGCCCAGCACACATTCCCACCGATGTGTCTCCTGTGTAGCCAGGATCAACAACGGCGACCTCAGATTGACAATAAGCAATGAAGCTTATTGACGTCCCGGGGGAGAAAACTACAGCTGTCTTGGAGCTCACAACGAATTTAATCAGAAAGAAGATAGTCTGACTAGGAAGTATTGAAAGGACTTCCATCCTTAACAATTACGTGAGAGAGAATAATTAGTGGAATTTTAAAAGTCGCCTAGGGTCCATTGAGGGTTCAAGAAGTGAATCCACGTGGAATGAGGGAAAGAAACCCTAAGGAGTAGCAGGACTTAGACTTCTGGATTTTTCGCTCACAGAATCAAATGCATTGCTGCTTTACGCCGATATTCTGTAAGAGGATGGTACTGTCTGTGTCGTGCCAGCCCATTTGATGATACCATACCAAATGGCTATCATACAAAATACTAGCAGATATTGCTACTAGCAGATTTTTCCCTAGCAATTGCGTTGGGAACAAAAGAACATCTAGGTCAATTGCCGGGATAAAATACAGGTGTTCTCAGGAATAGTTCTGGCCTTTGGGGGTTTTAGGATAAAAGCAAAAATGTTCTTTACTTTTGTAATATTAGTATGAATATGGGGATCGATATACAGAATCGACTTAGCGTCGAACGGCGATGGCGAATAATCAAAGTAATCCTACTAATATATTATAGGCGAAAGTAATGTGTATGTTTGTAACTTCTTCACGCTCAAATGCCTGGGCCAATATTTATGATATTTAGTATGTAGGTAGCTGATACCTTGGATTAACACATAGGGTACTTTTTATCCCGAAAAATACGCGATTCCCGATTTCATCAAAAGTCTGACATAGATGGCGCTACTGTGCAAAAATAAATACACGCAAACGAAGTTGCGTTTTCACTAGTATATAAGCCTTATATAAGTGTCGACGTTTCGTACACAAATGAAAGAGGTAACCATGATAAAGTAGTAAGAACATGGTATGTACAACACTATAATTATGGAATATACGCCTCCCTTCTCTCAACATCATTAATAAATAGTTGTTGTTCGATAATTTAAAATCAACTTACATTAACAACGCAGACTATAATTACGTATTTAATTATGAATGACACGCGTATTATTTAAAACGCACCAGCGGTGCATCGGTGCATCATACTGATTGTGGAATGCGATGATAGTTTAACAAATTTCGGACCTCACAGTTTGAAAATATCGATGGGTTAAGGCCTGTATTCACTTTGATTAGTGCGAGTGCAGGTGATTAGTAACTAAATGTGATTCACCCTCAATTACTACGATGAAAAAGATTTTGGTGGATTTTTTGGTACTGAGGAGGGTGATTCACTCTCAGTTACTAATCACATGCACTCGTAGGAATCAAAGTGAATTCAGGCCTATAGACATAGTCTAATTTATTATATCTTGCCTTAAATGAAATGCAAACAATGACAAACCAATATGCGTAGTTGGCGCTAATATGTAGTACTATAGGTACATAAAATCAAACTATTATCACCTCTCTTTCAGTCGTCAATACTTGTCAGAATGTTTTACTAGGTGCGTATCATTATATATCAACCCATACTCATCCCACTGCTGGGATACGGGTCTCCCTTCAATCGAAGGTGATTAGAGCGTACTCTGCCACGCTGCTCCAATGCGGGTTGGCAGAGGCCAGTGTTTTCAAACCGCCTTAAGGCCACCGTCTTGGCTTAACGACTGTCATTCATCGACAACAGCCGGGACCGACAGCTTATCGTGCCCTCCGAAGCACGGAGAAGCTCGAGATAACGAAACCCATCCAAGCGCTGGCTAGGGTTGACGTCGCTTAACTTGCGTGTTCATATTAGAGTGCGACACACAGCGACGCCATCGAGCTCCTCAGGTGCGTATAGTATGTACTTATATGTAAGTTTATATTTTTTTAATGTGTATGTTTATAGCCATATATGTATTCTTCTTAGTAACCAGTAGATATTTCCCTAAAATTTTTGTCCCGCCAAAAACATTTCTGCATTACCCGATGATTCACTGGTAGAAAATGTCTTTAGGCAAGTTGGCCAATACTCTCAATCGTGCAATAAAGAATCTATATATAAAGAAAGTCGTGTTTGTTACAACACTTATAACTCGAGAACGGCTGGACCGATTGCCATGGTTTTTGATTTGTTGGATTTGTTTCCGTCCCGAATAGCAGAATACATCTTAAAAACAATGAAAACTAGGGTAGGGGTAGGGTAGGGGTAGGGTAGGGGTAGGGTGGGGTAGGGTAGGGGTAGGGTAGGGGTAGGGTAGGGGTAGGGTAGGGGTAGGGTAGGGGTAGGGTAGGGGTAGGGTAGGGGTAGGGTAGGGGTAGGGTAGGGGTAGGGTAGCGTAGGGGTAGGGTAGGGTAGGGGTAGGGTAGGGGTCGGGTAGGGGTAGGGTAGGGGTAGGGTAGGGTAGCGGTAGGGTAGGGGTAGGGTAGCGGTAGGGTAGCGGTAGGGTAGGGGTAGGGTAGTGCCTCTAAGGCGGAACAAAGTTTGCCGGGTCAGCTAGTAAATAAATAAATAAAAATTAATGGAAGAGGTAAAAAAGATCCTAATTATTTGAATTGGACAGGAATCGAACCAGCGAATACGGGTGGTACAACACACCGATGGTGGTCTATCTTTAAAAAAAATATATATCCCGTATCCGTTGTCCAGTTATTTTAATGGAACAAAATATTCGGACAATGTAACAATGTCGTACGGGGTCGGCTGTTTCCGGGAAATGAAAAATTGGCAATAAGCTTTTTGTCGTCAATAATTAGTGTCAATTAGGGTATCCATCGAACTGGTGGTGACACATAGGGTTACTATTTTCATTGACACGCCAATGTTTTGTTTTGTGTCATTCATCGACAACGGCCAGGACCGACGACGGCTTAACGTGTCCTCCGAAGCACAGATTGATTAAGAAATTTGCTACTTAAAATTCGAGTTTCGACAAACCGTATTACGACAATATTGTTAATTTCGACAATATGAAAAAACTATATTTTTGTTATTTCAATTGTACCTACTTGTGATATAAAAATAAAAAATAAAAAAACATGTCATTATGACGGCACAATTATTATCTAAACTATAATATTACTATATGCGAAAAACTTTGTGACTATAAACATTTTTAAAATTGTTTTGAAAATTGTTTAAAGCAACTAACGCTTTAAACAATTTTCAAAACAATTTTCTTTCCTAAGAAAATAAAAATGTATAATAGGTGAATACATGACATGTACAATTTGTATTCACACAGAAAACCATTAAACTTTTGTTAGTTATTGTTTTTGCACTACATCTCATCACCATTTTACACAATATAAAATTTTATTGTGGTCTAAAAATGTCACCTGATAAATTAATAAAAAATTCCATAAAAGGATTTATATTTGCCGCTTCTACGTGTCCTTATGTTTATAAATGGACAATTATCAATTTGAATTATACTAAGGCGTCGCGTGCTTACCGAGTACTGTTATTGACGGATATTGTCGAGCATGATCACCTGCTTTTAAGTGAGCTAAATTTATGCTATGCTCTACGATAGGAGTGTTGTGGACATGTCATAATTATTTTTGAGAGAGTTTAATAAACCATACTCATTTTGAAAAATATATTTTTTCCCTAGACTGGAGGTGTTATTACCTCTCCACACAAAACACAAAAATTTCATCACTCCCACTTTCTACATCTTCTTCTAATGTCCGGGTCTTCATCACAAAAATTTCATCTCCCCTGGTGGGGTTCGAATATCGAATCCATGTTCTCAAAATCCGAGAGAATTGGAGAGAACATTTGGCCGGATATCGAGAGGATCTGTGTTCGTATCCCACGTGGGACCGGGAGGTGAATTTTTTCTTGCAATAATATTTTCAAATTGCTGTCTCTCAACAATATTCCATAGCGTGATCTATTTTTACCGTAAGGTTGCCTTGAAAAGATTGCTGTCAGCAATAAGGCCGCCTTATTGCAAAAACACTACTCCGGAAGTTTTCTGTATATACCTACTGTATTATTTTATTTTTCTCTGTGTTTTGCAAATAAAGCATATTTATTCATTCATTCACAATTGGGGGGTGAAAAGTGGGGGTGAAAGTTTCCATGGGATATTTTTTTATTTTAGCTTGCATTTAATTAAATTTGAAGAAGAGGCAAGTTAACCCTTTCACTGTAATGTTTCATAATTTTAACTCATGGTCGTATCCATATATTTCTTACTCGTGCTCATGCCTTCAACATAGGATGTCCTCGAACTGATCCAAATTATATTCATAGTTACCATACCTTTCCAGTTTCCTCAGTTAAATTAATGATTATGTTTTTTTTACACATCTATATATATCAAATTCCAAGTCCTGACTGACTGACTGACTGACTTAACTATAAGTATATCAACGCACAGCCGAAACCGCTGGGTCTAGTCTAGACATTCCAAATTTGGAATGTGTACGTTCTTTACGACGTCTAGGGGTGTACTAAGAAAGGATTTTTCAAGATTCCCACGGGAAAGCGTGATTTGCGTTTGCGTATATATCGCTTTCCTGTAAGAATTAAGAAAAATCATTTTTTAGTAAACCCCTAGACGTCGTAAAGAACGTACACATTCCAAATTTGGAATCTGTAGATCCAGTGGTATGGGCTGTGCGTTGATATATAGTTAAGTCAGTCAGGACTTTGAATTTTATATATAGACTAGCTGTGCCCGCGGCTTCGCTCGCGTGGAATTGGACTTGTGACTAATTAAGTAGTATAGACGGATTTAACAGTCTCCTATTACTGTAGTTTTCCCCGAGACGTCAGTGTTCTTCATTGCTCATTGTCTATTTGCTCGCCGCTGTTAATCTTGGCTACCTACTGTGTACAAAATCCTGTTGTTTTATTATTTTAATAGCTGTTACCCGCGGCTCCACCTGCCGCCTGCGATAATATACTTGCAGTCCTATTACTCCCTTTCCCGTGGGAATTTCGTAAAACCCCGTTTTTATCCTTGTCAACATTATAAAGGAAACCTCTATACGAAATTTCAGCTTTCTAGGTTGAGCGCCTGCGATAATACACTTGCAGTCCTATTACTCCCTTTCCCGTGAGAATTTAAAAAAATCCTTTCTTAGTGAGCACCTACGCCCCAAAAGGAACCCTCATGCAAAATTTGAGACTCCTAACACGTAGTTTCGGAGATGTCGTGATGCATCAGTCAACTTTGCATCCCCGTTTTACCGCCCTTAATGGATGATTTTTGAATATTTTACTCGTGTTTCATGCCTTTCAATAAAGAACCTTCATGCTGAATTTCATTGGAATAACTTCAAAAACAACAAAGTTTCATACTAACTTTGCGCCCCGTTTAACCCGCTAAGGGATGAATTTGGAAAAAAATATTTTACTCATGTTTCATGCCTTTCAGCAAAGAACCTTCATGCTGAATTTCATTCGAATAACTTCAAAAACGGCTAAGTTTCATTCTAACTTTGCACCCCCGTTTAACCCCCTAAGGGATGATTTTTGAGAAAAATATTTTACTCGTGTTTCATGCCTTTCAATAAAGAACCTTCATGCTGAATTTCATTCGAATAACTTCAAAAACGGCAAAGTTTCATACTAACTTTGCACCCCCGTTTAACCCCCTAAGGGATGATTTTTGAGAAAAATATTTTACTCGTGTTTCATGCGTTTCAATAAAGAACCTTAATGCTGAATTTCATTCGAATAACTTCAAAAACGGCAAAGTATCATACTAACTTTGCACCCCCGTTTAACCCCCTAAGGTATGATTTTTGAGAAAAATATTTTACTCGTGTTTCATGCCTTTCAATAAAGAACCTTAATGCTGAATTTCATTTGAATAACTTCAAAAACGACAAAGTTTCATACTAACTTTGCGCCCCCGCTTAACCCCCTAAGGGATGTTTTTTGAGAAAAATATTTTACTCGTGTTTCATACCTTTCAATAAAGAACCTTAATGCTGAATTTCATTCGAATAACTTCAAAAACGGCACAGTTTCATACTAACTTTGCACCCCCGTTTTACCCCCTTAGGGGATGAATTTCCAAAAATCCTTTCTTAGTGAGCACCTACGCACCAAAAGGAACCCCCATGCAAAATTTGGGACTCCTGGCACTTGTAGTTTCGGAGATTTCGTGATGAATCAGTCAGTGATTTTCTCTTTTATATATCTGCACAGTGCCATCTAGTGAATTTTTGAGGAACTAAATTTCAAAATGGTCATCTCAAGTAAATAAAAAACTTTCATACACAGTGCTATTGAATATTAAAATGGTCGTAATCAGGGGTCGGGCGATTCCGACTCTGCACAGTGACAATTTTAAAATTCTTTGGTTGTTGAAAATTTAAATGAGTGTAACTTCTTCTTTTTCTTCTCCTGACATTCGGTCCGGTCCGGTTCGGTCCGGTCCGGTCCGGTCCAGTCTGTTGTCGGTAGGTATGGTGTACCAAGTCTCAAGTTTGTAAGTGCGAGAATTTTTTTTTCTTACATTGACAGGGAGGAGACCTTTAAATGAACATAACTTATTTTCCTGACATCCGATTTAAATGAAACAAAGCCTATATTCTGCTCCAAGCCGAGCTCTATCTTCCTGTGAAAACTGCATTAAAATCCGTTCAGTAACTTAGAAGATGTGCGCGTTCAAACAGACAGACAGACAGACAGACAGACAGACAAAAAAATCCAAAAAAAATTTTTTCGCTTTTATTACCTTTCTCTAACTGTTCTCTCTCCATTTTTGCCAAATATGTTCAATGTACAGACATATCGGGGTCTACTGTTTTATTATATGTATAGAAGATTTACCGTAACGTGTAAGTAAGGTGATCTTATTTGTACATAATGATATAACTCGACATGTATTTATATACAGTCCAAAGTGTCACTAAATTGTTTAAAATTCCGTTTTATTATTCCAATTTAATCTGCATTCGGGATTCCGTTAATAAGTGATTTTTATCAACTGTAATGTGAATGCATATTATTTTAATTTGCGCTAAAATTGCCTTAATGAGATGTTTGCCTCAATTAATTACGGGTTATATTGCACCTCATTGGCGAAGTGTTATTTTAAAGCTAAAATGTCTGTTTGTGCCAAATTACAATATTGTGAAGGTGTTGTGAAGTATTGAACTCTTGTGGTTTTATTCGTATTGTTGACGTGATTTCCCAGATATTTTTTTTATTTAAAACGAGCTGTTACCCGCGACTTCGTCCGCATGAAATGTTCAAATAAGGATAACTCCTTTTCCGGTCATGCGATTTAAATGAAACAAAGCCTATATTCTGCTCCAAGCCGAGCTATCTCCCTGTGAAAACAGGATTAAAATCCGTTCAGTAACTTAGAAGATGTGCGCGTTCAAACAGACAGACAGACAGACAATAAATTCAAAACAAATTTTTTCGTTTTTATTATCTTTCTCTAACTGTTCCCTCTCCATTTTTGCCAAATATGTTCAAAGTACAGACATATCGGAGTCTACTGTTTTATTATATGTATAGATAGCAGACTTGGGGCCCATGTCTGCTATTTTAAATTAGGCGACCAACTATTGCCATACCATCACCACCCACCCTCTTGTCATTATATTTCCATAGTGCCAAATTTGGTATTCTGCTAAAAGTTAACTAGTATCTCAATGTATATATTATAGAGTGTCAGTGGAATATGAACGGAATTGGTTGACAGTTAAAATCTACTATGAACTACTATTTCAGTTAAATCGCTTTTATGTGATTTTTTTTGTCATTGTAATTTGTATCTTATTAATACCATTTTAAAAGAGCAAGTGCTAAGTTTCTTGCCAGTTTCTTCTTAGCACAAATCTGCCGTCTGAACTGGTGGTAGGAAAAAATTGTGACGATTCGAAAGAGCTTATATTAGGCCTATTTGAATAAGAAATATTTTGAATTTTGAATTTTGAATTTGAATTTGTGAAAGATACCGAAAAGATCAATAGTAGTTCGATATTGTGTCAATGAAATGGCCTCGGACTACAAATATGAGAATACCAAATGTCGAAAACTATTCAAGTGACACACTATCGACACACTATTGGTGCATTTGTATTTAGCAGACTTGGGCCCCAGATGATGAGCTCGATGGCGTCGCTGTGTGTCGTACACTAAGCCTTACTGTCCACAGACGCGTCATTTGACGAATGCATGCAACCTACAAACGAACGCATGACGAGCGGTTGACGCGACGTTGCCGCTTCGTGGACACAGATTTCATTGTTTCTACGCAAGATGCAAGCATTCGTCTTGCAATCGTCAATTGACGAGAGCGTGCGTATGACGTGCGGTTACGTGGACAATGAGCCTTAAAGAACAAGCAAGTCAAGTAACTTGTCATCGTCAACGTTTTCCCACGGGAAGGCGATACATGCAAACGAAGTTGGGCCATCGCAAGTGTATAATAAACTTTCATTATCGAGAAAATAGCAATAAAATAATAATTTATTGTGTGTAAAGAAATCTATAATCATTTCAATAATTTTTTTTTTTGCTTGAATGCTTGAATGATCAAATTGATTTTATGTACCGTATTGACTTGTGCTCTACATTCAGTAATAAAATCATACCAATATTATAAATAAGAAAGTGAGTTTGTTTTTTATTTCTCCAGGACTTGACTAAGCAGCCGATCTATGAAAATTTGTATACATATTGTACAGTACAGAGCCAAACATAGGCTAATTTTCACGCGGTCTAAGCCGCGGGTAATAGTTAGTAGTAAATAACATAGAAAACCTAGACCCCTAGGACATGTAGGGGCCACGTTCAGCCATCAGTCCTGGCTGTTGTTAATGGTTGTCAGTGGGGCAATTCACGTAACAAGAACCGATTCTAGTTCGATTCAACGACACTCGCTGTCCCGTTCAATTCCTATTTTGCATGAGTGAGACAGCGAGTGTTGTTGAATCGAACTGGAATCGGTTCTTGTTACGTGAATTGCCCCACAGTCGGTGGCAAAATACTGTCCACTGCCAATCCGCATTGAAGCAACGTTTCAGAGCGCGCTCTAATCAGCTTCGATTGAAGAGAGCAGTATCCCAGCAGTGGGATGATTATGGGTTGATATGATGATATTCGTACACTTACAAATAGAAAACAATAGCTCACAGCATTAGGTCCAAAAATAATGTAGCAATAGACCGTGGTGCTCGGCAAATTGAGGTTTACTTGATTTACCATATCTGTTATTAGTCACCAACACGGCTGACTCGCGCAGACGTAAAGCGAAGCTCGAAACTTATACTTATTACTCAGTGCATAACGATAATTGATTTTCATAATTGTTTTATAAACTGTGAGCTATTCCAAATTTTGAATTGGTCGCGTTTCGTCGACAGTTTTGGTAAACTCATTTTTTATAGAATTCGTCGCTGTCGACCAATTCCAAATTTGGCTCGTGAGTACCTATAGGCATTTTAAATTTTTTTTTTTTTAAATATAGGGACAATTCATACAGATTGAGTTAGCCCCAAAGTAAGTTCGAAACTTGTGTTATGGGATACTAACTCAACGATATTATATTTTATAACAAATACATATATAGATAAACATCCAAGACCCGAGGCCAATCAGAAAAAGTTCGTTTTTCATCATGACCCGACTGGGGATCGAACCCGGGACCTCCTGGGTGGCGGTCTGGCGTGGTAACCATTACGCCACGGAGGTCGTCAAAGGGCTATAATGCTTTTTGTTTCAAATTGCGGTCTCTCGCATATTTACAAGAAGTAGAGCACCTTTCAAGATGGTTTAGTAAATGCAAGTACACTATCAGTAATACAGTTGCCTCCTACTGACTTAACTGATTGAAATCAATTTCAAAGAGACCTCATCGATTCTTTATTGTTCACTATATTTATGACAAAAATAGAAAATCATGACAATCAATATTCAACTTTATAATAATGACTTTTAGAACTAATTTACCAGTTTTTACTTTAAAAAAATATTGAATTGAACACATCACCGGACAAACTAATTGTGCGGTTGAGATATTTTTTAATATTTACAATGACTTTTAAAGTATTGAGTTTAAAGGTGATTTTTCATTGAATATGAATATTTGGAGTGTTAAATTTAAGTTTGTCAATGATACAGATAATTTTATATTAACTGTTGTGAACACTGACATTAATCTTAATGGATGCCGCAATTAACTTCTTATTGTTTTAAATTGAAGAACTGCAATCAATCATTCTTACTTCTTTCTCATTAAAGTGCATCACACAATCTATAAAATGCTTTGTCCTGAATGGCTGACGGACCAACGCATAGTTAACCGCTGATCGTAGACACCTACCCTCTTATTAATAAACAAACATTAGTCAAGGTTTAACCTAAACCTGTTTTGTCACTGTCATTCATAAGGAAAATTAAATGTAGTTGGAAAGGGACAAAACATTTAGTTAAACCTTGGCTAGTCTTTGTTTATTAATAAGGGGGCTAGGGAGCAACAATGAAAGTGTCCATCCGTAACAACGAAACACATAGACCTGTCAAAAAGACATCTAGTTAGAATAAGGTTCAAAACTGGTTAAAATTAAACGAAACGTCAGTATTTAAAAAAAAAAAATTTCATGGTACTTTGGGGGCAGAAACTTGGCGTGTTCTGTATATGACGTAGGCATCCGATAAGAATTTAAATATTTTTGAGATTTTTCGAAATTCGTGGACAAACCGTGTCATCTGATGGTAAGCAATCGCCGTCGCCCATGAACACCGGCAACTCCGAGAGAGCTGCTGGTTGTCAACTTTTGAGATATTCATAAGCTCTGGATGTAAAGGCACCAAGATCGCACTTGCTTGGGAACACCTTTGGAAGCTGATTCCATTTAGTTGTACGCGGTATGAAATGACGTGTGTAACCCATTGTTGCATTTTTTATTTTAAAAATATTACAAAATACATTTTACAAATCAAAAACCACAAGATTTTGTCCAGTTTGCACACAATACAATACTAAGGTAAGACATTATAATAAGTTTCCACTTATATCCAGATATCTTAACATAAATAATAAAGCATCTTCGTCGTTTGTGACCCGTTAAATCAGTGTTGAAGGACGGTAGCATCTATTTCTTAAAACGTCTATGATTATAAAGCAAAAACCCAATGGATTGTGAGTAGTGGTTCCCATCAATGATAAAGCAGAGATTCACCGACTGTGGGATTTGGATTAACTTTTTTCTATGAATTGAAGCAAAAAGTACAATAAAAAGTCGTATGACAATGATTTGGGATTTACTTTGATTTGGTGGTTTGTTAATCTTGAAGTAAGTAAAGGTTAGCCTTATAGGTGACTATCTGTTAACCGCGGCTTCGCCCGCGTGGTCCAGTGGATCTGACTTTCCCGTGGGAATAAGAAGTTGTTTCCAGGATAATAACTAGCCTATATCACTCTCCAGACCTTAAACTATAAAAAAACATGTCAATACGTTCGTTACTCTGTGAATTTCTGTGGCATTGCGCAACCCTTCAGTCAGTTGCGAGCGAGGAACAGAATGGAGTCCAATTGACAAAAAACGATCTGTTATAAAAAAGACAAAAAACGATCTGTTAAATAAAAATTGTCAATTTGACAACACTGCTTCTGTCGCTCGCTCGCAACTGACTGAAGTGTGGTGGTGTGCATGTGCACCATGGCAATATTGCAAAATGTCAGTACCGGACATCTTGTCTATACTTTTATGTCCATGATAAGCGGCGATAACCTAACTTTGTTCAATTTGATATTAAACTTCTAAACAATGTTTACAATAGAATCACAAATGTAAAAAAACAAGCCAAAGTCATTAGTCGTGCTAACCGTAAAGAACACAGGTGAATAGAAAAAGATAATGAAAGAGTGAAAAGTTGAAACTTTTTCAAATAATTCACCCCCTCACACACCCTAACGAAGCCTGGAGGAATTAATTAGGGCCGAAGATCGTGATTTATGCTTTCATTTTTAAGCTCGATGTCCCCAAGAGCTTTTTGAATTACTATTGGATGTTTCAAAAGTTTATTTACTTTATAATATAATAATAATAATTAAATATATTTTTTTATTTATTCAAGTAATTACGAAATCATTAATTGCCATTATAGGTTTTCACTAACGCCCCCTAGCAGTAGGAATAACTGAAACAAATTGTATGACTTAAAATTATTCCTACGCTACGTTGGTACGCGTTGGTGAAAGCGGACATTAGACATGCTATACATGATTATATACAGAAATTATAAGATTAACAAAGTAAATAATATTACAAAGTCTAAATGACTTTAAAGTCTATTTTTTAAACAAACGAGCACTCAGTAATGTCGCTCGTACATTTCTGATATTGACAAAATGAGATGGACCTTTTTATAAACTATAACAACGATTGCAATAAGTTTTTTACCAAAATCTTCTAATAATGAGAAACATTATCACAAAATAATGTTGAAGTCCCTGACATAAGGGTTAAAAATTATCTACGGACAAGCCCACAGCACATTTCCACTGCTGTGTCTCCTGCAAAGGATCAACATCGGCGACCTCAGATTGACAATAAGCAATGAAGCTTATTGACGTCCGGGAGAAACTACAGCTGTCTTGGCATCTTCTTATACTAAAGAGCTCATTTTCGAAATTAAACCTTTCTCACCGTGCATCCAACATCGCAGAACTAAAAGTTATTAGAATAAAACATGATAAAATTTGCGAATTTTCAATAACTTTTTGATATCAGATGTTCACTAACACTTGGAAATGTTGCTCCACAAAAAGTCACTGCATTGCGGATGCACGGTCTGATAAGATTCACTATCTTTTCATATTTTACAACGGAAATTTTTACAAAATTTTCCTTAAAAAACTCGAACCTAACTTGCCTTCGAGTATCATTCTAAAACAAGGGGTAAATACTGATGGGCCCTGATTAAAAGTTTTCCTGTAAAACCTTTTTACGTTCAAAGGGCTAAGTCGTGAAGGAATTCCGTTTACTTTGTCACTGATGTTCTATGCTACGTTGAATTTTATAACACTTGTACGTTAATGTTGGATTATTAGTCACATTTTTAAAAGTTATTTTTCTTCGACTGACTAGTACCTTAGTTGATCAAAGAATTATTTATAGAAGAGCGAAAGTAGCTCTGCCTATTTGTTATCTGTTCACAATGTAACGAATCATTTGTTGGTAAAATACATAACTAAATAACATGAAATTAAATAAAATTAATTAAAACTAAACTAAATATAATATAAACTAAACTAACAATAAAAACTAAAATTAAACATTAAAAAAAATAGTCCCTGTGGCAGGGTGCCCAAAATGCTAGCAGCGTTACCTCGCTGAACGGGCGATAGATATCCGTTGAGCGAAGTAAAAGCCAGCCTTTGGGTCACCAGTGGTTTGTTTATAGAAGTTATATTTACAACAAGCTCGATGATGTCGCTGTGTGTCCTATTCTAAACGAACACTCAGGTTAAGCAACGTGGAAACTAGCCAGAGTCGAACTAAGTAAGAAAGTCGTCGGTACTGGCT
Source organism: Endotricha flammealis (assembly GCA_905163395.2). Lineage (NCBI taxonomy): Eukaryota > Metazoa > Arthropoda > Insecta > Lepidoptera > Pyralidae > Endotricha > Endotricha flammealis. The sequence continues at coordinate 1,210,556 of LR990873.1, forward strand.
GTTGACGATATTAGAATAGTCGTTAAATCAAGCCAAGGAAACACTGGCCTCCGCCAAAATGAGGGTTTGGAGCAGCGCGGCAGAGTACGATCTAATCCTCTCCGATTGAAGGGAGCGTATTCCAGCAGTGGTATGATTATGGGTTGATATAATGACGATGATACAACTTTAAAAGCTACCACTATGTTAGTACAAAAGTAAGTTAAATGTGACTAATATCAGTACGACATAAAGAACTTAATTGTTTGACAACATAATCTGTATACCGAAATAACAGTGTCAAATTAAAAACTTTCCTTTTACCAAACAATCGAGAAACGGTACAGTCGATAATTGAAAACAATCCAATTGGGAGAAACGCATAAACAAACACACAAACATAAAACCGAAAATAAGAGCCAATTTCGAGTCGTTTTGATCAGTTCGCTTGCCAAAATCAATTAGTGCGTTGTGATCAGGAATACCAAATGCTAATTTACCAACGAAATTTGAGGATGTCAATCTTAAAGATACAGTAGTAGGTTTTATTTCAAGTTCTGCAGATGCAGAGTTATGTTTGTAATTCGTAATCGTAGGATGTAAGACGAGGCAGGCAGGATTACCCGAAATTGCTACCGAAGCAAAATACCAAGTTACTGATTACACGAATGTTATTTTTTTTTAGTTTTCGATATGAACAAAAACGAAATGTTGAATATCTTATGCGATGCGATGACCGCGGGCGGCGACATCAAAAGGGTTACTGGCGAGATTTTACGTCCCTTTCTTGCATGAGCAATTGTAAATGATAGAGCAGGTAAGGTATATGATGGTGAAGATAAAAAAATGCCCTTTGAGTCGGTATGAAGCGATGCCGACGCATTTGTTACGACGTTTCGCGTCAAATGTGCGAATGTGCAAGGGATTGCAATGGGAACACGTTATGCCGAATGTGTATTGCAATTTTATTGACATAATTAGTATGAGCTAGATATTCGCTTTGAAGAATCGAAATGGCTATAATAAACATCTTGACATTTCAAATGATAAATATAGAATTGTGCCAACCTGCGGAATATTGCAAAAAAAAAGTCAAATATTTTAATTGAATTTATTGTTTTTAATTTAATTCGTTTAATTTTGCGTTTTATTTTTAACAAACATTAATAATCTCCTAAGTTAATTAATAGTTATTAGCTATAAACCGACTTCACTTACCAGTATTTTATAGATAATTAAAAAAATTAAAATTGAAAAAAAGGTGAATATTTACGGATCTGCTCACTTCTTTAATTGTTTGACCAGTTTCACTTTTATCGGTCCACCCCGGCTTCGCATTTCGTTTTACTAAGGATCTCTTATTTTTTTGAAAATAAAATATAGCCTGTTACCCGGGCGGGTAACGTACCCTTTTCCTGGTGTGATAAATAAAAAATTAACAGTATAATTTTCTGTAAATCTAGATACACTCTCTCCTTTCTGTAGATTTTATTTTATTTATTTTATTTCCAACGGTGAAAGAATTTTTGAAATCGATCCAGTTTATGAGTTTATTCGTCACAAACAAAAATACAAATTCCTCTTTTTAATATTAATATAGAAAAGGAAATCATATAAAATTATACATTTATTTAACTTTAATGACCACAATACATAAGTACTGATACAATAGGCGTTATATGTTACTCGACTGACACCATGGTGTCAATCAGTCAATTCAAAAAGAGTCTTTCCGCGATTGACACCATGGTTCCAATCCTTCGTGGTGTCAGTCGCTGAATTACCCGACTTAATGCTAAGTTGCATTCTCTACCAGTCAACCATAGGGAAGTGCAGAAAATTAAACAAGAAACAATATTTTTCACAAAAAAATATTAATTAGATATACAAACTCCTTGACAAATTCTCAAAACTGCATTGTCCAATGCTGTAATGAGTTCAATCACAGAAAACAATCAAAACAACCCTCTGACGACAGAGGGCCCAGTGAGGGCCCTTGAGACCTCCAAAGGGTTGTTACTGTCGACTGTTGATCTCGAAAATTTTACATAGATTTGTAGAATTTTCCAATTGTACCAATTGCAGGGTTGTTATTCCGTATCGTCGGAGGTAAATATAAAAATAAAATCTACACGAAGGGGTAGATACCACAGTTCTGTTTATTTGAATAACATTACAAATGACAATCTTAGATAATATAAAATTAATTAAAACAAAACCAACAATAAAAATTAAAAACTAAACTAACAATAAAAAATAAAATTAAGAAATAAATCTACACGAATAATTTTTTTCTTCAAAAATATTTTCAAAATAAGAATGGCTAACAACAATAAAAAAAAACAATCTTAAAATCTACACAATTTACACAGAGCGTCACCGCCGTACCATGACCGCTTAAAACAAAACAAGAACGGCTGCGTAAGGGAGACAGCGCAATACATGATGTAAGGCGACGTCTCGTTTACACAATCGTTTAAGGATAGATATAAAAGGTCGTGGTACGGCCCGTCCCAAAGTAAGCTAGACTTAACCTACTAGTGTTATGGGGTACCAGACAACGATGTATGATAACCCCAGACTCGAGAACATAGACTAATGCCATCACATAAATTTTGCGCCCGGAATGGAACCCACGCCCCCTGATGCCAAAGGTACCAGCGCACCACCACTGGGCTATTTTACTTTCCTACTTCGCTAGCTTTTTTAATTCTCTAAATTTAATTGTTGTTGATGGCGTCGCTGTGTGTCGCATTCTAATTAAAACACGCAAGTCAAGCGACGTCGAACCTAGCCAGTGTTTTGATGGGTTTCGTTATCTCGAGCTTCTCCGTGCTTCGGAGGGCACGTTAAGCCTTCGGTCTCGGCTGTTGGTGGCCTTCGGGCGGCTTGAAAACATCGGCCTCTGCCAATCCGCATTGGAGCAGCGTGGCAGAGTAATTCTAGTCCCCTTCAATTGAAGGGAGACCCGTATCCCTACAGTGGGATGATTATGGGTTGATATGAATGAATGAAAAAGTGTTGTCCACATTGTGTGACTAAAAGGTTAGACGTAAGCTTGTTTGCTACCGTAAATAAAAAATCGTCATATGTAGTTGCTATAAATATTTCCTAATTTCCATTACACGTAATATTGGCATCGATGGCACTTAAGGTTTGCTTTCCACTCGACACTTTCCAGTAGATTGACAGACGGACCCTTGGAGGGCTCTCGATCTTGAGCGACCTGACTTTGTAACCTATGTTTATTTGTTCATTAAACAGATATTTATTTAGTACGAGCTGTTACCCGCGACTTCGTCCGCGTGAAATGTTAAAATAAGGATAACTCCTTTTCCTGACATGCGATTTAGATGAAACAAAGCCTATATTCTGCTCCAAGCCGAACTCTATCTCCCTGTGAAAACAGGATTAAAATCCGTTCAGTAACTTAGAAGATGTGCGCGTTCAAACAGACAGACAGACAGACAATAAATTTAAAAAAAAAAATTTTCGCTTTTATTGCCTTTCTCTAACTGTTCCCTCTCCATTTTTGCCAAATATGTCCAATGTACAGACATATCGGGGTCTACTGTTTTATTATATATATGTATTGACGCTGCCGGCCATTTAAGTGTATGGTATGCTCGCTTCTTGAAGGTTCCCAAGAAGTCATTCGGAAACACCGCTGGCGGGAGTTGGTTCCAGATCTTTACTGTGCGTGGAAGGAAGTGTTGCAGGAATCGAACAGTGGTAGAGGTCCATTCAATTCATTTTAATTCCATATAAAGTAATTCATCCCTTTTTCATCTTTACTTTGACAGTTTCAGGACATGACAGCTATAACGTGTCATTAACTTTAAAAATGCTTTTTAGAAGCGGTAAGTAACCCTTCAAATTGTTAATCCTTCAATGTTGCTATTACAAAAAATATTTTTTTGTATTTATTTTTAATTCTTTAAACGTTTTTACATTAAAAATGTCGTAATCTTAATGGTTTTCTTTTGCTAATACTAATTACTGAATGAAAATGGACGACAAGTAGGTATTGGTTTTGATTATCGTAGCGTCAGCAGACAAAACGTGGATTTTAAGAGAAAATAAATAATATAAAAAAAATTAAATTGGTATAAAAATTATTAATAAATCTACACTAAAATAGTATTAGGAACTAATAGGTCTCTGTTGTACACGTACCCAAAATTCTTGTAGCTTTGACTCATGCTAATAGCGATGAAAATACGTTGAGCGATTCGAGTCACCCATGATTTCACACAGTAGTTTAGAAAAACACAGGGTGGCCAGTGCTGTAAATTAAAACTTAAACATGAGTAAACCCGTAATAGTATGCAAGAGTACTTAACAGACAAAAAATGTATTGAATTGGCAGTGAGAGATTAATTTTTGTGTACATTTAACTTATTAATTGTACGCTTAACAGAAGGACATAGTGAAACTATTGATTGTTATTGACGACCTCCGTGGCGTAATGGTTACCACGCCAGACCGCCACCCAGGAGGTCCCGGGTTCGATCCCCGGTCGGGTCATGATGTTAGTATCTCATAACACAAGTTTCGAACTTACTTTGGGGCTAGCTCAATCTGTATGAATTGTCCATATATATTTATTTATGTTTATTTACTGTACTAAAACGACCATTAATGTACCACAAGTATAGAATATTTTGTATTTTTGACTATCCGCATAGGAGCAACGTGGCAGAGTACGCTTTAATCCCCTTCGAGGCTTCGATTAGTTCGATTAAAGGGAGACTCATATATCCTTGCAGTAGATTATGGGTATGAGATAAAACAAAAAAAAAATACTCAAGCTTCTTTGTAAACCATACTAATTTAGATTAGTACGGCGGAGTATTTTTGTTTCTCGCATTTTTTTCCCAAATGCCAAATACTCACTCCCACGGGACGAACTTAGCGTCCCTTTAAAAATAATGGTAATGTTTTCAAATCGTTTCCACACTGATCAGGTTCTTATTATTTTTAACTGTACTGCCGCGGTACTACCCGCACAAGTTTTTCTACATATATACTAATATTATAAAGAAATCAAGTCTGTGAGAATGTAGGGGGTGATCTCTGGATTTACTGAGCCGATTTCGAGAAACACCTTGTCAAATATTAAAAACGAAATAGACCATAATACTGTTCTTTTGATGTCATCTGCGAGTTCTCTGGCGTCATTGCTTTTATGCCAGTATTATAAAATTCAAAATTCAAATTCAAAACTTTTATTCAGAGAATAGGTTTTCACAAACACGTTCTCTTGTCAGAGTATACAGTTGTAATAAATTGTGATATAAGTTTATATTAATCTACTCTATATACCACTACCATTTCGGAAACAAAAGCAAAATGACCACTGGTAAAAGAAATGGCGAAAGAAAACCAGTTACCGCCTTTTTTGTTATTTATAAATATATAGTGTTTTTAATTTTTTTATTTTTATAGACTAGAACATTTACTTGTGGACAGCGAGCCAACAACTCAGCTGTCGTCAAGCAATTTTTTTTTGGTACAAGGCATGTGACTCCAGCTCCTGCCAGATGGGCCCCAGGTCACTGGGGTCCAGGAATAGGTGCGACGAAACATCCTTTATGGTGTCACGTCGTCGTGCGTCGCTTCTGCCTCAACTATGTTTAGAAGGTGACTGTTCACGCGCTTGAAGGACCCCATGTCGTACACGTGTGGTGCAAGGAACACATCGCCGGGCAGCTTGTTCCGCCGTTCAATGGTTCGACACAAGAATGATTGACCGAATCTTTTTGTGCGAGGCGGGGGAAATGCTTTGAAATCTGACGTATATTGTACGTACCATTTGTAAGAAAGTTACATTATAAAGAAATGCTTGAGAAAATGCTGCACCTTAATGATTCTTACTTGGGATAATAACTGTCATCTATCGTATACATATTATAATAAATCTTTTAAAAAAACGACTAATTAATGTTGAAAATCGCATAATGTTTTCTTTTTTCTATGCCATAAAATGTATAACTTTTATTAGTACCATTTTAAAAGATCAAGTGCTAAAATTCAATACAATTCTCATTAGTACAAAACAATTGACGATTCGAAAGTGCTAAGGCCTATTCGAATAAAAAAGTTTCGTGTTTGAAAGGTTTAGTCCGTTTGATTATTTAACAAAAACATTATTGTGTTTTTCTTCTCAATTGTTAATTATTATACTCAATTATGTCAGTAAACAATACAGAACTTGATTAAAAAACAGTAAAAAAGCGGACGTCACTTGAAAAAAAAAATTTTTCAGCAAGTTAATGATGACGCAGGAAAACAATTCGGTGCCATTGAAAAGGCTGAAAAATGGATTCGTTTGCTGGAAGAAAGCCCTCGAAATAATAAGTATGAAAAGAATAGGCCAGACAAAAGGGCAATTGAAGCCGAATATAATGAATAACAAACAATTAACACACGACAGTCCGACTGGATGGTGCAGGGGACAGGGGACTTCGGAGTTACAAAAAATAAAAAGACTCAAATGAGTGTCACTCCTGCAGGCCTAACATGCTTACACTCGAGATAGTTTCTTGCAAGCGACAAAGCTTTTTCGCCAATAGCAATGCCTGTTTTGTCTACTATAGACATAACCGAGATACGCTATTGGCAGAGCGGAACGAGAAAATTTTGTCGCGTATGTCATGTTAGCCCGGCTGGCCTCTGTTCATTCATATATATTGATTTATTAGTCTATATTACAGTCAAGAAATTAACGAGCTATCCAGGATGGAAACTAAGAACTTATTTTTATAATTAAACTAGCTTTCCCCGCGGCTTCGCTCGCGTTAATTTTATGACATAGATCTCGTTTGACAACAAAACAACCCATAGCGCGACTTGTGGCGCCATCTGTTGGCCGATAGCATCCCATACAGCGTCCTCTATAGTAGAAAAAATATTGTCCCTTCGGATTGAAATAGTTTCACGGGTAAAAAGGTAGCCTATGTTGGGCTCTGTACCCCTGACAATATATATACAAATTTTCATAATGATCAACTGATTAGTCAAGCCGTGAAGGAATAACAAACAAACAAACTCACTTTCTCATTTATAATATAATAAGGAGTAAGGATTTTGTCATGTAATATTTAGAAAGCTTGGAATATATTTACGGCTCTGGATTGTTGATGTACAGTTAAGAGCAGGTCGACCTTTACATATTGGACTTTGTACCATTTATAAGTTCTATGTCATAAGAGGCAAAATTGTACTGCAAGTGTAAAGCTCGACGTGCACCTGACTGTACCTACTTTATTTGTTGACGTTGGTATTAATACTCACTATTTCAAAAAGTTTCTGACACACAGCACTGTTACGTACTATTTTCAATATTTACGGCTTGGATACTAGCATGCTAGCAATTCGCTAAGAGTTCCTCTGTTTGTAGTTACCCATACATTATGAAAAGTTAAAATTTTAAATAATTTTTCAAATATTTCTAGATGCAGACACACACTTACATAATTTTCATAAATGCATTGTAAATTAACAATTTATCTGAAAATAATGTTTAAAAAAAAATAACACAAGCCCCTATACTAAAAATGCGAGAGTTTGAACAAAAAAATATGTTTTGTTTCGAGTTTTCTTTCCGAAAGGGTTATGAAATCCGCCCCAAGAAAAAAATTCAACTCAAATGGAAAGAATGCTTGGGGTTCGCTATCATTTTTTACTGTTTGTTATATAAATATTTCATAATTCTCGCCTTTGATCGAAGTGTACATGGAGGAATTTTGAGATAGGTATCCTTTTGCGAATTTTTTTGATTCAACGAAAAGTTTAATTGGTATTTTTTTGTTTAATAAAAAGAATTGTGAATCCTTTTTTCTACGTTCACGAGGATGAAGATAAATAACTGTTCGTCCAAGAATATTTTATCGAAACATATACATATATTAAATCACAGATTTCTCATTTTCAACTATTTTTTGTTGAAAGAGGTTGAAAAAATATTACGTACAAAATAACATACATGACATAAAAAAATATTATTATGTATTTAGAAAGAGGATATATATAAGTACAATAAATTAAAGAAACCTGTGCCCAAATATGATTAAAGTTTTCTAAATATTTCATGAAGGAATCTTTTCGTTTTTTTTTTAATCACACAGATTGAGCTAGCCCCAAAGTAAGTTCGAAACTTGTGTTATGGGATACTAACTCAACGATACTATATTTTATATCAAATTAAATACATATTATATAGATATATCCAAGACCCAGATGAATCGGAAAAAGTTAGTTTTTCATCATGACCTGACCGGGATTTGAACCCGGGACCCCCTTGGTGGCGGCGCGGCCTGGCGTGGAAATCATTACGCCACGGAGGTCGTCATCGATATTATTCATATGGTAATATGTAATTAAAAGAGTTAGGGCGGCGTGGATAATCCGCTCCGTATCTTTCGCAGCCCGTCTGGGGAAGGACCTCCTTACAGAAGATCGAAGCCAAATAGCATTGGTCTCGGCCATGTTGTGTTCCTACGGTGAGTAAGGTCTCCAGAGCTCCTCTTGGGGGGTTGGAAGGGTTGGCAACGTAAGCGATACCCCCGGTATTGCAAGCGTCTTTATGCTATGGTGATGCTTACCATCAGGCGGGCCGTATGCTTGTTTTCCATCTTTGTGGCATAATAAAAATAAAAAAAAGTTTCATAAGGATGCTTTTATTATTAGCCCTGGTTACCTCTTTCATTGATTGACTGGACGCGTCGCCGTTGTTGTCGCGTCGGTCTGTCTGTCTACATTTCCACAATTTTTTTTAATTCTATGAAAAGAATATGTACGGTCGTCAATCTTTTAAGCCATAAAATTATTTGATCACGAACTCATAATTTTATGTAACGACCAGAAAACTCTGCTACCGAGATATGTTGACCATAAACGACCATAATTTCTCTGAAGAGATAAAACTTTTAAGCCAATTATGGTACCATGCGGCATTTCCAAAAATCCCCCATAATACTGACTTTTATCTCAAATCTGTCTTGTCATGACCGATGTTTATCATGTAAAACTAATATTTTTTTAAAATTACCAAAAAAAAAATCTCAAACAAAATTGAACTTTATAACTCTATAGAATTAAAGTTGAAATTTGTATATTAAATTCTCATGTTGCGGTACAACATATAAGTTGGTTTTCAACTAAAATTGTTAGTCACGAACAAGTTCGTCGACGTTTACAGGTTCACAAAGTATCATAACTTGACACGAGTTTCGATATTTTTTTGGTTGTTTTCGTAATACACCCGGTTCTTTGTTTTAAGACTGAGTAACCAGTAGCTTATAAAAAAAATTGTTATATTCCTAGACACATTGTTATAACCGTCTTACAATAGTTTAAGTTGATAGACTGGTGGCACGTTGGTAGTGACTAATGACCCTACATTTGCAAGTTCGATTCCCGCTCGGATTTTTTAAAATACTTTAATCATTATGTAGATAAGATCAAGCCTTACGGTAATTCTGTCTGAATTACCTATATTTTTGTTTGTAAAAATAAAACCTATGCTATTACATGCAGATGCATACGACGAGCAAAAAATCTGCTGCACAAAATATCCGTGTAATTCAATCAAATCTATATCTTTGTTAACAGTCTGTTATAGTCTATCTAGATATTCTATTTTAATATTTAAAAAATGTTTTTTTTTAAAAGCTTTTATTTTTTATTGTTTATTTATTTGGATTGAATAAGCTCCGAAACAACTGGGCGGATTTGAAAAAATAGTTTACTCAACATTATTTAAAAAAATCCAACTAAAGCCGGCGCCTTACCTACAATATAAAAAATCGGTAAATAATGCAATTGATTTAAAAATACAAAATAAAAAAAAAGTACAAAGGTACATTCACATAAACAGGTGCGACAAGTAACGGTCACACCGCGCCATGCATCACCGTGAATCGAATACGCGTCATAAACATGGAGTTTATGTAACCCGATCTACGGGAGCGCGGGCAAAGTAAGACATAAATATACGAATTATGAGTTTTGAGAAAGCGGCGGACGGCCGTGTTGACTCACTGTGGACACTTCACACCGATTGTTTCAGTTATTTTTGTGATAAATAGTGAATTGACATATTTAGACCGATTTGGACACTTACTTAGATAAAGGTAAGTAATTTTAAGTCAAAATTATTTAGTGTTCCTCTCTCTCTCTCCATTCTGAAGGTAGTGTCCCTGAAAGGTGTTCGTTGTGTTTCTCATGATCTATCTCCATTTCGCACGGTCCTCAGCCTCTCGCAGGGCAGCTGCAATTGTTAGTCCGGGAACGGCGGTTGTTTGGTCCGGTAACGGCGGTTATTTAGTGTTCCTAATAATCATTTTTCTTTCTTTTAATTGCTTCAAACCGTTTTTAGGGTTTAAAGTTAATAACATATTGTATTATGGTTGACACTGTCAAACTAAAGAAGAAAAAAAAGATAGCTGGAAACTTACCCCCTTACTTATAAACATAGTTTAGCGAGTATTTAGTTAAACAATGTTTTGTCACTTTCACACTTCATTTATTTCTCATCAAGAAAGACAGTGACACAACAGTGTTTTACTAAATACTCGCTAAACTATGTTTATAAGTAAGGCGGTATATGTGGTTTTAAAATTAAAACTCGCAGCCAATTTCGAAACTAACATTTTATTAAAATAAACGCATGAATAGAAATAATCAGTTGTGTGAGTATGTGGCGTAAAACTTTTAAAGAAAAACACCGAGTACGAATCTGCAACCTCACAGGAGTAAAATAATATGTATGTATGTACGTACGTACATTGTCAAGGGAGAAAAAGAGTATTCTTAAGATCTATAGATGTGAATACACCAGACAAGTGTTAAGTTGTTCATTTAAGATTTTTATTCAAGTTGTTTGATTGTAAGCGATTACCGCCTTTTGATAAGAATTGACCGAGGCCTATATACGCCATACGTTTGTTTCGATGTTACGCGTGTCACAAACGCAAGCAACGTAACACTCAGTCAGTATTTGGATGGGATTAGTGATCTCGAGATTTTCGTGCCTCGGCGCGCGGCGGTCCAAGTAGTTTTAAGACTTGTGATGAAAATTAGTCAATGTTTACCTATACATTGACTAATTTTCTTCACAAGTCTTTATCGATCGATATTATGTGAGAGGGTGGTACTTTTCCTGTCGAGCTAGCCTGGGGATCAATCATTGATGTATTTAGAACATAGACAATTATGATTACAAATATAACAACGATATTTCTTTGAGTACTTCTGTCTATCCACCAGATTTGAATTTAGGACCATACTAGTCTATCTGTTAGGTTAGACCGTGGTGTGTTGTTAAGATTCATCACGAAATACATTCACTTCTCATATTTGAGATAGAATCATAGCCATGCCTTGCGCATTATAACAAGTACTACTATCCTGCGGGATTTTATAAGACATGGTTCTCAGAACTGCTAGACGACAAACAAACGAACAATACTACTTGTACAGTCAACTAATAAAAGAGGTGAGCAGGGAAGAGATCTAAGAACAAAGATTTTTATGCTAATAATGCATCGTAACGAAACTTTGTAATTACAAATACTATGAGAGGCCCGGTGGTCTGGTGGCTAGCAATGGTCACTTTATCTCAAGGGCCGCGGGTTCGAATCCTGCGCAAGGCAAACATTTGTGTGCATGAACTTGTCTGTTTGCCTTGGTCTGGGTGTTTTCTATGTATATTTTTTTTTTATATATATTTTGGCAAAAATTTTTGTTTGTTTTAGTTATTTTATTGACTATGTATATGTATACGAGTGAATTAGAATTATGTGTTTTCTATGTATTTATTTATTTACAAAAAAAAGTATTTAAGTATGTTTTATCAGCAATCTAGTACCCATAGTACAAACTTCGTTGCTTAGTTTGGGACTAGATGGCGTTGTGTGATTCGTCCAAGAATATTTATTTATGGATAAATAAAATTCACGTATTTTTTTATTATCATATTTACGTCCCTGCTCACCTCTTCCATTGGCTGACTACGCAACGCAGAAGCATATCACAGCTATGGCACGTCGATATTATTACTATTTATGTCAAACACTTACAGCGTGTTATATTCTGCGAGATGTTACTGCCACCAGTTGAGCCAGCCCATTTACGAACCATTACCAATTGGTAATAATAGGCTCTAATTCTCAGAAAAATTGCTGATTAGCTTACCATAACGTGACCAGGTGGTTTTCCTTCTAGAATTTAAATTAAAAAAAAAACAGACTGATGGCTACACACAAATAAATTAAGATTCTCGACTATTTTATTATAGCGAGCGGAGAACTTATTATTATGCATACAATATTTTGCGATTCGTATGAAAGATGCCGCGAGAGATACTGGGACATGTTTGTGGCTGTCCTCGCTAGGAATATGCATATCTTCACGGCTGCACGGCTGAGGGGTGGGCAGGGACTAGATTTATATCTGAGATCTATATTTTCTATAGAAATGGTAAGGTCTGCCGGTGCCGGTGATCTATGTCACAGAATCAAAATCGAAATGCTTTTATTTTATGGGTACAATTTTTTATGCTAGATTGGTGTGGTTTGCAGATCATCTGATGATGATCAGGTTGCTATACATACACACTTTCGGTCCGGGAGTATTTCCCGAGTAAGCCGAACCGGAACAATTTTCACACTTGGCCGGCCTGACAATAAAATAAAAAACCTTTCAAACACTTAAATAATCTAATATGTACAATTTGGTGTTTTTAATTTGCCAGCAAACAATAATTGACATATATTTTGATAGGATTTCCCAGGATTTCCTATCCGTCTAAATTGAACTATACTCGACGCCAAAGCTTCTGGCTCACTGTGTATAAAATAATTGAAAATCTATTGTCGTCATGAACCGAGTAATAAGTATCAATTTCGAACTTCCTTATAAGACTGCACACGCCAGGAGAATTGGCGTTCAGTATAACACTAAAGTTTGGCATATGGAGTTATATATCAATAGAACTGTTATCTACATATTACTTTACATAATAAATCGCCTACAATAAAACGCAGAAACCAAATACACTACTTGTTCGGACAAAAAGCTAGATTTTATTAGAAAACATTTCATCAAAATAATCACGAAAATAAAACCTTCTTACTTTGACAATAAGAGTCATATTTCAAAGTATAAAGTGACAGATTATTTTAAGAACCAAGCTATATGATTTTGTACTTTAAACCTATGGTTATAGAAGTCATATTCGGTTGTGCGCAAAGAGTTGTACATTGAAATTCAGTTGGCAATCGCAACTCGATCCGATATGGCTCCGAGTTAGTGCTTTATGATTTTAGATTTTTCTGTTCAACGTCAAAGTCGCCGCTGTGCGCTTGCGCAGAGTTTTGAAGATAGTAGACAGGGCTAATAAAATAAATTCGAGTATTCTTATGTGTATTGTCTTCATCCGAATTTGAATAACTTTCGCCTGATAGCCTAGGGGGTAGCCTAGGGGTCGCCAAATGTCGCCAATGGTCGTCCAACCCATTTTGTGCGAACCGCGAGAACACAGAAAACTTGCACTACAGACTACGTATTTTTACTCCAAACTACAGACAGATAGTCTGCAACAAAAATTACACTTTTCTCATTGATATGTCAAAAAATACCGTACTTACATATTTTGCTTAACAAAATATCCTTTTCTGTAAAATGTTGGGCGGAGCGCGATCGTCATTTCATTTCTTAAAACTGATCCCGAGCGAAACTATTATAAGTGACTCCTCGGTATATTATCTCAATTTTTAAAACGATGTTTAGATAAATACGAGTCAGTTCTATTTCTTCATAATTCTATAACACTACGCAGTGTTGTGGCTCATTGTTTTTACATTATTTATAACGTTTTGTGTCGCGCCGTACAAATTAAGACACCACGACTGTACTAAAGTATAACTTAGACAATGTCAATTTTTGCATAGAGACTAATGAAAAAGTTAATTTTCGATTTATATAAGTACCACCCTCTTGCAGATTATCAGCATTAACCAGTCTAGAGTGGTGCAGTCAACAAAGGAAAGGGTTGATATATGATTAAACATTTCTAAATATTGCGTAAATGGATTCACTAGAAAAATACAATATGAATACTGTGATAAATATTTTTTTTGTTGTAAAACCATTTACGCAAAATTTAGAAATCTTTACCCCGTGCGGGATCGAACCCTCTGGTACCAAAGGTAGTGTCACACTCACAACCAATGCGCCACCGGGCTGTTAAAGGAACTTCGCTGCAATAAGGCTGCAATATTATGGTAAAACTGTAATTTTTATTTTTCATTTTTTTTTTTTATGTCATACAGTAGACAAGCAAGCGGGCCCCCTGATGGAAAGGGGTCACCGCCGCCTATGGACATCAGTAACACCAGGGGCGCTACCAATGCATTGTCCACCAATGAAGTTGGAGGAAAGGAAGGAGGACGGCAAGGGAAAGGAGGAGGGGGAAAGACGGGATAGGGAAGGAGTTGGGCTTCCGGATCTCTCACTCACCAAACGAAACGCATTGCTGCTTCACGTCGATATCCTGTGAGAGGGTGGTACTTCCCCGGTCGAGCTAGCCCATTTCATAATAATTGCTCTACCACTAAATGTAGTGTACTGTAATGTAGTTACCACGTTATATTTTGCGAGTGTAAACAGATAGTGTCGTGCTGTGAACGCTACTTTATAGCTCTATGGCCTTGTGTTAAATGTTTATTGCTTGTTTGTTTCCTATTGGAGATTTTATTATTGTTTTGCAATTGATATCTAAGGGTCTAGACAGACAGGCCACTTACACTCGTATTTATAAAGAAGTAAACGTGGTTACTTGAGTAAAAGTAATTACTCAAGTAGCGATTTTCATTCTTTAGTATAGTAATTGCGTGAAGTTAGAACTGTCAAAAGTTAGAATTCTCAGCCAAGTAATAGTCACCATTTATAGTCGCAACTAGCTTTTTTGCCCGCGTCTTCGTCCGCGTTAAGTTCGCGGACCCGTTCCCGTGGGAACCACATTGAATTTCGGGAAAGCTATAGCCTATGTCACTCCCCGATAATGTAGCTTACTACTGGTGAAAGAATTTTTGAAATCTGTCCAGTAGTTTCGGAGCCTATTCAATGCAAACAAACAAACAATCAAATCTTTGCTCTTTATAATATTAGTAGAGATAGTATGGAGAATAGTCGCAATAATCATTGATTAAACCGTTTACAGAAGGTAACAGTTAAACTAACTAACAGCAAAAGGTCAACGAGATCTACCCTATTTTTAGTGACTTGCGATTTGAAAAACTGAATGAAATCATCAAGTGAAAGATCTTTTTATTTAAATGTAGTTTTTGTGAACACATTACAGAAATAATGGTGTTTATGAATACATAAGCGTCGAAATAAAGTCGAAACTTCAATATGTTTTGATTGCGTTGATTTGGAAGTCATTTTGTTTCGTTGTCTCTGTCTAACTGCAAAAGAAAAAAGAGAGCTTGATATATTTAATGCAGAATCGAAAAAGTAATTAACAGATTTTAATGCAATTGTCAACTATACGCAGAGTGATTCAAGAAGAAGGTTTATACATTTTTTTATACCACAAAGTTGGCAAACAAGCATACGGCCCGCCTGATGGTAAGCATCACCGTAGCCTATAGACGCTTGTTATACCGGGGGTATCACTCACGCGTTGCCAAAAAGTGGAGCTTTAGAGACCTTACTCACCGTAGGAACACAACATGGCCGAGACCAATGCTATTTGGCTACGATCTTCTGTAAGGTGGTCCTTCCCCAGACGGGCTGCTCCGATTTAAGCGGATTATCCGCTGTGCCCTACCTCTCTTGTATATACAAGGATTCTCCGAAATCCCAGGATACACGCAAACGAAGTTGCGCGGGTTTCACTAGTAAATATTATAAAATGAGCTTATAATGTTGTAGGGTTTTTTTTGTTTTTTAGTGACAATGTTGTGCAAGCTAGTGAAGCGCTAACGGGATACGCTTCACCAGCAACATTGGTTTTACGTGGGCGAGGTGTCAACCCGCCGCACAACCCCCGATATGCTGGAGGACCACACCCGTTGTTGGTCAGCGAGTCCATCGGACTTAGCCGGTTAGTGTAGCTAGGCTGTACTACCGACCATTCCCCTATCCGCCACCTTGGGGACGCTCCCCTACGCTGTGAGGGCCAGCGCGGGGATGTTGTAGGGGTTAGACACAGAACAGTTTTTGAAATTTCTTTTACCGATAGAAAGTTCCGTTATTTGTGAGTATAACTCGAGAAAGTACGGGCGAAGCCGCGGGAAACAGTTAGTAAATAAAATATAATGAGTCATCTAATGAAATTAACAAGTACAATAACAATTATTTATTTATGTTATAAATTTAAAAGTTAATCACTCTACTTGTGTGGCGAAGGGATCAAAGACTCGGATTGTGATTATTGTCATAAACTTTTGATATGACAAGGTACGTACTAAGTTGGAATAGTACTATTGGAACTCGAACATATCAGAATATCTGTGAGAACTTTGCGAGTACGACTAATTATAATTTGACAAGTGACAGACAGTGTTTGACAACGACAGGAGTTGTTCTGTCGATAATATCGCTGAGTGAGATATGGTTTGTCAGGGTTGAATGTATTTTAGAGTACTATACTGCTTCGTTACCGGTTGGCGGAGATCAGTGTTTTCAAAATAGTAATAATAAAAGTTACAGGTTAGTGTATACGCAACAAAGCGGCCTTATTGCTAAAATCTCTGCTCAAATCGAAGCAGCCCGTCTGGGGAAGGACCTCCTCTTTACAGAAGATCGTAGCCAAATAGCATTGGTCTCGGCCATGTTGTGTTCCTACTGTGAGTAAGGTCTCAAGAGCTCTACTTGGACCCCCGGTATTGCAACCGTCTATAAGCTGCAGTGATGCTTACCATCAGGCGGGGCCGTATGTTTGTTTGCCAATTATGTAGTATAAAAAAAATTAAAAAGCAATCTTTTTAAGGCAACCCTAACGTAACGACTAAGACACAGCCAATGGAAGAGGTGAGGAGAGCCGATTTAATTTAATTTATGATTTCTAACTATGCGTGATGGGATTTACTCAAATTTTTATCTATCATTATAGTAATGATTTTGCACTATGAACTCGCCACCTCGGCTGTCAAAAAATAATGACTAGAAAAGTGCCTAAAAACTAAAACGAATTAATTCAAACTATATTGTTTTTGGTAGGGGCAATGGCGCATCGCCAATCCGGTCGATTTTCATAAGAAGGATTCTAATTATACACTTAAATTGAGTTTTGAGTCCAATTAAATGGCCAAGTATGTAATAGACCATATTTATTGCAGTATGGGCGTATATTATAGCTTGTGAATAACGTCTTAATTTTAAGTTTAAAATTTAACGAGTTTATAAATAGAACTTTAAATGCATTTAACTATTAGCTCGGATGTAAAAGATTGCTTTTAGCTGTAAGGCCGCCTTGTTGCTCATATTTTCTTATTTTATTTATATGTGTAGGAGGTAAATTCCATCGATTAAATTACGGTCTTACACGTACCAAAAACAAGGATTTGGACATAAAGAAAGCTGTTAGGAGACTTTTAAATTTCATGGTAAAAACGGGCCCTCTCTGTCTGAAAGACTTTTTCGCTGTAAGACAATTCACGTTGGATGACATGTAAGCAAGTTACCTAGATAGCTGAAAGACAATTTAGCACCATGACATAAAAGCAGAGTCAGTCAACAGAGAGTCAATTCAGCTGGACGACATAAAAGCCATGAGTTCTTAAAATCATCCAAATATAGACTTGGGTCGCCAATGCTTAACATTTAATTCGACAAGCGCAAGCGAAGATCTTTCATATAATAAATATAAAATATATTTCTGTATTTTCACTTATATTTGTTGACATCTTGCAATTTCAATGGGTCATACATCGAATTCAATCGACATGAACGCCCACGTGATTTGACAATGACATTAGTGTACTGTCGTGAAATAAAGTTTTTTAAGTCAAATATTTTTATTCAAACTGCTACTGCTAGGCAAAAGCCTCCTCTTCTTTTAAATAATTTTGACTGCCCGGTACCAAACTTCAAACAAATCTGTCCAGACGTTTTTGCGTGAAAGAGTAACAAACATTCATTCATTTTCGCGTTAATAATAGTAGTAAGGATAAGTTAAAAGAAGAAAGTGCCATGCACGTACTCTGCTTCTGCGGACCACTCATATAATCAAAGAGAAGTATATTCCAAAGCATATTTCGCTTCCAGAGGAGACACCTAACAGAGAAATTTAGACAAGCAAAATACGAGCAATAGTCGAATCAGTTTTTCAAGCCATATTTTTTTTCGCCAAACGCCTCCAATGAGACCTGTTGCAGCTGTTGCAGCAGTGGCGCCGTGTGGTGACGGCGGACTAGAATATCACCACCCCTTCTCTTCCCATGAAGAGAAGGGGTGGTGGGGGTGTCATAAAAGGCGACTAAGGGATTATAGTAAGTAAGAATGGGCAGCAGCATTCTACTTAACTATGCTACACCACCAACCTAACTGCGCTCGCCAACCCGCCTGCCAAGCGTGGCAAGTATTGGCAAAATCCCCCCAAAATCCAAATGAAGAAGTTCCCTTATGCCTCCCAATAATATATTCCAAAGGTTATGAGTATCTAAGTAAGACAAGAAATAAAAATAAAAATTTACCCGTTTCAAAATTCAATACAGTTCACATAAAAATTAATATTTCCTTCCTAGCCATACAGCCACAATGCCTTCTTTACTCGCGCGTACCAATAAATCATAATTAGAGATGGCCAGCCTTTCAACGGGTGCCGAACTAATCCCACCTTGAATGCTCCCTTCGACTTTGAGCCCATATTTTATCGATACTGACAATCGTATGTTTAAATTTCGAACGCGATGCCAAAATATTTTATTTGAATTTATTCATGATCGGTTTTGCTTTGTTATGACTTTTCTATGGAATTGTACTTGAATTTTTTGTAATTTTTTATTTTGAGTCGTAGAGAATTTATGAAATGGACTAGTTTGACTGGGTTAATATTCAATATCACAGAATATAAGCGTGAAGCAATGCATTTCTTCTTGGCAACGGTCATTCGGAAATGCTGGTAAATTAAAAAATATATTATCTAAAATTGTCAAAGTGTCTAAATATTCATATGGACAGAATAAAGACGTTTTGAGTTCTCTTTACGTTTGACGATTGAGAGATATTAACGTATGCCACAGCATAATATGTTGACTTTGCGTTTCCTTCGGCGAGTGACAGATCCTAAAACTTAAGAGAGGTAGCACAGCGGATAATCGGCTCAAATCGGAGCAGCCCGTCTGGGAAGGACCTCCACAACAGGAGATCGTAGCCAAATAACATTGGTCTCGTCCATGTTGTGTTCCTACGGTGAGTAAGGTCTCCAGAGCTCCACTTTTTACAGGGTCGTCAACGCGCGAGTAATACCGGGTGTCTATATTTTCGGTCATAGTAAATTGTATCTTATTAAACCATTTTTAAAGTGCAAGTGCTAAGTTTCTTGTCAGTTCTTCCTAGCACAAATCTGCCGTCTGAAGGTAGGAAAAAATTGTAACGATTCGAAAGAGCTTGTATTAGGCCTGTTTGAATAAAAATATAAGTCACTCCTATTCTCATGGGAAACTGATATTTTACATGCTGATCAACAAAATTATTTATATGAGGGCGTAAGACATCGGCCTGCGACCATGAATCTTCGACATCCGGGCGCCAATTATTCATTTGTGTCCAAATAATGTAAGACAAGAGATATATAATTAAATAGACGACGCAAATGTTTACAAAGATGGTTGCGAAGATCTAAGTAAGTATATAAAAACATTCGACTGACATCAGAAATGAAAAAAAAAAAACATTTCATCATCATCATCATATTATCAACTCATAATCATCCCACTGCAGGGATGCCCGGTCCCCCTTCATTTGAGGGGGTTAGTACGTACTCTGCCACGCTGCTCCAAAAGCGGATTGGCAGTGGCCACTGTTTTCAAGACGCTTGAAGCGGTGGCCTTCTAGCGTCTTGGCTCGACGATTATCATCTAAGGACAACAGCCGGGATGGACGCCTCAAAGGTAACGCAAAATATTTTAGTATTATCACCATTTTGTGATGCACTTTGCCGAGTACTTACTGTAAGATGCGATTATTTTATTTTAATACAAATAGTGTCTATACAGTTTTATATCTGTGTTGCAGACGCTCCAAATAATCGGATATCGGAGAATGACGTCATACGGTCATTTGAGTTCGTCGCGAATTCTCTCTTATTTTACTTATAGCTGTTTTGGTTTGCGGTGTTATTGTTTAGGTTTTGTTTAATAATAGGGACAAATCACACAGATTGAGCTAGCCCCAACCCCAAAGTAAGTTCGAAACTTGTGTTATGGGATACTAACTCAACGATAACTATATTTTATAACAAATACAGATGTAGATTAACATCCAAGACCGATTAGAAAAAGTTCGTTTTTCATCATGACCCGACCGGGATTCGAACCCGGGACCTCCTGGGTGGCGGCGGTCCGGCGTGGTGACCATTACGCCACGGAGGTCGTCAGATCAATAAATTATATTAATAATAAAAAGATACCAGGTGAATTGCTAAAACCTATTTTTAAAGTTAATGACACATTATTAATATGGTCAATGTCAAACTAAAAGACGAACAAAAATTCATCTCAATGCTATCTCTTTTTTTCTGTAGTTTGACATTCACAGCTATATTTTAATAATGAACTTTTAAATATTCGTTTCAGAAACTGACTATAAGTAAGTATTTAAAAATAAGTTAGCAAATTAAACATGGCAGCATTTATGAACCCGCGCGCCGTTATCTCGAATTACATAAAAATATTTATTGATTGGATCGATCGTAATTCATAATCTATAAAAAACTATCAATGACCACAGGAAGCGATAATCTACCAACTTTTTTTACACTCGACACGTCATACAAATTTTAACGTTACTCCTCTGTAATAAAGTGTTAAATAAAATATCTTCATAAATTTGTCAATTCATAAAGAAGATTAATAGTTTCGACTGCCAGTAGCATCTATATTTTCTTTTTTCTTTTTTCGAACGTCCGATGGCCAGCATTTGTATACGATTCATTTATCAAAAAATGTTTCATTAATCGAATCGAAATTTTAATATCGATTATATTGTCCGATCGGTTCGGAAATGTTTATTTTTATTTTGAGTTGCGCTGCACAATGGTTAGTTGCTACCTATTGATGAGATTTTTACATTTTTATTTTATTTATGATAAACATTGATTCATTATTTATAATAAGGAACTCGTGAGGGGTAGAGATTTACCCAGCAGTGGGATAGATTTAGGCTAATAATAACAAGCATTAAATAGATACGTATAAATTAATAATTACTTCAGCCAAATAAAAATTAGCGCATTTTTAAACGTAAGTACCTAACTAATTATAATCTTTCGCAAACGGGTGATTGTATCAAATCTCCCAGTGTATTTTCAAAAGAGCTATCCAATAACATTCACATCATTAAATGGGTTGCAAAAAAAAAGTTTTTTTTTCAATAGGTATTTTGTTCTAACAGTGTGTTAGCATAGCTAATTACTTATGTGAAACATGACATATTACAGCTTTCTAGTATTAACTGTCTCGTCGAACTGTCGGACATGGCGAAACAATAAGAATTCCTTGTTTTATTACAGTACGCTGAAAATTAAAATAGCCGGATCCAAAGCGATCCAAATGCGCGTGACCGGATCTCAATCCTGTGAAGCGTCTATTGGATCGAGAGCTGCTGGATCGCATTGGATCGTCTGGTGTTGAACCGGCTTTAACCTCTCTTTAACGTGAACCAAAACAAATGACAAATCAAAACAAAACCATCCAATTATAGTGACACATGATAGAATGAGTAATATCGGTTTTTATTACCGATCAATCAGTGTTGTACTTCCGACGGAGGCAAAGAGATAAAAATGATTAGTCTCACCTCTGGTATAGATTATCTCGGTATCGGAGATTGTGGGCCGATCGACTGGGTGATCGGCTGACTTGTATACAGGGTGGATTGAGCCTTTAATTGCATTACTGCATGTGTCGGGCTCACCTCTCTAGCCAATGAGGGATACCGACTAAGAACATAACTGTCTGCCATCTTCTCCGGCTTCGCAGTGGCGGGGTCGTGGGAACTGGTGATACTTTCGGAACTCCGCCAGCGGCTGTCCGTCGACCCATCTCATTCGGGCACGGCTCTGCAGCAGCGTGCACGAATCAGCACTCTGCTGGGTGGATTGAGCCTAACCCCAGTATTATAACACTTGAACGCGTAACATAGACTTACTTTTAATTATTCGTAACATATCGAAACCCATGCAACTTCTTTTACATGTAATTATGCACAGAACCTTTATCTACTTTACAAAGCGTCTTTGACTATTATTTTGACAAAATCCTACAGGAATCGCGTACTTTTCCCTATGTGTTAATCCAAGGTATCAGCTACCTACATACCAAATATTATGAAAATTGGCCCAGCCATTTGAGCGTGACGAAGTAACAAACATACACATAACTTTCGACATTATAATATTAGTACAATTGATTTATAAACACTCTGTAGTGTCCCAAGCTTCGTTCCAAGATCTCCGAGTCGCGATAGTGTCGTTTTGATAGATAATCTTTGGGATCGAACAGCGTTCGATGGACAACTGCCGGTAGGCCCCGGCCTGACGATCACAATTTATATTGAAACTCCATGTTTAACGGTCAATTAGTTATATTAAATGTACGGCAGCACTTGTAGAGAATATTTTGTACGTACTATAGGGTTTTATTTATTAAGGAGCTCGATGGCCTCACAAGTGGAACTATGACTCAAGTTAAGCAACAACAACCCATAGTCAATACCTGGATGGGTTTACAAAGTCTCGAGCTCCTCCGTGCTTAGGAGGGCACGTTAAGCTGTTGATGCCGACTATTGTCGTTA
Source organism: Endotricha flammealis (assembly GCA_905163395.2). NCBI lineage: Eukaryota > Metazoa > Arthropoda > Insecta > Lepidoptera > Pyralidae > Endotricha > Endotricha flammealis. The sequence continues at coordinate 1,233,563 of LR990873.1, forward strand.
GGTAACAAACCTGATCGTTAGGTAACTTGGAAACTAACACCAGCCATCCGTAGTTAACACTAATTGCGAAAAGCACACAAAAAGAAGAACATTTAATTTAATAAAATCATATACATAGATAAAGTAGAATATTTATAAAATAGGCTAATTCGGAAGTACCATCCTTTCACAGAATATCGGCATAAAACAGTGTTTCGTTCGCTGAGTGTGAGACCCGCCAGCTCAACAAATAGTTGAATTCGAGCAAAAGCTTGCACACTTTCGAATGAAGTCGCGGCTAAAAGATAGATTTTTTTAATGTAAGCGGTTGGCAAACAAGCATGCGGGTCACCTCACACCTGATGTCAAGTAATCACCGCCACCCATGGAGCACAGAGGCATCGAGGGAGTCCCTCAGCCCTTTTAAGTGCATGTATGCTCGCTTCTTGAAGGTTCTTAGGTTATAGTTATTCGGAAACACCGCTGGCGGGAGTTGGTTCCAAATCTTTAATGCGCGAGGCATGGACCTAGAAAAAAAGGCGAACGGAATCTTGCTAAGAAATTGAAGCACCCTAATGGCGGCGGCGTAACTATCTGTGAATGTCAAATGGTTGACCGGCACGCACTCATTCACACCATAGTAAGCCGGCCGGTACGTACGTATACGCGAGGTAGCTTACTATGGGTGCTTCACTTTTTAGTTTCAGTGATGGTGTCCGCCTTTTTTTCTAGGTCCATGGCGCGAGGAAGAAGCATTCTTAGAAAACATTAATAGTTTCTTATTGATGTCAAACCGAAATATTCCATTGATAAATACCGCCGATACACTGGTAATACAGATTAATATCTTTGCATACATCAAAAGTCAAAGACGAACTTCGTGAGTTCTATATTACGCAATTTGGATGCCTATTTTTCAATATTAGCCATACTAAAAATATTTAACAAAATTACCATTTACTATTCTGTAACTTAAAATTAAATAAATTTAGCTCTTATTTCTAATGCTATAAGAAAATAAAGATTCTTCTGAAAACTTGTAAAAAGTTACATTAACAACAAATTAAAATTTTCAGTTTAAAAACTAAAGTATTATCAAAAATAAACTTTAACGTCTTTCTATTAAGGATTTTTAGTTTTTTGTAGGGTAAATTGTACTAACACGGTTACATCTCAATAAGGTGTGGCCAGCGTCACAATCGATTGGTCTCGAACCTAAAAAAACTGATACGTTACCATTCAATCAAAATAATGACTTTATTTAAGATTGACACTGAAATATCGCGCAGTCTATTGTGTAGTGCCGGGAAGTAGGAGGTGTATTAGGGTATAACAGACTATTATGGACACAAAATTAAAATCGAAGGTAAAAAGAGAAGCGTAAAGTAATGACTAGGTTAATGTAGTAACATAATTTGTGATAGAAAAGTATTTTACCACTTTAAAGAAAGAACAGTTGTATTTATGCTTAGCTTCGAGCAATGAAGACAATAACTTAATATTTCAAACTGCAATATTTATTATAATTAAAATACTGCTATCCTTTGAAAGCATTGGCTGTAGCAGGTCTATCAAGCTTCTTCCACTTAATTAAATTAAATTAATCAAACATTAAAAACCTGAATGAACCAATTTCACAATAACAGCGACAAAGTTGCGAGACTAGTGATTCGAAAAGTTCTCTGCCAATCCTGTGTTTTATTAAAAATCACACTGGTATTATTTGGATGTTTTACCCTATTATAATACAATGCCGCCATATGCCACATGGCCGTATAAGCTGACAATACTGATCGACTGCGATCCATCGTATTGAGTTATATGTCATCCACGAAACAATGGCGCAGGTTCGATTCCGGCGAGTGATTGACGAGAGATGACAGGATTAGGGCCGGCGTAATGACTGTTTTACATACGTCATTATGTCAAGTTAAAGTTAAAAAAAATATATAATGAGAACCTTATTTTTTAAGTCGGTTAGAAGGTATAAGTTTGAAATAACTTAAAACTTCTAACTAACTTTACTGACTAAAATAACTTTAAATGCCCGCCAACAATATTTCTGCCTGACATGGTTGACTGGTAGAGAATGCCTTTTGGCATTAAGTCCGCCAATTGTAGGTACTTACTTTTCTTTATGCAATAAAGTAAAGCTTTTATAAGACAGTGTTCAAAAATGACTTGTAATCCCAATACAATCAAAAATATCGAGAATAAACACAGGACGAAATCTCGTCGTTCTTAAACTAAAACCCTATTATTAATCCTAAATACTACCTTGTTTCTCAAACTCCATACCAAAATCGTTAATTTTATGACACCGATCTCGTTTGCGCGACCCATAGCGCGACTTGTGGCGCCATCTGTTGGCCGATACAGCGCCCTCTATAATAGAAAAATGATTTTCCCATTGGAACGACATACTTTCACGGGATAAAAAGTAGCCTATGTTGGGCCCCTAACAATATGTATGCAAATTTTCATAATGATCGGCTGCTTAGTCAAGCCGTGAAGGAATAACAAACACACAAACAAACAAACAAACAAACTCACTTTCTCATATATAATATTAGTAAGGAAGGATATTCTTGGACGAATCACACAACGCCATCTAGCCCCAAACTAAGCTTGTACTATGAGTAACTAGATTGCTGATAAGATAAATATACTTAAATACTTTTTTTGTAAATAAATACTTATCAACATGTTAATGCACACAATGTTTACATTGCTCAGGATTCGAACCAGCGGCCCTTGAGATAAAGTGACCATTGCTAGCCACTCGACCACCGGGCCTGTCAATATAATAAATTAATACAGCGGCTTAAACGTAACCATCGAGTTAATTTTCGCATGAACTTTCACACTTACATTTATTAATAGGCCCAATCTCGCAATTTTTTGTAATATTTTTGTTTATTCCAAATAACAGGTAAACATTTTTATGATCAAACGGTACTTTCGAAATCCCGATTTTAATCCTCTTAAATAAATCCTTGACACAATGGAAATCGGACAAAGGGCGTCGTAGGCTGTCATTGATACACATAAAAAATATCGTGGGAGTCGTAAATAAAAGGTATCGACAGTGACTTTTGTATCAATACTCATTGTGATATCGAGTTGTGTCTTTTTTGTTGTATGCTCTGAGACGAAAGTTCTATTAGATGCGTTTTGGTGGAATAATTCGTTTTTTTGTATCAATCGGTTTAATAAAATGGGCATATATATTAATTTCATGATTTCATGTATAATAATCAAAAAATCAATCAAATAAAACAAGGTCGAACTCGTCTTCTTGACAGTTGTACAGAGGTACGGTGGCCTCGAAGATAGGAGGACCATTTTAGAAAAAAATCGCTTGCACATTTTGTAAGCGGATCTTTTGTCAGCTCCGTCCTTCTCTTTGTTACCAAACAGGGTTTTGGTTTATTAGAGCCACATGTGTCCACTAGGATGTTGGATGTTGCAACCAAAAATCATCCTAAAGATGGTCCTGCTATCCTCGAGGCGACTGTACATACAGACACAAACGAAGAGACTTATGTGAGTATTTTTTTCTTTGAGAACATAATTTTATTACAAAATTAAACCTAATTTTGAACCTAATTAATAAAATAATAACCTAATTAAAAACACTTGCTTCGAAGGGCGCGTTAAAAAAACAGTCGCACGTCGTCGGTTCCGGCTGTTGTCCATATCCATATCAACCGACAGTCTTTAGTGAAGTCAGGGGTCTTCAGGCGGCTTAAAAATACTGGACTCCACCAATCCGCATTGGAGCAGCGTGGCAGAGTACGCTCTAATTACATTCGATTAAAGAGATGATTATGGGTGATGATGAAACCCTAAAATATAGTCATTTATTGAATTTGCAATAAGGCGGCTTTATTGCTGACAAAAATATTTTTTAAGGAGCGAGTTCCCAACAATCATTAGCATTTTATAAAAAAAACATGAAATATTAAATACAAACGCAAAAATTAACATGGATCACTTCAGGCATCTTTAATCACTTCAGACAGATTCGAATCTAAGACCTAAAAAAACCTAACCAAATGTTTTTATAACACCTGATTTACAGCTTACACTCGCGTAATTTACGTACGCTTGCATAAAACAATAAATTTTAGCATTCGGTCGAGTTACTCTGATACTGAGAAAACACCGTTTATAATGCTGGTTGGGTGACAACCCGACTTTGATGTATTTCAGATTAAATTCTTTTAATACGCGCGCTAATTTGAATTTAATTGTGAATAAATTACGTCAAAATAAGACATTTTTTTTAATTATAGATGGCCAGTTACATTCTCTTCTCAAAATCGGAATTCGATTCACTGAATGTATTTTTTTTTTAATTATAGATGGCCAGTTACATGCAATTCTACTCGCTGAATGTTAACAAAATGTTTTTTTTTGTTTTTTTTTTGTCATTGTTCTATGGAAGGTTTGCTGTGTGTCGCACTCTTTACGAACAAGCAAGTTAAGCAACGTCGATCCTATTTAGTATTTGGATGGGTTACATTACGTCATTATCTCGAGCTTCTCCGTGCTTCGGAGGCACGTTGGCCCCGGCTGTTATGGTTGGATGACAGTCTTTAACCTCCAGGCATCTTGACAACACTAGGCTCCACCAATCCGCATTGGAGCGTGGCAGAGTACGCTCAAATCTTCGATTGAAGGGAGACCCGTATCCCTGGTTGATGATATGATTCTGATTTTAACATTATTTGTCAAAGCGTATACCGGCAGGTAATAAAAACATAGCTTTCGATATTCGAAATTGACACTTGTATAATCTTTATAGTCTGTACTGTTGCATACCCTACAAAGATGCATTTTTGCGTCTTGGCATCAAGTTTCGTACGTTTTTCTTTTGGTACGAGAACATGAGCTTCACATCCAAAAACTTTCAAATGAGAAAGATTAACTTTCTTTCCAGACCATAATACTTCTGGGATTTGATTGTTTAGGGCCTGTGTAGGTGTATGGTTTTTTAGGTATATGGCAGTATTAACCGCTTCTCCCCAGTACGCTTTCGAAAGTTGCGAATCTTGGAGCATACATCTAGCTTTTTCGATAATAGTTCGATTAGCGCGCTCTGAAACACCATTTTGTTGGGGTGTGTATGGAATCGTAGTCTGGTGGATAATTCCGTTTTCTTTTAAAAACGTAGAAAATTTGCAGTTTACAAACTCTCCACCATTATCGGTACGCAGGACTTTGATTTTTCGATTGGTTTGGTTTTCGACTAAATGTTTAAATTCTACAAACTTACTAAAAACTTCGGCTTTTGTTTTTAAAAGATATCCGAAAGTTTTACGACTGAAGTCGTCAGTGAAAGTTAGGAGGTATAGGGCTCCGCCCCACGAGTGTGTACTCATAGGACCACAAAGATCTGAATGTATGAGTTGTAGCACACAACTCGACCTACTGGTAGAATTGGGAAAAGGCTTTCTCGAAAGTTTACCTTGTAAACAAGAAATACAAGGTGTGCTAAGATTTCCCGTAAAGTTAATACCAATATTTTTATTTTTTAAAATATTTAAGGTATTGGCATTCAAATGACCAAGACGTCTATGCCATAATATTCCAGACTCTCTGGTTGAAATCTGCATGGCATGCGGGTTATCGGAACTTACGTCTAATTTATACAAACCTCTATGTACAGAGCCAGTGGCGATGACAGAACTTGTCACCTGACAGCCACCCTTCGGAAATATTTTGACTCCGTCAGATGTAAACAAAACATCCAAACCGTTTTGGTTTATTTTATTTACAGATAGTAGATTTGTAGCTAACCCAGGAATATACAAGACGTCGCTAATTTTATTTACACTATTAGATATATTCATATGTACAGTACCTTTACCTTGGCTCAACAGTTCATTGTTGTTGGCAACTGTAATAGGAATGATGTGTGGGGATCTCAGACTAAATAAGAAGTCAAGACGGAGCGCTGCGAACAATGATGTGAAGCCGGTTTTGTAAACATGTGTGCATTTAGGGAGTGTTGCGTGCAGTAAAAAATTATTACCCTAATTTTTTATTATTTTTTATAGGTAAAAAAGTTTTTTTTTTAATTGGATACCTCACTTTTATGAGATGTTTTGAGTATTCAGACGAGATAGGGGAATAAAATAAAACAATAGTAATATCAAACATTGGTTTTAATGGCCTTTATGTTGGGTAAATTGTTTAAAATATTGCCTTTTACTGTCCACCATTTTAGCAATTGTTTCCAATTTAGAAATATGGTGGAAACGAATTGATAAATATTTTTCAATTATGCATCTTATTAAACTTATTTTATGCTCTTGGCCTGCATAATTGTGCTCAGTCTCCAAGTTACAGAAAACGTTATCAGTACCAATAAACCGTTTTAAAATATTAATAAATATTTTTGAAGTGATGATAAAACATGGAAAAACAAAAAAAACAAAATAACCCCTATTTACACTTACAATAATTTTATGAAAACTAACAGTAAAAATAGAAATAAGTAAAAGAAAGTGACGTTACGTTTCGCGTCACATTAATAACTACCCCAATAAACTGGGACTATTGTGACGCATAATAGCGGCAACACTTGTGGAGTTTTTTTATTCCAAGCTGTCATAATAATTATTAAAATTGATTTGTTAAAAATATGTATTTTTATGTTTACTTACGTATGAAATGTGATTCCATCTTGCTTTTTATTCTTTGAGGAATTGTTTTTGCAGCCTTTCACCACACAATTCGGCATTTTTGATTATTAATTAATTAAATTGTTTGGATGTCATACGTCAATGACGAACTAGCTCAAACTAATCGGCGAGGCATAGTTTGGTTATAAATGTGTGCGTTAGGGGCGTATATGGACAGGGCGAGGCATAGTTTTGCCTGCTTCACATCATTGTTCGCAGCGCTCCGTCTTGACTTCTTATTTGGTCTGAGGTGGGGATATAGTGGAAAAACATTCTTTCCTATTACACATATGGGAAGTTGCACCAGAATCAATGTACCAGTTTTGAGAATGAGAACCTGTGGAAGAAATATTAGCAAAACAAGATGAAAGTGTGAATTCGGATGTATTAATAAATGAAATGTTTGCCGAATTTTTCTTGTTCTTTAAATTTCTACACTGTGAGACTACATGCCCTAACTTTTTACAGTATTTACAAAATAGTTTATTCGTTTGGGTATTAAACACAGTGTTACTAGGTCCTGGTAGCGGTACTCTCTGTTCTTTGCTATTTTCCTTTAAGAGTGCTGATACTACATTTTTCGAAGTTAAGAGCATGCTGGAGTGTTCTAGAGTCATGACGAGCGGTTTGAAAGAATTCGGTAGTCCAGCCAGGATGATGATAGCCAGAAACTCGTCATCAACTCCAGAATTAATAGCCAGAAGTTCTTGTTGGGTATTCAACATGCTGGTGATGTACTGCTGCATGTTTTTTTCCGTATATTGGATGGCCAGCAGTTTCTTCATAAGAGACAGTCGTCTCGTGAGGCCACTGTCAGCGTACGCCTTCTTCAAGCAGTTGAACGTGTCAAAAGCATTTTTGGCTGACCTTATTACAGGATATATGCTTTCATCACAAGCCAGGCATATCTTAGCTCTCGCCTTAATGTCTTTCCTGACTTCGGCCTGATTTTCTGGATTATGAGGATGCTCAACGACATCCCATAGGTCGAGGTCTTGTAAAAGACATTGAATACTGAAGGCCCACATATTAAAATTGGTACCTATTAGCTTCTTGAAACTGCAGGGTCGTTCACTGGACGAGCAGGCGTCTGAAGAATTTGTCGCAGACATTTCACTTTTTAACTTCGTCGTATCAAATGTTTGCACTTATATGGTCTGGGCCCATAACCACTTAAATAGGAGAATTGAGTAGACAAAACAGTGGTAGCAAAGGAAGAATATATTAATTAGAAATGTGTAAACTTATAAATTAGTAGAGAGAACAGTACAGACTATAAAGATTATACGCGTATACCGGCAGGTAATAAAAACATAGCTTTCGATATTCGAAATTGACACTTGTATAATCTTTATAGTCTGTACTGTTCTCTCTACTAATTTATAAGTTTACACATTTCTAATTAATATATTCTTCCTTTGCTACCACTGTTTTGTCTACTCAATTCTCCTATTTAAGTTTATTACATCAAAAATCAATAACTAAAATCAAATTATCATCGCTACCTTTCAACAAAAAAGTATAAAATCAATATTGTATGCAATCGGTTATAATGATGCACTCGGATCACAGGTTCAATTCTGTATGCGGGACACGTATTCTGTAATCGAGTAACGTGGTAGGAATCGAACGATGCATCGTAAACACGTACGAAGATCGATTACATATTGTAAACTATTGTATTATTATGAAATAAAAGTTATCCTTTTAATTTAAATAAATATTAAATATTCTTGGACGAATCACACAACCAGCCATCTATCACCTAGCCTGACGTCATAATACTTTTAAGATTTTTTTTATGACAAACTTTTCTGTCATAAAAAAAACAGTTTGTTTATCAGAGGACAAACAAACTGGTCACCTGATGGAAGGCACCGGATTCGTAGCTCACCTACGAAAGAATGAAGAAAAGAAAAAGTAAAGAAAGAATATCATTTTTTCAGTACACTACATGAGAAGTAGGAAACAGGACGGATGTCAGACTTCTTAATCATTTCTCACTCATCGTACGAAACGCAGTGGCTTATATATAGCACCACCATTTGCCGTCGATATTTTGTGAGAGAGTGCAACTGCCACGGTCGAAGCAGCTCATTAAATCAATTAAAATTTATAATTTTAAATATTTTATATTTATTACATTAGAGGACACAATTAACAAATTATCTGTGTTACTTTAAAAAAATGTTATATTGTCAAGGTACTAAAGTGATAACATATTTATGCCGCTGACTTTACACCAATTTCTAAGGAATCTTTAGATGAGGTTGTATTTGCCATAGTTAAATAATACATTACATGAAATAAGTTTAAGATTAGATAAATTATTATAAAATGATAGAAATATGAATATTACGAGTAATCCCAGAATAGGGATACAGACAACGCGGCTGCGCAGGCGCCACCGCACTGCGCGGTCTTTAATTTGAAAATGGAACCGCTCAGCGCCATCTATCCGTGTCATTGACCAGCTACCGTATGAGTATTGGCTTTTTTTTCTATTAATATTTTCCTTAGGTTTTATTGTTTAAGAAGTGTTTTATTTTGCTGTTTCTATATTAGCAATGTTATATCATACATAAATGAAGTTTTATTTCCACATTAAGTCAATTGCAATTTCTTTTTTATATTAAACTAGCAAATCCCTTGCAACTTTGTTTGCGTATATCTCGCTTTCCCGTGGGAATTTTGAAAAATCCTTTTTTAGTGCTCCCCTACGTTATAAAAGGAACCCCTGTGCAAAATTTCAAGTTTCTTACCCTTATAGTTTAGGCCCTGCGTTGATATGTCAATCAGTAAGTCAGTCAGTCAGTCAGCTTCTCGTTTTATATATATAGATAGGTAAGTAGCAGAAATACACTTAAAAATTAATGACACATTACCTCTCGAGCTATTTACTTCCTTCATTTGACAAAGTCGGCGTTTTTAGTTTGTCAATTAAGTACTTTCTTTTGTGCAACTCTTCAAATGCTGGCACGAAATTATTATCTTGTGCTATTAGCTATTTAAATATGTACATTCGTTCACAAATAGTTTTTTTTCTTAGGAGCGCTTTTTGTGAGTTGAGTGATCTCTAAGGTGACGATTAGATGTCTCGCCAACTCATTTCTCCTTCTCCATCATAAAAGAAAATATATAATTTTAATGAACTACTGTGCAACACTATTGAGAGAATGATGTATCGAATAAAATCGAAATAACATAATTGAGGGCAAATCAAATCGATGCCGGCGCCTTTGATGGAAGTAATCGGAATCAGCTGATTGTTGGAGGCTATGTACACTTGGTGATTCGAATGATAAAAATTAATCGAATATTCAGATTGAATTGAATGGATATATTTACGGCCATTGTTTATCCGAAAAGTTTGAAGTGCCAGATTAGTTCACTTTTTACATGCCTACTAATATTATAAAGTTTGTATGGTTATTACCTCTTCACGCTTAAATGGCTGGGCCAATTTTTATGATATTTGGTGTGTAGGTAGATGATATCTTGGATTAACACATACGATACTTTTTTTTTAAAGTACGCGATTCTCGTAGGAATTGGTCCAAAATCTTATAGCTGATGTGCATAAAATTAAACGCGGGTAACAGCTACTTATTAATAAATAATATTTACAGTATTAATAATGCACAAAATAGATTGTCATAGACACTATGAAGTATGATATAATATGTCAAATGTCATTATTTTGGCCCACCTATAAAGTGCTATAGGGCTATTTGTGAACGTGGCCGAAATTGGAACTGCAACTCCCGTTCATATTGTGTGTCACTTTTCGACAGTTCGCCTTTGACAAAATGTATGAAAATATGCCACAGTAACGCCCTCGCATAACTGTCACTCACGTTCATAAGTATCCTTGTACATCTGTAGTATTCCTGTTTTTGGGCCGGATTTTTTATAGAGCACATCCTTAAATATCTTAGATAAGAATTCTTTGGCTAATTAGTATTAACAGTAAAGCACGCGTTTAAAAACGCATTTTTTAGGTGAGATCCACTTAACCTTTTTCCCACAGTTATAGTTCAATATTTAGAATAAAAAATTCAATATTGTACTAATTGATTACCTAATAATTTCAATGTCAACATGATGTCCTAGCTCTAGGCACTAGGTACACTCAGATTGTATAAAAAATAATATATTCAATTTTTAATAAACAATTTTCACTAACAACCAGTGTGTAACCACCATTAGTAATCGAATTACTTGCATCAATATAATATCACCAAACTGCATTATTATTTACAATTGATTTTGGACCTTACACCATTAAAACATGACTCATAATCTAATTATGTGTGGCGAGATTGTTTCTTAAAGTGCAAGCGAGATAGAAGAATGTTTATATATGAGAGTAAAAGTGATGGGTATGACGCCGACGAAGAGTAAGACCAGTAGGCTGTGTATATATAGAAATTACAGTGATTTCGTCGGTCCGTAGTAATTTCCCGACGTCAATTCCACTATCTCCTAATTAGGTTTAGTAATCGAAATGTGTGGTCCGTGAGATCTTAGTTATTATTCTGATTGCTTTTGCTAATCGAGAAAATTGTTAAAAAAATAAATGTAATTGTTAAAATTTTAATGTTTCTTTTACAGTGTGCTACCAGCAACTGACATCAGGGAGGCAACCATGAAAGTGTCTATCCGAAACAACGAAACATGTAGTCCTGTCAAGAAATACATTACTAGTTAGAATAAGGTTTAAAACTGGTTAGAATCCAACGAAACCTTAGTCCGTATTTTCGGAAATTCGTATCATGGTCCCGGGCTGCTTTGGCATCAGCAATGGAAGTGTCATCTGACACCAAGTACCCTGAGTAGAGGCGTAGAGGTGTCAACGGAAGGATAGCAGAGCCCACGAAATAGTATTTTAACAAATACATACCGATAAGTTTTCCTCAAAAATATTACTCGAAAATTTTACCTCCATTCCACGAGTTCATGTTATACATGGATATGAAAGATTTTAATGTCAAAATCCGCCATGCCTGTCCAATGCTTGTCTGATGAGTAAGCCTTCTAACTAGGTCTGTGGATGCCGCCGTTGGTATTTGAAATAGTTTAAGGTTTATCTTTATTTACTCTTAATAATAAACTTTACAGTTGACTTGACAATAAGTTTTAAAAAGATTGAAATAAGTTTTAAGAAGAATGTAAGATATTATGTTGGTTTGACCATTCGTAAATACTTTTACGCTGCCACCCTAAGGACCCACCAGTGGGGTATAGCGGTGGGACCACGGTTAAAAGGGGAAATTGGTACCCTACCCTTGCACCAACTGTCCAATTTCTCAAGTGACTAGTGTACATAAGTGCGCGCTGAATTGGCTGACCATCACACTTCTTCCAAAAAAAGCCTGTCTTGAACCTCACTACGAATTTAATTAGAAATAAATTAGATTAAATAGAGTAGGAGCTCGATGGCGTCGCTGTGTGTCGCACTCTAATATGAACACGCAAGTCAAGCGACTTTGACCCTAGCCAGTGTTTGGATGGGTTTCGTTATCTCGGGCTTCTCCGTGCTTCGGAGGGCACGTTAAGCCGTCGGTCCCGGCTGTTATCGGTAGATGACAGAAGTTTAGCCAAGTCGGTGGCCTTCGGGCGGCTTGAAAACGCCGGTCTCTGCAAATCCGCATTGGAGCAGCGTGGCAGAGTACGCTCTAGTCCTCTTCGATTGAAGGGAGACCAGTATCCCTGCAGTGGGATGATTATGGGTTGATATGATGATGATGATGATAGATAGAGTATAGGAAGTATTGAAAGGTCTTCCCTCCTTAGCGACTAACGTGAGCGACAGCCATTTAAAACATAACATCATAGGGTAGAGAGACGGGAAATATAATGTAGTCAAATGAGCCTCGAATTGACTGACCATCACATCATTTCCCTGCCCAGTCAATAAAACAATTCGTTACCCTAAGGTTGCCTTGAAAAGATTGCTTTTAGCATTAAGGCCGCCTTGTTGCGATTTTTCTTGTGTATTTTCGTATACTGTGTCCTACTGATGTTGTGAATTGCAAATAAAGCATCTTTATCTATCTTTTGCAAGGGAGTGTACGACAGCTCATCATATCAAGGACAAATTAGTAATGTAACTAAAAAAATATATCAAAAAATACATTTTTTTTAAATCTTGACGAAATGACGTTGAAATCTTCAATCTAGAGGCTGGCCATTGAAACAAAGCAGGTACTTTAGATCGAAACGCAGAGATAAGTGTATTATGGTATATTTTATGAAAATTTATGTCTTATTCCATGTTCTGGGAATTTATTAATCGGCCATTATGAATTCTGGCCGTGTTTATACTGTTTCGGAACGAATCTGATATGTTTTTGTGATTTCAGGTCTACCACGATTTCGTTTTTAATTTGTCGCTTTTTTGTCGTTATTTCGACAGATGTTTACTATTTGATCGATTTTCTAATTGGATGATTGTTTGGTATTTATTTTAGTACCTACTGGTCAGTCAATGCACTTATATGAACACGGTTTACAGATTTCAAGTGTATACCTACCTGAAGATATGGCCACCATTTAGATAAAAAAACATACAGAAAACAAGATCCTCACCACTTAGATTTATAAATTACTAGTGAAACCCGCGCAACTTCGTTTGCGTGTATTTATTTATGCACAGCAACGCCATCTATAACAGACTTTTGATCAAATCCTACGTGAATCGCGTACTTTTCGGGATAAAAAGTACCCTATGTGTTGATTCAAGGTATCAGCTACCTACATACCAAATATCATAAATATTGGTCCAGTCATTTGAGCGTGAAGAAGTAACAAACATACACACCTATTTTATTTATTTTGCACAATATAAAAAATAAAAATAAAAATAAAAAATTTAACGTATTTTATTGTCAAATAAAACGACAGTAAAACGACATACAGAACATCATAGTAGGCCCCGAACGTTCAGAAAGGCCGCCTCTATAAAGGTAGTGTTCACTCATTTGTCAAATTGTGTGGATATTTATTTATTACGGACCCTCCGCGTGTAAGAAATACCTTAACATAACACCACATAAAGAATGCATTAAAAAAAATATCACATGACTCTCAACAACTAAGAAATAAGGTTCAAAATCATTTGATACAGATCAAAGTCGACAGCAAATACATTATAGTTTGTTTGTTAAAGTATTGAGTTCGACATAATTAATTATGCGTTCACACAAAACATTTTTTGGTCCTAACACATTGTGTTAAAATGTATTTTCGTTTGAGTAACATTTTAATGGATGTGTTTTTAATGTATTGTTAAATGGAAATAAATTTTAAATCTATAGGATTGAACCCAAGCCACCGTTTTTGGGTGTTAATAGATTATATTGCCTTCCCCATGTTTTTATTTTATGGCTTTATTTTTAATGAGTCATTATCCGGTTTTTAATGTTTATTTTAAAGTCTACAAGTGATCACTGTGGGAATCCTTACAAATATGAAAAATGCGAAAGTGTATGTTTGTCATTTTTTCGTGTAAATGCATTCATCGATTATTTTATTTAAAAAAGTTAGAAAGCAAGTTAATTTTTATCCTGAAAATCGCTATCCAGATTATTCATTTATTTATGGTACTCGAGTGGCTAGCAATTAGCAATGGTCACTTTGTCCCAAGGGCCGCTGGTTCAAACCCTTGTGTGCATGAACATGTCTGTTTGTCTTACTCAGGATCTTTTCTATATAAAAAAGGTACTTAACCAACTGTATATTTACAAAAAAAGTACTTATTTATATTTATCAGCCATATAATATTTTTGCTTAGATTTGAACTAGATGGCGTTGTGTGATTCGTCCAAAAATCTGCATTTATTCATGCACACATTTTTTTTGCACAATGGGACCTAGGTAAAGTAACTAACCTAGACCACCGAGCCTGTATCAAAACAAACAAAATTAAAAAATAATAATTTTGCAGTAATCAATTTCATGAAGGCATAAAAGCTGGTGGACTAATAGTGAACAATGTGCCACAGACAAAGAATAAGAGTCGACTATGACCACACCACGCGACCACAGAGTATGAACACGGACATAGATATTGATGGAATGGTCTTTAAATCAAAGGTGTACCAGAATCTCACGGCATTTAAAAAAAAATGGCAATGACATGTGTCACGCGTCAAATCAATACATTTTTTTTAATGCAATGAGATTCTGGTACACCTATATTAATTTTAATTTTATTATGCATTTTTAATGCATTTCATCTTGTAACTTATTTTTAAGAATGGCCGTTGTTGTTTATTTCAATAAAAAATATATATAATGAAATTGTTTGGAGTCCAGCAGTGGGCTTCTTGTGCCTGAGATGATGATGATAATGTGTTATATTTTATTGTTCAAACTCTCATAAAATAAATATATAAGATCAAATCACACAGATTGAGCTAGCGCCAAAGTAAATTCGAGACTTGTGTTATGGGATACTAACTCAACGATTCTATATTTTATAACAAATACATTATATAGATAAATATCCAAGACCCAGGCCAATCAGAAAAATCGTTTTTCATCATGAACGGGATTCGAAACCGGGACCTCCTGGGTGGCGGTCCGGCATGGCAACCATTACGTCAATGAGGTCGTCAATTTTCATTTTTTTTTTTTGACATTTTGTTAGTAAACATCATTTTGTTGATTATTATGAAACTTTGCCACATCTAGAAATTTCTATTAGCGAAAACCATTATTAAGTAACCTCTATTCGTGTGGGTGTCGTTCTTAGAACAGCGAGCGAAGCCGGGTGTAACTAATAACTTGTCATGTGTTTACATTTGATGAACAGACCATGTTAGCTTATGTTTACAATAATCATTATTGTACACGCCAATGAAAGAGTTAACCAGGGCCGTAAATAATAAATATAAATAAATAAATATTCTTAGATGAATCACACAACGCCATCTAGTCCCAAACTAAGCAACTAAGCATGTACTATGGGTACTTGATTGCTGATAAATATTCTTAAATACTTTTTTTTGTAAATAAATACTTATCATACATAGAAAACACCCAGCCCAAGGCAAACAGACAATTTCATGCACACAAATGTTTGCCTTGCGCAGGATTCGAAGCCGCGGCCCTTGGGATAAAGTGACCATTGTTAGCCACTCGACCACCGGGCCCTACTGTGTTATGTAATTACAAAGTTCCATAACGATTCTTACTTAATAGAGTAAAAAAATAGTTTTTATTTCTTTACCCTAACTACCTCTTTCATGCAATTACTGAACCTTTAAAATACAGGACAAACTTACCACACATTCCCATCGCTGTCTCCTGTAAAGCCAGGATCAACAGTGACGTCAGATTGACAATAAGCAATGAAGCTTATTGACGTCCCGGGGGAGAAACTACAGCTGTCTTGGAACTCACAACGAATTTAATCAGAAAGAAGATAGTCGGAGTAGGAAGTATTGAAAGGACTTCCCTCCATAACAACTACGTGAGAGACAGCGTACCTAGTAATTGAATAAAAATAAATAAATAGATGAAGGAAATCTGATGTTATTAATTAATAAACAGCATATCGGTAATCTTATAGTAATTTGTCCAAAAGTTGATTCCGAGGCCGCAACAGAGATAAAAATAACGAAATACAAATTACTGGATGCGACATCAATATTGTATTCAGGCAATAATCGTCAGTTCGTAGCGTAAATTACCTTTTACGGTATAGTGTAGTTCATAAGCGGAGAGCGGATTATGATAGACATAAATTTTTACTGTTTATGACATTTATTTATCAAAACAGAATGCAATTATAATACGTAATGAGAAACACAAGATTATTAATGAGTTTAGATAAGAATTTTTCAGTAAGTTAACTCGATGATAATGTACTGACTGAGATGATATTAATGACGTTTTTTGGCGTCAGAAGACCAAATCGTATTAGTAATTATACACATAAACCTTTATTTTGAATCACTCAATCATTGAAACTGCATTAAAATCCGTTGAACTTTTTAAAAGTTCTAAGCGACATCGACGAACGAGCGACGAACGGCCAATGTAAGCGACTTCATTTTATTCTACGTATGGGTTACTAAAAGAGCAGTTTATAAAAAACTGTCATCATCATCTCAGCTACAAGAGGCCCACTGCTGGACATAAGCTTTCCCCAAACACTTCCAGTATGCGGCTGGCAGAGGCCTGCAGCCAGCGTCTTCCTGCGACTTTCTTTATGTCGTCTGTCCACCTAATGTATGAAACAATCAAAGATGAATTATTAAAAATTATATAAAACAAAAATTTTCTTTCTGAAATGGTAGTAGCTCATAGAGTAGATTAATGTATTACTGAATGACGAGAGAAAGTAACTGAAGATCTACTCCCTTAAATGTTTTGAATCTTTTACAGTTTCCGCTCCCGCTGTCGCGTGCGCTTATGACTTAAACCAAAGTAAAAAAAACAACGAGTACATTGAATTATAATTATTGCTTTGTTAATGTATGTCTTATTCACTTGAACTTTGTATATGCGTATATCTTGTTGTCTCGTTGAAGTACAGACGACCCGCTGGGCGGATATCGAAAAGTCTTTTGACCGTTTAAGGGTTAAAACAACGATATGTATATTTTTAATACGTTTTCTTACTATTTGCTATTTTCGTCTTATTTCAGAAAGAAGTTAAATTAAAACTGCGTTTACAGCTGCATCCCGGTCCTGATAAGGATCATATCGACAAGGGTCGATAGGGAAGGTCAAGTCTGTGGCTGTTATGTGACTTGAAAACAGTGACACCAGGCTACCCGCAATTAATGCTAATTGCGGGAAGTACCTAAACGAAAAAAGAATAAGAACATGCCAATTAAGTGATAGACTTGACAGTCCTGTCACCATCCAACCCACAGCAAGGGAGCTTTTCCACCAGAGATGTGCGAGGGAAATCTGTCAATGGACTGGCTGGTACAGTATGTCGCAAACCTAACAAATCCCTTGCAAAGCAGTCCTCGCATAATCTCTCTTTTGTTTTGTACGGTCAGAAACTCCTTTCCGCTAGACTATTATTTCCACCAGAGCTGTGCTGAGCGAGGCTAGGTAAATGAAGCGTCTTCTTCTTGGTTTTTGACAAACACATTCTTCGCATATATCTGGTTGAAAAGCTCCCTTATTAACTTTAAGCACACAACAAACATTCAAACCAATTATAAGAATCGAATCTCATTTTTTTCATATTATTTTCATACATAATTTAGAATTATAACCAAATTCGTTACGATCTAGATTACGAAAATTGTATCCCAATAGCCTGGGTGTCAAATTGACACATTAAGTCAGTAATTCGATTGACGAGGTTCACTCGAATGCACCCGACAGGTTAGAAAAAAATATATTTACAAATTTATAAAATACACTCCCAAAAAATTCCATTAAACCTTAAGTTATACGTCATAAGGCTAATATTAGCTTTAAGTTTTGTAACATAACTGCAATATAACTTAGTGTTAAATGTTAATTTTCGAACCGGTAGCAATGTGCGATTGATCGGAAAGATCGAATAACATTCCGAGTTGAAATACCGAGTGATGTTTACGAATGTTTTAATCGATAAAAAGAATAACAAGCCGGTATGTTTAGTCGACCAGTAAATTAGTTAATAACGCTTAAAAAATATACTTGACGGGCGATTGATAGGTGCTTTTTTTGTGGTGTGGTATTTGAAAAAGATTTGACAGCACGATGGTGCGTTGGCAGTGATACCTTCGGCACCGTATGGTTCGATTCCCGTTTGAAGCAAAAGTCTTAAGGCGTGTACGCACGACCGAACACGAACATGGTGAACATCGAACACGAACACTTTGTTCGCACGTGCGTACCACTAACGAACATCAAACAATTTGTTCGTCAAAAGTGTTCGTGTCGATACAGTTTGGTTGTTCTGTGTGGACGATGTTCTCAGCACGACCGAGCAAGAACATTGTTAACACGATCATCGAACCAAAAGAGTAAGGCTTGGTAGCCTCTTTTGTTTGACACTCTGTTCTTGAGTGGTTGCGCGCGAACACAAGTAGAACTATGTTTGTAGGTCTTCATGTTCGCTTTGCTAAGTTACGTCCACACGTGCGAACCACATGTTCCGTGTTCGTGTTCGATGTTCACCATGTTCGTGTTCGGTCGTGCGTACACTCCTTTATGTGATGGAATTTGTGTTTGCTAATTTGTGTTAGTCAAAATTACCATTGTGTCCACATGTCTTGAAAAGATTTCTTTTAGCAGTAAAGTCGCCTTGCTGCGATTACAGTAAGCTGTTTATGTAAACATAGTGTGTCCTATATTGTGTATTGATAATAAAGCAGATTCTATCTATCTATTTATTTAACTTTATTGACCACAATACAAAGTAATGATACAATTGGCAGACTTAATGCTAATTGCATTCTCTACCAGTCAACCATTGGGAAGCGCGGAAATTCACGAAAGCGGCCATGGTTGTTTAAAACGTGACTACTTAAATACGTACACACCAAAAATTAAATAACAAATACATACAAATTTACTTTATTTATTTAATTTCACAAAATCACTTATTTTAAACAATTATTAACTTAACTAAATAAGCGTTTATTTCAATGAATGAATGAAAAAATAAAAACAATGTCAATGTCAACAAAATAAAGTAAAAAAAATAATGTCAAATAATAATAGTAATAATTAAAAAGGTTTTTAAGTGTCAAATCTGCCCCATAATGTTTCAGGTGCAAAGCTCCCCAAAACTTGCTGCGTTGCCGCGCTGAATGGCGATGGCCATTCTTTGCACCAGAAACGAGGCAGATCGGCGGCCGCCGTTCCTCACCGCTGTTCAGCGCCCTATCTCTCTGATTAGGGTATTAGGGCACACCAACAACCCAATGTTTCCACGGCTATGGACACAAAAATATAATATGGCTCCATAGCCGCATACTTTCGCCTCTTCCTCTGCAGCATCTTCCGCCGTCGCACCGTCTGACGGTGCGACTGAGGTGGCTGGTGGCAACAGTGCTGATGAAACCTACCCCGGCTCCATGGCACCAACGTTAAACCGTCCGGTCTCTTACCATCTGCCCCCTTACTCTTGAAGGTAATTCCGCTCGATCGCCATTGGATTGTTACTTTTAGGTACTCTTTACAGCTAGACTAGCGCTAACTAAATACTAAACTATATGAAATCGGATTCTATGCTAACCAAATAGTTAGTAAAGTATAAAATTTCAAAGGTACGAATTAGGATTTGCTGTTAATTTTGCATTTGAAATTATACAGAATTGAAATTAAAATCGCGATTGCTATGCAGAGTAACCTAGCAGATCGGCTTAGACGGCCATACAAATACATAATACAACTGATGATTATCTGAGACATTAAAATAATGATAATGATGATTGATCACTTTGGCAATCTCAATCTCAATAAAATAGGATCGTACTCTCTTTTTATAAATAAAACTAGCTGCTGCCCGCGGTGTTACCCTCGTTTTTATGCACAGCATCGCAGCGCCATCTATATCAGATTTTTGACCAAATCCTACGGGAATCGCGTACTTTTCGGGATAAAAAGTACCCTATGTGTTAATCCAAGGTATCAGCTACTTACATACCAAATATCATGACAATTGGTCCAGCCATTTGAGTGTGAAGAGGAAACAAACATACACACAAACTTTTGCCTTTATAATATTAGTAGGATTATTATGAGTGTCTCTTATATTATATCGAACATACATACAAACTTTCGTCTTTATAATATTAGTAGGATTATTATGAGTGTCTCTTATATTCTATCTATGTATTTATTTATTTACAATTCTATTATATATTTATAAGGTTAAACAAAGCATTGAAATGTTGAATTTCGTTGTCTTGTACGTGACTTCGAAATCGAGATGGCTCCGTCACGAGGTACAAGGTTCGTTCACTTCTGAGAACGGAAAATTGGAAGGTAACCTTTATGTACTCATGTTTTTTTTTAAAGAGTAGGACAAACCAGCTTTTATGTAAATACAATCAGCTGACCCGCGCAACTATGAGTAGCGTTTGTAGGGGGAAAAATAAAATTGTAGTTTTTAGTATTTTCCTCGCATTTTTCATATTTTCTCATCGTTTACACCTTTATTGAATTTCCACAAATATTTCAAGATCAAAATTAGCCAAATCGGTCCAACCATTCTAGAGTTTTAGCTAAACTAACGCACAGCAATTCATTTTTACATTTTAACATACTAATATTATAAATGAGAAAGTGTTTGTTTGTTATTCCTTCACGGCTTGACAAAGCAACCGATCCTTATGAAACTTTGATACATATTGTCAGGGGTACAGAGCCCTACATAGGCTATTTTTTACGCGAGCGAAAGCGCGAGTGATAACTAGATTCAGGGTCCCGAGGGAGTGAAAGCCCGGTATTGCCAGCAGCGTCCATAAACTACGGTGACCACTGACCATCAGGCGGGCCGTATGCCTGTTTGCCACCTTAGTGGTATAAAAAATAAAGATAATGTAGCAGTTACAAAAGATTAACAGTCAAAATAAAAAACAACCAATAAAAGTAATGCAAAATAAAAAGGCGATAACAAAACAAAATTGCCAACGGAAAAATGTGACATAGGGGAGGAATGGCAACATTTAAAAAAGTTTGATTGAGAATTTGAAATAGGAATGGGAAAGTTTTGATTGTATACCGAAGAATTGGGGATAAAAACATCGTTAATGCGAAAACAAGGGTGTATGTCAAAAGGGTTCCTTTAGTAAAATATAATTAAATATATCTGTTATGTATGATTGAGAAGCTCGATGACGTAGCTGTGTGTCGCACTCTATAACGAACACACAAGTCAAACAACGTCGACCCTAGCCAGTGTTTGGATGGGTTTCGTTATCTCGAGCTTCTCCGTGCTTAGGGCACGTTGAGCCGTTGGTCCCGACTGTTGGCGATACATGACAGTCGTGAACCCAAATCGACGGCCTTCAGGTTGTTTGAAAACACTGACCTCCACCAATCCGCATTGGGAGCAGCGTGGCAGAGTATGCTTCAATTGAAAGTGACACTTGTATCTCTGTTGTGAGATGTTCATATGACGAAAAATACAGTGTTATGTCGTAGATTAGCACGCAGAAGTTGGATTTAAGAAGAATAAAATCCGGCCAATCCGTTGAATTCGAAATTCAAATTCGAAAAGAGAATTAGTGGAGGCGCCATCACGCCAATGTCCAATATGTCGTTGACACGGCGCGCGGCGTGAGCCCGGACGGATGTCAAACGTATTTAACAATTAATGGAACGCGACCATACTGTTGTTGGTAAATTAAATCCACTATTTGAATTTGTGAACACATTGTTTTCAACTCTGCGTCTGTAGGGTTTAAGTTGACTTTTGTGTATTGGAATATGTGTGTTGTGTCGTTTTGTTGTGAGTGAGATATTGATGATCAAAGTCATTCGTATGAACATTGGATCATCTGGTATAGAAGTCAATTAGTGTATTTAAGCTGCTATGATCGCGCAATTAATATTAATTATGTGTTTTGAAATGCACTATTTGTTACACTTACATACAGATGTGTGGGTAATATAGATATTCATATTCATATTCATTTATTCACGTAAAATTTATTATTTTACGTGAATTTCAAAAAAAATGATACAAGATTTTTTTGTTAGACACAAATAGTCCGCATACCAATTTTTAGCTTTCTACAAAAATTGCGGAATGCTCCATACAAACTGCCACCCCCTTTTTAGGGAAGTGGGGGGTTAGAAAGAGACAAAAAGAGCCATGTCAAATCTTGCGGTATGCTGCATCCCTTCAACTATCTTCACTTAAAAAATCACGTCAAATCGTAGCTTGACGTGAAAGACGTGAAAGACGGACGAACAAACAGACACACACACTTTCCCATTTATATTAGTATGGATATATTTGAGGAGCTCGATGGAGTTCTCTGTGTCGAATTTTAGCGCGCGTTAGAAATGTCGATACAATTGGGTTTTTGTTAATTCGTCACGAAGTACACCACCTATGAAAATTTGTGACGAAATTACTTTTAATGTATGCAGTGTACATAGCATTGGTCGCGGTCATGTTGTGTTCCTACGGTGAGTAAGGTCTCCAGAGCTTCACTTGGGTGGGTTAGGGGGGTGACGAATTTATCTTGGAGTGTACAACCACCTGATAAAATCAAAAATGCACTGAATGCCCCCTAAAGTTTCTACACCAAAAATCACAAAACAAGCCGGTAAGAGGCCGATATTGTTTCATTTTTTTTAAGTTACATAATAAATGTAGAGATACCAATCGTGATGGACAGTTCAATCTTAACAAAATAGCTATATTTTGTACATCAACCCCATAGAGATGGGTTGTCTCGTATTTTTACGACGATCCGTCTGACAGAAGCCATCATTCGATGCCAGCCAATCTAACTTTGTCGGGCGTAGCAACACATTTATAGCATTTACACGTGACACAGGCAATAATGGGATTTGGACATTTTATAATACTACCATCTTTTATAATGACGTTTTTTTGCACTTGAAGAGTGTTTTGAAAATAGAATAATTTATTCATTTTTAATTTTTTTGCTGAAAACATAAAACAACAAAATAGGATAGTTGGATAAGGAAAGGAGAGGCTTTAGCTCAGGTGGGACCGTAAGTGGCTAAAAATGAATAATAATATGATATTGTATTAAATTAAAAGTTGTTCATTACTTTTATAAATAAAAATATTTTTATCTATTAGCAAAGAAAGCAAAGTTAGTATTTGATTAGCTGTTTGGTTTTGTACACATTTTTTTTTTCAAATACTTTATCAACCTAAAGATTTTCGTTATTGTATAAAGATTTCTAAGATTTACACTTTTTAATTATTAATTAGTACACGCTTGAATATAATTTTAAATCTTTAATAATCTTCTTCTTCTTCTTAGCCTTTCTCGACCATCATGGTGTAGGCCTCCCTCAGTTGTCGCTATTTAACGCGGTATTCTGCCACCTGCCTTTTATCATAAAAATCATACTATTATTATAAATGAAAAAGTGAGTTTGTTTGTTTGTTATTCCTTTACGGATTGACTTAGCAGCCGATCATTATGAAAATTTGCATACATATTGTTCGGGATACAAAGCTCAACATAGGCTAATTTTTACGCGGTCGAAGCCGTGGGTAAGAGCTAGTAAATAAGTAAAATAGGATACAAAAAAAATCCAGTAAAGTTACAAAAGAAAAACATGTCTTAATCTCAGTTTTAACAAAGTATATTTAAAGTAATTATGTTTAAGTGTAATTTAAAGAGTAAATAAAATTCTCCATTCTTTACACCTAAAATAATAAATAAAAATAAATAAATATATAGGGACAATTCATACAGATTGAGCTAGCCCCAAAGTAAGTTCGAAACTTGTGTTATGGGATACTAACTCAACGATATTATATTTTTATAACAAATACATTTATAGATAAACATCCAAGACCCGAGGCCAATCAGAAAAAGTTCGTTTTTTCATCATGACCCGACCGGGGATCGAACCCGGGACCTCCTGGGTGGCGGTTTGGCGTGGTAACCATTACGCCACGGAGGTCGTCAAGTAAACTTAAACTTAACAAGGTAACAAGGTAAACTTTTAATTACACTATTACACAATTAGACATTAATAAAAATGTCCAAAACACCGCTTACACACTGCAACACAGTACAGATACAACTTATTTTAAGTTTTTAATGAAATATCCTTTAGCGAAGTTGATCTCGGAGGGAAAGAATAATTTAGTGAGTCTTACGAAGTTGGGTAGTAAAAGAGAGGTACTGTCTTTGGAATCGCTATGTGATCGAAAGAAAATGATACTATGCGCTCAAATTGTGACTACATCTATGTTGTTGAAAAACGACGACAAACGTTTGTTTGTTTTTTTTCTAATTTTAAACAAAATCTATAGTATAATATAAATATATATTTTAGAGAGATAGGGCACAGCAGATAATCCGCTCAAATCGGAGCAGCCCGTCCATAGATTAATATTGTATATACTGAAAAGCCAGTCGTCTGAGGAAGGATCTCCACCTTACAGAAGATCGTAGCCAAATAGCCTACGACCTCCATGGCGTAATGGTTACCACGCCAGGCCGCCACCCAGGAGGTCCCGGGTTCGATCCCCGGTCGGGTCATGATGAAAAACGAACTTTTTCTGATTGGCCTCGGGTCTTGGATGTTTATCTATATATGTATTTGTTATAAAATAAAATATCGTTGAGTTAATATCCCATAACACAAGTTTCGAACTTTCTTTGGGGCTAGCTCAATCTGTATGAATTGTCCCTATATATTTATTTTTTTATTTATAAATAGCATTAGTCTCGGCTATGTTGTGTTCCTACGGTGAGTAAGGTCTCCAGAGCTCCACTTTCTACAGGTGCCGACCCTGCAACACGCGAGTGATACCCCCAGTATTGCAAGCGCCACAGGCTACAATGATTGCTTACTGCTGCTTACCGTCAGGCGGGCCGTATGCTTGTTTGCCACCTTGATATAAAAAATATATAAAAAGGAAATATAGAAGAAAAAATAGCGTGAGACTTAAAATTAAAACACGTTTAAAAAAACTGGCTGTTAGACAGATATTCTGAAGAGTAAAAGTATCATGTATGCTAAATACTTAATTAACAAAAGATAACCGTGAGTTTAATGTGTTAATATTAATAACATCTATTCAACACATTAGTAATTAATAGTTTATATAAATCCATATAATAAATCAGGACTTATGTCATTCGTACAATGGATCTCGGATCTCGTTGTGGGACAAAAACTAATTTTGTACTCAATACAATTGTAGGCGTATCTTATTCAAAAATCAGGTTGCTACTACTGTTTCTCGGATGAAAATTATACCTTTCTCGCCATCAAGTCGATTGAATGTTGAAAAATGTGTTGGCGATACTGTTTAAAAATGTAATTTGGTCCTGAAAGTCGCTGGGTGACGAACGCAGGAACGCAGAATCTTTGGAGAAATTAAATTGTTTTCCTTTTAAATTAACTATATGGAATAACTAGAACAATAGTGAAAGAGAGAGAAACATTTTATTGACTGAATTATGGTTCAATGGAATAAATAATTCATTTTGCAAGATACAAAATAAATTACAGTTCTGCAAAAATAAAACTAATATTTAAAAGCCCTGTGGCAAAACCCAAGCGTTTGCAGCGTTACCTCGCTGCCTTTGGGTCAGCTGTGGTTTCACGTAGGCATTTGGCGATGTTCTAAAAAAAAGGTCAATGCACGTGTCTAAGATTTCTGTACCAAAAGCAACGAAATCATAAAAGCCAGTCAGTTGTCTTTATCATAAAATGTATTGACTGAATTATGGTTCGATTATAATTCGAGATGCAGTAGTAGCTTATCATCCATTATTTCCAGTGGACCAAACAATCCCACAAAGCCACAAAAGCAGGTTTTAATTCACAAGAAATTGAATCAGGAGATAGCATTGAAATATGGTGATATGTCTGAGGTGTATGTCTGTATGAATATTGTTTGGAGATTAAAAACATGAATGAAATCAGAAAGAAAGTATGTTTTGTGTAATTGAATGTGATTTTTCAATGTCTATATCAATTTTGAAGACATTTGGATCATACAAACATAAGCTGAAGTGGCCTTGACCGAATGTTCGCCCAAAATTGGGGAAAAGGGAGTTGGACGTCGAGTAGCAAGATGTGTCGTCGGTAGTTAAAGTCGCAGGTCGTACATGGGTGAGAATGGCACAGGACCTAGATGGTTGACGTTCAAAAAGAGAGACCTATGCTCAGTAGACAGCAGAAACGGGCAGAGATGATGAGGTTAAAGTTGAAATAATTTACACAATCACAAGGTAGGCAGGAGAATATGTCATGATTGTTTCGCTACATATAACTTTTAATGTAGCTTTAGTTATAATGATAGTAGCAAACATTGAGGCATTTAGAAGATTTTGAAATAATGTGAAATGTTTAGTAACAAGTACTAATAGTTAACAAGTACTCTCGTCTCGTAACGTAAGTTGATGAACTTTTCTAATTGTTTAAAATTTTGATATTTACTATTGAAAAAAGTAAAAGTATTGGCATCATCTGGTACTCATACAATCACGTTCCTTAGGTTCTGACTCATGATTGTTTTTGACTCCATTTTCATACTTAAGTAAATCCATAGGTAGAAATTAGTTCATAATACCCGAGATCACAATATGCGAACGGTGAACATTCATGAAAGCATCGCATGTTCAAGCCCACGCATGCGCAGTAAGGATTGTCAGAACCAATTTAACATCACATGATTTGTACGATATAATAATGACCAATGATTTATTAAATTTACCTATATTTATATTCGAAACTTATTTTGGAAAATAATTCACATTTCTTCTCTCTCTCGCACTATACGGATGTGAAATGAGCTCCCAGCCTTTGTTTCCTTCGGACTATGACATGGGACTATTTAAGAGGTATGTACACAGAGGTATTAGAGGTCTCGTCTTCAATGACAACATTTATGTATAACTTCTTGACTATAGGTTGAGTAGTTGCTATTTAAAACATGAGTGTGCTAACACACAAGCATGCTTACAGTTATATTTTGTCCTAACAAACATTCTCTATGCCTTAGAATTTGTAGCCAGAAACACAGAAATTTAACACACAGAAATAACAACAGCGTTCACAGATTTATTTATTCAAACTTTATTGACCACAATATATGGGTACAAAAGGCGGACTTACCGCTAAAATCATAATCTACAGTCGACGACAACTATATAATCAAAGCAGTCGACCTTTGTCAAGAGCAGATTGACAGTTCTTGGACGAAAATATAACAACTATCAGCTCACTAAATTCAATAAGAAATAGACGGAGCCTAGAGTATAGATAAGCAAGCTATAGAGCGCGCGCATCGCTCTTTGACCATTGTGCAAAGCGTAAGCAGATGTTCTATAGTGCTAATTTTTAGTTTGCTTCCATTTCGTCGTTTTTACAGCTCTGCACTACACATTTCACCATGGTTCCTTAAAATCCGAATAAATAACATCGAGAGAAACAATCAGCGTGCGTGACTAATAGCTTCGTCCTTTGCTGGCTTTGTTGTTGCTGTTTTGAGTTCGTCTGTCATACTCGTGCTTACCGTTCATACTTGCTCAAGCGCAGTCTATAGCTTGCTTATCTCAATACCTCGTATGATTGATTTAATATCATGATACATTGCGTTTATTATTAGTGGCAACCCTAAACTCATCCGATATATATCATCCGTGTACTGTGATATTTTTGAGCTCAACTATACGCTTTGATTCAGTTCCCATTGTGCACCAGTTAACAATAAACGCCACTAATGCACCTATGAAACAGACTGCACTGAGCTTATTTATCACTTGTTTTATTTGTTTTAGCATTCAGAATTGTAGTTCTCGATATTTTCATGGTGGTCTTTGCTAATTTCTTGTTTTCTTGATGCTTTTATAATATATTTCTTTTCAATTATAATCTCATCATCAGATAATGATTGGCAGTAGTCGGCAATGAAGAAGCTAAGAGGTTGTCGATTATTGTCTTATGAAAATCTTTGCTGCATTACCGGAGTTCCCGGAGGCAGGCATAAAAATATCCTGTCTTACCCCGAATATAGGAAAAGTCTTACGAAGTACAATCTATACTAATATTATAAAGAGGTAAAGATTGTGAGGTGGTATGAATCTACTGAACTGATTTTGAAAATTATTTTATTAATTTATAAAACTTTCAAAAATACAATTTGTTTCATTGGATATATCGTGAAGGAAATAACTAGAAATACATTCGAAAACCAAGATTTATCTGTTACGCAGAATTTGAACCAAGGGCCCAAAGACAAGCAGGTTTCACCACTATTCCATGCCTTCATATTTATTGATAGTTCCAGAATGACTGTCGCATCCATTAATGCCTTACAAAGCAGATTCAAGCCTCCTTTATTCGCGGGGAAGCCATAAATCAATTGTGGTTAGGCTCACCTTTATTGTGGATACTAAATCTGTCGCCGCTTCTAATCCTTTAAGAGTTTTCTTATTACTCTCTTAATATAGTATACTATAGATTTTCAGATAAATATTTTACTGAGGATATATTGGAAAAGGTCGAGCGAAGAAAAGGGTTGTAAGAAAGAATATAATATTAAGTGTAGGAAGAAGCCGAGCGTGGGAGTGACGGCTGATTTTGATTTTTGAATGAGCAAGTGTAAGTTTCATGCCGGGTCTTTTAAGTACTATGCTGCCCGTCTGAACTGGAGATTGGAAAAAAAAGTGACTTGTAAAAAGAAATGGAATTGTATTGGAAAGGTTGATGGCACACATTTTCCAAGCAAAGAGATCTATCAGCGGGTACTACTCTTGCAATAAAGACATTTAAAATTTAGTCTCAATCTCAAATGCTATCTTGCTCATACAACATATAAAACGAGTGAAATAGCGCTTGACATTGAGACTACATTTTATCTTTTTTTTACTACGAGAATATACCTGCTGACATCAAAGACATAATAATTATAATAACTGAATTATCTTAAAATTTCCATTATACTATGTGTATATGGTATTTAATCCTATACAGAGTGGAGTGTTTGTTTGAATTGAATGTCACAATTCGTCACCATTACAATTTCAATGTCGATCTCAAGCGTGCCTTCAACATAATAGGACCTTTTTATGATATTAATTTCTGTACGTCATACTAAAGTTGATATTCCAATGAGTAATGGTTCCTTTTATGTGTCCTTTGATTCAAACGTTAATAGTAATGAAATGAAAGAGTTAGAAAACTATTTTTTGTTTCGGCTTCGCTCGAAGTAAATTTTAGGACATATAAAAAAATGCTGTAATAGGAACTAGATATGGATAAATGCAGAAATTATACAGAAAAACAATCTGTGAAAAATTTCGACAGTCTAGCTATCATGATTCATGAGATACATACAGCCTGGTGACAGACAGACGGACGGAAAGCGGAGGCTTAGTAAATAAGGTCCCGTTGGAACCCTTTGGCTATGGAACCGATGGGGCAGGAAGGTTCTGGAATGGCGACCGCGTATCGAAAAGCGCAGCGTAGGACGCCCGCCTTCAAGGTGATCAGACGACCTGGAAAGTCGCAGGAAGCCGCTGGATGCAGGCTGCTGCCAACCGGTCATATTGGAAGCTTTTGGAAGGCCTATGTCCAGCAGTGGACTTCTTGTAGCCGAGATGATGAATAGGTGACGGTGATCACTTACCACCAGGTGAACAGTATGCTTGTTTGCCAACCTCTTCCATAAAACACAATAGGATCAGGTGAAAAAAACCTTCAACAATTAAGTAGCCCATAGACCAATTTCCTTTTTCAACCCTTTGTGCGTTAACTACCAGTTACCATACAATGGCTACCCAAATTGAGCTTATGGTCTTTATCTCGAAGATATATTGGCTATTTACATATGCTAAAAACTTTAATGACAGGCCCATTGATCGTGTAAGCGATGACTATTCTAAGGGACGTCGCTCCGAATCACAAAACAAGGCGTTTTTTGAGTGTGGACAGTAATATGCACTGATTTTTCTCTGCCGCAGATCAAATCAAATCAAATAATTTGTTTGTGATCCACAGGTTAATAGGATACAGATGTTACAATTTCACTACAATTTAAATTCTATCTTTTCTTTCTTTATTTCTATCTTTTTTTTCCGGAGTCTAGTCGAGTCTATACCAGCGTCGTCGTCGCGGCGTCTTGGCGTTGCAAATGCTGACTGAACACCGTTACAGCGTCATTTCATATTTGTATTTTTATTGTATGTCTTTTGGTGCCGAATAAATTGAATTATTATCACTGCTTAGGTGGGGATAGACAGACAGACAGCTAACGAAATGTAAACCATCCAATTTCCGAAAGCCAATACTGTGTCACTTAAAAATGCTGATGATTGACTTCCTCCGCGTGGGCAGAACGGATCGTCAGGATTAAATTAACAAGATTAGATTGGTGTTAATGTGTGTGAGACGGGAGAGGCGTCGATTACAATAATTACTGAGTCACCGGCCGTTATCAGGTCACTCGCGGTTAGCCTGGTCTATTTTGTTGTGTGTCTGTGTTACGTAATTTGTATACATTTGCATTTGTTGATTAGGTACTATTTTCTGTCAAAATTTAAAATACAGTGCTACAAGGTATTTATGAACGTGGCCGAAATTGGAACTACAACTCCCGTGCATATTGTATGTCAATTTTCGACAGTTCGCCTTTGACAAAATGTATGAAAATATGCCACAGTACAGTAACGCCCTCGCACAACTGTCACTCACGTTCATAAATATCCTTGTACAACATCTGTACTTACGTTACTTCAGCCGATATTTACCTAGGTACCCTAAACTGCGTCGGATTTGAAAATTAGATGAAAACTAACAAATACTGAATCTCATCTTTAAAAGTGATGGTCATAATTTAACGTGTCATTATTTTTCAGCAACACGTCGTCAATCTGTAATTATTCCAATAATTAGGCTGGTTAAAAGTCAGTATGATCGGTACCCCGGGTCGCATGCTGGCTGTCAGTGCTGACGGGTAACTATTGTGCTGACGGATCAATATGTAACCTGTAGACGTTTCAGAGTAAGACTGGTGAGTGCCGACCGGCCATCATCTGTGGATCCAAGTTTCCCTGAGTCAGCGATGCTGTATTTTGACGATGCGTGGCTCTAATATCAGCCTTAATATCTTTTAATTCCACTAAGGTGACAAACAAGCATACGGCCCGCCTGATGGTAAGCATCACCGTAGCTTATAGACGCTTGCAATACCGGGGGTATCACTCCCAAACTCCCAACCCCCAAGTGGAGCTCTGGAGACCTTACTCACCGTAGGAACACAACATGGCCGAGACCAATGCTATTTGGCTACGATCTTCTGTAAGGTGGAGATCCTTCCCCCGACGGGCTGCTCCGATTTGAGCGGATTATCCGCTGTGCCTATTTAAATGTTTTTTTCATTAGTTTACAAATAATAATCTACGATATCACATAAAGACATCATGCAACAGCATCCCGTTAACTCATTAAGCCGTCTGCATCAAAATTATCCGACATTATTCAAGCAATCATTCGTTATAAAAGTAATTCTATACTCGACTTCCACCGATCACTATTTATCAGAACCGAGACTGTCATTAAAATCGAATTATTAGTCACCAATTATAAAAGATCCATAATACTTTCGATTCATGAAGAACTTCTTTGTGAAACTGATATTATCGGGGCTCACGGCAAGTTGGTTGCGTTTAGTTACGCTTTGATGATGATAGATGGCGGTGTAGTGCATGCGTATGAGTGCAACATGCGCATTGTGAGACTCGTAGCGACATCTATTGCAGAGTAGTTGAACTATTTTGAAGAACATGTAGAAACTATTTTATTAATAAAATTGGTGATTTTATCGATGATTATAATATTACAAATTATTAAGAATTATTTTAGAATGTAATATAATGAAATTTCTTTTACACAAACGTAAAAACTGTACATTTAGTTAATTTAAGCCGCAATCGTGAATATAATTATATAGGGACAATTCATACAGATTGAGCTAGCCCCAAAGTAAGTTCGAAACTTGTGTTATGGGATACTAACTCAACGATATTATATTTTATAACAAATACATATTATATAGATAAACATCCAAGACCCGAGGCCAATCAGAAAAAGTTCGTTTTTCATCATGACCCGACCGGGGATCGAACCCGGGACCTCCTGTGTGGCGGTCTGGCGTGGTAACCATTACGCCACGGAGGTCGTGAATTTCTGCACTCCCAATGGTTGACTGGTAGAGAATGCAATTAGCATTAAGTCCACCAATTGTTTCATTATTTTGTGTGTTGTGGTCAATAAATAAATCAATACATAACGTTATAAGTTAAAAGCTGATGCTTGTTATTCAATAACGTAAAATACGCTATTTACATATAAACTTTTGCATACGTAGTTTTCATTAGAAAGTTCTCATTCCGGGAAAGTCTCTGGCAGCTTTCGCAAAAGCTCCATCAAATAATAATAATAATAAATAAATATATAGGGACAATTAATACAGATTGAGCTAGCCCCAATGTAAGTTCGAAACTTGTGTTATGGGATACTAACTCAACGATATTATATTTTATAACAAATACATATATAGATAAACATCCAAGACCCGAGGCCAATCAGAAAAAGTTCGTTTTTCATCATGACCCGACCGGGGATCGAACCCGGGACCTCCTGGGTGGCGGTCTGGCGTGGTAACCATTACGCCACGGAAGTCGTCATTAAAAGAGGTAAAAGAATAAGTCAACATAAATAAATCAATCAATTAAAGTCACAGACAAAACTCAGGCGCAGTTATTTCTGCTGTAGTTTTTCCGGGACGTCATGCGTCAATAAGCTATGATATGGCAAGGGACTATTTAAGAGGTACATTAGAGAGAAGTGGACATTAGTAGTGCCCCCCTCTGGTGTTGCTGATGTCCATAGGTGACACTTTCCATCAGGTGGCCCGCTTGCTTGTCTGCCGTAGCCGTAAAAAAAAGCTTCATTTGCATATTGTCAATCTGAGTTCGTCGGTGTGGTGGGCGTGTCTCGAGAAGCCTTACAGCCCAAATAATTGGTATACATGTTATTATTCACGGGCTACCTTAAAGTCAATGTCTCGACCTTCCATATCACATAAAAACCGATAAAAGATCAACAGATCCACGTAGTAACGTTAAATCGTGCATAATTATGAGTCATATCATTATAAACATTTTGCGAAGATTTAGAACTCCCACGAGCGTGGCAATAAAGATAATTTTAATATAGAAACATGGTACACGACTACGCAAAGAGTTCATGACAAGATTCGAATCATAACCTGTGTTGCCAGACGCAAAATAAAAAAGTTACGTTTAACTAATATTTGGCAGACAGCTTTTATAAACGGGCAATGAACCATTTCAAATTATAACTGAAAGTAACTCTGTTTTGGTCAGTTGCACAAATGGTCACTATGGAAAAAAGACAACTTGAGACTTAATGTACAACTAAGATAATGTTCTGCAACTTGCTGTTTAACGTTTGTTAAGCTCAAGCGGTTTATCTGATTTAGATGTACAAGTAATTTGGTTTAGCAATACCATGAAATTAAGTTAAAAGTGTATATTTAATTTATGTTATACACTTAATCCTGCTAATAAACGATTGAATTGGCTGATGTTGGTATGTTATAATAATATACTATGTATAGATATAAATGATACTATCCATACGTTCATAATAATATTTCACATTTAAAAGACCTGTTTCATTACTTGTCGATAGTTCTATCTGTCAGTTAAAACTAACAAAGAATCTGTCAAATTAACCTTTGCATATTTTAAAAGTTTTTTTTCCTTATTTCATAATTATGTTCTCAAATGTTTTTGAAATAACATCGTTAATATTAAACTTTATGAAATTCTATAAAAAATAGACTTTCTGATAAAAGTAAAATAAAATTACATTTTGGTTATCATTTTCCAAAACTGGCAACACAAACAAGTGCAATGGAACCAGTCCTTAACTGATTGTCGGAGGCGTGGTCACAATTGAATCTATATCCGTTCCTCTCACTCGTTCGTTTTAAATCAGCGCAGGCGTCGATAAGAGCGAGACAGCCATATCGATATATTGATGTTCATTATTTTAAATTTTCTTGGTAATTCGATGATATCAAAAGAGTTAACCTGTATTTTTTTTAATAGTGACTTGATGACTAAGAAAACGTACCAATTTAAATAATCTGACCTTTAAGTGACTTGAAAACACTGACACCAGATACCTGCAGTTGACACTAAATTGCCGCAAGCATATGAAAAGAAGAAAAAGTGAATAGAGATAGTGTCGACGAAATTCTATCATGTAGTGGTCCAACTGATTTTATGAAAATGTTATCTTTTAGTTGTCAGTAATTGTTTTTCCTTGGGGTTGAGACCTGGTGTCCTGAAACACAGGCTTTTGCCTAGCTTAGGCACCAGCCTCTCACATCTTTGTTGTTAGAATATACTTATCTATCTACACCTTCCTTAAGTTGAATGATTGTTAACAGAATCTACTTATTAAACTGTTGTGTAAAATGCTATTTTGTGAGAGAAATAAATAAATATATTATTATTAACTGAAAAGGACCACAGAACAGAACATACCACAGAAGATGTCTCACAGAATATCGGCGTAAAGTACCAATGCGTTTTGTTTGTCATATGGAATCTGGAAGCCTAGTTCATTTCCAATACCTTTTCTCTCTTATAATACTTGTAATGGATAAGCTGATGTTTGTGGTGTCAAATGGACCGAGGATTGAACTTATGCATAAGCTAAATTGTATTCTTCTAAGCGTGAAATCCTACAATATATTTAAAAGAAGAATTTCTTACAAGTAATTTTTTATTTGTATTTTTTTAATGTCATCCATCATCATAACATCCTACTATGTTCACAGTTTCTCATCAAAATTCACTTACTGCTTTAGATTCTGCCTACCTCTCTGGATATTGCATGTTACTCTGTATCATTGCTACTCTGTGCACACCTGAACACCTTTCAATCACGATCAACTTGATGAACATATAATTATTTAGATACCCCAATGAGCCCTGAGGCGGGACCCAGTTTTTTGTTTTTATATACATATTTATAAAAACCAAATTTTTTAATTGCCCAAACAGATTTTATTAACGAAAGCATTCACGCGTTTCACGGTATTCACGTCTTAAGAATGTTGCACTTTTTGTTTAATAAAAAATTTCAACATGTGTGTGATTTTTGTGTGAACGATTGGGAAGTAATGCATGTCGAAATATGTGGCACTGTTCAGTGATTTTTTGCTTCCGATGTATAGGGTACACTACAATACTCCGAAAAATTCCGAATTTCAAAATTCCGATTTTGAAAATTCCGAATGCTTTAAAACTCCGAGTATAACAACCCCGATCTAACATAATCCTGATTTTTATAATTCCTACATAACATAAATTAACGTCTACCGTTTACAATCACGAATATGAAAATTCCGAATTTGAATATATCCATGAAAATTCAGACACGACAAAAAATCGATACATTAGAAATACGAACTCCGATGATTAAAATTCCGTTTTTTGAAAAGTCCGAATTAGATGATAAGGAATGATCGCTATTTTACCTCAAAAGGGTTCATTCATAGTTTATAATCATTGAATCACTTAACTGATTTAGATGAACCTTAGTTCGGCCGTGTAATATACATATAGAAATGGCAACCATTCAATATTGTTCGAAAAACCATAAATAGGTGTGTTGGCTCAATAACCAGTGTTGCTCTATGGCCAGAAGGTTCTGGAATGATAACCACGTGTCGGAAAACGCAGTTACTAAAAGGTAGCCAGACGATCTTAGAAAAGTCGATGCAGACCGATGCCAACCGGTCGCGCTGAAGCGTTCGATAGAGGCTTATGTCCAGTTGGGGACTTTATGTGACTGAGATGACGATGAAGAAACATGAGAATATAGATACACTATTTTAACAATTTAGAATACAAAATTTTCGACCAAAAGTCAGTAGCAAATCCGATAATGTACGTTTACAAAGTTGCCATCGTTTACCGCCGCGAAAAACCCATTTTGCCGCTCGATATACCCGCCGTATCAAGATGAGAGCAATTAAAGGTCGCTGGTATGCGGAGCGCAGAAGCACATAGTGGATGCGGTAAATTGTACCAAAACATTCTTACTATTTGTGATATCATAGGCAAAATATTAAGGAAAAACAAGCAACAATATAATTCTGCTTAAATGGTGACGCCGGCCGATTGGAGAGAGACTTTGCAATGCTTCTTTAATAATTAGGTAGGTAGGTACTACAAATATTTTTCAAATTAGCTGTAAATTACAAGATTACAGCCTATACTCCTCTACTACTCTCTCCAGGGACATCATTATACTCGTCTACCTCTGAAACTTGTGTTTTGAAATTTGAAAAATCATCAAATCTTGGTAGTAATTCATGTAGTGAACCTATAAGAAAATATCACGGTTAAGTGGGTTCTACTAGTTACCGAGTAATAGCCGACGAAAACGTACATTTGCAAGCAAACAAAGCGTAGCACATACGAAACCCTACATTGTACGAGAACCAGACGACACTCACTTCCCTGGTAAGTTTTGATCAATGTATCATTCATATTGCCCAGTTCTACTAAAGTTGCACATTCAGTATACCAGTGACCATTTTGTTTTTGTTTCTGAAATGGCAGTTGCTTATAGAGTAGATTAATTGCACAAATCATTTATTTTTAGTACTCCTTTACTAGAGAAAGTTCCTGTACCCTAGAATCTATTCTCCGTATAAACGATTTCATTCGTTTGTAATCAACGCCACATCCATTTGAACTCCAACATCTGTAAGCAAAACTGAATTGCGCATAGCGTTTTTACGGCATTCGACGGAACGTATGACTAGACGCGGCGGATCATTAATCCCCAAGTTTGTGATGTGAGCGATAAAAATTACGCTCGCGAGCGAAGCGGAGCGTGCTGTGACATAACTGACTCCAGATTATAATCGATTTTGCTGATGCTCTGTGAAGGGCGACAGTCACTGTCTATTTCAAGCATATTGATGACAATGTGTGGTCGACTTTGTATCACTTGATATACGCGGAGAATTAGTATCTAGTGTATCAGATGGATGTAAATTCGCAGATTCCTCGTGAACCAACTGATCTGCGTTGTGCATTCTAGTTGGTCCACAAGGAAAACATGGTAAAAATATAATGTACTCTAACATAAGTGACTCCACCAGATTATAATCGATTTTGCTGATGCTCTGTGAAGGGCGACAGTCACTGTCTATTTCAAGCATATTGATGACAATGTGTCGACTTTGTATCACTTGATGTACGCGGAGAATTAGTATCTAGTGTATCAGATGGATGTAAATCCGCAGATTCCTCGTGAACCAACTGATCTGCGTTGTGCATTCTAGTTGGTCCATGAGGAAAACATGGTAAAAATATAATGTACTTTAACATAAGTGACTCCACCAGATTGTAATCGATTTTGCTGATGCTGTGTGAAGGGCGACAGTCGACATGCTTGAAATAGACAGTGACGACTGTCGCCGATGTGTGGTCGACAATTTGATGACTGTCACATTTTACACACGAGAATAATTAGTACTAAAGTGGTACGAATTATGTTTTTTTTTGCAATACACAATAGTAGGCCACAGTATACATAAACAGCTTACAGACTAGTGTAACCGCAACATGGCCTTATTGCTAAAAGCAATCTTTACGAGATGAATATAAAAGTGTATACTTTAATATAAGTGACTGCACCAGATTATAATAGATTTTGCTGATGCTCTGTGAAGGACGACAGTCGTCACTGTCTATTTTAAGTGATGTGTGGTCGACAAATTGATGACTTTGTCACATCTGCGGGTCTATCGTCTAAACAGTCAAAAAATTTTTTTTATATACTACAAAGTTGGCAAACAAGCATACGGCCCGCCTGATGGTAAGCATTAACGTAGCCTATAGACGCTTGCAATACCGGGGGTATCACTCATCACACAATACATTGGCATGTATTGTGTGATGACCCTCCCAACCTTGGGGAGGTTGGGAGGATTGGCAACGCGTGGAGTGAATCTCTGGAGACCTTGCTCCCCGTAGGAACACAACATGGCCGAGACCAATCTATTTGGCTACGATCTTCTGTAAGGTGGAGGTCCTTCCCCAGACGGGCTGCTCTAGCTCTGATTTGAGCGGATTATCCACTGTGCCCTACCGCTCTTAAAGTAGGTATTAATCTCATGCGCTATCTCCCTCGTTTTGTATTTTACATGAAAAAATAAGCCATATAGGCGGTATCTTTAAGCCGATGCCGCGTCGTAGCACGATGTGACGTGATGTGACCTCGCATCGTGTATATGTGTATGAGCCCTTAATCTGATGCACTTGTGTATTTCAAATTATCAATTTTTTTCTACTATTCTGACAAGGTCCAACTTTCAAATAAAATTTAAAGAGTTGTAAACATGGTGTTGATACTTAACAGGGTACAAGGTACCCCATAGACCTTGATCGTCAGATCACTGCAAAAACCCCTCTTGGGCTCACCTACTACCAACTACATGAGAGACAGCATTTTGAAAATGTAACATTATGTTATGTCTCTAGGTATGTGTAGTCATGTAAATAATTGTCAAAAAGAACTGTAGTTTTACATAGTGCCAACTCGTGTTAAAACGCTACCATAGTTAACCCTAGTTTTAAATGTACGTAACACAAGTTGAACTCGAGTTATCAACAAGAGTTTGGAAGGACAAAGCTTTGTAGGGAAATGAGTTTACAAACAAATGTATTTTTTATTTACATTTATAACATAATAAGTTTTTCTTTGTTTTTCATATACCTTCCGCTATCTATGAAAATTTTCGTTGTTTCCTTACAATGTGCATATTTATCCAATATCCATATTTGTCCAATATCCATATTTATCATAATTGTCCAATATATTTGTGAATAAATCAATTAAATTCATAAGTATATAAAATATATCTGTAATTAGTTTTAGTTCTCAAATTAGTGACATTTATGTCTTTATGACAATAAAGTTCTTTAAACCTAATTAATTACTTTCGCTGGCTCAGGGACCTAAAGTGAGCCTTGGTCTCCGCATAGATTTATTATAACTTACTAGCGTAAGAAGATTGGCAATGCAAAAGAGATAGATCATAGCATACGCGTTTGTTAGAGCGAGATAGATGGACGAGACCATTTTTCCTATACACGCTATGGGCTTGTATCGCTCTAACGTCAGTCATGTTAAAACAAATCCCACTTATTTTTACAAAATTTATGGTTTTTAAGTGTAGTGATTAAATATGGTTACCTGTGCAGTGCCCAGATGTAACTCAAACTAAAAGGAAAATCCACAAAATTATATATCTTGCTTGCACACATGTACGTACATT
The DNA here is from genome assembly GCA_905163395.2 of Endotricha flammealis. Taxonomy (NCBI): domain Eukaryota; kingdom Metazoa; phylum Arthropoda; class Insecta; order Lepidoptera; family Pyralidae; genus Endotricha; species Endotricha flammealis. The sequence continues at coordinate 1,273,283 of LR990873.1, forward strand.
CCACGCACACTAGTGTATTTTGTTTTTGGTCTCGCCTCAATCAAACAAAGCCGATCTATAGGTACGCTAGTATATACTAAATCTATGGGTCTCCGATATGAGAGCTCGCCACTGTCTTCGGTCCTGTGCGATATCCCGCTACTGGGAAGTGTGAAGCTGCTGTAGCCCTGTTCACGTAACAAGAACCGATTCTAGTTTGAGTGAACGACACTCGCTGTCTCACTCATACAAAATAAGAATTGAACGGGACAGCGAGTGTCGTTAAATCGAACTAGAATCGGTTCTTGTTACGTGAATAGCCCCACTGGTCGCTGAGTGAAGGGTTCAGCGAAAAATCCTGGGTCCAGTGCAATGGGAGGATGGCAGCTGGAGGGTCTTGTGGCCAAGACGAACATCATCGGCGTCACTAAGGTCCCACCGCCTTTGCTTGGTCATCTGGAGATGATGGAAGAAGATCGCAGCGTGAAGAGGGCATATCTGGGGCGACCAACGGGACCCCGACCGGTTGGTCGACCGGTGGTAAAAGCAAATTTTGCCTTAGGTAGGTATTTTGTTTTGACCAGTACTTTGAACTTTCCAAACACTGGCTAGGGTGGACGTTGCTTAACCTGCATGTTCGTTGTATAGTGGTAACAAAGCGACGCCATCGACAAAATAATCAAGAACAAGTCTTTTTTAAATGCAGTCTCTATACTCAATAGTAATCTACATTTAATAAGAATTCGCCTGAAGCGGCTCAAATGTATGGAGAATGCATCGACTGAGAGAAGCCTCTGTTATTAAATACTCATTAGTCTGTGACAGACATAACGTTTAAAGGAATATCATCGTTACATTTTACAAAATAAGTCCTAAAATCATTTATAACTTTTTTATAAAATCTATATGCAATTATTTACTTGTGGCACATTCGAAAATTATTCTTATTGCTTTGGTAATAGAGGTATTTATGATAGCAAAATAAAGATGTCGATTTTTTTTTAAACAGTAAGTTATAATTTTGAATGTTCAGTCGATTTGTATTAATGAATTAAATACTGGTTACGTTATTTTTTTTAATGTACAAGGCATCAAACAAGAGGCTTGATATTCTAAATAGTTTATGTTACACAATCCGTCTTATATAAATAGATTTTACACGATTCACACACTATATGGTCCCAAAGTAAACTATGCTTTACCTGCTTGTGTTACCAGACAACGGATATATTATTGTAAATAAATAAATAAATAAATATATATATATTTATATTTATAGGACAATAATATTGAAATCACCCAGACTCGAGATAAACACTAATGACTGTCATCAGCATCACATAACACATTCCTGACATCAGTGCGTGTCAATGAGTGCGATATATTTCCAAATACTTTATTGGTAAAATACATAATTAAATAACAAAATAACATGACATTAAATAAAATTAATTAAAACTAAACTAACAATAAAAATTAAAAACTAAACTAACAATAAAAATTAAAAACTAAACTTACAATAAAAACTAAAATTAAGCATTAAAAAGACATGGTCCCTGTGGCAGGGTGCCCAAAATGCTAGCAGCGTTACCTCGCTGAACGGCGGCGATAGATATCCGTTGAGTATTTCCAAATAGTTTCGTATGGATCTAGTGGTAATTTTTCTTTGTTTCCGAAATGATGGCTTATAGAATAGTTTATTTATATTTATTATTATTTATTTAACACAGATTAATAATATAATTGAATTCATAGTAAATGACGTGTCTAATTGGCCGCGTGGGTCTACAGTTTTTTTTTTATATGATTTGATTTGTATGCTTGGCGAGAGAATATCTGTTTTATTATGAAAGAGATGGATAAAGGTTATTTTTAAACAATTCATGTTATTTATTTTTAAAATTAATATTCTTATTGTTATTTTTCATTACAGCGATATTACTGTAATGTTGTGTATTTGAAATTGAATAAAATAAAATAAAAATCATTAAGACATTTTGGTGACTGGACAATTTAAGACTAGACGTATAAGGAAACTGGATATTGTGAGATGAGACGTTTTTGGAAATAGACTATTAGGGCATGTAGATATTGTTGGACACACGACAATGTCGCACGAGGCAGAAACATTACCTTCAGGCTGAAGATAATGTTTCTGCCTCGTGCGGGAATCGAACCAGCTCTGGTGCGAAAGGTAGAGTCACTACGAACGTGTCATCGAGCTGTCATTGTCAAAGTCAAATATTTTTATTCAAATAGGCCTAATACAAGCTCTTTCGAATTTCATGTGTGTAGAAGATGTATAGTAAAAAATAAAACAAAAAAAATGATTCACTCAAACAAAACGTATCTCTTTATCTCGCTCTAATAACAGGAATATCTAATGGTAATAGTTACTGGAATACAGAACTAGTTAGTTACCTGCAGGGGAAAATCCAGCAACAAAGTGTAGACAAATCAAACAGCGCTCCAACTTGCATTGTAACGCAAATAGTGTCCTTGATCAATTCCCGCGGCGGGTGGAATCCGCACGTATTGTGCTTCGTTTACATTGCTAGATTAGTGCCTTTTTTATAGACAGGAAAATGATTTACTGCATGTGCTGCCATTTGGAGAAGCGACGGGGGTCTTTCGGGCTCTACTTTCTAAGACAATGAGTGGCATACCGACTAAAAACCAGCCTGTCTGCCACTTATCCGCCTTAAAAGTGGCAGGATTGTAGAGCAGGTGATACTTGTGCTACCATACCGCTCTGCATTGGACACAGCTCTGTAGCAGCGCGCTCAGGAACTAGGCACGCGCGCCGCTTTGCTTAGGCTAGATATTAGTCTAGATATCGGGTTTTTGTAAGGAAACTAAAGCCGACTAAAAATAAAAAAATAGTTTTGACAAACCATTTAACAACCAATATTTAATTTTGAAAATATTGTAAATTTAATACATCTTTATTTATAACACACACAATTTTGATTTAAAAAAAAATAAAATTAAACAATATCATATTTTCGAGTTTATTATGCTGCAAAATAATGACATAGGTTACAAGTCACAAAACAATTACGCAAATTTACAACAAATCCAGTCTGTTAAGGATGGAGAGGTTAGACAAAGAGGAAGGGATGAAGAAAACTTATATTCTGGAAAAATATGTATGATGGTGAGAAGGTGAAAAAGTGAAGTGAAGGTGACAGACAAAAAGAATATAAAAACACCATAAAGAAAAAGAGGAAACAATAACTATTTACAAAAAGGTTTTTATAAAGAGTTCGGTTTGCCACACAGTCATTATAAAGTTTTTTAACTATCAATCAGTTTGTTATTGTTAAACAAATAATTAATTTAAAGGAAAACCGACGAGACAAAATTTTCAGTGATAACTTTCGGTACATTTATTGACAAACGAGCAAGTGCACTTGCATGATTAAAACGGAGCATAAAATTGAACAGGAGTTACACTTGTAGAGTGCAAGTGGCAAGTTGCACCTGTCAGCATATCGGTGATCGTAAGTACCCGAGGGGGTGCTCAGCGATTGAACTCAAATACGCTTTAGTACTTGCTCGTTAGTTTAACGTTTCATTGTACTAAACGGGGCTTTTGAATTGTAGATATTTGAAGTTTTAAAACATAATTAGTTTGTATTGCTAAGATTAGTATACTTCAACACTCGCTGTTAAGTTCCTGTTAGCTTATCTGATAGATAAATTTGACAGTTGTTTTATGAGAAAAGATATCGAAGATATTTTTTCTACTTAAAAATATTTTTATTACTTACATAAAAGGAATATGAAACTTCATAGGTGCATGCAACATTATATACGCTGATTGTCAATGTATATAAAGTCTAACAAAGTTAACTGCAAATATTTTGCAGGGTGTAGGTATGTACCTATACGTTTCATACATAGGTTAAACGGACATTCAAATAATATGAAGAACCAATATTTATAATTTATATGATGATTATTCAGTAGATATATTGTATTTGTTGTCGTCAAACCAATTTTCACGAAATTTCTATCAATGATTGAGATGCAATTTGTAAAAACCACCAAAAATTTTGATTTTCCCGCGCAGACCGAAACGTACCAACCATAATGACAAACGAGCAAACACCTTTCCTAACCTACAAATTGTCTACATTTACAATTTACAGTAGGTATTTACCTACGATAACAGGGGACTTGTGGCACGCACTCACTATCAATCACTCACTGCACACAGAAACCATATTCAGATCAAACATTCGTTATTTGTTTACGTAATAACTAAACATATTAATATAAACAAATTATAATGAACCTAAAACTAAAAACCTTAAAAAATATAATAAAATAACTAAAATATATTACGTAATTGGTTACGAAACGTAGGACAAAATGATAATGACTCCATATGTATGGCGACGAAAGAAAGACTGACTGATTGAGAGAGAGTTGAGTAGTAACTACTTATTTATTATCGATGTTTTTTATGGAAGAGGTGACAAACGAGCATGGTGCATTTTTTTAACAAAGAAGTGGCAAACGAGCAACAGATGGTAAGTGATCTAAAGGTTGGTTCACACATATCAGTGAAGTGAAGTCACAGTTTCCGATACAGTACCAGCACAGTGCAAAATATTCTTTCATACATTCTCTATGAACGTATCCCCACACAACTAAAACACGGGACCTGTAAACCCCCACCCCCACCCATCAGTACTTTTAGTAGCTACATTGTTTAGAACACTATTTCCTACAAATACTTATGCCAAAATTAGGTACTACACGAATTACTTCTCCTGAGAGCTATTTGTATGTCTTCGTTGGCTGGACTAATAAATGTTTACTTAGGTACTTGTCTAATTCCAATCAAAACTGGGTTAGGGGTAGGAAGACATTGCTGGGTTAGGTTAGGGTTCGCTTGTGATCATAACGCGACTTTTTCAATCCTATTAAAAATCCCATAAAAAAAAAAAATTATTTCAAATTCCTTATTTTTAGACTCATGCACCCAGCACTAATCTAGAATAAATTCTAGACTGCTCTGAAGCTCTGATACAAGATAATGTAATTCAAATTGCTCATAAAAATACTTTTTCATACATTTTGAGGTTAGGTTACAAATTTTCAAAAACTATGTACTTCCGTAGGGGGGGGAGTGGTACCGGGGGGGTAGCTCTTCCCTCCTTCCTCTCCCCACCCCCCTTAAACTCCTAAAATCGTGGGTCCTTATTCTAAAATCCACTACACAAAAATATAAATAGCCAATGACATAGGTATCTATTAAAAAATGTGACGAAATGTACCACACATTAAAAAAAACCAAACAAACACAGGCACAAAGCAACCTTTTCTTACCGCAAAAAACTTTTCCGAGGGGCAAGCGGGCATTTTTCCCTTTTCGCCTACAAACGGACCGCAGCGTTTAAAAAAAAAGTTACCCGCCCGCTACAACGTACAAAAGAGGATTTTTTATTTTATATTTTCAAATATTAAGGGACATCGTTAGCGGTTACCTACCATTTGTTAAATATCTGAAATATTTTTCGTACGCTTTTTTGTTGAAATGGGTTTATTTTTTTTTTATGCCGCAGTCGAGTTATCTTGTTTTAAGTGGGTGTTTAAAAAATAAGTTTTCTTTGCGCATTGTTTCGTAAAGGGTGTTTTGCGAACTCTTTCTGAAAGGAAAGTTGTTAATTTTTTTCAATGTTCAACTTTGACGGACTGTTTGTAATTATATTTTGTATGTATACATAGAAATGTTTTATTTGCAATACACAGCAAAATAGCATATTAAACATAGTGCATAATATGCTATTATATATATTGTTGAAAAAAATTACAAAGGAGTAGCGCCCAACGCAGTACAGTTTAAAAATCTGATGCTACAGCATGGAGTTTCAATGACATTAACAAAACTTAATTAAACAGGCAACAATATGGCTGTTTTTTTATATTTTTTATACCACAAAGTTGGCAAACAAGCACACGGCCCGCCTGATGGTAAGCAATAAGCATCACCGTAGCCTATAGACCCTTGCAATGCCGGGGGTATCACTCACGCGTTGCCAACCCTCCCAACCCCCCAAGTGGAGCTCTGGAGACATTACTCACCGTAGGAACACAACATGGCCGAGACCAATGCTATTTGGCTACGGTCTTCTGTAAGGTGGAGGTCCATCCCCAGACGGGCTGCTCTGATTTGATGGATTATCCGCCGTGCACAAGTAAAAATAATCTTTTGAATCTTTAATAAAAATAATGATATTTAAAGAATTGATTATAATATTCGCAAATAGAGCTATCTTGAGATGCAGTACTAATACGATAATTATTCAAAAATGTAAAGGGTGGTACACACTTGACATGATTCTTTAATTTTTTCTTGCTTTTCTTTCTTTAGAATTGGTGTATGGTCATAGAGCTTCCAAGACCTGCATTTTTAATGAGAAATACATGCGTTAGTTTTTTCCATGGGCATTTTTAAAATATAGTTTTTGTGTACAATTATTATGCAAGCCGCTGCCAGTCGTCGCATTGGAGGTGGTTGGGGGGAGGCCCTTGGCTTGGGTTGGCTTGGGCCCTTGGGTTCTTGTGGCTGAGATGATGATGATGATGACACATTATTTAGTGGAGATTTAATTTTAAAGCGGTAAGATACTTGCGCCATTATTTGGTGTTGCCCACGATTTATTTTGCAAGTAGATTTCCTGGAAATACTTTTACACGTCAGATTTTTTAAAAATCCTACTAACATTGACGTAAATGGCCTGTTGTAACATATCTAAATCTAGTATCTTTGTATCCTAGAAGTGACATCTATTGTCACATATTGTAATACATGAATGAGTGTCTTTACATCTGTGTTATTAGGTTATCTGTGGTCTTTGTTAAAGGAAATAAACTCGATCAGTTCTCCATGGATCACCCATGCTGTCGTTTCATTTCAATAAAGCGCCACAAGAAACTCAACAGATTGCCTTTTTAAAAAGTATTTAAAAAAAACATACATAGAAGTCAGTAGTCACTAAGAACTTCCATATGTGAAAGTCAATGGTGTTAATTATGTTGTACATTTAACTAGACTAAACTAATTTTGACAGGACCAAAGGTGTTGTTGTCCTTCCTTGGTTTACAATTAGTGACAAGGATAGCAACACTTCTAGTCCTGTCAAAATTAGTTTGGTCTAGTTAAAATGTACAACAAGCACCATTGTCAAACGAACGATATTATGAGTTCCAGCATCCAGACAAAATCCACTCGGAGCTTTGATGCTGCTAGAAAATAAGTACTTTGTATTGCACGCAATGAATTTAATAATATTTTTAAAATTAATTAAAAAAGCCGCTTCTGTTATGTCGATTTTTCGACAGTGTACCAATTAGGCAGGAGACTGAAAACAAATTTGAAATATTGTCATTTCGGAAACCACACGAAATGATGATGAGAACCCCTATTCTTGTAACAAAAACAGAGTTAATCTCGATTCAAACTTAATGGCTGTTTCACTCATACAAAATAAGAATTGAGCGGGACAGCAATTGACACGAGATCTTCTTCTTTTCGTGTCAATGACTCAAATAAAATGAAATTCCTACACCCTACTGGCAAGATGTTCAGCCAGTAAGATGTTATTATCCGTGGCCTTCCACAAATCTGTTGAGGCACATACAGTAGGCCAACCCGGGCAAGATAGGAGATGACCAATCGTCTGTGGCGCACCAGTGTTGCAAAAATCACAGCTCATATCGGATGATTCTCCTATGAACCCCCATTTTCTGAGGTTGTACCTACTGCGGCCCACTTGCGACCGTAAGCGATTCAGGGACTTCCATAAAGTCCAAGGGAGGCTGTGGCCTGGGAGGAGGTGCTCAGATGGTTCCGGGCAGTGTTAGGGGACAGGATGCCTTTCATGCCAAAGTCGTTTAAACGATTTTTCTTATAAGAATAGAGCTAACAGCTAACAGTGATCGTGACGTTATTGGTAAGTTGTGGACGCACCCTTAGCCCCGCACAATCGGCCCAGCCGAAGAATATTTACATTTGCCCGCACAATGGCAACCTAATTTGAATATCATGCTTATGGGACAATTCGCCGTAAAAATATGAACAATAAACATGGACATGTCAAATCAACAGGGCTGCCTGTTAATTGAAAAATAGTATGACCACAACCCCGGTGGTCGAATGGCTATTTGGCACGTTTCGCCGATTCAACGCCGACTCAACTTATTGTATTACATGAAGGCTCTGCGTAAACGCCGGCCACAGCTACAAGTGGCGAGTCGCGGACACAGCTGTAGCGAGTTGCCTACGGCCACAAAATTTATGAAAAATCGAAGTGGCGAGTACGTGATTACACCTACTTGTTTTCATCATCATTACTCATTTTAAATAATTCCCGAATTATGTCAATAAAAATGTGAAATAGAAATGATTACAATACGAAACAATACTTAGCTCTACAATCTCATGAAGTTGATTTATGTTGGGTTAGATGACGAAAAAAGGACGGGTTGCACTCCGGGAGTGCCGGCAGAAGTGAAAACTTAAATAACGTTGTGCATTTTTGAATAATTTGCAATGGTTAGGGAATCTTACGCTTTTTCGATCAGGCTATGGATCTGACGCGAGTTTAACATTTTTTACCCATCTAAAAAAGTGCCAAGAGCAGCTAAAGAGTTTTCACTTTAAAAAAAAAAGTGAAGACGAAGTAGGACGAAAAAACCCGACCACACTATCATTTTCGCTCAATTTCGCATACGTTTATGTCTAAGATATTGGTGAAGTACTGATTTGTTTTTAAAAGCGAGGTTTAATAAATTAGACCGATTAAGCTTGGATTGGTATGGGATCTCTTGTCTACCAAAGAGGTTTGGAACGCAATGTTTTAAGCCGTGTAGCAAAGGCTATAACCGAAAATATGACACGTAATCCCTACAGTCAAAGTAAATTTTTCTTATTCAAATAGGCCTCTTTTGAATCTTCACAATTTTTTCTTACCACTAGTTCAGACGGCAGATTTGTACTAAAAAAACAGACCAGTGAACATCAAGTAGTCTGATAACTTAATATACTAACTTTATTTTTTTTATATTTTTTTATAGATTTGCCAACCCTATGTCTAAACTACAAACAATGTAGAGTGGACAAATATGAAAATAAGTCCTGCCGCACAGGTATCGGCAGTGCACAACTCATTTGCCTACAGATAGTACAGACTGCAAAAAAATTGAGAAATGAGTGAACAGAAAAAAATTCGCACTAAGCACTAGTTCGAATTTTTTCACGTCACGTTCGAAATACGAGCGCGGTAGAATTTAGTTTAAGAAAGATGTCTAAGCTTACTTGGCGGCTAATATGTCTTACCCATTCTAACGCGCTCGTATTCGAACGTCTCAGGTGAAAAAGTCGTACTACGTACACAGTTAGAAGATCAATTGGATCATTAAATAATTATATTTAGGTATATTATTTATTAATTACCTGCGACAATCTTTAACGCTTACTATTGCTAATCTTGTCAGGAATGAGGATTTCTTCCTAGATTAGAATTAGATATAATATAGAAACATGGTGAACATTACTGATGGCACATTTATTTACAATAATGTTCAAAAAATGTATCAGCGATATCTTATTGTGTCATTGTTTGATTACCCAAATAAAGTGAAAAAATAAACACATTACTAATATTATAAATGAGAAATTGAGTTTGTTTGTTTGTTATTTCTTCACAGCTTAACTAATCAGCCGATCATTATGAAAATTTGAATATATATTATCAGGGGTACAGAGCCCAAGTTCAGCCCAACATAGGCTACTTTTGATCCCATGAAAGTATGTCATTCCAATGAGAAAATATTTTATCCACTATAGAGGGCGCTGTATCGGCCAACAGATGGCGCCACAAGTCACGCTATGGGTTGTTTTGTTGTCAAACGAGATCTATGTCATAAAATTAACGCGAGCGAAGCCGCGGGGAAAAGCTAGTAGGTATAAATATATATTTTTTTGTAAATAAGTTGTTGAGAAAACATCCAGATCAAAAATTTTGCTTCGTTTACAACTAAATGTTGTTAAAAAGATTCGTCCAAAAACATTTTATTAATTTTATTAAATCAATATTTTTATGCTAACCGTACGTATGGACGATTCAATACAATAAACAGTAGCATTCGTTTTGCTCTTAGTACACATAAGAATCGTATCGGTTCGTAATTCCCCGACCAAAACTACTACCATCAAGGGATAATGTATATGGGCTTATGAACAGTCTTATTGATTTTTAATAGGTAGGTAATTTATCTTATAAAGATTACTGTCGTTCGTATTAAAACGAGGAATTGTTTGTCTGTCTCATAGTACGGTGGTCCGATTTTATTTTCGGTAACTTGACGATTTCCGCCAATCAAATTAAAGGTTTTATGAAGGTGACTCTTGACATCATTCCAAATTGTAATTATTCCAATGCAGGGATACATCCCTTTAATCGAATGGGATGAGAGCGTACTCCGCCACGCTGCTCTCATGCACATTGACGGAGGCCAGTAAATAAATAAATAAATATTCTTGGACGAATCACACAACGCCATCTAGTCCCAAACTAAGCAACTAAGCTCGTACTATGGGCACTAGCTTGCTGATAAATATACTTAAATACTTTTTTTTTGTAAATAAATACTTATTAAACAGAAAACACCCAGACCAAGGCAAACAGACATGTTCATGCACAGAATTGTTTGCCTTGCGCAGCATTCGAACCCGCGGCCCTTGGGATAAAGTGACCAATACTAGCCACTCCCCCGCGCTGGCCCTCACAGCGTAGGGGAGCGTCCCCAAGGTGGCGGATAGGGGAATGGTCGGTAGTACAGCCTAGCTACACTAACCGGCTAAGTCCGATGGACTCGCTGACCAACGACGGGTGTGGTCCTCCAGCATTTCGGGGGTTGTGCGGCGGGTTGACACCTCGCCCACGTAAAACCAATGTTGCTGGTGAAGCGTATCCCGTTAGCGCTTCACTAGCTTGCACAACATCGTAAAAAAAATAAAAAAATACTAGCCACTCGACCACCGGGCCTGTCAGGTTCAAGCCGCCTGAAAGCCACCTATCATCATGTCATCTATCGATAACAGACGCGTAGACGGGGTCAATGGCGTAAGCGCGACGCACTGCGACGCCATCGACTTCTCTTCTAAGAGATGTTGTATCTCTTCTAGGTCAGAGCCTTAACAGGACATTGTCGCCTCAATAAGCACATGTCCAACTTAGGGCTGAGTGACACGCGCACCTGCAGACGATGTAAGGAGGCTGATGAAACACCACTGTATCTTCTGGGGGAATGTGGGCCACTGATACACAAGCGCAGCACTCATCTAGGGAAACACTTATTAAGCCCAGATGAGTTAAAGGAGTTCACCCCTAAGCAAATCCTGCGGTTCATCACAGCTGCAGGGTTTAGCGGTGAGCTCTAACAATTCATGTGGCGATCACAATAGACCAGTCCTGGTCGCAGTGCCATTACAGCCGCACAAAGCAAAAAAAAAAAACTCTTCTAGATTGAAAATATGCTTTTTTAGTTATATATTTATCTTTTTCATGAATGTTTGACGCTATAGGCGCGTGATGCTGTAAATTTATAATCTGTGTCGGTATATCTTGCGTATAAAAAAATCTCCATATTGGCTCTTACTTATTCAACGCTGCTATGTTGGATCTTTCCTGTTTTATTTGCTCATCGAGTTGCGATACTCACGAAGTGTGGGCCAAGTTAAAGGGTTAAAATTCAAAATAACCTTAATATTTAGCTGGCAGTGGCTAAATAAGTTCCATAACTTAATCCTCCATAAAAACCTTACACATAAAAAATTATGTTTTTTTTTTCTGTAAACTTACTCTTATTGGCTGAGTGCTGTTAGCAATATGGCTGCCTTGTTGCAGTAACAGTAGTCTATAAGCTGTCTATGTATACTGTGTAGGTATTGCAAATAATGCCTATTCTATTATCTTATTTTCAAAAAATTCCAATTAATAAAATGCTTTGGGCTGCTTTGTGCTGAATGACTGACTGACTGACAGATCAACGCTCAACCTATAACGCTGGTCGTACCTCAAAGGAGGATGTGTTCTCTGTACGCATTCAATTAAAAAGATTTTTTTTAAATTCCCACAAGAAAGCGAGATAAACACAAACGAATTTGCCCGGGATTCGCTGCAGTGATTTAGGATTTGACCTTAGCGCTATTTGGATCGACATCCCGCGTTTTCAGCTTGATTTCTGTATGTACCTGGATCTGTATTTTATTTATTCTTTTATATGTACTTATACATTGTAACAAAAGAGTGAAAGGAAAAAAAAATTGCTAAATGACAAAAAAGGCCGTAACCGGGTTTCTTTCGCCATTTCTTTTACCGGTGGCCATTTTGCTTGTGTCCGAAATGGTGGTAGTATATAACGTAGTATATTCTCTTTATACATATATACAAATTGTAAATGACAAGAAAAAGTGCCTGTGAAGGTCTAATTTCTGAAATAAACGATTTCATTTCATTTCATTTCAGTGAAAAATATAATAACAAATAAATAAACCGTGGAGTATGGGACGGGCCTTGGTGTGGGACGCGACATGCGTTGACACACTTGCCCCGTCACATCTTCACAATACGAGTAGGAGTGCGGGAGCGGCGGCGGAGTCCGCCGCGAAACTAAAAGCCACAAAATATCAGCAGCTGACTGGCTCCTACGATTTTGACCCAAAGGCTGGCCGTTACTTCGCTCAACGGATATCTTTCGCCGTTCAGCGAGGTAACGCTGCTAGCATTTTGGGCACCCTGCCACAGGGACCATGTCTTTTTAATGATTAGTTTTAGTTTTTATTGTTAGTTTAGTTTTATTTAATTTCATGTTATTTAGTTATATATTTTACCAATAAACTTTTCTCCCTGTAAATACAAAAAAGTTATAACAATTTATATTAATTTCAATAATTCCCCTTGCACCACAACCAAAGGGGGATGTCGGGATGTACGTCAAACGTCATCGGTCTAGAAGACAGCTCTTCGGTTTGATATAACCTCTTCTTGTAAATATTACAGACAGTCCTAACAAAACATCCAAACTAACCAACATACACTTTAATTCTTACATCTTAAAGTATGTTATCTTGTGTGAAAACTTTGTGGTTACGACTTAAAGTTTAGTTACATATTGGCATCAGTGTAACCAACCAATTATAACTTGAGTTTGATACAAGTTACAATTTTGATTTTTCGATCGTTTTGTGTGCAGCATTGACGTGTTTTATAATTAAAATGGCGATTCCTTATGGTGTTTTTATTTTTTAATACACTGTCGATCAAAAGTAAGATTATGCGTGCAAGGTTATACGTTTCACTTGAAATTTTAATATGCTATTATAGATGACAGGTGATAAGCGATGATATAAAAAGCTGGGTTGTAAATGCATCTTTAAAACTTTTTTTATGCCACAAAGGTGGCAAACAAGCATACGGCCGACCTGATGGTAAGCATCACCGTAGCCTATAGATGCTTGCAATACCGAGGGTATCACTCACGCGTTGACAACCCTCCCAACTCCAAGTGGAGCTCTGGAGACCTTACTCACCATAGGAACACAATATGGCCGAGACCAGTGCTATTTGGCTACGATCTTCTATACGGTGGAGGTCCGTCCCCAGACGGGCTGCTCCGATTTGAGCGCATTATCCGCTGTGCCTTAACTCTCTTAAAAATCTTTAAAACTTAATAATAAATACTAATTTATATTATTACTAGTTGTAGTCTGCGGCTTCGCCTGCGTGGGTTGAGTTAATAAACATGTGACATTCAAAAATAACGTCCTATTTGGTAAAATAATTTTCGAAATCGGGTCTGTAGATATAGAGATTACCCTCTACAAACTACCTCTTTAAATATTTAGATTATTTAATTGAATAACATTACAAATTACAATCTTAGATAATATAAAATTAATTGAAACTAAACTAACAATAAAAATTAAAGACTAAACTAACAATAAAAACTAAAATTAAGAATTAAAAAGACATGGTCCCTGTGGCAGGGTGCCCAAAATGCTAACAGCTATAGATTATTAAGCTAAATTGCCCCACTGCTGAACTAAGACCTTATGTATTTATGGTAGGATGAATATGAATATTTATATAATATACTAGCAAAACCCATGTCGTGTACCCGACTATCCTGTGGGAATTTCAAAACCCGTCATACAATATATATTTATTCACATCACAAAGGGAATAATAATAACTAACCAAAATTTTGCCTCTCCACGTTCAAACATTTGGCCTGGACAATGATCTATGTATGACTAGCTGATTCGTACAACTTCAAACATTTATAAAATCTCTGTGACTGCATATACATGACTAGAGAAACCCGCGCAACTTCGTTTGCGTTTATCCCGCTTTCCCGTGGGAATTTCAAAAAATTATTTCTTATCGGTTGCCTACATCACACACCCAAATTTCAGGTCTCTACGGTCAAGACAAAACATTTTCATATGTATACATGATTATTTTTCTATTTAAATACTATTCACAATCTTTGGAGTGGGCGTTTATGAAATAGGCTAGCCCGACCGGTGAAATACCACCCTTATACAGAATATTGACGTGAAGCAGCAATGCGTTTCGTTCGGGGAGAGATATCCGAAATTCTTGTTTGCCACCTTTGTGGTATAAAAAAAAATCGAACTCCTTCCTTATACTATTTCTCGCTATATATCCTGTCTTTTCCTGTTATAGGTCGGCAACGGGTCAGGGACCCTAGAATCTATATGTGCTCCATAGTCGACGGTAATCACCTAATATCAAATGATCCATATTCCTGAGCTTGTTTTCCAACCACTTCCGTAAAAAAAATGTAAAAGTATATGGGTATTTCAATACCTACAACCTCAGCCTACAACCATCCCTACAACCACACTACGAAATATTAGAGCGAGTCGACGTAATGAGATTTCCTATAAGTGAGAAAGAGACAATATCAATATGCCATTTAACCATTGACCAATTTAACTTGAACCCTGTCAAATATTATAAATTTAATATTTAATTACTTACTGTTTATTATCGATGAATATGATTCAGTCCGCTTTATACATAGTTAGAATTTTAGCTGTTTTCCGAGATCACAAACAGAATAAATAGTACGACGACATTATGAAATCATTTTGTTTGAATATTCACAATATATAAAAATATTACATGACAGATGACACACTTCACTTCACGGATGTGTCAAAATGAAATGTAATTGAATCAAAAGCACTAAGGAGTATGAGTATTGATATCAAATCGAAGAAAATTACCCACAAAATACATATTTTTCAAGAATTTCAATAAAATAAGAATCACGTCTTCCATCAATTCTCTTAAACAATTTTTATGCAAAATTTGAAGTAGATTGGACCAAGGAATCAAGTTGTCCCATAGTAACTTTACCCCCCTTTTTCACCCCCTTAGAGTTCGAATTTCGAAAAATCCTTTCTTATCGGACGCCTACGTCATATAATAGGTCCACCTGCCAAGTTTCAGATTTTTACGATGAGCGGTTTAGGCTGTGCGTTGATTCTCAGTCAGTCAGTCAGTCAGTCAGTCAGTCAGTCAGTCAGTCAGTCAGTCAGTCAGTCAGGACAAAGCATTTTATATATATAGATTATAGTAAGTATAGTGATATGGTATAATATTTGAAGTTAAATAATCATTTTGTTTTAATATTTAGATGATGTCCTAAGTATCTATCATTTTCTTGTTTAGTATTTATTTTCTTGTCGTGCTACTCACTCCATACAGAAATTCGTTACCTTAAGGTTGCCTTTTACCTTAAGATTGGTTTTTAACAATAAGGCCGCCTTGTTGCCTTTACACTATTTTTTAAGATTGTTTTTTTTGTACTTTTTCCTGTGTGTAATGCAAATAAAGAGTGTGCTATCTATTCTATCTATAAGACCTAAATGAGTTCCTTATTTTCATTGATATGATGAAGGCTTGAACGTGAAAATCCACCACGCTTTATACCCTACTAACGAAACCGCGCAACTTGTTTGCGGAATTTCGAAAAATCTTTTCTTATCGGATGCATAATGCCAAACAAAGAACACATTCTTTAAGTTTTAGGTCTTTACGATTGATCCGTCAGTCTGTCATTACGGACAACGCATTTTATATGACATAAAGATAATAACCATTTTTTTATCTAGGAATTTGCTTATTCGATTACTACAACGTAACCTTATGTCTGTTTATCGATATAACTAAAAAAAGACAAAAACATTAATATTTCTCACATGTGCCCAAGAGTTGAGTGCAAAAAATCTCACCCACACACAATCCTTTTACAAGAATCGATTTCGTTTGGTGTCATTCAGTTTTTGATCCGATTATAAAGTTTTATTTTGGAAAATTTACGGTAGAGTGCACTTTGAAATCGAATCAATAGATCTTTTTTAAGTATTCCGCTTCAGTGGTGACAGGTTCAATCCTGATACAATGCAAACATGTGTGCTTGTAAAACATGTGCACGAATATGTTTTTTATTACACTATTTTTAATACCACTCCTAGGTATCGTCATCAGTAAAATGGATTTAAAATAACTTGTCGCTGTGAAAACTGTTCAACAGCGTAAGTTTAAAATTTAAATATATTTTTTATGCCACAAAGGTGGCAAACAAGCATACGGCCCGCCTGATGGTAAGCATTACCGTAGCTTATAAAGGCTTGCAATACCGGGGGTATCACTCACGCGTTGCTAATGCTCCCAACCCCCCCAAGTGGAGCTCTGGAGACCTTACTCACCGTAGGAACACAACATGGCCGAGACCAATGCTATTTGGCTACGATCATCTGTAAGGCGGAGGTCCTTCCCCAGACGGGCTGCTTCGATTTGAGCGGATAATCCGCTGTGCCCTACCTCTCTCAAAATTAGAATAACGACAAGACATAAATTAATCTAAAGAGCCTAGCCACTACTATGAATTGCTAGTGGCTCGTAAATGAGCTGACTCCACCGTGGCAGTACCTCTCACAAAATACCGACGTGAAATAGCGGTGATAATGCTGCTGTGCTTCGAACAATGAATGAGATAACCAAAAGCCTCTCTTTCTTCCTACCCCCTTTTTCACTTTCGTTCTCCCGTCCATCCCCTTTCATTACTTCATAGGTGGGCAACACATCCAAGATCTCGTGGTTGGATGTTTTCAAATCGGTCCGGTTTTTTATTGTTATTTAATATTATATTACTAGTAAAATACTCGCAACTTCGTTTGCGTATATCTCGCTTTCCCGTGGGAATTTAGAAAAATTCTTTCTTAGTACACCCCTAGACGTCGTAAGGAAACTACATTCCAAATTTGGAATCTCTAGACCCAGCGGTTTGGGCTGTGCATAGTGTGCATTGATATATAGTTCGTTCCTCCTCTGTCAAAAATTTGTTTTAGGCCTCGCCATTACAAAATTTTAGCTGTACCGGCGGCACGTACAGTGTCTCATGCCAAATCGCCACTTGTGATTGCTCTGCGGTATATCAATGCGCTTCTCGTATCAGCCCCAGACTGTGATGTGTTTGATAGTCAATGGATGACTGTATGTCGGGAGTGTTTGAGGTTTTGCGAGGAGATGGATGTGCGGGAGACCACGGTGAAATGTTAATTGTAGGTTACTTGTTGTTATTCCTATTTGTAATTGTTTGAATATCACACTGCCTTAGTATGTACTTACTGTAATACTGTGTATATTAAATGAATAAATAAATAAATAAATCATTGATATAGTTAAATCAGTCAGGACTTTGAATTTTATATTTATAGATAGATTTTATATTCTTTTGAATACTGTACGTATTAAACACAAAGAATGACGAAAAAGGCTGTAACTGAGTTTCTTTCGCCCTTTTCCGAGTGGCCATTTTGCTTTGTTTCCGAAATTGTGTTAGTTTAAAGATTAGCTTATTTATTTAATACAAATAAATAATATAATTGAATATATTGCAAGTGACGTGTCTAAGTGCCTGCCATACATAAAAAAGTATTTTTAATTTTTTGATTTTGATTTAGTAGCTTCGGAACTTCGGAGCCTATTCAATTCAGACGAACAACCAAATATTTTCGTCTTTATAATATTAGTATAGATTAAACGGTTTCTTAAAACATTTCATTACTGAACCCTAATAGTATCATTTACAACATTGTACACAAAAATTAATCAATACACGAAGACCGTAATTACTCAGATTTGAACCCAAGACTCTAATTCTGATTGATGATTTAATAATCGGTAATTATACGTCATGTGCGTGACGTCATTTCTGTTGCTCGACCACGAATAAAAAAGTGATATGTGTTTGAAGTTTACTCATCATATCAACCGGTAATCATCCCACTGCTACGGGCTACGGGTCATGTTTCAATTGAAGGGGATTAGAGCGTACTCTGCCACGCTGCTCCAATGCGGATTGGCGGAGGCCAGTGTTTTCAAACCTGAACGCCATAGACTAGGCTTAACGACTGTCATCTATCGACGAATCAAATCAAATCTTAAATTTATTTACTTACCACAATACACAATATTTACATGAGGTGTTAGTAATGTAACAACCGTGACCTCGGCTTAACGTGCACTCCGAAACACGGAGAAAATAACGAAACCCATCCAAACACTGGTTAGGCTCGACGTTGCTTGACTTGTGTGTTCGACGCCATCGATCTTCCTGTTTGCTACCTTTATTTTCTAAACGTCTTAAATGATAGAAAACAATGGTAATAAAGGTAAAAAACATCGATACGCGCCGGTTGAACGATAAATAAATTCAGGGCTGTCAAATGCGGACGGGCGGGCGGGGCGAGCTTTATGATTGACAGCCCTGACAGCGGTTAAACACAGGTCGCGAAAGGTATTGTTTTTTTTACTATAAAAACGGCGTGGAACAATTTGTTGGAATTTTTTCGGGTTCTGTATATAATATTTTATAAATGCAAAATGTGTATGTATGTAAAGCATTCAGTTCCCGCAATTGTATTGTGTTTTAGTAGAAGTCTGCAGTTGGATTCACTACAAGCGTCTTTTTAAAAAAACGTTTAAAAACGTTTTTGTGGTGATTTTTTTTTATTGTTAATTTTGTTTCGGTTCAATTAACATTCTTATTATAAAAACATTTTTGAAAAAAAAAATTGCACCTCCCTTAGCTGGATTCCGAGAGGACGTGGGTTTAAATCCTACTTGAGGCGGTAATTTAAAAAATTTCTACCAAAAATTTTGTGTGAAAAAGTTCGTATATATAAATGTTCTACACTTTACGCAAAGTTGAGTCAATATCGGAAATATGCGAGAGGAACATACTAAGTATTAACTTATAAAAAATAGACTATAGCAAAAGAAATTCGTCATATACAGACTATAACTTCAATACGGAACCCTAAAAATCGAGCTCATCCTCAGGCACGCTTTCAATCCGACGCGATACAAAAAAAAGGAGATTCGGTTTTTAATTTTTCGACACACATTGATACGTGTTATATTTTTTTTTACCACAGATTCCCATAATCCTCAAGAAACAGCTGTGTGACTTATTATCTGTGGTTAATTGTATATTTTTTGGTGTTTCAAGTGGTTTTGATATGGTCATCAATATGATAAGGGTTGTTAAAAAAAATTGTTGATTTTTTGTAATAAATATAAAAAATATAAACATTTAGTCTTGGTCGAGTCATACAACGCCATCTAGTCCCAAACTAAGCAAATATTGCAGACACATGAAATATATTTTTTTGTATTCATATAATCTTCAACAAAGTATGAATAATAAATATTTTATTATCCATACTTTATTGAAATTACATATAATCTTCAACAAAGTATGAATAATAAATATTTTATTATCCATACTTTATTGAAATTATAAATGCAAAAGTGTGTTTGTCCTTCTTTCACGTCAAAAGTAACAAACTGATTGACATTTTTTTTGGGATAAGGACACTTCCTACAACGTGCGTGAAATAATCACCTATCACTACTACATAGACCAATGTCGTCTGTACACGCGCACACGTATGCGTGAAATGTAGTAGGGCTGCCATCGCGTAGTTATCATTCAAAATGGCGGCCGATGTTGAAGTAGGTGCTACTCTATACATGAAGTAATTTTACATTAGCGGCGTAATTCATTAATGCTTCGGTTCTACTGAAATATAATGCTATTATATAAATGATGATGTAATCGGTTACTTGGTAGCTAAATGAAACAAGAAAATTGAATTCTTGTATTACTAATTAATTTGTTTTTATTTTACAGCCAGCAGCGCAAGTTTGAGTTTTAAATAAATAAGAATGTAATCTATTTTATTCCAAATTATATAATGGACGACCGGACACGTGACCTTTTTATTAGCTTATTAAATGAAGGGAGTAAAAAGAGATTTTTTAATTTTTAATTTCACAGTAAAAAACAAATTATTTTCATTTTAATTATACATTACGAATTGGAAACACTTATATATTTATACCTAAATGATTTAGATTTTTAGATCCTTTGGAAACCTATAAGAATTCCTATTCTTGTCAAGATTACTTGAAGAAAGACAGCCGAAGAATGCACAGTATTTCCTCATTGTCGTCAAAATTATAGAAAATATTCGAAATACACATTCGTTCACTAAGCGCACAGCCCTCGACTGTGACCGCCTCGGTGCCCCCCTGGGGTTGAGGTACGCGATTCGGTGCGGGGCGGAGAGTGGCCATTCTACCTCGGGTATTACTTATTCTATGGGATAGGTTAAGGTCTGGGAAGTGACATAAAGCGAATTTTTATTCCGGAAAAACCTTTTATGGGAAAAAATTAAAATAATAATTATTTTTCAGATACTCTGAACCATGCGGGCGAAGCCGTATTATATAGAAAACATCAAGGCAAACAGACATACTCATACATACAAAATAATATATTGAGTAGGATTAACACTAATTAATAATAATACTCTCCGAAAGTCCATTATGTATGAAAAATAACGTTTCTAATAAGGACGACGTATTTTGATTGTAGTTGAGTAAACAGTGGAAAGTACTTTGAGAAACAAAAAAAAAATACAAAGACAATATTTCCGACGCAATTTTTGATATTAAAATTTTCAATATTACCTAATGGATGTCCCGAAGATCACCAAGAGCTCTCAGTATTGAGTGCACCCTACAATTCTTTTTAGGGTTCCGTCATGAAAGTGATCTTTATCCAAAATTACACGTCTGTTAAAAAAAAATCTTTTCTTTACTTTGTATTTTTATAAAAATAACTGACGAAGAAGTTTAGTGACAAAATAAGGTTTATTTAAACCTAGGCTAGTATGTTATTAGGTATTTATTAGTAAGTATTTAACACACAAC
Source organism: Endotricha flammealis (assembly GCA_905163395.2). Taxonomy (NCBI): domain Eukaryota; kingdom Metazoa; phylum Arthropoda; class Insecta; order Lepidoptera; family Pyralidae; genus Endotricha; species Endotricha flammealis. The sequence continues at coordinate 1,294,660 of LR990873.1, forward strand.
AAATTAGATTCTACCTCTTAATAATAAACATATGGTTATGTAATATTATGTTTAAATTCATTAAAATAATTAAAAATTACTTTCCAGAGTTTGGTCCATAACTACACGATTGAATGATATAATGTGTGTTTTTTTCAAAAACCGCAGAACAAAGGACTAGTACCTATCTATTTTTTTTTTGACGATGTTGTGCAAGCTAATGAAGCCCTAACGGGATACGCTTCACCAGCAACATTGGTTTTACGTGGGCGAGGTGTCAACCCGCCGCACAACCCCCGAAATGTTGGAGGACCACACCCGTCGTTGGTCAGCGAGTCCATCGGACTTAGCCGGTTAGTGTAGCTAGGCTGTACTACCGACCATTCCCCTATCCGCCACCTTGGGGACGCTCCCCTACGCTGTGAGGGCCAGCGCGGGGAGTACCTATCTATTACTTTTCAAATCGAATGACCAATTCCTATTTGGAGAATTTATTTAAAAGAAAAATAGTGTTTTTAATGTAAATCGGGTAGGATAGGAGACTCCTTTAAATATTTTTCACTATCACTTGTATATAAATAAGTAAATAAATATAGGGACAAATCACACAGATTGAGCTAGCCCCAAAGTAAATTCGCAACTTGTGTTATGGGATACTAACTCAACGATACTATATTTTATTACAAATTAATAATATAGATATAGGTACATCCAAGACCCGAGGCCAGTTAGTTTTTCATCATGACCCGACCGGGATTCGAACACGGGATCTCCTGGGTGGCGGTCTGGGGTCGTAACCATTACGCCACGAAGGTCGTCATATTTAAATGTAGTTTTTTTTTTAATTTCTGCAACTTACAACAACCCAGACCTTTATACCAATGTATATTCATTCCATACGGAACCTTATAATAAATAATATTCGTAGGTACTTTTCTGGTTTTTTAATGCCCTCTTCCTATTCAGATCTTTTGTCTCATTTCGAGAGTTTGATGTCCCCTTATTCATTGTAGTGTCATAATTATGTAATTTCTCCGTGGGGGAGGCAGACATTGATATTAGACGCTCTATTCAACTTATTGTTTGCTAACCTATCTTGTGTCTGTAAAAGTCTATCTACTCATCTCCATCAGGGAAATGGGGCTCCCTTCAATCGAAAGAGATTAGAGTGTACTTTGCCACGCTGCCCAAATGCGGATTGGCTGAGGTCATTGTTTTCAAGCCGCCTGAAGGCTATCGACTTGGCTTAACGACTGTTCTCCATCGACAACAACCAAGACAATACAATCCAGGTGTCTTTAAATCTAGAGTAAAGAGGTTTTTTCTAGGTGAGCGTAGACCACAGCAGGGATGCTTACCATCAGGCACGCTGTCGTCAAAATCAAACCTATACAGATAAAAAAAGAAAAAAGAAAAGGAGACCGACGGCACAACGTGCCTTCGGAAACAAAGAGTAGCTCAAGATAACGAAACGCATCCAAACATTGGCAAGGGTCCACGTTGTTTAACTTGCGTGTTCGTTCAGAGTGCGACACACAACGCCATCGAGCTCCTATCGAGAGGCTATCATCACTCACCGAAATTGTATGAACCAATTAGGTATGTACGTCTAAAATATTCTCCATATAACAATCAGAGCTCAATATCCCCAAACACTAAATGTTATATATCAACCAGAAAACAGTCCCATAATAGGTTTGACAAAAATCCCAACGACCAATAAAAGATGGGCCGATTGTCATAAAAATATAAGAAAATATGTTTAGCGGATATTCTGACACAGATATAGTAGATATGTAGAGACGGGAGAAGAAAAACGAATCGACCCATCCACTCTCAACTTAATTTTGACTTTGAGAGTGGATGGGTCGATTCGTTATTCAAATGAGCCTAATTAGAAGCTCTTTAGAATCGACACTTATTTTTTTCTAAACAAAACTGGCAAGAAAGCACTTAATCAATATAAAGCAGCAATGATTTCGTTATTTTTTATGCCACAAAAGTGGCAAACAATCATACGGCTCGCCTGATGGTAAGTATCAACGTAGCCTATAGACGCTTGCAATACCGAGGGTATCACTCACGCGTTGCCAACCCTCCAACACAACATGGCTGAGTGAGACCAATGTTATTTGGCTACGATCTTCTGTAAGGTGGAGGTCCTTCCTCAGACGGGCTGCCCCGATTTGAGCGGATTATCCGCTGTGCCCTACCTCTCTTTCTTTCGTTAGGCGACTGAGAAATCCAAACTACTTTTCCCTTCTACTTTTAATCCTTTTCCACTCTCTACCACTCAATAACTATAGAAAAGAAATTAGTTTTTTGATGAGAAGTGCCACTTGCGTTGTCTATCCTGGAGTTATGTCTGCGTGCTGAGCTATAACCGCGGCCATTCGGCCCGAATGTCATACCAATGAATTCATGTCCGCAATTTTTTTTTCGCTTTATCGCGTCTCCTTATTACGGTCGACATTTCGTATAGGATAGTCCCTATTTTTATTGGTGGGGTAGGACATAGACGTTATACAATATAGACGTACATAACTAGAAGTAGTGTTGTTGATTCACGGGAGTTGTCAAAAAATATATTATTTCATATTTAAGTATAATTTTTAAAAGAATGAACACAAATTTAGCAGTACAGTTCAAAACAACGTCAAAATTTAATGTACAGTCAGCCTATCAAAGAGGTGAGCTGAGCATGAGCATACCAGGGTAAATATTATGATTCTAGTTATCTAAATATTGCGTGAAAGGATTTACACATTTTTTTTATTTATCAATAGTTTTTTTTATACCCCTAAGGTGGCAAACAAGGATACGGCCCGCCTGATGGTAAGCATCACCGTAGCCTATAGACGCTTGCAATACCGGGGATATCACTCGCGCGTTGCTAACCCTCGCAACCCCCCCAAGTGGAGCTCTGGAGACCTTACTCACCGTAGGAACACAAACATGGCCGAGACCAATGCTATTTGGCTACGATCTTCTGTAAGGTGGAGGTCCTTCCCCAGACGGGCTGCTCCGATTTGAGCGGATTGTCCACTGTGCCCTACCTCTCTATTCACGTTGTACTATGTAATTACAGTTTCTGGATGCTTATATTATTAGAAAAAAAAAATATTCTTAGTTCTCTACTCTGCTCTGGTTACCTCTATCATAATGTTGACTGTACAGAAATAGATAACTTTCTTAAGAATACTCATTGCTTAGTTGTCTAAGTCTATTTTTTTATGGTCAATGTACAAAATACTTTGACGAATAATTTGTTTATAGCCGTCATATCGGTTTCGGAGCTTTTTAATAATAAAGGGAGCTTTTTATTTTCCAATAACGTGTAAAATGTACATGAAGACATTTTTATTTCATTGAATTGTTTTATTTCTTTTGTTCATGTTATTGGTTCTCTTCATATCATGTTTCCCACAATTAGTGTCAACTACAAAATGTAAGTCCAATACTTCGACTGTATTTCATGGTTATTATTCAACGAACTAGTAAAAGTACCATAAAGTACAAACCCCACGCAACTTTCCTCCCATCCCGCTTTCCCGTGGGAATTTTGGAATGTACTATACTTACGACTATACTGACGACCTCCGTGGCGTAATGGTTACCACGCTAGACCGCCACCCATGAGGTCCCGGGTTCGATCCCCGGTCGGGTCATGATGAAAAACGAACTTTTTCTGATTGGCCTCGGGTCTTGGATGTTTATCTATATATGTATTTGTTATAAAATATAATATCGTTGAGTTAGTATCCCATAACACAAGTTTCGAACTTACTTTGGGGCTAGCTCAATCTGTATGAATTGTCCTATATATAAAAATAAAAATACCTTTCCCTTGAATCATAGTACCACTCACATCTTATTTAAAAACCACATCATAATCCGTTGCGTAGTTTCAAAGATAAGCATATAGACGAACAGCCAGCAAAAGTAACTTCATTTTATTTTATACCATGTAGATGTACAGCTGCAGAGGAAACCTGACTGAAACGAAGTAAGTATTAGGTTTTTTTTGATCTCTAATTTCTACGAAATTTCATCTCTTACTAGACGTAACCAAAGTGTACATTTTAATAAAATTTTCGTTTAAATACATATTTTACTATACACACATAAAATACATTCTTTAAATGCACTCACACGCAAGATTTAAGGCACCAATTACAAAGCACAGTTTATATTCAAATTTGCTAGGCAGATTTACGCGGCGAATCCCATTAGGCCGCGCGCACACGAGGTATAACTCTGGGCTATCTTCAATCTTGCGCCGACCACAGTCGGTCAGTAACAAACAACTGCGTACGGACGACATTAGGCAGGGGGCACACTCGTGACATCTAAATTTCGGCCAGCCGCACTGTTGGTGTGGATGTGTGAATAATATAGAAGTAGCTTCAGTAGCTTTTTGCATTGACTGCGTTTGGGAGTGAGATTAATTTACCCGTCGTTTTACATAACTGTGTTTTCTTTTCTATTCTTGTTCTTATTTTTCCGAGCTAACCTATTTCATAACTTTAAAGAAGGAAAAAAAAGAGTGCCGGCAGAAGTGAAAACTTAAACATCAACGTTGTGTATTTTTTTATATTTTGGAATGGTGGGAATCTTACGCTTTTTCGATCAGGCTATGGATCTGACGCGAGTTTAACATTTTTTATCCATCTTAAACATTGTCAAGAGCTGCTAAAAAAGTTTTCACTTCAAAAAATTAGTTGGAACAATAAACTACATTTTAACTTAAAATTACTTGTCATTTAACTAATTAAGTGTGTCCAAATGGCTCACCACATAGCATAAATGCCGTGGCACGAGTACCACGACGCTGATTTTCTTATAATCTTTATTCTCTAAGCTCACTTGGACACCTTAGAAACGTCTTATAATGTTTTTATAATAATATTATAGTTTTTTCCGATGCCAATGCGCTATAACAAGAAAGGAAAGGAAAAAGATCTGTAACCAGCAGTGTGAGTTGATAATAAAAAAAAATCTAAACATGTAAAAATTGTAAAATGCTTTGTCCTGATTGACTGGCGAATCAACGCATAGCCTAAACTGCACCAACTTGGAGGATGTATTCTTTCTATATCATGATCATCCGATGATAGAAGTTTACGAAAATCTTACAGGAAAGCGGGTTACACGCAAACTAAGCGCAGGTGTCGTTAATTATAAAATAAAATTACTATTTCTACATAGTTTCGTAGTTCTACGACACCGCGTGTGCGGGCTCCGTAGCGTCGGCAGACAAAACATATCGGTGGCGACTGCTCGCTTACTGCATTCGTTTGTACATATTGTAAGTACCTAACCTTATCTATTTATATACCAACTTGCCATAGATTATCACATTATGTATAGTCAGGACATATGTGGATTACAGTTAAAGCTTTTTCATAAAAAAGGTTTAAGATTTTTCAGTCATCTATACTAATATAAAAAAGAGGAAAGATTTGATTGTTTCTTTGTTTGCATTGAATAGGCTCCGAAACTACTGGACCGATTTCAAAAATTCTTTCACCAGTCGAAGGCTACATTATCAGGGAGTGACATGGGATATAGCTTTTCCCGAAATTCAATGTGGTTCCCACGGGAACGGGTCCCGAACTTCACGCGGACGAAGTCGCGGGCAAAAAAGCTAGTATTTTATATACACAGTAATATTGACAACCTCTGTGTATGTATGTATTTGTTATAAAATATATTATCGTTGAGTTAGTATCCCATAACACAAGTCTTGAACTTGCTATGGGGCTAGCTCAATCAGTGTGATTTGTCCCTATATATATTTAATTATTATTTATACATATTTATATGACAAAGGAGGACAAAGGACTTGAGGGTCACCTGATGGTAAGCAATCATCGCTGCCCATGAACATCCACGATTGCTAAAACTTGGATTTATCCACCTATGAATGAAAAATGAAGGACGGAAGAAACAAAATGGAAGTACGAAACCACTATCATGTTGATATTCTGTGAAAAGATGGTACTGCGGTGGTTTTTATTATAAAAAGTACATAATAAATCAGCTGTTCGCAAATCTTAACTTGAGTGGCACAAAAATCGATTAAATTACAAATTATTGAATATTTAATAAAAAACTATTAACTATTATATTTCCGATTTCATGTCCATCAGATGTTTTTGGATCCCTTTTTTCAGTTTTCACAAAAAAAAAATACAAGTAGGTATGTAGTGCCAATATTTCCAAACGCTTCAATATCAAAACCAATCAAACATAAAGCCACGTACACAATTCGCAATTACAAATTCCGTCGTCGATCCGTCATAAAGGCTAGATCACAGCCATAACGACGAAGCCACACTTGTTATTCAATAACCTACCCCATGTATCAATTTATCACAGATTCAATGAAGGCGAAACTATATTTCATAACCGTACAACCTGACATGTGTACCTAGCCTTACAATGCTGTCAAATCAAAAAAAAATACACTGAAATTTGAACCCTAAAGCTGTAACATTTAGGTAGGTATTTGTTCGGTGGCTTTGTGTGACTTAAGGCATTAGTTAAGGGGTGTGTTTGCTGCATATTGACGTCATCTAAAAGGGACCTCGGTAGTCAAATGCAAAATGGTCGAACCATGGATTTGGCATATGTTATAGGGCGGAAACTAGCGGACATACGGACAAACATGACTGTACTGTATTTATTTTAGTTTTTGTTGGAAATGAAAATATTTATTCGAAGAGAAGGCCTTCCCACGCACGTTCTCTTATCATATGAAGTAAAATTTCTTTGACGAAAACGTACAAAATGTCATAGAATATGGCATTGTATTCATCTGCAAGCAAGAAATGCGTAGCCAATACGGAACCCTAGATTGTGTATGGCCCGACACGTACTTGCCCGGTTTTTCATCATGACCCGACCGGGATGCGTATTGCCAAAATGTATATCAACACAGACACCCATAGTCTGTACTCTGTATCACTTTGTGCTCATTCGAATAACGAATATTCTAAAGCAAAATATGATCATAAATAAAGGTAGCTAGGTTGCCTAAATGCCTAATACTTTAATTAAATGCTATTGCTTTCATGATGATGGTGATAAATATAAATTGTATATGTATAATGACCAGAGATCGGATATTCTAGTGCACATTTACCTAAACTTCGACGAAGTAGTAACATTCAGTGGATAGTAGTACCCACCTCTAAATAAAATATAAAATAATAATTTTTAATATCGAGATTTAATTCGATTTTATAGAAATTATAGAAAAATATTATTACTTTTTTGTGTTTCCTATACTAAAATTAATTAAAATGTTTTATTTTAATTACCTAATATAAACTAAGTTGGCATTGTTTAAGTGAATACTAGGTTAGATAAATTGAATGTACTCGTATGTTTTTTGCTCTTAGAGATTAGAGCAAAATGTATTTTATTTCATTCTCTGTCTGCACTGATATGCACTTTGCTTGCCAGCGACAAGAGCATATTGTGTGCGATTTCAGAGCAACTCCTGTCTGTAGCAGTATATACACATTTTCGCAATACGCGACCGGGATTCGAACCCTGGGTGGCGGTCTGGCATGGTAACCATTACGCCACGGACATCGTCATATCAGTCAAATACATCAATAATTAATGTAATTATTAACAATTTGTTTTTCATCTCTTTCTATGTTTAATAATATTTTGATTTTGTATTCTTTTGTATTCAAACGATTGGATATAATACAATAATAACTTCATGTATGAAATTGGATTTTGCGTATATTAATAATGTAATCCGAAAATTAAAGAAACAGAACAGTAATATCCACACGGGACCTAAAAAATCCTAGTTTTAAAATTAATGATTATAAATTTGTCGCATCCCAATCGACCGTGTGTATCACCCCTAATCTATATGTCTTAGCTGATTCGTGCGACTGTATTTCATACCGGAGGTACTAGCACCGAACTAATTGCTGGCTGTCGTGTCGCGTCGCGTACTATTGCGACAATTCTATTTGTCCCTGTATGGCTTTGATACCAATTGTTTCGAACGTGTGCAATACGCCTTATAGTGAGATATGCTTGTTTGTGTATACAGGGGTTTAGTCCATTAATCGTTTGTTATATTATTATAGACATAATAAGTACTTATGCATTATAATCAGTGTGCACTGTGCATTTTATTATTTATTTAGTATGTACATAACATTAAAAATAATGTTGTTCAGACTTGTTTGCTACTTAATCATAATAAATAATATTAATAAAAATTAAATATTTTAACATTTTATTATTTTTTACTGGCTTTTGCCCAGCAGTCCAAAGCCAGTAAACCCTACCCTATATTTCTATAAGTTCTAAAAAAAATATTATCTAATTATTGATTGGTTGGTAGAGTATAATTTAATGTGATGGGCAAGAATATGAACATGAAGCAGTAATGCGTTATTCGTTCGGTGAATGAGAGACTTCGAAGCTTTTAAATAAAAATACTTTAAAAAAAACTTGACTTGGCCTTTGAAAATACGAAAATTAAAATCTACAAACAATCAAAAATTTGTGTTGACTATAAATAATAATGCATTGCAAATATTGCAATAGAAAAACAAGAGACAACTACTTTTTGAATTTAGAATCGAATATACAAAAAACATGAACGTTCGATTCCAAATTTGAAAAAATACTCCCAAAAAAGCAATGTGCCACTTGCGACCGCGAGTATCGCTCCACTAGTGTAGCACTGATTGATTTATTCCGCCGCTGTCCAACGGACGGCGCCATTTCCCAGCCTGTCGTCTCTAATTGCAACAATAACTCATGTCTAATAATAATCTTGTGTTATTATCGGATTGTATGAACAGGTGAGGATGCCGGCTATTGTCTGTGTGATTTTCTATGCGCCGGTATTTGATTTAGTGTTGGCATTGTCATTGAACGATAGCTTGTATTACAATGTTGGCTTACTGTAACACTGTCTGTTCATTTGATTAAAGACGCGACGAATTACAAATGATACTAATTTACATTTAATTTATCTATAATCCACTCGGAGCCGAGCCAAGCCAGAGCACTATGTGGCTATGTCGAATGCCGCTGGGTTGGCTGCAGCAGACTGCTGGGATCACAAGATTTCAAGAAAAAATGTATCCTCATTTCAAAAATTATAAAATGATAGTACAGATATCACAAAGCTAATGTTTTTTTTTTTCATTGTGGCAGTGAAAGAAGTAAAACAGTTGTACTTACTTCTTTTTTATCACATGAGAACTGACGCTTGAAGCCACTTGAAGAATTGCAGATTCAGGTCCTATTATACAAAAAAGCAATAAATACATGTTTAATGACATTTGCTTTAATGTTTAAAAAAGAGAAAACAGAAAAAAAAACATAAATACCTATCTCAAATAAGCTATGATTCTTTTTGTTGTTCGATTTTCAGAAAATTAAATAATAAAAAAATTGCAATAGTTTCTATACGTCACAATACTCATAAATGTCAAGTAAGCTATTGTTATTTTTCTTTTTCGTTTTTGCAAAAAAAAAATAATAATTGTAATAGTTTCTAATGCATCACAATATACTCATAATGTATAGGAACACAAGGACAGTTACAAATCCCACTCAGTGCGTATCCCAATCCACTAATGATCCGTTTGACAAACGGAATCCAGCCGCAATTAATCATTAACATAACATCCTGAACACAATCAATAAAGCATTATTGATCTGTGTTGATGACTGGAGATGATATCCACATTAGTGTTGTAAATCTATAGGTACAAAAATTATAAGTTTTATGGGTGTTTTTAAAATCGATTCAGTAGATCTACTTAACCGATTTTGAAATTATTTTACTAATAGAAAGCCACATTTTTGTGAGTGTGTTACCATTTATTAACCCAAAACATTGTCTTGGCCACGCGGCGGGTAGTAGTGTGAAAATAATTTCGTTCGATCATGTCGACGTAAACAAACCGACCAAATACAGAAGAACTATTATGTCGTGAATTTATAAGACGTGTGTTACATATCAAAATTATATGGCTTACTTGCTCACATTTTAATATGAGCAACTCGATTAATTCATAATAAGAAACACATTTTTGAATTTGGTCATCAACACGTCCGAATGTGATTAAAAAAACTCATACAAGCACTCAGGCTAAATTATGCAAGCAAGCTATTCTCCAGTTTCATCAGCAATTTAAAAGATAAGCCCAGTTACAATTGCTATGAAACTGTGTCGCTGTCGCAGTCGTCCGGCGTCTAATATTGAAATAGTGATTTATTACGCTATAAATTTGGAGCGTGTCGGCGGACAAACGCAGGATAATCGCATGACGAACGCCTCGGTGCAGCACCTTTGTTCCATTCGATTAGTAGGGGATGAGTTTACGTGGCATAAGTGGAGTAAACCTTTCCAGTGGCCAATTAATCTTTTTTGTTATGAAAACTGCACGAGATGTATTTTTTTTATATACTTACCAAAATCAATAAAACTTATTTTTATGTGCAATCAGATAACTTGAAAATACATTTATATGACTTTGGTAAAATCGAGAGAGACCGATGTAGTAGATGAGTGAGTAGGCTCGCTTGGCCACTGAAAAACATTATAAATTTATAAATATATATATATATAATAAATATTTTTAAAATTGAATATGTTTTTGAGATCGATTTCACGAAATACACAAAATCTGCAGTAACTTCTAGAAATTTAGGGCTGCGGGGTCAGACGAAGGCTCAAAAGGCGCAGAATTTATCGAGACACATTTTAGACCACAAACACTGTGATGCTTGTACTGTTATACCATTAGAAGGTTCTTTAATTGTTGTGATATTAATTTTTTATTTTTTTGTTTAAGGATGTGTTTGTGTGTCAAGTCTGCTTGCAAAATGGTTCCTTTTATTTTATTTTTAATTAGTTTGACATTTTGAATGTAATAAATTTGCATGCCACCATTGTCGGCTGAATGGGATGAGCTTTATGGTGTAATAAAAACTGTACCTTATATGTATGTACCCCAGTCAAGAGCAAATAAAAAATATTTCTATTTCATTATAGCGTTGAAAGTTTGATAATCGGTTGGCAATATTTTTTGAAAATCGAAAAAGTTTGGAAAAATAATGACATTATTATTACAATTTAACACATTTAACGACATTTACGATTTTGATATAGACTAGCTCACACATCTAACAGAATGTTTATAACGCACAGTCGCTCATAACCGTCTAGCTACTATGGTGCATTTTCAATGTACCTACTAAGATCCTTGCGTACTGCGTAAAGTGGATTTTTTATTGCAAAAACAACACAAATCATCCATCTCGTATAAGGAAATGTTGTCTGTGTATCTGTGACATGACACATCAGGCACTTTAATCCAGAGAACCTCCAGGAGAGCCTACCGCAGAACACTTTACACGTTGCTATCGCGCTGTGTGAAGCTGCTTGCATATTTTACAGTACAACCTGGTATCGTGTGGAGATGGACTGTTTTTTAAAATAACGATTGTTTTGTTAAGAAGTCGTGCATAAGACATTCATCATTATCAGTTACAAGCAGTTCACTGCTGGATAAATACCTCTCAAACACCTCCAGCATGAACGGTTTTTTTTTTAAATATTTTATTTTATTCACAATAGGACATTAAAAAATACACTCCATTAAACTGCTAATGCAGTTTATAGTTGGAAGCCTGCATCCAGCGGTTTCCTGCTAACTTCTTTAGGTTGTCCGACCACCATGTGGGAGACCGTCCAACGATGCGCATTGCAAAACCTTATTGGGCACTCATATCAAAAATATCTTATCTACCTTAACTTGTGTATTCATTTTTAGAGTGCAACACACAGCCAGACACAGCCACACAGCCAGCGTCTAGTACCTGTGTCGCACGCGACACGGGTACTAGACGCGTCGTGTTGTGTGCGAGGATAGGCGAATCATAGGGTACTAGACGCGTCGCGCTGTGTGCGGAGTCTGCGGAGATAGGCGAATCATGGTGCGAATCATAGGGTAATAGACGCGTCGCGTTGTGTGCGGGTATAGGCGAATCATAGGGTACTAGACGCGTCGCGCTGTGTGCGGAGTCTGCGGAGATAGGCGAATCATGGTGCGAATCATGGTGCGAATCATAGGGTACTAGACGCGTCGCGTTGTGTGCGCTACTCACGAGCAACTAGTAGAATACCCGTATGATACTTGTGTCGCTTGTGAATCGCGTCTTGAGCAATCGGCCACACTAGCTCTCAAGCTAGCACTTTTGTATCTCTATAATTTGACAGTGACAGCTATAATGCATCAACTTATTTTTTTATATATTTTTTTAAACCACAAATGTGGCAAGCAAATACGGCTCGCCTGATGGTAAGTATCACCGTAGCCTATAGACGCTTGCAATACCAGGGGTATCACTCACGCGTTGCTAACCCTCCCAACCTCCATAAGTGGAGCTCTGGAGACCTTACTCACCGTAGGAACACAGCATGGCCGAGACCAATGCTATATCTTCTGTAAGTTGGAGGTCCTTCACCAGACGGGCTGCTCCGATTTGAGCGGATTATCCACTGTGCCCTACCTCTCTTAAAATGCGTTTTAAAAACTGGTTGTAATTCAAAGAAATTCAAAATAGAATATGCTTTATTTTGCAAAACACAGACTATAAAAGTTACTATGTTAAATACAAACAAACATACGGTGAACACAAAATAGCTTACAAAATTAAAATTCAACTTGCTGAAATGCACAAAAACTCTACAATGTTAAAATTAAAACAATTAGTCAATCCCATATTAGTCTAACATTGTGCCAACCGCACTATTTATATCGTAGCCACGCGCGCCCTGACCAATCACCGTGCAGCGATAGGCAGCAATTTGAATTTGGAATTGCTACGTCTACAAACGTAAATTTTACCGTTGTGATTCCACGAAAATCCACATTAATATACCTTATGTGTGTGGGATAGGGTTGATTTTTGTTGGATATTTTAGTTTAAGGGTTGTTTTCGAAAGACAAGTCAGTATTGCCTTTGATTTATGCATTTGTTCGATGAATTATTTCGCTTGCCTATGTCGTCGAGTCGCACTCGAGATAACTTAGTTTTGATATAGAAATTATTCTTGTTTGTTTGTCTTTCTGTCTTATATTTAGAACTAGGTTTCTTCATTTAATCCAATCAAGTCATTTAATCCTCTTTTCAATAAAACATTGATCAAGTGAGGAAAAGGCAGAAGAAGAAACAGGCACAAAGGAAAGGAAAATGGACCGACCAAAGCGCGGCTCTTTTTAGAGAGAAAGATATTAAAAGATTCCCGAAATATTTTTTAAAACGATGCATAAAATCTATTAACAAAAGTTTCATTGTGATATCAATCAAAAATATTTAAATGTTCTAAATATATAAAGCGAAAGAATTGCCACAAGAGTGTGGCAAATGGAGGCTTCTACAAGGTCACGACTCTTAAATTAAAAAAAAGAAATATTCAAAAGTTTTTTTTTTAATTTGCTTGTATTGAATACTTATCGATTGCAGGAAGAATCGTGGATACATGCAGTGGGATGATTGAGGGTTAACATGATGATGAAATTACATCAATATTAATTTAGTTTAGTGTAAATGTGACAGACGGACACAAAAATCCAGAACATCAAGCATATCCTGGTAAATGCAGCATAACTTGACAAAATAAGATTGCGAATATTTGCGAACACAAATTTCTCGATCTGTCTGTCGCCTTGAAAATTTATGGTTTGATTATTTTAGAAAATGAACATGTCTTTGTCACGCGTCCTATCCACGTTCCTGGAGATAGCGACAGACAGACAGAGTAATGTGATTTTATGTTTATAAGCACAATGTAAGGCTATTTAGAATAATAGAATTACTCATACTTAATGTTGATCGGGGTTGCAATAATATATTTTAAAGATAATAAACCATTAGGCATTGTTAAATTAATCCATACTAATATTATAAACGCGGAAGTGTCTTTGTTTGTACGTCTTTCACGTCGAAAGTAACAAACGGATTGACATTTTTTTTTCGCGTAAACTCCTAATTTTCGTTCCCGGAATGATATCCGCGATATAATAAAAAAAGGCCACCGACTTTGCTTCACAACAGCCATGTTCCATGAAAACATATCCAAACACTGGCTAGGATCAACGTTGCTTAACTTGCGTTTTCGTTTAGTGTGACTGACAGAGACGCCATCAATCGCCATCATTTTCAATAATGATAATAATGTTATAATGTCATAAATACAATTTCAAGTTGTTTTCCACATTTTAATTTTGACGACTTACATACTTTCTTCTTTGTTTTCACAAATTTTTGCACGTCTGCACGCAGACTGGATACACAATCTGTACAACTCTATGTAAGAACTTTTAACTATGTATCTTTGCAAATAAACATTTGAATTTGAATTTGAATCATGTAAACAATATTTAAGAAGTCAAAGTAATAAAATTCAAATGCTTCCCTTTGTTTCCAAAGTGGTCCCATAGAATGGGTAGACTTATTTATATAATATTTAAAAAATTTAAAATATTACTGAAAGAATATGTAAAATATGAATTACTTACATTCATATTCTAAGACGTTTCTCCTAACTTCGAGTCTGTGAAGGCATAAAACGATATATAATTTCAACACTATTTCAAATTTGAAGTCAAACTATTTGAGACATTCAATATTGTACACGAATTCTTAGTATTAGGTTAAATTACCGCTAATATACGGTTAAAAGTTGTTACTTCTCAAAATTGGGTGTTAACACAACTCCTACTTGTCAAAGTCAACTTGAATATACGGAGTAGGTACGTGCGAGTACAGTTCATACGCTAAATAATGATGAAACATAAAAGTTTCTGAAGCATTTTAATTTGAACACTTTGACTAGAGGCAGTGCCATTTTTGTTCATAGTCAGGAAAATGCATTACATGTCCCGCCACTTGAAGAAGCGGCAGGGGTCTCTCGGGCTCTCCTCTCTAGCCAATGAGGGGCATACCGACTAAAAACCTGGGGTCCATGTCTGCTATTTTAAATTAGGCGAACCCTCTTGTCATTATATTTCCATGGTGCCAAATTTGGTATTCTGCTAAAAGTTGACTTGTATCTCAATGTATTGACTAGAGAGTGTCAGTGGAATATGAACAGAATGGTCGACAGTTAAAATCTACCATGAACTACTATTTCAGTTAAATCGCTTTTATGTGAAAGATACTACCGAAAAGATCAATAGTAGTTCGATAGTGTGTCAATGAATTGGCCTCGGACTTAAACAAATATGAGAATAGCAAATGTCAAAAGCTATTCAAGTGACACAATATCGACACTCTATTGATTCATTTGTATTTAGCAGTCTTGGGACCCCTGACTGTAGCCCAGCTTCGCTGCAGGATGGCGGGATTGCGGGAACTGGTGATACTTCCACAGTCCTACCAGTGTGTGTCCATGGACCCAACCTGTTGGGTACTGTTCTGCAACTAGCATCTCTAAACTCAAATAGTGAAATAAATAATCAAGCCGTGTAACTAAGACAATTTCAATAATCTCACAATAGCAGTGCGTGTGCACGATACGTCGTAAGAAAGCCGATACGAGCCCGTGTAAACTCTCACCCAGACACTTCGAAAACTGTTCTCTTATCGTTGAAGCCACTTACACTAGTTTTAATTAGAGCGCATTTTGTACAAGTCGAAAATTAATCAAATTGTACACGGGACGGGGCGTCAGCCTCGGGACAGTCGCATACGAGAGGGAGACAATAATCTATACATGTAAATATTCTATTTTGCTTTTAATTCCATGCGTCTGCAATGTTATTTCCTTTTTTCTTCTTTAGTTTGAATAGAATAGAGTGCTTTTTATTGTTGAACTGGTAGAACACAGATGTTACATAATACATAAAATAATACACAGCAATTCGTACCCATTATCAGGCATACAATAAATAAAACTTACTAACTATGAAATTGAATAAAACGTTAATGTCCATCAAAACTTAACATCTATGAAATTTTGACAGTGAGAGAAGTAATCTAATTTGTAATTAAATGAAAAAGATTTTGATCTATTAACAGCTCCTAATAGCCAGGCCACGCACTAAAATAATGTAGTAAAACTAGAAATACACTTCATTTGCGTGTGAGGTACACGCTTTCCTATGAAAGTTTTCGAAAATATTTTCTTATCGGATGCCTACATCATTCATAGAACACACTCTAAGTTTTAGGTCTCTACGATCAGTGGTTAAGACTGATCCGTCACTCAGTCAGACATTTAGGACAAAACAACGAATGACAAGCGAAATTATTCATTTAAATAGATGTTGAATTTCGCTATGAGACGTCGCAGTTGGCAGCGGTAGAGTGAATGATATTTTGCAGGAATAAATATAAAGATGACCCAGTGCGATTCTACAACACAGTATTAATGTAGGGCTAATATTTTTTTTTAATTAAAAATTTAATTTATATAAAACTGATTGCATATTGCATAACACATACCATTCGAACATGGCTAAAAGCATCTTAAGTTGAAGGGGGCGTCGCATAATTCCTTTATGTATTGTTCATAGTTTCACGTTTCCAAATATCAAGATTATCTGGTTTTTACTTATTAACCGGTTCGATTCCCGCACGGGGCAAACGTTTATGTGATGGCATAATATTTGTGTTTGTCTCGAGTCTGGGTGTTTTTCATAAATATCGGCGTGAAGTAGCACGCGTTTTTTTTTATGCCACAAAGTTGGCAAATAAGCATACGGCCCGCCTGATGGTAAGCATCACCGTAGCCTATAGACGCTTGCAATACCGAGCGTACTACTCACGCGTTGCCAACCCTTCCCAACCCCCCAAGAGGAGCTCTGGAGACCTTACTCAACGTCGTCGGAACACAGCATGGCCAAGACCAATGCTATTTGGCTACGATCTTCTGTAAGGTGGAGGTCCTTCCCCAGACGGGCTGCTCCGATTTAAGCGGATTATCCGCTATGCCCTACCTCTCTTAAAAATTGATTAAGATAGTTTAGTGGTGGAGTAGTCCGAGAGAACAACACTCTTCCTATTTTCTCTAATACTTCCTACTCCGACTATCTTCTTTCTGATTAAATTCGTTGTGAGTTCCAAGACAGCTGTAGTTTATTCCCCGGGACGTCAATAAGCTTCATTGCTTATTGTCTATCTGAGGTCGCCGTTGTTGATCCTGGCTACACAGGAGACACAGTGGTGGGAATGTGTGGTGGGTTTGTCTCTTCCTATTTTCTCTCTAATCTTACCTTCCAACGCATAGTTTCTAAAACGCATTTTTAAAGTTAATGATACATTAAATTACTTGTTACTGTCAAACTAAAGATGAAAAAGACAGGTCCAGACTTAACGTGAAATTAAAATTAAAATGCGTTTCAGGAACTGGCCGAAAGGCCGAAAAACTATATTTATAGCACCAGATACCAAATAAAAATTATTTTCTTTCTTTCGAAGACCATTATATCTTAGTTCTTATTTAGCATGTACTTATACAAACGGTAGATCGTCACAAAAAGTGTATTGTCAATAAATAAATAAAATCTCATTTCATATACATTTATGAGCCAGAAAACACATCCCAAACACCACTATTCAGTACAGACCTATACAATATTAAGTGCAGTACTTAATAACAACTTAGCATCTCCCTTTCCCCCCCTTCTCCCCCCCTGTCAAACATACGACAAGCGCAGATTTCGCTTTGTACTTGTCAAAAATATAACAAACAAAAGATATGAGCACACGAATAAATGAAGTGAGCTGATATATCTTGCTTAGTGCTAGTGATGGGGGAATATCGATGGGTTTACGTCACATCCTTTCGTCATATAACATCGGGACAAGCCCAACACACATTCCCACCGCTGTCCTATAGCCAGGATCAACAACGGCGACCTCAGATTTACAATAAGCAATGAAACTTATTGACGTCCCGGAGGAGAAACTCCCAACGTCAGAATAATTATGTAATTTTCAGTAATGTTCGTAAGATAATCTTTAAAAAAAACTGATTTTGAAAAATCTTGAATCTTTTGACAAGGAAAATTTTATTGACGTTGTTGTAGATTGCCTTAATTGATTGACGGTTAAGTTTAAAAAAAAATAGCTTTATTGACTAAAACAATATAAAATTAAACGGGCTTAATGCTAATTGAATTCTCTACAACTCAACCATTGGGAAGTGCGGAAATTCACGAGTAGACTTGAGTCATATATCATTATGATTCGCGCGAGTGCCTAATTAAGTATGATTACAATAAATAAAACGCGCGAGTGCTGTAGATTAAAAATAAACATAATATCGATATTTTCCAAACACGTCCCATCACTATTCAGCAATATGTGTAGGCATACAATATAATATAAGTGACGTATCGCACACTGACACCCATCGCGGGAAGTATGCAAAGAAGTTGCCGTTACCGCAATCAAACATTCTTGATACTTTTGTATCTAGCTTACGGCGACGTCTGACAGTTCGTCAGATTTTGTATTAAAATGTCGTCTTTACTGACTCACCGCTTTTCAACTATTTGAGTTTTAATCTGTCTTTGACTAGACGATGGTTTGTTTGGCAATAGTGGTGATATATCTTGGCGTTTTTTTTATTTTCGTGTTTTTGGCTTGTTTGTCATTTATTGACAACCTTCGGAACCGACGACTAACTTTAGAAAACAAGGAGAATTTACTGTCCAAATCTATTACAAGTCCCAGAAAGCCGCTGGATGCAGGCCGCTCTCAAACCAGTTATTCTGGAAGCGTTTGGGGAAGGTGTAGGGTCCAGCAGTAGATTCCTGTGGCTGAGATGACGATGATGAAATCTAGGCGTTGTTATAATTGGTTAAGGTACGAATTACTATGTCATATTGCAATGATGTCATCAACTTTACTCAAATATTTTATTGATATTATTATTATTTTGAATCACCATACATTTCCTACACTTCCTATGTCATTTATATTATTCTATTTACTCGGTTTGTTTACATCGTCATGATCGAACGCGAACAAAAAACTTGTACTAAGCACTCAACGGCTACATTCTCGTAACAAAATTCGTTCTGGTGTCAATCTCAATCTCTATAACACTCATCCAAAATGACATTGTCACAAGATTTTGACGGTTTTTGTTACGAGAATAGACTCGAAGTTTAAAAAAAAGCAAGTATCAACTCTCAAAATCGTCGTGTATATCGACAGTGGCTCCAACAATAATAGTTCCGTATCCCATTTGAATATTAGAACATCCAGTGAAGATTTGAGGGGGGGTGTCCCCCTAGTGGGGGTTATTAGTGCTCGCGTCACAACGCGGGTTGTTCTGAAGAATTGAAGGGTTTATGCTCGGGGGGTATTAATTCTTATGAATGGAAAAATAATTATTATGGTACATTTGTTGTCAATAAACATGTTTTGTTGTTTGGGTTTTTAAAGGAGTTAATTTATATAGTACCTAGATATATTACAGTTAGGCTTTTCGATTTTTTTTTCGGAACATAAATTCATCATAATAGTTTACGAGAATTAACAATATGAATAAATCATCCCACTCATAATCACAGCAGGGATACGGGTCTCCCTCCAATCGAAGCTAATTAGAGTAGTAGAAGTACTCTGCCACGCTGCTCCATTGCGGATTGGCGGAACTCAGGGTGCGCCGAACACACACTCGGGATTCCGAATCCCGAGTGTATGTGGCGTCCCTTAAGCTTCGTCTAACATGAAATCAGTAAAATTTGCAAGTAGTGCCGATTCCGAAGGTTTTGATGTCGTCAAACAATAACAACCCTAAAAACACATAAGTAAAAATAGTTGTATATGTTATTCCTACCCCCTTTCATCCCCTAAGTGCGTCATACATCTTCAACTGTTGGTGATTGTAAACATATTTCAGCCAATACTGCCGGAATGTGCCATATATGGGAACATTTGTATTCATTCTCTGTTTATTGTATGCGAGAGGAACCCGTCAAGAGATTTACACATTTACACTTTGACTAAGGCCCCGTCCCGATTTCACACGGGTTATAAGTATATTTTGAACATATGACATAGCCCATGTCATCCGAGGATAAGGCCTCTACGCACCATCCATCTTGATGTACGTCCGTGCACGATGCACGAGACACACGAGCGTAGGCTTGCTGGACGTCAAATTCGTCGTCCAGCGAGCCTACGCACTTTCGTTTTGCGTCGTGCACGTGCATCGTGCACGGACGTCCAGCGCGTATGGATGGTGCATAAAGGGCCATAGCAGTTTCCCAACGGTGAAATATTTTTTCAAATTGGCCTAATAGTTTCGGAGCCTATTCAATGCAAACAAACAAATCTTACTTAGCAATCTATGAAGATAGAAAATTATTGACCAATTAATTATAAAATGTTATTTCAAATTCAAATTCAAAATATTTTTATTCAAATAGGCCTAATATAAGCTCTTTCGAATTGTAATAAAAAATAAGTTATAATAATCTGTGATTCCAGATGAATGAATTAACCGAACGAAACTAATTTTTAATTCACACCGATATTCTTTGAGAGAGTGGTACTTTCCCGATCGAGCTGATCGATTTTTTTTATGCTTTACATACAAAATAGCCACTAGCCAAGTACTTGCTGCAGTAATTCTCATTCCAAATTCAAATAATCACGAAAAATAATTTATCTGATCATTTCTCGTTTGCCATCTGAATAAAAAAGGTGCTATTGGAAGTTCTGGTCTTCGCACCTACACTCAAAAGCTCTCGTTAAAAGCCCAGAGTGGCATATTCACTACCAGCCGCAATCTTTCACAGTGGAGCACAAAGCTTTGTATCAAACGGCCGCGGTGACTGACGACTGAGCCATCGGGACTCGGGAGTATCGCAATATCCTCTTCCTGCGCTCAGCTGAGATCCCCAGAGCTGAGAACCGATAGAATGGACAATAAATTTTGGATTATTATGTCTTGGTTGGAGATTTGACGCATTCAGACTTGCGCAGACGTAAAACGAAGTTCGAAACTCATACTTATTATCAACCGATAGAATGGACAATAAATTTTGGATTATAATGTCTTGGTTGGAGATTTGACGCATTCAGACTTGCGCAGACGTAAAACGAAGTTCGAAACTCATACTTATTATCAACCGATAGAATGGACAATAAATTTTGGATTATAATGTCTTGGTTGGAGATTTGACGCACTCAGACTGGCGCAGACGTAAAACGAAGTTCGAAACTCATACTTATTATCCAGTGCATAAAGACAATCGGTTTTTAATTGAGTTAATAAACTGTGAGCTCTTTTTCAAAATAAATTATCACTATTATCAAAAAAATCTGTGAAAAGAAAAATTGAGAAATCCAGAAACCCAACGCTTTTCACTTCTCCTTTTTTTCTTATTTATTATCTCCCTATTCTCTTTCTTGTATCAGGCAACACACAGGCAACGAGCCTCTAATTACTGATATAAGCGGTAGTGAATACTTTTCATCAGGAGGCCCGCTAGCTTGTATGTCTGTGTGTCAAAAAAAAGTTATTTAATTAATAAGCAAAATATCATGTGTTCACTTATTTTTACACACTCAAAAGGATAAATTGTTTAGAATAAGCTATCCAAATTACTATTGTATAGTATTTTTATAATTTACAGAAAGCCCCTTTTCACCATCGCCTCTTAGCAATAGGAATAACCTATCTGGAACAATTTGTATGACATTAGAATATAGTTTTTATAGCTAGACGTTGGTTAAAACGGGTATAAGTGTAGTTTTGTATGTCTCTGTGTAGACACAGAAAATACTAGGTATCCCACTAATATTATAAAGGCAAAAGTTTGTGTGTACGTATGTTCAAATGGCTGGACCTATTTTCATGATATTTGGTATGTAGGTAGCTGATACCTTAGATTAACACATAGGGTACTTTTTATCTCAAAAAGTATGCGATTCTTGTAAGATTTGATTAAAAGTCTGAAGAAATGGCGCGTTATAAAATAGGTGGTCAACTACTGTGCATAAAATTAAACGCGGGTGACACCGCGGGCAGCCGCTGGTATTTTCATAAAAATGCCATGTCTTATAAATTCATAGTGCAATCGGAAGCACATTCAGCGCGGCGGGGGCGTCTTCTCACTTCGAAAAATATATTTTATGCCCAACATTTTATATTGACAATGCATTCGGGGACTTTATGAACCCCTTATATTACTTTTTATGACGTTTGTCATATTTCCTCACAAAAATGAGGGCCATTTAAATACGTCGATTTATATTATAATCGATGGTGCTGATGAGATTACGTTGAGTCTTACGGGAGGGGATTTTTATAAGGTTTTACGAATTATCATTCTTTGTATGATAAACTCGAAAGTTTGTATGTCTTGATGTTTGTTACTTTCACGCAAAAACTAGCTTGAAATAGGTGTGTATGTAGTTAAAAACACGAATTAGTTTTCATGCCATATCGTAGGTATAACATTATAGGAACAACGAGATTTCAGTCCCGTAACCTTGCAGTTAGGATTAGGATGATTACCTATATGGGTTGATAATATAATCATGATGATGACGTGTAGTAATATGAGTAACTAGTAAAACCCACGCAACTTCGTTTGCGTGTATTTATATGCACAGCAGCGCCACCTACATCAGATTTTGGATCAACTCCTACGGGAATAGCGTGCTTTTCGGGATAAAAAGTATCCTATGTGTTAATCCAAGGTATCAGCTACCTACATACCAAATATCATGAAAATTGGTCTAGCCATTTGAGCGTGAAGAAGTAACAAACGTACACACAAACTTTCGCCCTTATAATATTAGTAGGACTAGATGCTGTCTGCGGTGTTACCCGCGTTTAATTTTATGCACAGCAGCGCCATCTATATCAGACTTTTGACCAAATCCTACGGAAATCGCGTACTTTTCGGAACAAAATTCGCCTTTATAATATTAATAGGATAATAGGAAGTAGGATAGGTATTGTGACATAAGAAAATTTGAGTAAATCCTTTCATATCATTAAGAACTTTAACTGTTGCATCATTCGGAAATCTATGCGTTAGATGTGATAACATGAACTAGAAATATTTCAGAATTTAAGTTTATTATAATAATATAAAGTGAATTTTTAACATTTTCAAGTAGAATTTATCAGTCGTAAGATATAATAAAGATCATTTTACGACAATTGAAGTAACTGCCTCCGCTACATACGAAACAATGAATATATAAGCATAAGTTTACATTATATTTATTCAAGTGAGCTATTCTATAGATTTTTATTGAGTTATACAATTTGGATTTCAATTAGATTGAGAATCGTTACTTTAAAATTCATAATTAAGAAAGTAAAATGTTACTCTTGAGTTTTTTAACGTCATAACACGACAGAAGCCCTGTCAAAAAGATATTAAATACTTTCCAATTGCAACTTCAGAGTAGATTCGAGATCGCCGCCTTGTCAACGAAGGTCGTCAAGATGGCGACCTCGGATCCTCACCGTACTACGTTGCCTTTTTAAAGTGTACTTTTTTGTTAAAAAGTGTTCATTTAAAATACTCGACATTGGCGAAATTGTCTATGTGTCGTTAAGACACGACAGGAACTTAACAAAAAAAACTTCAGAGTTAGTATAACACAAGTATCGTTAAGTTAAAATATATTTCTGCAACAGTATGACAAAAAAAAATCCACATCTGGTATAATATCGAACTTAGGGTATCTTTGGGGCTAGCTCAATCTGTGTGATTTGTCCTTATATATTTATTTCGTTACGGCATTTTTTGACTTAAATAAATATCTTAAATGTGTCCCGCTCCCGCTTCCGCCTTATGAAGTACTATGTAATGAGTATTAAATTGTATATATAAAAACAGTGGAGACGACAACCAGTATCAAAGATCAAGATTGAGCGTAAAAGAATTCATGTAATGACCATTGGTTTGACCATTTAAATGTTCTAAAATGTTATGGTTCCGTAAAATATTAAATTTTATACGTTTACTAGCTTCCGCCCGCGGCTTCGCCCGCGTGGCCTAGTAACAATTAGCATATCTTTCTTCAGAAACAAATTCCGGTCCGGCACGGCCTGGTACGGTAGGGTTTCATCCGGGCCGATCAGGTCCGGTCGATCCGGTCCGATCGGACCGGTCCTTATAAGGACCCTACATGACAAATTTGGCATCTCTAGACCCAGCTGTTTGGGCTGTGCGTCCCCTCGCAATTTCGTATGCGTATATCTCGCTTTCCCGTGGGAATTTTGAAAAATCCTTTCTTAGTACATCCCTAGACGTCGTAAGGAACCTACGTGCCAAATTTGGAATCTCTAGACGCAGCGGTTTTGGCTGTGCGTTGATACACTCTCGCAACTTCGTTTGCGTATATCTCGGTTTCCCGTAGGAATTTTGAAAAATCCTTTCTTAGTACACCCCTAGACGTCGTAAGGAACCTACAGTCCAAATTTGGAGTCTCTAGACCCACCGGTTTGGGCTGTGCGTTGATATATAGTTAAGTCAGTCAGTCAGTGAGGACTTTGAATTTTATCTATGAAAAAAAATCCGGTCCGGTCCGGTTTGATCCGGTCCGGCACGGCCCGGTACGGTGCGGTTCCTTCCAGACCGATCAGGTCTGATCCGTTCCGGTTCGGTCCGGTCCGTTCCGGTCCGGTCCGGTCCGGTCGGTCTGGACCTTATAAGGATCCTACATGCCAAATTTGGAATCTCTAGACCCAGCGGTTTGGGCTGTGCGTTGATATACCCTCGCAACTTCGTTTGCGTATATCTCGGTTTCCCGTAGGAATTTTGAAAAATCCTTTCTTAGTACACCCCTAGACGTCGTAAGGAACCTACAGTCCAAATTTGGAATCTCTAGACCCACCGGTTTGGGCTGTGCGTTGATATATAGTTAAGTCAGTCAGGACTTTGAATTTTATATATATGGATGAAGAAAAAAAAAACGGTCCGGTCCGGTTCGATCCGGTCCGGTACGGCCCGGTACGGTGCGGTTCCTTCCAGACCGATCAGTGTCTGATCCGTTCCGGTCCGGTCCGGTCCGTTCCGGTCCGGTCCGGTCCGGTCGGTCTGGACCTTATAAGGATCCTACATGTCAAATTTGGCATCTCTAGACCCAGCGGTTTGGGCTGTGCGTCCCCTCGCAACTTCGTATGCGTATATCTTGCTTTCCCGTGGGATTTTTGAAAAATCCTTTTTTAGTACATCCCTAGACGTCGTAAGGAACCTACATGCCAAATTTGGAATCTCTAGACCCAGCGGTTTGGGCTGTGCGTTGATATACCCTCGCAACTTCGTTTGCGTATATCTCGGTTTCCCGTAGGAATTTTGAAAAATCCTTTCTTAGTACACCCCTAGACGTCGTAAGGAACCTACAGTCCAAATTTGGAATCTCTAGACCCACCGGTTTGGGCTGTGCGTTGATATATAGTTAAGTCAGTCAGGACTTTGAATTTTATATATATAGATTTACACACTAGTGAAGCCCGTGCAACTTCGTTTGCGTGTATTTATGCACAGCAGCGCCATCTATATCAGACTTTTGATCAAATCCCACAGAAATCGCGTACTTTTCGGGATAAAAAGTAGCCTATGTGTTAATCCAAGGTATCAGCTACATACCAAATATCATAAATATTGGCCCAGCCATTTGAAGAAGTGACAAACATACACATGACTTTCGCCTTTATAATATTAGTTGGATAAAAGGATACATAGTTAAAGCTAGTAACCATAAACATTATTTTATTTACAGCTATTACTTTCCCGGTTTTTCTTCTTTAGTTTCAGAATGATAAAAATGAAAGAAATAAAGTTTTTTTTTGGTACACAGAAAACTAAATAACTAATAATAATAAAAAATGTTTCGAGTAATAACATTTTGTGCCAAAAAGGTCTCTGCTCAGCATGTGCCGTAATGTGAGCCACAGGCACACACAGTTTTCCGCGGGTGCCATCGAATTAATATTCCATTAACGTCATACTAATATTATAAATGAGAAAGTGAGTTTGTTTTTCTTTCACAGCTTAACTAATCAGCCGATCATAATGAAATTTGTATAAATATTGTCAGGGGTACAGAGCCATAGGCTACTTTTTATCCCGTGAAAGTATATCATTCCAATGGGAAGAAAATTTTCTACTATAGAGGGCGCTGTATCGGCCAACAGATGCCGCCACAAGTCGCGCCATGGGTTATTTTGTTGTCAAACGAGATCTATGTCATAAAATTTACCGCGAGCCAAGCCGCGGGCTAAAAAAAAGCTAGTTAAAATATATTTCTGCAGCAGTATGACAAAAAAAAACACATCCGGTAAAATTACTTAAAGTTTATTAATGCCACTGATCTCTAAAACGTAACCAGTTCCATTGTCACATTGTCAAAATGAATTGTTCAGTTTTATTGCCACTTTCTATAGCAGTAAAATCATTGTACACAGATAACCTTAACGGTCAGCCGGCACATGACCAAACTGGCCATAGACAATGCCAATTGACGTACGGATTTGTCTCTGCTCGCTCATGTTATACTGATATATCTTTCTGTGTAAATTATGAGTCATCATATCAACCCATAATCATCCCACCGAAAGGATTATCAGGATCCAAACATTGGCTAGGGTCGACGTTGCTTGACTTGAGTGTTCGCTTAGTGAGACACACACGAGCTCCTCTGGCCATAGATACTAAAATGATTGTTCAAATAATACCGATTTCCAGAGTTGGCATCAGGCCGGCCGTATCCTTGTTTGCCACCATTGTGGTATAAAAAAATTTGTCTCTGCTCAATTTCCTATGGGAATGACTACGATGTTTATAACGGTATCAAGATATTACTAATACTTCACTAACACAATTAGTTATTTATCGTATTTTGATAAATAATTAACAACCCCTCCCTCAATTTATGCAAAAACGCAAACAATGACAATGACAATGGGATTATCGAAGCCACTGGAAGATTAAAGGTGCACATGCACACCATCAACCATGCATCATTCATGGGGATGCAAATAGGGTGTAGAGTAAAAGGCTGTATTTGAATTTTCTTCATAAAAAATATTGACTGAAAAAAAACTGTTCTTTTTAATAGCTGTTACCGCTTCGATCGCTCAGTCAAGGGGTTGCCAATGAGCTGCGTATGATAAAGAACAAAAAACTTGCGTTTCACTCCAGACTTTAAATTAAACTATCCCAGTCTTATTCCAGAAAAAAAATCTTGTCCATTGAATTTCCATTTAAAAGATTTTTTTTTCGATATAGATCGATTAACATGTAAAAAAAACACTAAATTAAAATATATACTTACATACATATTTTACATATATAATATATAATACATTACAAAGAACACACGGTTAAATCTTTACGATCAGCGGTTTAACATGTGCGTTAATGCGTCAATCAGTCTGTCATACAGAGGACAATGTATAGAGATATAGCTGTAAGTTTTCCGAATAAAGAAAACAAAAAAAGTCATTTACCACCTTCTCTCTAACTCTTAACAAAGGGTAAACTTTGATCAGATGATTACTAATGAGTGACAGAGTTCAATCTTTGCATAAACTAATCATAATGCATTGAGAGGAAGGGTGCGTTGAACAGTTTTTCAGTAGTTTCATTTTGTAATGTTTATTCATAACTTCTTCAGTAGGATGACTTCTGATAATCGAAATAGTAAAAAACCGGGCAAGTACGTGTTGGGCCACGCACAATGTAGGGTTCCGTATTGGCTATGCATTTATTGCTTGCAGATGAGTACAATGCCATTTTCTATGACATGTAGACATGTACGTTTTCGTCAAAGAAATTTTACTTCATAAGTTCGTCGGCTATATAACTCCGTAACTAGTAGTGCCTACTTAACCGTTATAGTTTTCCTTGTAGGTTCACTATATGGACTACTAACATGAATTTTTTCAAATTTCTAAACTAAAGACTTTCGGAGATAAAGGGGGGGGGGGGGGGGGGCATCGTGCAAAACGAAAATAACGATACCCCTAAAAAGAAAAAATCATGAAACATCGGCATTAGATAACCCAGTGGTGCGTTGGTTTTCTAGTCTGGGTGTTTTCTATGTATTATAAGTATATGTATATTTACAATAATATATCCATTGTCTGGTACCCATAACACAAGGAGGATAAGCCTACCTTACTTTGGAACTAGGATGTCAAAAGTGGTTGACCGACTTGACCGAACTTGGTGTTTGAACTAAATTGGGGGTGTAGCAAAAAGACACCTTGATCTGTTGAGCTGGTTGGTTTATTTGTCAATGTAAAAATAACGAAAAACGAAACCATAGCGCGATTCAGGAATGGTCAAATCCTGAACCGCGCCATCTTTTAACTTAAAACAATACTAAACATATGTACAATAATCACATAACATTACTATAGCGCTTTGGTCTTATACAGTGGTAAAATCTCCAATCGCCGCAACCGTAAGTCTGGCCGATCCCTTACAAAGTCTAAAGTCAGCTAAAACGAGTAATTACTAGGAAAAATTACATTAGAAAATCCCCTTTCAGAAAACAAAGCCGATATTTGTTACAAATTTTAATTTAAAACTTTGTTAATCTAAGTATAAAGAGTGGCCACAAAGAGAATGGATCAGAACGATGAAAAATTATTGAAAGGGGATAGATATGGGGTAGGGGGATGGAGGCATCGACTCTTTCGTGAATACCAACTTAAATTTACATCTAAAATTTCACACCGTGACTCTTAACACTCGGTTATAAGCTTGAAAGTAGAATGATAAAAAGTTGTGAAGTGTAAAAAAATATTATTGTAAAATTCCAAAAGGGGGGGTGTAATAATCGTGATTTTTTAATCAAATTTCATCTGTACAAGGGAAGAGGCGGCTATATTTTTTCATTATTTAATTTTCGGTCGCGGTTTTTTTGTATTCCTTCAAGGGACAGCGCTGTTTGAAGCGTTTTTTAGATGTTTAAACAAGGACGACTGTTACACCGATTGAAAAATATGAGATAATATCAAAAGCCATGCGAAAAATTTAATTTTCGTAAATGAATACTAAACTAACCGGCATAACCATCCCACTGCAGGAGCCAGGAACCAGCCGGAACCCGGGCTGCTGGTCTCCCTACAATCCCTGGTTAGTGTGAGTGACAATGTCAGTAGAATATTATTCTATTTTTCTAAATAAAACACGTTTTTTAGGTTCTGTTTACTACTTGCTGATTCCAGTTTTTTAACTTATGTGAAAGTTAAAAGCTAAGACTGTCCAAAACCATACATATATAGAAGATTCAGTTTGTCTATAATGTGAGATATTTTTCATAGAAAATTGATCATGTCAAATACTAAAAGATGTTTTACAATACAATTTGGGAAATTAGCGTATTTTAATCTTTTTTAAATTTATTATTGTTATACTAGTTACGTTAATCAATTTGATAATACTTTTTAAATATAATTAATAAAGTCGCATAAAGCAGCTGGACGCAGGCCGCTGTCAGCCGGTCATACAGGAAGCTTCTTGTCGCTGAGATGGTGATGAATACTTTTTGCAAACTAGACGGTTCGTCCGAACGCATTGTTCTTTTAGTATGTTACATTGCGGTGTGACATGCGGCCATATTAATAAAATTTAACCATTCATTTCACGGTTAATATGGCAGATCGTTTGTTCGTCTCTCATTTCGGTTCCGGTTCAGTTGAATTTCAAATTATAAATTATTAAAATATTGATGGTGCCTAATGTTTTGATTTCACTTTTTAATTTAATAATAATAACTTTATTTCAGATCATAAATTCCATAAATTGTTAATGACTAGTGGAACCCGCGCAACTTCGTTTGCGTATATTTATGCACAGCAGCGCCATCTATATCAGACTTTTGATCAAATCCTACGGGAATCGCGAACTTTTCGGGATAAAATGTACCCGATGTGTTAATCCAAGGTATCAGGTACCAACCTACATATAAAATATCATAAATATAAATATAAATAATAGGGACACATCACACAGATTGAGCTAGCAGTCCGAAACTTGTGTTATGGGATACTAACTCAACTTCAACGATACTATATTTTATAACAAATACATATATAGATAAACATCCAAGACCCGAGGCCAATCAGAAAAAGTTCGTTTTTCATCATGACCCGACCGGGGATCGAACCCGGGACCTCTTGGGACCATTACGCCACGAAGGTCGTCATAAAAATTGGCCCAGCCATTTGAGCGTGAAGAAGTAAGAAACATACACACCTTTATAATATTAGTAGGATATTAGTTACAATTTTTTTTCTTAAAGCGATGTTTTCCTTCTTTCGCCACTGACAGGCTGACGCTACCAAGAGAATGGACGAGGCGACCGCTTGATTTTTGAAATTTCTTAGTGAAAAATAATAAATGCATTTCAACAATGTTTTCTGACACCTCTGACCTGCCGTTTTTGCGTGAAATTTAATTTAATTTTAATTTAATTTATTCATTTATTCTCACCACAAACAAGTAGGTACAATATATAAATTAAAAATGATTAAAGAAACATGCATAATTAGATGCGATCCGTGATAGGCATAAAATGCCTGTGTTACAAACCACCAGGTCTCCACCCCTGGACAATGTAGTGTACATTTTTAATTATTTTTCATCATTTATGTATAAAAACAATATATGATATTTTCTCTTTTATCTAAAATTAACATTCCTACATAACATTGGCAAATTAATTAATTAAAATAGTAAATTATTAAAATTAAATGTAATATATAACAGTTAATTTACAAAATTAAATTGACTTAATATTACAAAAAATTCATAAAGAATAAAAATTAATAAAATAAAATAAAATAAAATAAAAAAATTCGTAATAAAAAATAATAAAAATAAAATAAAATGATCATCTAATTATACTTAATACATTTTCAGTTTCTTCATACGAGAGAGTTTGCAACCACTTTATAACAATCCTTTTACATTGAAACTTAGTAGTAGGATAGATATTAAATTTCTTATTAGTTTTATTATAAATTCTTGGGCCCTGAAAACAGAAGAATCTGTTTGTAAAAAAGGACGTAAATAAAATAGAAGGACATACATTGTGTCGTCTCCTGGTACCAGATGTCAATTCATTAAAAATTGTACTTTTATGTTGTTTTAAAATAACATTGAGTATGTAGAGTTTCCTAACTGATAAAACTTCACATTCCTCGTATAGTCTCGCAGTCGGGTATAGCATAGGTTTGGATAAACACACTTTTAATATCGCTCTCTGTGCTCTCTCAAGCTTCATTAAGTGTTTCTTTGCTGCACCTCCCCATGTGGTAATACAGTAAGATATCACAGATTGGCAGAGCGCCATATAAATAGTTTTTAATATTTTTCCACTTACAACATGTCTAATTTGTTTGAAAATATAGGCTAGTTTCCTTATTTTTTGAGCTAGGCTACATATATGATCCTGAAATGTGAGCGTGCTGTCAATAATCACACCCAGATATTTAAAACTATGGACACGACCTATTGCAGGACAGGTACAGGTTGTTTGAGGATATGTGCAATTGTGAGCTAGAATTTTTTTGCATGTTAGGTCATCACGAATATTTTTTATTGAAAATAGCATATACTTAGTTTTATCATTGTTTATGTTAGTGAATTAGACGCTAGCCAATTGCATACTGTGTTAAAGCCAATCTGCGATTGATTGAAAACTTCTTCCCAAGTGTCTCCATAAAACGTGAGTGATGTGTCATCGGCATATGCAATAATTTTGCAATTATCAATTTCAAAATTGCACAAATCATTTATATAGCACAGAAACAGTGTAGGGCCTAATATACTCCCCTGCGGGACGCCATAAGAAGTAGGATGTTCTGCACTAGTGCTTTCACCTATCCTAACTTTCTGACATCGATTTGTTAGGTAATCTCTAAATAGACTGAGTTGCAGACCACGAACTCCTAGCTTTTCTAATTTTTTCACAAGAATGGGAATCGCCACAGTATCAAAAGCTTTTCTAAGATCCAAAAAAATTGTTAGACATTTCTTTTTATCATCAAGTTTTTTAACTATAAAGTCGGTCAAGTCGTGTACAGCATCCGGGGTTCCTCTAGATTTCCTAAAACCATATTGACACTCTGATAGCAGATTATGTTTTTCTAAGTAACCATAGAGTCTAGAATTAAGCAGTTTCTCAAATATTTTAGATAGCGTAGTCAAAATAGATATAGGCAGATAGTTGTTGACACTGTCACGTGCCCCACTTTTGTGAATAGGAATGACAATTGATTTCTTTAATGCACTAGGAAAAGTTCCACAGCTTATACAAGAATTAATTATATGGGCTATATGAGGAACTACAGATTCTCCAATCATTTTCAAAATTTTAATAGATATGCCGTCATAACCCGCTGAACAATCCTTTTTTAAACCATAAATAATACCAGCAACTTCCTTTTCGGTTACTTCATGTAAAGCGAAAGAGTATTCAGGTGAGTTCTGATTGGATTGTGACAAAACTGCTAGTAAATTAATTTTTTGGGCTAGTTCTTTACCGATATGCGCAAAGTATAAGTTAATTAGTTCAACCGAAAGAGTAACGAATAGTCATACATATTCTCACAAACTTTTGCATTTATAAAATTAATAAGGATTGCGGTAGACCATATTAACAAAACCTTAAAAGCCGACAACGCATCTGCGATTCCTCCATTCAGTATTGCGTGTGTGTAATCAATCAGCCAGTGAGTGCTTTTACATCTAAGAGCCTATTCATCTATTAAAAACAGTTAAAAATCTAATATCAATCTCAAGGGCTATCTTTTTTATACCACAAAGTTGGCAAACAAGCATACGGACCGCCTGAAGACCACCGTAGCCTATAAACGCTTGCAATACCGGGGGTACCACTCCCACCCTCCCAACGCCCCCCAAGTGCCCTACCTCTCTTAAAATCTTATCTTGCTCATACAACATAAAACGACGATGACGCTTGAGATTGAGACAACATTTAGTTTTTAACACGAGTAGCCATTGGTGACCAAAGCTCGTTTGCCACCTATAGTATAAAAAAGTAGATAAATATTTTTTGATCACAACACTACCGTCCATAAGGCAAGACTAAGTGAATTATAACTAATGGACTCTGGACGATATCCAAGCGAATATTGGGGAGTGCAGTCCTATAATATGCTGTAGTTACAAATTAATGGCATTGTAGGTGTAATATATAGACAGAGATGCTCGGTATGTGAATCATTTTAGGGTTACGCAGTATACAAAGAAATGTAATAGTTTCGCAATGTCCGTCTGTCTGCGATTTAACACAGAGACCCTTAACACAAGAACCTGCGGACCACTCATGTACAAGAGAAGTATTAGTAGACACATAGGAAAGCATATTCTGCTTCCAGAGGAGTTACAACAGCTCTCTGTCCAGCACATCTGGAAGTTTCTAGAAGCAACCGGTCTGGACAGGGAAATTTAAATAAAGGCACTACAAAAGATGAGAAATGGTAGAAGCAGTATTTTAAAGTCCACAGTAATAATAATAATAATACTAGAAAGCTATAATTTGGCATGTTTACACTTAATAACTTTATTAAAAAGCCACACGTCTCTGGAAAAAAAACTACATGTCCCTTTGAGTATAATTTCTAACAAATTTAATTTTAAAAAGAAAGTTAAAGCTAGCCTTCTCTCAACAATTCAGTAATTGTCGTCAACGTAGTCTACTATATAGTAAATTAGCATGTATTCTTATATGATATTTATGTATTGTGTTAAGAATATGTAATATTATTAGTATTAAGGAAAAACTTGATTTACATCTTTATTGTATGTCATATAATTTATAACCGCATTCGTGAATATCTGCACTTCCCAAAGGTTGACTGGTAGATAATGCATTTAGCGTTAAGTCCGCCTTTTGTACCCATATATATTGTGGTCAATAGAGTTTTAAATAAATAAATAAAAAAGTGATAGACGAAAATTTTGAAAAAAAAAAATTGTATCTTTTCGCGACCACGTCGTCGTTGTGTGGGTCATTAGATAGCTCTCATAATAACATTGATGATAAATTGACATCGGGAAGATCATTTTTCAAAACAACGCACGCGATGCAAATAATTCACAAACTGATCACTTTATTCTTCAATATATTTAAGAGACCTCTAACGACACACACCATAGTGATCGCGAAAAAAATTCATACGCTCTTTACGTGTTAAAAAGGTAAATAAAATATACTACGTAAGGTGGAATACGCATCTCGGACACTTGCAGATTAGCACAGAAGGTAGAAGGTAGGATAGCTTACGATCAACTGATTTGCTAGCTCATTTATCATAAAAAAACTCTTTTAAAAGCACCCCAGTATTCCCTGAAACACGAAAGGAAAAATTATTTAAACCGATTAAAAACACTGTTAATTGAGCAACCGTTCAATATGCAAATCGTGAAATCCCGATGTCCGATAGCGTGAGAAAAAACGGGAAAAATTAAACGTGGAAAAATGTCCCGGGGTAAACGGGGCAAAAAATCCCGGGCGATCTCACGGTTTGCCTATTGATAGATTCCGGCGACGCTTTGAAAGGTTTTTTGCGAAGGCTTCTGCGGGATTTTTTTGTTACAACGTTTGTATTGATGTATGCTCTACGTGATTTTATTTTTATTATTTTATATTCGGCTACGTATTTTTAATCTTTCTAAACGTGTTGTAAATGTATTCGTGTTAATGTTCGATTATAGCATATAAAATTTGATTGATTTGAAAGATTTGTATTTTTGTCTGTTTGTGTGTGTAACAAATAAACTCAAAAACTACCTACTGAACCGATTGGTGTTAAAATAAAGAAATAAATGTTTCACATATTTTGTCAAGATATTTGGCGTGCAAAATACAACAGTGTCATTAAATTATTCATTAAAAAAATATAACATATTTTTAGTATTAAAATTTAAATATTTAATTAAGTATTGTATATAAAATTTATAATGATATTAAAACAAAATTATACAAATAGAAATTATACAATTTGGTCATTAAGATATTATTCAATGGAGTAGTATGCTTTAGAGACAAGGAATTTCTTAAATGAGGCTCTAAACATATCAATTTTCCTGTTTTCTTTGATACAGTTAGGTACCTTGTTGTAAATTTTGATAGACAGGCAGAATACAGTTTTATCTGTATGAATTGTCCCTATATATTTATTTATTTTATTTATTTATTATATTTGGAGGTCCTACTTTTTTGTGCTTGTAACTTTTTGTTTAATCTCACACTACGCATTGTGTCAAAGTCATCAATATTTCTCATTACGAGTGATGCCGCTTTTAATATATATAATGACGGTAATGTTAAAATACCATATTGTTGGAAGTAAGGTTTGCAGGACAGTCTGTTCGACTCCACTAAATACATCAAAAGACTATTCGTTCCAAGGTCGTCTATGTCAATTCGGTGCCATATTAATAAATATAATTTGGTCGGCAACGCGCGAGTGATACTCCCGGTGTTGCAAGCGTCCATAGACTATGGTGACCGCTCACCATCAGGCGAGCCGCAAGCTTGTTTGCCACCTTTGTGGTATAAAAAAATATATCTTTGCCTGGATCCAACAGTTATTAGTTAAATCATAATCATATCACCCCATAATCATCCCACTGTAGGGATACGAGTCTCCTTTTAATATGAGGGAGTTTGCGCGTACTCTGCCACGCTGCATCAAAGCGGATTATCAGAGGCCAGTGTTCTCAAGCTGAAGGATATCGATATCGTCATCCATCGACAGCAGGCGGGAACGACGCGACGGCCTAACGTGCCATCCAAAGCACGGAGAAGCTTGAGATAACGAAATCCATCCAAACGCTGGCTAGGGTTGACGTTGCTTAACTTGTGTGTTCGTTTATAAGTGCCACACACAGCGACGCCATCATCGTCGTCTAATAGTAGTTTAATTTGTACAAATAATTTAAGTAGAGCATAAATCCATGTCGATACTAACACCAAAGTTCCGATCTATATTTATGGATTCGCTGAAGCCATTGAAACGTGTGGGCTCAAGTGGGGCCCTCACACAAACTTTTGTCCCTTTCACACGTATACCTTAATAGATAGTGGCATCCCTTTTTACATCCCATTGAAGGATATCGAATGTTCGATGCAACAGGTTGTATTGGCTTCAGGAATAGGGTTGTCAGTACGATTGGTTTGAAATAATATCTTTAAAATTAGTGAAAAATACTTAGATATTTTTTATTATTTACGAACAGAGCAAACAGTTCTTAAATAAACCAGAGAAACCCGCCCAACTTCGTTTGCGTGTATTTCGCTATTCCGTTGGAATTTAAATCCTTGTTTGTTTCCTGCCTTCCTATTAAATCACTTTATTGCTTAAAATTGCATTTAAATCTGTTGTATGGTACCATGGTATTTCAAGAGAGGTAGAGTACAGCGGATCACTCGCTCAAATCGGAGCAGCCTGTCTGGGGAAGGACCTCCACCTTACAGAAGATCGTAGTCAAGTAGCATTGGTCTCGGCCATGTTGTGTTCCTACAGTGAGTAAGGTCTCCAGAGCTCCACTTGGGGGGTTGGAAGGGTTGGCAACGCGTGAGTGACACGCCCGGTATTGCAAGCGTCTATTGGCTACGGTGATGCTTACCATCAGGCGGGTGGTACGCTTGTTTGCCAACTATTTGGCATAAAAAAATGGTACTCCAGGAATGAGGAAGTGCATTTGCAAAAGCAGGGTGAATCCTATAAGAACCGAATTGCAAAGTACACCAATCCACTGGCTCAGGCTCTGCTGCAAGATACTCTCTCCAAGCAGCTGAAGAGACAACATGTTCTGGACATCCTAAATAACTAGGGAGGAATCCGCCACTGGGCAGACCTCTGGAACGTCAATTATGATTGCACCAAAATATGCTCATGTGCAAAAAGACTGATCGCATATATAAAAAAACGTAGAACGTAGTTTAATGATTAATTTAAAAAAAAAAACGGAAATTATTACATACCTAAACATTATCTATCAGTGAAGTGACAACCCTGTACAAACTTATCGTTTTTCAGGTGGTTCGAGAGCCCTCGAACCCTCGCACGGGCCGGCCCGTTGCCGGATAGCCGATAGGTACAAGTCATTTGTCAAGCGATTAATGTTTTACTGTCTATTAAAGAAACAAGTCTTATAAAATACTTTATAAATCATATAAAATATTTGTACTTTTTTTAACAACTAAAGCGGAAAATGGTAACCAGTTTCCGTAGTATATGGACGCTTGCTAATACCGGAGGTATCACTCGCGTGTTTGCAGACCCTGTAAAAAGTGGAGCTCTGAAGACCTTACTCACCGTGGGAACACAACATGGCCGAGACCAATGCTATTTGGCTACGATCTTCTGTAAGGTGGAGGTTCTTCCCAGAGGCTGCTCCGATTTGAGCGGATTATCCACTTAAGTGTTCTGAGAAGCTCAATGGCGTCGCTGTGTGTCACACTACGAACACTCAAGTCAAACAACGTCGAGGCGACCCAGTGCTTGGATGGGTTTCGTTATTTCGGGCTTTTTCGGAAGGCACGTTGAGCTGTCTTTTGTCGATGAATGAAGTCATTTCAATTCATTTATTTATTCAATAACAATCTTACAAATTGTGTCTGAATGCAGAATAAGTACTTAACGCTAATACAT
This sequence comes from Endotricha flammealis, assembly GCA_905163395.2. Lineage (NCBI taxonomy): Eukaryota > Metazoa > Arthropoda > Insecta > Lepidoptera > Pyralidae > Endotricha > Endotricha flammealis. Next base: position 1,332,338 of record LR990873.1, read on the forward strand.
ATTTTTTTTCCTAATTAAATGAAATCATCATAAATCATATGAAATTAAAAAATAAAATAAAATTTAGTTGATGAAAGAAATTTACAACACTATACAAATTCTTAAATAATACATATTATTTAATGTACAGATTTTAGTGTAGGTACTGTTAAATTGTAATGTGCTTCGAAGGTCGGTGGCATTAAAAAATACTGACCTATGCCAATCTGTATTGGGGTACGTTATTCATATTAGAAATAATATTATATAACAATGGAGACTAAATTATAAATTAACTGAAAATGGTTCATATCTCAAACTATTCAATTAATTATCACTTCGTCACGTTCAACCGGGTATCGAACCCCTATCAACACTTAATTAACATGGGTCCATTGTAACACTTGACCTTAAGGAAGTTTTCGGCACTGACCTTAAAGGTAACCCCCTGATAAGTTATTATTATTGTTTGCTATTTAATAATCATCTTGAAAATTTAACAAAAATTACCAACGCGATATTTTTCTATAAGCGACGAATTTGGTCTCAGTTTTGTTGTGTTGGGAGGCAACGCGTAAGTGATACATCCTGTATTGCAAGCGTCTATAGGCTACGGTGATGCTTACCATTAGGCGGGCAGTGTGCTTGTTTGCCACCTTTGTGGCATAAAAAAAAAACAACGATCCAAACAAAATATCTAAATTTCCTTACTTTCACATTTATACTATTAATAAAATTATAGTGAATGCCTAAGGCTATATTTACGGTCATAAAATAAGCATATTCCATCAGAGATTTGTGTAAAATCATAAATTGGCCATGGATATCGATGGGAATTGTCAGTAATGCAGCAAAATTATTACCTTTTGAGGTAAACGTAATAGTATATTATATACTCAATTTAACATAAAGCTAGAATGAAATATTGATTTTTAAAGTTACACCATTTCTTTTCTTTTATTCACTAGCTGCTCTGCTACCCGCGTTTAAGTTTATACACAGTAGCGCCATCTATATCAGATTTTTGACCAAATCCTACCGGAATCGCGTACTTTTCCGGATAAAAAGTACCCTATGCGTTAGTCCTAGATATCAGATACCTACATACCAAATATCATAGAAATTGGCCCAGCTATTTGAGCGTGAAGGAGTAACAAACATACACACAAACGTCTTTATAATATTAATAGGATATATCTTGTATATCCGCCATTTGTTTTCTTCATTCATATATTATACTAGTGAAACCCGCGCAACTTCGTTTGCGTATATCTCGCTTTCCCGTGGGAATTTTGAAAAATCCTTTCCTAGTGCTCCCCTACGTTATAAAAGGAACCCCTGTGCAAAATTTCAAGTTTCTAACCCTTATAGTTTAGGCCCTGCGTTGATAGTCAGTCAGTCAGCTTCTCCTTTTATATATATACCTATAGATATCTTGTATGTCAACCAATTATTATTTCACTGAAAAGTAGACCCGAGTCTACTCTTCTATCGTAGGGGATTAGAGTGTACTCTGCCACGCTTCTCCAATGCAGGCAGAGGCGAGTGTTTTCAAGTCGCCTGAAGGCCATCAACTTGGCGTAACGATTGTCATTTATCGACAACAGTCGGAATCGGATTTCTTCAAAGCACAGAAAATTTTGAGATATCGAAACCCATCCAAACACTGGCTGGCGTGTGACACACGAGAGTGTAAACAAAGCTTATATTTTAGAAATGCAAAATACAAATGATTCTACGTTAAACTTAATGTTACAATATTCTGAAATGTTCCTCAATGGTCGTCAGTGAATCAAGATTCCAATAGCGATCATACGCCATTTTACACTTTCAAATTACAGTGACGAGCAAATGGTCCACTATATTTTAAAGTTAAGGTAATAAATTACAGCAAACAATGATGTATTAGATTTATAGAAATTGTTACAATGACATTTTATACTGCCGGCAGTGATTGTTCAGTGATTGTTTAATAGATAGGACAGTGGGTTTGATTCCCACAACTGGACAAGGACTTAAGTAAAAATATAAAATAAAACATTAATTAACATAAAAAATATAGCTAAAAATAGCTCAAGATTATGAAACCCATCTAAATATTGGGTATAGTCGACGTTGCTTCCTGCATGACCATGCGTTCTTTTAGAGTGCGACACACAGCGGCGCCATAGAGCTCCTCACGTATTCAGTATGTAATATCAATAACTAGCTTTTCCCCGCGGCTTCGCTCGCGTTATTTATATAACAACAAAACAACCCATAGCGCGACTTGTGGCGCCATCTGTTAGCCGATAGCCCATTCCATAGTAGAAAAAATATTTTCCCATTAGAATGACATACTTTCACGGGATAAAAGTCGCCTATGTTGGGCTCTGTACCCCTGACAATATGTATACAAATTTTAATAATGATCGGCTGCAAACTCACTTTTTCATTTATAATATTAGTAGGATAATCATTTCTTTTTTAGGGTTTCGTACCTTAAAAGAAAGAAACGGAACCCTTATAAGATCACTTTGTTGTCCGTCTGTCTGTCTGCCCGTCTGTCGTTTATTTATTCCACAATGACGTACAGTACAGTCTAGTACTACAAAACATAAAATGAAATTTGATATTGTATTAACTTGCATGTAGTAAATCTATCGTCTGAGATGCCTGTTATGGGTGTCATTGTGAATTTCGACAAATTAATTTATTGTCGAAGTCTTGAAATAGTCGAAGCAAAGAGTTTCGAATTATTTGATTTCGAAATTAAGACTGTCGAAATAATTAATGATTATCGAAATTCAGAATGACACCCACCTTGTTATATCTGTTGTCTACTGTACTAAGATCCTATGCAGCGTACTCTCACAGGGTTGTCAAAATCTTGGTAACAAATGTTTGGTAACAGTCTCAAGTATGCCTTTATGTTGAAAGTTGGTGCTTGGCCAACCTTTGTGAACGTCCGTTGGGAGTAATCTTTCCAGGTATTTGATAACAGAGGTTACTTGAAGCACTCTCAGTAATGACGGTAGATTAGACACCATCACCCTTAATCTATATATATAAAAATGAAACCCGTTTTCCGTTGTCACGACATAACATGAAAACGGCTTGACCGATTTGACTGATTTTTTTTTTAGAATATTCCTTGAAGTACGAGGATGGTTCTTACGGAGAGAAAAATTTAAAAATTCCCACGGGAAAGCGGGATACACGCAAACGAAGTTGCGCGGGTTTCGCTAGTCTATATATATAAAAATGAAACCCGTTTTCCGTTGTCACGACATAACAAACATGAAAACGGCTGACCGATTTGGATGATTTTTTTTTTGTAGTTTTCTAATACTCTGTACAAGGTTCTTACGGAAAAAAATTACAATACAATACAATACAATACAATTTATTTATTTGTTTTTAAATAGGGTGTTACATTAAAATGTTAGGTGGTATACATTATTATGTCGCTTATACCTATTTAGCCACACAAGGTAACATACAAAATAAACATAATTTACACACAAATCAAGCATCTAACGACTATAATTAAGACATTTTTAACCTAAGAAAATCATCTATAGAATAGAAAAGCCTTTCCGACAACCATTTACGAAGCACAAGCTTAAAAGCATTAAAAGGCAATAGCTTAATGTCATTTGGGACTTTGTTGTAGATGGTGTAGCACATGGCTGCGCAATTTTTTTGAAAACGTGAAGTTTTTGGAACTATATTAATCAGCAATCTGTCCTGATGTCTGGTATTCCTGTTCGTTATGTCTCTTGCTTGTGTGAACAGGTGATAATTCTTTTTGACAAATTTCGCCACTTCCAATATATAGAGGCAAGGCAAAGGTAGAATGTTTAACAGCTTGAAATATGGACGGCACGAAACATCTGATGCTATATTACATATTGCCCTTATACACCGTTTCTGAGCGATAAAGACCTTTTCTTTTTCTGTTCCATTTCCCCAAATTATCAATTCATATCTCAATACCGATTCCACGTACGCAAAGTAGGTTACTAATGCGGAATTTTTTCTAGCGACTTGTGCAAGCTTGTGAAGCGCGAAAGAGAATCCATTTATCTTATTACACACTTTCTGAATGTGTTCTTTCCAATTTAATTCTGAGTCTATTGTCAAACCCAGAAAATTAGCAGAATCGGCGTTACGAATATATTGTCCATTGTATCTTATATTAATTGATTGATTTTTATAATTATTAAAATTCATAATATTAGTTTTACATAAATTAATTTGGAGGTTATTTTTATTTAGCCAATCTATAATTAATGTTAATGTATTTATAATTTCTTGTTCATGTTGTTCTAAAGTCAATTTAGAATTTGAAGTAACCACTATTGAAATGTCATCAGCAAATAAAATAGTCTTATGATTTATAATGTCAGAAAGATCATTGATATAAAGTATGAACAGCAATGGACCAAGCACGCTACCCTGGGGCACTCCAAATAAGTTCTTTTCTAGCTTGGATTTATATACTTCAGCAATGTGTCTGGAGTTTAACTTTGTAACCTCCACATACTGTACCCTGTCACTCAAATATGACTTGATCCAGTTCAATGCTTGTCCTCTTATGCCATACTGTTCAAGTTTACATAATAGCTGGTTATGTGACACGTAGTCGAAGGCTTTGGACATATCGAGGAGAAGTACCGTTGTGTGGTTTTTGCAGTTATAACTGTACAACACTTCATTAATTTGGTCATATATCGCATGAGTAGTAGATTTGTCTTTTTGGAATCTGTATTGGTTTTTTTTAATTATTTTATACCTCGTGAGAAATGAAGTGAGCTGTTTATGCATCACTTTCTCAAATATCTTGGAAAAAATAGAGATCAATGTAATAGGTCTATAATTATTAATATCCGTTTTGTCACCCCTTTTGTGTAATGGTTTTACAATAGAAGTTTTAAGTCTTTCAGGGAACACTCCTGTTTGTAGTGACAAATTAATTAAATGGGCAATTATGTGGATGATTCGGTCATCACAAGATTTTATCACCTTTGTGCATACAGAGTCATAGCCTTCACTTCCCGTATTATTTAGTGACTTTATAACATTTCGGACATAGTTTGGATCCACTTCACTTAAAAATATTGTGTTAATTAGTTTATTTTTTGTGGTGCTTTGTATTTTTTGACTATTATTATTTGAGGTATCGGTGAAGAATTTATTCATTGCATTGGCTATTTCTGTAGGCTCCGTTAATTGTTCGTTGTACGTTCGTACATGCCCTACCAGTCTCATTTTTTATTACTGTCCATGTAGCTTTGCATGTGTTTTTGCTATTTAATACATATTTTTGGTTTGTAATTCTTTTTGCTAAATGTGTACATTTTTTTAGTAGTTTATTGTATTTTAAATAGTTCATTTTATCTGTTTGTGTTCGGTTTTTGTAGTATTTATATCTAAGCATCCTTTTGGTAGTACAGCTTTTTTGTAAACCTTTTGAGAGCCAAGGTAGTTTAGTCGATATATTTTTTTTAATCTTTATTATCGGGAAACATAAGCTATAAATAAGACAAAACAGATCATGAAATTCATTAAATGCCACATTAAGATCTGATTGTTCGTAAACCGTTGAGAAGGATAGGCTCCCTATGTAGTTTTTAAATTTTTCAATATTTTCTGTAGTGTAACATCTTTTAAACACGTAGATCGTTGTAGGCTCCTTACAGCTGTCTTTCAACGGAATTTTTAAGATTTGCGCAGTGTCATGATCCGAGAGCCATAATGGCAGAATAAGTCCTGTAGCTTTTTGTACATTGCTGAGTATCACAATACATGATTTATTTCTGGTTGGTTGTGTTATATGTAGTCTTAGGTTATACTTGCGTATCATATCATCAAAGTATTTTGCATGTTTATCAGCTTCTAACATGTTAATGTTCATGTCACCAGCAATAATAATTTGTTTTTTGGGATATTTAATCATTCAAATATTTAATCATTTCAATTAGGGGTAGGGTAGGGGTAGGGTAGGGGTAGGGTAGGGGTAGGGTAGGAGTAGGGTAGGGGTAGGGTAGGGGTAGGGTAGGGGTAGGGTAGGGGTAGGGTAGGGGTAGGGTAGGGGTAGGGTAGGGGTAGGGTAGGGGTAGGGTAGGGGTAGGGTAGGGGTAGGGTAGGGGTAGGGGTAGGGTAGGGGTAGGGTAGGGTAGGGGTAGGGGTAGGGTAGGGTAGGGGTAGGGTAGGGGTAGGGGTAGGGTAGGGTAGGGATACACGCAAACGAAGTTGCGCGGGTTTCGCTAGTAATATTATAAATGCGAAAGTTAGTAGAAAATGTATAGATGTTTATTACTGTTTCACGCAAAACGGTTTGATAGATCCGCTTGAAATTGTCCGCGGGTTGATAAACTTTCCATATTTCAATTAAATTTGTCAGGCCGCTTTGCGTGAGAGAGTAACGAACATCCATACATCCACTCATCCGTACATGCACACTTAGAAACTTGCGCATTTACAAATCTTAGTAAGGAGGACGAGGAGCTCGATGACCTCGTTGAGGGTGTCAACGTGGAAGGATAACGCAAGAACCCACGTCAATATTTGGATGGGTTAAAAAATCTTAACGGACGGAGGTGTCGGTCCCGACTGTTGTCATTATTTCACAATCGTCAAGTCATGTCAGTGACCGTTGGTGACTTGTATTGTAGCCCGAGCTACCCGCAGTTGACACTAATTGCTTCTGCTTCTTATTTATCCTTATTACTCGTGACGACCTCCGTGGCGTAATGGTTACCACGCCAGACCGCCACCCAGGAGGTCCCGGGTTCGATCCCCGGTCGGGTCATGGTGAAAAACGAACTTTTTCTGATTGGCCTCGGGTCTTGGATGTTTATCTGAATATGTATTTGTTATAAAATATAATATCGTTGAGTTAGTATCCTATAACACAAGTTTCGAACTTACTTTGGGGCTAGCTCAATCTGTATGAATTGTCCCTATATATTTATTTATTATTATTGTTCTTTTTCTTTCTCTCAGCTATTTAGCTGGTATTAACCATACTTACGGGTTAAACCAAGTAAGTATGGCGTGTAGTGTAGTGTGTCAATTATTATTATTATTTTTAAATACACTTTTGTGTTTCTCGGCTTATTGCCGGTAAATTTATGCACACGGGCCAAAGCCAAGTGTGCACCAAATTATTTATTGGTTTTGTTCAGATTGGACTTGAGGTTGTTTGTGTGAGTGGTTGTTATTATTATTATTATTACTGTTAATCCTTACTTCTAAGTAAGGATTGATTGAAATAACTGTAACTGGAGTACATTAAAAGTTATGCGAACTATCGCTCGATGTCCGCGCTGGCTCCGACAAAGAAGTTAGCCACACATCACTTAGCATAATAGTAGGATCAAACGACCACAGAGTACACTCGTGTTAGAGCCGACTAATTAATTAATCTCTTCTTCGGGAGAATAACCAGGCTTTTTGTAATCTCAACATATCAACCCATAATCATCCCGCTGGGATACGGGTCTCCCTTCAATCGAAGGTGATTAGAGCGTACTCTGCCACGCTGCTCCAATGCGAATTGGCAGAGGCCGGTGATTTCAAACCGCCCTAATTCCACCGACTTCACTTAACGACAGTCATCCATCGACAACAGCCGGGACCGACAGCTTAACGTGCCCTCCGAAGCACGGAGAATTAAGCTCGAGATAACGAAATCCATCCAACGTGCAACACACAGCAGCGCCATCGAACTCCTTTTGTAATCTATCTGGAATCAAAGTAGTAAACAACTAACATCATTAGGTTCCAATAATGTAACAAATAGACCGTGGTGATCGGCAATCGAGCTTCGTTCGATTTGCCCGTTCTTTAGGGCTGGAACTACGTCACACGGGGCCCGCCGCGGGTTCATTCAGTGCACCGCCCGGTTGCTGTTGCGGTTGTTGGCTGTTATGTTTTCTTTTTCAAATTGCTGACTCTCAAGAACCTAGTTCAAGAGCTAAACGAGTTCACTCGACCCCACCTGATGTTGAGCAGTGGAGTCCAAAAATGAGGCCCATCGGCACCGCAAACAGGAATTGTTACCGATCAGCCTCACCTTGGCGGCCTGAAACAAATTTTCACTCACTTAACGAAACGCATTGTAACTTTACGTCGATATTCTTTGATAGGTATTTGCCAGGTTGAACTAGTCCATTTCATAAATGCTCTATCAGTCCAAGACTTTAGTTCCTGTTTTTACGAACTAGCCATCATGCTAGAAGTAAATACATTTTGGTACTATTATTTTTTATAGTTTTTAATATCTTTGATTTATTTTGTCTTTGTTAGACTTGTATTTTTTCTTTATGGTCTTTGCTATCGATTTTTCTGCCTCTTTAACTTTTATTTAGGCAAACAAGCATACGGTCGGCCTGATGTTAAGCCGTCACCGTAGCCTATAGACGCTTGCAATAACGGGGGTATCACTCGCGCGTTGCCAACCCCCCCAAGTGAAGCTCTGGAGACCTTACTCACCGTCGGAATACAACACGGCCGAGACCAATGCTATTTTGGCTACGATCTTAAATTTTACATTGAGCTTTTGTTTTCCATTTCTCTCCCTTACCTTCACACCTTACCACTCCATGATTATTTAGTTCATGTCATGTCTAACCATCCTATGGTGCTCATTTTCGCCCGGGGCCATATTTCTGTAGCTGCTCAAAGGCCTGATACGTGGCATCAGTACTCCAAGTTACCTTATACTGTTATTACTTTGAATTACTATATATATATAACACAAGCCTTTGATAGTGACTATGTCTGAGGTAATTTAAGTTAAAAACATTAACATTCTTATTTAAAAAAAAACAATTGGAAATTGATTGTCGTTATGCACTGTGTAATAAGTATGAGTTTCGAACTTTGTTTTATGATTGCGTAAGCCAGCCGCGTTGGCGACCAGTATAAGAGTTTAATATATTATTGTTCACATCTTTTTGTTCTTAAATGACAACTCGATAGAGAGGGAAGGGAAAAACCTGTATCCATGCAGTGGAATGATTATGGGTTGACATGACGACATAAATACAGAATAATACAAATAAAAGTTTTGTCGTAGAAAATATTTATTGGTAAAATACATAACTAAATAACATGAAATTAAATAAAATTAATTAAAACTAAACTAACGATCAAAATTAAAAACTAAACTAACAATAAAAACTAAAACTAATCATTAAAAAGACATGGTCCCTGTGGCAGGGTGCCCAAAATGCTAGCAGCGTTACCTCGCTGAACGGCGATAGATATCCGTTGAGCGAAGTAACTGCCAGCCTTTGGGTCACCAGTGGTTTGTCGCACCCTTTTTGCGATGTCCCTAAAAAAGGACAACATCCAGCTCCTTCACCTAGTTCACCTCTATAAAAGACACGACGCCTGCCCTTTTCTTCACTTGATCCATGTAATATATACAAATAAATATATTAGGTCCTACTTTATTACTGAACTTCCTTTTATAACATGACTATGTACGTTACATATGATCATTTAAACAAGGAAATAATGGTCTTGTATTCAGTGAATATGGATGGCTTTATGTAGTAAACAACATTTTTCTAACTACTTACAATACAATCATTTTTTTTTTACTGAATACTAGACCATTATTTCCTTGCGTAAACGATCATATGTAACCTATATAGTCATGTGTTAAAAGGAAATTCACTAATATATAAAATACTAGCTGATCCGTGCCCACTTCGTTGGGCATAATGTTAATAATCCTTTTTTAGTACAGGCGTTCGTAAGAAACGCTTTTATTCGACCGTTTTTTCTCCGATTCACTTTGCAAAACCGACTACCACATAAAAGCCTTTTTATTTTTCGGTTTTTTTATATAACCCATGACACTCAGCAATAATGTGGCTTTCTATTAGTAAAAGAATTTTTAAAATCGGTTCAGTAGATCCCGAGATTACCCCTTACAATTTAACAAATATACTAATACACAAACTTTACTTCTTTATAATATTATTATAGTATAGATTATAATGATGATGATTCTATAATGCAGTAAAAGCAATATAAGAAAAATACCATGGCATGTTGATGATGATACACCTTTTTTAAATATAAAGCATAATACCAAGATAATGCCACTGAACATTATGTCAATTTTGGTGCATTTTGGGAATAATTTACAGGGCCAATTTGCTATGCATCTATTCCAGGTTCGTATTCCCGAAATTAAGGCCAAAACGCGGCGCACGAACAATTAGAGCTCTTTGTCCAATATTCAATAGAATGCCGAGTGCGGCACTGTAATAACAGCTGTTTTGAATGTGGTGGTAGTTTTGGGTGGATAAGACAGGTTCCAACATGTTAGGATGTCGGGACAAGCCCACCGCTGTTATCTGTGACAAATCACACAGATTGAGCTAACCAAAGTAAGTTCGATTGTGTTATGGAATACTAACTCAACGATACTATATTTTATAACAAATACATATAAACATCCAAGACCCGAGGCCAATCAGAAAAAGTTCGTTTTTCATCATAACCCGACCAGGAATCGAACCCGGGACCTCCTGGGTGGCGGTCTGACGTGGTAACCATTACGCCACGGAGTTCGTCAGTCTTTCCTGTGCCAGCTCCTTCACCTAGTTTACCTCTATAAAAGACACGACGCCTGCCCTTTCCTTCACTTGATCCATATAACGACGACCTCCGTGGCGTAATGGTTACCACGCCAGACCGCCAGACCCAGGAGGTTCCGGGTTCGATCCCCGGTCGGGTCATGATGAAAAACGAACTTTTTCTGATTGGCCTCGGGTCTTGGATGTTTATCTATTTAATGTATTTGTTATAAAATATAATATCGTTGAGTTAGTATCCCATAACACAAGTTTCGAACTTACTTTGGGGCTAGCTCAATCTGTATGAATTGTCCCTATATATTTATTTATTTTATTTATTTATTTATATAAGCTCTTCTCAGCCTGCCTTTGAAGGAAGTAGTGAGACTTTTTTGTCCCACTAGTCCATTTGAAGGAACTAAAGAGAGTGAGAACAAAGGTTCACAGTGCCCCAATTCACGTAACAAGACCCGATTCTACTTCGATTCAACGACACTCGCTGTCCCGTTCAATTCCTATTTTGTATGAGTGAGACAGCGAGTGTCGTTGAAACAAAATAGAATCGGTTCTTGTTACATGAATTGCCCCACTGCATGTCCACTGTAACCTACCTCTGTGAACAATCCACACGGCGTCCGCAGAATTTCCTAGCCTACTTTAGTTTTAGTTTGAAGCACCGAATCGTTAATGCTTGCCCAGCGATCAATGTATTATTCGAAACGTAATAATGTCACTTTACTGCTATCATTGCACGACCTCATAATAAAGATAATTGCCAATTATGGTTTTTACCTTACAGTATGCTCTATTACAGAAAATAGTTTTTTACGTCGTTTAAAAATATTAAAACTAATTAAGTGCCTTGTTGGTCCTGTCAAAGCGTAACGATCATCTAAGTTAAATAACGACAGCTCCAGCCGGTACTTGGATGGGTCCAAAAAATGTTGAGCTTATACGTACTTCGTAGGGCACGTTAAGCTGTCGGTCCCGACCGTTATCGATACATAACAGTCGTTAAGTCAAGTCAATGACCGTTAGTTGGCACCAGTTGACACTGATTGCGGGAAACACACGAAAAATAAAGAAAGAAAATTATATTTTTAATAAAAATCACATATAACAAATTAAATAACAAAACGTACAGTGAGTAGCAAAAAAATGTATCAATTTGATATAATATAGCATTTCGTATCTGCCGCCAACGCAGCGATTTATTTTAACGCATTTTGTTTATAAATGATATAATGCGATACTACGCGTTTTGTGGGGGTAGCGCCATTGTATCGCGAGTTTCGGAATCATATCGAGCTGTTAATACCACTGTCAAAACAAAGCGAAACGGTAATGGCGCGTATCCGTTCGTTTGAATGCCGTGTGCTTACTGTTGATCAAAATAAAGCGAGAACACAAAATGCGATCATCTCGCTCGGACATGGACTTTGATATATTTTATGATGATTTAAGATGAAAATATGACTATTTTAGATGCATAATGAGTGGCAGTCAGACAGAGTTACAGCTAGTTTCTGAGACGCATTTTAATTTTTATTCCACAATTAAGTCTCTAGCTTCTTTAATTTGATACTGACAGTCATAATTAGTAATTGTGTCATTATGTTTAAAAATGGTTTTGAGTATTTCACCACTAGTTACCAACAAAGCAACAACAACTGAAACCAATTGCATTCGCATTAAAATCGGCTCCTCGTGAAAACTGGAATGTGCGTAGACGCAAACTGCGCAACATGCGCTCGGCTGTGTAAACATACTTAGAGTAATCTGCAATTTTGTATAAACAATAAAATACATATCAGAAATCAGCAGCAAAAAAGAAAACTCAATTTTCTTTTACTATCATCAGCTCTATACACTTCCAACACATACGGGGTGTTAAGAACGCTCACGTACATTTTCTAGCACTCCCGCTTTTATGTAGGGCATTTATTCTTAGAGCTCAACCCCCTTGGGGGTGTACCGCACCCCGTATTTGTTTTATCATTCGTATTGATGTTATTGGACTGGTTTTGTCACGTTAATGTGATAATTTGATGTGTGATAGTCGTGTTACTCATTTACAATCCGGTGGCGTGTTGGTAGTCCTCGGTACCAAAGGGCTCAGGTTCGATGCCGTGATCTGAGGAATCGAAACCGCGCCTTTTTGTGCCACTACATTAAGTAATCTTTGTCACTACCAACTTTCGAGTACATACGTATCCCGTTTGAAATACCAACACATCACCGGGCTGTTAAAATAATATTAGTAAGTAACTACTTAACGATATTTTTTTTTATAAAAACATTGCAACGGGGTAAATCTACCACATATTCCCACCGCTGTCTCTTGTGAAGCCAGGATTAGCAACGGGGACAACTGAAGTTAAAAAAAAAGTAAAAAAAAACCTTTAAAAAATCTTTTGTACCAACATAACGAATCAAGTTTCGTCAAACACAACATCTAATTTAAATCGTACTCTTATCTTCCAGAGCAGTAACCCTTACGATGCGAGGGGGGTATATTGTACCCCGGAGGCGGTGATTTATCAATGTATTTCTCACCTAATAAATAACACACATATTCGTATGAAATACGTGTGTTCTAAGCGAAGATTGCGTTCGATGTATACTCGCCTCTTTTGTGGGGTGGAAATTGTGTAATTTTATTATTATATTTGAATGATTAATTTTGAATTGTCGGTTTGTTTAATTTGCATTTCTTGTTGTGAAAAGGGTACAATTTATTTGCAGCCAATGTTAACGACATTTTTAATATTTCATGGATATAATATGTCGCAGGGTAACCGTGGATTTCAGAAAATATTTAGGGATACCATTAAATCACGGCAGATTAAAAAATATTTATGTTTATTACGTCATCTTCCTAAAAATGTCAAGTGATATGTTGTTTCACTGATTTAAATTTAACGTGTCCTCATTTTCCTGCGACATGTTGACTTAACAAACACGTGTTATGTCTCCAAATAAGGTCTGAGGTGACTGATAGACTGAAAAAGAAGTACCGGCCGCATACCACTTGGCGGTGTTCAGTGGAAGGAAGAGTTAAAAAGGATGGAAAGCATTTGCGGGAGAGACACGTAAGTTGCAAGACAGGACCAATCAATCTGGAAAATTTCAGACTCTGGTTATTATTAAACAAAAGATCAGTTTTAAAATTGCTTTATTTTCTTCGTTCTTAGCTGTATATTTGTAAACTTACTATAAAAGAGAATGATAGCTAAACTAGAGACTAGCTTGTACCATAAATAGACCAGTTTCACACAAAATAAAAAAAACTAAAACAATAAACTTCAAATAAGAAGATTTTTGTAAAAAAAAATAGTCGCCACTTTCAAATAACCCCTCACCCGATATGAAGCCGACATAAAATATTATCCAAAAAAATATATTGCGTTTACTATATTTTCAAAATGGCGACTATACCGATAGTACTACGGCGTATTAACTCCATACAAGATTTATTTCAACAAAAATACTCTCGGAATCCAACATGAGCCCAGCATTTTTGGGCTATATTTTTGCATACCTCCAGGGGAAAGATATTTATAGTAACAAATACCATTTTTTATTGACATATTCTCCAATACGTATGCTTATATGGGGAGGGATCAAATTGTTTTGGTGGGGTATCATAGACCCATTTATCATAAATCATAATATTGAGATATTTCGACGTCAGACGCAGGGTTGTATAGATACAGTGTTGCAAGTTATTGAAAGTTACTCTGACAAATGATGTAAGGGTTTATAGGATTGGTAATATTAGTTTTTGTTTTGTTATTATAAACGCTGCCTGCTCACGTGTTTCCTTCTTCATAAGATCCTGGCATTTACAAAAGCAGCGTGAAAAAGTTTTTCAGACCGACTTGAGACTGATGGTGACTGCGCTGTCCACAGTGTTGATGGGTCTCACTTCTGGACTCTCAACATCAGGTGGGGTCAAGTCAATTTGTTTACATCACTACATAGTATAAAACAAAGTCGCTTTCTCTGTCCCTATTTTTTTTTTTTTTTTTTTTTTATTTATTTATTTATTTCAGGCAACAAAATTTTACAAATTATTGGCCCATATAATATATACCTTACAGACTAACATATATACAATAATAATAAAATCACTAACACTAAAAAAATAATTAAAATCGCTTTGGCGATGTGAAGCGTGCGGTGTCAGCTGGCAGTCGACCTCGGAACTTCCGGTATACGACTCCCTGCGGCCAGAAATCCTCTTTCATGAAAGTCTCCAAGTGATGATTGGGTACCCTCACCACAAAAGAACTAAAGTTCACTTTGTGACGAGACTCCAACGGCTCGACCCTCAGAGTGAAAGCGGATTTCTTTCGGATGTAGTCTACGACATCTTCAACTTTCGTAGACCAGTGCAGTCTAGACACATACAGCTGCGTCGCTCGTACTTCAGGACGCAGAGCATGTTCTGGTGCAGTCGGTGCGGTGCCAAGGTGATTACGGCTGGCGGGCTTCCTCCTCCTTCTTTCAACTTTGCTAAAACCCTCCTCGTCGCATCGGACTTTCGGCTGACACTGTGTTAGTGCCAACTTCTGTTGGTTTTTCCCCGGTGGTTTAGTCCGCCTAGGTGGTGCGGCGGCAGCGGCGGCATAAGCGCGGGACACGGGACTCGTATCAGCGTTTTTCTTCGGCTCGGGGACGGAGCGGACAGCGGCGTGCGGGGAGACGCACTCCGCAACAGCGGGCGACGAGCATTCCAATTTTGCTGACTCAAAACTGCAAACTTGCGCTCCGCGACGCGTGTTGACATTAGAAGTCACAGGTGACCTACTTACCGAATCATTACGTTTTAGCGATAATAATTCGGTACGCAAATCGGAAATGGTAGTTTCCGACGCCTCTAATTTCAACATGACGTCGGCCATGCTTGCCTTCAGAGCTGTGATGTCTTTCAGCAGCCGGGTCACGTCAACGTGGTCAAACGAGACTGGAGGCAGCTTATGCAGCTGCTTAGCCACGAACGCAGGCACGTCGTCAGGGTCGGTCTCCTTCAACAAGGTGATGATATCCTGGAGACTTCTTTCACCTTTTTCGTCCCTCCTGCGAGACGGCATTCGGTCGGCCTTGCCGAGCGTCTGGTACAACAGCACCTTGCCACTGCAAATCTCCGCTTCAGTGAAACTGGACTTGCAGATCTGCCCTATGTCCCTTTGTATGCTTAAATCTTTAAAACTACGTAACGGATTTTGATGCGGTTTTTTTTAATTGATAGAGTGATTCAAGGGGAAGGTTTTAAAGTATCATACATTCCAAAATTCCCACGGGAAAGCGGGATACACGCAAACGAAGTTGCGCGGGTTTCGCTAGTAAAATATATAATTCGGTTACACATTGACAGTTTAGGCTAATATTAAAAAATATTCAATTTCTTATTTCTTTGCTGAAATCGAACCCGCGTTCATGAAATCACGAAAACTGAGCACGGTAGCCATGGACCTAGAAAAAAAGGCAGACACCATCACTGAAACTAAAAAGTGAAGCACCCATAGTAAGCCACCTAGCGTATACGTACGAACCGGCCGGCTTACTATGGTGTGAATGTGTGCGTGCCGGTCAGCCATTTCACACTCGCACATAGTTATGCGGCCGCCATTAGGGTGCTTCAATTCTTTCTTAGCAAGATTCCGTCCGCCATTTTTCTAGGTCCATGACGGTAGCCATCTAAAATTCTAATAATACTGGTAACATAGTGGTGACAATGACATATATATTGCCGTCTCTCACGTAGTTGCCAAAGAGTCCTTTCAATACTTCCTACTTTCATCTAATATCATTCTGATTAAATTTATTGTATGTTGCCAACACAGCTGTATTGTTTTTCCCCGGGGCGTCAGCAACATTGCTTGACTATCTGGTCGCCGTTGTTGATCCTGGCTTTACAGGAGACACAAAAGTGGGAATGTATATTGAGCTTGTCTTGAAAAAAAATGACTACTTATAATGTAAGCAATTCTGAATAAAAAACAGACTGAGAAAGAGAAAAGTTATCTCAAGACTTTATAAGTCTTCTTAACATAAGTTCTTCTACTCGTCAGAAAGAAAATAAAGGTATGCTGCTATTCGTCAGAAAGAGATAAGAGATAAAGTTTTCTCAAGTAAGTATTGTCTATCTGTAAACATAAGTAGTGTTGTATCTACACAAACAACATTCGATAGTTTATGCATAATAAAGCTGCTTGGCAGTGAGCAAAGGGACTGGAATCACTATGGGAAAGATTAAACATTTCACGCAAGCACTATTAATCAGATCGCCGATTGCACTGACTAAACATCAGTTTAGTGATGTTACACACTTTATCGACATCGATAGTAATTTATTTTGTTTATTATTGGTGTTATTGTTGAACTGAGATGGATTGGATTTATTATTGTTAGATTATTGAAAGAAAGTGTCTGATTGCAGGTTTAAATTGAGTTTAATTAAATAAATGTGTTACAAGGTACTTTCCTATTCAATGTCACAGAGCAGAGAGAGTGCCATAGATAAAGCAAACATGAAAGCTGCCAATTTGCACAGATTATAAATAATGTTTGGTACATATACCACAGACTACAATAACGTTAACAATTATGATTGTATAAAGAACCTATTCCGGTAATAATCAATATTTTTTACTTGGTTTATATACTTATTTTTCAAATAATTTTGTAAATGTGCTATTTATTTAAACGCATCACTCTTCCTCCTCTAATCCACCCTATCCAGGCTTGTAATAGAGTAAGTTCTTACATTTAAGCAGCTTCATTACACGTGCAATTGTAATAAATAAATAAAATAAATAATCCTCTCTAAACTGTTTTCAATTTCAGCCAATCCGTTGTGGTCAACATCGAAATTCGGTTTCCAGATATGATTCGTTCTAACAAAGACAACAAAAAAAGATCACAAGTTAAACAAAATAAATCTTATAGTTTTACTACATATTATAGATTTATATTAGACTAGCTTTTCCCGCAGCTTCGCTCGTATTTTATGATATAGATCTTGTTTGACAATAAAACAACCCATAGCGCGACTTGTGCCGCCATCTGTTGGCCGACATCGCAATTGCAGCGCCACCTATAGTAGGAAAAATATTTTCCCTTTAGAATGACATACTTTCACGGGATAAAAAATAGCCTATGTTGGGCTCTGTACCCCTAACTCTATGTAGGTATACAAATTTTCATAATGATCGGCTGCTTAGTCAAGCCGTGAAGGAATAACAAACTCACTTTCTCATTTATAATATTAGTATGATTATAGATTCAAATAACAAAAACCATCGTAATTTAAACTATCGATAACACTAAAACACACCTACATCACTACTTCAAACCTAAAGGGATCGAGAGAGCCTCTCGGTTAGTGTGAACTAAATGAATCATTAATAATGCAAAGTTAACGCGCCTCGACCCGGGCGGAGCGACCGCACCCGAAACATCGATGTCGATGTAATCGTTAAGCCCATCACTAGTGTTGTGTTTACTATAAATAATTGATGACACGTGTAATGTTACATTGATTTCGTCGGGATTATTATCGCCTATACGTTGCCCTTTGTAGATTTTAACGCTGAATCTGTAAGATTCATAATAATTAATTATATACGTGTAGATAGATAGACTAGCTTCTGCCCGCGGCTTCGCCCGCGTGGCCTAGTAACAATTAGCATATTTTTCTTCAGAAACCAATTCCGGTCCTGCACGGCCCGGTACGGTACGGTTCCATCTGGTCCGGTCGGTCCGGTCAGTCCGGGTCGGTCCGGTCGGTCCGGTCCTGATATGGAACCTACGTGCCAATTAGCATATTTTTCTACAGAAAAAAAAACCGGACCGATCAGGTCAGATCCGTTCCGTTCCGGTCCGGTCCGGTCCGGTCCTTATATGGACCCTACATGACAAATTTGGCATCTCTAGACCCAGCGGTTTGGGCTGTGCGTCCTCCCGCAACTACGTTTGCGCATATCTCGCTTTCCCGTGGGATTTTGAAAAATCCTTTCTTAGTACATCCCTAGACGTCGTAACGAACCTACATACCAAATTTGATATAGCCTCGCAACCTCGTTTGCGTATATCTCGGTTTCCCGTAGGAATTTCGAAAAATCCTTTCTTTGTACACCCCTAGACGTCGCCGCCGTAAGGAACCTACAGTCCAAATTTGGAATCTCTAGACCCACCGGTTTGGGCTGTGCGTTGATATATGTATAGTTAAGTCAGTCAGGACTTTGAATTTTATATATATACTAGAGAAACCCGCGCAACTTCGTTTGCGTTTATCCCGCTTTCCCGTGGGAATTTCAAAAAATTCTTTCTTATCGGTTGCCTACATCACACACCCTAATTTCAGGTCTCTACGGTCAAGACAAAACCTTTTCATATGTATATATGATTATTTTTCTATTTATATACTTCTCATTACAATCTTTGGAGTGGGCGTTTATGAAATAGGCTAGCCCGACCGGTGAAACTCTTACATAATATTGACGTGAAGCAGCAATGCGTTTCGTTCGGAGAGTGAAATATACGAAACTCTTTTTTTGCCACCTTTGTTGTATAAAAAATCTAACTCCTTCCTTATACTATTTCTCGCTATATATCCTGTCTTTTCCTGTTATAGGTCGGCAACGGGTCAGGGACCCTAGAATCTATGTTCTCCATAGTCGACGGTAATCACCTAATATCAAATGATCCATATTCCTGAGCTTGTTTTCCAACCACTTCCGTAAAAAATATGGGTATTTCAATACCTACAACCTCAGCCTACAACCATCCCTACAACAACACTACGAAATATTAGAGCGAGTCGACGTAATGAGATTTCCTATAAGTGAGAAAGAGACAATATCAATATGCCATTGAACCATTGACCAATTTAACTTGAACCCTGTCAAATATTATAAATTTAATATTTATATAATTACTTACTGTTTATTATCGATGAATATGATTCAGTCCGCTTTATACATAGTTAGAATTTTAGCTGTTTTCCGAGATCACAAACAGAATAAATAGTACGACGACATTATGAAATCATTTTGTTTGAATATTCACAATTTATAAAAATATTACATGACAGATGACACACTTCACTTCACGGATGTGTCAAAATGAAATGTAATTGAATCAAAAGCACTAAGGAGTATGAGTATTGATATTAAATCGAAGAAAATTACACACAAAATACATATTTTTCCAGAATTTCAATAAAATAAGAATCACGTCTTCCATCAATTCTCATAAACAATTTTTATGCAAAATTTGAAGTAGATTGGACCAAGGAATCAAGTAGTCCCATAGTAACTTTACCCCCCTTTTTCACCCCCTTAGAGTTTGAATTTCGAAAAATCCTTTCTTATCGGACGCCTACGTCATATAATAGGTCCACCTGCCAAGTTTCAGATTTTTACGATGAGCGGTTTAGGCTGTGCGTTGATTCTCAGTCAGTCAGTCAGTCAGTCAGTCAGTCAGGACAAAGCATTTTATATATATAGACTAGAGAAACCCGTGCAACATCGTTTGCGTTTATCCCGCTTCCCCGTGGGAATTTCAAACAAATCTTTCTTATCGGTTGCCTACATCACACACCCAAATTTCAGGTCTCTACGGTTAAGACACAACATTTTCATATGTATACATGATTATTTTTCTATTTAAATACTTCTCATTACAATCTTTGGAGTGGGCGTTTATGAAATAGGCTACCTCACCGGTGAAGTACCAGCCTTTTACAGAATATTGACGTGAAGCAGCAATGCGTTTCGTTCGGAGAGTGAAATATCGGAAATTCTTGTTTGCCACCTTTGTGGTATAAAAAAATCTAACTCTTTCCTTATACTATTTCTCGCTATATATCCTGTCTTTTCCTGTTATAGGTCGGCAACGGGTCAGGGACCCTAGAATCTATGTGCTCCATAGTCGCCGGTAATCACCTAATATCAAATGATCCATATTCCTGAGCTTGTTTCCCAACCACTTCCGTAAAAAAAATGTATAAGTATATGGGTATTTCAATACCTACAACCTCAGCCTACAACCACATGAGTAAATAACTCATGTGCTACAACCATCCCTACAACAACACTACGAAATATTAGAGCGAGTCGACGTAATGAGATTTTCTATAAGTGAGAAAGAGACAATATCAATATGCCATATAACCATTGACCAATTTAACTTGAACCCTGTCAAATATTATAAATTTAATATTTAATTACTTACTGTTGTCCGCTTTATAGGTACATAGTTAGAATTTTAGCTGTTTTCCGAGATCACAAACAGAATAAATAGTACGACGACATTATGAAATCATTTTGTTTGAATATTCACAATTTATAAAAATATTACATGACAGATGACACACTTCACTTCACGGATGTGTCAAAATGAAATGTAATTGAATCAAAAGCACTAAGGAGTATGAGTATTGATATCAAATCGAAGAAAATTACCCATAAAATACATATTTTTCAAGAATTTCAATAAAATAAGAATCACGTCTTACATCAATTCTCTTAAACAATTTTTATGCAAAATTTGAAGTAGATTGGACAAAGGAATCAAGTTGTCCCATAGTAACTTTGCCCCCCTTTTTTACCCCCTTAGAGTTCGAATTTCGAAAAATCCTTTCTTATCGGACGCCTACGTCTTATAATAGTTCTACCTGCCAAATTTCAGATTTTTACGATGAGCGGTTTATGCTGTGCGTTGATTCTCAGTCAGTCAGTCAGTCAGGACAAAGCATTTTATATATATAGATATATTGTATGGAATTATTTATAGAAGTGGCTGGTAAACGATGGTGTCACTTCAGATTATGTAGCCTTTTCGCGAAGGGTACCTATTTCGCAGTAGAGCTACTGCGCGTCACCAAGAAACAAATTCAAAATATTATTATTCAAATAGGCCTAATATAAGCCCTTTTGGATCGTCACATTTTTTTCCTACCACCAGTTCAGACGGCAGATTTGTAATAAGAAGAACTGGCAAGAAACTTAGCACTTGCTATTTTAAATTGGTACTAATAAGATATCAAAAAAGATAAAATTTAAGAACCATGAGAGTCTGAGCCAACTTTCGTCAGGAAAGGTAGAAATCACGTGAAAAGGCACGGAGGAGTTTGAAATTTATTTTACCGGTGGCTATTTTGCTTTTGTTTCCGAAATAGTACTAGTTTATAGATTACGGCCTGATGGTAAGCATCACCGTAGCCTATAGACGCTTGCAATACCGGGGGCATCACTCGCGCGTTGCCAACCCTCCCAACCCCCCCAAGTGGAGCTCTGGATACCTTACTCACCGTAGGAACACAACATGGCCGAGACCAATGCTATTTGGCTACGATCTTCTGTAAGGTGGAGGTCCTTCCCCAGACGGACTACGCCGATTTAAGCGGATTATCCGCTATGCCCTACCTCTCTTGAATACATTTATTTATACAAATTATTATTATTATTATTTGTGAACTTCGACTAGAGAAACTGTCTGTGAGGACCTAGTCTCAGAATAAACGATTTTGACTTTGACTTTTTGAAGTCTTTGGTAGCAAATATTACCAAAACTCGCTACGCAATAAACAAAAATAAAAATGAAAAGTGAGAAACCTTTATTCAGAGAGAAGACCTTCACAGGCACGTTTTCTTGTCATGTTGTACATATTATAATTCATATTTATATTAATTAAGCTACTCTATCACCATTTCGGAAACTAATCAAAATTACCATTGGTAAAAAGAAAAAGGCGAAAGAAACCCAGTTACGATTTACCAAGATTTGAATCAAAGACCTGTCGGTTTCTCATCCACTAGGCCACAACGTCTATTAACAAATCTAAAACAGCGAAATAAAAGATCAATTTATAACAAAATTGAATAATAAAACCCATAGGGAGCAAGATCAGCTCAAGCAAGTATAACAAGAGGCTTAATGAGCAAAGTCGGGCGTGAAATGAAGTGTGAAATTATGGCAAATATTGATAGAAGGTTTCGAACAAAGAAAACATCTGTAAGGGGGCGCTGTTTCAGGGAAATCGGGCCGATAAGATGGCGCTGCATTTTATGTAGGAAAATAAGAAAATAATTTACAGTATTTTAATATTTGCATTTGCCTCTTGGTTATTCTTATTTTCTCTCTCTCAGTTTCAGTAAGTGAATAGGGAAACGGAAAGAGTAACGTCCCAAGTTTCCTTATACAAAGTTCTTTTACTGTGCAGTTATTTGTAATTTACAAATAATTTTTCAGGTAGTAATTGAAGACCTCCGTGGCGCAATGGTTACCATGCCTGCCCGCCACCCAGGAGGTCCCGGGCTCGAATACCGGTCGGGTCATGATGAAAAACGAACTTTTTCTGATTGGCCTCTGGTCTTGGATGTTTATCTATATATGTATTTGTTATAAAATATAGTATCGTTGAGTTAGTATCCCATAACACAAGTTTCGAACTTACTTTGGGGCTAGCTCAACTTATGATTTAAAAAAAAATGACACATTAAAATCGGCTATTTTTAATAGGTCTATTTTTTTACGTAACACCGCAGGCAAACAAACAAGTAGGCCACTAGATGGAAGGTGGTTACCATTGCCTATAGGTACACATTAGTATTACCAGCGGCGCTACCAATCCGTTCCTTGCTACAAGGAAATGGGAAAAGAAATATAAGAATATGCTTAAGTTTATCTTAATAATATTTCTTTTTTTTATACCACAAAGTTGGCAAACAAGCATACGGCCTGATGGTAAGCATCACCGTAGCCTATAGACGCTTGTAATACCGGGGGTATCACTCACGCGTTGCCAACCTTCCCAACCCCCCCAAGCGGAGCTCTGGAGACCTTACTTACCGAAGGAACACAACATGACCGAGACCAATGATATTTGGCTACGATCTTCTGTAAGGTGGAGATCCTTCCCCAGGCGGGCTGCTCCGATTTGAGCGGATTATCCGCTGTGTCCTACCTCTCGTTAAAATAAAAGTATGTTTTAACATGAACAAACAAACATTGAAAATAAAATAAAAAAACCTTAATAGAAGAGGCATTTTAGGGCCCCAAGACAATACGAAGATCCCTTATGTTTGAACACGATCCTGGTGTTTTAAAGATTTCGTAGAACCACCCTCCAAGAATTGACTTAATAATTCGAAAGTCGGCTCCACACGTGTAAAGTTCTAATTAGTGTACTTAATTGATTGAGGTAATAGAACTCCGTATTATCTTAAATATTAAAATACTAATTAATTTTATAACTAATATTATAAAGAGGAAATATTTCTATTGTTTACGTTGAGTAAACTCCGAAACTACGGGACCGTTTTGAAAAATTATTTCGCCGTTTAGAAGCTACTCTATCCCCGGGAGACATAGATAGATAGATAGATAGAGTATGCTTTATTTGCATTAAACATACAATAATTTAAAAAAATACATTGAATCCCAAATCAAATAATTTATTTTGTGCAATACACGCTGATTTTATTCTAAAAATATTTAATTTTACAATATCACTTATTTTAAACATAATTATTAAACTTAAAGCTAAAATATTACAATGAAAAAATAATAACAATGTCAATAAAGATAAAACTAAGAAGAAAAACAAAAAAAATACAAATAATAATAATAATGTAAAACCCAACAATATTTAATGTAAATTATGACATCATTTTTTAAATAATATGTTACCGTAGACTAAGTTTTAAACATTTTTCACAAACCTCATTGGTTTTATAAATGTTATTTATGCCGTTTATTTTTTAATACTGTTTTAATAGATAAATAAATGAAAAAAAGAAGTAATAATAAAAAAAAAGGTTTTTAAGTGTCATTGTCAGTTTCCACCCCCCTCATAATACAACATTAAATACAATCTTACAGACTAGTGTATACGCAACAAGGCTTATTGCTGAAAGCATAGACTATGCGGATGTTGCTTTGACGGTTAATGTATAATAAAAAATAAAAAATCGATGTATATTCACATTAATTATACATATAAGTACTGCTATAATAATGGTTTGTATAGGTATCGGTCGATCCTACCTTCGAGTCCTTCGTTATACTCAAAATACAATTATGAGCGAGCGAAATCGCGAGACTGCAACTAGTATCATTATCCAAAACACAAACTAAAGGATTTGACAAGCAGAGCAACATCTGTCAAAATTATCAATTCATCTTGCAAGACGCACACATAACAAGTCGAGCCCCCGAAATAACATAGTCTAATAAATACGACACAAATATGTAATAGTGACCGGCGGCCCTTACACGACAAACGCCATTTTGAAAAGGGCTCGGACATGACATGCTGCCTATGCAAGGGTTGCCACTAATATTTGCGATACGATGACATTCCAAATAATAAAAAAAAACTATTTTTTTAAAAGAACACAAACATCATAGCAACCCATAATCATTTCACAACAGGGCTACGGGTCGTTTTTTAATCGAATCCAATCGGATTGGCAGAGGTCAGTGTTCAAGCCGCTTGAAAGCCAATGACTTGGCTTAACGTACAGTCAGGTGCACGTTGAGCTTTGCACTTGCAGTACAATTTTAGCTCTTATGACATAGAACTTAAAAATGGTACAAAGTCCAATGTGTTAAAGGTCGATATGCTCTTGACTGTACCATCTACAATAGCCAGGTTTAACGTGTGTGACAAAATGTTTACGTAGCAGAAACTATTTCTTTAAATTAGTAACAAGGGAAGTGTATGAGCAATTGTGTTATTGACATTTAAAAATAAAATTTTCTTAGCAATTATATTTCATATTTATTTTTTATTTCATAAACAATACAATTGTGTGGAAAATTGGCTCTTAAAAAATAATACAGACATTTTTAATACTTATAAAAAATCAGATAAACTAAACTAATGAACAATTTGAATAAAATAGAACAACGTACAGCAACATAATATTTGGCACTAATATAATATAGATATATATATTCAGTACATAGTATTTTAAACAATTCTGGGTCGCTCGTCCTGTAAGTATTCGTCTACGGAGTAATAACACTTTTTTAATAGAAAATGCTTAAGTGTATTTCCAAATTCACTTTTATAGATAACCGATTTCAATTCCATTGGCAACTTATTGAACAATTTCACAGATTGAAAGCGGACGTTATGTTTTGTAATTGTGAAATTAGGTGTAACTTTTGAGACCAGGTCCATTCTCCTTGTTTTTTCTCTGCGTGTTCGTTCATCTTTCTATATACGTATATTATCCTTTAATTAGTTTGGAACTAGATGGCGCTGTTTCTTATAGTAAAAATACAAATAAAATCATCCTACAAAACAGCTTGTTTTCATCAACATCCCTTATCCTAATTTCGTATTTTATTGGACATTTTTTCCGATCGAGGGGATGTAAATTGATGGACACTTAAACCGTCCACGGAATGTAGCCAGTTGCAATTAAGTTCGGGTACTTTTGGGGTGACCTTGTTAAGTGTCCATTTTACTTAAACAAGTGTTATTGATTTTTTTTACCTTTTTTATAGGGTATTTTTTCTGCATTTAAAAAAATAAATACTTATTACTATGGATTACAGAAAAAGTTTTTATTTTTTTAAATGCATAATTTACATTAATAAGGAAACCTTATAGTTTTGTGTCTGTCTGTCAGTTTCTTAGAATAGTTAATATGATGACGGACATTGGGTAGCTATTAGGGGTCCATGTTAGTTTCCTACGGAACCGTAAAAAGTAACTATAATTAAACATTTCTAGTCAAGTCTAAAGTCAAAGTATATTCGAGAAATGCATGTGTACTTATTGGATTGTTTCAATGCACTCTGCCACACAGGGCGTGCAATGTTAAAATATTATAAACATTATTGACGGGCCCGGTGGTCGAGTGGCAGAGCAATGGTCACTTTATCCCAAGGGCCGTGGGTTCGAATCTTGCGCAAGGCAAACATTTCTGTGCATGAACATGTCTGTTTGCCTTAGTCTGGGTGTTTTCTATTTATAATAAGTATTTATTTACAAAAAAAGGGTATTTAAGTATATTTATCAGCAATCTAGTACCCATAGTACAAGCTTAGTTGCTTAGTTTGGGACTAGATGGCGTTGTGTGATTCGTCCAAGAATATTTATTTATTAAAATATTTTAAATTTAAATTAATTTAATTCCGGTTAAATAAAATTATTTCACTTGAAAAATATTAACACAGCAAACAATAACTTTAATTTTTAATATTAAAATTTAAAAAAAACTATTTTGTTTTAAGAAATTTTCCATGAATGGTCAACCCTACCGCCGTCATCAGCAGATGACAATCGGTCAAAAACCGGACGTTTGTCTCCATCCGCCCTGTGACGTCCAATATCCTTTTGTCCATTAGTTAAATATACCACTCCCATATCTATTTGGGTTATCATTACTTATACTTGAAAGAGATCGATGGATAAAGCAACTTTGACCTTAGTCAGTCTTTTGATGGGTTGAAGATGTCAAGGTGAAAATTCGTACTGACAAAAAAAAATTTTTGTCCAAAATCTGTCATTCAATGAAAGTTTAAGCCACGTCAGATAGCCTTTGTGATCGATACCGCAAGTAAAATGTTTTTAACCTGCATTGGATTTCACGAGTACAACAAGGAAATTCTTGTGTTCAAGGCTATAAAATAAAAGCCTATAAAAATCAAAAATCAATTGACAGGCCCGGTGGTCGAGTGGCTAGCAATGGCCACTTTGTCCCAAGGGCCGCGGGTTCGAATCCTGCGCAAGGCAAACAGTTGTGTGCATGAACATGTCTGTTTGTCTTGGTCTGGTTGTTTTCTATATATAATAAGTATTTATTTACAAAAAAAAAGTATTTATGTATATTAATCAGCAATCTAGTATCCATAGTACAAGCTTTGCTGAGTTTGGAACTAGATGGCGTTGTGTGATTTGTCAAAAAATAAAAAATAAAAACATTTGCTAAAATCAATCCAATTTATTAAAGTGGGCGAAACAAAAGAAAAGTAGTACAACAGAGAAAATCCCAAAATAGCCAATACGAATGATAAATAACGCCACATTTACATACCAAACTAAACATATTCATCCCGATACGAGGGTTACTTTGTGAAAAGGATCTCATCCAAGCTTTGTCAATGACAAATAGTCTTCGCCCTACTCTGGCATTTTGACAATAAATAAGAGATATCAAGAACTGCGATAGCCTCAGGATTTGGTTGTAATAAATGACGCGAGATGGACATGGGAAGGGTTGGCTTAGAAGGGTTATGTGTGATTGATAACGTTTAAGTTTTTAAGTTGTTACCGTTTTGCATTGTGGTGTTAATTGATAACTATTGGAATTATGTTTACTAAATTATTCCCGCGGCTTCACTCACTTTTTTGGATTAAATTATTTATGAAATACAAAGTGCGAAATAAAAATCGTAAAAAGTTTCTAGAATGTACGACCACGTAGCGGTAAGCGTAAAGTAGGTTGGTCCACAAGATGGTCTTCAAAAAGGTCAGACGAAACCGACTGCATGTAGACCTATTCCAACCGGTCATGAAAAAGTGAGATGGTGCTGATTCTCTACGCCTGTTGGCACCCAATGTTGGACCTTTTGCAATGCACGCCAATCTTTGTGTGCAGCTTTCCACATCTATAATTTCCCTAAGACATGTAGTCCTTGGACCATTGTTACTGCAATGATGATTATGACGATCATAAACAAACCATAATTGCATGATTTAGAAAATCTGAATTAGCTAGTTATAGCCGTAACTGATTTTCATTTGCCATTTTTTTTACTATCATTATTTTGCTTTTGTTTCCGAAATGGTTATTATAGAGTTGATTAATTTATACAAAATCCTTTATTACTGTACTAGTGAAACCCGCGCAACTTCGTTTGCGTGTATTTATTTATGCACAGTAGCGCCATCTATATCGAACTTTTGATGAAATCCTACGGGAATCGCGCACTTTTCGCGATAAAAAGAATCCCATGTGTTAATCTAACGTATCAGCTACCTACCTATAAAATATCATAAATATTGGCCCAGCTATTTGGGCGTAAGAAGTAACAAACATGTACATAACTTTCGCTTTTATAATATTAGTAGAATGTACTCTTTGACTAGAGAAAGTTACAGACAATTTAGTCAAAGGGTGCATCTTCAGATAGTAGGTTTTGAATCGTTTTGAATTTTTGAATAATGAATTGACTTTTAGACTGTGATATATGGAATGAATACCTTAGAAATCACAAAATGTCGTCGAAAATTACAATTCGTCGTATAAATAGCTAACATTTCCTTCGTATTATTCATGTGTGGCCCATTACAGTATAGGGTGTTAATACGCTCTGACTTATTGGCATGATCCCTCATGGACCCCTGGAGCCTCTGGACCCTTTCGACGGCGAATTTCCACGAAAATTGGAGTTTGTCTTTTGTTTTAGAATAGTAACCCGAAATTTGTCCATTTCTAATCCGGTTCGAGTGTGATAGGGTTAAAAAGATTATTTCATACTTCATTGAACACTATAGGGTTAATGTGGATGTATTAGCTACTTTTTCTAACCTGTGATATACTACTACTCTTCAAGGGACAAACATAAGATTATATTTTTCTAAATAATGTCTGTTCGTTTGACCTGACTTATTGCAAAGATTGCTGGACTAATTTTGACGAAACTTTGATTAATATTCAAAGAAGTTTTTATAATTATGATTGTTTTTATAGTTGTGATGGTTCTACTGACGATTCTTATTATGAAAATATCTTTTTACCCAGGTGGAATTCGAACACACCTCCCCTTGAAATCCGGCCGACTGCTCTTCCAACTGAGTAATAGTAATAATATTTTTCATTTCTTTTAGTATTTTAATTTTGTTTTATAATTTGTAACAATAACATAAAATAGCATTTAAATAAATAAAAAATATCTATCAAGATATTATGGTAAGTACTGTTAACCCTTTGACTACCAGTACAACTGACCCGGTTGAAAATAAGACTAAAAATATAATAGGTATGTCCGAACACAATTTGACCCGGTTATC
The DNA here is from genome assembly GCA_905163395.2 of Endotricha flammealis. Classification (NCBI taxonomy): domain Eukaryota; kingdom Metazoa; phylum Arthropoda; class Insecta; order Lepidoptera; family Pyralidae; genus Endotricha; species Endotricha flammealis. The sequence goes on from LR990873.1 coordinate 1,361,942, forward strand.
CATCAATCCCCGTATCTGTACACCGGTTATCCGGCTAAGTCCGTCTCTTGTCAACCGGCCGGTCGTTTATCACAACCCTTGCCCGCGTCACTGCGGGATTTGCTTAAGAAAAATGATCTCTAATTGGTAAATGAAGGGTGCTTTTTCGATTTTGCACACTATATACAGAAACCTATCTCCAGTGTCGAAGAGTGAAGTTCGATTTCCGTAAAAGACAAATATTTATGTCACTATTATTTGTATTTCATTCTAATGCTTCGGCTATTTGGTGTTTTTTTTGCTACATATTCAATGTCTACGCAAATGCCAAAAATATGTATCCACCAAAGAGTTAAACACTACAAAACTTTATATGAAACTATTTGATGTGCGTCGGACGAACTATGATCATTGTACATAAATATTTTATATATTATGTAAATAAGTCCCCGATAAAACTATGCTATTTGTGGCAATCACTGCACATAAAAACCTACCTCAAAAATTTAATATCATATCACACTTTCAGATCGAAATAAATGTATGCCATTTATTATTATTAAAGAAATATCTACATAGTCTTAAGTTTATGAAATATCAACACACCACAATATCGCACTGTCGCAAATCCCGAACAGAAATGATGTGCATTTTTCATCTCATTCGAAAGGGTCCCACAATATTTGACAATATCCAAATATGACATAAATAACATACTTTGAGAGGAAAAGACATGTGATTTGCATAGCGAGGGGACGGCGAAACATAATTTATGAATGTCATAGATATGATGGGATTGTCGTGTTCTTTGATGGCGTTTTTGGTATGGGGTATTAATTAATATTTACGGAGACCAGTGTATTCATACTATCCATTCATACAGGCCATTTCTCTAGGTAGGGTATATTACTACCGGGTTATTTCCTGGTCGCTATTGATTTTTCTATTAAGAAGTTATTGTATAAGCACTGCGAGTTTTAAGTAAAAATATTATGTTATTTTGATATAAAAACAGACAGTTTACAAGAATTTGTTTATACATTTTTTTCTGAAACGAAACTTTTTATATTTAAAAATCCAACAAACCTACCATCGAGTACGTAGCCGTCTCAATAGTAACCAAATAGAAAAGTATTCTATTAATAAAAAAAACAGTTTCACAGTAATAATAATACAAAGTTCATACCGACACTGGGAGTAAAACTAAAAGAGAAAAACAACACCATGTATTATAGCAATATTTTGAATAAACAACCGGTGCCATATGTCCCGGTATCCGGTTTTCTGGTTCACCGGTTGGCGACCGGTGCACCGGGTATTGAATACCCGGATCGTTTGACCGGATAATCGGTTACAGGTTAACGTGTGATTAAACTGTGCCAGTGCAGTTATTGCTTGGCAAACTGAATAAATAATGTTGAGCTCTAATATTGTAGTAAACACAAAATTTGTTTTAAAAATTAAACTCTATCATTATCATCACCATAAGCATCAAAGCATCTCGCAAAGTTGACGGAAGTTAGACGAATACGAGAGTGTGAATAGCCAATTCGTCTCACTTTGTCTATTTTATTATATCTTTATTCTAGAGCCTTATTTGCGATTATTCGTCCATCTGAATGGAAAAAGCCAACGCTTTATATAATAATAGTTACCTACATTTCAATAGCAAAATTTATATATAAAAATGTATATAAATATCGGTATTGAAACTAAAACTTTTCTGACTTGATGAATAAAATTTAGCAAAACATACATTCGCGTAAGTTTGTGAATACCTTTATAACACGCCAAGTATGAGCATACAGAATTCGATCGACGTAATAATCTACATATAATTTGAGTAGTTTGTGTAGGAGTTTGGAGTGGTAGAGCAATTATTATGAAATGGGCTAGCTCGACCGGGGCAGTACCACCCTCTCACAGAATATCGACGTGAAGCAGCAATGCGTTTCGTTCGGTGAGTGAGAGATCCGGTAGCCCAACTCCTTCCCTATCCCCTCTTTCCCCCTCCTTCCTTCCCTTCCTCCTTCCTTTCCTCCAACTTCCTTGGTGGACAACGCATTGGTAGCACCCCTGGTGTTACTGATGTCCATAGGCGGCGGTGACCGCTTTCCATCAGGCGGCCCGCTTGCTTGTTTGTCTACTGTATGACATAAAAATAAAAATAAAGTGTAATAAGTAAAAAAAATATTGATCGAAGAAGTCGCAAAATAATTAGAAAAAACGGTTTTTTGCGATAATCCTAGGACGAAAATCTTAATATTTGATTTTCTTGAAGATTGCTAATGTTTCCGCTTACTTATATTTCAAGATGAAATCTCAGATATTTTTGCTGTGAATCCCGACTATAGGCTTATAAAATAAAAATAGTTCAGTAATTAAATATAACTTTAACTTCTGAGGTACTTTATAAAAAAAGATTGTACAGTCTCCCCTTAAGAGTAACTTAGTAAACTAGATATTAAAAACACATAAAAGATTTTCTCGGCGTCAGATTGGGCATAAACATAAATAAATGAGCTTAAAATTTAAAATTATAATGGGATTGTATCCGGTGACACAAATGTGTGGAGTTTGTTACTAACGACTTTTGCGCTGAGACACTTAGCCAAACGACACTAGAGGCATGGAGGCGCTTTAATACAAAAAAAAATATGAACAATTTTGTTCTTATTTATTTTATCAATTTAGTAACGTCTAAATAGACAGTTTTTTCTTACTAGCAAGACCTAGGAAGAGTAAGTCTTTCAATACTTTCTATTCCATTTAATTTCTTTCTGATTGAATTCATTGTTAGTCCCAAGGCAGCTGCAGTTTCTCCCGCGGGACGTCAATAAGCTTCATTGCTTATTGTCGATCTGAGGTCACCATTGATCCTGGATCTACAGAAGACACAAGAGTGGGAATGTGTGGTTTGTTCCGTTTATCTATTTAGTCTTTTAAATTAAATTGTAATATTTAAACTTTATTGCCAACAAAATTTGAGTACAAAAGGAGGAATTAACTCTAAAAACATTATTTACCCGCCAACTATTGGGAAGTGCAAATATACAGGAATGCTGTTTTATAATAGTTATCTGAAAATAAATATATAGTGGGTACTAATAAGTAATAAGTACATTATTAAAAATTACTAACTGTATGCTTAGAATTTACAAAGCAAGATTTTTTACCAATGAGAAAGTGAGTTTGTTTGTTTGTTTGTTTGTTATTCCTTCACGGCTTGACTAATCAGCCGATCATTATGAAAATTTGTACATATATTGTCAGGGGTACAGAGCCCAACATAGGCATATTTTTATCCCGTGAAAGTATCTCATTCCAATGGGAAAATATTTTTTCTATTTTAGAGGGCGCTGTATGGGATGGGCTATCGGGCAACAGATGACGCCACAAGTCGCGCTATGAGTTGTTTTGTTGTCAAACGTCAAACTATGTCATAAAATTAAACGCGAGCGAACCTGCGGGTAAAAGGTAGTAAGTAATAAAATGTACATTGAAGAAATAGATGAAAAAAATACTGATAAAAAAAGTGAAAAAATTAAAGTGAAAATTACGAAAACAAAATTTGTAAGTCGACTCTATGGTTTTCCTTGCTGTATAGTTTTACCTGCCATCTCGTGGCAACTAATTGTGAGTGCGGATAAAGTATGGTGTCTAAGGTGGCCTTAGTAACGCGATTGCATCACGCTCGTGTGGAGTCAGCCTTATGCGTCCGGTGCTCATACTTGGCTACTTAAACTTTCTAGTACCCAACAAAGATTTAATCTATAGTTAGTTATTAATTTATTTAAAGAAAACTACGTCCATTGGTAAAAGAAAACACTTTATATATAAGGTTCTAATTTATTAATGAACTTCCTTTCAACACATGACTATATAGATTATTTAAGATCGTTTAAGCAAGAAAATAATGGTCTAGTATTCAGTAAAAAAAGGCATTAAATTTAGAAATACTCGGTAAAATGCGCCTCTCTTGTAGCAGCCATCCGTCAGTAGAAAAAAAAAGGTTTAGGGGTGCGGTGCGAAGGGCGCGCGTCAACACGTCTCACATATCAAAATGGTTGAATTAATGTAGTAAGCAATTTTTTCTAACTACTTACAATACAAATATTTATATAATATATTATAGTAAGTATAGTGATATGGTATAATATTTGAAGTTATTTATTCATTTTGTTTTAATATTTAGTTGATGTCCTACGTTTCTATCATTTTCTTGTTTACCTAGTATTTATTTTCTTGTCATGCTAGCCCTGCCCACTCCATACAGAAATTCGTTACCTTAAGGTTGCCTTGAAAAGATTGCTTTTTAGCAATAAGGCCGCCTTGTTGCATTTACACTAGTTTTTAAGATTGTTTTTTGTACTTTTTCCTGTGTGTAATGCAAATAAAGAGTATTCTATCTATCTACAATCAATTTTTTTTCTGAATACTAGACCATTATTTACTTGCTTAAACGATCAAATGTAACCTATATAGTCATGTGTTAAAAGGAAGTTCATTAATAAATTAGTACCTTATATACTCAAAACAAAATGGCCACTCTTATTATTTCTTAGCTACTATAAACAACTACCTACAACTTATATTAAACGTTTACAATAACATTGTAATGTTATGTTACGTTTGATGTGAATGCTTGTAATGTTTCTAGCGTGGAATTGATTCAAAAGGATCCACTGAAAAAATCTTATCGTGTTTTTAAGACTCTTAAAATTTGTAATCCTCATTTTGTTTTCTTGGTCTCCCTTCAATCGAAGAGGACTACAGCGTATTCTGCCACACTTTTCCAAAGAAAACCCGCCTGAAACCTTACTTGGACACGACAGTGATGCAAATGTATCAGAGATCAACTGAAATAGACAAATAGATATTTTTAGTGCTTCTATAATCTAGTATCCAAATAGGAACAGCGCCACGTCGATGGCTTGCACCTACAGCCAGTTATAAATCCACGCATGACTTAGGAAGATGCATTTAACTAAGCAAGAAACATCACATTGTTGTTTTAAACTGTTACTTTTAAAGCTATTTTACTTAGCTGGAGACAGAATTAATGTCTGTAAAACTGATGGAAAATACGCTGCGTATTATCGGTCGCGTAAGATGAAACTCATAGGAGGATTCTTAGAACTGCAAAAATACACTGGGCGTCAAAAATAAGTAGTACAGTTTTAAAATTGTAATATCTCCTAAACTACAGAAGCTAGACTTTGAAATAAAAAAAAAGTTAAAAGAAAATTTCATTTCATTATTAAACTTCATGCATAATATCGTATTTTAAAGATTGATTTTTATTACAAAACTCTATAGTTTTAAGAGTAATTGCAATTTTAAAACTGTACTAAGTACTTATTTTTGACGCCCAGTGTATTTGCATTTTGTACATATCCTGTAAAATCTGCGGCATAATTATGTTATCACTTTAGTATCTTGTCACTTTTCAATCAATCACATTATTTAATTGCTCTCCAATCTCTATGAGGGTTTTCACGAAAATTTTCGCCAGTAGTTGGCGCCGCTTTGGCATGAGGTCCCATTCCAATAATCCGCGCTGTCAAAAGCGTCAACGTCAAAAAAATCTGATACGTCAAAAAATCTGTCTTCTTCTTTTTCTTCTTCTTCTTCCTTAATTAATGACGTTTCTGTCGTGCCTTAACGACACATAGACAATTTCGCCAATGTCGAGTATTTTAAATGAACACTTTTTGACAAAAAAGTACACTTTAAAAGGGCAACGTGGTACGGTGAGGATCCGAGGCCGCCATCTTGACGACCTTCGTTGACAAGGCGGCGATTTCGAATCTCAAAAAATCTGACTGCCTCTGGATCTGACATCACAGTGCTGCCGCCTAGTGGGTGTCATTTCAGAAAACCCTCATTAAACAATTCTTTGTACATTACAAAAAGAAGAAAAAAACAAAATTAAGAATGAATGAGTGAATTAAAGAAAGTCGCAGGAAGCCGCTGGATGCAGGCCCCTGCCAGCAGCTCCCATTGGAGGCGTTTGGGGGAGTCCAATGTCCAGCAGTGGATATCTTGTGGCTGATATGATGAGTGAATTAAGATTGTGAGAGACTGTGATTGAACAAAGCGTGCTTGTATTCAAAATATATTTGTAATAATATGTAACCTTACAGAAGATCGTTGCATTGGTCTCAGCCATGTTGTGTTCCTACGGTGAATAAGGTCTCATGAGCTCCACTTGGGAGGGGTGGGGAGGGTTGGCAACGCGTGAGTGATACCCCTGGTATTGCAAGCGTCTATAGGCTACGGTGATGCTTACCATCAGGCGGGCGGTATGCTTGTTTGCCAACTTTGTGGTATATAAAAGAGCTCTTGCCGGCTTTTAACACGAAGAATTCCAAACAAAAGTACATCAGTTAACGTAATAACTAAGTAACACATTTGGCTCAACACTAAAAACTTTTAAAACAAAGAAAATTAAGTTGAAAGAAAATGAAAGAATTGCGCCAAACTAATAGCACAATTTTGGCAGCTCCGTGGCGGAGTCGATACTAAAGTTATAAATAATAAAAGTAAATAAATACACAAAGAATTTGGCAGTCGTTGTGTCCAGTTTGTGGGATCTAACGTTGCTGGATGGGGCAATTCTTTTTTTCTTATGTTTGAAATAAATGATTGATAGTATTTTTAGATAGGATTTTGGATATTCGATTAGTCTACATTTATATACCTACTTACCTATAATGGCCAAATAATGGTCAGAGCTGGATATGCTCAGCCTACTTCCTACTTTCCTACTATATTATAAAGGCGAAAGTTATGTGTATGTTTGTTACTTCTTCACAGTCAAATGGTTGGGTCAATTTTTATAATATTTGGTATGTAGGTAGCCGATATCTTGGATTAACACATAGGGTACTTTTTATCCCAAAAAGGACGCAAATCCCGTAAAATTTGGTCAAAAGTCTAACATAGATGGCGTTGCTGTGCATAAATAAATGCACGCAAACGAAGTTGCGCGGGTTTCACTAGTAAAGAAAAATAATATGTACTTTTTTCTGAATTGGTCGCGTTTCGTAGTCGACAGTACGTATTCGACGCAGGAACAGCGACGAATTGTATGAATTTTTTTTTTTTTCTTTATTTAATTTAGGGACTTTGATCCATAAAAGACATGTCAGTCCCATCGTAACTTAATCTAAATTTACACACACAAACATAGACATATTAAAAAAAAAAAAGTATCATATACTAATTACTCAGACATACATTATGAATATTAACTACTTCTAAACCTACTTATTACTAAATTGTACAGTCTTTTTGCCTCAGAGGACCCTGGCTGGGTAAGAATGCCATGGAAAGCACCCACGTCATGAACATTTATACTAAGACTGGCCAATACAATTTTCCTCTCTGATTCATTCTTGACACATTCCATCAAAATGTGTTGAACATCATCGATATCGCCACACTCAGCGCAGTTAGCAGAGTCCACTTTTTTCATGAGGAATGCAAACTTTCCTGCTGGAATGTGATGAAAAATTTGGTTTACCAAAAACTGTCGACACACGAACCAGCGACCAATTCTTTTTTCTTTACTTTCAAAACAAAATGTACACACCTATAACATATATGTAGTTATTACAATTCCAAAAAGAGCAACAATATAATTTACTAACATCTGTTTTTTTTTCTGCCTGAATAAGCAAGTTCGTGTATTATTATATGTGCTTACATAGAACTAATTTTTTAAACATATTCTTGAAATTTTTACTGAAAAACAATAGCTTTAAAAAGTTATTCTAAAACTTAATAGTGACAGATCATTTTGATGCACATAAACACCATAGGAATCCCTGACGCTTTGTGGACCTTCAAAAAATAGAAAAAGGTTATTTCTATGTAACAAGTACTGGTAGTACAGTAGTCAGAAGGTTATTATATCTGCCTCTGATGGTGCCTCCACTGCCTCTTCTAGTAGAACATACATCCAGTCCATTTGTTAGCACAGAACTTGGACAATAATCGCTAATGGAGCGATGCAGGCGCCACAATTCAAGCATCGTGTCCACTTTAACATTTATTGCCCGTTACTCGCAGTTTCGTAATATGACTAGTTTTTATCCGTGCATTTTCTCACAAAAATACATACTATAATGTAGCTTTACAAAATAAAGATTATTTGATTTGATTGTCTGATAAAAAATTAAAAAAACTAACGGTTATCCGTGGCCCCGCCCCTGTGGTCTTTCCAATAGTAAGTAATAGTAAGTGGAATAAGATATTTTTCCGGGATAAAAAGTAGCCTATGTCACTCTCCAGACCTTAAACTATTCCCAATAAAAAAATCATATCAATTCGTTCATTACTTTCGACGTGAAGGGAGGACAAACAAACAAACAAACACACTTTTACATTTGTAATATTACTTAGTATGGATATCATCAAAATTGTAAAATCGTTTTTGCTGACTAATTTATCAACGCATGAACATGGCTCAGTCCAATAATTTACATTTTAAAATCAATATCAGAACTCAAGAATGTAAAAAAATAAAAAAATTGTGCCAGTACATACCACGTTCGTTCAGAAAATATAAAAATAATCTATACCAATTATAAAAATACTAATATTTTATAGAGGTATAAAGTTTGTGAGTTCGCAAGGTTGTAAGGGATTTTCTTTGAATCTACTTTTTACCAATTTATAAAGCCAAGTTATTTGTGAGTGTCATAGCCATACATGCGGGCGAAGCCGCAGTCAACACTAATATTATATATGATAAAGAAAAATAAAATCCAATTAACCCGTTAAAACTTAATTAGTGAATTCCGTAAAAATACAATATAATTTTCCGTTCTCAATCACACCGTTTCTGGGCAAAATAAAAATATCGTTAGGTTGGCAGTGCTTTTTCTAAATTATGAAATAATACGGAGAGCGCAGGTGTGCCCTTCGTTGGACCTTTTTTTTATTTTTAGGGATACTTAGGAGGATATTATATTAGAGTTACTGTTTAAAAATATCACTAGGTACGTACTGCTAATGTATGCTAACTAAACCTATTTTTCTTTACAGTCAGTGCTACCAAGTGTTACATAGGAGGACCTCCCCAGAAAAACAATAGAGGTTGCCGTGTTATACTGGTCCAATTTCATCTAGTCTGTGAGTGTCATTGACTTGAAAAGAAGATCCTGTTTTTCAAATAAATACATTTCCCAGTGGCCATTTTGCTTTGTATCCGAAATGGTGGTAGTTTTACAAAGTAGCTTATTTATTTAATGTTTATTACAGAAAAATATGTATACAACGTGACTAGAGACAGTGCCCGTAAAGGTCTACTCTCTAAGTAAATGATTTAATTTCAAAACAAACTAAAAATATACGGAACTGAGTGTTTTCAAACAATGTTTTCCTGCATTTTTTGTTATATTGTATTTTTACATACGATTTAGCGCTATGTATTTGTGTGCATTACCCTTCTAAGAAGTCCTTTCACATGAAATTACGTTCAAATTAAAGTTTACAAATTGTTACAAACTAGCCATCAGACTGGAAGTGTAACTATTTTTTTGATAGATTTTATAGTTTTATAATCTGTCAGATTGTCTCTTTCTTGTCTATTATTCTTATTGTTTCATTATTACTTCTATCGATTGGTCTGTATAATTTTATTTTATATTTTCTGTTTTATACTGAGCTTAGTTTCCATTTCTCTACCTTTTTAAATAATTAGTGGGCTCTTGCTCCAGCGGCCATCATTTCTGAGCCCTGCCACTTCAGCTTGCTGATCTGTTGAGCTACGTCGACTACTTTCGCTTTGATTTTGAGTGAACGTATTTTGACGCCAAGTTTTCTTATCCCACATTGAAACACTAAAATAAAATTCAACAATGCGTTTTTTTTTTTACAAAAACCAGTAAATATTCGAAACTTCGAAACTTCAACTCACATATTCCGTCCACACCCGTGCGACAGTCCGTGGGGCGACCGGGGACAAAATGACACAGAAACACTAATTAAATATGGCGAGAAATATTTTAATAAGTTTACGGGCACCTCGCTAAAACAAATATTATGTTGGCTGCATTGTGACCGGAGAATTTTAATACCATTAGTTTTAATTTTATAAAAGCAAAGGTTTTCTTTTGTTAATTTACTGTGGGGTTTTTAAGCTGAAATTTTACAAGCTTGAATTAAAAAAACGGATTTTAATTTAATTTTCAAATAACTTAGTGCTAATAAGACTCCTTTATCTAGTAAATTATGTATTCTATTTAAGAAGTCTTTTTATTTTTATTTTGGTTGATTAAAATATTGATTGAAAAAATAAGTCAATTTATAATTTCTTAGTTCAAATTGTTGCACGTCTATTATCGAAAAATATTTTTAAACCACACGACAGGCAAACAAGCGAGCCGGCCCGTTGATAGGAAAAGATTACAACATGAACATCAGCAATACCAGTGGTACTACAAAAATATTAATGTAAAAGTTTGATATTTTCACTCAATCACATGATTTTCATGTAAACATGATACATTTTGTGTCAGAAAATAAAATTTAATTAATGAGTTAACAAAAACGACATTTACTCGAGAAAAACTGCGGTCACAGCTAATACCTATAAAAAAAATCTAATAAAAAATTCACCCCACAATTTTCCAATTCTTAACTTTGAAATTGCTTCATTGGAAAATTTTAGACGGAGAAACATAATTTACCGAGAGATTGTACATTAGCAATTTTTCCCAATAAACCGGTAATCACTTTGGCTAAATACTCGCTCCTCACTCAATCAACTTCTTGCCTTTTATGGCATCCATTTTATTACCATTCACGCGTTTCATGCGACTCTCTTTAAATGTTGTAAGGCAATGGACATAGACTAGAGTAGCGTGGAATAACTCCTTTATATTTTTTTTTTATTTTGCCATTTTGGTCCATAAAAGGCAGTCAAGACGATCACACCCTTGGCTTTCCCCTAGACCTTTTTCTGTCTGTTGGAAATCATTGTGTGACGATTCGAGTCCACCTTTCTGCTTTCATACGATTTACATGGTCCGCCCAGTCCTACTTCAATTTAGAAGATTTCTTTGTAGCGTACTTGCTACGCAAGTTCTACACAAAACACTACGCATCTACGAAAATTTAATGTTAGAGCTACACGATTTAGTAGTACGATAATATTATTTATCAGCTACAAGAAAACTGCCTATCACTGTTTTTAGAGTACGCAACGATCACAAACTGTTCATGTGCTACACTTTCGAACTCATCAGCTACACTTCTACGTAAAGGTGGGTCCAGATTATGATCTTTTGTCCGTACCGTACCACGTATCGTATCAAGCGTCACGATCCAAAAACTCTGGCAAAAAAACGCAAAGTAAAAATAGCCCGTATCTCCGTAACGCCTTTGAACGGGCGAGAAAACCGACTCGCGATGGATCGGAGCGTACCTGTCTCCGTATCGCAATGCCGTACCACCGCACCGTTCCGAACGGACGTCCAAACTAGCGTTCTGGATCGCGACGCTGATACGAAACGGAGGTACGGTACGGGCAAAAAATCATATCTGGACCTACCTTTAGATAACAACAACGTAACTGTAGATAAGTACCAAGCTCAAAAATCTTTGCTACGCTATTTAATAAATTAATTTCACCACTAAACGTAAAGTAACTACGACGTAGTATTTATCAGCTACGCTATCTACGCTTCGCTTTTAACATCACCACTCAACTTGACTTGCTACGGCGTAGCAACTACGTATCTACGCTATTTGTTCACGCTACACGCTACGCTATGAATCTATGTCCTCCATACTATCTGAAGGCACTAACATTATTAACACAGAGTAGAAATTGCAGCGCCGAAACTCACGTTCACATTGGCGTCGGAATCAAAAATTTAAATTGACGACATTCTTGACTCGTTTGATGGTACTTTATTGGAGGTTAAATGCTTTCGTTCATCGAAATTACGTTTTTAGAGTTACAACCGTAGGGTTGACTGAATTAATGTGTTGGTACATGACTGGGACATATAGGTCTTACGTATATGTAGGACTTAGTACTTATATTTATATGGGGACATAATGTTGGTTGGTATTGAAGAGGTATAAAAAGACTACGTCATCTAATGAAAATTAAAATAAGTTTTTAGTATGTGTTTAATGTTAGAAATAAACTTATGTACAAAAATACTCGTAACTAGGTTATGGATAAGTGCTTAGTGCCGAGGATTAATTATACAGAAGATATCTACGAGCTTCAACGAGGCAAACATCGATCAGGCCAGACATACAGGCATGAAGACCAGACCAGAGTTATGATAGGAGTTTTGATTGGGAAGATGGAAATATAGTCAGTCCGCTAAAAAATGTTATACTTATAAAGTGGTAAACAAACATTTCAAAGTAGACTATAAAATTTTACGAATACTGAATGTTATCCATATAAACCAGTCAATCTTGGTATCCAGCTGTCAATATCAAGGGTCTGTCCATTTAAAGGTACATTTATTTTGAGATATGGCAACACAAACTGTGGGGTGGATAGGGTTATTTTTTCCCTGTTCCGAATTGTAACAGATTTACGAAGTGCCGCTGGCTTAGGGTCGCATTTCCGTTTTATTGCTATAAAATTATACCAATAGTTTTATCTTATGTGGTAGTGTGTTTGTTTGGTAGTGCTGACATACAAGCTCGAGCTTAGTGCAACTCTCTCATAATCTTAGACTAATTTTCCACTTTCATAACCAAAGCTTCGTAACTAGTTTTGATATAATTATTGTTCCACTTTCGTAATTATTTAAATTATTTTTATTATATGATTATTTTGGTATGATTGAGGATTGTTTTGGTTGGTTGGCACTATGCTTATACACTTGTCATTTACCTTAGTTATACTAATATTGTCAAACTAGATTTTGAGAGAAATAATAAATTATGATTACTTTGTCGATTTTTTTAATCCAGGTGATAAACATGCCTGTCTGTTACCTGATGGAGACTTACTATAATATATCATAACCTCCGCCCAATAAACATCAATACCAAAAAAAATCTCTGATACAATGCCGGTCTTCCAAAAAGGAGTAGAATGAGTTCGAATTCCGGTAAAGGTAAAAGTTAAAGTGTTTTTTCATATATTGGTCCCTCAGAGACGCTTTCTCCAGTTGAAGTGTAAAAATAATGATTTGTAATAATAAATCTATTAGCTACATACCACCATTTCACAAACGTAAGCAAAATGGCCACTGATTAAATAAATGGCGAAAGAAATCCAAATTACAGATTTTTGTCATTTAACATTATATTTTTTTTTACAAAATCTAAACAGCTGATTCAACTAATCATTATTATTATAAAAATTTTTGAAAGAAAAATTTCAGTGTTCTTTTTGGGGGGGTAAAATAAATTATTTGAAAAATAAAATATTTGAAGATTTTAAGGTATTTTATACTATTTTACACAGACGGTATCAATCCTTGTACCCCATATACATCCGATAAATAAAGTGGACAGCTAGAAAAAAGAATACCCGACCGCTAACAGACCGACTTCCGAACACGGATATTTATGTACAGAAGGGGTGTTTTATTACGCCGTGTTCCATTTTAACCCACTTGCCCCCGGGCTATCCGCACTTTATTGTGCTACAAGTAGACTGTTGTGTAATACTAGAAAAAATAGTTTAGATAGTTAGAACCTTTGCTAGAACAATAATCTTGAATCTTCATAACATCTTGGTTTATAGAGAGGTAGGGCACAGCGGATAAATCCGCTCAAATCGGAGCATCCCGTCTGCAGTCCCCCGACCTCCACCTTACAGAAGATCGTAGCCAAATAGTATTGGTCTCGGAAATGCTGTGTTCCTAAGGTTACGGCGAGTAAGGTCTCCAGAGCTCCACTTTTTACAGAGTCGGCAACGCGCGAATGATACCCCCTGGTTCCCGTGGACGCTTAGGATGTGGAATGACCCTTAGGAATACTTGCCCAGGTTATTCCCAATGGAGTAGAATATGAGGTGCTTCAAAAGAGTTTTTAAGGTTCGGCAACGCGCGAATGATACCACTGGTGTTCCAATCGTCCATAGGCTGCAGTGATCACTTACCATGAAGTGGGCCGTAATAGGGCCACTATGTACCACGCCACGGTAGGTGGTCTAACAACTTTTCTCTATATCCATCATCCTTAAAGATGGCAACCTCTGATACTGCTGATATTCGTAGGCGGTAATCACTTTCCAGTTTACATGACATCCAAAATATATGTTTCTTAAGAATGTTTGCAATGAATAGTGCAGTGCAAATAATTTTACAAAAAGTTACGCAACGGTGTGACGCACATCCCTTTTTTATTCGACGTTTGGAAAAATAACTTTATTTTTATCTACGTATTTATTCCTTGCTCTCTCTGATAAGGAGATTCCTACTGATATACCGTATTGTTTCGCCGGGACAACTTTATGTTTGGCAGGTCATTTTGCGTTATGGCATCCCGTGTGATTTGTGACGGTTTTATTGTTGGGGCGAACTGATAAAAGGGTATAGATTTGAATATTCTTCATATGTCATTGCCGGGTTAATGTAAGATGTCTATTGCGCGTCATCTCTTGAACGGTTACCACTGGTGTGCTTTTTGCATCTAGGATTTAATTATAATGTTGTAGCTATTCCGCGCTATTTGGATTGATATTTCGCGTTAAAAGTTTTGTACCTATTTCATTTTTATAAAAAAAAAAATATTTTTCATTTTTATAATGGGATTTCGGCACTAACAATGACAGCACAGGATAAATGTTTTTATAGGTAGATATTTTATATATTAGTGACTATGTTATAAACATTCCGAGATCCGGAAGCCCAATTCCTTCCCTATCCCCTCTTCCCCCCTCCTTCTTTCCCTTCCCTTCCTCCAACCTCCTTGGTGGACAACGCCCCTGGTGTTACTGATGTCCATAGGCGGTGGTGACCGCTTTCCATCAGGTGGCCCGCTTGCTTGTTTGTCTACTGTATGACATAAAAAAATAAAATAAAAAACGTACTCCGAGTGCTCTGACTTCGTGACTTCATCCGCTGAGAAGCCATTTTTTCTTATTAAATGGAAATCCAAGTAAAACAAGTAATAATCTACTACTACTTTTTACTGAATTTCAAGCTAATTTGTTTAGCTATTCCCGAACATCTCCCAATTCTCTAAATCAATTCACATAAACAAATAAAGTTCCAATTGATAAAAATAACCCTAAAATGGCTACGCATTTATCAAGCGGCCCATTCGTATGTGCCCCGCTGACCGATGGTCCACACGGGGTGAATCGACACTTATTGAGTGTTAACCCCTTACGGCGGGGGTGTTTTTTATCGCCAATGATCGAGTAATATCTGTTGATTTCCAGGATTTTTCTGGATTTTAACGGTCGTACTGGGAATCCAGTTGGGAGTTGTGGTCTCGAATTGATTGCGGATGGAGATATTGAGCATATTAGCTCCCTTGTTTTTGTGGGCAATAAAGAAATGGACCTATTGGGAATTTGAGGGTTTATGGTACCGTTTTGTATGTCTTTCTTTTAAATCAAAATTTCATAGCTAAAAAAGATTGTTTTGGTATGATTATTTTAGCTATATCTCGGTTTTTTAGCAATTGCAACTTGTTTTTTTGATGCATTTAGCTGGAAAAATCTCCGATCGCCGCGACTAAAAGGAGGTAGTATGAATTAGTCCAAAATAAAAATATGCATACACCTTTTCTTTGACTTATAATTTTTAATCTATGCTAAACACTACATGAGTAACTAAACTCCTTAACCATACAGTTCCTGACCAGTGACCCAGATGATCATGTTTGCCGAGGAAACCGAACCTCGTCACCTTTGTGCCGCGTGAATGCGACCGGCGGCGCGCGACCGACACGCGGAGGCTGCGCGGTCTTGTATTGAATGGACGCTTAGATTGCTATGACATTTACAGGTTGATATTTTTTTTAATACAGCATGAAAAAATAAATGTAGAAAACTTGTGGCGACAGGTAAGGTGGAAAAGAAAGAGCAAGAGACGCAGCCCCAGACTATGGGTGGACAAGGTAGCGGAAAGTCTGAAGATGCCGATAAGCACAGCTCTCCAACTAGTAAAAAATCGGAACAGCTTTAGGGAAACGCTGACTAAGTTAGTTTTTGAACGAATCACGCAACGCTGTCTAATCCCAAAATAAGTAAAGGTTATACAGTCATCCAATGAAAGAGGTAAGCAGGTCCGTAAATATTATTCAAGTTTTCGAAATATTGCTTGATGGGATTTACTCAAATTTTAATTTATCCTGCACTGGTTGACTGTACAAGTACATTGAGTTTTGACTGTTTAAACTTTAATTTCCGCATTTAATATAATGGTGCCATTTATTCTACTTTTGACAAAATAAATATTTATGATGTCTTTTTTTATAAAATCTTTTCAAAACTACCTGTATATAACAGGTCATGTCTTGTCAATTGTCAACCTGTCACGCGACACGGGACCATTGTTCCAGCGTCGTCGCTCTGCTATTGTGACCATTACGCTTGGCCGCTCGCAACCGGCTTCCTAGACTATAGATGTGTCACATAAAGTGTGACGGATAGCATATAAGATTTTGTTTTTCTACTAAGTAGATTTTTTTAAGTACGGCAAACAAGCAGGCGGGACACCTGAGGGTAAATTCCTCATATCAATCCGTAATCATACCAATGCAGTTTTAGACGAGCAGCATCATGTCCAACAGTGGACATTTTGTGGCTGAGATGATAATGAGCAGCATCGTGATATGTCTATATCACAGTGAGTGAAAAGTTCACTAGTCACTTCATTAAGTTTCACACGTCTATGTCCATTATTAAAACTGTGCTAATAAAATATAATATATTTATATATTTTTTTGTAAGTGGTTTTGCTTTTAAATTTAAAGTCGCTCAGCGAGCTATGGAAAGGGCTATGCTCGGAGTTTCTCTGAAGGATCGAATTCGGAACGAAGTGATCCGACAGAGAACCAGAGTCATCGACATAGCTCACCGGATAAGCAAACTGAAGTGGCAGTGGGCCGGCCATATCAGCCGAAGAACCGGCAACCGCTGGGCTAAACGAGTTCTTGAGTGGAGACCGCGGATCGGTAAGCGTAGCCTAGGATGCCCTCAGACTAGGTGGAGCGATGATCTTTTCAAGGTGGCTGGCAAGAGCTGGATGAGAGTGGCCGAGGATCGTGCGCGGTGGCGTGCAGTTGGGGAGGCCTATGTCCAGCAGTGGACAAATTTAGGCTGATAATGATGATGATGTTGCTTTTAAGCCAATTTGTCCAAGCGTTTTTTTAACGTTCACTAAAACAGCTGACAGTGGTGCTAATTCTGTTGTACATTTAGACTAAACTAATTTTGACAGGAGTAGAAGTGTTGCTATCCTTGTCACTAATTGTAAATCAAGGAAGGACAACAACACCTTTGGTCCTGTCAAAATTAGTTTAGTCTAGTTAAATGTACAACAGAATTAGCACAACTACGTCATCAGGGATTCCATGTCTGAGTAATTCTATTCAGTTGTTTTGGTATCCAAAATCCAAATAAAAAACACAGCTAGTTAACTAATAAAACAATACACTAATTCAACGGAGCTTGAATTATTAAAGGAAGGAAGAGAAATGCCCTGTCCGTAGCGTAAAAAAAATAAGGGAGCAGGCATTGAAAGATTGAAAGGGGAAACACTTAGCCTCACCAATTTATAGGGAATCTCACCCGCGGGACAGCCGTGGTTGGACTAACAATATTACCTACTTGAAAAACTTATAAGGCTGACCCTTCGGAAAATTGATTGTGGGCAGACGTGCCTTTTTAAAAGTAAATTGATACTTTGGGGTTGCGGGAGATGTATGGACATCTTATTTGAATAGAGATAAGGTCAAACAAGGTTGAACATAAAATGCATTTCTTGTACTAAACCCTTATGAGCATTGGCCGCGGTTCTGTGCTCTTGGGCTTTTCGGATTAATAGCCTATCAGCTCAGCTCAGCTTTCCATAATGTCTCAAGCTATCTCTTTTTTAGTTTGACAGTGACAGTTATTAATTTAATGTGACATTAACTTTAAAATTGCGTTTCAGAAGCTTTCTGTATGACATTCGTAAGTAACGTGATAAAAGAAAGAAATAAATGAGATGGAAGATAGACAAAACCTTTTAGTTAAAATTTGATTGATATTTTTTAATTAATACTGACAATAAAGACAAATCTATCAAACAAAATTTATACTTAACTTTTCTCGATAGAAAATGGGTTTTAATTAATTAAAATATAAAAAATCCATTTGATACTAAAACTCCACAGACGAAAATGAATAAAAGTTGAATTAACCAGTTAATTATAGCTGTGATTGAGTGAGATCTCTGGGACATAGCCAATTATTAAAATTGAACTGCGGAAAAATTATGGGACGGTTAAAATGTTGCATTACAAAAAAAAACGACCGAAAATTTTAGTTTACATGTATCATAGGCTACGGTGACCGCTTTTTATATGCCGCAAAGTTGGCAAACAAGCATACGGCAGATGGTAAGCCGTAGCCTATAGACGCTTGCAATTCCGGGGGTATCACTCACGCGTCGCCAGCCCTGTGTAGAAAAGTTAATAAATGGACAAAAATACCATATGTATTTCTAACAGCGACATTGTTCGAAACATAGATAAACGTCATTTTTACCTAATGTCAATACATACTTATTAAGCAACATTTTATTGTCCAAACTAATTTAGATCCATCGATCATTCATTAAGGTCGTACCAACAAATTTCGCTAAAACTTAGCTGTTTTTCAAGTGGTCTCTACTCCTAGCTACCATAACGAAAAACCACCAAAAAAATATATGTTGTACTATAATCATTGTACTACATTTACGTTGTTCGAAATTTGAAATTACTGAATATTTATGGAGTAATAAAATATTTAAGGAACCTAGTAATCAAAGAAAGAATGCGATTCAACTTGGGTATTTATGCATCGATTCGTGTAAAATTTACATTAATTTATAGGCAATAATATTATCTACTTATTTGTTGTTTGGTTTTTGAATTTGAGTGTATTTCTACCAAGTCACAAGCAATTTTCCGTCAATTACGTGATTTCTGGATAGCGGGTGACTGGACACAAGGTAATCAGTGCGCTCCCACGCTTTCGGATGGATGGACGTGTGCCAAATTTTCGCTGCACCATGCATGCTCTCGATTTTTTATTATTATGACGAAAATATCCAAATATAAAAAATATCAACTAAAAAAATACAATAAATGCATGAAAGTTATAAAGTTATAATAACTTTCATGCATTTATTGTATTTTTTTTTGTTTCGAAAATATTTATTGTGTTTTCGAAAATATCCAAATATAAAAAATATCAACTAAAAAAATACAATAAATGCATGAAAGTTATTTATCTTTATAAAATAAATATTTTATTTTATTTTTTAAAAGATAAATAACTTTCATGCATTTATTGTATTTTTTTTTGTTGATATTTTTTATATTTGCATATTTTCGTCATACAGATTCATACAGATTGAGCTAGCCCCAAAGTAAGTTCGAAATCAGAAAAAGTTCGTTTTTCATCATGACCCGACCGGGATTCGAACCCGGGACCTCCTGGGTGGCGGTCTGGCGTGGTAACCATTACGCCACGGAGGTCGTCAAACCAAATACGTTGAATTATATAACGTATATTATTTTTATCCACGATAATGATTGTGGCTCATTACGGCGCCACATACAATACTTAAATTTCGACACTGCTCCTATTGGTTACATGGTGTTTTGGTAGATTCAACAAATCGCTAGTTTTAGTCCAGTGTCTCCTGGTTCGATCCTTAGGTTGGTGTTCATGCTTTTTGATTTTTAAACTTTTTTTTACAATATAATTTTATGTTTTACTTTTTACCTACCTACAATTGCAAGCAGTAAAAAACTATAATAAAAATATGTAATAAAATGCATAAAATTTTTTAAATAGGAATCTGAAATTGTCGAAGTATTTTTTCTTTTTATCTCTTTTTAGACGAGAAAAAAAAGAGATAAAACGAAAAATATTATTTACTAATGTGTATAAAAATAGACAATATCAGATACCAATTTAAAATTTTGAGGACATTTTTATTATAATATTTTTTTACTGCTCGTACGTAACTTATTGTTAGGTAGGTAAAAAGTAAAACATAAAATTATATTGCTAAAAAGAAGTGTAAAAATCAAATAAAAAACATGAGCACCAACTAAGGATTGAACTTGGACACTAGACATTATTTACCACAAAGCCATAGTAAACAATAAGAGAAGTGGCGAAATATAACTATGTATTGTATGTCGCAAATAAAATTATGATATAGATTACGTCATTTATTTGACTAGTAGTGCCTTTCATACCATACTAGTGGGTGCCTGCGGCTTCGCCTGCGTGGAGTTTGGTTTTTCTAGTTTTACGCATTTCTGGGATAAAAAGCACAACTCTAAATGTTGACTCGAGATCTCCGTGTAAAATTTCATCAAAATTCATTCTTTAAATTCAGTGGTTTTTGCGTGATACGGTATAATACGCAGACGTACAGTTTTTTTTGTTGAAAATGACTATTTTGGTACTGTATCGATAGTAAAATCCAGCCGATCAATATTTCAAAAAAATCTGTGAAAACCGGTACAACACGAGTTGTAGCAAAATGACCTTTTTCATTGAATGTGAATCAGAGAAAAATATTTTTTCTGTCTAATCCATATTTTGATAGGGCTTATAGTTCCTGAGATAGTATGGTACAACTAGAGCAAAAAAACGGGTTTTGTTAAATAATTTTGTGTAACCAACCAAATACGACATAACATACATCGCCTGCAAAATTTCATTTGCAATGTTAAGATTTGTTTTTAATAATATATATTTAGTTCTATCATAATTCATATATCATTTTACAAGTGTCAACTGATATTGTTTAGTTCTAGAGGTCTATGGAAAGTGTTCAAATATTTTAATAATTGGTTTCTCAACTAGATGTCGTTAATATTACCGCGCCGCGCGTCATTGCCAGCCCTCTAGTGGTGAAAAAGGCAAGGTTTTTAACAAAACTTAGTACTACAAAAGGCTCAATAGATGTCAAGTTTTTGGCATTTTACGTAATATTAAAGCGGGGTGAAGGGGTGAAGTAACGTTACTTAGAGGTCAAATCTTCAAGGTCATCGGCTATATGGAGCCCCTTAAAAGTCAACCAATTGAAAGCAAATATACGAATACTACTGATAAATAACAATTCCAGTATATGAAATGAAATGAAATCGTTTATTTCAGAAATTAGACCTTCACAGGCACTTTTTCTTGTCATTTACAACTTGTTTAAATAAAGAAAATAAACTACGTTATATACTACCACCATTTCGGACACAAGCAAAATGGCAACCGGTAAAAAGAAATGGCGAAAGAAAACCGGATACGGCCTTTTTTGTCATTTTGTAAACATGAATTTTATGCCCCTGCTCACCTGTTAAATTGACTGACTGTATGTGAACACTTATACACAGAAAGAACACATATGCATGGATCTATAGCTAATTCCACATATATCAATGCTACTTAGACTCTACCTACGCTCATAAATATCTTCGAAGAATATCGTCCCTAATAAAATATTCATATCAATGGGGATTAGAAAGAAGAAATTAACGTAAAAGACAAACAGACTCGAATCAAAAGAGCTATCAATAATTAATCAGCCGTCTTCTCTGAAATTAGTAACCATTTGGCTCGACAGGGGTTGTGCAAAGGGAAAAAAAATGTATATTTTTTTCCACAACGCTACCCTGAGGGAAATTTTATATAGGAACTCGGTATTGACTGGGGATTTGAAGAGCTATAGTTGATGGAAGCGACTGTTTCGTATTGAGTAACATAAAGTAAATTTTATTTCTAGTTTTTGCCCGCGACTTCGCTCGATGTAAATCCTACTAATATTATAATGGCGAAAGTAATGTGTATGTTTGTTACTTCTTCACGCTCAAATGGCTGGGCCAATATTTATGATTTTGGTATGTAGGTAGCTGATTCCTTGGATTAACACATTGCGTACTTTTTATCCCGAAAAGTACTCGATTCCCGTAGGGTTTGATCAAAAATCTGATATAGATGGCGCTGCTGTGCATAAATAAATACAAGCAAACGAAGTTGTGCGGGTTTTACTAGTTTTGAATAATATAGATCTAAGTATAAATATATAAATAATAAATATATAAATTATATATAGGGACAATTCATACAGATTGAGCTAGCCCCAAAGTAAGTTCGGAACTTGTGTTATGGGATACTAACTCAACGATATTATATTTTATAACAAATACATAAATAGATAAACATCCAAGACCCGAGGCCAATCAGAAAAAGTTCGTTTTTCATCATGACCCGACCGGGATTCGAACCCGGGACCTCCTGGGTGGCGGTCTGGCGTGGTAACCATTACGCCACGGAGGTCGTCACTAAGAGGTAGATCTAAGTAGATCGAGTTAATTTGATAAAACCAAACCATATCTATTTAAGGCGTCATCTGTTGATCAACAAAATATATCGTTCATGGTAAATATAATAGATTAAAAATGTTTTATTTCAGACATTGTCCATATAATTATTAGTGGGTGATTAGATAATAATGAACTGTTAAAATTTGGCAATGCTAAAACCTCTTCCAGTGCAGCAGCATCTACGTCAAAGACCCTCGAAGAGGTATTAATGAAAAATGAAATCGAGTTTAATATTTACAGTGCTCCAGTGTCACCGGTCAATTTACAGTTAATTAACACACCTCTTCTAAGACGATATTGATTGACACTTTGTTTTACACGATACTTAATATTCTTCTTCTTCTTTCCGTGTGCTTCCCGCAGTCAGTGTCAACTGCAGGTAGCTATGAAATGAAATGAAATGAAATCGAAATGAAATGAAATCGTTTATTTCAGAAATTAGACCTTCACAGGCACTTTTTCTTGTCATTTACAATTTGTATAAAGAAAATAAACTACGTTATATACTACCACCATTTTGGACACAAACAAAATGGCCATCGATAAAAGAAATGGCGAATGAAACCCGGTTACGGCCTTTTTTGTCATTTAGCAATTTTTTTCTTTCACTCGTTTGTTACAGTTACAATGTATGAGTACATTTATGAGAATAAATAAAATACAGATCCAGGTACATACAGAAATCAAGCACTAAACGCGGGAAGTCGATCCAAATAGCGCTATGGTCAAATCCTAAATATGTCGAATATGTAGATGTTAATAAAGCGAGCAGACCAGTCCTCCAAGATGACAACCACAACTGAGAGTCAACTAGCTAGCTTTCAAGTCACCGGATTTGACGTGACAACTGATACCTATCGACACCCGACTGTTGGTATCAGTTGTCAAGTTAAAGCTCGTGATTTTTTAAACCTATCCAAGTATGATTAGGGTTGTGGTTGCTTAACTTGCGTGATTAATCTACTTTGACACGTACAGTCAGGTGCAGGTCGAGCTTTACACTTGCGGTACTGACTCATAAGACATAGAACTTAAGAATGGGTACAAAGTCCGATGTGTAAAGGTTGACGTGCTCTTGACTGTACAACGAGGCCATCGAGCTCCATAAACCTAATATTAAATACTCAAGTATTTAATAAACTCATCTCATTTGAGACTCAACCGTTTAAGTTCCAACCTGTCACAGAATATCGAAGTGACGCAGCACACCTCTTTCCATGACTTCCTTATATCCATGAATATGAAGGAGGGGTTTGTATTTAAAAAAATCTTCCACCTTCACTACAGTTGATACACTGCTCCTCTTGCATTGACGACTGTCCAATTCAATCCACCACCGACTAGTGAAGTCAAGTGACCCCTGAATTACTGGTTATTGAGAAATTGTTTTTAAAGTATTATCGAATTTATAGAACACTAACAAAAATACCTATACTAATATTGGCACGTCTGCTTGCAGGCTGAATACATTCACCAATTTACATGACTAACACCTCATGTAAAAATATTGTGTATTCTGGCAAATCAATTATAAATAAATAAATAAATAAATATAAATAAATATATAGAGACAATTCATACAGATTGAGCTAGCCCCAAAGTAAGTTCGAAACTTGTGTTATGGGATACTAACTTAACGATATTATATTTTATAACAAATACATATATAGATAAACATCCAAGACCCGAGGCCAATCAGAAAAAGTGCGTTTTTTCATCATGACCCGACCGGGGATCGAACCCGGGACCTCCTGGGTGGCGGTCTGGCGTGGTAACCATTACGCCACGGAGGTCGTCAATTATGTTTTTTTATACTACTAAGGTGGCAAACAAGCATACGGCCCGCCTGATGGTAAGCATCACCGTAGCCTATAGACGTTTGCAATACAGTGGGTATCAGTCACGCGTTGCCAACCCTCCCAACTCCCCAAGTGGAGCTCTGGAGACCTTACTCACCGTAGGAACACAGCATGGCCGAGACCAATGCTATTTGGCTACGATCTTCTGTAAGGTGGAGGTCCTTCTCCAGACGGGCTGCTCCGATTTGAGCGGATTATCCGCTGTGCCCTACCTCACTTAAATGATAATGATAATTGACCATCACACCTCTTTCAAAAGAGTCCGTGAGACAGTTTAACGTTATATCGAGAATATAGGTACATAATTTAAAAATAAATGCTTTCTACAATAACATCGGTACATTTAACAAAAAAACAAGATTTCACAAACCATCAACTGAACTTTTGCTAATTTTAAAAATATTAATGTATTCACTGGCACCATTCAAAAAACTCCCCTAAGGCGATGCGCGAAAATGCGCATTTACGAAACGGAACAATAGGTACCCTTGAGCGAAATACAAGAAAAAAACTAGTCAAGTAAGAAACATTTTCATAGTATTGGTTCCGTATATCCGACCAATATTTATTATAAAGTCAAGAGAAAGAGTCTCGAGGAAACTTCACTCAAACTAATTCATGCAAAGTCTAATTTTAAATGTATTTCCGGTACGTAGTTTTAATATGCCATCAAAAATTTAAAACATTTGCATGACATACTTTCACGGGATAAAAACTCCTGACAATATGTATACAAAATTTCATAATGATCGGCTGCTTAGTCAAACCGTGAAGGAATAACAAACAAACGAACAAACTCACTTTCTCATTTTGAGTGAACGTTCAATATCCGCTGAGATTAGTAGTGTCACTCGTGACCGCGAGTACCAACAGTGAAAAGTGCTTACGCATCACAACAAAGTCGTCGCATCGCGAACGACCGAACCGCGATGACCTAGAATAAAACTTCGTGCAAGGTATGTAGTTTACATACAATATATAACTCTGTTAAGGCGACGTTCTAACTACCTTAACAATGAGTACTCCAACCAAATCGATCTCAATAAAAACTGATACAGAGCGATTATTATACGACAATTATAAGGCAGAAAGGGATGAACGTCTGAAACAGGCGAGCCTTATCGAAGACCTGAGGAGTCAAATCGCAAACCTACAGCAGCAGCTACAAAGTGCTCTGGAGCCTAAGCCGGCGACAGTCCCAGAGGCGCCAGTTCATGCCGTATATGATACTGACGAGGAAGAACTGGCAAGAGAAACAGAATGGATAAGAACAAAATCCCGTAAAAAAAGGAGAATGAACTCATCACCCTCTGCCTCGCCGCCAGAAAAGGAAAACACAAACCCGGAAAAGGTAAAGAAAGTTCCCCCACCGCCTCCCATCATAGTGGATGGCATAAAAAATTATCAAGATTTCTATGACTTCTTGACAAGAGATCAATCAGCTGGCACATTCACTTTAAAGATGCTGAACGGTGACAGCGTCAAAATAAACGCCTGTAATGAGGAGTCGTACAGAGCTGTGGTACATATACTAACCACCAACAATTGCCTCTGGCATTCGTACGAAAATAAGCAGGAAAGACCAATTAGGGTAATGGTAAAAAAATTACCCTTTACATGCAAGCCAGAGAGAATTGTAGAAGATCTTAAGTCTAAGGGCCTACAAATTGAAAATGCCGTGAACAAGTTAAGTTGGAAAAGTAAAGAGCCACTAAACATGTTCATGCTAACCTTCAGCAATAAGGAGGAAATCAATAAGATTTATGAAATTAAATCAATATTAGGATGCGTAGTTGATATACAACCACTCAAATCGCTAAAACTCATTCCTCAATGCAAGAGATGTCAGGCTTACGGACACACCCATATGTATTGCTCTAAAGAGCCAAGGTGTGTAAAATGCACCGGTCGTCATCTGACCAAAGATTGCACAAAACCTCTACAAGAAAAACCAAAGTGTGTACACTGCGGGGAAGCTCATCCAGCTAACTACAGAGGTTGCATGATAGCCAAAGAGATGCAGAAACTAAGAAATAAGTCTGCCAGGAAACCGTCCACCCACGGAAAAACAGCTCCTATCACACTGCAAAAATCCAGTGAAAAAATAAATACAATCGTAAGTAAAAATGTGTCTTACGCCCAGACTGCTGCTAAAAATTCAATGAGTTCTCAACGCCAGCAAACTAATTCAAACGAGAACAAGCTAGACGAAATATTAAAGCTCGTGTCGTCATTTGATGCCCGCTTGAAAAAAATTGAAAACAGCACGAAAAGTGCTACTCCTATTGCCAAAAAATGATTGACCACCTTAAGATTATGGCCTGGAACTGTAACGGACTACTGAATCACCAGAAGGAATTGCAAGTAGTCCTAGATATAGAAAACATTGATGTGTGCTTAGTGTCAGAAACACATTTCACAAAACAATCCCACGTCACATTCAAAGGCTATAAAGTCTATCAAGCTTTACACCCAGCAAATAAAGGAAGAGGTGGCAGTGCCATCATTGTTAAAGAAAAAATCCAACACCAGGAAGATATCAAACATGAAACACCAGAGGTTCAATGTATAGCAGTCCGCTTGAACACAAAACAGTATTCCTTAACTGTGGCAGCTATATACTGTCCACCTCGTTATACTATTCATAAAGACGAATATATCAATATATTACAAACACTTGGTGAAAGATTCATATTAGGAGGCGACTTCAATGCTAAGAACACGCATTGGGGTTCCAGACTAACGACATCAAAAGGAAGAGAACTTATGCATGCCATAACAGAAATGAAATGTGACGTGGCGTCAACAGGATCTCCTACATACTGGCCAACGGACCCAACAAGAGTCCCTGACCTTATAGACTTTTTTATTTATAGAAATTTATCATCTAATTATTTAAGAACTGAACAGAGCTTTGACATGAACTCTGATCACTCAGCTATATACCTAGAGATAAGTGAGAAAGTATTAACTAAGGAAACTAATCCACGTTTAGTCAATAAATATACTGACTGGGAGGGTTTTAAATTAGATTTAGATAGCCACATTGACCTCAGGGTACCGTTAAAAACTCCGGAGCAGTTAAATACAGATTTGGAGAAATTTGTTACTCTAATACAACAAACAGGTTGGAAAAATACTCCTAACATTAGAAAGAGAACCTCAAAAAACATCTACCCAAGAGAAATCAAAGAATTAATAACAGTAAAAAGAAGGCAAAGAAACGTATGGCACCAAACTAGATCTCCAGAAGATAAAAGGAAGTTAAATAATCTAACCAAACAGCTGAAAAGACTAATTCAAAACTATATTGACGAGTCTACTAGTACTAATATCTCCAAAGATTAAGCAATGATCGTAGCACAGATTACTCACTCTGGAAAGCTACCAAGTGTATGAAAAGACCAATCAATCATATACCGCCTATCAAAACTGAACAAGGGTTGTGGGCTGTTAGCAACGAACAAAAAGCCACATTATTCGCAAAACATTTAGAGAGCATATTCCAACCAAACGAAAGCAAAAACAATAGCGAATTGGTTAACGATATCTTCATAAATGAAAACAGCGATAAAACCAATGAGCAAACAAACATCAGACTGGTGACTCCAAGGGAAGTCCGACGTGAAATTCGTCAACACATTAACCCAAAAAAATCACCAGGTTTTGATCTCATATCTGGAGAAATACTACATAACCTCCCGAGAAAGGCATTAGTAAAATTAACAAACATTATAAACGCAGCATTAAGGCTAAAATATGTACCTGACTTGTGGAAAGTCGCTGAAGTAATCATGATAGCGAAACCAGGAAAATCGCTGAATGAGGTTACGTCATACAGACCGATCTCCTTGTTGCCTATTATGACAAAATTGTTTGAAAAACTGTTATTAAAAAGACTAAAACCCATAATAGAGGCGAAAAACCTGATCCCAGAGCATCAATTTGGTTTCAGAGAAAAACACTCAACAATAGACCAAGTGCACAGAATTACGAATGTAATCGAAAAAACTCTCGAAGATAAAAAAGTGTGCTCTACTGTCTTCCTAGATGTAGCACAAGCTTTTGACAAGGTATGGCACGAAGGACTCATTAAAAAACTTAAGAGAATGCTACCCACACAATACATAGATATAATGAAATCATGTATATATCGGATAGAGTATTTAGAGTAAGGCAAGAAAATGCATATTCAGAAATTAAGGAGATAAAAGCCAGAGTACCGCAGGGAAGTGTATTAGGTCCGGTCCTGTACCTATTATACACCTGTGATATTCCGGAATTAGATAATAACACTCTTGCAACCTTTGCTGACGACACCGCTATAATGGCAGTTGGAAGCACTCATGAGGAAGCAGCAGAGAAAGTTCAAATAGCTGTTACTAGAGTTCACGACTGGACAAAAACATGGAGAATCAAACTCAATGAATCTAAATCAGTTCACGTCAACTTTACAAATAAACACGATCAATATTGCCCAGTGTACATTAATCAAAAGCGTATACCTTACGAAAATACAGCCAAGTATTTGGGTATGACGCTCGACGCGAAGCTCCGCTGGAAAGCTCACGTCAAAAAGAAAAGATGTGAACTTGATATACGGTTCAATAAGATAAATTGGTTACTAGGAAGACACTCCACCCTGTCGGTTCGAAACAAACTACTACTGTACAAACAAGTCCTAATGCCAGTATGGACTTATGGCATACAGCTGTGGGGCTGTACCAAAAAGAGCAACACTAAAATAATTCAGAGATTCCAAAATAAAGTACTGAGGGCTATTGTGAATGCGCCATGGTACATAAGAAACGACCATCTACACCGGGACCTTAACATACCAATGGTCAACAATGTCATCCAAAAAAATGCAGAAGCACATGAGAATAGATTGCTTCATCATGTGAACGTAGAGGCGATCCAGCTCCTCGACAATACGGACATAGTGAGACGACTTAAAAGAACTAAACCATTTGAATTAGTGTAGTGATTAGTGACAATATTTATGTGTTAAAATAGTGTAAACAAAGACACATGAACAAAGTGACTTCCCCTTAATAGAGACAGTAAGAAAAGTGCCGATGGACACATTCTTATATTACAATTTTATAAAACTAGGTCAATGTAAAATTACTCATTAGTCTATGTTTAGGCTAGATTGTAATTATATTAGCGTATTTAATAATATAACATTAGTATGCTACAAATAAAAAAAAAAAAAAAAAAACTTTCTCATTTATAATGTTAAGTATGATTATTCGTTGCCAAAACAGCGATACAAGAAATACAAATTGGCAATAGCAGAATTCAAAATTATCAGTCAATATGACACTGTAAAAAAACATTATTTAATTAATAAATGTTTCGTACAATAGTATTTATTTACGAAAAAATTGTGTTTATTTAAAATCAGCAATCTTGAACACATAGGCAATACAAACTTCATTTACTACTTAGTTTGGCAAAATTGTGTTTTAGAAAAAAATCTCTATGCCGTTGAATTAGCGGATATAATAGGGTATTCTACTCTGTTTGGCAAAGTACTATAATATGTTCGTTTCATCGATAAAAGACACCAAAAAAAATATTTCGGCGAAATAAACCCGCTTTCATGCCATAAAAATACTTCAAAATTTTAAATATATTTATTCCCGCGAAAACAGGCTTCTGCGCTGTCCGCCATGTTTATGACGTCATTTCGGCATGTAAACAAAGCTTGACGTTTATAGTTTGTTGTAGGTACGAGTTGTTGTATCTACACAAAAGTTATTACATTCCATATTTATATTGTTGTTTTTTGATTAGCTGTTATTTCATTAAAAACAACATAATAAAGGTAATACTTACAAAGATGTTTTCACATTCCGGAATTCGGCAGAACAGAAATCTGTATTACGTGCAAAGAACTTTGCAACCATCATCGTGTCGATTTTTGGTAAGTTCGTACTATCTGCTTTTACGAAACCGGCTTCCATTTCGTGTTTTTAATAGTATTTAGCTTCTTTTAATTTAGTATTTATCAACTAAATAATTTTGACGAAGAGCACTGACGAATCGAAAATATAAAGTTTACGACTGGGTTGACAGGTGACAGCAAATTATTATTTCCAATATGACGTCACAGCATGGCGGCTCGTGTTTTTAGTCACGTGATATACAGATTAAAAATATCAATTTTTAATTTTAATATTATAAATCAATCATGTAAATTTATGACTCAAAATCAGTTTAACTATGTTTATTTTTACATAGAGTTCATTTTGTACCGATTTTTATATTTTTTCATTAACCACCGAGAGTACCCTATTAATAGGGTTCTATGGCAATCTTTGTTTACAGAACCCCAAAAACCTACCAATCTGTTGATTAGCTACTTTTATTTTCGGAGTGACATTAAACACAGATTAATCGGCCCTCGAAGATCCCACAGGAGTAGGCGAAGCTGAAATTATGCTTCAAATTAATGGCAGTCACTAAAAAAATCTGGCCCCCGGCGGTAACTGCACCAACTACGCTTGAGCTTCACAATTTCTTTGATTCGCAAATTGATAAAGTGTATTTCAACTATTACTCAGCCTAATGGTACATTGGTAGTGACCTCACTTGCACTTTAGCACTTAGAAGCTTCGATTCTCGGATTGGCAAACGTTTAATGGCATTTGGGTTTTCTCCTTGAGTCTGGGTGTTTTCTATTGTACATATTATAAGTATATTATATATACAATGATATATCTGTTGTCTGGTATCCATAGCACAAGTCTTCACTCATAAAATATCCTTCAACTTGTATCCACTGCTCAATCCCACAAAAGATCCTGGTGACTTATTTTCTACTTCAATTCAGCGTACATTAGGGTAACAACACTATTCATCGGAGTTTTCAAAAGTTTTTCGAATAGTTTTCAGATGGTTTTTGAACAGTTTTCAGATGGTTTTTGAACAGTTTTTAGATGGTTTTTGAACAGTTTTGAGATGGTTTTCTAACATTTATTCCATTAATAATATTTTCTATCGTAATTCCTACCGTCCGTAACAAATTATTATGTAGCATTCTCTACCAGTCAACCATTGTAAGGTGCAGAAATAAGCTTATGCAGCTTATTGACGTGCAAAATATTTCTTGTAAACGTACTTGTAAAATAAATTATTTTATTTTATGGTTATCATTTTAAAATATATGTAGGTACATTAGTTAGTTTTTTTAAATGAATTACTCAATCTAATGAAAACAAAATATACTTCCATACCATTTCGTGAAGCTCTCGATAAATTGGTCGAGATTAACGTCAAAATTAGCCAAAATGAATTCGTATCGGTCCCGTAGCGTCGCTGAATATTTTTCGACATCAAAACTTGTGCATTTTTTTTCAAACATTAATTCTCGAGATGGATTTTAGGGAGGGTGGGGGTAGATTTGTATCACAGGGTTGATTCTAAATAGATACTCCTATTATTATATTTGGAGTGGTAGAGCGTTTACGAAATCGCGAGCGACACGTGACGAACATTAAAAATCGCCTCTGATATTTATTTTACATAATAAATAGTGTTATAAATATATTTTGTTCAATGAATAGATTAGTTCTTGGTCGAGTAAAAAAAATAAAATATTTTCGGTTAAGAGTAATGATTTTTGACTGTATTCATTTTCCTGTTCTATCAATGCGAATTTTGACATAAACCACATTTGACATTAATCATTGATATTCTGTCGGAGCTAGTTTGAAGTGTGATTTTTATTCTAGTTTTTTTATTAATATGCAAATCAACATTTTCCCAATTTTCCGTTAACATGTCCTTGAATGAACCTTATCTATTTTTTTACAAAATTTAAATAATCTCAAGAACTACACTTGCATCATCTATTTGAATTCCATCTATGGTCAGCATTATATGAACGGTTGTCATGTTTTGCAATGGTTTTGTGAAGTGCTCAGTTTGGATTTTCATTATGTTCAATATTGAAAACAGGCGGTTTCATTTTGAACCTTTATAGTAATTGACAATGCTTATACATATGTACAAATTGTAGTATCCATTATAACGAAATTGATATTGTTTGTTTATCTTGTACTTCTAAATAAGATTAAATTTTAGAAATTATTTGCATTTTGTAAAAAAAAAAAAAAACAATTATACAAGAAACCAGAAAATAGTAATAATAATTAAATAGAGTAGGTAGCAGTGACACCCAAAATGCTTAAATAGTTACCTCGTTGAACAGCAAACTTTAGAAAAAAAAATTGTAGATTATCATTGACATAGTGAGAATAAAATAATCTGGAATAAAAGGAATGATGATTGGTCAGGCAGACTTTACTTACTGGCCAGTTATGAAGAGTGAAATAAAGAAAATAGACAAAAATATCCTTCCAGAGAGGAAATTAATACAGAAATGGGAGTGAAATTACTAAGCAAAGATTTGAAGCTTACGCCACATTAACATTAATCCTGAGGAGAACGGCCGAATAGCGTAATCGAGCATGAAAAAGAGCATAAAAATTAACAAAAAAAACAATAGAATTAACATAGAAAACATCTGTGCCTAAAATGACTGCCGGTAGACACTACTATTGGTTCGTATCTCGAGGAATTCAGAAACCACGATAGCAACACACTTAAACACATACGTGACTTTCTCCACTACACAATGGTTGACTGGTAGGGAATGCAATTAGTATTAAGTCCGCCTATTGTCCTCGTTACTCGGTATTGTGGTCAATAAAGTGAATAAAATAAATAGACAAGTAAATAGAAAAATTGTATGTTGGCTGCGTCAGAAAATTTAAAACTTCTTGCTGCAAACATGTAATCTTCTATCGTGTCTATAATACAAGAATTTCTTAAGTCGGTATTGTAATCATATTGATAATACTCGCTATTGATTAGACACAAACAAATTATGATCAGTTATTCATAGACAATGTATTTACAGACACTTTCAGAATAAAAAGTAAAATTGCTACTGGAAAACCTCCTAAGACTGTTGCTTTTGTAATATTAGCATTTCAAACATTGGTGTCATCCGTTCTATGTCGGATTGTTTTTTTTTAAATGTATAATGCAACATAATTTTTTAACCTAAATCACTTTTTGACCAGTCCTATGTTATCCGCACAAATGTACGAGAATTGAGATTGACGAGAACACAAGTATGAAGGAGAATTGTCAAAAACCAAAGAAATAATTTGAATATTATAAAACTCACAAACTTCTCACGTTATAACCAATAGTAGGAGTATTCCTTAGAAGGAAATCCGACCGCATTGATTCCTCTCCTCACACCCCTTAGGGACGAATTTATCTGGCAAAAAGCAATAAACATTAAAAATAAAATGGCGGATCCACCCTCGATCGCATTTTGCTTCCTGCTTTCCCAGTATAAGTGTCCCCTTGTAACAAAGTGTAGCTTAGAATATTTGCAATCTTTGAACAGAAATACAACTCTTTTGTTTAAGAATATGGTGTTCCGCAAGGATCAACCTTCGGTCCATTGTTTTTTACTGATTGCTTTAATTTTGTAAGTTAAAAAGTTACTTGTTTATTTTAAATGTAATCAAGACTTCTTTAAGTACTTAGTATACCTGTATAAAATGTTTTGTTTATAGTCAAGTCGAAGAATGATAAGGTAAATTTGAAAAACTTACACGCGGTGTACAGCAAATATGAACACGCAACAATATCAAATAACGAAAAATATTAAACTAATTAATACAAAGAAAATAAAAAATTATGAAAAAAAGAAAGAAGAATAAGAAGAAGAAGAAGTTTTTTTTTTCAATTTGAGTCAATTTGAGTCGCCAATAATTTTTGTACAGTATTTGTAATCTCATTTATGATTGAGCCTTTTTGAATTATCCTAGTATAAATATTACATAATATTTAACAAAGCCAGTTTTATTTTTCTGTATATAAAGAATATCATTTAATTTAATTAGTAAAATAACTTGTAATACTCTAACTTGTCAAATAAAACTTTCTTTTCTTCCACACCTACATGCATTCACAGCAAAATCTTTATGACATCTCAAAAAAATTGTGTTTCCCAAAACCTTGCTCTTGAAATTGCATATTTACATTTCATGTTTCATTACCAAGGGGTGGTAAACCAAGACACAGTGTCCCACAGTGCGGATGATTGAGAAAGTACCCAGAAATTGAGGGTGGTTTTTAATTAAGACTGACAGATATAACGCTTTAGATTTTACGATCGAATTAGATTTTTTTTCCAAGCCAAATGTAGCTAATTGTACGTATAATAGTCATTAGACTTCTCCCATTAGTTTTTATCTCTTTCTGATTATTACCGCGTTTCCTATATTAAAAGATTGGAAATTTAGATAAGAGTTTTTAAATGTTGGTGTGTTTTGAATTTTGCGCTAATAGTACTTGGGTTTGTTTCTATTTGTTGCTTTTACACCATGTTTATTCTTCTAATCATTTTCGCTAGACTTTTGAAATTACCTATTTTAAGTTGGTCTGTTAGCTACATCTTTTACATTCTCTTTGTGTTCATAAATAGGTCTGCCCACTCCATACAGAAATTCGTAACACTAAAGTTGCCTTGAAAAGATCGCTTTCAGCAGTAAGGCCTCTTGTTGCATATTACTCATCTGTAACTTTTATTGGTTACTGTATCACTTGTTTGTGTATTGCAAATACGGTTTATTCTTTCTATTTTACCTATTTTCAGTGTGTTTCCGAAAGAACCCTTTGATATATCCGTTCAATCTTCCATTTTTCTGCCTTGTCAACCAATTTCATCTTTTCTTCTGTTCTTACTATATCATCAATAAAATCTACCATTACTAATATTGGCTTTATTGCATTATTGACAATTATCCCATTAATTTCCATCAGTGGTCATATCTTGAACAACAGATGTCCCCATAAAACCGCCATTGATGTGAAAAAACCTATCCCGAATGTGTGTTGGCAAAGATAGCAGTAATAAGAGACACGTAGAGACAACCGAATATTGTGTATGTAGATATAAAGATTCTAGATAGAATGCGGAGCGTTTGAAATTAGCTTTGAGCGTAGTTGAAATAAAATTAAAAAAATATCCAGAAAGGAAAGTGTACAGAAAATAATGACGTATAAATAAAATCCACCTTACAAGATACCATTATCTTGGAAACCCAAATTACCACTAGTAAAGCCAAGTCAGTGGCCGTCAGGTGGTTTGAAAAGACTGATACCAAACTACTCAAAGTTGACACCAATTTCGGGCAGCACATAAAAAAAAATGTCGACAGAAAACCGTTTCAGTCACCTCTTTCTGACACTTATCATACCTTGCCACTTCTATTTTTTTACATGTAGTGAACATCAGTGTACAAGTTCCTACTTATTTCCATCTGAGTCATCAAAACCACTAGATGATTATCATATTATAACATTTAAGGCTTAAAAACATGAAAAATATGTAAAAAAAAAAAGGAATCTATTCACTTCCAGATCAATTACACCTCAATGTACACTCCCAATACGCGTAATAACAACCGCATGCTACATAAACTCCATTCGACTTACAGATACAAGGGAATATTGACTCGTTCCCCCAAAGATAAGGGTCAATAAGACCCATAATTGCTTGCAAGACAAAGCAGTAATTCCTAATAAGATAATAAGGTTCTTTCCAATAGTAGAGGCGGTCTAATGATGTGGACCAATGAGAATGGATGATTGTGGACAGTTCTGAGAAGATTTCGCTATATGTATGTGGATGTAAACCAATATTTCGATATTAACGTTGTAAATATAGAAAAATAACAAAAAAAAATGAATAAAAAAAATATATTTTTAAAAATCAATAATTATATTCTACAATTTCATGAAAAATATTCATTTTCTAAAAAAGTACTCAATAACAGCTCATTACAAAAATCGCTTAATCGCGTATTATAACTATGTGTAATATATTTTTATAACGGTGCTTATATTACATACATAAATTACTACGGCTCGAGAATCCGAAGTACCTGTAGACTTGCTTGGATATTTATTATTCACTGGCTTTTCCCCGCGGCTTCGCTCGCGTTAATTTTATGACTTAGATCTCGTTTGACAACAAAACAACCACAGCGCGACTTGTGGCGCCATCTGTTGGCCGATACAGCGCCCTCTATAGTAGAAAAATTATTTTCCCTGTTTAACGACATACTTTCACGGGATAAAAAGTAGCCTATTTTGGGCTCTGTACCCCTAACAATATGTGTGCAAATTTTCATAATGATCGGCTGCTTAGTCAAGCCGTGAAGGAATAACACACAAATTCAAATTCAAATTCAAATTCAAAATATTTTTATTCAAATAGGCCTAATATAAGCTCTTTCGAATCGTCACAATTTTTTCCTACCACCAGTTCAGACGGCAGATTTGTGCTAAGAAGAAGCTGGCAAGAAACTTAGCACTTGCTCTTTTAAAATGGTATTACTAAGATACAAATTACAATGACAGAAAATATAAAATTAACACAAGATATCTGTAATTTCCCAAACAAAAGTAAGGATAACGCAGAAAACACACATTTTATGTGATCAAGTCCGTGGCGCACAAAAAGTCTGTCGCAGATTTTTCACTGACTCTATGCAAAACGCACATCTGCTTGTACGTGCAGATGACAGACTAAAGCGTAGACTGCATTAGCGCGCATTGTAACAAACGTTCAATAATTTTTGAGTAAGCCGTGCGATCGGCGAAAATCTCATTTTTTTGTGACGGTCTTTTTGCGCGTTGTGTGCGTTACTGCATAGGTTCTATTACAGGCATTATATTCCTAATTGCATACTTTTCACACGAGACAAAAAAATATAAGTCTTTCGCTTCAAGTGCTCTGACCACTTAATTTTTTTTTTACCCGATGGTTGCCCTGAAAAGACTTCACATTCGTGTCGTTACTAGTCTGTTTTATAAGTTTGTTGTCCGTGTAGGTACTGCAATTTTTTTTTTCAAAATTCATTCTTCTTCTTTTTACTTTTTATCATCAACAACACAACATATGTATGCTACATGTACGTTGTACATTCATACAAGTACATTTTTTCTCAATTCATAAATCACTCCATAAGACTCATTCCAAACTGTGGTCTCCCCCAAAATACCTAAGATACCGTAAATGGCGTTATCGCAATATTTCCCAATAACACAGTGTAATCGACTCCGATCATTACTGTCTCGGCTAACATAAATTAATACGGGTTTCCTAGCCCCCGTTTACGGGGGGGTCGTTTAATAAGCCACGCTCGTAACTATTGATGTTTGGACCCATCGGGAATTTCTTTGTTTGGGGTATTGTCTAACAGATTTAACAGAGATTTATGTTAAGACACTTGTTTTAAAATGGATTTATCAAAAAAATCTTAGCCGATACATAGATTTTTTGAAGTGAAAACTTCTTTAGCGGGGCTTGGCACTTTTTTAGATGGATAAAAAATGTTAAACTCGCGTCGGATCCGTAGCCTGATCGAAAAAGCGTAAGACGGATGGAGAGGACGTTAATGTTTAAGTTTTCACTTCTGCCGGCACTCCCGGAGTGCAACCCGTCCTTTTTTTTTATGACAGAGGAGGACAAACGAGCCATTATTAGTCTTTCTTTTCGGGTCAACTGCCCATGGATTTCTATGATTACAATCTTGCATAGATATATAGAATATATATAACAAAAAGAATTAATACAAAAAAAAATGCTAAATTAGTGTAATAACAATAAGGCAGCCTTATTGCTGACAGCAATTGTTTTAAGGCGACCAATCAAGCAGGGTAACAAAATTTTGTATGAAGTAGGCGGGGCTCACAAAAATTCTAATGTTCACGATTTAAATAAATAAAACAACCTTCAGTTGAAAGCTTGTTTTTCTACATGTATGACATAAAAAACTATGAAATGGAATTTAGATGAGTATAAATAATTAAGTTAAATATCTGCTGAACTACACAGCTCTCCTAATCCATATTTCGACATATCCTTATATCTAAAGATATCAAATAAACGTAACATCCCGCTCACATATTTAACAGCATTAGAACCCTCTAAATCATATATTAGCGGAAAAATAAGTCTAATGGCAGACTTATAATCAAAGAAAGAAAATTCTGGCCTACCGCACGTGATAATAACGATGGCGTCACAGTGTTTGAGAGAGAGCGGTTGAGCGGACTGACTTACTGAGGGTGTGATCTTTATTTGACGACCTCCGTGGCGTAATGGTTACGACCGCCACCCAGGAGGTCCCGGGTACGAATCCCGGTCGGGTCATGATGAAAAACGAACTTTTTCTGATTGGCCTCGGGTCTTGGATGTTTATCTATATATGTATCCTTACTTCCTTACTCCTTACTAATATTATAAATGAGAAAGTGAGTTTGTTTGTTTGTTATTCCTTCACGGCTTGACTAAGCAGCCGATCATTATGAAAATTTGCATACATATTTTTAGGGGTACAGAGCCCAACATAGGCTACTTTTTATCCCGTGAAAGTATGTCGTTCCAATGGGAAAATAATTTTTCTACTATAGAGGGCGCTGTAACGGCCAACAGATGGCGCCACAAGTTGCGCTATGGGTTGTTTTGTTGTCAAACGAGATCTATACAGTCATAAAATTAACGCGAGCGAAGCCGCGGGGAAAAGCTAGTTTGTTATAAAAATAGTATCGTTGAGTTAGTATCCTATAACACAAGTTTCGAACTTACTTTTGGGCTATCTCAATCTGTGTGAATGACGTAGGCAGGCATCCGATAAGAAAGGATTTTCAGAAATTCCCAAACGTGATACGCGCAAACGAAGTTACGCGGGTTCCGCTTGTAAATAGTTGCACGATAGTATATTCTGAAATTTTCCCAAAAACAAGATTGTGGTTGATTTATTGTAGCTCAATTAAACATTATAACATAGTATCAATTTTGACTCATAATTTTGGTTCTTTAACGTCGTTTTGACCAGGTCCACAAGGGTTTTGATAAATATCGAGTGTTACCTTTTTATTTTCTAGAATTTTTTTTGGTTTGAAGTCAAATTGCTGCGATCTTGTACTACACCGAGCAGCTGCGAGAGCGGAAGGCTCTCACCTCTTAGAATTTACAATGTCTGCATAGAGGCGCCCCAGAAATCACGGGGGCTCGCACTTACGCCTGGAACAACACTGGGAGAAAACGGTCGTATTATTAGTCTCGCAAATAAAGCAATAAACGCTAATCGCTACCTCCTGTCCAATACACCAGCACCACTAGTCCAAATAAAGGGGAGTTCTAAGACAGGGTGGACATCAAAAGCGTTAAGTGCACCTCTGCTCATCGAAACCCATTTTGGGACCCTCGCGATAAATAAGATTATATTTGGTTTCATGTTTTTGTATTATATCTTATGGATTTTAACATTAGTGACGTAATGGAGAATATTAGGACTTTGTCATTCTAAAAGCTGTGCCCATTTCATCCACAGGTGTAAAATAAGGCCGAAAAAAGAGAGTAAGAACCTTCGCTCTATATAATATGAGTCGTACGTCTTGTCTTGCTGGGGTCCGATTCTACTAACATAAATGCACCAATGGACTCTCAATGGTGTCTCAATCGTGTCTCAAAAGAATGTCGATAGTGTATCTGTGGAATAGTTTTTGACATTTGTTATGGACTTACAATAAGTTAAACAATAAGTTAAACATTATGTTATTGTATATGTCCATAACACTATCAGCATTCTATTGAGACACGATTGAGACACCATTGAGAGTCCAAATCAATATTCTTGGACGCAACACACAACGCCATCTATTCCCAAACTAAACTTATTGTTATGTACTAGATTGCTGACAAAATATACCTACTTAAATGCTTTTTTATGTGCGTGATTTGTGTAGAATCTATTTATTTTTGTATTCAATTAAACAGTATGTTTTCAAACAGATATTTTAGCAGCATTTGTACTGAGTAAATCCCTGGCGGGCGAGCGCTAGAGAACTGTTAATGTATATATGGGGATTAGTGTTTGGTTTTAGGGTAGGCTATGCATACACTGAGGAGAGCCTTCAAGACGAATTATTAGTTGTAATTTTTTACCGTGACGTCTGGAAATACTAATGAGGACAGGATAAATAACTATACAGGGACAAATCACATAGATTGAGCTAGCCTCAAAGTAAGTTCGAGACTTGTGTTATGGGATACTAACTCAACGATACTATATTTTATAACAAACACCATTATTTAAATAAACATCCAAGACCCAGGCCAATCAGAAAAATTTCGTTTTTCAGCATGTCCCGACCGGGGTTTGAACGTGGAACCTCATGGGTGGTGATCCGTCATGGTAACCATAACGCCACGGAGGTAGTCGAAGAAGAGGAAGTATATGGATAACTTTTGTACTTAACTTGTTGCCCACAGCTACATTAGCTGTCTACCAATGAAAGATGACCAGAGTAGAAAGAACAGAGAAGATAGAAAATAAACAATTTTTTTTATTTTTTATTATATTTTTTTATCCTAAATAGGCCATTCACGGCGGTAGTTCTTACCATCGATATAAAAGTAAAGACAAGCTGTCCGGTACTGAAATTTTGTGGCATTGCGATGTCGCAAATAGTCACCACCCTTCAGTCAGTTGGCGAGCGAGCGACATAAGCAGTAGTGTCCAATTGACAATTTTTATTTAACAGATCGATTTTTGCCTTTTTTTAACAGATCGTTTTTTGTCAATTGGAGACCACTGCTTCAGTCGCTCGCTCGCAACTGACTGAAGGGTGGTGGTGTACATGT
Source organism: Endotricha flammealis (assembly GCA_905163395.2). NCBI lineage: Eukaryota > Metazoa > Arthropoda > Insecta > Lepidoptera > Pyralidae > Endotricha > Endotricha flammealis. The sequence continues at coordinate 1,403,072 of LR990873.1, forward strand.
GCTGTGCACCATCGCAATTCCGCAAAATCTCAGTACCGGACAGCCTGTCTTTAATTTATGTCGACAACTAGCACTACCGACGTGAATGGCCTGTTGAAAAGTTAACCTATCCACGCTCCAAGATTCAAGTCTCAGCAGTTTAAGTTATGCGTTGATCCGTCAATCAGTCAGTCATTCAGAACAAAGCATTGTATATTATATATATAGATTTATGACTAAGAAAAGTTTCAGACATCCTACACCTTACCTTACACTCTGTCCATTTTCGAATACACTCGTGTATTTTTCGCATGAGGCTTATGGCTTTCAGATTATTCTATGCGGTGCTTATTTCGTTGATACTGCTTATTTATTAAATCTATACTAATATTCTGAGGGTTTTTTTTTGGCACACCGCAAGCAAACAAGAAAGCGGACTCGAAATTGGTTACCGTCGCCTACAAACATCAGTCAAGCAGAGGCGCTACCAATACGTTGCCTGAGAAAATGGACAAGGAAAAATAATAGATTTCCGGATCTCTCACCGAACGAAATGCATGGCTGCTTTACACCAATACTCTGTAGCTTCATAAAATTTACTTCATAAAATTACCACTACGAAGAATGTGTACTTGTATAAAGAGCATAGCCGAGATGTCGTGAAGACGTATTGGGCTCGAATCCCACTTGGGGCGGTAAGGTGAAAATTTTCTCCCAAAAATATTTTCGATATATTTGACGGACAAAAAGACACGAATACAGACGAAGTATATCAACATACTTACATTTTAGAAGTTATTATGAAAACAATTTATTGAAATCGTGAATGCGTTTGGAAAATCTGCTGTTCAAGAAAATATATAATTACAAAGTCATATGCATCAGTCGTCTTTGGCGAAATATTGAGACGACTTGAAGAAATTAATTGAGCGGCACTCTGAGTTTTCAAAGTAGATTACTGTTAAACAATTTTCAACTTTAAACTAAGTGGTGACGATTCAAAATCATATTAACATAAATTTTATACATTTCCAAATGGCTAGACTTTGAAACTGTTAGGATTTATTCCGTTTTCGTTCACTCACCGTTGAAGACTGCAATTTTATTAATATTTATATATCGCAGAGTAGCTGAAACGCGGCTTCCTATATTCTATTCCACTATACTTGGCACACAAAAAAACTAAATATTTATCCAGAGAGTAGGTCCTCCCAGACACTTCCTCTCGTCAATGATTACATTACAGTATTCAATTATTAATGTAATTAATCTATTCCATAAACTACTACCATTTCGGAAAGAAAAGCAAAATGACCACTGGTAAAAGAAATGGCGAAAGAAAACCAGTTACGGCCTTATTGTCATATAACAATACATTTCAATTTTTTTAAATAAAATACAGATCCAGGCATGGACCTAGAAAAAAAATTCACAGATTTCGTGCTTCACACGACTATCGTGCACATTGGAAATGAATCTACGGAATTCGAAAAAATATTGTCGCTGAGCGACGAGGAGCTCGATGGCGTCGGAGGAGCTCGATGGCGTTGCTGTGTAGTGTGTCGCACTCTAATACGAACACGCAAGTTAAGCAACATCGACCCTAGCCAGCGTCTGGATAGGTTTTGTTATCTTGAGCTTCTCCGTGCTTCGGAGGGCACGACCCGTGGGCACGACCCTTTCTTTATAAGGCAGCGGGAATATATTATTTCCCACCATATTTTTTTGTTTTTTTTTTTAAAACGAAACTTGTGATCGAATTTATTCCTATGGCAACAAATTGTGGATTTCATATTATTTTTTTTTATCTAGGAGTTAAGAACGGACGTTATAATATTTTTTTTTTCTGTGACAGTTACAAGTTTAAAAACAACTGAATTTCGACACCTGCTGTTAAATCTTTATGCATCTTCAAATTTTGCGACTTTCGAAAGATAAGTTGTTTTTAAACTTAATGTCTTATGTATATTGCATTTGGAATAAGTTTTTCGAGGCCTTTCATACACTCTTTTTTGTGGTGTAAAAATATTCCCTTTGCCCGTGGGGTGACCAAATTCAAATTCAAAACTTTATTTAGAGAATAAGCTTTCACAAACACGTTCTCTTGTCAGAGTATACAGTTGTAATAAATAATTTGTATAAATCTCGCACGAGACGAGCACTACCTACCTTTTCTCGAAACGTTTCGTCGTTTTTTTGAACTCTCATAACTTTGTTTTGGATGATGCTAAATAGTTAAAAATTTCAAGATATAATGACACCAGTACAATCATTAAACATAAAGTTTGAATGTCGTAGCTATTATACTTTAGATTTTATTAATGTCTTAAAACCCCCGATTTCGTCACTTGCAAGTGTAGAGTTTGTGAAGTTAGGCCTTGTAGAGGTAGGGCGTGTAGAGTTAGAAGCTTGGCTCTACATGAGATCTGATAACTTTTTGACTATGCGAGTCTACGTCTATTTCGGAAACAAAAGCAAAATGACCACTGGTAAAATAAATGGCGAAAGAAAACCTGTTACGCTCTTTTTTGGAATTTATAAATATATTGTGTTTTTTTACCATAAAATTTAAAACTAGGTACATGCAACATTACGTCAATAAATAGTGCCATTCATAAAATTAAATCTATAATATAAAATGCTAAATCGGTGTTAAAGATAGGAGCAGACCAGGCCCGCAAGGCAGCAACCGTTCTCGTGTATTTTCGAGTTGACGTGAGAGTCAGCCTGCCAGCCCCCATTACTGGGCTCACCATCAACAATATTATAAACAATATTACAACAGTAACCCGACCCACAACGCCACCGCGCCAGTTTGGACAATTTGCGAGTATGACGTGCCCGTACATATTAACATCCTTGTCACCAATTATTTAATCTAAATTATATTAAAATGTAAATAATATAAAAAACAGCCCCATTTGTATAACACTACGACACGTGTACATATTACAATATTGAACACAATTTTTTATTTAGGTAATTTATTGAACATTTACTAGCTTTTCACGACAAGTTTTAGCATTTCACCTTTGCAAGGGGGCCAGGGAGACCTTTCATTTAGATACTCGTTGATAGTATTACTATACTATAGTACGCTTTACTGGTTAAGAATTTTTGCCATTTTGTTTAAATCGATTATTGGGCAATTTTTTTTATATATTCTGGAATTTTATTATACATAATGCAAACTTTGAATCATAAATAACTTGCCCGCTTTCCTAAGCCTGAATTTAGGAGCAGCTAATTTATTTCTGTGACGCGTATTAAAATTATGAATATCCACACCTGGTTATAGTCATGAATGTTTTTACGAACAAACATGAAGCTGTCAAGAATGCACTGAGATGCCACCGTGAGAATATTAGTGCTTTTGAAAAACTCGCGAAGAGACTCTCGGACCACGTTAATCCTATTTCCTTTTTTGCTTATTACAGACTATCTGGCAAATGAGTAGGAGTAGAGAATACTTAACGACTAGCTATGCCCGCGGCTTCGCCCGTGTGGAATTGGACTTATGACTATAATAGTATAGACGGATTTAACAGTCTCCTATTACTACTGCTATAGTTTTTCCCCGAGACATCAGTGTTCTTTATTGCTCATTGTCTATTTGCTCGCCGCTGTGTTTTATTTCATTTTATCGTACCTAATCAAAATACCTAATGTAAAATAATTATGAAAAATTAAAATTATATTAAAATTGAAATCGTCAGCTCAGTTATACTAAAAAACTTTCATAGAGCGATTCAGAATCTAACAGTGCCATTTAGTGAATTTGAGAGGAACAAAATTTTAAATGGTTAACTCAAGTAAAAAAAAACTTTCATACACAGTGCTACTGAATTTAAAAATGGTCGTTATGAGATATCGGGCGATTCCGACTCTGCAGTGAGTGACAATTTTAAAATTCTTAGGCTGTTGAAAATTTAAATGATAACTTCTATTCCTGACATCCGGTTCGATTCGGTTCGGTCCGGTTCGGTTCGGTTCGGTCCGGTTCGGTCCGGTCCGGTTTAGTCTGTTGTCGATAGTTATGGTGTACCAAGTCTCAAGTTTGTAAGTGCGAGAAATATTTTTTTCTTACATAGTCAGGGTAGAGACCTTTAAATGACCATAACTTATTTTCCTGGCATCCGATTTAAATGCGACAAAACCTATATTCTGCTCCAAGCCGAGCTCTATCTTCCTTAAGTTAAAACAGCATTAAAATCCATTCAGTAATTTAGAAGATGTGCGCGTTCAAACAGACAGACAAAAAAAAATTTTTTTTGCTTTTGTTACCTTTCTCTAACTGTTCCCTCTCCATTTTTGCCAAATATGTTCAGACATATCGGGGTCTACTGTTTTATTATATGTATATAGATTTACAAATAGTCAACGAATTGGAAGACATATTTTGTCTTCCCGATGTATCTGATGATGGTTTTGATACTGTATTGAACGATCCTAAAAAACTATGACAAGCGTAATGACGGGCCTATGGCACCGACACAGCAGACCTCAGAACCTCAAGCCACACGGGCAGAGGGAATATTTTTACCACCGTGTTTACATTACATAAAACATAAAAAAAATCTAAATACATAAATTTTTTAATCTACCCTAGATGCTTATGTCCTATAAAGGGTTAAGCCGTCGGTCCCGGCTGTTATCGATGGATGACAGTCGTTAGGCCAAGTCGGTGGCCTTAGGGCGGTTTGAAAACACCGACCTCTGCCAATCCATCATTGGAGCAGCGTGGCAGAGTACGCTCTAATCACCTTCGACTGAAGGGAGACCCGTATCCCAGCAATGGGATGATTATGTGTTGATATGATGATGATGATGAGCGACGATAAAGTCGGGATAAGGAAAAGGTTACAAAATAAAACTACAACGTTTTTGACTTTGTTCAAAAAGGTTAAGCTACAGGGCAAACTCTTAACCCGATCATCTTTGTTTTAGGCTCAAATTATAGCTGACTAAATTGTCCAGACGAGTTTTTCTCAAATTTTTGATATCATTCTTCGTTTCCAAAATATCGAGCGCCAAAATCAAAAATTCGGAAAGAAATGATATTTATTTTCACAATTTCGGCCATAACTTTTTTCGTTTTTGACTTTCTCAAATAATTCTTTTTGCACCTTACAGCTCTCGTTATGAATATCATATCTTCACAACTCTCCGAGATATAAGGGGATCGCACTTTTTCGTGAAATCGAAGCCTATACTGAAGCGAACGAAAAGACATTTCCAATGTCAAAAGGCGGACGGAATCTTGCTAAGAAAGAAATGAAGCACCCTAATGGCGGCGGCATAACTATGTGCGAGTGTGACATGGCTGACCAGCACGCATACATTCACACCATAGTAGGCCGACCGGTTCGTGCGTATACGTGGCTGACTATGGGTGCTTCACTTTTTTGTTTCAGTGATGGTGTCCGCCTTTTTTTCTAGGTCCATGGATCCAGATATGTACATAGAAAAATTAAGTACTAAACGCGGGTTGTCAATCCAAATAGTGCTATGGTCAAATCCTAAATATGTCGAATATGTAGATGTTGTTAAAACGAGCAGACCAGTCCCCCAGGATGACAACCACAACTGAGAGTCGGCCCGCCAGCCTCCATCACTGAGCTCACCATGGACAAAACATTCATTTGATTTAAAATATAAATCCATATGAAATAAACATGAATCGTTTCATTTGAATTTATCTAAAACTAGTTGTGAAAGCGACTTCGATCGCGTGGTTGTCGAAAACACTAAATGTTGCAAAAACGGGGAAATTATTCATTTCGTTAGAATAATTTCCCCGTTTTTGCAACATTTTTCACTGATCCTTCGCTTCTATTGGTCGCAGCGTAATGTTACATGGCTTAAAGCCTTCCTCGACAAATGGACTATTCAACACAAAAATAATTTTTCAATTCGAACCAGTACTTCCTGAGATTAGCGCGTTCAAACAAACAAACTCTTCAGTTTATGATATTAATATAGATGATCCAGTTAGCCGTTTCAGAAACGTCTCAAGAAAGCTTCTTTTTCTTCTTAAGTTTGGCAGTGACGCTATAATTGAATCATTAACTTTAGTTTTGTGCAACATTTTATCTTTTTATATATATCTTTTTATTTTGACGACCTCCGTGGCGTAATGGTTACCACGCCAGACCGCCACCCAGGAGGTCCCGGGTTCGATCCCCGGTCGGGTCATGATGAAAAACGAACTTTTTCTGATTTCGAACTTACTTTGGGGCTAGCTCAATCTGTATGAATCTGTATGACGAAAATATGCAAATATAAAAAATATCAACAAAAAAAAATACAATAAATGCATGAAAGTTATTTATCTTTTAAAAAATAAAATAAAATATTTATTTTATAAAGACATAAACATCCAAGACCCGAGGCCAGTCTTGGATGTTTATCTAAATATGTATTTGTTATAAAATATAATATCGTTGAGTTAGTATCCCATAACACAAGTTTCGAACTTACTTTGGGGCTAGCTCAATCTGTATGAATTGTACCTATATATTTATTTATATTTATATCCCAAAATCGATTTAAAATACTACCTTCCGAATCTTGTGTTCAAGTTAATCTCATCAAAAGTGACGTGTCAGATGTAAATCGAAGCGAGGCGGAGTGGCTAATGCCTTAGGTGTCACGCCGATATGCGCTGATTGAACGGAGACCAAGTGATCTTGAGATGCGGAATTGTATAGAGATGATACTGTATCGTCGAAGTCCGCCATTGAAATCTGTTAGTGACCGACATTGCAAATAGGGACTTTTTAAGAACTTTTTTATAGTTGTTTTGGTTCAACTAACCATTCGTATTTTTGAAGAAAAAATTTCACCTCCCCAGGGAGATCCTTAGAAAATAATATAATTTGTCAGTGCTCCTTTTATATTGTATATATAGTCTTTATATTAAAAGATTTTCTGTCATCCTGTAAAAAAATGCAACATTAAATTGACTTTGAAAATTGAAGAAAAACCTATTTTGCCCTTTCCCACAATAGAAGGGTTTGGACGTGAAAATCCACCATGTTAGGATTTATAAAATTTATAGTGGTATTATCAACTCTATATAGATAACACTCAAGATCCGAAGACCGTCTTGACTAATTTGATTCGCATTTAATTAAATACTGGCATCGATTGGCAGCGCGACCCCCGATAGGAATGTGACGTGATTGGGGGTCTGTTTGTTTGTTTATTCCTAACTCCGGAACTCTGATTAACATAGTTTGTAAAACGATAAGAAACCTAAATTTTGAATTCCAAAAAAATAAAATTTTCTAAAACATGTACCTACGATATAGCCTAATGTAGACAATATCGAATCTTCGATGTTGTAACTCCGAAAAAGCGTTTCTATGGCAGGACTTGACTAAGACTAAATATTCGAAATTCCGTAAAAAATACATGTTTGTGACATTGACTAGGGAATTGCAGAGATATCCTTCAAATTAAAAAATCAATTATTCTTAAAAAATATTTCAAACTTGATTGTGATCGTTGAAATATACGTTGTATTTCTTAGGGCGCATACACACCTGCAAGTTGTCGCAGAATTAAGTTTAAGTATGTATAGCGGCCTTTAAACTTTGCCGTGTAGAATTTATAAATATTCACTTGCTTTTTAGTTTTAAGATAACTAGTCGCTTTCAGAATAACAAAATACTTACTGTACATTTGCGAGCCATACCCCTCTTGGCATCTCCACAGCAAAGAACTCAATGTCGCATAAAAAACACATCGATAGCTCTGCGGGATAGATATACACCGCATTAAGGAGTTAGCCTCGGGCACTGCTTCTTTTAAATGAAGAGGAAAATTTTAATTTCCTATCGCGTACCACCGTTAGTGATGTGCGAAAAAAATTACAGGATCATTTATCGATAAAATATTTTTATGGATATATTCATGTTACAATAATAATGTCAACGATTTATCGAATTGACTGCTAGGTTGCTGTTAGGTATAAAAAAAAATATGGCATATCCTATTTGGCAAGCGTACAATAATCCGTTTTTATTAAATCAAATTCTTTATTTTAACTTTAATATTTAGTTAATAAGCTAAGAAAAGATAAAAACAACATCTGATACGATAAATAAATTTTTTAGTCTGCTATGCAATAAACGTAAAAATCCTATATTAATCAATCGGGATTGTTTTGAACGGTGACCGTAATCAGTGACAGGGTTGCAGCGGATGATCTGACTTCACCGGCTTCTGTCCAGCGCGTCTCTTCACTTTACCAGTGACCTAAATTAAAACGTATTATGTAATCACTTTAAATTGTCCTAAAAACTTGACTAGAAAATGTGGCTTGAGAATTGAAGCTCGCCAACCTATAGTAGTACCGTTTTGTGAATGAGGCCACAAAACGATATTCAATCGTTCCCATCAATAAAACCATGACTCAATCATTAAAAAACGCGACAATATTTTGTATGCAAATTGAGCGCATATTTCAATCAATTCAATACCTATCTATGGCTTGTCATTGCTATCCTATGACATCATGTCTAGATTCATTGAACTTGCTCTATATTGTCATTATTCAATTATTTACATTGATGTCAAATAGCTGCCTATTCTAATAAATTGGCTTTAAATTTAGTGCTTTGTGATTGAAGTCAATATTATGTCAACGGTTAAACTGAATTCCTTTTACACTCTGTACTTACATATTAATATGCAGATACAACAGACCATATTTATTGAGTCCGATTACGAAAGTATTTTAAAAGGGATTAAAAAATATATTTTTAAAATTTATTTATTACGCAGTCTCATGGTATTACTAAGATAATAATGTTGTTAAAGAATATACATGAGACAACTGCAAGGTTGTTTGCAATGAATGACGCTAAACTTTACATTTCAATTAGTTATGGAACTTACAACATCGTTATATTAAAAAAGTATCGATAAAAATATCGACAAAATAACATCACTAAACTAACCTCCGTCGTTAAAAATATTGCTGTTTGAACGTAGAGTTCGCTTAGCGTTTTAATAAATTTGGAAATTAAAGATTCATATCTGATACCCCCACTAGTTAATACACCAGGGTAGCCTCGAGATAGGGATACGGTAATGTTGCTTGCATTGGAAAAATGTAGAGACATTTTTATAAATATTTAATTATAATTGAAGCTCTACCGGTATTTTACTTTATACAATTTTTTTTATGACAGAGCAGGACAAACGAACTAACTTATCACCTGATGGTGAGCAGTCACCGCTGCCCATGGACAGTCATGATTACAAGATCTTGGATGCGTGGGATTAGAGCGTACTCTGCCACTCTGCTCCAATGCGGATTGGTAGAGGACAGTGTTTCCAAGTCACCTGAAGGCCACCGACTTGGCATAACGACTGTCCATCGACAACAGTCGGGACGGCTTTCCGGTGTCCTTTGAAGCACCGTATGAAAAAGATAATATTTCCAAATTAAAAACTTATTTCCAAATTGAAGTGTCTTCAACATTATTTATTTGTAAATAAAAAAAATCCCCTTAACTTCGTTAGTGTTAATGAAAAATCAATTCCAAAATGGCGTCACGCCTTGGGCGTCATTTCCCCTGTATCGGGCACCAATTATATATTAAAAAAAATGTAGATAAGTTCTCATAGAATTTATTTTAGTTTGCACGTATGTATTTAATCATGTTTTAAACAATTATAGCCGCTTTCGTGAATTTCTGACTGACGTGACGTAGAGAATGCAGTTAGCATTAAGTCCGCCTTTGCCATCATTACTTTGTATTGTAGTCAATAAAGTTAAATAAATAAAATAGTGTAAAATAAATTATAAGCGATTGTGGGATGAACTCTACGCTTATTTAAATGGTTGGCCTGGAAAGGTCCAATAGAAAGAAAATTGGAAAAGTTGGATAGCCTTTGCCCTGCTGTGAGACAGAAGTGGCTGCTAAAAAAAGATAAGTTGTAAAGCTTTGACAACTCAATGGCACGTTGGTAGTGGATCCGACCTTCGGCACCAGAAGAGGCATTGTTTTTCTTTATCTTATTCACCTAAATAAACGAATTGCTGTTTCCAGTAGGTATTCTGTGACAGGCTGGTACTTCCATGGTCGAGTTGGCCCATTTTCATACATAATGTCACTCCAAAAGTCTAGTAAATAATATGACCTTACTGGCTTTAGGAATCTATAAGAGAGGTAGGGCACAGCGGATCATCCGCTCAAATCGGAGAAGCCTGTCTGGGGAAGGACCTCCACCTTACAGAAGATCGTAGCCAAATAGCATTGGTCTTGGCCATGTTGTGTTCCTACGGTGAGTAAGGTCTCCAGAGCTCCACTGGGGGGGTTGGGAGGGTTGGCAACGCATGAGTGATACCCCCGATATTACAAGCGTCTATAGGCTACGGTGATGCTTACTATCAGGGGTCGTAGGCTAGTTTGCCACCTTTGTGGCATTAAAAAAAATCTTTCTAACCAGCTCTTCTTAATCGATGTGTCATATGGTTTTTCGGCACTATTTGTGATGCGAACCAATCTAAACAATTTTAACAACATCACTGGATCAAAAGGCAAAAATTGCGTTCCTCCATTTGATATTTATTTTTAATTAGGAAAAAAAAACGGTCTCTTCTCAGTCGCTAATTATTTTTCGTGCTTATCACAAGATGATTTATACGATGGTGGAGATCGATTTTTCACTGAGGCTTATTTAATTATAGGGGATGGTTTTTATATGGTTATAGGAATGTAATTAGTAATGTTTAATATTGTTCGCGCGACAAAATCTTTTTATATATTTTTTTATGACAGGAAAACGAACTATCGGTCATCTGATGGTAAGCACCCGCTGCCCGTGAACATACACGACTACAAGATTTAGTAATCATGTTTGTCTCGAGCGGGATTCGTATCCGCGGTCCATGGGATAATGTCATTGCTAGCCAGACCAAACGAGTGTTACTAGAAATAGATCTGGTTTTAAGTTCCAGATGTCCTGTCAAATCTTCAAATACATTGTCGAGACATCATAAAAAAAATACATTTCATGGCTGATTTGTGATTTTAATAGGCTGTTTGTTTAAATAAACAGGGGCCGTACCATGACCGCTTAAAACAAAACAAAAATGGCTGAGTAAGGGAGACAGTGCAATACATGATGTAAGGCGACGTCTCGTTTACACAACAGTTTAAGGATAGTTATAAAAGGTTGTGGCCCCTGGTAGGTTTTTGTGTTTTTTACATTTTTTAAAAATTATATTTTACACACCCCATAACCACACATAATAAGTAGATTTCGTAAAAAAAAATCTTAGGACATATAATAACAATATGTTTACAATTTATACATTTCATAATTATAATTTTTAAATAACTTTACACACCCCCTGCTGTGGCGAAAACGATTGAGTAACATTAATTAAAACGACAAACGAAATAATCGTTGACTTCAGTTGCACTCAAATATCGCACTATCCAAATGCGGGAATTAATTAAATACAGACCAGTGACGTCGATGTAAAGTCTATGGAATGTTTATGTAAAAAAAAAGTTTAGTTTTCGGATTTATCCTCCTCAAGACTTCTTTAAATATATTAGGGATATTAAAACAAATAAACAAAATATAACAAAATTGAGGAGTTCAAAGTTCGCTGTGTGCTAACAAGTTACGTAACCTGGACCCTGGCCAATGCTTGGGCTAGCCTTTGCCAATTGCCAATCCACATTGGAGCAGCGTGGCAGAGTACGCTCTATCTTGACTAAGCGGAACAATTTTATATAATAGCTAGTGTGTCAAGCCAAGTTCATAAATACTTACATTATTACAATAATGTTTTAATATTAATAAATTAGCAAATTAATTATAACGTCGACTCCTTAAGAATATAATAAGTTAAATTGTCGCTATATGTCATCAGTGGGGGGCAATAATAATTATTATTCATTGATTAAATAATACAATTTAATAAATATGTAAATATTATGAATAATTCATTTATTTATTGTATATTCGTGCTACTTTAGTAAATAATTAAGGTTATGTTAAACTAATTTATCGCCTATATGTACAGTCAACGAAACAGGTAAACAGGGTAAAGAAATAAGAGCAGAGTGTTATGCTATCTGGGTCATCGTTATTAAAATTTGTAATACAGAGAGAGTTTGTTTATAGAGGGGTAGGGCACAGCGGATAATCCGCTCAAATCGGAGAAGTCTGGGGAAGACCTTACAGAAGGTCGTAGCCAAATTGCATTGCTCTCGGCCATGTTGTGTTCCTACGGTAAGGTCTCAAGAGCTCCACTAACAAACAAGTTGTAAATGACAAGAAAAAGTGCCTGTGAAGGTCTAATTTCTGAAATAAACGATTTCATTTCATTTCATTTCATTTCATTTCATTTCCACTTGGGGGGGTTGGCAACGCGTGAGTGATACCCCCGCTATTGCAAGCGTCTATAGGTTACGGTGATGCTTACCAGCGTCGGCATTTGCCACCTTTGTAGCATAAAAATAATAATTACATAGTACAATATGAATACTGTTGATAAATATCGAGTAAATAATAAGCAATATTTAGAAAATTAGAAACAAATCTGGGAAGGAACAACAATATACAGCTCACGATAAGTTGGAAGTCACGCTTCACACGATTATTTTTATCTGTGTTACAATAAAGAATCTTTCTGGTTACCTCTTTCATTGGAATACAAAGATGTAACACAAATGAAAGCAAAAAAAAATCTATCATTAATTTGTAGAAAAATTTATAAAAGAAGGTGTAGCCACTGAAGATTTTTTTTTAAACTAAATTTGGGGGAATTTTAAATGTTATGTAGTTATTATTTCACTCATACCTTGAAAAGGTGGTTTTATAATTTGTATGAGACCTATATTGACCACCTGTGTGAACTTGATGGTAAACCATTTTATGTGAATGAATGAATATGAATGTAAACTTTCTCATCTAGATTATGTTAAAGCCACGTGTTAGCACGGTAGACAGTGCGGGCCATAAATTGAGCGGGCCTGTCAATTGCATGCGCCCGCCAATAGTTGCGGTGGCAACACTCGCTAGCATTTTGGCTTTTGTTTGTTTTTAACTTTATAATATTTTGTGCAATAATTTTTTTTTTTTTTTCATTAATTATAAATTTTTTTTCAGACTCTCTAAGGTTTAGTTTGCCTTTAGGGTGCAGTCAGGACTCAGGACACATTTCGCTAAACAAGTTTCCTCGGTCTTTCTCTACCTTGATCTGTTCAGTACCCAAAAAGGGAAAAAGCGGTGGACCGAGGTCAGGCCTTTTCTCAATATTCCAGATCCTTCCTGCCACAGCAGCCATTGGTTAGCAAGTTTATTTTTCCAGATATCGTTCTTTGGAAAAACTCGGCAATATCAATTCACTGTATAATATGGATGATATTTTCGTATAAAGTAAAGCGCTCGGAAGTAAAATCAAATCAAATCATTTTTATTCAAATAGGCATAATATAAGCACTTTCGAATCGTCACATTTTTTTCCTACCACCAATTCAGACGGCAGATTTGTGCTAAGAAGAACTATTTATTTATTTAATCACACATAACAGATTACAAATTATAGAAAGCCAACAAAGTATACAGGTTTTACAGTTAGAACTGGCAAGAAACTTAGCACTTACTAAACGAAGACCTTTCCTTAGCATTTTAATATTCACACGATAAAACCTCTATTTGGAAGCCTATGTAAAGTGGTCTTCTTGTGGCTAATATGATGATGAAAGCCTCTATAATAGTTAGTCTATAAACTCAAATAAAACGCCTGGAAATCTTTCTCACAGCAATTAATGTCGCCATATTGTTTAGCGGTGACTCACACCAATTGATATTTGGAAATAATTCGATTCGTGCCAATTTCGTTTAATGATCGCCTATGGGAATGTTTTGGACACTCAAGGACTACTTTTAAAATCATTTTTATATTATAACTAGAGTATATTAGCCAAAAAAATATTTAATTATAATTTAAAAGTTAATTTAAGCAGCAATCATGAATTTCTGCACTCCCAATGGTTGACTGGTAGAGAATGCAATTAGCATTAAGTCTGCCTATTGTATCAGTAATTTGTGTATTGTCAATAAATTAACCAGAGTTTATAACTACATTAACCAGAGCCGTAAATATAATAAAGATTTCTAAATATAACATTAAGGGATTTACTTGAAAAATGTGACTACTATATATGTAATTTAACATAGTTAAAAAAAAATGATAAAAAAGGCCGTAACTGGGTTTCTTTCGCCATTATTTCCCCCAGTGGTCATTTTGCTTTGTTTCCGAAATGGTGGTAGTTTATAGAGTAGCTTATTTATTTTAAATTTAACACTGAAGGACAATTATGTTGTAAATGACGTGTCTAGATGCCCGAGGATCTCTACAGGATTTAGTATTTTTGATTTCATTTCATTTATCATATTATTCATATTGTAATTACAAAGTTTCATGACGATGTTTATATTTCTCTATTCTCTACCCTGATCAACTCTTTCATTGGTTGGCTGCATATAGATAGGTATGATAACAAAGTATTTAATTTATTTTGCTTCGCAGATTGATCTCCGTTCATTCATAGTTAACCTACGACATCGATGCATCGATTGTTTCATTGAGTTAATAGTGTTGTACGATTATTTTATCGATATTAACACTTTTTTTTAATTGAGTATTTCCTTTATAAGCATAATGAGAAAAATCAGTGATTATAAGTGAGTAGGTACCTAAATTAAAATCGGAAAAGGGCTGCGTATGAGGGCCGCCAGAAAGATGGTCAGTCGACCTAAGAAAAGTGCAGGAATCTGGATGCAGGCAGCTGCCAGTCGCTCACACTGGAAGTGTTTGGGAGAGGCCTTTGTCCAGCAGTGGACTTCTTGTGGCTGAGATGATTTATTAAATTTATTCAATAACAAATTGTACGACATTACGAAGTCGCTGTTTAATGAAAGTTAGAATATTAACAAAATAAATGACTTAAATTAAACATGGAATTGCATTTGGAAACCATGATACCATGATTGATACCATACGGTGTAAGTATTTATAAATCTGTGGCCCGCCCAGTCCTACTTAAATTTATACGATTTCTTTGACGTCAATTGAGTAATAGAGGATTCCTAACTATACTCGGAATATAAAACATGCTACGACATTGTCATAATATTTTTTATCGATATCGACACATACCATCTCTAGTGAAAGTCACGCTCACCGCTATATTTAGCGGCAGTCAATATGTCGGCCAATGATCATGAGCAAATACCATCATCGGTACCGTTCTAATAATAGAAAATGCATCACTTATCATATGACATACGCGTGATTGGTTTCATGAACTTGGCGGGATATCGGTGGCACTTTGGATACATATAGACGACCTCCGAGGCGTAATGGTTACCACGCCAGACCGCCGCCCAGGAGGTCACGGGTTCGATCCCCGGTCGGGTCATGATGAAAAACGAACTTTTTCTGATTGGACTCGGGTCTCGGATGTTTATTTATATATGTATTTGTTATAAAATATAGTATCGTTGAGTTAGTATCCCATAACACAAGTTTCGAACTTACTTTGGGCCTAGCTCAATCTGTGTGTTTTGTCCGTATATGTTTATTTATTTATTTATATAAATAAATTATTGCTGAAACTTTACAATATTCGCAATTATTTTCAAGAGGTAAATACGTTTTTTTTTCAAAATACTTAATTTTTAATTGTTTTTCAAACGACACGAATAAATCAGGCTGTATTAAAAATTATTGCTGAAACTTTACCGAAAATCGCGTTATCTTCCAATATATTATTTCCCAGTCGACACTCTTTGTCCGAAGACCGTAGATACTGGATTTTAATTTAAAATATCTTAAAACTTATAGATTTATGATCTTCCCTCAGCTTTTAATTACTAAGTTCTGTTTTCAGATTGGCAAAGTTTTGTCTATAAATATTGGTGGGTTTTAAAATGTGCGATGATTTTTCGTGTTGAATTTATAAGCCTATGTTTTTGTGAGTTTAGTGCCATCTATGGATAGTAAATAAAAGTAATTTGCACGAGTAAAACGAGAATTATTGTATTGATGTGGAATGTAGATCTTTGTTTTAGTTTTCAAAGTTAACCATAGATGACGCTATTTAACCTTTTCATGAAATCCGCTTTTAAACTTTATTTTATTATTACAATATCAAATCAAATCAATGCCTATTCAAACGCCGTATAAGTTGCAAGTTTCATCTAAAATCACCTCATTACACTGAAAATCTATTTTCTTACCAGTTTTTAAATTTTAAATTCAATAATATAAACCCTGTTTCTTTTGACTTGACCAATGTAGTAAACAATCTTAGCGTGTCTTTTTATTCAAATATCCATGTGTAAAATCGATAAATCGCCAGAATATTAAGAGTGTTGTGTTAAATGCCATTTCTAACTATATTATTATTATTTGGGTGTGAATGATAATTTTAATTGCCTATTTTCGTTAAAAAGACATGCTAAGATTGTTTACTACATTGGTCAAATTAAAAGAAACAGGGTTTAGGTACATTGTTTAATAATCTTTTTTAGATAACCTGCCCTCATCATTTTTTATACCTAAATTAAAATTTTTAAATAAAAGAATGCTTTTGAGAAGTGTCGCCATCTCTTGGATTTATTGTTAACTGCTTCAAAAAAATCATTTAATAATATTACTAAAAAGGATCGATGTTAATTCAGAAGCAATGGCATAGATGGCGATAACTTTACTTTCGTCACAAGTAATAATAAAATTATTATACAGCAGCCCGTTCTTGCGAATTTCTTAGTTAAGTAATTTTAATAATCGATAGTTATAAAGTAATACAATTTTATATTTTTATTTTATATTTTAAGAGGGCACAGCGGATAATCCGCTCAAATCGGAGCAGCCCGTCTGGGGAAGGACCTCCACCTTACAGAAGATCGTAGCCAAATAGCATTGGTCTCGGCCATGTTGTGTTCCTACTACGGTGAGTAAGGTCTCCAGAGCTCCACTTGGGAGGGTTGGGGAGGGTTGGCAACGCGCGAGTGATGCCCCCGGTATTGCAAGCGTCTATAGGCTACGGTGATGCTTACCATCAGGCGGGCCGTATGCTTGTTTGCCACCTTAGTGGTATAATAAAAATAAAAAAATATTTGAAAACCCTATTACTAGTTACTATTATTACTATTTGTAATGGATAATTAAATAATTATGACGATTCGAAAGAGCTTGTAATATGCCTATTTGAATAAAAATATTTTACTTTGAATTTTTAAAGATATTTAAGCACTTGTGTTGAATATTGAATAGGTAGATGTAACTTATTTAGGTCAACAAAAAAGTCTATCAATACATTTATTTACTTAACTATTGATATTTTTTTTATCTTTAATATCGTATTTATACAACACGGGTATTCCCCGTTATTTGTATATGAAATGAACGTAATGAACATAATTATCTTAAATCCAATCTAATCTTCTAAATTATTATTCTTTAATTTAAGAGTAATATCTATAGGTATGTAACGTATGATAATTATATTATTGTATGTTTTAATTAAATCAGTTGTGTCACGGATTCGGTGTTTGCTTGATTGCTCTTTAGTTAATTAACGTATATACAACTGGCGACGAGAATAAAACAATAAAGTGGTTAAAATAGTTAATATTGTATCGGTAGTGACGTGTTTAATCTAATTGTAAACAATGCCTATCGGTAAAATCGAACATTTTGATTTGGCGAGCAAAAAATGGTCGACTTATATCAGACGCGTGGAACAATTCATGACGCTAAACGAAATCAAGTCTGAGTTGCGAGTGGCTATGTTGGTCACTTTAGTTGGAGGAACGACGTATGATCTTATGTGCGAATTGTGTGCGCCCGATAATCCGGAAAGTAAAACTTTTACGGAATTAGTAAAAATCGTCGGCGGCCATCTTGAACCCAAACGCTCGGAAATAGCTGAACGTCACATTTTTCGCCAGAGACGGCAGAATGTTGGTGAATCCGTTATTGCATATTTACAAGTGTTGAAACATCTGGCAAGTACATGTAATTTTCAAAATACATTAGAGGAAAATTTACGGGACCAATTTGTATCGGGACTAGCAAGTGACGAAATGAGATCACGATTGTTCGCCGAACCTACGGTAACATATAAACGAGCAGTGGAGTTAGCGCTGGCACTGGAGACCGCCGAGCGACATGCACACAGCAGCGGACCAGCAGCAGCGGCAGCGGGCACGACACAGGCGGCGGAAAGTTTGAATACGTCCGCGACGACGGCGACGACGACGCCGCGGGCGCAGCGGGCGGTACAGCCAGCCCGGCCGTCAACGAGCGGTGCGAACAAGGGCTCGTCTATCGAGCTGCGGCCGGCGCGCACCTGCTGGCGATGCGGCAAAAACCACGGAGCGGATTTCTGTCGTTTTAAAAACTCTTCATGAGATATGTGCGACGTAAGAGGACATATTAAGGTTATGTGTAAAAAGAACTCTGTACGCGGAGGCAGCCAACCGTCTTCAATGCAGCAACGTATTAATAATGTTTTGTGTAATAGCGATAGTGATTCGCAATGAGATATGTATAACATAAGTGCACGGAAAAAATGATAAGCCATTCATATTGTCGGAGCGAGTGAGCGGCAGACAGGTGACATTCGAACTGATTGATGTAAAGGCAGTATGGAAATATAATGAAATGTATACGCATTTGTGGCGATTACAAGGTCACGGTGAATCCAACGCTAATGCGTGACCTCTGCATCGAATCGAGGAGCTGTTCGACGCCTTGAGCGGAGGTGAACAGTTTTCAAAAATTGTCCTCACTAACGCATATCAACAGTTATTTTTAGGACTCCCTAGCATGTTCTGCCATCACCAGTCACCACATAAAGTGGCATGTAACATTCTTTAGATATAAGAACGCATATTATGTACTTAAAGGTGGAGGTGTAAGGTATCATGTATTGTTTGTGGATACCTATGTAATATATTTTTTTCATACATTGTATAATTTTTTATTTGTAAAAATTGAGAAGGAAAAAAAAAGTATCTGATGGACAAAAAAGGTCGTAACCGGTTTTCTTTCGCCGTTTCTTTTACCGGTGGCCATTTTGCTTTGTTTCCGAAATGGTGGTAGTTTATAGAGTAGCTTATTTAAAGAATAATTATATTATTATGTAACATTAATTGTAAATGACGTGTCTCCCGCGAGGGCCCACAGAATCAAGAATTTTAAAAATTTGAATAAATCAGTTGTTTCATTAATTCGGTGTTTGCTTGATTGCTCCTTAGTTAACTAACGTAATAAACTTTATAATGTGTACAACAGTTACCAAGCCCACTAGTAGTCAACTTAGGAAAGTGGTCGTAAATATAATGACAAACAAGCATACGGCCGCCTTAAGCAAGCTGTCACCGCATCCTATGGACGTTTGCAATACCAGAAGCATTATATACTAACGCGTTGCCGACCCTGTAAGAACCTCTTCACACCCTTTTTGAAGTACCCCATGCTGTAATAGACAGGGGAAGCATCGACAGGGAGTTCATTCCTCAACCTGAGAGTTCCGTGAAGAAAACCCCTCTGGACAATTTTTATTTATTTATGGATAAATAAATAAATATTCTTGAACGGATCACACAACGCCATCTAGTCCCAAACTAAGCAACTAAGCTTGTACTATGGGTACTAGATTGCTGATAAATATACTTTTTTTTAAGAACCTCTTCACGCCCTTTTTGAAGTAGTAATGGACAGGGAAAGCATCGACAGGGTTCATTCCACAACCTGAGAGTTCGGTGAAGAAAACCCCTCTGGACTATTTTGTTTTATTTATGGATAAATAAATAAATAAATATTCTAGGACGAATCACACAACGCCATCTAGTCCCAAACTAAGCAACTAAGCTTGTACTATGGGTACTAGATTGCTGATAAATATACTTTTTTTAAGAACCTCTTCACACCCTTTTTGAAGTAGTAATGGACAGGGAAAGCATCGACAGGGTTCATTCCACAACCTGAGAGTTCGGTGAAGAAAACCCCTCTGGACTATTTTGTTTTATTTATGGATAAATAAATAAATAAATATTCTAGGACGAATCACACAACGCCATCTAGTCCCAAACTAAGCAACTAAGCTTGTACTATGGGTACTAGATTGCTGATAAATATACTTTTTTTTAAGAACCTCTTCACACCCTTTTTGAAGTAGTAATGGACAGGGAAAGCATCGACAGGGTTCATTCCACAACCTGAGAGTTCGGTGAAGAAAACCCCTCTGGACTATTTTGTTTTATTTATGGATAAATAAATAAATAAATATTCTAGGACGAATCACACAACGCCATCTAGTCCCAAACTAAGCAACTAAGCATGTACTATGGGTACTAAATTGATGATAAATATACTTTTTTTTTTTGTAAATAAATACTTTTTAATTATACAAAGAAAAAACCCAGACCAAGGCAAACAGACATGTTCATGCACACAAATGTTTGCCTTGCGCAGGATTCGAACCCGCAGGGATAAAAGTGACCATTGCTAGCCACTAGACCACCCGGCCTGTCAGATAGTACGAGTCGGTAGTACCACAGAATAGATAATTAATAGTACTACGTACAGAAGATCCACTCCGCAGAATCAATTAAAGAAATAGGGACTCTCGCTACTATACAGTAAGGTGCAATTCAGCTCGCACAGCGCACACAACCTACAGTTATATTTGCCTCTCTTTCTATCGCTAGCGGCGCTCGTGCCGGTTGCTTGAGACGAAGATACCCGGCGGGCGGGTGGAGTGGGACCCCCCTGGTAGTACTACAACTCGCTAACTCGTAGTACATAAAACTCGCTGAGATCTTGATTTCAAGCTGGGTTTAAAACCACGCTGGCTTTATACGCTAACTAGTGCCAGCTTCACACGGATTTTTGTAATCCATAACATATCGGAGAAGCTAGAGATAACGAAACCCATCCAAAGGCTGGCTAGGGTCGACGTCGCTTAACTTGCGTGTTCATATTGGAGTGCGACACACAGCGACGACGCCAATACGCGTAATTTAAAAAACCCTAATTTAAAAAATATATAATAATTATAGCCTATGTTACTCGGGATTAGTGTAGCATCGCAATGGTGAAAGAATTTTCGAAATCAGAGGGGCTACTACGAAACGTAAATCCGATACTTCGGCCGAAGTATCGGAAGAATTTTAACCGTGAAATACAAGTTATTTCACGATTATAATTCAACTAGCGAAACCCGCGCAACTTCGTTTGCGTGTATCCCGCTTTCCCGTGGGAATTTTGGAATGTATTATACATAAAAACCTTCCTCTTGAATCACTCTATCTATTTAAAAAAACCGCATCATAATCCGTTGCGTAATTTTAAAGATTTAAGCATACAAAGGGACATAGGGACAGAGAAAGCGACTTTGTTTTATACTATGTAGTGATGAACTACTAAAATAACCATAAAGTACAAAGTATTTCATGGATAGAATTCAAGGAATTACTGAAATAACCATGAAATACCTTGTATTTCACGGTTAAAATTTTCCGATATTTCGGCCGAAATATCGGATTAACGTTTCGTAGTAGCCCCCCGTCCAGTAGTTTTTGAGTTTAATCGTTCCAAACAAAATATACAATTTTTTAAATACCTAATATAAGTATTTAGTAGATGACCTCGATGCTCATTGAATAACCTAGTTTGTTTGTGGCAATTCGGAACTGCGTTTTTAGGTATTTCAAACATGTCTATTTCAATGACATATCAAATGATTATCACTAGACAATGTCACTCACTATGTTATCTTTACATTTGTTTTTGATAATACATAAAAGCTACTCGTTTTCAAACATTGGTTTGTTATACAACTATAGTCGTATTTTTAATTAGACGAAGCTATCTGACGTTTACTGTGTTGTCAGTTTTTGATGAAATAAAAATAGTGTTGTGACAAAGTGAATGATTGAAAAAACTCCTGAATGAATGAAAATGCCTCGATTGTCTAGTGAATAGTTAGTGTGCCGAACTGCCGATATCGGGTACGGGGTTCGAATTTTAGGCGTGCTTTGTACATACTGTCGCGAACGTGCTCGAATGTTCTCGACGTCTCGCGTCGCCACTGGAATCACTTGTTTACAACAATTCGTGGATCGAGAAAAAGTGATCATTCAAAACCGGCGTGACAGGCAAGTCAGGTAAAAATCAGAGGTACAGGCGACATTAATCTTTAATGCTTGTACTATATGGTACAAAATGGCTTACACATTAGAAGTTGTGATAACCTTAAAGTTGTTTTGATCAAAACAAGTAACAAAAAAGGGCCATAAAAAATGGGAACATTCGAGGCGTATATTGAGGCATATAAATACCGCGACGGTGGCCGACACAGTCAGTTCATTCTGAGCTTTCGGTGCGATAACTGCGAAGACTAATCAAGAGTGAGTTAACCTGCGACCTCTGCGATACCAACGGACTACGGACGACTCTGCGACTTGGAAGATTACTGTGATTGGACCAACGACTTCAGCGCGCTACGGACTTCGATTCTTCGTGTGATTTGGCTACGTTGAGTGTATCTGTGACCTGTTCATCGCTCAATAAATTCTTCTAACAAGTCAACGGTGTTTAATCCAAATCCCGAACCCCACGCTCGTAACATTTGGTGTCAGAAGTGGGATTTGGAGATGCCAGTGACTCCGAGGGAAGAATCTGCCGGCGTTAGAACGAGGGCACAGGAAGCCGCAGAAGCCATGGCTACTGCCCGGCGAGACCCATCAGCGGACCATCGGGACACGCCTACCGGCTCCATCGACGAAGCCACACCCATTGACCAGGACCAGGCGATATCAATCACGCAGGCCCCATCCACTACCTCCACCCACCGGACCTCGACATCAGCTCAAGAGGCTAGAGCAGCTGCATTTGACTTGACTAGATTAATGCAGATCATGGAGGAAATGCGCCGAGGACAAGAAGAAATGCGACAGGAAATGAACCAGAAACAAGACGAATCGCGTCAAGAATTACTGCATGCCGTAGGATCGGTGGGTGAAAAGGTGGAAAACCTACAGAAAAATGTGGACCAAGTGGAAGAAAGGGTTACCAACCTGGAGGACAACATGGACACCCTAAAAAAGGATGTCGATGGGCTGCGGAAGGAGCTTCTGCGAGTAGAGACTACGGGACCCGCCACGTCGAATGGTTTTGCTCCGTGCAACCGGGCGCCTCGAGTGGAAGTACCATCGTACGACGGAACTACATCCTGGACCGCCTACCGGCAGCAGTTCCGGACGGTTGCCAACGCTAACGGATGGACTGAGGAACAGAGCTTGACAGCTCTCACAGTGGCACTTCGGGGATCGGCTCTTTCGGTTCTGGAAGCACTACCATCATCAGGAAGCACATTCAAGGAACTGATGGAGGCACTTGAAGCAAGGTACGGCGAACAACATCTGGAGCACGTCTTCCGTGCTCAATTACGGGACAGAACTCAGCGTCCGGGAGAAGGGCTACAGCAGTGGGCCTTGGAAATTGAGAAGCTTGTCCGCAAGGCCTACACATCTACGGACACGAAGATGGTGGAATCGAACACACTCCAGTATTTCGTCGATGGAATCAGAGACTTGGAGATTAGGGCTGCAGTGAGGCTTCGCCATCATGCCTCATTGAAGGAAGCCCTAGCGCACGCCCTGGAAGTGGAAGCCGTGCGACGCGATGTGCGACCAGTCCATAAAGTACGAGAGATAATTGATGAAGTGCGGGAGATCAAGACAGCGTTCCCGCCGAAGAAAAAGACAACCGGACCTAAGTGCTACAAATGTGGAGAGACGGGGCATTTGCAGTTCACCTGTCCCAAAAAGGAGTCTCAAACGGCTAAACTTGCTGAAGAACTTAGCAAGCTGCAAGAACAATTTAAGGAAGTGTTAAAGAGGATGGAGACTTCAGTTTCTGCTGAGAGTCAGGGAAACGAGTAACAGCCAGAGCTAAGGGGCGGGTGCTGGCTGGAACGGAAGAAGCCCCAAGAATGATCGTCGCACAGGCATGTGATGGAAATAGTTTAAGGATACGCGGCTTAGTGAACGGGGAAGACTGCAAGATAACTGTGGACACAGGAGCCTCTAGGACAATAATCACGCCGAAGCTACTCCAGACCGTGAAGAGGCGCAACAAGACAACTGATGTCCAGCTTCTCTCCGCTTCCGGCCAGCAGATACCCGTCTTAGGGGAAATTTCGGTCACATTGCAAGTGGGTGAAACATCATACACTCACAACGTTATCGTGGCCGAAATTATGGATGAGTGCGTATTGGGCCTCGACTTCATGAGAAGATATGACTGCAAAATCGACGTCACTAACGGTATATTTAAGTGTGGCCATGAAGAGGTTTTCATTCTGGGTGGACCCGAAGGAAAAGTTACATGCCTGGAAAAGATTAGCATACCTGCAAGAACACAAGTTGAAGTACCTGTGAAGCTACCACGTGTTAAAAAGAACAGATGCGTGTTGATCGAGGACGTTCCAGGCAAATCGACGAATAAGAAGCTTCTAGCAGCCAGGACAATTGTCAAGGGAAATGCGACTGCATTTGTAAGAGTGGTGAATTTAGAAGATCACGAGATTGAATTGAACGAAGGTGATGTCATTGGAAGATCCGAAGAAGCAGTCTGGGTGAGAAAGTGCCAAACAGCTTTAAATACGAGAAAAACCAAGGATAATTCAACCATCATGGAACTTCTTGAGGAGAGTAAAAGCAACTTAACTTTTTCTCAAAACATGAAAGCCAAAAACCTGCTTCAGCGTTTTGCAGACTTGTTTTCTTCGAAAGAAGAAGATTTGGGAAGGACATCCTTGGTACAACACAAGATTGATACCGGAAATGAAGGACCTATCCGGCAACGAGCAAGGCGAATACCGATAGCCAAAGAACAAGAAGTTCAAAACATGCTGGAGGATATGAGGAAGAACAAGATCATCGAACCCTCTGCCAGTCCATGGTGTTCTCCTGTCGTCTTAGTTAAGAAGAAAGACGGGAGTATGAGGTTTTGTGTGGACTATCGCCGACTCAACGACATCACTAAGAAGGACAGCTATCCGCTACCACGCATCGACGACACTTTGGACACCTTGAGTGGCAAGACCTGGTTTTCGACATTGGACCTGAAGTCTGGATACTGGCAAGTTGAGATTCATCCAAAGGACAAAGAGAAGACGGCCTTTACTACAGGAAAAGGGTTATGGCAGTTTAACGTCATGCCATTCGGATTGTGCAACGCACCGGCCACTTTTGAGCGTCTAATGGAATGTGTACTGGCAGGATTAGTGGGAGAAGCCTGCCTGGTATATTTGGATGATGTCATCATCATGGGTCGAGATTTTGACGACCATTTATTTAACCTGGAAAAAGTCTTGAGAAAGATACGTGGAGCCAACCTAAAGCTGAATCCGAAGAAATGCAGTTTGTTCAGAAACAAGGTGAACTATCTCGGCCACGTCATCACTAGTGAAGGGATACAAACTGATCCAGCTAAAATAGAAGCCGTACAGAAGTGGCCAACACCCAAGGATAAAACTGAAGTAAGAGCATTTTTGGGTTTATGCTCATACTACAGGCGCTTCGTCAAGGGATTCTCCGAAATTGCTAAGCCGTTGCATCGCCTGACGGAAGAAAAGCGAGGATTCTGCTGGGATGACGCTTGCGAGGATTCCTTCCAGAGATTGCGGAAATGTCTATGTGAGACTCCAATTTTGGGATACCCACAACCTAATGGACAATTTGTCGTCGATACGGATGCAAGCAACACGGCAATTGGTGGAGTGCTATCTCAAAAGCAAGGGGACAGAGAAGTTGTGATTGCCTACTTCAGTAAGTCATTATCGAAGCCTGAAAGAAACTACTGCGTGACGAGAAGAGAACTCTTGGCGGTGGTTAAAACAATGCAACATTTCAGCAAATATCTCATTGGCAGAAAGTTCGTGCTTCGTACTGATCATGCTGCTCTAAAATGGCTGCTCCAGTTCAAGAACCCCGAAGGTCAAGTAGCCAGATGGATTGAACAACTTCAAGAATACAACTTCCTCACTGAACATCGTAGTGGGAAGGCACATGGGAATGCCGATGCCCTTTCAAGAAGACCATGCCCAGAAGAGTGCAAGCACTGCGTCAAGCAGGAGTCAAAGGAGGAACTTGTACGAATGACAAGGACAAGCCCTCAGAGATCCTGGGAAGATGAGTCAATGAGAGAAGCTCAAGAGGATGACGAAGACATACGACTCATTGTCGCATGGAAGAAACGTGGCCATGAGAAGCCACGATGGTGTGAAGTTGCGCCTACAAGTGCTACCACCAAAGCATACTGGGCTCAGTGGGACAGTTTCATCTTGCAGGACGGAATACTTTACCGGAAATGGGAAACACCTAACGGTAGAGAGTTTCATCTGCAACTGGTAGTCCCAAGGGAACGGATTAAGGATGTACTCCGCGAGGTACATGATGGCGTCTCTGGAGGCCATCTGGGTGTTAAAAGGACCTTGACCAAGCTACGGGAGAGATTCTACTGGCTGAACTGCCGAGCAGACGTGCAAGATTGGTGCCGGAAATGTACTACCTGTGCTGCAGTAAAAGGACCATCCACCAGGAGTCGAGGACACCTTCAACTTTATAACGTTGGTGCACCTTGGGAGCGAATAGCAGTGGATATTGCCGGACCATTCCCTGTGTCGGAGTCAGGAAACAAGTTCTTCATGGTCGTCATGGATTACTTTACCAAGTGGCCGGAGGTATTTGCTATACCCAACCAAGAAGCAACGACCGTAGCCTCTAAATTGGTTGAAGAAGTTATATGCCGATATGGTGTACCATTGGAAATCCACTCAGATCAGGGCAGAAACTTCGAGTCAAACGTGTTTCAAGAAGTCTGCAAATTATTGGGCATGCACAAGACGAGAACCACTGCGTACCATCCTCAGTCCGATGGCATGGTAGAAAGGTTTAACCAAACACTGGAGAGGCATCTGGCGAAATTGGTTGACAATCATCAGAGGGACTGGGACAAGTACATTGCACCATTCCTTCTCGCCTATAGAACTGCAGAACATGAGAGCACGAAGACTACCCCGGCATATATTAACTTTGGAAGGGAGCTAAGGTTACCGGTCGATCTTCTAACTGGAGGAGTGCCAGACGAACCGATCCCCGTTCAGGATTATGTCTCCGAACTAAGAGAAAAGATGCGAGACATTTATGCCATGGTACGAGAAAACGGCTTACAGTCGAGCGAAAACATGAAGACCAGATATGACCGGAGAGCAAATACCAGTGGCTTTGATGAAGGAACATTAGTTTGGCTACATAACCCGATACGAAGAAAAGGAAAGTCACCTAAACTACAGACTAGATGGGAAGGCCCGTACAAAGTGGTAACACGGATAAACGACGTCACCTACCGGATTCAACGACATCCGAGAGGAGCTCTAAAGGTGGTTCACATCGACCGCTTGGCACGTTACCACGGGAATAACGATGATGCTCGGGACGAGCATCTCTAAGAGGAGGGCAATGTCGCGAACGTGCTCGAATGTTCTCGACGTCTCGCGTCGCCACTGGAATCACTTGTTTACAACAATTCGTGGATCGAGAAAAAGTGATCATTCAAAACCGGCGTGACAGGCAAGTCAGGTAAAAATCAGAGGTACAGGCGACATTAATCTTTAATGCTTGTACTATATGGTACAAAATGGCTTACACATTAGAAGTTGTGATAACCTTAAAGTTGTTTTGATCAAAACAAGTAACAAAAAAGGGCCATAAAAAATGGGAACATTCGAGGCGTATATTGAGGCATATAAATACCGCGACGGTGGCCGACACAGTCAGTTCATTCTGAGCTTTCGGTGCGATAACTGCGAAGACTAATCAAGAGTGAGTTAACCTGCGACCTCTGCGATACCAACGGACTACGGACGACTCTGCGACTTGGAAGATTACTGTGATTGGACCAACGACTTCAGCGCGCTACGGACTTCGATTCTTCGTGTGATTTGGCTACGTTGAGTGTATCTGTGACCTGTTCATCGCTCAATAAATTCTTCTAACAAGTCAACGGTGTTTAATCCAAATCCCGAACCCCACGCTCGTAACAATACCAACGAGTTTTCTACGACTATGTTCCTATAGTATCTACGTATACAGAATACCGAGTGTTTTAAACATTAAGGAAAATATTGCGAGGAAACTTTTATGACTGTCCTATTTTCAATACATCATGTAGTTGAAACTATAGATGTAAAAAATATGTACTAGCTTTTAAGTTCCGGACCCGTTCCCGTGATAACCACATTGAATTTCGGGAAAAGCTATAGCCTATGTAACTCCCTAATAATGTAGCTTTCTACTGGTGAAAGAATTTTTGACATCGGTCCAGTAGTTTCGGAGCCTATTCAATTCAAACAAACAAACAAACAATTAAATCTTTCCTCTTTATAATATTAGTATAGATAACAATTTTATTATAGGTAGGTAATGAAATATAGTTTGAAATGATTAACTATTCACACTCATTGTTCATTCATCTGATTGAACGAGAACTGAACGCATCACTATTACTTTAAATATGGCAACATTATTTTACAAAGTGACATTAGCTACTGTCAGATAGCTTCGTCTAATTAAAAATCCGACTTTAGTTTCTGAAACGGATTTTTAAAGTTAATATACATCAATTTTAGCTGTCACAGTCAAACTTAAGCAGAAAAAAATAGAGAGCTTGATACTTAACGTGCAGTTAAAATTAAAATGCATTTCAGAAACGACTTTCGAGACCAATGCTATTTGGTTAGGATCTTCTATAAGGTGGAGGTCCTTCCCCAAACGGGCTGCTCCAATTTGAGCGGATTATCCGCTGTGCCCTACCTCTCTTTGGCTATATAATATATTCTGGATAGAGATTTAAAACAGCGTAGAAACTGAAGAAAGTGATTTATTACCAAATATTCTTGTCAACACTGTTTTAAATCTCAGTTTCAAGCTAATTGTGCGGCGCAGGCATAATATAGTGTAAATAGTGAAAATATTATGAAATGTTGTCTCCGTGCTTTGGAGGCCACGTTAAGCCGTCGGTCCCGGCTGCTGTCGATGGATGACAGTCGTTAAGCCAAGTCGGTGGCCTTAGGGCGGTTTGAAAACACCGGCCTCTGCCAATCCACATTGGAGCAGCGTGGCAGAGTACACTCTAATAACCTTCGATTGAAGGGAGGCCCGTATCCCAGCAGTGGGATGATTATGGGTTGATATGATTATGAAATGAAAAATTTCACCTGGCCCATGACGGATTCGAACCCACGACTTGAAATACGACTTTCCTCTTCCAACTGACTGTCAGTTCACTCAATCACTTCTCAGTTCGTCAGTTCACTTTCGTTCTTTTCATTCCAATTCTAGGTTGGCAGTTAGCCCTGTTTTTGATCTTGTTGTTCAATCTACATTCAGTTTCTTTGTAAGGCCTCATTTAGACGACGACGGCAGTTTCTTGCACATTCAAGAACAATCATTGCATGCAATCTAGTGGAAGCAATATCGTCCTTCAAAAATTATAAGCAACTGTCGTTTGGACGCTGCATGTCAATTATTGCTTTGACATTGTATGCCACTGGCAATAAACTGTCATCGTCTAAATGAGCCATAAGTTTCTTCTTCAACTTTCATCATCCGATAAGGATTTTTCGAAATTCTCATAGGAAAATGGGATACACGCAAAAGAAGTTGCGCGGATTTCTCTAGTGATCAGATAAAATAAAAAAAATAAAAAAATGATAAAATAAAAATAACACATAATTTCTCATCATACTTTATTAAATTAACCTAACAAATACATATTCACACACAATGATATACAATCATTTACACATGTACAAAAATATCTTATAAATTACGAGAATTCATCTATTTTAAAGTTAAATACATTAATAATTTTAAAAAAACAGACAAAAATCCACCATAATGATTTTAATAAACGCACATTACGTATATCTGGTATCTTTATTGACTTCATAGAATTATTAATAAATGGACAACAACAAAAAAACATAGCTGTCAATTAAAGAAGAATACAGCTCGAGACTTCGGGTTCGAATCCTGGTCGGGTCATGATGAAAAACTAACTTTTTCTAATTGGCCTCGGGTCTTGGATGTTTATCTACTTGTATTGTTATATAAATATAATATCGTTGAGTTAGTATCCCATCCCAAGTTTCGAACTTACTTTGATATGGAATTAAAACTAAAATGCATTTAATTTTATTTATTTATGCACAGAACAGCATTACAACATTTCAGAGTCTGGCTAAATTATGATATCTATGTCGTACCTAAGTACAAGTGTAAATCGAAATTATGATCATTACAAATTTATGTTACCAATTTAATCCAATGCATATCATTTTACTGCTGGACAATTACAAGAACATATGTACCTAATATACCTATAGATATTTACTTTCGATTAATCTTTTATTTCAACGAATTTAGTACTTTTCTATCAGTTTGATATCATTTTCAAGGTAAGCTTAAAAATTGTTTAGTTTTCAGATATTTCCAAGTGTTTGGCTGTCAAACGTCTTCGAAGGCCGTTCGAAACGCGTGCCCTGCTATCAAGAGTTGGTAATAGGGCATGCGTTTGACGCAGCGTACTGAAGTTTCGAGTTAGTTATTAACCGTGTAGCCGGCAACTCGCAACTCGCTGTGAACTTTATTTCAAACTGTTTTTAATGCCTATACATGAGTGCAGAATCTACAAGACAGATTGTCATATTACATTGTGCTACCAGTCTGTCTCTAGTTTAATTATCTTAAAAAATTAAAGCAAAATGGCTTCAAAAAATATGGTTGATTTGAGCACTGAAGTATAGAAGAACGATAGAGATTAATCGCACAGAACACAGGTTTTCTTTCTATCAGAAAATAGATACCTAATTGTACAAACAATATAAAAACTGGAGATTATTTTCGTAATAAAGACAGTTTCAATCTAGTTTTAATCTGAAACATTATCTCGATCGTTTTATATTTTGTATTGAGCGAGCACGCTTGATATTGTTACTAGATTTAAACTGTATTTATTACGAGAATGTTATATCCTTAGTGTATTCTCCTAATAGCGTATTCACGCGTCTGTTTTCCCCTAGTGTATCCTAGGCTTTTTTCTAAGGAACTTCCATACTTCTTTTTATATTATTTTACACTAAAAAAAAACTAAATTTATATCTAGTTGTAATGCTACCTTCCATTGTAGCTATTCTGTCGTCCCCAACCATTTGAGCCGTTCGGCCTAGATGTTGAATAGTTTGGGTTGCCAGTTGGAGAGTTGGGAGGCATAAGGTTCGTTGCCGGATGGTACACTCGAGCCCCCAGGCTGTTACCTGAAAAACAATAATATGTAAATTAAATAAATTGATAAATGTTTTAGACGATTAAACTTAACTAAGCACAGCTTGTACTATGGTTACTACATAGGTAGCTGATAAAATGTAAAATACTTTTTTTTGTAAATAAATTATAATGCAGTAGCTTTTCCCCGCGGCTTCGCTCGCGTTAATTTTATGACATAGATCTCGTTTGACAACAAAACAACCCATAGCGCGACTTGTGGCGCCATCTGTCGGCCGATGCAGCGCCCTCTATATTAGAAAAAATATTTTCCCATTGGAACGACATACTTTCACGGGATAAAAAGTAGCCTATGTTGGGCTCTGTACCCCTAACAATATGTATGCAAATTTTCATAATGATCGGTTGCTTAGTCAAGCCGTGAAGGAATAACAAACAAACAAACTCACTTTCTCATTTATAATATTAGTAACGATAGAAAATATCCAAACCAAGACAAACAATGTAATGCTGTGTCTTGTGTCTCATGTGCTGTACAGAATAAATGTATTTTCTTTCTTTCTTTCTTTCTTTCTTTCAAACATAAATGTTCATGCACATGTAAAGTTTCCTTCCACGGTATTCAACCCGCGGCCCTTGGTTACAATTGTGTACAATTTATTATTAAAATAATATCGTGACTTAATTTCAACATTGTAATATTGTTTTTGTAAATTTCGTATTGTATTAAACTAAGAGTACATTGTTTGAAGTCTGTATACTTTTTAAATATTGTAAACAGTATTTATATTATTACAGTTTTTTTTTATACCACTAAGGTGGCAAACAAGTATACGGCCCGGGCGATGGTAAACAGTCACTGCAGCTTGCAATACCGGGGGGTATCACTCGCGCATTGCCGACCCTTTAAAATGTGGAGCTCTGGAGACCAACTCACCGTAGGAACACAACATGGCCGAGGCCAATGCTATTTGGCTACGATCTTCTGTATTGTGGAGGTCCATCCCCAGACGGGTTATCCGCTATGCCCTACCTCTCTTAAATTATTATAGTTTCGTCGTGAAGCGTTGTGAAGCAACAATGCATTTCGTTCTGGAAGTCCATCTCTTGTCTTTTCTCCCTATTCTTACCTTCCGTGGAGCGGCCCGCTTGCTTGTTTGTTTTGTATTTATTTATTTTAATATAATATAAAAAAAGGATTGAAAGTTTAATACTTACTAGTTCCACTACTGTAAGACCTAGAATATTGGCCTTTGTACTCTTTAGCAGGCGGCATTTTGGATCTGCGGACAACAAATTTAAGATTTTTATAAATTTTCTTCTTACATTTTTTCTATGCCGCAAAGGTGGCAAACTAGCATACGGCCCGCCTGACGGTAAGTAAACATCACAGTAGCCTATAGACGCTTGCAATATCGGGGGTATAACTCACGCGTTGCCAACCCTCCCAACCCCCCGAACAGAGCTCTGGAGACCTTACTCATCGTAGGAACACAACATGGCCGAGACCAATGCTATTTGGCTACGATCTTCTGTAAGGTGGAGGTCGAGATTTGAGCGGATCCGCTGTGCTCTTCCTCTCTTAGAAAGAAAATCCTACAAACTATACAGATTAATTTCAAATCAATAAAATAATAAGAATGGCTTAGGACCGAGTTGGTAGGCGTACAAAAAGCCAGGCCCATGATCAGCAGTGGCAGCAGTGTTAAATGAACACTTTCAATCACAATCATCCCATCGCTGGGATGTTCGTGGGGACGATGGAAGTTAAGACTATGGTCTATAAGAAGGTATAATATACGTAAAAGTATATAACATAAATGAGAAATAACCATATTTATCTCTGAACGAAGATAAATTTTATCCATCCCTCATTACTCCATTAAGGGTCCCTACACATGCATTTTCATAAAATATGTCGAAGAAAATATTTTTGTCATTTTTTTTATTTAAATTTTTTCGTGGTATTATTAGTACTTAGGTATAAAATCACCGTAAAGTTCCGAAAAGTATCGAAATATAGTGAAAATTAACGAAAAGTAAATTCCGAAAAAGTCGAAAAGTAGGTACCTACCGATGTAGCGAAAAGTACCGGAATTTTCCAAAAGCAAAAAAAAAATCTATAATAGGCAAACATAATTTCATACTCTACGCAGGTATTATAAACCAGTCAGCATATATCACAAATATCTTATTTATAGATAAATAGATCGTTTATTTAAATACTTCAGCACATACATACCCACCTAAATTATTAAATACAGATGTACAAGGATATTTAAGAACGTGAGTGACAGTTGTGCGAGGGCGTTACTGTGGCATCTTTTCATACATTTTGTCAAAGGCGAACTGTTGAAAAGTGACATACAATATGAACGGGTGTTGTTGTTTCAATTTCGGCCACGTTCATAAATAGCCTTGTAGCACTGTAAACAAGTATGACAGTAAAACAAAAACAATTAAAAAAAAAACAAAGAATTGACATTCTTTTGACAAGAAATACAAAATTTTGCACAGACTTGAAATATTAAGTTTAATCAAGTGACCTCGCCTCGCTCGGAATATCCCAAAATATCGTATACAATCTTCTTAAGCAATTTTTCCCTTCAGCGATTGTCTTAATGTCATGTTATAATGATAATATACAATACGATATTGATGACAATACTTTATCTTAAAAGAGCATAAATAAAATATCCTTCCATACAAAAAGAAACCTTAAAATGGAGTCTCGAAGAATCCATATCGCTTATTCCGATAACTAATAAAGTTTCGTTGTATTTTATCGACACTAATACCAAATAAATCATATTTATTGTAGACTCTATAACTATGAGTATATGAATGTATTTTGTTTATAAGAAAGTGTAGTTATGACTTTTCAAAATATAAAATTAGAACAGATTTTGTACGAAAGAAAAAGATTTTTAAGGTAGAGACATACTTCTGTGGTGTGTTACGTTACATTTTTTGCCACGACCGCAACGATCAAATAAGTATTCAATTAAGTCATTTTTTGAATTTAGCGCTTCAAATGCAGCTTAGTTTTTGTTTCGACATAGGGCAGACCAACAAGCAAGGCACCTGATGAAAAATAAAAACTTATTTGAGTGTGTCATTTTGCTTTTTTCGAAATAGTGGTGGGGACATGTTGCGTAGATTAAATAATTATTATTACAGAAATCATTTATCATTGAATGTACTCTTCGGTGTATAAAGAACCTGTAAGGGCGCGTTTATACGTGGCTTATTTTCGCCTCATCAAAACGCGTCTTAAAGGCCTACTCTCTAATAAACTTTTTGAATTTTATAGATTCTGAGTTCTGACGCTATCCATACCGCATCATGACATCACAGAGATATGTCCCTATCTTTATTTAAGAGGGATATTTGTGAAATTGATTATGTTTGACGTTCGTTTGATACGGCTGGAACTGACTGAAAAACGCTTCAGCGATTGGTTTTAATTGAATTCTTTAAGAAAGGGATTGAGATAAGCCCCCTTTTGATTTTTACTTTGGCGATTAGGCGCATCTCAGTACACAAAGGGTGTACTTTGATTTTTTATTTATGATATTCGATTTATGAAATAATTTCTTAAAAGAGGCCTATCTCTTTGATAGAACAAGCTTTTTGCAAATAGGATATTAGGGTTGTCGATTGTCTTATTATAAAGATAATAAAGGCTGTATCGCATTATTAACTTCTCGTCCCTAACTGGTCCTATTACCATTCATAACACCTTCATAAAATGTATTTCGACCCAAATCTATCTAAGATATTCTTAAAATAGTTGGTCGGCGGAGAACATATTATTTAAGTAATATTTTTTTATGAAAATTTTAAACGGTATAATTAGTTGGTCGGCGAGTAACAAGGGCTGAAAGGCTTGTCAAACAATTTGACAGGTTGTCTATTTTAGTCTGGTAGTTTTTTGATAGATTTTATGACGACGCGCTAGTTTTTAGTGAAACCTAAAAAGTTTTCTTCTGTTCTTATAAAAGTCGGTTAAGTTTGGACGTGAAAAGGTAACAGACCAGTCTGTGAAAGAGCGTTGTTTAGTTTGGTATTTCAGTGTATCGAAGCTGTGAGAGCTAAATGTGGAAAGTTCTTTATAGTTTGACTTGTATGACAATGTTGATGTTAATGTGGACATACCCACAAAAGAACATAAATAAATATTTTTATATGAATTTGCTGGCATTGTTAACCGAAGCAATATCATCCTCTCACTCGGATGGAGGTGGACCATGGCCCATTGAATATTTGAATTTCTTATTACAAATCATTTAGGTGTACCACGGACAAGAAAAAATGCCCGTGGTCCACCCAGGTGTACCCCGCAGGTGGACCACGACCAATACGGGGTTTCGTATGATGAGCGAGAGTGAGAAGTCTAATACCCGTTCTGCGTATATCCTGGGACCCAAGTCTGCAATTTTAAATTAGGCGACCAACAATTTGGTATTCTGCTAAAAGTTAACTAGTATCCCAATGTATTGACTATAGAGTGTCAGTGGAATATGAAAGGAAATGGTCGACATTTAAAATCTATCATTAACTACTATTTTCGTTAAATCTCTTTTATGTGAAAGATACTACCGAAAAGACCAATAGTATCCTTAAATTGTCTTGTCGTCATTTAATAATAGTTCTTGAAGCATTTTCTTGCTCCCCCGTGGCTTCCCCACTCTTCCCCACCTGTAAAAAACTTAAAATTAAAAATTAGTTCGATAGTGTGTCAATGAAATGGCCTCGGAGTTAAACAAATATGAGAATACCAAATGTCAAAAACTATTCAAGTGACACATTATCGACACTCTATTGGTGCATTTGTATTTAGCAGACTTGGGCCCCTGATATCTTCCACTTACTTTCCTTTTCAATTCTTTATAGGTGGGTAACGCATCCAATATTATATGTAGTCATGGCTGTCATGGGGAGTAAAGATTGCTTATCAGGTGACCCGTTAGCTCGTTTCTTCACACCTCTCATACAAAGAAGTAAATTCAGTAAAATATAAAATACATACAACATATTTTTTTGCTCCACCGTCGTCTTGCTGCTGATCTTAGGTGACGGTAACTACTTTCCATCAGGCTTGCCTGTTTGTTTGTTTGCCGTATGATTTAAAAAAAAATCTTAACGTAAATACACTAAAACATCGCTCGATATAATATTTCATCATCATTATATTTTGACGTAAAAAGTGTAAAAATTCTTTATGAATCACCAATATACCATCGAATGCGGAAATCACAAAATCTAATCAGACATCTTTCATTTTGCGCATGACAATTTCGAAACAAAACAATGCAAGGTCTTTGAAATTCTATCACGTACTTCGTTGGAAATAAATACGTACGTGCAATGCAGTTAACATTATAAGAACATGTAAATTATAAGAAGTGTTGAATATCATTGGTGCGTGTGTTTAAATGGATGAACTCGCAAGCAAAGCAAGTATTTTGGATGGATTTTAAGAGTAGCTGGGTAACTTGAATTGCTAATTCTTGTGAGGAGTTCGATGGCTTCGGAGATGGTCGTTGGAGCAGCGTGGCAGAGTGGCTCTAATCCCCTTTATTGTATTATTAATATTTATCTAATTTAACGGGTCTTTCTTCAATTAAATCACGGTATTCCATCCCATAACATCCCACTTGTGTTATGGGTTGATATGTACAGTGCGGTTGTTAACATTATAAGAGCATGTACATGTTAATGGTATCTCTTCACTCTCGAAGTTAAGACTAAAGAAAGTAAAGCCGAAGCAGAACGAAGAGCCGATTAACAGTTTTGTTTCTCAACTTCGCGTAGCATAAAAAGAGCGGTTGAATGGTTTTGTTGCATGTGCAACTTCTTGTGAACTCACGAGTAAAGCAACGATATTCCTGTATAGTATTTTGAATACTTCATGCAGAAGCACATTAAAATTATAATAATAATAAATATAGGATAAATCACAGATTGAGCTAGCCCCAAAGTAAGTTAGAAACTTGTGTTATAAATACTAACTCTACGATATTATATTTTATAACAAATACATATATAGATAAACATCCAAGACCCAAGCCAATCAGAAAAAGTTAGATTTTCACCATGACCCGACAGGGATTCGAAGCCGGGACCTTCTGGGTGATGGTCTGGCATGGTAACCATTACGCCACAGAGGTCGTCATAATATCTACTGGTTAATTGTTAATCCAGGCTTTACTGGTGGGATAGACATAGAGCGGTAGGAATCTGTGGAGGGCTATTGGTAGGGCGAAACCATATCGCTTAGAGGATAACCAGACCGCAAATCGCGCTGGTTCAAATCCTAAGGAGGGTATCAATAAGAAAAATAAAAATACGAAACACAATTTCGAAAAGTAGACATAACTTTGAGACTTTGTGTCTCTTGAAATACACAAATTGCATGACAAATACATCAAAACATATTTAGTCATATCGACCACGTCAGACCATTAATCCCCGAGAGTGTAGGATTTGTTTACAAGTATTCACATAGTGACATAAGTTACGCTACTTGTATTTATCATAATGATAAGCATTTGAACTTGTGATTATGATACAAGTATTTTTATATTATGATTAAATTCGCGGAATCCTTTATTTTATGTGCATAAGACAGAATGTCGCCGCCATATTTGCACACAGCGGAAACATGTGTAAATAAATAATAGTAAATATATAGGGACAAATCACACAGATTGAGCTAGCCACAAAGTAAGTTCGAGGCTTGCGTTATGGGATACTAACTCAACGATACTATATTTTATAACAAATACATAACGACACAAACGTATACAATTTTATATGCACAATCAATATATGCATTAAAGGGCCGAGTTAAAGTAAAATCATTTAATTTGCAAGTAGATTTTCAGAAAAGAAAAACAACACTGAAGTTACAAGAATCGACGATTTTCTGCCTCGGTCGAGTCAGCCCATTTAGGACACACAGTTCATAGTAAGCTCTACCACTCATTTTTATTAAACAGATAAAAAAGTAAACTATAACGGTTAAGTAGGCTCTACTAGTTACCACATAATAGCCGAAGAATTTATAAACTAAAATGTCATAGAAAATGGCATTGCATTCATTTGCAAGCAGGCACAGCGTAGCAAATACGGAACCATAAACTGTGCGTGGCCCGACACGCACTTGCCAGGTTTTTTTAGGTCGTACGTGGTATGTAGCTAGGCTCTCGCACTTATTTTTATTCAGTGTGGATTTAGTACTGTCATATCCATAATATCAAACGCAGGTGCATTGTTCAGAACCTGTGCAACTCATGTATTTATATAATTCACTTTCTGTGACAGCGACGTTGCTTATCATCGCAACATAAATGTATGTTAGTATGTTACTCACAAAAGATGAACACCGGTCTGTACAACTTCGAGTATTATGTTCTGTCGCAAACATAAGAGCGGACACACGGAGTGTTTTATACGTGCAGAGGATTGCGCGTTTTAGGTACGTGCGTTTTTTTGGACTGATTCTTTGGATCGATGTGATGATGATGGATTTTATCTGTTTTTTTTAATAAACTATACCTGATCGTATTCAATTTAAAAATATTGATTAACTAGACTTAATTATTACGAAGCAATTTTTAACAAAAAAAAGAGAAAGAGTAATTATACTTTTCGAATTATATTCATATTTATTTTTATTACCCTTTTTTTAAATCATTAATTTTGAGGGCCGCCACTAATTTAAATCCTAACTAGAATACCCTACGCGAAAATACTAGTTTTTTTTAAATCAAAAGCTTAGATCGGTAACTTGCCAATTCACGTACT
Organism: Endotricha flammealis; assembly: GCA_905163395.2. NCBI lineage: Eukaryota > Metazoa > Arthropoda > Insecta > Lepidoptera > Pyralidae > Endotricha > Endotricha flammealis. Next base: position 1,442,270 of record LR990873.1, read on the forward strand.
GTTTTAAATAAACAAAAAAAAAGCACATAACTTAACCCTACCCGACACAAAACGCCCTACAGAATATATCCAATTTTATAAGAATTCTTAAGAAGGGGGTCCGATGTCACCCACCTTCCCCAATGATCCTAAATTAACGTCACAAAGGGGGTCCTAATCGGCCATTTTTTTCCCGCCTGATTACCAAGGAAGGCTAATATTGACCCCCACCACCCCCCTCATTGGGCTCAAACAAATGTTAACCCTTTATTCGCCTACCCCTTTCGAAAAAAAGCCCATAAAATATATCTAATTAAAAAATATCCCCGAGTCAAGTCTGACGTTCATAAAGAATGTCAATTAAGCCCTGGGACGTTTTTTCTTGTGCTATATTTTTTTTAGTAATATTTTCTGTCGTTCCGCGGCTTGTGAAGGGTTAAGATAGCCAAATTAGTATCGGGTATGAAATATTGACTAATTTAATATTTGCAGTACACCCTTTGTTTGATATTTTTTAATCGGATTAATGTTAATTTTTGTAGATTACTTGTGCAGGAATTGTTTGTTATTATGTCTAAGATTTTTTTATATACAAACACAAAATATTTTATTAGGCCTATTACAAGCTCTTTCGAATCGCCTTCACTTATTTTACCACCAATTCGGACGGTAGATTTGTAACAAGAAATGGTAAGAAACCTAGTACTTACTTGTTCTTTTAAAACGGTACTTGGACTTCTAAAAAATACCATAATATAATCAATACTATCTGTACTAATATCATAAAGAGGAAAGATTTGATTGTTTGTTTGTTTGCATTAAATAGGCTCCGAAACTACTAGACCGATTTCAAAAATTCTTTCACCAGTAGAAAGCTACATTATCAGGTAGTGACATAGGCTATAGCTTTTACCGAAATTCAATGTGGTTCCCACGGGAACGGGTCCGGAACGTCACGCGGACGAAGTCGCGGGCAAAAAAGCTAGCTATAATTCTCTGGCATTGTCTACTCGTCACCGCACTTGTTTTAGAAAAAGTACTCAATCCAGGCCACACGGAACGTCTCAGGAAACAGTTTCCTGTCTCCTTTAGAGAAACCTCAAATAATTTTTAAATTAAAAAATTAAAACAGTACAAAAACTAAGTTTTAATAAATCTCACACTCATTTCTTATTTTCAAATTTCTGTGTTTCAAACTCAAATTCTCTTTATTCCAGTATGCCTATTACAAGCTCTTTCGAAAATTTGGATAAATGATCTACATTTGGATAAATAGCGTAATTATATCACACAGATTGAGCTAGCCCCAAAGTAAGTTCGAAACTTGTGTTATGGGATACTAACTCAACGATCTTATATTTTATAACAAATACATTTATAGATAAACATCCAAGACCCGAGGCCAATCAGAAAAAGTTCGTTTTTCATCATGACCCGACCGGGGATCGAACCCGGTCTGGCGTGGTAATCATTACGCCACGGAGCTGGTCACACTACATCGTATACTAACTATAATCTTATAGGATAGGTAAATAAAGTTAATGATAAAAATAAAATATTACCAAACTAAAGGCCCATTTAGACGACGCCACTTTCTTGCACATTCAAGAGCAATAATTGCATGCAATCTAGTGGGAGCGAGGAGCTCGATGGCGTCGCTGTGTGTCGCACTCTAATATAAACACGCAAGTCAAGCGACGTCGACCCTAGCCAGTGTTTGGATGGGTTTCGTTAACTCGAGCTTCTCCGTGCTTCGGAGGGCACGTTAAGCCGTCGGTCCCGGCTGTTATCGGTAGCCTTCGGGCGGCTTGAAAACACCGGCCTCTGCCAATCCGCATTTGAGCCGCGTGGCAGAGTACGCTCTAGTCCTCTTCGATTGAAGGGAGACCCGTATCCCTGCAGTGGGATGATTATGGGTTGATATGAATCTAGTGGGAGCAATAATTTTCCTTCTTTGTAAGCGACTGTGGTTTAGACTATGCATGTCAAATATGCAACAGGCAAATAAACTGGCGACGTCTGAATGGCCCTTAAATTTTTTTGTTGTGTAAATACTAGTAGACACGTTTGTAATATTTGTTGTTATATAAATAAATACAAAAACTAAAAATATTTAAGACTGCAAAAAAAAACATATTAAATACAAAATGAATTTAGTAATGAATAAACAAACATTACTTATTCACGCTATCTATAAGGCCGTAAGGCCGTAATTCCTTTCATTAGTTAAGCGAAAAAAATAATTTAATTCGGCAATAGCGCCCTCTACAGGGAAAGACAATCACTAATTACCTAGACATAAGCCATACAAATCACCAAGAATGTTTTCTAATTTAGAAAAAAGTCGACGAAAAAAATATAACCGGACAAGTGTGGGTTGGGGTTCATTGCAAAGGTTCCGTACCACGATACAAAATTTTAATAGTACGTTTTTAAAAGAAATAAAATTCTGGAAAAATTTTGTGCATGCAATTTTACTTAGCTTGGAATGGTAGCTATGTACAATTTGTGCACAAAATTGACGAAAACGTTCTGCGATCTGAAAGAGCGATCGATTGATTTTTTTTGAACAGGAATTTACATATATTGCAATTTCTGTTATCTCAGTTTATGCCTCGTTTATATGAGGGTCAGTTAAAATCAAATGCTACCGAAATGTTTCTGATTTGTTTTTTGCATTTTCATATAATAAAAATTACTATTTTCAATACGAGTATCAATTTAGTGAAAGGTATAACTGAATTTTAACTATATTTTTGTGTACGAATATAAGGTCTGAAATTAAGGTCCTATTGACATGTAGCTTGCGGAGCCCTAAAAATGTTCACTCCCAAATGAACTTATTTAGCCCGAGCGGGATTTAATAAGGATTTTTCACGTTTTCTGCCCGTTTCGTCGAACATTTTTTTTCACGCTCACGGTAATTTTTTTTTCGAGCTGCTAATCCTGACGATATTTCGTTAGTAGATTGAATTAAGTGACAAATACTTCGTCTAGAGAACTTGAAAGTAATTTATTTTTATTGAAATATAACCTTTTTTGAGTGAATTTGGGTAAATATTACGTTTATTTAAAAAAAAAATGTACAATCACGTCTATATTTCTTTTTTTTCTCTTTATTTTTCTTGCTAGCTATTTGGACAATTAATTTAATATTTATTATGTTAAATGCTATTAATATTTATTTTCTGTAGTGTCTCTTGTGTAGCCAGGATCAACAACGGCGACCTCAGATTGCCAATAAGCAATGAAGCTTATTGACGTCCCGAGGGAGAAAACTAACAGCTGTCTTGGAACTCACAACGAATTTAATCAGAAAGAAGATCGGAGAGTCGGAGTAGGAAGTATTAATATTTATTTAGAAACTTACCTAAAACCAATTGTGACTTTATCCCATTAATTCAGATCTCTGTTCATGAAACACACAATGTGAAGTCAAACATCCACTATTGAATTTAGTTCAAAATATTTCTAAGAACATCACCAAATGTAGATCACAAAATATATACTTTTTCTTATTATTGGACACTACCACTACGTTTTCCCCCTCCTTTCACTTGGAACTACTGGCTCGATAACCCAGTGTATCCTAGGACACCTTCTCACTTACAAACCATCAAAGAGTAGATAAATTTCCTCTCTTACACTGTTTACGTTTTTCTTATAATTTTAGTTAAAATCTTTATTTTTAGGTTAAATAAGATCACCACATGTAAAAAGTTGAAAGTTGAAACACAGTTTTTTTCAATTTTCAAATTTTATCTTTAGTCAAAATAATTATTTTTGATACTCATCAATATGGTCTAAGGATCACTTGTATGTTTCTCACGGGCTACCTGCAGTATATATTCGTAAAATTGGCTCACTATTACATTTATCTCGTCATAACACACGTCACCATACTGTTTCTAGTCAGGTGATAATGAACTCTGAATACCAAATCATGAGAGTCAACGACCTATGTTGACCTCGATATTTTTGCGGTAGTAATACTCTCGACTTGAAAATTAATATTCAAGGATTTTTTTTATGGATGATGATGCCATACCATTTGAATTTAAAAGTACTTAATATTATAAAATGTGAAAGTTTGTTAAGTATTTATGTTAGACGAGCTGTTACCCGCGACATCGTCCGCGTGAAATGTACAAATGAGGATAACCTTGTCCTGACATGCGATTTGAATGAAATAAAGCCTATATTCTAAACAGTATTAAAATCCGTTCAGTAACTTAGAAGATGTGCGCGTTCAAACAGACAGACAAACAAAAAAATAAAAAATAAAAAAAATTCTCTAACTGTTCGTCCATTTTGGCCAAATATGTTCAAAGTACAGACATATCGGGGTCTACTGTTTTATTATACGTATAGATTCTTTTCACAATACAATACAACATTCTTCATTACACCAAAATAAATATGTACCTATAACAAAACACGGTAGGTAGGTACCTACATGGGCAAGAAAAGTACAAAAGGCGGTCTTATCGCTAAAGTAATCTCTTCTAGACAACCTTTATGTCTCATTCTCTTTCTCTTTCAGATAACCTCTGTCTCTATCACAAATCAAATGGATTTGGTTTTTAAAATTAGTTTAAATTTTAATGGATTTGGTGGAAGTTTCCTGTAAAATAGTGAATGGAAGAAATAACATTAGCAGGGTAATGATTATAACATTAAAGTAAAATATAAAAGTAAAGATAACACCACAATACAGAATTCAGAACTCCATATCAATAAAAAGATAGTGTGCTGTGAAGACTACAAAAAATAAATCAAATAGGTAATTATTACAGTTATAAAAATAGCAAATGATATTAAAACATTAGATCGTAAAGAAGCAGACATGTTGATGCACAAATTAATATGATGCCAATGACCTACATCGTAATTATGATTCACACAAAACAAAGAGATTCTAAGAAATCGCGTACAGTTTCATGTAACTAAATTGAATGTTAAGAAAATATATATTTTTTAACGTTTGAATAGTTTCTTGGGAGAAATGGATCAATTTACATACAATTATGTGCATGAGTTCATATCATTGTTTCTGATTTCTATCTAGCTATGTCTAATGTCTATAAAAACGGGTCCACCAATGTCTATGAAAAGTGAAGAATGAGAACGAGAAGAATGAGAAGAAAAGAGAGTGGCTTTTGGAACTGTAAAGGCTAACAGAAGAGAAGAAAAAGAGAAACTAATAAGAGCTTCATGAATCAAGTGAAAAGGCAGGAGTCGTGTTTTATAGGGAAGAGAAAAAGCTGGTACATGAGAGAGAAAAATGGAGGCTACACTGATTGGAGAGCATCCTTTTTATAGAGAGATAGCTAACCGTAATAGCCTGTGAGGACATCAGTATCGCTTACGTTGCTTGAAGTCTTGAATATTCCGTTGTGAGTCGTGATTCTTTGCAAAACACCACGTAATTTCGGCTGATGTGTCATAAGTTACATAAACGAACTATGAGAATTCACTCTCAGTTGTGGTTGTCATCTTGGGGGACTGGTCTGCTCGCTTTATTAACATCTACATATTCGACATATTTAGGATTTGACCATAGCGCTATTTGGATCGACATCCCGCGTTTAGAGCTTGATTTCTGTGTGTACCTGAACCTGTATTTTATTTATTCTTATAAATGTACTTATACATTGTAACAAAAGAGGTAAAGAAAAAAATTGCTAAATGACAAAAAAGGCCGTAACCGGGTTTCTTTCGCCATTTCTTTTACCGGTGGCCATTTTGCTTGTGTGTGAAATGGTGGTAGTATATAACGTAGTTTATTTTCTTTATACATAATATACAAATTGTAAATGACAAGAAAAAGTGCCTGTGAAGGTCTAATTTCTGAAATAAACGATTTCATTTCATTTCATTTCGAATTTAAACTGCTCCGATTCAACAGTCTTTTTGTAGTTCGGTAATGGCAAACGAAAAGACTAGTTTATGGTTTATGATAATCACCATCGTCTATGAACTTCAATAACATCGAGTATCAATTATGTCGCATTGGAGCAGCGTGGCAGAGTACGGTCCAATTCATCTCGATTGAAGTGAGATTCGTATCTCAGCAGTGGGATGATTATGGTATGATGATCAATTATGTATATCATATTTCATCTTGTTGAATGAATGAAATGTATATTTTACATTTAAAGTGTAATCATAGATCACAATAACACATTAGAAGGTTCCGAATGCTTAGCCATGTATGTATTTATTAGCGTAGCTATGAGAACACTTTCCAAGAACACGAATTAAAAAAAATTCAATACATCAAAGTCAATATACAAAGCAATAAGATTAACTGTTTTAGCTTTCTAATTGGGTGTCGCTCAAGGATGTATTTTGGGTCCTATGCTATTTTTTTTACCAAGGTCATTGCAAACGTCATGCATGATGTACAAAAAAATTATACGGAGATTGCAGATTCAACATTGTTTAATGATGACTAAGAGTGAAAGTATCTTTCGTACGATCTGTGTCCGGCTATATGGGTAAAACCGGCAATGCAGAACGATACAAAAAACTGCAAAACTTTTATAAGAAATTGAAATACCACACATTTCTTTCTCTGTGTTTTCTATGCATGGGCTAGTCCCATCAAAAAAATGGGAAATTGAACTTATAGCCGGTAAAAAAGCAAAGGATTTCTCATCAAAATTGGTATATTGGTATGATATATTCGAACAATAGATTATGGAAGGTAAATAGCAAATAAAATTAGAATTCAGGTAAGATTTTCACCACTTAACCACATTAGTGTAGGTACATAAGGTTATCAACAACAACCTCGGTGGTCTAGTCGATTCCCGTATCGGAACGAATGTTTATATTATGACGTGCAGTGGTTTCAGCTGTGCCTTGATGATTAATACATCTGAATGTTATTGTTTCAATAGCACATATTAAAAGTCCAAAGTTATAAGGTCTCTTCTTCTTTTCGTGCGTAATTGGTGACAACTTTAGATTAGCTAGCATCAGTTACTTTACATGTATCAACAGCATGATCTGACGACTTATGACCTCTAAAGTAAGGAAAAGCTCGAGATTTTTAAAACTCTGTAAAATACTGGCTGGAGTCATGTTTTCTCAATTTGGCGTGTTCAGTTTTCTATCCTTCTCGAAACATTAGTCATTCATCATCTCAGCCACAAGAGTCTACTGCTGCACATAAGCCTTCCCCAAACTCTTCCAGCATCACCTTTTACTATTATCCATTAATATGAACATTTTCTTTCTTTACTATATTATTTTTGGTATATTTCATGATTCATAATATTGGCGGTATCAATATTTTGCTAACTTATTAGGCAAACGCATATTTTAGCGTCTGCAAACTGGGTCACATATCCGAATGTGATGAGATAAAGTCCGGTTTCTATTCGTAGTAAATATTAAAAAATCTTTTCATTCCGTATTTTGGATATCAGCACATATTTTTTGATTATACCTTGCTTGATTGTAATGAAAAATATCTTAGTAAATTTAGCTTGTGAAAATGAGATTTTACTGCTTAGTTTCCCTCGGATATTGGGATAGGATCTGGGATAATAGACAAAAGAATTATTTCCTAGGGATGACGAATTGGAATTTTCATAAGCCCTGGTTTGGTGACGAACCTACTAAAAAGGACATTCGGAGTATTTGGTCGCTACGTCAAATGAGTTACTCGCTATTTTACATCGACCGCATATCTTATTGTGGCTTAAGTTTATGCAATTTTATGAAATGCTAATTATTTGGCTAATAAATGAGTTATGTATTACCCTTATCCCCATGACGTCATCACACGCCACAACACACGTTACTACTGTGTATTAATCCAATAAGTTTGTGTCGCGAACTCTCCACATTAAATGCTATATTTTCTGCCTTATGTCACAGGTGTTTACCTGTTTTGTCACTGTCATTGTTTTGATACTTCCTACTCCGACTATCTTCTTTCTGTTTTAATTCGTTGTGAGTTCCAAGACAGTTGAAGTTTTCTACCTCGGGACGTCAATAAGCTTCATCGCTTATTGTCAATCTGAGGTCGCCGTTGTTGATCCTGGCTACACAGGAGACACATCGGTGTGAATGTGTGGTGTGGTGGGCTTGTCCCGTTGTCATTCTTTTGAATGAAGTGCGGAAATGACAAAACAAGTTAAATCTTTGTTTATTTACAAAGAGTCTAAAATATGACCTCAAATGATTAAATTTGTGATCACTATAAAAAAAATACACAATAATGATTAATGTATTTTTTATTGTGATCATTTTTGTATCTACTTTGAGTAGGTATCAGATATAGTTACGAACCAAGCAGACTGCTCGTCTGCTTGTAACACGCAAGCAGTTCGATTGCTTATTCATCAAAATATTGATAATGTTATCAAATTGCCTTCTGCGCAAATACCTTCGCGTCCTTGAAACTTTTAAGTAATGACCTAACTTATTATCTGGCCTTCAAATGCACTGATAACAAAACTATCAGTGATATTGTTAAATATGGATCAGACAATGGAAGTGACGTCATGGTACCATACCACGTTAGGGGAATAACTATATTCCTTTACAAAATACTTGGCAGAGGAGTTCCACACAATCGTCTCACGATTTGAAATCTAAATCGTTATGAAATAATCATAAATCTATTTGCGATAAAGCACACAACATTTTGTTATTACAATATTTAAATTCAATATTTTTATAATACAGCGTACAGTAAAACAAAATTGTTTTTGTTGCGCTGATATTCATTTTGTTTAACTAAATGTAACGTATAAATAAATAAAAAATAAAATAAAATAAATAAAGTATGACAATTTATAATTCAAACACGATAATTGAATTTCACTTCAAATCTTGTGCTAAGTGTATTGGATTTTTTAAAATGTAAAGTATATAGGTATTTAATTACGATCTAGCGATTGGCTAATTGGTAATATAATTTTGACCTAAACTTATAAAACGTATAGTCTTAGAATATTGTCCATCGACTTATCTTGGTGTCTATTAATGACGACCTCCGTGGCGTAATGGTTACCACGCCCGACCGCCACCCAGGAGGTCCCGGTTTCGAATCCCGGTCGGGTCATGATAAAAAACTATTTCTGATTGGCCTCGGATCTTTCATGTTTATCTATACATGTATTTGTTATAAAATATAGTATTGTTGAGTTAATATCCCATAACACAAGTTTCGAACTTACTTTGGGGCTAGCTCAATCTGTGTTATTTGTCCCTATTATATTGATTATTTATATTACATTTTGTTCATATGTTAAAATGTTATTTGCACTATTGTATTGTTTTCACTACACTACACTAACTCAAAGGGTTTAGTTCTTTTGAGCCTTCTCACTAGGTCTGTGTTATCGAGAAGCTGGATAAATATTGGCTAAGGCTATAATTGTATTTTACACAAATATTAAAAGCACCGGTAAGGCGATATTCTGTGAGGGTCGAACAGCGAGCTACTACTCAGGTCGATCTAGCCCATTTTGTAAATGATCTACCAGCTACCACTTCAAAAAAAAACTGTTAAATATCTATTTACATATTATAAAATAGGGAAAATCAACATAAGGAAGAATATAAAGTCATATATTGTTTTATAATATGTTATTAAAATAATAGTAAACAATTTATTAAAATACATCTCAAATAATTAACAATATGAAATAAATAAAAAAGTCGTGTATATTGTGGCATTTTCAAGTAGAACAACACTTGAATTTGCCCAACAACAATATTACAAAAGACCCAAGTGGAAATCAACAAAATAAAAATGTTTACCATTTGCAGGGATCGAACCAGAACCCAAAAACTACATTTTTTGGATGCAATGCCCATAAATATATGAAGGAATAAAAAATTAAATGGGATGGAAGTATTTGTAAGTCGATATTGCAAGCGTGCATAGGCTACGGGGACTGCTTACTTGGTTGCCACCTTAGTGGTATAAAAAAGGACGGGTTGCACTCCGGGAGTGCCGGCAGAAGTGAAAACTTAAACTTCAACGTTGTTTTTGAATATTTTGGAATGGTTCAGGAATCTTACGCTTTTTTAGATCAGGCTACGGATCTGACGCGAGTATAACATTTTTTTCCCATCAAAAGTGCCAAGCTATAGAAGTTTTCACTTCAAAAATAGGAAGCAGGACGTGTTCCATTACCAGGTTCATAGTAGTATCTAGACACTCTAATCACTCAGGCAAAATATGAGCTAAGTAGGACAATATTGTTTTAAAAACTGTTGATAAATACAGTTATTATAGTTATATTATTTGTGTTAGTATGATAAAGCACGTGTTTTTGCGGTCACCGTTAGAATACTAGTAATGAGTAGGCTTATCAATAGAGACTTGTAACCTTGTTGTGTCTGATAAAAGAGTACTGTCTAGAGCGTCAGAAATAAATGGCAACTTATTAAAATGACAAACAAGCAAGCAATATGACGAAAAGTGGTCAACGCCGCATCTCTTTCGACATTGTCTTTGCCCATAATAAATTTATATTTGAGAAATCTTATAGTGGCCATTTTGATTGTTTCATGATGGTGGTTTAAAGTGTAACTTATTTATCTAATATTCAAAACATACAGAATAGTACTGAAATCCAAACTTATATTATAAATGAGAAAGTGAGTTTGTTTCTTTGTTTGTTATTCCTTTCACGGCTTGACTTATCAGTTTATGAGTTCCTATACATTCAACTAAATCCTTGAAGTCTTCCCATACATTGGCTGATGAATTTCTTAGGTCGAACGTTCCCGAACCTACTTCACATTTTTCGTTTAAATTTGTGAATGCTGAAACGATCCTCAAAACTTTTAAATCACTCAATATAAAATGTCAGAGGATATTTGGGGAATATCTGTAGCTAACTTAAGTAATATTATAGACATCATAGCACCTTATTTGACCGTAATTTTTAATGAATGTGTCCCAGCTGCAGCTAATCATGGTGAAGATGTCTAATAGATTCTATTGAAGGCTAAGGGCTGTGAGTCAGTTTCAAGGAACTAATACCTCTGCGCCGCTTTCTACCTGCGCCTGCACATGATTCATTTACTAAGCATTTCTAAATCCTTTGTTCAAATGTTGTGGCCTTTCCAAAACTATTTATAATACACCACAATTTTTTTCTTTTAGATTTGACAAGAGTTACTTTAGCTTTTGTCTTTTCGTACAGTTTATAATAGTACCTGCGGTCCGCCCCGACTTTGCGCGGATTTTATAGTAAGGATCCCTATGTTTGACATGTTCTATGTTACCCGGGGAAAGCGTAGTTTCGCGACCGTGAAAGAATTTTTGAAATAGGTCCAATAGTTTTTAAGTTACAAACAAAAACCCAAATATACAAATTTCCTCTTTAATAAATCCGAAGCATGGAGTTCGATAATAAACCCATCTAAATACTGACTAGTTGTTTAGTCACCTAATCTTCATATTCTTTCACTTAAATAATTAAATGTTCGGCTTTGGCACAATAGTTAGAGAACTATGTATGTATTATGACACCTTATTTTACTCATAAATAATTTTCATTATTATATTATTAATATAATATTTTTTAACGACAAATAAGAATCAGTCTTATTACTCTATGAATAGAGATATTTTTTCCATAGCATTATTGACCACATTGATAAGAGAATATTATCAAATATTCACCGCAGAACTCATCATATTATGACACGTGGTTTTATTTTTGTTGCGTATTTCAATCGATTCGTTGTTTTCTTGTGGAAGAGGTCGGCAAACAAGCTGGTCTCCTGATGGTAAATAATCACCGCATGCGACAACTTTTTATGGAGATAACAGAAATGTCTGGTTTTGCTAGGAATCTATACATATAATAAAACAGTGAGACCCGGTATGTCTGTAGATTGAACATATTTGGCAAAAATGGATGGGGAACAATTAAAGAAAAGTAATAAAGCGATTTTTTGTCTGTCTGTCTGTTCGTAGTTACTGAACGGATTTGTGGACTTGTAACAAAAAATAGGCTTTATATCATTTTAATCAGAAAAAAGTCATCTTTATTTACGTGGACAAATTGGCTCGACGCGACGTAATGAAAATTAAGTAACTCGAAACTTCTGACTCCGGATTATTCGTCGATACTCTTTTAACCACAATCCAATTGCAGGTGCAATAAGAGAGTATTCAAGTGGTCGTGCAGTCACAGCTTCAAGCTGTTGACGTTGACTTACTACCTTCATAATCTATACATTTAATAAAACAGTAGACCCCGATATGTCTGTACTTCGAACATATTTGGCAAAAATGGAGAGGGAACAGTTAAAGAAAGGTAATAAAAGTTTTTTTTCTGTCTGTCTGTCTGTTTGAACGCGCACATCTTCCAAGTTACTGAACGGATTTTAATGCGGTTTTCACAGGAAGCTAGAGCTCGGCTTGTTTCATTTAAATCGCAAGACAGGAAAAGGAGTTATCCTTATTTGAACATTTCACGCGGACGAAGTCGCAGGTAACAGCTCGTTATATTATAAATTTTCTTGCAATGTATTAAGTAATCAATTTTAATATTAGCTATTTTAACTTCATATAACTTCAATTTGCATGCTATATTTTCAATGGCTGATTAGGCGGTGTTTATTTGTTTTTTTTTGTTAATCCATCTTATTATGTTTGTACCCTATTCAAATGCATTAAAGAATCTTGAATCTTATCTTGAATCTTCAAGAGCGGTCCATGTATGCTAATCCATTGTTAACAGCTCGAGCAGTCCGTGTCGGCTCGGACTTTTTGTAGCTGATGATGACAGCATGTAGGTTAAAACTGGGATAAACCAAAGTAATATAGTCAAATGTAGAATAACTAAATAAACTAATTACGTAATTTAGTCTAATCTTAGAACAATTGGGTTTTTTTGGACAACAGATAGAGCAATTTTAATGCTAAGGTGACTTTGTACAATTTAAATTACATAGGAATTCACAAAATACTGGTTATTTCTACGTCATGACGACGAATAGTACTTAAACTAGGCGTTCGTATGTCTAAACATACAAATGTAGGACCAATTTTATACCAACTCAACACGATACGAGAAGTGAAGAGTTTTCATTTATCGATAGTAGGTATTCTACTAACGTTGATAGAATGAATGGAATGGTTACCATGCCGGCCCGCCCACCCAGGAGGTCCCGGGTTCGATCCCCGGTCGGGTCATGATGAAAAACTATTTTTTTGTGATTGGCTCGGGTCTTGGATGTTTATTAGGTTATGGGGTTAGCAAAACAGATAAAATCAATCAATGTCTAAAAATGAAACCAATGTAGAAAGTGTTTCTATTATAATCACTTTGTGAAAGTATGTACTTGATTTATTTTTTACATAGTTACACACCTTTAATCCTCAAGAGGTCAGGCAGAGATAAAATAGTCTCTACTACAAGTATTTTATCTATGAATAATATGTATTTCAACAGACGTCTAAAGTTTGTTTTTGAATGCGTTATTAACTTTAAAATGTTGTGCTACTGACCGTTCGCGTTGGTCGGTTAATATCGGCCTTTATTACCCGGCCAAATGAGGAAGTTATTTTATTTTAATAATTTTAACAAGATAAAAAAATATATTTATAGGGACCATTCATACAGATTAAGCTAGCCCCAAAGTAAGTTCGAAACTTGTGTTATGGGATACTAACTCAACGATATTATATTTTATAACAAAAAATACATATAGATAAACATCCAAGACCCGAAGCCAATCAGAAAAAGTTCGTTTTTCATCATGCCCCGACCGGGGATCGATCCCGGGACCTCCTGGGTAGCGGTCTGGCTTGATAACCATTACGCTACGGAGGTCTTCAATGTCCATCTCTATTGTAGTATTCGTTTATACGTTGTGATTTGTGTCTTTAACAAACTATAGTATATTTTTTGTATTTTTGTCAGTTTATTGAGGGAGGAAAACAGAGAAGACCTTTTTCTAACAGTGTTAAAGAAAAGACGCTTTACTTAGAGATTGATTAGGCACCTTTTCTCGTCATATACATGTTAACATCAAATAGTTCTAATTATATAAATTAGATTATAATCAAGTCAGTCAATTTCTCTGTCCTGCCTTTGGAGCCTACACACCACAACCCATCTTCACCCAACACATGGCTTGATCTAGTTCTTACATCTTCTATCGACCATGTTGTCAAACATGGGCAACTTTTAGCACCTGGTTTCTCTAAACATGACCTGATATACGTGCAATACAAATTAAGACCACCTAAACCAAAGCCCCAAATCATAATGATGCGAAACTTCTCTAAAATTGATAAGGAAAAACTAAAATCTGATGCTGTCAAGCTTAACTTCTCTGTGGTGTATGAAGCGTCGACAATTAATGAAAAAGTTTCCCACTTCAATACACTGATATTAAATTTGTTCGACATTCATGCGCCTATAAGAGCTGTCAAGGTAAAGCGGCCACCCGCACCCTGGATTTGTAGGAATATACGTATGGCCATGACACGACGAGATCGGGCGTTTCGTGTCTTCAAGCGTGAGAGGTCTGATTTGAACTGGGAGTCTTATAAATCAGCACGTAATAAATGCAACACTATGGTAAGAGCAGCTAAACGAAAATATTTCCACGATAACGTTAGCAACTCATCTTCAGCCAACATTTGGAAGTTTCTTCATTCTCTTGGTCTGGGTAAGTCTCTTGCCGAATCACAGAGTTTGTCCTTCTCTCTCAACGAGCTCAATAACCACTTCTCTTCTGCGCCTTCTCTTGGCAATAGTATAAAATCTAACACTGTCTCGAAGATAACTTCCATGGTAAAATCTCCAAGTGAATCTTTCTCATTTTCTACTTCTTCTGAAGATGACATTCGTAAAAATATTATTTCAATTAAATCCAAAGCAGTTGGTTGCGACGATGTGAGTAGGGATATGATCGTCGCTGTCATGGAAAACATCATACCTGTCATCGCTCACCTTATTAATTTCTCCTTCTCAAGTGGCACATTTCCTTCCCTTTGGCGTAAGGCGCTTGTCATACCTCTTCCCAAAATTCCCACTCCGCTACTCTTAACCAATTACAGGCCTATTTCCATTTTACCTTTCCTCTCCAAAGTTCTAGAAGCTGTGGCTCATAAGCAAGTGTCGGCTTTCATTTTTTCTAATAACCTCCTTTCCCCTTTTCAGTCTGGTTTTCGCCCTGGGCATAGCACTGCCACTGCTCTCCTGAAGGTAACCGAAGATATTCGTGAAGGTATGGAAGGCAAATTGGTCACCATTTTCGTTCTTATTGATTTCTTCAATGCTTTTAACATGGTAGACCATGATATACTTCTTACCATCCTTGATCATCTGAATTTTTCCTCCTCTGCTTTGGATTGGTTCTCCTCATATCTTCGCGGTCGTCAGCCGGCTGTGCGTGTTGGACGTGAATTGTCGGATTGGAATGGTCTGACAGCTGGCGTTCCGCAGGGTGGTATCTTATCTCCTTTATTATTTTCTACTTTTATAAATCTCTTGTCTTCTTCGCTCAGTTGTTCTTACCATTTCTACGCTGATGATTTGCAAATTTATGTTCAAACACCCATAGAGAATATCAATAATGCTGTTAACAAATTAAATGAAAATCTATGTAGCATTAGCAACTGGTCCAAATCATTTGGCATACCAGTGAACCCTTTAAAGTGCCAGGCAATAATCGTTGGTAGCCATAACCAATCTGCTCGTATTGATTATACAGTGATCCCACCTCTCACGTTTGAAAACAAAACCATACCATTTAGCTCCAGCGTTAAGAATCTCGGACTACACATAGACGCTACGTTAAGCTGGACTACGCAAGTTGCTGAGGTTAGTCGATCAGTTACCTTTTCGCTACGTTCCCTGAATCGTTTTAGGCATTTCCTACCAATTGCTACCAAGGTGACTTTAGTTCAATCCCTTATACTTCCACTTATTGATTATTGTGATGTGTGTTATCCTGATCTTAATGAAGATCTTCTCAGCAAGCTGGATCGACTAATTAATAATGCCATTCGGTTCATCTTCTGTCTGCGCAAATATGACCACATTTCGTCATTTAGATCAAAACTTGGATGGCTACCTATTCGCCAGCGCAGACAGCAGAGGATATTATGTACATTCTTCTCCATATTATTTAACCCACATTCTCCAGTATATCTTAAAGAAAAATTTCGATATCTCTGCAACTCACATGACAGACATCGCTCTAACAATTCCCTCAAACTTTTTACTCCTCTTTTTCATTCTGGATTTATGTCTAATTCTTTCACTCTTCATGCTTCACGACTCTGGAATGCGCTGCCAGGCCCTATCAGGGATACCCATAACTCTTTCATTTTTAAAAAAAGAGTGCGTGCTCATTTCTTCAATTCTCTTAATTAAAAAATATTTATCTTTTAATTTAAATTACATTGCTTACAAAAATATTACAAGAATCATCATTATTATTATTATGTAAGTACCTAATATGTATTATATTTATTACTTATGTATTTAATTATTGCATTTATTATCTATTTATACTATTTTATTGCATTATATTATGTTATTTATATTTGATTATATTTGTTTCATTTTAGCCGCTATCGTGAATTTCTGCACTCCCAATGGTTGACTGGTAGAGAATGCAATAAGCATTAAGTCCGCCAATTGTATCAGTACTTGCTGTATTGTGGTCAATAAAGTTAAATAAATAAATAAATTATAATATAAACTATTCTATAAACTAAGACCATTTCGGAAACAAAGCAAGATGACCACCGGTGAAGGAAATGGCGAAAGGAAACCGGTAAGACCTAGATAATGAAAAAATTATTGTTAATCTAGTTATCTATTAAGTAATTACTAAAAGTTATAGCAATTTTAATAGATTGTTAAGTGGATAAGTAATTTAATAAATAATACTTGGTATTGATAAATCAATCGATTGATAGTAATTGATATTATATTAAAACCGATTGTGGATATATCACACAAGTTTGCATGGGTATTATCCAACGTCCGAAACGAATTCCCACATACATTAGATAAAAGAACTCGGTTCAAATTTCGGGTCTATTCACGAAATAAAAACAGACTAAATCTAGTCTCTCTCCAATCTCACATCATTCCTATTTTGTAACTGACTCGACTGATGGCAAGCATCACCATAGCTTAAAGACGCTTGCAATACCTTGGGTACCACTGACGCGATGCCAATATTTTTCTCATAAATACGTCGTGGAGTTCCAAGACAGTGGTAGTTTTCCAACGGATATGGTCAGATTTCCTCAATACAGAATAAGAAACCAGACCTATTAGGTCACACATGAGAAGCAATTTCTTGCATACTGATTTCCTCCAGATTCCTATTACCGATGAGTAACTATATTGTTAATTAGAAATATGTAGATAACTCCGGAAACTGAATTTATTAGCCACTGGTGCCCCGCCCCGGCTTCTTTTGTAAGGATCTCTATTTTTTTTTAAATATATAACATAGCCCAGGTCACATGCGCCAACGCTAAAAGAATTTTTGAAATCGGTTTCAGCAATTTTTGTGTTTATTCGTTCCTGTCAACGTGAGGTGGCCTATGTTGTTGACATCCAGCTAACTGACAGTTAACACTTATGTATGAAACAAAAGAAAAGACGTAACTATTAGCACAGTCCCACAGAATACATAATAGTAATAGTAGAATTATCAAAAAAATATCACAGATAAAATAAAAATTAAAAAAATAATAAAGAAAGTAAGTTAGTAAAATGACTAACTACACTTTCACTGATACACGTG
This sequence comes from Endotricha flammealis, assembly GCA_905163395.2. Lineage (NCBI taxonomy): Eukaryota > Metazoa > Arthropoda > Insecta > Lepidoptera > Pyralidae > Endotricha > Endotricha flammealis. The sequence goes on from LR990873.1 coordinate 1,460,021, forward strand.
TACTGTACTCAAAATTAATAAAATTACCACACGTAGTTTCAAGGACGCTTTTATTTATAGATGGTAAGTTTAATACATAATAATCTTGCAAATTCGCCGTCAACATAGCAGAAACTCCCGCATAGATAATAAATAAAAAAAAACAAAAGAAAAAAAACTTACGAATTGGCAGTAAATAAATCCAAATAAAAAAAAACAAAACTCAATTTCACTGGCAGTCTATAAAAATTAAAATTAAAACACGTTCGAAAATTAAAAAGTGTCGACCAACGTTGTTGTCAATACAACGTTCGGTCGCTGACTGAATGAATGGCAGTCCAGTTTGGCACACGCCAACAAACAACATTTTAGGCAGACACCGCTAATTATATTTATCACTACACAAATTTCAACTCTATGTGCTAATAGATAAGGATACTAAATTTTATTTTGTTTTAACATGGAACTTTGTCATATTATCTTACAACATTATTGAGGTCAGCGACGTCCTTTTTTCTGCGTTCGCGATAAACTAGACTGATTTTGCGAAAGTGAGACGGGTTATTATAATTTAGCGTAAGTGTAAAAGGGATAGAACAAGGATTTGTCACAAAGAAAGTTATTAGATATACAGTTTTGGAATTAACTGTACTTGTGGACTACTGATTTAGAAGGATATCGCACTGTCTCTTTCGCATTTTAGGCGTGTGAAAAGGATAGAAATGTTGACATTGAAACAATTATTTATTTTTGTTTGTGCCTCTACCAATCGTCTTTGGAGCAGCGTGGCAGGGTAAGCTCTAACCACCTTCAATTGAAGTTAGACCCGTATGTCTGTAGTGGCTAGTGGGATGATTATGGGTTGATATGATGTATTTTGTGTGGGTTGTAAATTCTTGTGGGTTTAGAGGATTTGTAAAAACTCAAAGATGACACGTGGAAGTAGGTAATTAAAAGTAAAAGTGCTCAGGTTGGCGAATTAGTATAGTTTTAACCTAGGTACCTACTTTTCGACCAATGTGAGAAAGCTGCTGAACAGACCAAGTAGAAAATAATGTCATTTTCCTATTGGCGTAGTAGTGGCGAAACATAAATACATACATAAACATATATTGCTGGTTCTCGCCGATATTTTTTTTTGGTGGCTGGTGGCAAACAAGCATACTGGTACAGCCTGATGATAAGCATCACCGTAGCCTATAGACGCTTGTAATACCGGGGGTACCACTCACGCGTTGCCAACCCTCCCAACCCCCCCAAGTGGAGCTCTGGAGACCTTACTCACCGTAGGAACACAAGATGGCCGAGTCCAATGCCATTTGACTACGATCTTCTGTAAGGTGGAGGTCCTTTCCCAGACGGGCTGCACCGATTTGAGCGGATTATCCCGCTGTGTTATAGTTCTTTATTTTCTGGCAGGGTGGTACTTTCCCGGTCGAGTTAACCCATTTAACAAATTACCACATCAAAACAACAGAACGAATATAACAGCGCCGGTTAATGTTAAAAATATTCCAAAAAATTTGGAAAAAATCTCCAAAAAAAATTCACTACTGGGAATAAAAATGTCCAACTAGTTACATCAATGTTACTACAATGTAACTAGGTGGAATAGAGGCATGAATCGATCACAAACGACTTTATTGACAAACAGAGAGTAATAGCAATATATGTATAGAGGGAGTTTCCCTGCACCCGAACTTTGCCGAACCGTTTCGTGGTTGTCGATGTCAAAGCGCACCAAACGTGTCTCCAGGGAAAAAATAAATATGGCGTGAAAAACAAAAGAAATGTAATGATATCACTTTTCACAGGATAATTTTAAATATTTCATAGTATTTTGTAGTTAATTATGAAAAAGAAACAATACGATTTAAGCGTATTGTTTTAATGCTCGGTGTTACTATTGTGAAAATTGTTTCCTATTTTAACTATTTTTTATTGCTTCGACTGATTAATTTTAAAACAGTTGCTGCTGCTACTGATATTTACGTTGGTATGTGACACGTACTCTAATGGAAGTCCTTGTGAATTTACGATATCATATACCTAAAATTTTGTTACTTGAAAGTTAAGAAATTTAAACAAACTATTTATTTTCCGCTTTTTGGAAACACACCTCCATTGGCAACATTACGCAAGTGTCAAGTGCATGTCACCGACATGTCATCGAGCGTTTACCGATTCAATTTTGACAGAGCGCTTGTATGAACACACTCCATCTAGTAAGTTATTAATCTAAGCACACAACATTATGTGACCTCAACGATTTATCATAAGCTAATTCAAATATCATTGAATTACACTGGAAAACGGAATATAGATGTATTTAAAATTGGTCAACTTAAGGGAAAGTTTAATTTACTTTTTAAAGAAAGGGTTTGTTAAAAAAACTTCCCCCAATATCACAATGTCACGTAGTCGACCAATTTAACGCCCAATTTGTTAGAAAAAGTAAGGAAAGGGTGTAAAATACCCTTTCGGTTTAAAGGTATCGGAATTAGGTATGCAGGAGGGAAGTACCTTGATTAGGTATTATTTCATTTGAACTGTACTTTTAGGTATTATCGCGCCTGTAATCACCGAGGGAGAAAGACAGTGGCTCCGTTGCTTGTGGATGTATTGACAGCCCGGTGTGGTATGTTGGCGCAGTGATTCTACCTTCGGCACCTGAAGCCGCAGGTTCGATTCACACTCTGGGAAAATACCTATTCATGTGATCGCATTTGTAGGTATTTGTTCTCAAGGTGTCTTCTATGGATGTCTGGGTGTATTATCATACTAATATAATAAATTATGAGAAAGTGAGTTTGTTTGTTTGTTATTCCTTCACGGCTTGGCTAAGCATCCGTAGGTACATTATGATTTGCATACATTATTGTTAGGAGTACAGAGCCCAACATAGGCTAATTTTTATGCGGGCGAAGCCGCGTGTAACAGCTAGTAAGAATATATTTACCATAATATCCGTTGTCAGATACCCATAACACAGCTTAGCTTACTTTGGGACTAGGTGGCGCTGTATGGATTATGTAGAATTGGTTTATTTATAAAAATAAAATAAAACTTTATGAACATGTAATGTTTATTACACTTAAATTTACCCTGGTTACCTTTATGTTTGACTGCACCTTCCTTATGTTTCCAACATATTTCATTAAGTTATAATTTACTCAAGTGTTAAGTTTCTACGTGGGTATAAGACAAGTTTTCCCTACGTCCACATATTGTCCGAAAGTCCGAAGTTGCACAAGTCCGCAAGCCGGACTTCGCATCCGGCAGCGCGTAGACGCATCAGCATTATAACTAACTTGAATATAACATAGTCAATACAAAGTTACCGTTTGTATGCAACTTGCTGCGATATTAATCTATACTTACATGTAAAATTGTCTGTTTGTACTTTGAAAGTACCTAGTATAAATCTATATATATAAAATGTTTTGTCCTGAACGACCGACGACGGATTAACTCATGGCTTAAACCGCCGAGAGTTTTTTATGTGATGTTGTAACCGATAAGACAAAATTTTTCGAAATTATTACTGGAAAATGGGATACACGAAAAGTGTTTCTTCGACAGTACTCAACTAGAGTACTTAAGTACTTACTTTACAGAGTAGAACAAACAGCTCATCACGTTCTGTGGGAGTGTGATCTTTGGCATGACGAACCCGTAATCATGTTGGATTCTTTACATGTAACTTCGGGCGTAGTTTATTATTCTGATCTCGTAGCGAGCAGAGCGAATTATCACGCATTTAGAAGGTTTTGCAATATATATCATTGAAATTGAAATAGTTTGATTATTAACCTGTTTTGAATTATATCAACACAGCCTTTGATTTTGTCTTGGAATAATTCAAAACCTGTAATTTTTCACGCAACATCACACGGGGGATTTTACGAGCGAGTAAGTTCAGGAGATACGCCCGAAGAGACCGTCTTACAGCCGGGTTCACTTAGTGATTTTATTATCGCCTATCAATCCACTGTTGCCTCGGTTGATGACTTCTGGGTGTTACACACGACCGGGAAAATCGCAGTGGTTTTTTTTGCGGAATAAAAAGAAAACGATAGAATACTTGAAGTAAAATGCATCAATAGGTATTGCAAGGGCTACGGTGACGGCTTACCATAAGGCCGGCCGTATGCTCGTTTGCCACCTTTGTGGTATTATAAAAAAAACATTACTGAACTTTATCTCTGCCTTAATGAAACCTAATTTTGTAAATATTCTGTAAACATAATTAGAAACAATATGAACTTAATAAATTACTATACGCTGTTTGTTTCTTGTCAATAAGAAATTAACATATCATTATTTTACGATGTTTAATATTATGTTGATGATATTGAATACTAGCGTAACCCGGGCAACTTCGTTTGAGTATATTCGGCTTTCCCGTAGGAATTTCGAAATGTATTGTTTTTTTTTTGTTACTGCTCTATACCTCCAACGTTATCGGAGTTCTTATCTATACATTCATATTATCTATATATTCAGTTCTCGCTCTCCTCTCGCACGTGCATTCTACATTCTTTGTTTCTTTCTTTCATTCCTCATCTTTTATTTCTTGTATTGGGTTTGCCCATCTAACTATCTTTACTAACTTATATCAAAAGACAGGGTGGTTTCTTTATTTCGAAAAATTTTACAATTCGCTTAAGCTACTTATTCTATTATTATACCGTTTTCTTACTCTATTTTCTTATTCTACTGCCTTAATTTTATTCTTTCTTTACATAATTATTTCCTTATATGATAGTATGTAGTATGTTTAGATTGGGTCCGGTACCTAGTGGCGAATGACGCAGTAGCGACACACGTTGAGGCGAAAAAAATTCAGCGTACGCTGGGGCGAAAAATCATTGAAGCGAAACTCAAGTAGTCGAATGACACTGGAGCGAAAAACATTATAGGCCCACGTTACCAGTCTGTGTGTAAACACCTTATATTTTACAGCGCTGTCAATCCGCAGTTTGTCTGTTTGTAGCATTTTTACGGTCCACACCTCCGCACCTGATGGGCCGATGCACTACCTTCAATTATATTATTGCTCGCAATTTTGCCCCTCTGTACTTTTTATTAACCACTAGCGAAACCCGCGCAACTTCGTTGGCGTGTATCCCGCTTTCCCGTGGGAATTTTTATATTTTCCCTCCGTAAGAACCATCCTCGTACTTCAAGGAATAAAATAAAAAAAAGAATTAGCGAAATCGGCCCAGCTGTTCTCGAGATTTGCTCTTGGTACTATTCATCGATTCATTTTTATATTATCACATATACCTACATCGATGTTTTTGTAGATCATCTATGTTGAATATATTTTAAGACTATACTAGAAACCTACAAGGCTCACGCTAACGCAAAACAAGTTCGAACCATAGATTTAGTAAATACATACTAGCGTATAGATCGGCAATGGTTTGATTAAGGCGAGACCAAAAACAAAATACACTAGTGTGCGTGTAATGTACATGTGTGCAAGCAAGATGAATCATTTTGTGGATTTTCCTTTTTGTTTCAGTTACATCCAGGCACTGCACAGATAACCATATTTAATCACGTCTAATTAACACCAAAACTACACTTAAAAACCTTAAATTTTGTAAAAATAATTGGGATTTGTTTTTAACAAGACTGACGTCATGCCGATACAAGCCGATAGCGTGTATGATAAGAATGGTCTCGCCTATCTATCTCGCTCTAAGAAACGCGTAGGCTATGATCTATCTCTTTTGCTTTGCTAATCTATAGTAAGTATATAATAAATCTATGGTTCGAACTGACACTTATTACTTAATGGAATAGGCCAATCGATTTTCAATTGTTTTACAAACCGTGAGTCGCGTCGTTGGAGCGTAATATATCTAAACAAGCTTACTCTTTTAATTTCAATTCGGTATAATCTATTAATTGTCAATTTAAATCTAATGGCGAATATTTTGTTCTCACACATTTGTCACTTCCATGACAAATCCCCTTCGGCCGCCATCGAAACTTCTGGTTCGTAACTAGTTGAGAAGGAGGAAAAGAGGATCTTTGTTCGAAACCAATTTCGACCGATCATAAGCTAAATACGCTTAGTTGTACACTATTTCACTACTATGTAAGCGCATTTAATTCCACCTTGTAAGTTATATCGTTTAAATACCAATAAATAATAATTTCAAGAAAACTCTACTGACCTAATGATTAGCAAATATTTTCACCTCGAAAGTTTTACAAAGTGAAAATTTCTGCATAAAATTCATTGGCGATTCGACAGAAGTGAAATTGCCAGTCCCAAGGGAGGGTAATCTACTTGTCGCTCGCCCGTTTACTTTCCTTGTTATTTTTTCAATCAACACTTTGGCGAGGATCGCTTCGATGGCAGGGGTTCCGTGGATATTGAGGACACAGTAAACTAATGAAAAAGGTAGTTTTTCTTGTACTGGAACACGGCATGTCACGCCAGCGCCTGGTGGGCCGCAGGTCACCGTTTGATTGCCGCCACAGAGTACAAGACAAAGTGTTCCAAATGGTTTCAAAGATTATAAGTTTCCGGGTACTTATGGAGACGACACAAAGTGCTCGAATATCTCGTCACACATTTGATAAAATATTGTAGACACTTTTGGGAATAGAAGCGTTACCTCGCTGAAATATGCATTATATTTATTTTTTGATTTCAAAACATTCGTTAAGGTACCCTAAAAGCGCCTCACAAGCCTCTGAAGTGAGTCCGATAAAACAATTTGCTTGATCATCGGCAACTTGAACTAAATTTACATACTTTGTAACGATAGAAAAAGTATAACAAGGTTGAATCGGAGGGTATCGGGGAAAATGAGAGATATTTTTGATGAAAATGTTCTTGATAATTTATCAAAAAGTTTAAAATGGACGCCCTGTTTTCGTTAGGTAGAATTTATGGCTATAAATTAAGGTGTGGTGTGTCGTGTCGCGACACAATGATATCTGTTTCATATAATATTTAATAGCCACACGGTACGTTATGTAATACTACCCATAGAATTAAAAAATGTAACGTGTGCTGAGGGGTAATGAATTTTGGATTCAAGTGGAAAAAAAGTTGCCTGGGATCCATTGAAGGATCAAGCAATAGAGCCATGGAAGGATGGTTCTGGGGATCCCGTGCCACAGCACATATTTATACTGGTAACCATTGTGTCGCGTGCGAGTCGCGACACGACACACCACATCTTAACTATTATACGTACGACATACTACATCCTAACTATTATAATAAAATGATGTCATGATGAAAAACGAACTTTTTCTGATTGTTCTCGGGTCTTGGATGTTTATCTATATTATGTAATTGTTAAAAAATATAGTATCGTTGAGTTAGTATCCCATAACACAAGTTTAGAACTTACTTTGGGGCTAGCTCAATTTTTATTATTTAATTTTGTCCCCTATTAACTTATATTTATTGTTAACATATACTGATTATTCAGAATTATTTCTTACTAGCTTTTCCCCGCGGCTTACTCCTAACAATATGTATGCAAATTTTCATAATGATCAGCTGCTTAGTCAAGCCGTGACGATATAACAACAAACAAACTCACTTTCTCATTTATAATATTAAAGTAAGGCATAAGGGTGTGACGTTTTTACGTATTTAGTATGTGACGGATAGGTTTACTGAAACTTATCAGGAACGTCGATATCCTGTAAGAGTATCTGTGGTACTTCTTGGTCGAGCTAGTCTATTATAATAAAATACTCTACCATTAGTGTCGGCAATGCGCCCGTGATACCCCCGGTGTTGCAAGAGTCTATAGGCTACGGTGATCGCTTACCATCAGTACAGAATATGTAATGACCCGAGGTAGAATGGCCACTCTCCGCCCCGCACCGAACCTTACCCGATCCGGGGTAACATGACTAACGCGACAAAATTTTCTCGCTCCGCTCTGCCAATAGCGTATCTCGGTTATGTCTACAGTAGACAAAACAGACATTGCTATTGGCGAAGAAGCTTTGTCGCGTGCGAGAAACTATCTCGAGTGTAAGCATGTTAGACTGGCAGGCGGGGTATCGAAGCGGGTGCAGTCGCAAAGGTGTACGCTTGGTGAACGATTGTGTATACGTCGCGCGTGTACAGATGACATTGGCCTATGTAGAAGAAATAGGTAATTTCACGCGCGTTGTATGGAGTGTCCGGGGTGTGCCATCAGGCGGGCCGTGTGCTTATTTGCCACCTTATTAGTATAAAAAATCAATAAGCTTATTCTATACCTCTTCAAAATCTCCTCGAACACAATTTATCTATAACCTCACCTTTATCCTATATTGAATTATTCATAGAAATAATTTTCCCATTCATTTAACAACCGTCCGCCGAATGTTATCAAATTTAGCCGGTGGACGCATAAAAATTTTACTATCCCCATTTTCTGGCAGTAAAGTGTGGTCAATCCCTGTGTATGTAGGGTGTCCTGTTTTTATGGAGCTCATAACTGGCCACCCTAGTTCCTGGAGGTACATATTGCCCACAAATTGAGACATTGTTTTACTCATATTAAGAAGACGGTTAGTTTTAAGATAATATCTTTTTATGGCAAAGGCAAACCGGCTAATCTGGATGGAAAGTGGTTACCACTTAGAACATTTCAAATACCTCAGGCTCTACCGATGCGTTGTCTATTACAAAAAAAGGAAAAATAATTATTGAGCTTCTGAATTCCTCACTCATAAAACGAAACGAAATGCCCAACTTTAAAGTTGAAATTGAAAATTAAAGTTTAAGTTGGGCACTGTTTAATCTTTGTCATTTAGTAGTACAAAAAAATAAGCAAAGGAGCGGGTAGATCTTAAAAATACCCTCATATAACCTAATAACCCAGAAATATAGTTCATCAAAGCGTATCACCTCCCTTAATATGACTGCGCGTCGCGGATTTGCCCGTAAAAATCCGTCACGATCTCTACAGTGAAGCATACTGTGCTACCAAATGACACCTACGTGATACTGTTTCTCCTTATTGCTCAATGGCTTATGTAGTTTTAGACACGAACATCTATTTATGCACACTATGCACAGCGGCGCCATCTATAACAGACGTTTGATCAAATCCTACGGGTATCGCGTACTTTTCGAGATAAAACGTACCATAAGTGTGCGCTGTATGAACTTTGAAGATGATAGCCCTACGCTCCCGCAAAAGCCCGGTGTCTTAGCCAATGGCATCAGTATGCCTTTAGCTAATAGGATCATTAATTTAAAAAAAAAAACGCTGTATGAATTATGTAAGAAAGAAAGAAAGAAAATACATTTATTCTGTACAGCACATGAGACACAAGACAACAACAGCATTTTACACATACAAACAGACAGAAACATTCACACAAAACAGTTACACATTAAACAAAATACAAGTATCTAGCCAATGAAAAAGTCTTTTGTGCCTGTATTATTGTATTATGTAGAATATTTATTGTTTTTTTTATGCACTTAATACATTTATAGTTGCTGTATTGTAACGTAATCTACGTTGTACTTTAAATCTAAAACATACTTAATTACCGAATTAATACTAAGTCCTACAATTGCTTATAATAAACTGTTAAATAATTTAAATAAGTACTTATCACTAATATTCAATATTTATAAGTAATTAAAACTATTTATAATAACGTTTTGTTAATAATTTCTAATGTATCTATTGCGCGCGCGAGCGTCGAGCAACCGGTTTGTGGCGCGGGGCGAGGGGTGCTCGCTGTGCCGGCTCGGGCTGCGAGCGCGCAGTCGGTTGAGCATCACGTCATAACGCACCCAGAGGTCTCATAAGCTGGTCCGCGTCACTTGTTTTAAAAATTTCCGTTACGTCGCTAGTGTCTACGTATACGACCTACTTTTTAATTCTCAATTTAAAATTAAACTCAGTGATAGTGTCTATTCCCTTACTGGGTAAGTTGTGCACATATTTTTACGTATTGCAAAGCTATTATTACATGCATAGGCTACTCCTTCTCTGCAAACCTATATTTTAATATTCCTGCCACTAGCAAATTTATAGTTTTCACCTAATTTACACTATCTCTTTTATAGTGCTTGCTTATGTTGTATGTAAACCACAGCCGCTAGGATAATTGTAAATAGTTCTTGCCACTCTCTCTTCCCCTTTTCGGTTGCTAGTGGTAGGGCTTATGTGCTAGATCGTAATGCTGGATTACGATCCACAGGAACACCGTTGGGAGTTCAAAGCTGGACCATTATCGAGCGACGACGTCTCCTGTTCGTCGTTTGTGCGCACGTCACTACGCGCGCCGCGCCTAGTCTGCCCGCTGTGCTGCGCTACGCTACTTCTGCTCGTCCGCTTCCCGCCTTCTGTAACAGCCCGCTACCTACCTACCGTGCGCGACCGTTGAGGAGAGTGCGGTATTTTTTGAATCTTAGTGCGCATAACTTTCGACCTACTAAAATACGTTCCTACGACCCTGAATCTAAATTACTCAATACTTGTTATTTACTGATTATTGACTCATAATAAACCTTGTTATTATAATCCTTCTTTTATTTTCACCACTACGTGACAGATGGCGCCCAATTTTGAATTTTAGTGGTCGAGGTTTTGTGCACTTTGAGTATTTTTTTTCTTTTTCCTGGTGATGGTCTGTGTGTATTTAGTTTTTTGTACAACGATGGTAGAAAATTGTTAATTGTTAACTTCTGTAAAACAATATTGTATACGTTGTATGATCAATTTATTTGAATTTAGATTTTTTTTTTCTTTTGAAGGTACTGCACTGTAACGAACATTCTAGAATTGTTCGTTATTTAAACATATTTTTTTTTAAACTACCATCGTTAACGTTCTTATACAAGCGCTAATTATTGTAAGAGAACGTTACCTGTATTTAGCTGCTTTTGGCTTATTGTTTTTTATTTTCGTGCCGCATTTTTATTTTTATTTCTGTGCTGTTTTTTTTTTTCCTGTTTTTATTTCTGCTGTATTTTATCGTGCACAACATACCTAGATTAGGAATCGTTCGTTATTTTTTTTTAAAACTTAATATTGTAAATTATAATGGCTTATTTAGTAAAATTTTTACACTTGAGAAAATCGGAGCTTCAATACGAGGTAGCTATTAGAGGTGAAGTACCTGCTAAAACCGTTAAGGATTTGAGATGCCAGGTCTGCAGGCTAACTCAGCTTTATTCGTCGAAAGACATAGCGGATTCGGTATATGATTTTGATACGGACATTAAAGAAATTAATGAATCTTTCAGTAAAATCAAATTCAACTTGGATTCACTCGAGGCTACTTTCGATGATAGTCTAGCTGACCGTACGCAATCTTTTCTTAACCACCTGTATCATCGTTTAAAACGTATCGAACAACCTACTAGCACTGAGTCGGTAAATTTATTAAGGTCGGCCAACGATACTTTATCAAACTACCTTCAAAGTTTAAAAATAATTATTAAGAACCAGCCACAGCTCGGTGTGGGTAATGAAGATGATGGCTATTTAAATAATAGTTTTGAAGATTGTAACACTTCTCGTTCGAATAGTACATCCGGTCCGGCTGCGTCACAAGACAAATTAAATATTTCGGTCACCTGTGATAGGGGGATCTCGTCTGATTTGTCCCGCCTAAAATATGACGGTAAATCTTGTGTGCGGTCATTTATTCAGAGGGTTAGTGAGTACCGTCGCTCTAAAAATATCAGCGATACTAAATTGCTTTCTGCTGCTTTTGAGATTTTTACCGGCGATGCCCTACACTGGTATAGGAGTATTAGTGATAAGGTGGTATCTTGGGATGCTTTAATGAAACGCCTAAAGGACGATTTTGATGCAATGGATTACGATTATTTAATGGCTGCGGAAATTCGTAATCGCACGCAGGGTGATTCCGAAAACATAACAGTTTATCTGGCTATTATGCAGGGCATGTTCTCGAGGCTTTCAAAGCCAATGAGCGAAGACGACAAGCTAGATCTTGTATTGCATAACATTAGGCCGTGTTATTCGAACATATTGGCAACCTGCTCTAGTATTGTTTCAATAGACCAATTGCATGATTTGTGTCGCAATTTCGAGAAAATTAAAGCTCGTGCGGAGAATTTCAGAGAGCCAGCACCCTCGAATCCTAAAACACTAGCTCCTGAATTTAGTTATCGGCCTGCTAAGGCTATTGTCAAAAATTTTGTTAAAAATAATAATAATACTTTTCCTAATAGTTCTAAAAGATATTTTCAAAATAATAATAATAATTTTCCTAATCCTAATGTATCACATAACTACACATCGAACAATGCACCTAATCGAGATGCAAATTTTAGGAACAACCAGCCAGGTAGAAACGTTTATGAAATTTCTAGGCCTATGTACTGTTTTCGTTGCAAAGTTAATACACACAATATGCGCCAGTGTACAGCTGAGCGTGTTGTGGTTTGTTTTGGTTGTGGTATGAATGGTGTGCGAAGGCCTGAATGTCCGGTGTGTTCCTCTAAGCAGAAAACGAAAGACTCTTCATCAAAAAACTAAATTCTGAAAACTGTGGTTCGCCAACGCATTTCGATAGCTCGGATTGGAATGATTGGTTGATTACTATTAAAAACTTTTTCACATCTTATAAAGTAGCTACAGTTTTCAATTCTGTTCCGAGTAGCGATCCTCGTCCTTATTTAAAAATAACTATTGATAGCTTTAATCTAGATGTTTACGGATTACTTGATTCTGGTGCTGTGGTGAGTATCTTAGGTAGGAACTTTTATAAAACTTTAATTGAATTCGGTTTTACCCTTCACAATGATGATTTAGTGTCGGTCACTGCTGCTGGTGGACAGAATATGAAGTCTCTTGGATATATGCTACTTCCTCTTAAATTTGATGGCAAGACTAAAATTTTAAAAACACATGTGATACCAGAAGTTGATACTGTACTTTTATTAGGTGTAGATTTCTGGGTGGCATTCGATATTTTGCCACGGTATTTGTCCACTTCTGAATGTCTATCATTGGATACTTCCTCGATTGCTGAGATCACTACCAAATCTTGCGACACTTATCTTCACTCTTATGAACATCTGGATGATTCCCAAAGGGTCATTGCGGACAATATATTTCTTCAATTTAAAGATATTTCATTCCAGTCAAAAGGGCTAGGAAGAACGAATCTCATTTCTCACAGTATCGATACTGGTGATGCTGAGCCTATACGCCAACGCTTTTATAGGATGTCTCCTGAAAAAATGCGTATTATTTCTGAGCAGGTAGACGAGATGTTGGCATCAGACGTGATTGAACCATGCGAGAGTCCTTGGTCTTCTCCTGTTCTTGTAGTCGATAAGAAGGATGGGAAGCCTCGTTTCTGCTTAGATAGCAGAAAACTTAATTCTGTAACAAAGAAGGACGCTTACTGCCTCCCTTATGTCTCTGAAATCCTGGATAACTTGAGAGATGCTAGGTACTTATCCAGTGTAGATTTGTCGAAGGCTTTTTGGCAAATACCGATTAGGAAGGAGGACCGTGAAAAAACTGCGTTTTATGTACCTGGAAAGGGCTCTATGATGTTTAAGGTGACTGCCTTTGGCTTGTCTAATGCCCCGGCCACACAGCAGCGATTGGTTGATAGTTTGTTCGGGCCGGAATTTGAACTTAAAGTTTTTGCTTATCTTGATGATATTATAATCATAAGCAAGACTTTCGAAGAGCATGTCTCATTGCTTTACCGTGTCTTGGATAAACTCCGTAGTGCTAATCTTACTGTTAACCTTGATAAGTGCAGATTCTTTCGAAGCCAATTGCGTTACCTTGGTTACCTGGTAGATGCTCAAGGTTTACGCACTGATCCTGAGAAGGTTCAGGCGATATTAAATTTTCCTGCCCCATCTAACAAGAAGGAACTAAAACGATTTCTGGGAACCGCATCGTGGTATAGACGTTTTATTCCGAACTTTAGTTCCATTACTGGTCCACTGAACAAGCTAACATCCTCTAAAAAGTCTGCACCTCCTTTCCATTGGTCATCTGAGGCTGAAAAAGCTTTTCTAGACCTTAAGTCTCTTTTAGTTCAGACTCCGATACTGACTTGTCCTAATTTTGACCTTCCATTTGAAGTTCACACGGACGCCAGCAATTATGGTGTAGGCGCTATGCTTTCACAGACAGTTGACGGCGTTGAACTTCCTATTGCTTATATGAGTAGGTCACTGTCTGGAGCTGAGAGAAATTACAGCGTAACTGAACGCGAAGCACTAGCGGTATTAGTTGCTCTAGAGCATTGGCGCTGCTATCTAGAAAACGGTCGGGCTTTTACTGTTTTTACCGATCATTCTGCACTTAGATGGTTCCTCTCACTAACTAATCCTACAGGGCGACTTGCCAGGTGGGGTATTCGGCTCTCCGCTTTTAACTTTATTATCAAGCATCGCCGTGGGAAGGACAATGTAATTCCTGATTTTTTATCTCGCTCTGTACCCGTAGCGGCCATTTCGAAGGAAACCCCTCTGTCGACTCAGGACCAGTGGTATCTCAACATATTTAATGGATGTCCAGCTTCCCCATCTAGTTTTCCCAACTATCGAATCGTTAACGATACTCTGTATAGGTATATGCGTAATAAGAATGTCCTCACATCTGAGTTCGATTGGAAACAAATCTTACCGAAAGAACATCGGGAAGATATGATTAAAGAAAACCACGCGGAACCTACGGCTGGACACTTGGGAATATTTAAAACCTATAAGAGGCTATCCTTGCGTTTTTATTGGCCTAAGATGTACGCAGATGTCGTGCGTTTTGTATCTAATTGTGACGTGTGCTTGTCTTATAAGCAGCCTACTCATGCAAGCTTAGGTCAAATGGGCAGGCCTAAGAATTGTGAGCGACCTTTTCAGGCTATCTCAATTGACTTGGTTGGCCCTTTACCCACTTCTAGAAAACAGCACAGCTACATTTTCGTGGTAACTTGTTGTTTTGCAAAGTATTGTCTTATTTTCCCGCTGCGCAAAGCCACTGCTGAGGCTGTTGCTAAGCATCTGGAGAACAATGTTTTCCTGGTTCACGGAGTTCCTCAGACTATTTTTCTTGACAACGGTGTTCAGTTTGTCAACCATGAACTTGACAAACTGTTTAAAAAATATAAAATACCTAACGTACATTTTTCACCAAAGTATACTCCCCAAATTAACACAGTGGAACGATACAACAAGACTATCGTCACTGCAATTTCTACTTTTGTTGAGGATGACCATCGCACCTGGGACGTGAACTTGCCAAAGATTCAGTTTGCGATCAACAGCTCAGTGAATGAAGTCACTGGCTATACGCCGTCTTTCCTTGTTCACGGCAGGGAACTCGTAACTTGTGGTTCTCATTACGTGGACAATGACGCCCGTAATGAACTCATTTTCCTACCGCGTGATATTTATGCTGAGAATCTGGGATCACTTGCTGAGGTGTTTGATAAAGTACAACTTGCACTTCGACGCAGTCACCTTAAAAATGCACAGCGTTATAACCTGCGTCGTACTGAAGCAGAATTTAACGTCGGTGACATTGTGTGGAAGAAGTGTTACGTACAAAGTGACAAAGATTCTTACTTCAGCAAGAAACTCGCTCCTAAATTTATGAAAGCGCGGGTAAAGGAGAAGAGGTCACCTCTCGTTTATGTTCTGGAGGATATGTCCGGACGGGATCTAGGAGTCTGGCATATCAAAGACCTGAAGTTAAAAAAGTATTAGGTTCTTAATTCTTAATCTCTGCGTATGCTTAATGTTATTAGGTTTCTATTGGGTATTTTATTTTGAATGTAATTCTACCCCGATTCTAAAATCTTTTGTGTATGACAATTATTTATCTGATACAATTTTGATTCCTATTCTAATAATTAATGAAACTTAAACTTAAATACTAATGTGCAAATTCTTTTTTGTATTTACACCGTCTAAAGATGTCTTAAATACTCTTGTTACAATAGCACCACTCTTAACATGTTATTTGTAATTATTATTGCTGTCTATCACTCTAGAATTTGATAGGCGGCGCTTTGCTTTGTCATTCACTATTAATGATGAAGTTTCCCTTGTTTTTGCACATTATTATACTAAAACAACTTCTGTTACGATGAATTTGTCATATTCAAAATACTACACACTTAAGCAGTTGCACTGAGTCCTGGTATACATATGACCACGTACTCTGGTATGTCTGTTCGCAAGTACACTATAGTTAAAGTGTTACTCTGTTTTTGAATGGTTGAGTGTTAGTTCGAATGTTAGGTATATGAAAGAAAGTATGAATGTTGAGTGTTTCTATATGTAGTGTGTATAGTTCTAGTTCGAATTTTGCATAGGCAAAATCCTCGTCTCACGGGGGGGAAGTGTAACGTAATCTACGTTGTACTTTAAATCTAAAACATACTTAATTACCTAATTAATACTAAGTCCTACAATTGCTTATAATAAACTGTTAAATAATTTAAATAAGTACTTATCACTAATATTCAATATTTATAAGTAATTAAAACTATTTATAATAACGTTTTGTTAATAATTTCTAATGTATCTATTGCGCGCGCGAGCGTCGAGCAACCGGTTTGTGGCGCGGGGCGAGGGGTGCTCGCTGTGCCGGCTCGGGCTGCGAGCGCGCAGTCGGTTGAGCATCACGTCATAACGCACCCAGAGGTCTCATAAGCTGGTCCGCGTCACTTGTTTTAAAAATTTCCGTTACGTCGCTAGTGTCTACGTATACGACCTACTTTTTAATTCTCAATTTAAAATTAAACTCAGTGATAGTGTCTATTCCCTTACTGGGTAAGTTGTGCACATATTTTTACGTATTGCAAAGCTATTATTACATGCATAGGCTACTCCTTCTCTGCAAACCTATATTTTAATATTCCTGCCACTAGCAAATTTATAGTTTTCACCTAATTTACACTATCTCTTTTATAGTGCTTGCTTATGTTGTATGTAAACCACAGCCGCTAGGATAATTGTAAATAGTTCTTGCCACTCTCTCTTCCCCTTTTCGGTTGCTAGTGGTAGGGCTTATGTGCTAGATCGTAATGCTGGATTACGATCCACAGGAACACCGTTGGGAGTTCAAAGCTGGACCATTATCGAGCGACGACGTCTCCTGTTCGTCGTTTGTGCGCACGTCACTACGCGCGCCGCGCCTAGTCTGCCCGCTGTGCTGCGCTACGCTACTTCTGCTCGTCCGCTTCCCGCCTTCTGTAACAGCCCGCTACCTACCTACCGTGCGCGACCGTTGAGGAGAGTGCGGTATTTTTTGAATCTTAGTGCGCATAACTTTCGACCTACTAAAATACGTTCCTACGACCCTGAATCTAAATTACTCAATACTTGTTATTTACTGATTATTGACTCATAATAAACCTTGTTATTATAATCCTTCTTTTATTTTCACCACTACGTGACAGTATATAACGTCCTTAGTAGACGAATATCGTAATGGTGGATACAAACTGTTGTAACGTAACATATAATGTAACACGCAATCAAATAAAATCAAAATATTTTTATTCAAATAGGCATATTACAAGCACTTTCGAATCGTCACTTTTTTTTCCCTACCACCAGTTCAGACGGCAGATTTGTGTTAAGATATTTCCATCCATATAATGTTCAGTTCGTGCGCACAAGGCGTAAACACTATGGGAATTTGATACATTGCATATTACGTTACAACAATCTGTACGCACCATTAGGAATTATCTCCTGTTATTAAAATATTTGATCTTGTCTTGTGTCTCATGTGCTGTACAGAATAAATGTATTTTCTTTCTTTCTTTCTTTCTATTTTTAAAAATAATGGCCTCTATACATTCATAGATCTACGTATCGGCTTTTACAGGGTTAGGTAAATACAAAAATATAAAAGTGACGAATGTACGGACGAAGCTTGAAGCACCTTCCGTGTGACGAGCCTGGACGGGACGTGACGGGAATCCATTGACGAAATGCATGTTCCCAACTTGGCTTGTGCCAATCCGCCTTGGAACAGCGTGACAGAGTACGCCCTAATCTTCTTCTGTTGAAGGGAGACCCGTAACCCTGCAGTAAGAGGATTATGGGTTGATATTAGTTGTACCTCGTCACTCCTGATACGATATTCATCATCAGGGCAAGCGTACCACACATTTTTCTAGCTCGACTGGGGACGTACCACCCTCTCACTGAATATCGACGTGAAGCAGCAATGCGTTTCGTTCGGTGAGTGAGAGATCCGGAAGCCCAACTTCCCCATCCCCTCTTTTCCCTCCTTCTTTTCCTTCGTCCTTCCTTTCCTCCAACATCCTTGGTGGACAACGCATTGGTAGCGCCCCTAGTATTACTGATGTCCATAGGCGGCGGTGACCGCTTTCCATCAGGTGGCCCGCTTGCTTGTTTGTCTACTGTATGACATAAAAAAACACCGCTGTCTCCTGTGAAGTCAGGATCAAAGAATCAAAACATTTATTATGAAAGTCTCTCGTCATAGGTACAGTAATACTTACATTATTTGTGTAAATTAATCTACTCCATAAACCTACTACCATTTCGGAAAGAAAAGCAAAACAAACAAGATCAACAACGGCGACCTAAGATTGGCAATAAGCAATGTAGCTTATTGACGTCCCAGGGGAGAAACTACAGTTGTATTGGAACTCATTAAAAAGCCACAGGCCCGCCCGACCTCAGTCATAGGTCGAGGTAGAGTCACTAAAGAAATCTGG
The DNA here is from genome assembly GCA_905163395.2 of Endotricha flammealis. Taxonomy (NCBI): domain Eukaryota; kingdom Metazoa; phylum Arthropoda; class Insecta; order Lepidoptera; family Pyralidae; genus Endotricha; species Endotricha flammealis. The sequence goes on from LR990873.1 coordinate 1,478,708, forward strand.
CCAAAACATTAGACTTAACATTTTGCCACTTGGCAAAGTTGTAAATTTGAAATACTGCTGAATTAATTTGGTAAGGAGGCTGGATATAGCGTTTATATAAAAGAAATATCAATTTTACTAGCTGATGCCCGCGGAATTCATGTCTATCCATGTGTTAATTGTTGTTTTATATAAACTATCTGTGTAACAAATTTCGAGCAGATCTCTAAGCTAGTTTTTGCATGAAACAGTACAAAAATCCTATATGTAAAGTTTCGTCGAAGTAACTATTTAGTAATATAATGGTTTCTAATTTAGAGGTGCTGATAGACTTGAGCATTCACTTGTAACAGAACATCGAACATTCGCCGTTTTTATATTTGTCAAACTGAACAACGAGCCGAACCACGAGCCGAGCCGAGCATAAAGCCAAATATTGCTACGAACATCATGAGCACTCTAGCGAACAGAAGATGGTGGCAAAATAATCTGAATCTAGAATGCTCGCCAGAACGCTCGATAGAATGCTCGCTAAAATGTTCTCGTAATTTTTCTGTGAAGTAACATTCGCATGCTCATTACAAGTGAATGCTCAAGTCTATCAGCACCTTAATCTGGCACATTACTGAGGAAAAAACATAACGTGACGTCCTTGTTGACCTTGACCTTGTTGTCTTGCGGGCCTTCTCCGCAATTAGGCAGCCTATGTGCCCTTTGTGCGTGCGAAGAGTGGGAGCTGGATCACTCCAGCCATCCTAATTCCTCCATAACGTGACGTCATACAACCACTTATTATCTGTACAGTATGGCATCGTCCTAATAGAACGCAAATACGCGATCATCGTCGGTTCGCGCCTGTTCGCGCTAATTTTACTCATGTCGTCGATGATGGCAATTTCGCGTACTATCGGAGTTTCATATTTCGGAGTATTGTAGTGTACCCTATTATAACAATGCCTAAAGCTACATAAATATGTAACATTACGACAGAAAGAATCACAATTTGATATCATCAATCGAACATTACACCACAGCAACGAAACTCAACCTTAAATCCTCATCTGAAAGGAAAGCAATCATAATAATCCGAGATCCCGCTGCAAGATTCTGCAGGTATCTGTTTTTTCAATGAAACTTAGTTTAAATAAATGATGAGTGAGTATGTACTGCATTGAGTCCGGGTTGCACATAAAAAATTAGGTAGGTAGCCGTAATTACCTGTAACAAAATTTAGTGTAATTTATTTATTTTTATTTAACCCTTTCCAACATTTGACATAAGCACTAATGGTGAACTGACATGCATTTTAACTGCGATCGAATATTAATCAAATCCACAGCAGAATTATGCAGTCGGGTCTTAGACTATAAAGATGTAAAATAAAAATCAAATACAATTGAGGTTGCCAGGTTGCCACTGCGATGTCGATCGCCCCAGGGCTGTCACGTATGGAAATTGGTGTTCCGTACACCCTTAAGTAAGATTGAATTGGTATTATCTTGTTATATCATTCTTGTACGTTATTGTCAAGAGAAATTTGATTGAATGTAAATATTTTCGTTTTGTTGACTTTTTTTATTTGATTTTTTTATGGAGTTGTTTTTTTGGAGTGGAAATAAGTGTTCTAGAAATATTTTAAAGAGATGTGATACATTAGTGTTTGGAATACTTCAACACCTACTTGCTTGAAGTCTAAAGTCTCAGTCTCTCAATCAGTGAGTCCTCCTTGCTATGGCTCAGTGATGTGGTCTGTCACCGTCGGGCTACTCCATAGATCGAAAGTCACATGAGCTATATTCTTTTTCATGACTTACATTATTAGAATAAAGATATTTGTTCTATCCTGGTTTTTAATTTGTAGACTGTACAATTTTGGCGTTTTAGGTTAAAACATCAATCAATCAATCAACCCATAATCATCCCACTGCTGGGATACGGGTCTCCTTTCAATCGAAGGTGATTAGAGCGTACTCTGCCACGCTACTCCAATGCGGATTGGTAGAGGCCGGTGTTTTCAAACCGCCCTAAGGCCACCGACTTGGCTTAACGACTGTCATCTACAGATAACAGCCGGGACCGACGGCTTAACATGCCCTCCGAAGCACGGAGAAGCTCGAGATAACGAAACCCATCCAAACGCTGGCTAGGGTCGACGTCGCTTAACTTGCGTGTTCATATTAGAGTGCGACACACAGCGACGCCATCGAGATCGTCAAGTTAAAACGTACATTAATAAAATAGTAAACTGCGATATGACCTTGGCTGTATTTTGTACATTTTTCTCATAATACCGACTCTCAAATCTTATAACTTCAATTTTGCAAAACACAACAGTACGAGATGAATGCAGGAAATCGGGTAGCAAATGTGAAATAATAAATTCCGACAAACATAACAAATTCAATATAAATAGTTGTGCGCGGCCCTCGCATCAAAAATCCCTCTTCTCGACTACATTTATCTGTATTACGGTTGGCGTGTATTATGCTGTATGGAACCAAGAATTAAAATACAAAAATTACCTTAAAAAATGGAATAGAACATCTTGCAAGTTGCTCGAAGTGTCAGGCAATATCTGGTTGCAGGATTGACGTGATTGCGTAAAGTTTCTTATAAATCTATTATGATTTTATAGATTTTATGGTGACATTTCACATGGCGTAGCGTATTGGCATTTATGGGCATATAAGGGCAACAATTTTGCCAAATATATCGTCTAAAAATGGTATAGGAATTTGCCTTATGTGAACATTGTATTGTGTATTCGTCTGCTTATCTGCATAATCAATAGGTAAAGGAATGACAAACAGAATAAATATAATTTCTTACATCCCTATTAGATCGATAGAAGGGTTTTTTATACCACAAAGTTGCCAAACAAGCATGCGGCCCACCTGATTGTTAGCATCACCGTAGCCTATAGACGCTTGCAATTTATTTGCTATACACAGACAGTGAAACAGTTCAATGAACATAGTTTTAAGAGAGGTAGGGCACAGCGGATAATCCGCTCAAATCGGAGCAGCCCGTCTGGGGAAGGTCCTCCATCTTACAGAAGATCGTAGCCAAATAGCATTGGTCTCGGCCATGTTGTGTTCCTACGGTGAGTAAGGTCTCCAGAGCTCCACTTGGGGGGGTTGGGAGGGTTGGCAACGCGTGAGTGATACCCCCGGTATTGCAAACGTCTATAGGCTACGGTGACGGCTTACCATCAGGTCGACCGTATGCTTGTTTGCCAACTGTGTTGTATAAAAAATAAAAATAAATAAAAATAAAAAATAAAGTCAAATATACAAACTTGTATATTACAACAAGGCGGCCTTATTGCTGGGAGCAATCTTTTCAAGGCAGGATTAGGATTTCTTGGTTATATAATGCACAACAACATACAATTTAAAAGAGGCAAATCAATGTCACGTATGTAACTTGGGGTTCGCGTACATCAAGCGACATATATCATACGTCATTGCTATGCGGCCCACAATAGGCCCCGAAATGTAGGTTTGATGGCCCACCTGCATATCGGCCTGATGGGATCGCCTTGAGCATTTGATGTATTGTAGTTTTTCATACGGAATATTGTTGAAATGATGTCTGCCTTTTCGGTTTTATAAAGGTTCGTGATAGTTTTTTTTATTAAAGGAATGGTAGACGAGTAGACAGGTTACGCGATGGTAAGAAGTCACCGCCGCCTGTTCACACCATCAACTCCGTAAGAGCTGTGCGTTGCCAACTTTAATTTCGATGGATGGCTGTCTATAAGACTCCAGTTGATAAAACATAAAATAATAAAATTGTCTATTCAGAGAGTAAGCCTTCATAGGCCCTTTTTCTAGTAAAAGTGTACATACAATTATAATGTTTAATTAATCTACTCTACAAATACTAAATGTTTGTCCTGTGCGGATCGATCTCATGCCATTGCCGAAGATAGTGTCATTGCCAAAGCGCTACCGAGCTGTCAGGTATAGCAATCACTTTGCGACAATCACAATGCATTTCAATACAATTTCAACACGGAAAAGTCCAATTACAAATCGGTACATCCCCAATCGGCCCCCTCAGATCGAACCCCATAGATATGTATCGAGTAAAAAACGAGCTCGCGATTGCTCTGATACCAAATTGCCTCGATTACACTCAAACACCAATACGGATAGGGTTGGCAGTTGGCACATACGGGAAAAATGTATTACAAAAAAGATACAGTCGTTCTGTAAATGATGAAGGTAAAAGGAGAGAAGTGGTAACAAGAAAGCTCAAAGTAAAATAGAAAATATAATAAAATAAAGTAATAGACCCAAGAGCAGATAGACTCGATAGCAAATATTTGTATAATTTTTGTTTTTTCATCATCAAAAATTACAGAAATATTGTTTTATTTTTATATTTTCTGTCATTATAAGTGTATCTTATTAATACCATTTTAAAAGAGCAAGTGCTAAGTTTCTTGCCAGTTTCTTCTTAGCACAAATCTGCCGTCTGAAAAATTGTGACGATTCGAAAGAGCTTATATTAGGCCTATTTGAATAAAAATATTTTGAATTTGAATTGAATGAAACAGAAGAAATAGACGAAATACAATAGTGACAGTTATAAAAAATAAAAAAAGTCAATACTCGCCTGCTTGACAGCTAGTTCGTAACACATTCTATGACAACACCCGAAAATACAAATTTTAAATGCAAAATATAATATTCTGTCGAAGCCCGCATGCGTGTATGCTTTCTCGTACGAATTTCAGAAAATCAGGATGCCTATGTCAAACAAAAACACACTTTCCAAGTTTCAGGTCTATACGATTTACGCTGACCGTTGTCAGTCAGTCATTCATTCAGAACAGAGCATACATAGAATGTAGAAAGTGAATTGACTGAAAATTATTATAATACTTTCAGTGTATGTAAAGACGCTGCTACAAACGCATTATCAAAGGGCGTTTGAGGGCCAAGCGTAATTGGTACGAAACTTCTTGTTACTGTTTAAAACCTCATTTCTAAACTTTTTTTTAACTGTATAGGTTTAACGTTTTGCCAGCCCTATCAATAACTGCTCACAAAGAAAGGATATTATGCAATAAAAAACATGTTAAGTGCTACCCTACTTCCGCCAATGCGTTTGATCATATCAAAATGTTTTTTTACGAAACGAGCAATCTTGTCTCTTAAGATCTTTCCTATTTCGATATGTGTATTGGTACTTAAGTATGTGGATTAAGGTTGTTATAAAAAAAAAAATTTACATAAATATTCTCAGTCGAGTCTAAATGCGTTCTGTCCCGAATTAAAAAAAAAATCTTGTACAGAGTTAAGTAGGGAGCGTCTCGGAGAGCCTTTTAAAAAAACAAGATGTTTATACACGAAGAGACTTTAATCAACTGACTTATTCTATGGTTACAGGTTCCTTATATGCTATTGCTTATCTAAACAGTAATACTAAACCTTAATGCTACTGGTACCGGACCCGAGCATATATAACTCCTCCCTTCCGAGAGGGCTGCGTACGATCGGGGTTGCGTTGCACTTTGGTTGCACTACGGGTGCATCACTCGTTGCTGCATTACACTGCACTGCGGGTGAGTCACTCGGTTGCACTAGTGCGGGTAACTTCGGCTCGTTGCGCGGCACGTAAATCTCCGTAGTCGGGATGCGTTGCTGTTGTTTGGTGCGCCTGCACCTAGCGAAGTACACTCTGTAGGTGTAATACACTAAGCCTGATGCAATGACGATGACGAGTCCGATGGAAGTCCAACTCGGCGTGCTGGATATACCTTCTGACCTATTTAAGTCAGCTATACCCAACTGGGTTTGCGCAGACAAAGTATGCAGTTTGTCAAGGTTTATATGTTCTAACTGGATATTTCGGTATGTAATGTTAGTATCGGGTAAACGAATCCGTGGCAACGGGATTGTTTCCCTGATAGCGATGGTGCTGTGATGTGTCTGTAGCGTCTGACCGTCGAGGTTGAAGCTGCACTGCTCCGTGGTGGTAAGTAGGTAGGCGCCTTGGACACGCTGGTACCTATCGTTGGTTCCACAAGTGGTTTTCAGAATTTCCTCATTTCTAAAAATAGCTAACCATGTGTTTTCATGTATTTGCTCTATTTTTACAGGTGGTGATACTACTTCGGCGACTCTGCAGTTTGTTGCAGGTAAGTGGCGTATAACCAAGATTACGCAATCTTGACTGTTTTCTATATTTTTCAGGGACAGATGGCTGCAAATCTGGAGCTCGTCGCTGATGGGGCGGCAGGGCTCCCGGGGGTAAGTATATTCGTCATTACCCAGTATGAGGAGGGGTGCAATTGGTATGCGGGTAAGGTTATGATCATTCGGGATGGAGTACAGGTGCAATAGGTCGAATGAAGCAGGACTAACAATAGGAATTTCTAATATGAATGTCAAAGACTTTAGGGTACTATAAGCCTTAACGCTAATAGTGTTTTCAAGTAAGTGAATATTTTCGCGCCTAGCAACTAGGGGTAGTTTATATTTACTTTCTATCTCAATTAATTCTGATAATAAGTATATAGGTTCTATTATACTAGGGTGCAACACACCTAGGGATGCAAATGTTATAGCCGTTTCGAGTGTGCTTACTTTATCAAATATTTGCTGGAAACCATTTTCTATTTGAATATATGACTGTAAAATGTCTAGGCGAGAGTTTAATGAAGTAAGATTTTTATTGACATTATCTAAGTTAACTGTTAACAAATCTAGATTTCTCTGGACTTTGTTAAGATTTTCATTGTATTCGTTCATAAACTGCTTCATGAGACTAATGCCTTTAAACTGTTTATCTGCCATTAAATATGCGTTTTTCCTTAAGTTTTCTATTTCCTTTTCAAAGTGTTGAGCATCGTTTTCGTCCAGGTTACCGCTAATGGCTTTAACTATTGATCCTAATCCGTTGATCAATCCTCTACGTTGTCTAGACGACGATCTAGGCAAAATGTAAAAGAACTTACTAGTAATTATATCTATCATATATTTAATTTGATCTCTATGCACAAACCTTTCCGCATAGGTAGGGCGTGCGTTTTCTATAAGGCTTAACTTTAAATATACGCTAATAAATCCACTAAATATGTCGTACAAATGAGTTGTGTTATATACACAGACTAAATTATACGTATCTATCCTATGTATTATTCTACTTTCCTTAATTACTAACAGACCGTCTTCGTTGTGAACCGGCTGTACTATGGGGTCGGAGGTTGCGCGGGCGCTGCCGGCGGCGAACCAGAAGAAGACGACTCTGTAATTTGAGATGGTCGTCTTAATAATCGGCTGTGTACTCGTATAGACTTTGAGTTAACATGCTTTCCGATTATTTCAATAACGTTATTGGGGTGGAACCTAACCACTGTATAGGGACCCAAATAACGAGGATCTGTTTTCTTACTGCGGGAAGTTTTCGCTACCTGCTTGAAAACTTGATCACCTACTCTAAATTTAATGTTTTCCGAATTTGTATTGGATTTTGTAATAACCTTTTCTTTGTCGGTCATTAACTTAAGGGTGACTAACTTTTGTGCACTTTCCATTTGGCTTTTGTGCTTTTGAACATAGTCCTGGTAATATTCCTGAGTATAGAATAATTCCAGAGGGTTACGACTGCTAGTATGACCATAAAGAAGTTCGAACGGTGTAAACCCGGTAGCCGTATGTATGGTATTATTATAGGCTATAATGGCATTCCGCATGAGGACGGCTACATCGCTCTTATCAGTTAATCTCTGTAATCTAATTAATTCGCCTATAGTAGAATGAAATCTTTCTATGGGAGAATTCGAGTTCGGATTATAAGGTGTAGTGAAATGTATATTAACTTTATGCATGATACATATTTCTCTAATTACATCATTATCAAACTTATGGTCTGAATCAGTAGTTAATTTACTGGGAATACCTATAATTGATAGAATTTGAAGTAAAGCCTCCGCTACGTGAATACTGGTAGTTGCGCGTAATGGAACTGCCTGAGCGTACTTGCTAAAGTTATCGATTATAGTAAGAAATGTCGAACTATCAGTACTGTATAAATCCATGAACAAATGTTCCATGGGCTTAGTAGGGGTTTCGGTTAATGCTAAAGGTGGTCTAATGGGATTACGTTCGTATTTAGCTTTTAAACACGTTTCACATTCGTTTATGTATTTTTGTATAGAGATAAGCATGTTCGTCCAGTGATAATTCTTACGTAATTGTTTATGTGTCTCTTGTATGCCGCGATGGATCGTTTTACCTTCGTGGTAACGTTGTATCAGCTGTCTCTGATGGGATACGTCGTCAACTAAGGTCACGCGAGATAAACATCTGACGAGTTTAGGACCTCTGTTGTCGAAGACTGAACTGTATACCTTACAGAATGTGGGGTATAATTCTTCGTTATAGAAATAACAAAAGAATTTCCTATCAGCTATAGTATGATGTCTCAAGAATTTTATTATTTCTTCCTCTGTATTATTGATAGGGATGAATACATGTTTTATTTGAAAGTTATTTTTGGATTTATCTTCGACTCTATATTCTGTACCTGGGGAAGATCTAACATGAAATTGCTTTAGTTGCTTATCGATTGCGTCAGGGCAGGTAGGTATGTTCGCTGTGACGTCGCAAGGTGTATCGTCTTTTACAGTGCTGGGCGGTGTAACGGGTACGTCTAACAAGGTACGTAAGTCTACGTCAGTCAAGTCGTCAGTCTGATTTTGAATTATATTTTCATTATCTATTTGCTGGTTCGAGTCATTAGCGGATGATGTTTCTACGGCTAATGAATCGGTTTCGTTGATTAGTTCTACGTGGGTATTATCTGAGGATGTACTAGGTTGTTCAGCGTCTATCGCGTTTATTTTTACTCGAGACAACGCATCTGCGTTTGTGTTATATTTGCCCTTTTTGTATATTATTTGATAGTCGTATTCCTCTAATCGTAATCGCCATCGAGTTAGCTTGGAGTTGGGATCCTTTAAGGACATTAACCATGTAAGTGGTTTATGGTCGGTATATATAGTAAATTTTCGACCATATAGATAAGGCCTAAAATACTTGATAGCCCATATAATGGCTAGTAGCTCCTTTTCGATAGTGGAGTATCTACTTTCTGTTTGGGATAAGGTACGAGAAGCGTACGCGACGGGTTTATCTGAGCCGACTGTACCTTGGGATAGTACAGCACCAACGGATACGTCTGAGGCGTCGGTTGTGAGAATAAACGGTTTCTCAAAATCGGGATACTGTAGTACGGGGCTATTACAAAGTATTTCCTTAGATTTGTTGAATGATTCGATGAATTCGGAAGTATGTTCTACTTTCGAACCCTTTTTCAAACATTTCGTCATAGGTTTCGTCATTTTTGCGAAATCCGGGATAAATTTTCTATAGTAACCAACAAGTCCTAGGAAAGATTTTATTTCTTTCGGAGTTGTTGGAATTGGGAATTTTTGAATGGCTTTGATTTTATCGGTGTTAGGTTTAACGCCATCACCGCAAAGTACATGCCCTAAATAATTGACTTCCTTCTTTAGGAATTCGGATTTATCTAATTGCACTTTAAAATTGTGTTCTCGGAGTCTCGCAAAAACCTTTCTTAGTTTTAACATGTGATCCTGAAGGGATGTAGAGTATATAAGGATATCGTCCAGATATACTAAGCAAGTTTCGGGTAATAAATCACGCAATATGTTATTCAGGAGGCGCTGAAAAGTGCTAGGAGCGTTTTTTAAGCCAAAAGGCATTCTAAGGAATTCGTAATGCCTATTGGTGGTAAATGCAGTCTTTTCTATATCTGCTTCACTCATTTGGCACTGATGGTAACCTGATGCTAAGTCAATTGTTGTGAAGTACTGCGCTCTGCCTAACCTGTCTAATATGTCATTAATATTGGGGATGGGATATTTGTTCTCTATCGTTTTATCGTTGAGTTTCCGGTAATCGATGACTAGTCGCCACTTCACCTTTCCGGAGGCATCAGCCTTTTTAGGGACCAGATGGACAGGGCTAGACCAGGGGGAGATGCTTTCCCTTACTACGCCTTTATTAACTAAATCATCGACCTGGCGTTGGATTTCTTCTTGTATGCAGGGGGGTTTTCTATAGTTCTTGTTAAATATCGGTGTCTCATCCGTGAGTCTAAGTGAGTGTTTAACAGAGTTGGTGAACGTTAAAGGAAGATTATCCGAATAGAAAATATCCCTATACTGATAACATAACTTTTCTATTTCCCTTCTCTCTTCTACATTCAAATGTTGTGTCCTAATTCGACTTAAATTTGATTTAAGTTCGTTATCTATTTCCATATCCGAGTAACGAATGTTATTTAGTTTATTGTTATTCGTTAAATTCCGTTTAATTGTGATATTATCTGCATGTAGTTTCATTGAATTTGATTTGGTATATAATTTACTTGTTTTGAAATCTATACGGCATCCAAGTGATTGCAGGATGTCGTTACCTATTAGTCCGTTATAACTCTTATCAAAGTCAAACACAAGAAATTTATGCTTGACATCCGAGCCGAACAATTCGGGTATTGTAATATAAGCTACCTGATTATGGTGTGTAATACCATGCGCGGTTGTTATCTTAAATGGTTCTTGGTGAATGCAATTAATATAACGATCGTCGGATGTTATTGCTGAAGTTATCAGCGATCTGGTAGCTCCGGTGTCTACTAGGAACTTTCCGAGGTTTTTTAAATATACAAATGGAAGTTTATCTATTATATACTCGTACTGGACATGTAATTTATTGTCTATCTCGGGTTTATATCGAAAATCTCGGTGGGAAAATCCGATTCGGTGTTTTCGTCCTCTGGAAGAGCTGCGTCAGCCTCTTCCTCGGGGTAATCATTGTTTCCTACATCTTCCGAAACAATGTTATGCGCTTTATTGAAGTGCGACTCGCGTTTTATGAATGAATTTGGTTGCGACACGGGGTTGTTACGCGGGGTGAATGAATTGGGTTGCAACGCGGGGTTGTTACGCGGGGTGAATGAATTGGGTTGCGACGCGGGGTTGTTACGCGGGGTGAATGACACACGTGGCTGAAATGGGGCTTTTACATTATTTTCTACCCTGGTTACACGTTTCATTCGCGCCTCCTCCTGCGTAGCGAATATAATGGCTGACTCTAATGTTTTGGGATTGTTTATCCTAACCCCTAGACCTAAGTTGTATTCTAGATTATCTACAAATGTGTCTATAGCGATGGTTTGATAATATCGCCCATCTTTTAGGTTTGGACCTAACCCACACAGTGCATCTAGTATGTCTCTGATTTTTTTTCCAAATGAATCGCAAGATTCGGAACGTTGTTTTGTACAGCGCATTAGTTCTTGAAGAAGTTGAACTTCATTTCTTACTTCACCAAATCTATTTGTAAGTGCATGACGTAATGATTGCCAGTCATCTATGTCAACCTCAAGCGAAATAGCCTCTAATGCTTTATTCGATAGTTTATTCCTAATTAAGCAAATGACCACGGGGTCGTTGCTACTGATTTTATGATGCGCGAGCACACTCTCCACGCTTCTTATATATAGGTTTAAAGATTTTCTATTCCCGTCATATGTTGGTAAAATTGTATTTATTAAGTCGTAATTTAAGGTTCTAGCGTGAGGGGTGGTCAGCCCTGCTGCTGCTGCAGCAAGCTCAGCTAGGTTGTTGTTGTTGTGTGTTGCCATTGTGTTTACTATAGGTACTTTTATAAATAAAATTGTAAAGATAAATTGTAAATGAAATTGTATAAATTGTATAAATTGTAAAAATTGTAAAAATTGTAAAATTGTAAAATTGTTTTAATAAGATTTTAGAATGGTATTGGTATTAACCACGATGTGCTAAACGGAAGGTGTAGAGTTTGATACAACTTCGTATATTAGCATTAAAAATATATAAGGTGTGCTAAACGGAAGGTGTAGAGTTTGATACAACTCCGTATATTAGCATTAAAAATATATAAGGTGTACTAAACGGAAGGTGTAGAGTTTGATACAACTCCGTATATTAGCACTAAAGCTGCAGCACCCTAAAGAACTTGATTTAGGATACTGAGGATTGGGATTCTGAACCGGGAACTGAGTAATTAACAAACTCACCCCCAGAAGATCTCCATGAGTTGTTGCTCTGTCGTGTGGCTGCTCCGGCGAACGCGGGTGTAAAGTTCGATAGTGAGGGGATGCACAGGGTGCAATCTGCTTTACTCGACGTTTCGTAAGAAGTTCGCGAGACTCACTTATCCTACCGACTGCGCCAGTTAAGTAGGGAGCGTCTCGGAGAGCCTTTTAAAAAAACAAGATGTTTATACACGAAGAGACTTTAATCAACTGACTTATTCTATGGTTACAGGTTCCTTATATGCTATTGCTTATCTAAACAGTAATACTAAACCTTAATGCTACTGGTACCGGACCCGAGCATATATAACTACAGTCAACAAAGGAATTGACTAACCCCCCCTGTATATATGATTAAAGATTTCTAAATATTACGTGAAGGGATTTACTTGAAAATTTGTAATTACATAGCACAATATGAATACTATTGATAAATAAATTTTCAAGTAAATCCCTTCACGCAATATTTAGAAATCTTTAATCATATATAAAGAGGGGGGTCAGTCAACTCCTTTGTTGACTGTACAATGAGTACCTACTAGATTATTGATAAATATTTTTTCTTGTAACTAGCAATACCCGTGCAACTTTGTTAGCGTCTATCCCGCTTTCCCGTGGGAATTTCGGATCGGATGCCTACATCATGCAAAGAACACACCCTTCGTGTTTCAGGTCTCTACGATCAGCTGTTAAAATTCTATGTTGATCCATCAGTCAGTTAGTCATTCAGGACAAACCATTTTATATGTATTGATACTTATAATACATAGTAAACACCCAATCACTTTCTAGCGAGGTAGGGCACAGGGAGAAGGAAATCCACCTTACAGAAGATCGTAGCCAAATAGCATTGGTCTCGGTCATGTTGTGTTCCTACGGTGAGTAAGGTGGGGGGGGGGGGGGGGGGGGCAACGCGTGACTGATAATCCTGGTATTGCAACTAATTGCAAGCGTCTATAGGCTGCTTACCATCAGGCGGGCCGTATGCTTGTTTGCCAACTTTGTAGTAAAAGACACGACAACAAGCACAAATTACATCACACATCAAACAGCGCACCACTGAGTTGTCAAAGTATGAATTGTGAAAAAAAAACTGACATTTTAATTTTTAAAACAATATCATTCTAAATGCGTATATCGAACATCAACAATACATTTCGACAGCCGCAATGCTTAATAAAATTCGCGAGCCATAAGGCAGACGCCATTACCCCGGGAAAAATGGATACAAAATGGTTTTGCCAATAAAATTGAGATATCAATAGAGATGGGGTGTATAAATTTTAATACATGCAACATTTAATAATTTCAGTGTTACGGGGAGGGGGCTGGAATAGCTTTCTTGGAATATTAAAAATTTGGTTATAGATTCGATATAATCTTTTATGAAAGGAGTTTTTCGAATGCAAAAGAATTTTTGGAAATAGCAGAAATTTACGGATTATCCAGTCTTAAAAAGTATAAAGATCAATCCTAAATTACTAGGTTCCTAATTTGTTAGGACTCTCTTTCATCATACCATTGCAGGCATACTCCCTTTAATCGGTGGGATTAGAGCGTTCTCTGCCACGTTCTATGCGGAGAAACTTGAGATAACTATAGATATATATATCTATACTCTGGCTACGGTCGACGTTGCTTGACTTGCGTGTTCGTTTTACAGTACGATTTACAGCGACGCCATAGTTCACAATAAAATTTTGTTATATTTACTTAGAGCAAAACAATATCCAATATATGTGTTGGTCGCCCTCCCTGACTGGCCATGTTGTAGCGACAGGGCCGCCGCAAACTTCATTACACGTCACACGTAGGGCTGTCAACGTATTAATTGGTGGATGTTTAAAATATTGGTATTTTTTTGTTTTGGCTATAGTTACGTGTTTTGTTTTCGTGTTGTTTTAGTGCGTGTGTTTTTTTTTACTGCAACAGAAAGTTGGAATGGAATGTTATTTATTCATGTATTAGGCGTCCATAAACATTACATGTTACATTAGAAAATTCAAATCAAATCGAAATTCAAAACGTTAATTCATAGAGTAGGCAAGGTCAAAGTGTACATACTAAATATTTTTTTGTAATTAATCTACTCTACCTTGACTGAATGGTGGCTCCAAACTGGGGAAAGAGGTGTCGGACGTCCAGTAGCGAGATGGGCAGACGATATAGTTAAAATCGTACCTGGATGCGAATGGAAAAGGACCGAGTTAGTTGGCGTACAAAGAGAGGCTTATAGCAGTAGCTAGAAACGGGATGACATGATGATGATGATGATGAATCTATTCTATAACCATTAAGAATTTAATATTATAAATGGCAAAAGAAAACAAGTTTTTTCGTCATTTAACATATAAGCAGTTGCTATACCTACTGTAAATTATTAAAGAATACTACTAGTACTTTTCATATTATCTTGTGCTGCTTCACGCCGATATTCTGTAAGAGGATGGTACTTCCCCTGATCAAGTTAGCCAATTTAATAAATACTCTACCTTTTCAAAATTTACAACACAATTCAACATTTTTATTGCACCAAAAAATAAATTAAAAGTACATGCAGAGGTAACAACAAGATACAAATTATAATCGAAAAGACCGCCAGAAAAAAAATTATCTTGATTAATTTCGATTAATTACGCGTCAGCAACAGCCCTAAGCGTCAATGTCGCGTTGTCGCGCTGTCGCGTGTCGCCACGTGACACCGTCCGGCTAATTGCGCTATAATACGCTAACACTAATCGCGTATCGGTGATGGATGGGAATCGAATTTGCGTATTATATTATGAAGTACTGATCTAACTACTAAATCTAGTGATGGAATTATCACGTGGTATAGACAGGGGCCCGATTCTACTAAACAAAAGCACCAATGGACGCCTAATTATTCCACAGATATCGGCATTCTATTGAGACACGATTGAGACACCATTGAGAGTCCATTGGTGCATTTGTTTAGTAGAATCGGGCCCCAGGTTAAAGGCCTTAGGGACATTTCCACCCTTTCACAGAATATCGACATGAAATAGCGGTGATATGTCGTTGTATTTCGTACGGTGAGTGAGAGAGCCGGAATTGAAATTAACATCTTTATTCAGAGAGCAGACATTCACAGGCACCGTCACTTGTCTTTAAAAATGACAACGATGCAGAGAACTGACCAAAAGCGAATGATCCAGAATACAGAAACTAAAAACTAAGAAGAATACGTTTTCAAAACATAACAAAATAATTTGTTTTATAAAAGATTCGAGCCAGCCAGCCAGTAGATAACAATTATACTTAATAAAGTTTCATCAAATATTTTAAACTAAAAAAAAAATAACCGAATAGTTGAAACTACGAAAACATCTTGCAAAACAATCCCGACATTCATCTTTTATCTCAAATATCCGGGCTTCCGGGCGGAAATAGTAAGAGTTTCGGATTCAAATTCGAAAAATGCGCTCCTTCCCGCTGCCGGCGTTTGATTCCTCCAGCGATGTGATATTTCCTACAGCCGCATTTGAATATGTTATTCGCGGTAATATCTACGTGTTTGATACCATTTTTTGAATGCACTTATGGCTAAAACTTTATAAATATATAGGGACAATTCATACAGATTGAGCCAGCCCCAAAGTAAGTTCGAAACTTGTGTTATGGGATACTAACTCAACGATATTATATTTTTATAACAAATACATATATAGATAAACATCCAAGACCCGAGGCCAGTCAGAAAAAGTTTGTTTTTCATCATGACCCGACCGGGGATCGAGCCCGGGACCTCCTGGGTGGCGGTCTGGCGTGGTAACCATTACGCCACGGAGGTCGTCATTATTATAATAGTTTATAACTTCTTAGTAGTAGTTCTTCGTAGCTTCGTTTGCATGTATCCCGAATTTCCGTGGGAATATTCTTGAGTGCATTTGTTTCTGAAAAATCTCATTGAAATCCGCTCGAGCTTCTTTGTGCTTTGGTGGTGGATGATGAATCGAGGCAGCATGAAAATATTGGCCTCCGTCATCCGCATTGGAACAGCCGTAACAGTAATCTAATTCCCTCTTCGATTGAACGGGAGACCCGTATCTCTTCAGCGGGATGATTATGGGTTGATGTGATGAAGACCTCAAAATAGCTTACTTTTTGTAAACAAATGCTTTGACTTTGCCGCTAAAAAAATAGTTATTTTGTAATAATAATAAAATATTTTTTATTTTCACAATATTCGTGCTGAAGTTTATTAATACATTTATCTATCTATACTAATATTATTAAGAGGAAATATTTGATTGTATGTTTGTTTGAATTGAATAGGTTCCGAAACTACTGGACCGATTTCAAAAATTATTTCACCAGTAGAAAACTACATTATCTGGGAGTGACATAGGCTATAGCTTTTCCCGAAATTCAATATGGGTCCCACGGGAACGGGGCCGGAACTTCACGCGGACGAAGTCGCGGGAAAAAAAGCTAGTTAAAAATAAACTATTATAAAAAGTATTGAATACAATATCCTTATCTGGTACACAGACATTGTACGTCGTTTACGTACATACGCCTTTTACAACGAGACATTACGTTCGAAAATTGGAAAATTATTTTTGACATAAATCTGTGTTCAGAGCAACTCGTAGTGCGAGAGGGACAGCGATAAGGTTTACTTTGACTTCGAAATGATATAAAGTAATATGTAAGTAGCTACTTTATCATTTTTCAAAGACCATAGAATAGATTAGGGTGGATATTAACCGGCTAATGTGGCATACAAACAAGTTTTAAAGTTAAAGGCACGTTAAAGCAAGACTCACTGTCAAAATAAGAAAGATGAAAGAGAGATAAGACTTATAGACCATAAAACTTATTACAGAACTAGCTTTTTTGCTTGCGACTTCGTCCGCGTGAAGTTCCGGACCCGTTCCCGTGGGAACCACATTGAATTTCGGGAAAAGCTATAGCCTATGTCACTACCTGATAATGTAGCTTTCTACCGGTGAAAGAATTTTTGAAGTCGGTCCAGCAGTTTCGGAGCCTATTCAATGCAATCAAACAAACCAACAAACAAACAAACAATCAAATCTTTCCTCTTTATAATATTAGTATAGATTAGCATATCCTTAATGCGTGGGAGGGGTCGCAGGATGCTATCGGGGTATTCTGCGATCTCTCAAAGGCCTTTGATTGTGTCGACCACCAGACATTACTGCTCAAATTAAAACATTACGGAGTAAGAGATAATGCGCAAAACTTGATTGCCTCTTATTTGGCCAATAGATTGCAAACCGTTGACATTAACGGTGTGAAATCTAATGGTGCTAACGTGAAAATTGGGGTGCCTCAAGGCTCAATCCTGGGTCCTTTTCTATTTTTAGTTTATATTAACGACCTCCCCTACATGGTCCAAAACATGGCAGATATTCAAGCAGTGCTATTTGCTGATGACACTTCTTTGATTTTCAATATTAACCGCAAGTGTCCCAATGCTATCAAAGTAAATGGTGCACTCTCTGCCATTCAAAACTGGTTCACTTGCAATAACTTATTATTAAATTCAAATAAAACAAAAATAGTAAAATTTACTTTGCCAAATGTACGTCAAGTTTATACGGACATCATGCTCAATGGTAATAAATTAGATTTTGTCAATGAAACTATATTTCTTGGTATTACCTTGGATTCAGGCTTGAAATGGGCCCCCCACATAAAAAAACTTGCAAGCAGACTAAGTTCTGCTGCATACGCAGTCAGGAGAATTAGGCAAATGACTGATGTACCGACAGCGCGTCTAGTATATTTTAGTTACTTTCATAGTATCATGTCGTATGGCATATTGCTGTGGGGTAAAGCAGCCGATATTGAGGCAATATTTATTTTACAAAAAAGAGCTATCCGCTCCATTTATAATATGGGTTCCAGAGATTCATTACGGGAAGTTTTTAAAGAAATCAATGTTTTGACCGTTGCATGTCAATATATTTATGAAAATATAATGTATGTACGTAGAAATATAAACACATTTGTAAAGTTTAGTGATTACTCTGATGTAAATCTTAGAAATAAACATAAATTGATTCTACCTAGGCACCGGCTCGCCAAGACCTCAAAATCTTTTGTTGCAAGTGGTATTAGATTTTATAATAAACTGCCTGAAAACGTGCTGAATTTGCCAGAAAAAAGGTTTAAATCCTTCATTAAACATTCACTCAGCAAAAAGGCTTATTATAGAATTGAAGATTATTTAATTGATAAGAATAGCTGGAATCATCAATTCGGCACAGACACTAAACTCAAGTCTACCTACTGCTAGGTACATAATATATTGCGCATATATATATATATGTTATATACACACTGTTTATCCCTTTTTTTTTACACCTTAAAATGTATATATGTATACCAGTATATTGATACGCCTTTTTTTTTTCTATTAATTTTTCTTTACTATTTAAAAAATTAATAATTTGCAGTTTTATTTTAATTTTTTAATCTTGTTTCAATGTTTACTTTTATTTATCGTAATTGTAACTTATGTCATTACCATTTTAAAAGAGCAAGTGCTAAGTTTCTTGCCGGTTCTTCTTAGCACAAATCTGCCGTCTGAACTGGTGGTAGGGAAAAAAAAAAAAGTGACGATTCGAAAGTGCTTGTAATATGCCTATTTGAATAAAAATATTTGGATTTGATTTGATTTGATTAAGTTTAGAACACCATTGTTAATTTTGCTGTCATAATATTTTAAATAACTTTTCATCTTTATTTGAAAGTTTATAATACAAACAGCCACGTTGATGCAGATATTTTTTTGCGTTGTGCGCGATTCGAATTCACGACCTAAGGTTAGCAATAGCTACTTTAACCTGTGATATATTTAACGGATTCAATACCTCCTACTCCGTCTTCTGATTAAATTCGTTACGGGTTCCAAGACAGCTGTAGTTTCTGCCCCGGGAAGTCAATAAGCATATTGCTTATTGTCAATCTGAGGTCGCCGTTGCTGATCCTGGCTATACTGGAGACACACCGGTGGAAATGTGTGGTGGTTTTCTTTACTAATAATACTTAGACCTCTTTGCGGACAGTGTAGGAAAGCTGCTGAACGGAGCTCACAAGTTCCTGGAAATATTGTGATTTCGGTAATCATTAGCATGTATGTAATTCATTTTTTTTTTCTCTCTATTCTTAGTAATTTTAAATTTTGATATTAATTTGAATTGTATTTATATCTATTAATATTATGTCGCGTTGGGTCTGTGACCTGTAATGATGTAATTATGTATGAATAAATAAATAAATAAATAAATAAATAAATAAAGAGGAAAGATTTGATTGTTTGTTTGTTTGCATTGAATAGGCTCCGCACTACTGGACCGATTTCAAAAATTCTGTCACCAGTAGAAAGCAACATTATCAGGGAGTCACATAGGCTATAGTTTTTCCCGAAATTCAATGTGGTTCCCACGGGAACGGGTGCGGAACTTCACGCGGACGAAGTCGCGGGCAAAAAAGCTAGTTATTTGATAAATTGTCACTTAAAATACGTATCAACTGTACCCCTTGTGAGAATCATACAAGCAAACATAACGTGATAAGTATTTATCACATCACTCACATAGGATTCGACGTCTATAGTTAACCCCACGTATCGATACGCGAGCGATCGGGTCGCTAATACCCCGTGACAAATTCAACACTCGGCCGCTGACGTTGTTTTATTGTCGCGGTAATTCTGGTTTTGGTACAAAAAGTACCAGAAAAGCGATTTATGTAATATAAAGTTTGTGAAGTTGTAGGGGTAAACTCTGGATCTACTGAGGCGAATTCGACAGTTCTTTTACCAAAAAGCCACATTATTTGTGAGCAGAAAACCGCACGTAGGCGAAGCCGCGTCCAATAGCCTATTTATAATAAAACTAGTAAAACCCGCGCAACTTCGTGTGCGTTTATTTATGCACAGTAGCGCCATCTATATCAGACTTTTGATGAAATCCTACGAGAATCGCGTACTTTTCGGGATCAAAAAGTACCCTATGTGTTAATCCAAGGTATCAGCTACCTACATACCAAATATCATTAATATTGACCCAGCCATTTGAACGTGAAGGAGTCACAAACATACACATAACT